>OY998234.1:7500-1301250 GCA_963922035.1 Amblyjoppa proteus
CGCCTTGGACAACCCTGGACTACCACGGAAACCCGCGTGGACGCCGCGAACTACCCCCGCTGGACTGCACGACGAGGGCGGGACCTGACTTACGATTGGATAACTCACCCACTGGAGAAAGCAAACCACCCCCTACTCGTGGGTATCGAAGAAGCCCCATCGTCAAGAATCATCGAGCAAGAAACTTTGTACAAATAAAAAGGACAGAATACGTTAGAACTTCGAACTGTGAGCATCAAGCTTTCGAGTAAAAGTCTGTAACAATAAATATACATTCAGTTGAAACTTCAACTATAACGTTTTGTTTCTCGGTTATCTCCGCAACCACCTTAATAACTCCTTCTCATAATTCCCACGCACCGCGAGTCGAACACTTTGGTGTTCCACGGGTGAAACGGATCCTCGCGCCATCTCGAGCGAGGAAATAATAGGACGGCGAAAAATCCTACATCACACTCTAGTCATGCTGAGAATAACGAAAAAGGCCAAATCGAAAGCACGCCTGTGTGTCGCCCTGTCCCTGTGGCCAGGCAGCATTCGCTAGTTGCGGATGCTGCTGCATTAAGAAGAAGAAGAAGGAGAAGATCGCGAAAACGCGCTGGAAGCCGGAAGATGCAAACATTTTTTTTGAGATTAAAATTCCGTCGACGTTTGTAACGTGATTAATTAACAGCTGTCAGTAAATGTTGATCCTGTCTCTTTCCCTACAATCGCCCGGTAATTTATATGGTTTCTATTTAAAAACCCTGAACTGTGATACGATGAATCTCTTATAGGTTAGCCTCAACGCAGGATAACCTAACCTAGAAAACAATTTTTCTTTCTCATCTTCGGCATTGACGATATCGGGCAAAATGGCACATCAGTATGACAATTATTACAACGAATATCATAAAAATACCGAGATGCAGGAGAACCTCAAGTACAAAATGAAATATAGGAAACTGAAACGAATAGTCAAGAATACAGTATTCGTGAGTCGACGATAAATCCTTAGTACAATTTTCTATGTTTTTTTTTCCATCGCTTCCGCGCATATAAAAATCGAACTGGAACGCATAAATACTTACAGGAAAACGCTGCTCTCTGCGACCAAGTGGCACAGATGCAGGAGAATCTGGTTGCTGTCAAGGAGGAGCGACTCTTTGTGTTGAGAAAATTGTATCAACAGCAGGGCGAAGTAGATCCGGCTACGGTCGTCGTCAGGACGCAGCAGAACAATTTATCTGTACCAGCCTTCAACGTCGAGAGTGTGACGCCCAAGAAGAGCACGAAGAAGCGAAATTCCGTGGACGGACCAAGTACCACAGAGACGAGTAAGTTACTTTTATTCGAGTAAAAAAACAATTTCATTTTGATATTGATAATTTTATCATGGATCGCTCCTTTTACAGAAAAAAACAGTTACAGTACATTTACAAAATGTACGCAGCTTAATGCATTATCACATGTATTCTCTTTTGACTTCTGGACATATATAATTTTACATAATAATAATAATAATGATTCTTATTTCTTTACAGAAACCAAGTTTTCACCTTTTAAATTTGCATTTAAAACAATTGTATTTGTAAATATATTCCTTGACTTGGTTCAATTACATCCGCCAGTAACATGTTCCACGTGTATACCACCCTATTGCATAGAGTGTGCTTCCACAGGTTTTTTTTAAAGGCCTGTTTGTTAGTTTGAGTCAATGGCCTCGAAGGTTTGTTCATTTCCATTAATTGCACAGTGGCTGCTGAGTAGTTTGTACGTCTCTGTGAGGTCACCTCGTTTCCACTTGCCCTCGAGAGTCGCCAAACTCCAGATTTATATATTGATATAGATTATTTATTGACGGATTGCTCCGTTTACAGATGAAAAACAGTTATAGTACATTTCAAAAATGTATGTAACGTAGTATGTTATCACATGTAATTATTTTTGATGAAATTAGTTACAAAAGATTTAAAAAAAAGATGAAACATTTATTCAATAATTAGGCATTTTCATTTGCATATTTTTTTTTTTTGTTTTGTTTTTTAATAGGAGTCGTTAGAAGTTTGGTCAGGCAAAATTTTGAATTGGTCGGTGAAAAGTCGGGGAATTTTTTTGTAGGGTAGAAACAGCAACCATGTCTTGGCTATCATCACAAAAGCGTTGAATGACTATCCTGGGAGCTCTAGTGCAGAATATCTGTTCCTTGTATTGTGTAAGCACGCCGTTGTCGAGTTCAATGCACTATTCGTTGAGCGGAACTCCTCGTGAAACAATGTCGTCTGCGCATTACGATTTTTCCTTTTTTTTTCCTCGGACGAAGTTTATTACAGTTTTAAAAAACCTGGTTTTTCAGACGCCAAAGGAAAGCCCAAGCGTAATTCCAAAGCCGCGAAGAGAGTAGTGCAGTTGATACCGCTGGACATTCACGGCAGACCTATATTTCCCATAGCTTTGAACGATCTCACGATTTACTCGCTCGGTGAAGTCGTGTCTGACCGTATCGCCTATCACACGGAGGATCTCATTTATCCGGTGGGATTCTGCAGCACACGCATATACGCCAGTTTGAAGGACGCGAGAACCAAGAGTCTGTACACTTGTAAGATATTAGACGGGGGAGCAAAGCCTCGTTTCGAAATTGTTTCGGACAACGACCTCGATCAGGCTCTGGTGGGCTCGAGTCCGGACGAATGTCACGGGCGTCTTTTAGCGGCGATATCACCGATGCTGTGCAGCATCGCGCCCAAGGGCGCTCAATTCTTCGGCATTTCGCATCCGACCATACAGAATCTGGTGCAGAGCTCACCAGGAACTCGGAAACTTACAATGTACAAACAGCAACGATTTGAGGCACGTTTCGCTTTTTTAAAGTCTTATCGTAATGTTAAAATTTATAATTTTTACAGTATTTCTGTTTTTTCTTTTCCTGATTTTTCTAATTTCGTTGAACGGCCGACGATTTTGTTTGCGGACTTTAGGTGAGCAAGAATCAATCCGTCGAGAGGGGAAACAGTCCGATGCCCGAAGAGGAAATGGACCCGGGAATAAGTTTCGCTGCACTCCACAGAACCTTTACTCTGTCGTCCAGTTACAGGATCAAAGAGGAGCCGTCAGAGCACGATTTTCGAGCTCTTCAAAATCTACTGACATAACTATCGCGACTATGTATTACTTGAATAATATTTTAACGATTAACGAAAGAAACAACGATTGAACGTGTCAATTTTATACCTCCTCGACGATAGGGACATCAATTTTGAGAAAGCTCCTTCGAGACGAAAAAATTATTTATTGTAAAAATGTAAACAATCAGGGAGCGACTCAAAAAAGATCGACACAGCCGAATGTTGATCTTGAAGGAGAGCTCGTATATACACAGCAATTTATTTCTTCTCCGACCCGCTTTTTGTTCTTTTACTCGTATTCGTGTAGAAAGCATTAGTATAGAAAAACATTCACTCCAATTACACTTGTATTTACAGTATCTCAGTGCCGCTGTGAATATGTGCGTGCGTGCGTGCGTGCGTGCGTGCGTGCGTGCGTGCGTGCGTGCGTGCGTGCGTGCGCGCACGCGGCTGTGTCTGTACATATATATATATATATCGAATGTACCTTTTGCTAGTCGAGCCGGATGCTATCCTCGAACTCTTATTCCTATTAAAGTTAGGCGTAAAACAATATACAACGTCTATGTTCCAGTCCCGAAACTTCGCTCGACATCGACATTTCGAAGGCCAACATTGCTATCGAATTTTCTTCTTTTCGTTTTTTCTATTAAAAGCCACATTTGTTTTTAATTGACTCAATCATTTTGCGTATGATCGAAAATTAAGAGTTGCAAATGTCAAATTCCATTTCTTGTTTTTTTCGGATAAATTGTACGCACAAATAACGTTGTCGAGTGTGTACAGTACATTGCTCTGTTCGTGGTTTTTTTTTCTTCTTTTGTTTCCTTCACTAGATAAGCGTAGAGTAAATGTAAGTGACTCTCGATTGACTAGTCAATTATCATTGTATGTCGTCGTTCGCGAGAAATAAAGACAAAAAAAATGAAAACGCTGGCCAAGTATAGGCACCGAGGCGAAATGCGTATGCGGAGCTTTATTACTATATGCCCGCAAATTTTGATTAACGTCGTTTGAAAATATGTACGATTGTAACGAAAAGTCCTCAACGTTTCACAGGCACGAACAATCCTACCATAAAGAACGCTGCGCGAGCACCCAAAGTTTAATGATATTGGACCGCAAGGTAAAATCGCTTTATCGCTCATTCAATTGCAAACAAAATCGGCGAAATCACATCAGCGTTTCTTACATCGTCTAAACTATGTTATCCCGAGGATATCTCCATTGCAGCGACATATTTATCCAACGAAATGTACCTTTTTCCGCGAATATAATTTACATTGAGACTGGGAGTGGCGAGAATGAAAACAAAGATCATTTCCACCTGTACCCGAAGGAGAAACGCATGTAGAAACAGTCGGTTATGAAAAATCACCTCAATCGTCAAATAATAAACTCACAAATCTTTCAAAAGCGTTTCTCTAACATTGATAGCTGCAACTTCCTGATGTCACCGTCTCGTTGCTGGACCAATCGTCTTGTTGAAGAGTGTATTAGCTATCGCGATTACCGGTGAGAAAAGTTTCAACGGGCAGTAGCTGTAATGAAACAAAGAAGTAAATAAAATCAATTCAATCTTTTCGATCCAACGTGTACAAAAAAAAAAAGTGATACATACCAAACCCCGGTTACCGGCTCAGCCTCGTTCCCGCTCACGATAAAAAGCGGAAACAGTATGGAGAATACGCAGCCACTGCGAATAAAGCAAAGATCCAATTAGCATGAATCACTCTAACCGAGATCGAAAAAAACAATATTCTAGAATTTCGATTAAACATCGAGTCACCTTATCACGTATGAATTCGGTAATTGCGTGAGAACCGCTAAGGGAAGGCCGAAACCAACGAAGTACGGCCAATTCCCTTCGATAAAGGTGAGCCTTCTGTGCAACTCCCATCCCATGTTGAACCACTTGTATTCGAAGGCGTAAAGGGCGTACAGAAAGCACATGTGAATTAGGGCAAGAGCTTCGCCTATCGGAGGCAGTGGTATCCTGGAAACTAGCATTCCCTGGCCGAGAAAGAGAGCTTGAACGAGAACGCTGAAAAGCGTGTCTGCGACGAGTTTACTGACGCTCGACAGCAACAAAGGTCGGCCCTGCCTGTATCTGTATGCACTGTCTGCTATATCCTAAATTGAAAAAAGAAATTAATAAATTAATTTAAAAAATTGTAAAATTTTGCAAAGAAAAATTGTAGAATTTTGTAAAAGAAAATTGTAGAATTTTGTAAAAAAAATTGTAGAATTATGTAAAAAAAAAAAATTTAGAATTTTAGTATACATTTTAGTCGAAATTTTTAGAATTTTGTAGAAAATTTTAGAATTTCGTAGAAAATTTTAGAATTTTGTAGAAAATTTTAGAATTTTGTAGAAAATTTTAGAATTTTACAGAAAATTTTTGAATTTTGCAGATAATTTTTGAATTTTGCAGAAAATTGTGGAATTGTAGAAATCACTGCATTCTCAAAAGAATTAACCAAATATGTTTCAATTCTATATTACCTGAAACCACAAGCTATTGACTATTCTGCTGAGTAGAAATAGCGGTAACACCCAAACTGTGCCGAATGTGAGGGAGAGGAATGGTTTAGTCCATGACCACACAGTCAATCCCATTCCAGGCGAATGACCAAATATTCTTGTAAGCAGATACTTGAGAAACGGTAGGAGGCCGCACTCGAATATCAGTATGCTGGCCCAGAATACTCCGCCATTGAGAGCACAGCACTGTATCGTACGTTTCAGTATCTTGGATTCTCTGCGAATGCCAGATTGCATAATAACCCAGTGTATAGAAGATTCGTGTGTCCGACCGTCGATCGCTTACCGCTCTTCCTTGGAAAGTTTTATCGGACTTGGATTAGTCCCTGTGTCTCTCCTGCGATGTTCGCTCCTTACAGGTGAATTTCTCACTATCTTCTCATTTATTTGCTTATCCATGTAAAAAAGTACTAGGGCACCCTTGAGACTATCGGCGAAGCCAAAACAGATGGCTCGCAGTATTCCCTAAAGATATAAATCAAATTTACAAGCTACTAATCATTAGGTTAAACGAAACAAAGAGAAGTTTTTTTAACATTGGAATAATTCAAGACTCACCGTGACGTTATCCATTTAAAAATTTTTTTTATTCTACAATTCTTTAATTCCTTCGATTCAAAGTATATTGCTGTACGAACGATGAATCCGGCAGGTGAACATCTTTGTCACAGTACTGTAAACGCACATATGTATGTACATATATTTTACGACGAATGTCGAAAGTGCAAAGGCCTTTGTGTGGTCACTTCGACAAGGCGGGCCGATGGATAAATTATAATAAGACTCGCTCGACAGCTCGACGATTACACGATGACGATGTCGTCATAAATCTGGACGAACGAATAAATGAGTTAAAGGTTTCCTCGTTCCGATTATTTTCCAACATATCTTGGAGAATCGCGATTGTGTGCTACTAAATCTAACGTGTGTATGTATAGCTTGGTTCTTTCTTCTTTCTTCTTCTTCTATCCTTTTCTCCTGGCTATCGCCATCTAGTGATAGCATGTGCCATTTCTTTCTTCTTTGTTTGCCCACTCTTTCTTTATCTCTGCACTCTCTGCACCACACAACACGCGACGACGACGCTACTAGAGATGTGAAGATACCGGTATTTTATTTTTCTGTAACATTACCGAAAAGAGACGGTATTTTTATCCAAGTATTTTACCGTAACTTCTTCTCTTAAAATTTTGAGCTGTGAAAGTAGCTCTATAAGGTAGCCATACAACATTGATTAAAAAATTTGCAATTAATACCATTCGATTGGTGGTCGTTTGGTGGTGATTGGTAGCCTAATTGGTAGCCTAAATATTTGGTGGTCAATAGTTTTATTACAACAAATAAAAAAAGAAATGAGGCCCAAAGTTAGCCATAATTATTTTTTTTCTTCAAATTGCTTCAAATAGGGCTCAATCGATGCGGAATCGTTTGGTGGTCAAGATCAATATAATTAAAACGTTTGGTAGTCACTCATTTGGCTAAAAAATGGAAAAAACTAAGTGCGCCTTAGGGTGGACCTTCATCAGTGCGTAATACGCTGGTGACCGGTTTCCGGTTAGTTTGAAACTGTTTACTTCGTCGCCAACGGTCACAACAAAAGCTTGTCCAAACGTGTCTACGCCGGCTTTAACGGGTTTTTGTTTAGTTCTGTTTATTTCATCCTTTTGGAGATAAATCTTTGCTGGAAGTAAATTCCCGAAAACCGGTAATTACAGATCTCAGTAATTCGTCTCAAATCGGAGATAAACATTTTCACCGACTACGAAATAACAACGTGCATGTTTTAATGCGCATTGTTTACATTCGCTTCTGGTTAGGTCGATCTCGTTTACTCGCCGCAACGTGACCACTTTTATTTGCGCAGTTATCGACGACAACCGTTTTTAATCTTTCGCGGAAAAAAGGTCTTGAATTTACAGGCTTCACACGATAATCAACGATAAACTACAGTAACGCAACGATTGTGTCGTTGTTTCTTTGTCCACCCTTTCAGAATGCAAAGCCGTGATAATTCATGGAAAATAATCTGATTCTGATTTTTATGAACTAATCGTCTTTAGTTTACCTTTCCATCTTCAAAATGAAGCTCCGCCACAGCTAGCGTGTTTGCATTATAGTAATTTCTCATTGACTCTGGAAACTTGATGACGCAGTACCGGGCCGGCGTGGTCATTGTGCTATTAGAAATTCACTATCTAGTCAGGGTTTTTTTTATATACAAATTTTATTTGCACACCGGCCGACAAGGTTTGCAAGGTCGATTCTGAAACTATAAACTGGCATCTGCCAATCTTATTGAAAACAAATTAAATAATTCTTACAGTGAATTTATATTTTTAATTAAAAACAATATGTATAATACATATCGATGGCAATTATTAATTTTCTTTTTTGGTCCAGGTAAGCTTGCAGTGAAAGGAGAAGAATGACGACAAACGCGATATACCAATATCTGAGGACCCACAATCGGCCGTACAGTGTCAATGACATCGTCATGAATCTACAGAACGAACATGCTAAGCCTGTAGTTCAGAAGGCTATAGACAAGCTCGTCGCTAAGGGCAAGATTTTTGAAAAGGTTGGTTTTTCGCTCTGCCTAGAAAATTGTTTTCTTAACTCATTGCGGCCGTTTATTGCCTGAAAAAAAAAATTCCCTGACTTCCCCAATGAATTAAAAATATGTTCCCGGAATAAACTTCTAACGACTTCTATTAAAAAAATGAATGATGCAAATGAAAATGCCTAATTATTGTATTAATGTTTAATTCTATTTTTGTTTTTCAACATTTTCTCTATTTTTTTCCAGGCTTCCTTTTATGTACTTTTTATTTATTTATGGAAGTTTTGGGGACAACTTGCTTTTTCTCTGAACAATTTTGAAATTGCCTAACTTCCCGGATTCCCTGACAAAGTTTTTTTTACCGTAACTTTTTTCGGTTTTTCTTGACTACAGCCACCATGTAATTGGTCAAAACTGTATCAAGATATATGATTTTTTTCGTATTTTTTACACGCAGATGTTTAGTTGTTAGTAGCCATGGACAATCAGATCTCAAAAAAAAAAAAACTTTTGATAAACATTTGATAAACATTTGATAAACATTTGATAAACATTTGATAAACATTTGATAAACATTTGATAAACATTTGATAAACATTTGATAAACATTTGATAAACATTTCATAAACAGTTGACAAACAGTTGATAGATGTTTGATAGATATTTGATAGATATTTGATAGATATTTGACAAACAGTTGATAGATATTTGATAGATATTTGATAGATATTTGATAGATATTTGATAGATATTTGATAGATATTTGATAGATATTTGATAGATATTTGATAGATATTTGATAGATATTTGATAGATATTTGATAGATATTTGATAGATACTTGATAGATATTTGATAGATATTTGATAGATATTTGATAGATATTTCGTAAATATTTGACAAACTATTAATAAATATTCGTTATTACGTTTCTATTAGACTTACGGGAAGCAAAAGATCTATTGCCCCGTTCAGGATTCAAATGCAGATGCAAACGAGCTGATGAGAATCGATCGTGAGTTAAAATCGCACGCGACCCAGGTTGAAGCTAAACTTCAAGAGGTCGTCAAAGAGGCTCGCGAACTGGAGGCGAAATTGACGGAGTTGCGAGCAACACCGACTTTATACGACGCGTTGAGCATGAGAGACCGATTGAAGCAAAGCGTCCAAGAATTGACTAAGGAGTTGGACGATCTGATGGAGGCCAACGGAACCGAAGATCTCGGCGCGGAGAAGAGGGAAGCTGAGAAATCGTTGAACGATTATTCTCGGGAATACGCAAAGAGAAAGCGACTCTGCACCGAGATAATAGACTGCATACTGGAAGGCTATCCTGGCAGCAAGAAAGACCTCCACGAGGAGATCGGTATTGAGATCAAACTCCTTTAACGGTTAGGTTATTATTACCAAAAGTTATTTTTCTTTAATGCTCGAAAACATTTCCATAACTTTCTTCGCCTGTATTTTGATCGTCGAGATATTATTATCGAACGAAACGAACGAACGAAATTTTAGGAGACGTCACAATTTATAGGCGAGAAGGTGTATAAACAGATAAACCGTACATTTTTCGAATTTGTCGTAAAAAATGAAATACAAGGTTTTCGAGAATGAAAATAATTTATTGGGTGCAGTCATTTTTACAAAATTTCACGTCAACGTTGAATGCCACGTCGCGTTCGTTCCTGAAAAAAATAAACAAAAATTCGATCATTAGAAATAGAATTCTGCCGTTCGATAAAACAACTCGTGTTCGCTCGAAGCACCTTCAGCACAGCTCCGTCCTTACGGCGACTAAAATCTTACCATGAAATTCAATTATTTACGTTCTGCTTCGAATTTCAAGGGGTATGCGATTTCAGGCAGAACATTTCGTGTCCATGAAGGGAATCCGGGTCTTCGGAATCCCCAGTTAAACGGCTTCGCAGTCGTGCTCAATGTGTATGGTACGTGTGTCACGTTCTTGGTCACGCAATGACCATTTATACAGTGCTGAAAATATATTAGCGATAAAAATTCAACATCATTTGAGGCTAGCATCGGCAACGAGGAGACGCTTCATGTGCGCAAAAGCCTGATTTTCACACCTTGCGAAGTAAAATTTGGTACGGTACTCGTGCGAAAAACTTTTTATTAAGTCATGTGATTGCGATACTCGCCTTCGGCTCGTGCTGCGAACTCACACACGTCAGAAAAAGTTTTATCGCACTTGTATCGTAAATTACTATTTCCTAACTGATGTACGTGAAATCTCGCTCTCCATTCCTGTGAAGTGAGCGCAGAAAGGCACTTTTTCGCGTCGAGTGCGAGAAAGTGATTTTTTGCGTACACTTCCCCGAAACGGAAGGCGTGAATTTCGTGAATTTGTTAGGAAAACTTATGTGAATTCCGCATTTTCACACTCTTCCGAAATTCCCTTTCTACTTATTCAAGAACTTCCTTGCCATACAAATAATTATTCTGTATTTCCGCATACGAATATCCATGCGCCCCTCCAAGAATTAATGAATATTGCAAGAAAAATCGACGTGTTAGCGGTGTGAGGTATTATTTAAAAATTAGGAACTACGCGATTCAAGCTTGATAGCGCTTGCAGTAAAGTAGCGCCTCACGTCGAATTACGAAATTGCATTGAAATTTTGCGTCATGATTTGGATAATAGAAATTCGGATAAAGTAAATCGCAGTTCGGACAATGGAGAGTTTGGATAAGGGAGATTCGAATAATCGAGGTCTTACTGTGTGTTAATGAAACATTAGAGAAGAGCCTTGATAAGCAGCATTCTTACCAATTCGTCTCCACAGGAGGAGCCCTCGGCAGCGGCATAGGCGATTCTGCAGTCTTCACTGCTCCCAGGAATGTAACATCTGAGGGCTGTGCAGACGCTTGCATCGTGCTGGAACAATCGAAACATTTAACGTCCAGGCAAGTCTGATCCAAATTTTTTGTTCGTGTATTTTCAAAGCAGCGCACACGATCGCATGTATACTCTGAAATTGTCTGTGAAAACGTCTTCGGATGTTTTAGAAATAAATATGTTTCCACAGTAAAAAAAAAAGTAAAGTAGATAGACGACCATCGCGCACTTACGTTGCAAGCTCTTGTGCCTTTAAACTTTTCGCACTGTTCGTCGAGGGTCAGAAGTTTTCCAGGCAATAGTCGGCGTAGCGCTTTGCCGCCTCTTGGCTCGTTGTGCAGACAAGTTGACTCGGGTGCACTGTGCAAAAAAAAAAAGAATCATTCACGATTTTGTTACTTCGATAGAGACAATGTTAATCTTAGCAATCTGTAACGGAACGAGAACCTGAGAAACTCGTACAGATGCTTCAAACTGCAGTTGGACCATTGAAAACTGTTGTCACCATGGGTTAGGGATGCCGACATTAGGAATCCGTGCCAACCGGGGCAATCTATACTTTCCAGAAGACCATCGTGCGGTACACCCAGTCTTTAAGAAAATTAAAACGAAAAATGTCAATCTTGGTTTGGGGGATTTTCTTTCGTTATTAAATTTTTATCGACTAACAGGTGAGCGACTTCGTGAGACGCGGGGATGATTCCAGCGTAACCGCCGTTGTCCTCGACTATTCCAACGGCTTCGGTGTTCATGTCAACGTGGCTTCTGTTGCAGGCGCCCCACTCGTAAGCGTAGCCTGAGTGATGGAAAAAAAAATCTATAAAACACTAAATTCTTCATACGTTTGAATTGTGTCGAGTGTCTTCGGCGACTTACCGGCCGTCGACGTGTCGCAGACTCCGTTGATCTCCACGTTGCACATGTCGAGACTTTGGGGACGGACGAATTTAATTAGTGCAGGGTCGCGAAGCGATAAAAAAATTCGCCGGTAATTTATTACGAGAATAATATTCTTACTGCGTCATCGCCATTGCTAAGTCGTAAGTTGCAAATGGAAATCTGTAAGCCTCCTTGTAGAAGTAATGGCTCATAGCGACTATAGCTAGATCGGCGTCTAACTCAGTCGAACCTCTTTTATGATTTTCCAAGTAGGGAGTGCCGCGCGGTTGCTATGAAAAATGAAAAAATAAACAAATGAAAAAAAAGAATGCACAGTAATTTGCAGACTGCTTCCGCGTTTATTACAATTTTACGCATAGCTTTGCCTACGAAAAAGTTGGCCGATCGATTTTCGGCTTCCTCGCAGACGAAGCTATGCGCCAAATTGTAATAAATGAGGGAGCCATGTGCTAATTTACTTTGCACCTTCTTTCGTGTCATTAAGAAATGTCTACATCTCATAAAATTGAAACAGTCAAAAGTTACCGCAAAATTTAATATCGAATATCGCTGACTGAAATTTGCATAATTCGCCGTTTTGGGGCTATTTGAAATATTTTTCACTACTGATTATCAACCCGTAACTCAATTCACGTGAACTCGTAAGACGAGAAAAAAAAATGTCAAAATCTTATAAAATCTAAACGGTTCGATCCATTTTCGCCAAATTTAAGCTCAATACCTTCTTGATTATTCAAATTATACCGCTTCTAGTAATGAAAAAAAAATCCATAAAATCTGATCGCTTCGACACATTGATACATTTCGGCCAAATTTAATACCGAAGGTCTTTGATCATAGTATTATATTTGTATGCAGTTTTAGGACGATTGCTCAAAATTTACGCAAGTTACAGCTACCGCACCCTTTTTTCAAGAATCATGAAAATCTTCATGAAAATTGCACCGAGTGAAGAGACGTGAACACTCTACTAGTATACCAAATTACAACTCGTTATTTCAAGCCGTTTTCGAGTCGTAGTCCTTTTAAACGATACAAGTCTGTTATACAGATATATCCACAGAATTTTTCAACAATTACCAGAGATATAATTATACCGGCGATGTTCAAGCGTATGATCGGTTCCTCAAGCAATCTATAACGCAAGTCGACCGCGTTCCAGAATGAGAAAACGTATCGCGCGGCTTCCTCTACATCTTTTCCAATGGCTCTGTAAAATATTTGAATATTTTCATATTGAACAAAGAAATATTTCAGTTCCTAGGACTGATAAAAAAAGAGACTCACTTGTAGAGACTGTAATCGACAATTATCAAGACTTCCGGATAAACAATGTACGGTATACTTCTTTCCGATTGGTTATTGGTGGTTGCTTCGGAGCTTCTTCTCTGCCGTTCCACGACCCCTGGAATTGTAAATGAACCGGTTTGTATTTCGATGACCCAAAAAAAAAGCAGAACCTCAGCGGAATTTTTTCTTACATTCGGTCGTTGATATTTACCGATGTTTCAGGGATTTCGAATGCAGTCACGAAAATGTTTACTCACTTATGCCACGGTGATTCGCGTTCGTGTCTCGTTCGGGTCTCTTGAATACCACGTGATGATGCGATCGTTGAAAATCCGCTTCACCGTCAACTCCGTCCGGCAAAAAATCCACCAGGTTCCTCCTTTCTCTCAGAATGGTATTGCGAAGACGATGCGGCAATGGACGGACGATCAAGTCCTCCAGCAAATTGCCGTGCTAAAATTTCGCTCGCTGCAGAACATTTGATAAAAACTAACCCTGTTGTTTTCTTCACACAGCACTGCTTCAACGAGGAAGTCAATTTGGCACTTTCATTGAACGATTAAATGTACTCCAATTCGAAAGATTACTTACCACTAGGGTCTCGCCATCCTCTCCTTTGTACGCAACGATGGCTGACATTTTGGAAACGTCTTGGTAACCCTGACCGATGTTCGCGAGTACCTATCGAACCAATGCAATCGAGTGAACTTTCAGTCAACCAAGTTCTTTAAAATTACTCGCGTAGGAAGTCATTTTTTCTATCGTTTGGGTAAAAAAGAAGAAAATTTTTGTACATTCCGTCGCCGCACGTATTTTGTTCCTTCCGGCCATCCGACGTGCTCTGCCACAGTCCATACCGGAGTCGATACAGCAGCCAGTAATCCTTCGTTGGGTTCCAAATAGAGACTTAGTTTCCTGCCAAGTGCATTGAACTTTACCATCCGGGTCGCGTTGTCGTTGATGTCGCGTTTGTGCAAAGTGTGATACAGCCGTACTACCTCATACTCCGGGACTATGACATTTTTTTTTAAACTTGTTAAAAATATTTTAATACAGAGGTTCAATTAAACATATTGGATGGGTATTGAAATTTACCATTATCGTGTCCAGTTTGAAAGGTTTTTAGAACTTCTTCCTCGGTCATGTGCTTGTGGATCTATGAAATTTACGTATACAGTAGAACCTCGATTATCCGAACCAATTGGGGCCGAGACCAGTTCGGATTAAGAGCATGTGAAACACCTTCCTGAGTGTGTCTCTCTCTCTCCGCCGTGAGCGCCACCGATGCTATCTCTCTCGCACTCCATAGTGTTTCACATGCTCTTAACGATTATTCGGATAATCAAGTTATGAATACAAAAATATTGTAATAATAACATACGTAATGAATATTAGTTTTTTAAAAATATAAATTCGCATACAAACATATATATATACTGTGGAACATATTATTAAACGCTTACTTTAAGCATTCTTTTTGATAAAGTCGTCTATTTTTGGATGTATAAGCGCATAATACAAACTTGCACACGCCTGCAACAAAGTAACACTCGACGATATGTAACAACGAAATTTTGCGCCATGGTTCGAATAATAGAAGTTCGGATAAAATAAATTGCAATTCGAATAATCAAGGTTCTACTGTATTATTGCAAATCTTTTCTTTTATCTCAACTACACTAAAGTAAAGTCTCCGAGTATTTTTTTTATTACCTGTATGCATTGTGCAAATGGCAAAAGAGCCAGGCACACCGCAACAAAATTACTCAGCATCTCTTCAATTAATTATTATTACCCCGACGATTTTCACGATTCCATGCAAAAATATTGGAAAAATTCTTTGCCAACACTCGTTGAATAACTTTTACAATAATTCAGAAATGTTCGATATTTGTCTGGGAGAAAGAGTGAGCCACAGGAGTCGCTCACCCGTCGACGTGAATGGAGCTCGGGCTCGAACGTTGTTTCCTCCACCGTGGTGATCTTACGATGAACGATTGGTTTTTTTTTTTCAAGCTATTTGTACCGTTTGTCACCATTTCGTTGATCGCCGCGTACGTCTAATAAGGAGCACTTGCCCAAACACCATATTTTTTCCTACTCTCTTCTGATAACAAATTTATCGTTATTAATATTAAACAGTCGATCGGAAACAATAAATCGCAATTTATAACGAAAAAAACGTTTGTAGCCGCGAAAAAAATGAATTCTCTGATCGCAATGGGGAGGTTGAGCGACTTTTCTCGGCTAGACCGGCCAGTCAATGGACAGTTACGCATACGAAAAAGCCAGTGAATAAACGTTTTCAATGCTCGTGCTCTTATGGAAAGTGTCAATTCACTGTTCCTGCCCATTCATTGGCTGATTTAATCTTTAATATTTGCGTACCATATGTGCATATCGCCGGCCAAGAGTCAGAAAGGTGTTACCCGTATATTTTACATGGGTCTTAAACATCGATATATCACTTGTTAAAGAACGCGTGATGTTTGATTTAAGATGTTCCGAAAAGAATCGCCGATAATCAGCAACTGTTGCAACAAAGTTATGTCAGTCAGGAATAATCGATGACATATTTTCGTCATCGAGTGAGCTTCCATTGACTTTGGCCCACATCCGCCGTAAGTATGTCACCTTTTTTTTATACCTCTTTTTAATTCTAATTTACTTTACTGATTTAATAAATATCGTGCAATTTGGAAGTCTGAAAATTCGTCAATAATTCTGTTAATTTATCCCGATACTGAAATCCCCCCCGTGAAAAAATGGGTAACACCAATGTAATATATACATTGAATCGAATACAAAATCATGACTGGCTTTCGTAATTTCGGGGACGAGCAGCTATTCGAAATCTTCGTTGCAACTCTGCCGGACAGTCGCAGCGTTGGTTTCTCTGTTGCTTATGTCTCGCCGTCATGCAAGCTTCCTTCGTACACAAACGGCACGATCTGATCCGCGTGGCGTTTCCACGTCAACGCAGGAGCCACTTGAACCTCATACTTCGCCGGCGATATCTACTTTGCTATCGTAGCTGTAAAACGCTTACGACTTCTCACGCGATGGTCATCAACCATTACAATGTCACTTGGTTTAAACGAAATGCGACGACTGCACGGTCTATGCATAAATTACGCAACTTGACGATTTTCTACCTCATCTTTCGCGCTCGGCTTGGCAAGATCAAATCTGGTCCGCAGCTCATTCTGGTATAACAATGAGGCGGGGCTGCGACCAGTAGTAGTATGAGGAGAGGCTTAATAGTCGAATAAGAACAAAAAACCAGAAAAAAAAATATATATTAGGGTGTGTCAAAAAAATGCATTTTTTTTTTAATTTTCCTCCCATCTTCTTAAACTACAGATTTCAATCTCAAATTGAACCTTGCGATAGGCGGTGCCTAGAAAAAAATCCTTAGAGGTGCCGCATTCGACATTTGTACACAAAAATGCGGCACCTCTCAAACTTAATTATCAGTGACTGCCTTTCGCTGGATTTTTTCATCGATGAAAAAATGTAGTTCTACGGGGTGGGAGGTTAACTTTTTGTCTTCTTTTTTTAATAAACACAAGAGATTTCGATTTTTTAATTCGTATACAGAAAACTATAAATGTCCAGTAGGGTGAATTTGTTGAAAAAAATTCTTCCCACCCTCCAAAAGTATATATTTTCATCTAAAAAAAAAACGCCACCCGAAAGGTGATCGTTGACAATTACGTTTAAAAGGTGCCGCATTTTCTGGGTACAAATGTCGAATGCGGCACCACTTAGGTTTTTTTTTTGCTAGGAACCGCTTTTCGCGAGGTTCAATTTTTAATCGAATTCTATATTTTAAAAGGGTGGGACCAACATTTAAAAAAAGTCCTTTTTGAGAAACACCCTAATATATATATATATATATATATATCGAGAAAATTGCAGTATAGAAGTTCGCTAGGTACAAATAAGAGTTATTGCAGGAGAGAATAAAAAAAGTATGGGCGATCGAAATGCTGATAGTAGGGTAATTAATAGTGGAGCAGTTTTGTTCGGGTGCCGATTATGTATGAATTATATATGAAATTTTATTATGAATTATAGCGTCAGTCGCTATATGAATTATAGCGACCGTGAGCTGATTGCAGACCTTTGGCTGATCTGTGGATACGTGTTCAAAGAGAGAGAGAAAGAGAGAGAGAGAGAGAGAGAGAGAGAGAGAGAGAGAAAGAGAGATAAAGAGGAAAAAATGAAGCGTCAGGATTGAGGATTTGTAGTAGTAGACACACTTGTTGTAAAATTGATCGAGTCATCGGATAATTTTGTGAAGATTTTTGCGAAGCTCTTGTTGCGTTTTTATTGAAGAATATAGAGAATCGGACTAATTAAAAATGAGTTACTTTTCCACGGTCGTTAAGTTATTATTGAACGAAGTTTAAGGAAACATTAATATTTATAGACGAGAAGGTGTATAAATAGATGAAACGTACATTTTTTGAAATTATCGTTAAAAATAATGTTATAGGTTTTTCAGAATGAAAATCATTTATTGGGCATAGTACTTTTGACAAGATTTCACGTCAGCGTTGCAGCGTTTCTGAAAAAAAAAATAAACAAAAATTCGATTACAATAAATTGAATTCTGTCGTTGAATTCATAATCCGTTTGAATTTTGTCGAGTGCCTTCGGCGACTTACCGTCCGTCGCGATGTTGCAGACTCCGTTCTCCTTCGAGCATAACTTCATACTTTGGAGAACAGGAAATTAAATCAGTGCACAGTAGCGAGGGACGATAAAAATTCGCCGATAATTAATTACGAGAATTCTTACCCCGTCATTACCATCGCTAAGTCGTAAGATGCAAATGGAAATCTGTGAGAGTCCCTGTAGAAGTAACTGCCCATAGCGCTTGCCAGGATCTCCATGTCTACGGTCGAATTTTTTGAATAACCTGCCAAGTACGGAACGCCACCCGGTTCCTATGAAAAATGAAAAAAATAAATGAAATAGAAGTCCATATAATTTGCACACGGTTGTCGTTTATTACAATTTTGCGCATAGCTTTCTCTGCAAGAAAGTTCGTTGATCGATTTTCGGCTTTCTCAGAGAGAAAGCTGTGCGCAAAATTATAATTAATGAGGAGCCATGTGCAAATGTACTCCGTACTTGTTTTTTACGAAAGATTAACAAATTTCCCCGGCTCATAAAATTGAAACGGTCAAGAGTTACCGCAGAATTTATTGTAGAAAATCGGCGTCTGAAATTTCCATAATTCGTCGTTGCGAGGCTATTTTAAACTGTTTTTCACCACTGATCACAAACCCGGAACTCATTTTACGTGAACTCGTGCCAGACGTGAAAAAAAAAACAAATCTTCAAAAAAATTGTATAATATCAAAACCTTATAAAATCTAAACGATTTTTTTTGCATGAAGAAAGCCACAAAGAGAAGACCATAAAGTTTAATGATTTAAATGGAAGAAATTAACGTAGGAATTAACGTACAGATATATCCACAGAATTTTTCAACAATTACGGGAGATATAATTATACCGGCGATGTTCAAACGAATGACCGGTTCCTCCAGCAATCTGTAACGCAAGTCGACCGCGTTCCAGAATGCGAGAACATATCGCGCGACGTCGTCCAAATTTTTTCCAATGGCTCTGTAAAATATTTGAGTAATTTCACATTCAACAAAAAAATATTTCAGTGTTATTCCTACGATTGATAAAAAAATGAAACTCACTCATAAATAATTGAATCGACAGTTACTAAGATTTCCGGATAACGATGTCCGGAATACTCGTTGCCGATCGCTTATTGGCGGACGCTTCGGAGCTTCTTCTCTTTCGTTCTACGAACCCTAGAATTATAAATGAACCGGTTGAATTTCGATGACCAAAAAAAAAAAAAAAAAAAGCTGCAGATCAGAGGATTTTTTTTGTTAAATTCGCCCGTCGATATTTAACGAGGTTTTGGAGATGATGAGATTTTTGAATGCAATCACGAGAATGTGTACTCACTAATACCATCGTAATTCGCGTTCGTGTCACCTTTGGGTCTCTTGAAGACTACATGATGACTCGATCGCCGAAAATCCGCTTCACCGTCGACTCCGTCCGGCAAAAAAATCTACCAGCTCCCTCGTTTCTCTCAGAATGGTATCGCGAAGACGATGTGGCAATGGACGAATGCTCAAGTCCTCCAGCAAAGTGCCTTGCAAAAATTTAACGACAGGATTAACGCTAATCCTGTCGTTTTCTTCACAGACCACTGTTCCAACGAGGAGGTCGAGTTTCCACTTTCATTGAACGATCAAAAGTACTCTAATTGGAAAGTTTACTTACGACAAGGGTCTCCCCATCTTCTCCATCGTACGCGACGATTGCTGACCTTTTCCAAACGTCTTGGTAAGCCCGACCGATTCTCGCGAGTACCTATTCAACGAATGTAATCGATTAAACTTTTAGTCGACCCGGTTTTTTTAAGTACTCGTGGAGGAGGGCATTTTTTAAAATCGTTTAGGTAAGGAAAAAGAAATTTTTTGTACATCAGGTTGCTGCGTGTATTTTAATCCTTCCGGCTCTCCGGCATCCTCTACCACAGTCCATACTGGAGTCGATACTCGCGCCAGTATTCCTTCGGTGGGTTCCAAATAGAGACTTAAAATCCTGTCGTAGGCATTGAACTTTACCATCCGCGGCGAATTGTCATTGATGTCGCGTTTATGCAAAGTGTGATATAGTCGCACTATCTGGTAGTGGGGCACTAAGAATTTTTTTTGAAAACTTGTTAAAATGATTTAAAAAACGTGATTCGATTACACAAATTACATGGTGCTTGAAACGTACCATTATCGTGTTCAGTTTGAAAGATTTTCAGAACTTCTTCCTGGGTCATGTGCTTGTGGATCTATGAAAATTATGTATATCATTTTAAATCTTTTTTTATCTCAACTACATTGAAGTAAAGTCTGAGAGTATTTTTTTTATTACCTGTATGCATTGTGCGAATGGCAAAAGAGCCAGGCACAGCGTAACGAAATGGCTCAGCATCTCTTCAATTAATTGTTATTATCCTTGCAAAAATATTGGAAAAATTCTTTGTTAATACTCGTCGAACAACTTTTGCAATAATTTCGAAATTTTTTATATTTATCGGGGAGAAAAGACGAGCCGCGGGCTTCATTCACCCGTCGTTGTGAATAGAGCTCGGGGTCGAATGTTGTTGGCTCAACCGTGGTGATCTTAGGACGAACGATTGTTCTTTTTTTTCAAGCTTTTGTACCGTTTCGTACGATTTAATTGTTTACCTTGTACAATAAAGTTTTCAAATAAAGAACACTTGTCCAAACGTCATATTTTTTCCTACGTCTTTCTGACAAAAAATATATGGCTGTTAATATTCAACAGTCGATCTGAAATAATAAATCGCAATTTTATTACAGATTTCGGTGCTGAAAGGTGCGTAGCTAGCGGTTGAAAATTAAAAATGGACAATACTATTTTACATATTTCTATTTACCTAAATTCCTTCCAAATAATGATTAATTGTGACGAAGTTTCGATTTTGTTTTCGAAGAGGTTGACTTTTTGACTGTTCCATTCGGAGTGGAATGCCTTATATAGAGACAGCTGCAAACATAAGGAAACAGTTGTATCCTAGATAGACACGCACCACGAAAAGATGGCAGTTGGCACAATATTTGCCATATTATAAGTGGCGCAAATATTGTTCCAACTACGCTTGTTTCGTGGCGCTTATCTATCTAGAATTCTACGGGGCACACGCATATCTAGTCATAATCATACGGAAATACTTTTTTTTTTACATTAGTGTCCTTGAAAGATAACATTTTATTAGTCAGTGCAACGCTGAGCCACTTAAATTTGCACTGGACATTGTTACGAGAAACTGGTTCTTCCATTTGACCCATGTGGCAACATTAAAGCTTGTATGTTTTTTTTAAACCCGAAAGAAAAATTCTCCACATATAATCTAAAAAAATGTACGCATTTCCGATCGGAAAGAAGCCATTTTTAGGCACTTACTCTTTAGAAGAAAGGTCCTATTAAAACTTTAGGCACTTACTCTTTAGAAGAAAGGTCCTATTAAAACTACCTTTTAGGGCTATATATTTACGTATTGAAAAAATGTCGGTTTTAATTACTTATTTAATTATTTATTACTTAATTATTTAATTTTAACTTTAATTACTTATTTCTTATTTATTTATGATTAACAAACAGCGATAGGTGCGCAGTTGGTGTGCTCCTCTGGCGGTCTCCAAAGCCAGACAGATACTGTTTATGGTCAGTACTTGGATGGGTGACCGGCTAGCTGCGCGTTGGCCCATCGGATCGTGGATTGGGATGCAATTTTCTCGGAGATTGATGATTACCCTGTAGGAACACCAATCCCTTGGGAAGGAGTCGTCTGTATATGGCCAGGATTTCCGCAGTTTCCCTGTACTCGTATGCGAATGCGACACAGCGAGGGGGCAAATCGGCTATGGACGCAATCCAGGAGAATGTGGGGTATGTAAAAAGGGAATTTATTTAAAAATTCCCTTATTATTTATAGGGGAATTAGTATTTAAAAAAAAATGATTTCTAATCTGTTTGTATTTCATATATATAGACAATTATACATATCGGAACAAAAAAAAGATTACTCTCGGGAGTATTTCGTAGGGTCATCGTAGTTGCCATATACTCGAATATGCAACTTATTTAAACATAAAGAATTATATATGACTCGGTGCGAAAATTGCAGTTTTACGCACGGGAAGCGTGCGCAACACTTACCTTCGGCTCGTGCTGCAAACTCACAACATCAGAAAAAGTTTTATTGCACTAATATCGTAATGTACCATTTCCTAACGCAGGAAGACGAAGAAACTCTGTAGCGAGAAAATAGACTACATACTGGAAGGCCATCCTGGCAACAAGAAAGATCTTCACGAGGTGATCGGCGTCGGGATTAAACTCCTCTAACTATTAGGTTGTTGTTACCAACAGTTATTTTTCGTTAACGGTCGGAAACATTTCCATAACTTTCTTCGTTCATATTTTGTTCATCGATAAATTATTATCCAACGAAACGAACAAATGAAATTTTATGTGACATTAAAAATCATAGGCGAGAAGGTGTATAAATATATAAGTTGTATATTTTTCAATATTATCCTGAAAAATTAAATACGGTTTTCAGAGTTTAAATAGGGTTTTCAGAAAGAAAATAATTAATGGGCACATTAAGTTTTTTTACAAGATTTCACGTCAGCGTTGCAGCGTTCTTGAGAAAATAAACAAAAATTCAGTAATCATATCGAATTCTGTCGTTCGATCGAATAACTCGTTATCTCTCAAAGCAACTTTAGCACAGCTCAGTCCTTCCAACGACTAAGGTGACTTATCGTGAAATCCAATTATTTACGACCTGCTTTCCTTTGTCTTCCAAGGGGTGTGGGATTTAAGGCGTAAGTGTGTAGGGTACTTGTGTCACCTTCTTGCTCACACAATAGCCATTTATGCAGTGCTGAAAATTTTAATCGAAAAAAAAATGTAAGATCGGTTGAGGCCAGCATCGGCAACGAGGAGATGGCAACTCGAAAAAAAATGAAAAAAATATCTTGAAAGTAAGATCAGATGAAATTTGAAAGAAATTTAAAAATTCTCCCTGACGATACCATACGAAGTTGGCCATGTTTCGTCCGGATGATTAAAAATGTGTACTACTGTAGAACCTCGATTATCCGAATCAATTGTGGATTGAGCCCAGTTCGGATTAACGATTATTCGGATAATTGAAATTTTAAGACGAAAACTAACATGCTAACGGTCTTAATAAACCGCATTCTTACCAATTCGTTTCCACAGGAGGAGCCCTCGGCAGCAGGAGAGATGATTTCGCAGTTTGTATTGCTCCCAGGCTTGTAACATGCGAGGCTTGTGCAGACGCGTGCATCGTGCTGGAACAATGGGAACATTTAACCTCCAGGCAAGTTTAATCCAAGATTGTTGGACGTTTATTTTAAAAATAGTGAGCACGATCGCGTGTACACGTTGCAATTGTGTGTGAAAACGTCTTCGGGTGTTTTAGAAATGAAGATGTTTTCACACTAAAAAAAAAGAAAAGAAAAAAACATAAAGTAGGTAGACTATCATCGCGGACTTACGAAGCAGGATTTTGTGCCTTGGATCTTTTCGCATTGTTCGTCCAGCGTCAGAAGTTGTCCAGGCAATTGTCGGGGTAGGGCTTTGCCGGCCTGTGGCTGGTTGCGCAAGCAAGTTGAAGAGGGAGAACTGTTTCGCAAAAATATATATATATATATATATATATCGCTCACAATTTAATTTGTTACTTCCATACTGGCAATGGAATTTATTGATCTGTAACGGAGCGAGAACCTGAGAAAACTGTACAAATGCTTCAAACTGCATTGTGAGAATTGAAAAGCGTTTCCATTATAGTTTGATGAGGGACTCATCATGTTTCCGTCCGTAGTGGGGCAATCTATACTTTGTTGACTTCCATCGTGGGGTACACCCATTCTAAAAAAAGAAAAAACGGAAAATTTCAATATCGGTGTGGAGGGTTTCTTTTAATAATTAAATGTTGATCCACTAACAAGTGAGCAATTTCGTGAGCGGTGGGCAAGATTCCGACGTAACCACCGTTGTCTTCGACTATTGCCACGGCGTCAGTGGTAAACCTAGCGTACCATCTTTTACAAGCACCCCGCCGGAAAGCGATGCCTGTATGACGATGAAAAAATGTATTAAATTCATCATCCATTTGAATTTTGTCGAGTACCTTCGGCGACTTACCACCCGTCGATGTTTCGCAAACTCCGTTCGGTTCCATGCTGCACATGTCGAAACTTTGGAGAAAGACAAATTAAATAAATCCAGAGTCGCGAGGCGCAAAACAAATTCGCCGGTAACTTATTACGAGAATAATATTCTTACTGCGTCATCGCCACTGCAAAGTCGTAAGTTTCAAATGGAAATCTGTCAAACTCCGCGTACAAGTACCGGCCCATTGACTGTAAAGCCGGAAGTGCGTCCAGCTCGATCGAACCTACTCTATTATTTTCCAAGTAGGGAGTGCCGCGCGGTTGCTATGAAAAATGAAAAAAATAAATAAGCGAAAAAATAAAATGCAAAGCTTTCTCTATGAGAAAGTTCGTTCATCGATTTTCGGCTCTCTCACAGAGGAAGCTATGCGCCAAATTGTAATAAATGAGAACTGTACCTTTTTTCGTAACATTAAAATACCTCTACATCTCATAAAATTAAAACTGTCAAAAGTTATCGTAAAGTTTATTGTAGAAAATCGCATAAGCCGTCGTCTTGAAGATATTTTAAACTATTTTTCACCGTTGATTACAAATCAGTAACACATTTTACTCTTAGCGTGATGTTTCATTGAGAAACTCGTGTCATATTCAGAAACGTAAAAAAAAAAATACTAATTTTCGGAAAAATTCACGCGGGAATTTTTCTATACTTACCAGAGATATAGTTATACCAGCGATGTTCAAACGTATGACCGGTTTCTCCAGCAATCTGTAACGCAAGTCGACCGCGTTCCAAAATGCGAGAACGTATCGTGCGGTTTCCTGCAGGCTTTTTCCAATGGCTCTGTAAAATATTTGAATATTTTCATATTGAACAAAAAAAAATTCAGTGTCATTCCTACGACTGATAAAAAACCAGACTCACTTGTAAAGACTGAAATCGACAATTACCAAGACTTCCGGATAAATGATATCCGGCATAATTGCTTTCGATTGGTCATTAGTGGCCGATTCGAAGCTTCTTCTCTCCCGTTCTACGACCCCTGGAATTATAAACGTACTGGTTGAATTTCGATTACCAAAAAAAAAAAAAAAAACTGAACTTGAGCGGAATTTATTCTCACATTCACGCAGAAAAACAATTTATTTGATGAGTCCCCGCAAATCAATATTTATTTGCTTTAAGTAAATATTTTTATTGATTCAAATAACTATTGATTTAAACCAAATAAATATTTTGTTGGGTGGTCGATCATCGATATTTAATGAGGTTTTGTGGATGATGCAATTTACAAATGAAGACATGAAAATGTTTACTCACTTATGCTATCGTGTTTCGCGTTTATTTCGCGTTCCGGTCTCTTGAATACTACGTGATGATGCGATCGTCGAAAATCCGCTTCACCGTCAACTCCGTCCGGCAATGAATCCACCAGATCCCTCTTTTCTCTCACAATGGTATTGTGAAGACGATGCGGCAATGGACGGACGATTATGTCCTCCAGTAAATTGCCGTGCTAAAATTTCGTTCGTTGTATCAAATTTGATAAACACTAATCCTGTCGTTTTCTTCACACAGTGAAAAAAACTATTATTGTGCTACTCCAATAAGGAGGTCGACTTGGCGCTTTCATCGACCGATTAAAAGTATTCGAATTAGAGAGATTACTTACGACAAGTGTCTCGCCGTCCTCTCCTTCGTACGCAACGATAGCTGCCATTTTCGAAACGTCTTGGTAAGCCCGACCGACATTCGCGAGTACCTATTAAACCATTGCAATCGAATAAACTTTTAGGTTTTTTTAATTACACGCGGGGGAGGGCAATTTTTTTATCTTTTGTGTAAAAAAAAAAATCTTCGTACATTTCGTTGCCGAGTATACTTTGTTCCGTCCGGCCATCCGACATGCTCCTCTACAGTCCATACCGGAGCCGATTCTGTGGCCAGTAATCCATCGGTAGGTTCCAAATAGAGACTAAGGTCCCTGCCAAGGGCATTCAACTTTACCATCCGGGTCGAATCGTCGTTGATGTCGCGTTTGTGCAAAGTGTGATATAGCCGTACTATCTCATACTCCGGCACTGAGACATTTTTTTGAAAACTTGTTAAAATGATTTTTAAAAAGTCGTTCAATTAAAGAAATTGGACGGTGGTTTAAACTTACCGTTATCGTGTCCAGTTTGAAAGGTCTTCAGAACTTCTTCCTCGGTCATGTGCTTGTGGATCTATGCAATTTATGTTTATCATTCAAAATCTTTTTTTATCTTAACTACACTGAAGTAAAGTCTCGGAGTTATGATTTTTTTAATTACCTGTATGCATTGTGCAAATGGCAAAAGAGCCAGGCACACCGTAAGTAAATGGCTCAGCATCTCTTAAATTGATTATTATTACCCCGACGACTGTCACGATTCTATGCTAAAGTATTGGGAAAATTCTTTGCTAACACTCGCCGAATACCTTTTGCAATAATTTAGAAATTTTCGTTATTTATCGGGGAGAAAAGATGAACCGCAGGGTTCGCTCACTGGTCGGTATGAGTGGAGTTCTGGATCGTATCTTCCTATCTCCGTCGTGGTGATCTTACTATAAATGATTGTTCGTTCTTTTTCAAACTATTTGTACCGTCACGATTTCATTCAGCTCCGCCTACAATAAAGCGTTCAAATAATGAACACTCGATCAAATACTATATTTTTGCCTATGTCTTCATGGCAAAGAATATACGGCTATTAATATTAATTAGTCGATCATAAATCGCAATTTACTACAAAAAGTTTATTCAAGCCCGATAAAGATAGTGCTATACAAGCGATGGGAAGGCTAAGCAAACTTTTGATAGTATTTGCGTTTAACGCTGACGCACGTCCGCTTTGAGTACGTCGCATGTTTTTACTACATTTTTCGAAATTATCGTAAAAAAATAAATACGAAGTTTTTGAGAATGAAAATCATTTATTGGGTAGAGTAATTTTTTCATGATTTCACGTCAGCATTGCCGACCATGTCGCGTTCTTTTCCGAAAAAATAAACAAAAATTCGATTATCATTAACCGAATTCTGTCATTCGATCGAATAACTCGTTATCGCTCGAAAGAAGTTCAGCACTGCTCCGTCCTTCCGGCGACTGAGATCTCACCATGAAATCCAATTGTTTACGCTCTGCTCTGTCTTCCAAGAGGCATAGGTATTTCAGGCGTAAGACTTTATTGTCCATGGAGCCTGGTCTTCGGACACCTCACTTAATCGGGTTCGCAGTCGTGCTCAGTGTGTAGGGTAGGGTACGTGCCTCGCCTTCTTGCTTGCGCAGTAGCCATTTATGCAGTGCTGAAAATATTTGATCGATAATGATGTAAGATCATTCGAGGCCAGAATGCCAACAAGACAGCAACACGAAGAAAAATGAAAAAAAAAAAAACAAAAGAAATCTCGAAAGTAAGATCAGAGAAAATTTGAAAGAATTAACATAAAAATTCCCCCCGACGATATTGTACGAATTTCGCAACGTTTCGTCCGGATTATTTGAAGTTTGTACTGTATTAATGAAAAATTAGAGAAACACAAGGGCCTTGATAAACGGCATTCTTACCAATTCGTTTCCACAAGAAGAGCCCTCGGCAGCGGCAGAGCGGCTTATGGCGACTGTACTGTTCCGAGGGTCTTACCAGGCGAGGCGTGTGCAAACGCGTGCGTCGTGCTGGAACAATCGAAACATTTAACCTCCAGGGAAGTCTGGTACAAGATTTTTGTTCGTTTATTCAAAAAAATAGTGAGCACGATCGCGTGTGACAGGCTGGAGTTGTGCGTGAAAACTTCTTCGGATATTTTAAAAATAAAGATGTTTCCAAACTAAAAAAAAAGATCATTAGGTAGATAGACAAACATCGCGGACTTTCGTAGACGGCTTTGGTGACTTCGATCTTTTCGCATTGTTCGTCCAGCGTCAGAAATGGTCCGGGCAATTGTCGGGGTAGGACTTTGCCGGCCCGCGGCTCGTCCCGTAGGCAAGTTGATGCGGGTGTACTGTTGATGGGCACCCGCAAATAAATATTTATTTGGTTTATGTAAATATTTTAACCAATAAATATTTATTTAAACAAAATAAATGTTTATTTGCAGAGAGGCCCGTAAAATTAATTATTTTTCCAACTGTTCGCTCGTCGATATGTATAGAGATGTTGTGGATGATGCTATTTTCCAATGCAGTCACATGTAAATGTTTACTCACTTATACCATCGTGACTCGCGTTCACGTCTCGTTCGCGTCTCTTGAAGACTACGTGATGATGCGATCGTCGGAAATCCCCTTCATAGTCAACTCCGTCCGGGAAATAATCCACCAAATCCTTCCTTTCTCTCAGAATGCTATCGCGAAGACGATGAGGCAGTGGACGGATTTCTATGTCCTCCAGCAAACTGCCGTGCTAAAATTTCATTCGTCGAATCACATTTGATAAACACTAATTCTGTCGTTTTTATCACGCAGTACTGCTCCAATAAGGAAGTCGAGTTTGCGCCTTCATCGAACGATTAAAAGTACAGTAGAACCCCGATCGACCGCGCTCGAATTAACCGGGGAGTGGATTAATCGTGCGTCTTCCCAGGTTTTTTTTTTTATGCGCGCAACAAACCAGTCACTGAGTACTTCCAAAAAAAATACTAGCTTACATACTATTAATGAAAAAAAAGTTCAAAGCTTTACATTCTCGTTGACACTATTAAAAAAGTAAGTCCAAGTTGTACCAAATGTAATTGTACCTGGTCAAGTTGTATCATTAGCCATTACTGACTTATATACTTTCGCTGACTAGTTCGGATTAACTGGGTTTTCGATTATCCGGGAACTATTTGGTCCCGAGCTTCCCCGGGTTAATCGGGGTTCTACTGTACTCGAATTCCAAAGATTACTTACGACAAGAGTCTCGCCGTCCTCTCCTTTGTACGCGACGATAGCTGACATTTCCGAAACACCTTGGTAAGCCTGACCGATATTCGCGAGTATCTGTTAAACCAATGCAATGAGGCAAACTTTCAGTCGATCCGGTTTTATTAATTACTCGCGGAGGGCATTTTTTTATCGTTTGGCTAAAGAAAATGAAGAACATTTTTTTACACTCGTTTGTTCCGTGTATTTTGTTCTTTCCGGCTCTCCGGCATCCTCTACCACAGTCCATACCGGAGTCGATACTCCCGCCAGTAATCCTTTGGTGGGTTCCAAATAGAAACTTAACTCTCTGCCGAAGGCGTCCAACTTTACCATCCGGGTTGTATCGTCATTGGTGTCGCGTTTATGCAAAGTGTGATACAGACGTACTACCTCATACTCCGGCACTAAGAAATTTGTTTGAAAACTTGTTAAAAAGATTTAAAAAAAGGGGGTTCAATAAAATAAAATTAGATGGTGGATGAAACGTACCATTATCGTGTCCAGTTTGAAAGGTCTTCAGAACTTCTTCCTCCGTCATGTGCTTGTGAATCTATGACATTTATGTACATCATTCAAAATCTTTTTTTATCTTAACTACACTGAAGTAAAGTCTCCGAGTATGATTAAAAAAAAAAAAATTACCTGTATGCATTGTGCAAATGGCAAAAGAGCCAGGCACACGGTAACGAAATGGTTGACCATCTCTTCAATGAATTATTATTGCTTCGACGACTTTCACGATTCCATACAAAAATATTGGAGACATTTTTTGCTAACACTCGCCGAACAACTTTTGCAATAATTTAGAAATATTTATTGGGGAGAAAAGACCAGCTGCAGGATTCGCTCACTCGCCTGGGTAAATGGAGCTCAGGATCGAACGTTGCTGACTCCACTGTGGTGATGTTATGATGAATGTCTGTTCTTCTTTTTATTCAAGCTATTTGTACCTTTATTACGTGATTTTGTTGATTACCGCGTAGAATATAGCGTTCAATAAAGACCACTCGCTCAAACATATTACTTTCCTATGTATTCCTGACAAAGAATGCATGGCTATTAATACGCGCTGTTTGATTTAAAATATTTCCAATAAGAATGGGCTGGGATATGTAAAAATCCGACAGGGTGTACATGGAAAATTAACTATACTGCTACTACTTATTCCGAATAGAATCTCCGATAATCTGCAACTGTTGTGGCAAAGTTATGTCAGGCGGGAATAATCGATGATTTAGTTTTGTCGTCGAGGCAGCTCTGATTTTTTTTGTAAGTCTGCTTAGTTTTAATGTACTTTATTGCTGTTATAAATATCGCGCAATTTTGAAGTTTGAAAATTCATCAATACTGCTGTTAATTTATCCCGACACTAAAATCCCCCCCTGGGAAAATGGGTAACATCAGAAAATAATAAGACAATCGATTAATAACTATATTTTATTCTTACAAGTACAGTTGCGGTTTTCTTTTTACGTTTCACCGACTCGGAACAGTTTTTTTTTCTTTTCCACAAAAATAAAACGCGCCGTACGCACGGAACTTTTAGTTCCATCGAATAAATATATCCACTAAAATTACACAAAAAAAAAAAAAAAAAACAAAAAAGAAAAGGCTATCATCAAATCACGAAAATCACTGTGAAAAAAAAGCTTCCCTCGGCATATTACACTGGTGTTATTTTTTCTTCGATTTTTTCTCCGTCCAATACAACGTCAGCGTGGAAGCGAGCATCATTCTCGAAAAAAAAGAAACAATATCTTCCAAGTTTGATCTCGCAGTATTCCTACCGAGTAAAACATCTTATAAAAAAAAAAAAAAAAAAAAAAAAAAAAAAATGATCGCGTCTACGTAATATTATGCATATCTTGTATAACGGTAACGGGAATATAGGTTTGCGCATTTTTAATTTACTTCATTTTTTTTTCATTTATCTTCGTCTCACAAAAAATTGCTTATTATTTATTCAATAATTGAGTCCAGTCGTGTTGCGCGCAAACTCGAAGTTCTCAATTCTTCCATCCGCTCATGTCCTTTTTTAATTTTTCTGTTCTTCTAATTTTCCTTCGAGATTATCGCGCTATAATATCGTTACACACACACACACATATATATATATATATATATATATATATATACGTTTTTCCGACGATACCCGAATTTCGTTTTATTTTTTCTTCCTCTCTTCTTTTACGTGGTACAAGCGCAATGAACACTGTTCGTGGTTGAAAAAAAAAAAAAATCATCGCGGGGACACTCGCGTGCTTCTTTTTTTTTCCTTCGATAACTTTATCGATTTTTTGTGCATTTTTTTGTTTTTTCTTAAATCTTCCTTTAACCGTCGCATATCCCTTTGAGGGAGGCGCAGCAGCGACTTCTAACAGATTGCAGATGGCACAGCCACGTTCTCAGCCTGTCGATCAGATCGGCGCAGTCTGTTGCCATATCCGTGCACTCACCGCCCCCTGTTCCTATAAATGATGTTAAACAGAAAACAAACAAACAAAAAAAAAACGAATTATTGACGAAAATCATCGATCGGTATTTTGAAAAATAAAAAACTATATACATATCGAGGAAATTGCAGTACAGAAGTTCGGCAGGTAAAAAATAATAGTTATTGCGAAAGAGAATAAAAAGGTATGCGCGATCGAAATGCTGATAGTAGAGTGATTAATAGTGTTGGAACAGTCTTGTTTGGGTGTGATTTTGTATGAATTATGGCGGCCGTGAGCTGTTTGTCGGCCTTTGGGTGATGTGTGGATATATGTTCGATGACAGAGAGATGGAGGGGAAAAAAATGTCGAGTGAGGATCGACGATTTATAGTTGTCGACACACGTGCTGTAATATTGACGAAGTCCATTTGATTTTGGGTGATTTGGTAAAGATAGTAGTCGATTTTTTTAGATGCTTCTATTATATTTCTATTGACGAATATAGCAGAATCTGACTTATTGAAAATAAGTTACGTTACCACGGTCGGTAAAGAAATCGGTAATGATTTTGTTTTCTTTTTCAAGGTGGCACACAATTTCCGGTCGACAGAAAATTCTTCGAAGACGCGAAGATCAATGTCACATTCTTCGGAGTATTCAATTTCATCCGGAAGTGGCCAGTCGCCGTCGTGAAAACCCATTACAGTTTTTGTTACCGACCGAGTAGTATCGCATCATTTCTTTTAAATAAGAGGTTCTACCTGCGGTAGATGGTAGCGCTCTCACTGTCGATACGTGATCTGGCCAAGATTCTCAGTGGCAAAAAGAAGTTTTGAAGCTTTTTTTTTTAAATCAACCCAAAAGACACCGGCCTACCAACGACATCCCTGGACATCGTGAAACGTAGCAAAGATCCGCAGCAAAAAAAAAGTTGAATACATTTTTTTTTTATAATGACAACAGAGATCTTGGCCAACGGATGATTCGTAGAATTGTCGCATGCCCCAGTAATTTGAAGAGATATAATTAAATAAATGTGGTTGAAATAATCCCAAAACGAGGTAGAGAAGTATAGAACGAGAGATTGAATTTTGAGTCTGAGTCAGCCAAGACAATTTTTTCGTTTTTGCATTTCATTGTTAATCTTACCACGACCGGGGTTACTCTGTAGGCGATATTGATCGCTGTTGATCGAAGACGCGAGCCAAGACGCCGTCGAGGGAATTTTATATTTGAACGGCGTTATTTTCTGTTGCAACAACGCGTTGTTCGTATTGCCGTATAATTTTGATGACGCGACGGGTGACGCGCTTGACGTTGTCGTCGTGTAAACGTTGAACTGATAATTGTAATAATTGTTCGATCTTCTCGTCGTCGTACTCTTGTCAACCGACAAAGAAGATTGTTCGTAGCTATTCTTCGCCTTATCGTAATCATTGATAGAGTTATAATCGGTCGATCTTACAAAGGACGGGACGACCTGAGTACTGCGCGAATAAGGATTGTACCGCGTCGTTGTCGTGTACGTGTAGGGAGAGGAATTCGTGTTGGATTTGGAATACTCGTAGGCTGTTGTGCTTTGTGTCGTCGCTTCCGATGGAGACCTGTATAGAGGATATTCGAAATGTACCAAGGATATATAAAAGTCGATAAAACTCGCACGTGACGAGCTGTAGGGTAGAGCGGGGCAAAATGGGGCAGCGGCGCAAAACGGGGTATGGGGCAAAATGTCGATTTCCAATAATTTTTGGATGCCCGAATTCGCCCCATCGATACATCAGGCTGTTCTGCCCCGTTTTGCCACCTTGTTCGATCCAAAAATGATTGGAAACTTTAGTTTTGCCCAACTGCCCAGTTTTGCCCCGTTGCCCCATTTTGCCCCACTCTTCCCTACACATTTTTTTTTTTTAAATACCCTCACGGACTTTGACAATCGCTTCTTTTCCGCTGGTCGGTAACTTGCGATCTTAAACTGACATGATCCGCAGATAGAATGCTGCCGATCCATAAACTTATTATCTATTCGATCCAGATATATACTGATCTACAGATAGGTGTAAACCTAAACTTATTGACATCGATACTGTAATCCATAAATTCATAGATCCATAGATCCATAGATTCATAGATCCATAGATTCATAGATTCATAGATTCGTAGATCCGTAGATCCGTAGATCCGTAGAGCCGTAGATCCATAGATCCATAGATCTATAGATCCATCGATCCATAGATCCATAGATCCGTAGATCCGTAGATCCGTAGATCCATAGATCCGTAAATCTGTAAATCTATAATCAGTACTGATCTATGCATCGCTACTGATCAAACTCCGTAGATCTACATTGAAACTGTAATTGCTCCTAACTTGATAAATCAATTATTATGTTTAATCCAAAAATACTGTCCGTGGGGGTAATTCGGCGTTAAATTTATCTATGCAGTTGGTCCAAAGATACCTTCGCTCCTTTACCTGTAATCTGTATTGTTGAATTGCCCGAACGCGGCTCGATTCTGGGACGCGGTATTGTAGATACTATCGCGACGCACGTAGGTCGGTATATTTTGAGTGTAGTCCGGAATAATATTTTCGTGTTCAGCCACACACTTTCCATTCAGACAATACTGAAAACAAAAAATTACGTAAAATTATCGATCGTATCGTAATTGATTGTGATGGTTTATGTGATTTATTTTTTACCTGTCCATCTCCGCAAGGAGAACCCTCGGCCGCCGGTCTGTATGCCACGCAATAACCCGAGCCGGCGTCAAAGCAGAAAAGTTGGGCGCAAACCCGATCGTCTTTCTGCTCGACAAGTATGACAAATTTATGGGACGATTTTCGTTGAAAAAAATTTCAGATGCGATCTTTGTTGTTGATAAAAGTTGAACTTACAAAACACGCGCTCGTTCCGCGATCCTTTCGACACTGCGCGTCCAGAGATAATAATTTTCCTGGCAAGACTCTGGGCAAAGCTTCGTCCTCGTGCGGCGCGTTGTACAGACAAGTCGCCGTGTCACCGCTGAAAGATTTCGTTTAAATGAGGCGCATAAATAGTAGGATTCGTTTTTTCGTTCAGACCTCATTTTTCCCCCACTGATATATGATATATGATATATGATATATGATATATGATATATGATATATGATATATGATATATGATATATGATATATGATATATGATATATGATATATGATATATGATATATGATATATGATATATGATATATGATATATGATAGTAGTTCGAACAAATTTAAGTTTCAAACGCACTTTAAGAAATGATGGAAGGAAGAAACACTGCAGTGGGACCACTTGAATCCTTTCTCGGTGTGCCTGAGATCGCTCATTATGTAACCGTCTTCCCATCGGCACTTTTCCGCACCTGGCCCGCCAAGATAACTGGGAGGCGGCGAGCCGTCGTGAACGGCACCCAATCTGCAACGAAAATAGTTTTCCTTCCTCAAGTTCTTCCTTATGGCGGTACATTTTATTTTATAGGTCTTCGAGCCAAAGTCGACGAAAATTGATAAATCTAAAAAAAATAAATATGACTTACAAATGGCCAACTTCGTGGGCGGCTACGATTATTCCGCTGAAACCACCGGTGTCCTCGATAATCGCTACCGAATTGACCTTCTCAAGTCGCTTGTTAACCACGCAGGCACCTCCTACGTATGCGAAACCTGTGCACAATTTTTTTCCGTCAATCTCGTTTTTTTCATCCTTCAGTTAAGACGTTTACTCGAGCTTAAAATTAATTCTCCACTGTGTTATTTGTATTGCAGATTGAGTTATATCAGTACCGGAGGACGTATCTTCGATCCCGCATAGGGGCGATTGGATTAAATGATCGATAGAGTGTTACCGATCACCGATCTGGATCCACGTGGATCGCACAAAATTCTACAGTACAGTACACATTGGTATGTACATTTCATGATGCAATAGCTTTTAAATTCCAAGAATATAATTCGCAAATCGATTTTTTTCGAAGTTTAAGCGCTGACGAAAATAACAATTTTATGTCGAACACGAAAAAGCTCGCTGTATTTAGGATTAAAGATACGTCGAATTATCAGGGATTAGAGATTAGAAATCAGAGATTAGAGATTAGAGAAGTATCGAACTTATTGGAATATACGAGTATCCAAATAACAGGCAAAGCCAGAGCCTAGCGGCCTTCGTAAAAGCAGCATGCAACGTAGCCGACTGACAAATCATTGCAACGAGAGGGTTGCAGCGGAAAAAAGTGTCCTGTCGATAAACGGATAAGCACCGTTCTATATATCTAGATCGAAAAGAGCGTTTAGATCGGGACATCGACTTACCGAACGCTTTCCTCATTTATCGATAATGCATCCAGAGAAAAACAAAGAATACCGACACTTAATCGGAAGAGATCGAAAAAATACAGATTTACATATATATATATATATATATATATATATATAGCGTGGGGAAATAGGTGCAGTATAAGACAACACGTTGCGGTGGTACATGGTTTTTTTTTTAGGGTGAATCTTTCGTGTCGCTGGATCGATAGCCATCGATTTTACGATCACTTTTGTCACTCTGCTTTTTACGATGTTGTTAAACATTTTATGGTTTTTTTTTTTGGAACAGTGCCAGAGGACGTGGATAGTTTAAGCCAGTGTGCTGAGTGAGCTAGCAGAGAAAAATTGAATGAATAACAATAATTTTGTATTCCTTTGAATCCTTAATCGATAACTTTAAGAATTTGTTTTAACGTGATTCGATTTATCATCCGACGGTAAGGCAGGAATCCACCATTGAAAATTCGTTTTAATAACAATTTCGGCGCATCGGTGTTAAGCATCAAATTATCTTACCTTGGAGTATGGAAAAATGTTTGCGTTCGAATTTGATGCAAAGATTGTTGAAACAACCGACCTGAGATAAAACGTCGGTAAGCCAACGATTTTTAACAGCGCAGTTTATTTTTCTCGAATTCATCAAATCAAAAGTTTAAGCTACGAATAGGCTTGTATACATTTATCATCTCTAGGGCAAGAATTTTTTTTTTTTTTCACGACAATGTCGTGCGATTGTAATTAAGAGGAATCTTCAGTCATAGAAAACTTTTTTACCATCGGCGAACTTTTATCTCCTCCTGAGAATCCGCGAAGACATTTCAAAGAGAAAAAAAGACAGTTCACATGAGCCCAGTTCCAGATCTTTTTTAGTACACACGATAGAATAAAAATAAAATAAATTCGAAGGTCAATGAAGATCTGCCAGAGATAGAGAAGAAACGAAACTTTCCCTTAGATATCTTTTCACATTGATTTATAAAGAAAAAAAAATTGAAGATTAAAAAAATAAAAAAACCCCTGCAGTGAATAAAAAAAGGGTGCGAGTGCGAAAGATCGAACAAAGATCCCGAGGTGAGAGATTTTTGCATTTAAAAAAATTCAATTTTGTGTGTGTACATGTATTTTTAAAAATCTTTTTTTGTATTGTTTTGTTTTCTTTTTGTTTCAACTTCCCTGATCGGGAAACGTACCTGCTGTTCCTCTATTGCACACGTCATTCGCGTATTGCCTCCTGCACATATCTAATCTGCAACGCAACAACAGAAAATTCGTCTTTTATCTCGTTCGAAAAAAAAAAAATCTGTGATGAAGAAAACCGAGTCACACGGGACACATTTTTTGGATGAAAAAAATAATTCATTTCGAAGAGATGACAACAGAAGAAACGAGGCACGAAGATGATGATGCGAGAAATAAAAAAAACAAAAACATTCCTCCCGAGAACGATTGGAGTTTTACGGATATGCTGAATGGTTCGCACCAAACTCCGCCTGCACTTCTCGGTATCACTCCGCTGCGTCGCTCGCCTGGCGTCGAGAGGGCCACTAAAGAAGAGATCTGCTCACGAATCGCCATTCTAATCCACAAGCCAAATAAGCTCTAATTGTAATACTAAAAAAAAGCTATTTTTTTATCGCTTTTCTTCGTACGACCCGACCAATGCCCGAACTGTCGCTAACTACTGTAACCCGTGCAGAGTGCAAATTCAATGACTCGCCGAGATCAATGATCCGGGAGCAAAAATTAAAGCCCAACGATTTTTGACTCCTCGATGCACTTGGCTTTTTTTTTAGAATCAAGCGATGCAAGTAGACATTTAAATTAAGGTATAACGGTAAATTTTCACGATTTTGTATCCAATGTTATGCATTTATTAATAGTAACGTAGTGGATTTGTATCATTGCATGGGTCCTCAATCAAGGAAACTATTGATAAGGATGTGTCTGCAAATACAAAAACTGATAAATGGAAATTTCCAACAGTTTCATTGAGTTTTTTCAAATACTAATCCTTATTTTTTCAACCAATTTTAATGTATTACGGCTCGAATTCTGTTTCACGAATTCACCAAGTACATTTTTTTAAATACTTATTGACCGTTTAAGGATGAAAGCAGGTTGTTTATAGGAACAAAAAAGTGACCTGTTAAACAGTGGGTCGTATTTGTCAAACGGTCAAACCTACAAAAAATATCTACCTGGCGAATTCATAGAGCAAAACTTAAGAAACTAAATGAGCCATGGTCCGTAAATAAATAAATAAATAAATAAACCGATAAATAAAAATACGGATTTTACTTTGAAAAAAACCCAACGAAAACGTACCGTCATGGAAGTTTGCATTTACCAATTGTTGTTCTTGCCAGTCCATCGTGATTGATATTTTTCTTGGTTGGGGACACGTGCAAGAATATTAATCAAATTCCTTTACTATCAATAAACACATACAGTTTTGGATAAACTATTGTAAAAAATTTGCACTCTTTTGACTATTGTGCCACGAAGTAGTTTAACTTTCTGATTGTGCAATTCGGACTGGCGTCATCGCTCGGTTCTCCAATTGTCCATTTTCAAGCCCAAGTTTTCATGTTTGCTGAGCACTTTTTGTTATTTTTTAAAAATTAGCTACTCTAACGCCGAGTGTCGATAACTTAGCGATCTATTATTATCCACTATTAAATATTTACATAGTCAATCAAGACTTTACCCGAACGTCAGAACACCAATTATGTTTGTAATTCGATGATTAAAGCGAAAAAGGTCGTACTTGAACTGTACGGCTTTTTTTTTGCTTTGGATTATTGAATTGTACGATGTAACGTTAAAGTATTAATAATCGTCGTTATTCAAATATTTACAAATGTCGATTAGACATACAGGATAAAACAATATCGAGAAACAAAATTATCCAACAATTTTTTGAAACACGCATTACTTTTTTTTTCAAGCACTATCGCTATGTGTAATTGTGACCATACCGGCAGTTCCCTTAGTGCAGCGGCCGCCTTTCCTACGACGGCACATATCATACCTGTTCATCGAAATAAAAAGAAATCAAGAGTATGAAAACATGAGAGAGAGTGTCAGAGTGATATTCAAGATTGTGTGTCTGTAGGTCTGAGTCAATTAATTCTCAAATATATATATATATATATATTTTGTTTGAAATTAGATTAGATAAATAAGTTTTTTGTTTAAATCGAACAACTACAACGTCTCGTTTATCGCGATCATTTATCCGATGGGTCGAGTCACGGACTGTGAAAAGTGTCTGCGCAAGGCTGTAGTGAGAATGTTTCTGTGATTAATTATTGTGAAAAAACAAATTTCGAAAGAATTCAATGTCTAAAAAGGATGTAAGAAAAAAATAAAAATAACAAACGATATTCCGAGATTTCGGAAAGTTTTATGATTTTGTGCATTTCAAAAGTTATATAGTGATGTATGTAGTATTTTGTTCAGTTCTGTTTTTTACTTTCATATAAAAAATTAAAAAATTGAAATGTAATGTTCGATCACTCTTACTTTGTAACTGCGACGGCAATGTCGTAAACCGGAAGTCTCCTCTCCCGGAAGAGATATTTGCCCATGTCGGTCAGCGCAGCTGCCGAGTCTATGGCATCGCGTCCGACGCGATTTCTTTCAAGATAGGGTGTAGCGTCTCTCCCCTTAAAATAATTAAAATTGTTGATGATTTTTTTTTTCTATGTTTAAAAAAAATAATATCACACAAAATTAATATTTTTGAGTAGCGTGTCCGTTTACCCGTGAAATAATAATACCGGCAATGCTGATACGTATTTTTGGTCCTTTCAGGAGCTTGTACCGCAAGTCCACACCGTTCCAGAAGGAGACGAAGTATCTTTTGATCTGCACGTTGTCGCCGCCGTGCAATCTATTTAACCCAAAAAGAATAAAAAATGAAAACTTGCATTTTTCCTTTTATAAAAATAATATTCTCTTGTGTGTTACAGGTGTTTCCATCATAAAAAAGAATCGCACACCCATTAACATTTCGTAATTTTATATCCCCAATAACTCACCTGTATCCATCGTAATCGACGATACACAAAATTTCCGGATAAATTACATAAGGAGCTTCGCGCTTGGACCTCCCCGCGGCGGTTGATCTCTTCGACCTGTACCTCTTCGCGAATAGATCGGGCTCCATTAGCACTGTGAGCAGTAATAAACGGTAACGAATTTGAATTCTCGAGAGGGCAATTAATATTCCGATGACTTAGCAAATTAATATAATCGTAAATCTGTTCGCTTCACAGCTATACGAAAATATGTTTATTTTTAATCTTAATTATTGATCGAAAATTCATAGGAATCCGGCTGAAGATAAAAATCTTTCTCAATCTCAATAATTATTATTATTTTTTTTCCAGACTTCTGTTTTTCATTGAGTTTTGTCGTGGGACTCACTGAAGTCACTGTACTCGTCGTCCGTGGGTCGACTCGACCTCCGAAACACGACGTGATGATTCGTTCGCCTGAGGCTCCTCTTCACTCTCGTCGTCACGTTGGGCCACAGCTCGGGCTGATGAAGACCTTCCGCCTTCTCGACGATCTCTTTGAGCACTCGTTCCGGAAGTGGTCGGATAACCAATTCCGATCCAATATTGCCGTCCTAAAGTATAAAAAAAACCTACATTAAAAACCATTGATCAACGTCAAACGTAGTTTTTTTTTATCAACTGAAGGGAACAGTTTCTGGACAAAAAAGTTTAGCCCTACAAGATCATCGATATTTTCGGATTAAATGAAATATCTGTAAACGATTTCGTCAGTAGCGTTTCGTCAGATTAAATTTCCGAGTCTTCGCCAAGTAAACAAGATGTATCGATGATCTCTAAAAAAAAAAAAGTGAATCTGAAAAGAAGTGTTTCGTCGAATATAACGACGTTTGCAAATTTTTTCGCGAAAAAATAAAAACGTTTTTGTAATGCGAAATGAATGGTTATGGTTTTTAAGTTCGGCCAGATTCATTGAAAATAGCGATCTTGTAATCGACATTTCGATATCTGTATAACAGTGAAAGATTTATTTAGTCCTTTAAATCTAAGCAATTGTGAAGTATTGAGAAGTAAATTCGGTATTGAGAGGTCTCTCAAAAATCCAAATATTGCACGGTCAATCTGGACTTGTTTGAAACGGCGAGAATACCACCATTGTCTCTCCGGCAAGTTCGGCAAAGCTACCTAAATAAACCGGAAGTGATAGAGCAACTAGATTCACCAGCTATTTTTATCCATGAATGGGGAATTCCATTAATTTAATACGCGTTGTTAGATATTTACAAAGACAGAAATGAATGAAAACAGAAAAGAAGAAATCTCCCCTCGAATACAACATAATTTACTTTGAAAACGTACGGGACACGACATCAATTTTTCTGCTAAAAAATAAAAATCATTGTCAAATGCGAAATTGTTATTTTTTTTAAGTTCGGTAAAGATTCATTAAAAAGAGCGATCTTTTTTTATATCATCATACACGGGCAAGCCCGCTTACAATAGGAGTAGCAGAAAGAATTTCACCAAATTTAGTGTCATAAGGTAGAAAAATAAAAATATGACCAGGCTAAAAAAAAAAATAATAACAATAAGACTAAAATAAAACAAAATAACATAGTATATTTAAAAAACCCGAGTGCAAGAAGAATCGCATGCGCAAACACAGCACACGGATTCCGGTTCTTGTAATCGACATTTCGATATCCGGTAAGAGTTTTACTTCGCCTTTTAAATTCAAACAATTGAGAAATATCAATTATCTAAAATTCCGGTTATTGCACGGTCGATGCGGGCTAGTTTGAAGCAGCGAGGATACCGCCACGGTCTCGGCCGTATGTTCCCATAAGTTCGTCAAAGCGATGCAAATAAACCGGAAGTGATGGAGCGACTAAATTCCCCGATTGCTTTATCCATCAATTAGGAATTCCATCAATTTAAAAAGAGTCGTTAGATATCGTCTATTAGTCGAGAGAACTGCGGATATTACGACGAATCAAGTGACAAAGTTGTTGGCTCATAAGTTGTCTGAAATGTTGTTCTGATATCGCCGCAAGGCTTTTTTTTTTTTTTTTTTTTTCAGATTATGGCGAGATCGAGCAGCCCGGGAAAGACCTCCGAGGCGCATCGTCTGCATCGGCCACGTCACGTGGCGGCAAGTTGCGGTAAACCCGAAGTCATCGTCGACGCGGTTCGGATTTGCGGTGGCGAGGGGAGAGAAGATGCACCGAGTCGCGGCGAGGAAGAAGCAAGACGCGGAGAGACGAATGGTTATCGGACGGCGGAGAGAAGGAGGAGTCGGATAGTGAAAGCGAAAGGTCGGGACACGTGGGGTCACGTCGAAGAACGCTTTTATACGCCAGATGAAATTACGCAATCCCGGCCAATGGTGTATACAATTAGCTCTCGACTCTCCCTCGATTCAGCCACTTCTACGACGATCGGTTTTGTAGCCTGGGGGGGGGGGGGCTTTCAATCATTCTTTTGTTGATTCTCCTGATCTCGTAACTGTGTATTCCGTGCGGATGTTGGAACGGTCAGTTAGCAGGTCGAATATTCGTATTCATCTTCCGAGGGCCGTTGGCGGATGACAAATTTTTTTGGACCGTTGGCATTCAAGAAGATGCGAGAAGAAATTTCATTTTTTCGGTTAAAGATTTTTTTTTATATTGGACTTATATGGTAGGGTCAATGTTTGTCTGTACTGTCACTTGTCCTATCGTTGATTTCATGTTAAAAGTTCCAGCCAGTTGGGACGTTGAATGTTCATATTTATCTTTCGAAGATCTTTAGCGGATGACACGTTTTTTTTATCGTTTGAACGTTTGGAATATTAATTCAAGGTACAAGAAGAAATTTCGTTTCACATTGAAGATTATTTTTTTTCTTAATATTGGGGTACTGCAGGTTCAATATTGGCCTGTATTGTCACTTGCCCTATCGTTGCTTTGTTGTTTTGCTGTAAAAAGCTCAAGTGAGCCGAGATGTTGAGTGTTCATACTTATCTTCTTAGCGTCGTTAACAGATGACACTTGTTTTTTGGACCGTATTTGAGATGGAAGAAGAAATTATGTTTTCCAATGAAAATTATTGTTTTCGGTTCATGTATTCTTGTATTGCCGTATAATTCTATCGTAGTTTTGTTGTTTTACTATTAAAAGCTCAAGTGAAAGCGGTGGGATTAAAATCTCCTGATTTTTTTACGAATCAATGACTTCACTCTTGCAAGAAAAATTCATTTTTCATTTACAAATTCAACGGCCTCGGTGTCACTTTAATGAACCATTGCAGAAATCACATTAAACCCAAAGTCATTTGGGAGCTCCGACCGCTACTCAATTTCGCTAATTTCCGTTCGGCAATTGCCACCAATTTGACCAAATGCCAAAACTGTGAGATTAAAAATTTCCGAAACTGCCGCAGAATATAATCTTTGACGAATGATTTACTTTCCTCTTGCAGCCAAAATTCATTTTTCATTTACAACTTCAACGTCCTCGGCGTCACTTTAATGAACCATTGCAGAAATCACATTACACCGAAACATCTTCGGGACATCCGACCGCTATTCAATTTCGCTAATTTCCATTTGACAACTGCCACCGGTCTTCGCCGACGCGTATGCACGGAAACGAACGTCCTAGACAGCGATCACGCGAAGACGAACCGCGTTTCACAGGACTCCTCCTCGGTGGTTGCTGACAATTACGATGACGATGATGACGACGATAAGCGATGCGTGACCGCGGTACGACATTGCGGCGGAAGGTGCAGGAAGAAATTTCATTTTTCACTGAAGATATTGTTTTTGATTATTGCTGTTCAATGTTTTGTTGCGTTTTTGTATTGCTCTATCGTTGTTTCGTTGTTTTCCTGTTGAAAGTTCAAGTCAGTCGGGCTCTTGAATGTTGACATTTCTTTTCCTAGCGTTGTTAGTAGATAACACTTGTTTTTTTTTTAACGGTTAATATTCAAGATGGAGGAAGAAATTTCATTTTCGACTGAACATATTGTTCTCTAATATTACTGTTCAATGTTTTGTTGCATTTTTGTATTGTTCTATCGTTGTTTCATTGTTTTCCTGTCGAAAATTCAAATCTGTCAAGACGTTGAATGTTGACATTTGTCTTCCTAGAGTCCTTAGTAGATAACACTTGTTTTTTTGGATCGTTAATATTCCAGATGGAGGAAGAAATTTCATTGTCGACTGAAGATTATTGTTTTCGAATACTGGGCTACTGCAGGTTCAATTCTTTTGTGTCTTGTCGTATTGTCCAATCATTGTTTCGGTGTTTTCATATTAGAACTCCAGTTCAAAACTCCGGGCCAAAATCTTCCGAAAATGCCGTAGAATATTAGTTTTAACGAATCAATTGCTTCAAATATCAATTATTTTGGTTCCCCCTGGAACAAAAATCGACTTTTCATTCATAAAAAATCAACGTCCTTCGCGTCACTTCAGTGGACCATCGCATATTGAACGCTATTCAATTTCGCGAATTTCGATTCGGCCATCGTCACCATTCTTCGCCGATGGGAATGCGCCTAAAAAAAAACGTCCTGGACGGCGACCACACGAAGACGAACCACGTCTTGCAGCCGTCCTCCCCTGAGGTTGCTGATCATTATGATGATAATAATAATAATAATAATAATGATGATGATGATGATGACGATGATGATGATGATGATGATGATGATGATGATGATGATGATGATGATGATGATGATGATGATGCCCCACACTCCCCTTACCGTTTTTCTTCGTCCCGGCTCTCCTCGCAGCTCTGAAGCTGCGGACTCCATTCGGACTATAATTGTTAATTTTTCTTTATCTTCCACCACCTCGCTCGCTTCTGTTCTCCTCTCTCTCGACGACCGCGGGTCCGCTGTGCGCGACTTGCGCTATCCTGGAATCGCCATCCTCTAATTGTTTTTTCCACAACGGCGGACCTCGTGGCCGCCAGACCGCGAGAGCTCCGGCGCGTTACGATAAATTGCGGTATCGCCTCCCTACGCCCCCTCGGTCCCTCGGTAGCCGCTCGGTAATTACACAGAACTTGTTCGGGTCGGTGCGATATTACGGGATCTCGGGCGGTATCGCGTTGACGAAACGATCCACGCAACCGGCGTGGAGCGGGTTACGAAATTAAAAAAAAAAAAAAAAAACGTAGTGACGGAAGGACGCGGGGGAGGCAGGATGTAAAAACAATAATAATAAAACTGACTGGGTGTAACTTACGACGTGGACTTTGCCGGTTGGATCTTGGTGCAATAATATAGACGCCATGGTCGCGGGGTCTTGATATATGTCACCGATGTCTGCGGTTGCCTGTAATTAAAGCATTCGAGCTATTGACAAATTGTTCGCTGCGGTAATTATTTTTATTTTATTTTTTTATCATTTTGCTTCCTCATGGAGAAAACTTTGTTTTCATGAAAATAAAAACAAAACAAAATCCAAGCTTTTAATAAAAAAAAAATGTGTTCAGAATGTTCCAAAACATTGGAAAATCATATTTAGAAAAAATGTCTGGATGTGTGTGTGTCTCAAACCCAAAAAATTAAAACTCTTATAACTTAGGAATGGCTTGTTTTTATTATAACTGTTGTGATTTTAGGAGATAATTATATTTCATTCAATTTTTATTTAATTCATTTGTTTCAACGGGTAAATCCATTTTACGAAAAGATGTAAGTTATAGTCTATTCAATTTGACGTAAGACAGTATAATTGGCACTCTGTAATTAACATCCTGAAGATTATGAGATATATGATTTAAAAAAATTTTAACGGTTGCGACTTTAAGAGATAATAATATTTCACTTTAATTAAATTTTATTCATTTCAAGGAGAAAACCCATTTTACGACATATAAGTTATAATCTATTCAATTTGATGTAAGGTACTATAAATAGCACTCCATAATTAACGTTCGAAAGATTATGAGAAATATGATTTTTTTGTTTGTTATTATAACGGTTGCGATTTTAAGAGATAATAATATTTTATTTTAGTTTCATTGTATTTATTTGTTTTAACGGGAAAAACCATTTTGCGAAAATGGTATGTTATAGTCTACTCAATTTGACGTAAGGTAGTATAATTAGCACTCTATAATTAACGTTCGAAGGATTATGAGATATAATTGTTTTTTTTTTTTTTTTTTCTGCAGGTCGAGCTCACCTCCTCCGCGACCTCCTCGTAATACAGGCCGTCAGGGTTCGAGTCGTTCCTCGTCACTGTCCACATTGGCACGTGCTTGTCACTGCGGAAGAGACCCTCCGTCGGTTTCAAAACCAGCTTATAATTTTTGCCGAAAGCCTTGAGATGGACTTCGGCAGGTGCGACACTCTCCGAACTCCTCCTGTGAACCGTGTGCAGCACCGGCACTATCTCGTATGCAGGAACTGTGGATAAAAAAAAAAAAATGTTAAAAAATAATTCTGTTCGGACTATAAGTAATCGATACTTTAGAGACGGTCATCGAACATTAACGAACGATTTTTTTTTTTCCTTTTTTTTCGATTATCCCACATCTGAGAGAAATATATTACGGAATTATGGAAAATTCAACGTTCAAAGGTCTCAGCGGGGATAGAGAGAGCTCGTAAAATTTTATTGTCGCGTACCGGATGCAAAAGTATCGACGAAAGCTTTTAACTTTTTTTATTTTTGTCACACCAAGTGCGATCCGGTGGTTTCGTGGAGGGTTAAAAATACACGCATCGTAGACTCGTAAATCGAGATATAACAACCAGGATGATCTTACGGTCCATCAAGAAGCGCCGCAAAGAAAGAAAAAAATTGAAAAAAAAATGAAGGAGAAATGTCTCGTCGAATATAACACAATTTACTTCGAACTCATACGGGGACACTCGCAAATCTCTTCGCGAAGAAATAAAAACAATTTTATAATGCTAACGCAAGAATCATTAAAAAGAGCGATATTCAACATCTTGTCATCGACATTTCGATATCCCTATGGCAATTAAAGTTTTATTTTGTCTTTTAAATTCGATAAGAGCTATTAAGGAAGCGATATTGTCGTCGCAATTTTAACATCGACGGACCAATAACTTCGTTTGTTCTTCTTGACGATGTCCTGATTAATTTGATTTGGACATGGTAAAATTTTGAAATAATTTTTTTTAACTCAGAATTATTATTATTATTATTATTATTATTATTTTAAATAATCGAAAAAAGTTGTATCATAATTTTCATGCACAGCTGTTGGCATAGAGCATCGTCATTTCGGCTAAGCACGATAAATATTCGTCGCAAGTACCACCCAAGTGGGTGAGCATGATTTTATCGGCGATTAGTAAAATATCATAAATAATTCATGCATCGTTCGTCGATAGTACACGATGACTCAGAGAAGACACTTTTGCTTTGTGGGGGATTTAACGGGTATTATTATATCTTTTTTCTTCTTTTTTAATACAAATATCAGAGATTTTTTGGTGAATATATCGATCGAACAGTTATCGTTTTGGCTTTGGTGAATCACCTTTATGGAAATATCTCGGATGAGCCGTCGTTTATCTGTCTAGTGACGCATCGTCACTGATTGAACGATATTTCCTGTCCAATTATTGGCCAATATCGGTAAATGTAATAGACAGATTTTTTTGATAGTGAAATAAAACTTTTTTGCTTGGCTAATCGAATTTCCATATACATAAAGTGTTGAGGTAGGAATGAAGCAAGTAGATTCGTAATGAGCGAGAAAAGATCGGGTTAATCGAAAAAATTTAATTAATAGTAGTCTCGCCCGTAAAAAAGAAAAAATTAAAATCAAGTATGCTTCATTGCATTGCCAGACGTCAATAATAGATCTATTTTCCCTGACACAACAGGTGAAATTATTTCGCAAAAAATAATTTTTCTAAAATTCATTATAACTAGATGAAGAAAATAAAATCAAATCAATGAACGAAAATGTATTGATTTTATTATGATATAATAAATCAAATAACCTATAATTTTATTATAATATAATCAATCAAATAACTTATAATTTTATTCTAATATAATATATGCAAGTACAATAAATTATATTTTTTTTAAATCCGAACATATTGTAACCGGCGTGTGCTTACCGGACTCGTGACTCGTCTGGAATACCGACAGCATCTCTTCCGCCGTCATGCGTTCGTGGATCTGAAACATAAAGCATTTTTGTGTTCGGTAAATGGAGCTTGACGAAAACGAAAAATGCGTGCAATTAAAAATTAGAAAATTACAAAAAAAAAGTGCCCGAAAAAAAAAAACGAAAAGTTTAACTCTTCCGCAGACCATTACGCGTCTGCCCGTGCATCGCATATCGTCGCGTTCTCCCGGGAAGAATATCTTGCGTTCGGTAACACGATAAAAGGTCGAATCACCGGCTGCTCGTCCCGAGGCGCGCGGTCGAGAGTGAAAGGATTACATTTACAGAGAAATGAGAAGACGCTCGCTCGGGCGGGAGATTACCTCGTATGATGAGGATATATCGAAGGCAGATTGCGATGCGAGGATCGCGTGTCGACGGTAGCGTAGCACGTACGTGCATTTATAACGAAAATAAATATAGGGGAAGCCGGCGGCTGTTACGAGAGGAGCATGTACGTGAAAATTGCAATTTTATGACACATTAGCGCCCCATCGTTGAACCCGGTTAAACTCGAGAAATGCTACGAGCGCTTCTTTGTGAAAAGTTTTTGTGTTACATTTTGTGAAACGTAAGCAATTTTTAGTTTTTTTTTTTTTTTTTTGCAAAACCAATGGCACTTTTGTCGTAAGACTAATGCGAATTTATAACGAAAATAAATATAGAGGAAATCGGTGGTTGTTACGAGAGGAGCACGTATGTGAAAATTGCAATTTTGTGACACGTTAACAGCCCATCGTTGAACCCGATTAAACTCGAGAAGCGCTACCAGCGATCAACTATTTTTACAGTAAAAACACCAAAAATGATAAATCTTTGAAACTCAAACTACATTAATAAAACATATATATTTTTTTGTACAGATAGAGATTCTTTGGTGAAACTGAGACAAATTTCTCGTCGATAATCCTAGACGCGTTATAACGTCCTTAGCATTTGAAGATGAGAGCGATCGCGAATGGAGAAAGGTAAATCACGTTCTGGTGAAAAGAACGATGTTTTACAAGCGGACGATACGACGATGACGGTACGCCAAGCGAGAGTCTCGATTCGTCGAAAGTGAAAGGACTTCGCGAGCGTTCGAGTACCAGACTCAACTTATAGGTAATAATAAAAAAATATTAAAAAAAAAAAAAATACTCATGTAAATGTTTGTTTTGTGTTATAGAATGAAAGAGAAAAAATTAACGAAGAAAGTCGAAGACCCGATTGATACGATCTGGACGAGAAGATATTTTCGTGGGAGATGAAAACAAGTTGTTGATGGACCAACGAATATCCCGAGGAAGTTCGTTCGAGTTTGCTGCGAACGGCGATCTCGAACGATCGTCGTACACGCGGACGAGTTAATAATTGCGAAAGAAGCGGGATCATCTTCGGAGTTCAGCTGGTTCTCACACGACTCGAACATACTATATACTCGCGGACTACCTGAGTGCCAGACATTTCAGGTCAACTTCGAAATCGTGGCATTTTTTGCCACGTTTCTCGCAGACCGTTTTTTCTTTTTTTTTTTTTCTACGGTAAAATTTAGTTTACTATAGAACGGCACCGTTAGCTTTTAGTTCAGATTCATTTTTTTACGACACATTTCTACGCAGATAATGAATAGCATGAAGTACAAACATAAATATGAACATTAAAAAAAAAACATTAAAGTGAGTGCAGTTCATAAGTTGAAAAAAGAAATGCTGTGCTCGTAAAGTCATTGAATCGCTGGTGTTGATATTTGCAACACGGATGTTGAGGTGTAGCGATAATTTTACACTTGTCAAGCTTAATCCGTCACGGTCAAAATCGTTGAGTCTTCGAGAGATTTTTGTCGAGAGCTAAGCACGCCTGATCCGTCCAGCTACGATAATGATATCGATGTTTGTTACACATTTTTGGCAGAACCATCAATGAAAGTACACTTTGAGGGACTTCCTGGAATTTTTTCGCAATTTTTTTTGCCAAGTTTCGTTACTTTATTAACCGTTCGAAGTTTGCTGACTGGAAAACTGTTCATCCCCGTGAGAGAAACGTGCGAGATTGGGTGAAAGAATTTCCAGACAAAATATATATGAAATAAATAGCGTCTCGTTGCATTGGTGAAGTTCAGATATAGCCGCGTTTACCCAGCCAGCCATTTGAGGTCAACTTCGAAATCGTGGCACGTTTTTCTAAATTTTTCGCAGATCCTTTTTTCTTTCTTCTTTGCTACGGTAAAATTTAGTTTACTGTAATCGTACCGTTAGCTTTCAGTTTAGTTTCATTTTTACGACAAATGTCTACGCAGATAATGAATAGCATTTTTCTCAAGGATCAAGAAACGCGAGTGTAGTTTGCGAGGTAAAAAAAAAAAAATCCTGTACTCATAAATTTATTGAATCGCTGGTGTCGTTATTTGCAACACGGATGTAGCGGTAATTTTACACTTGTCGCTTGTAATTGGTCACGGTTAAAATAGTTAAGTCCTCGAGGGACTTTTGCCGAGAGCTAAGTGCGCCGGATCCTCTTAGCTGCGACGACGATATCGATGGTTGCAATAAATTTTTATCAGAGCGATAAAAGAACGAACGATTCGAGGGAGTTCTTGGAATTTTCGCAGAATTTTTTTTTTTTTACCTAGTCTTGTTATTTTATTAACCGCTCGATGATTGCTGACTGGAAAATCGTGCATCCTCGTTAGAGAAACGCGCAAGACTTGGAGAAGGAATTCCCAGGGATAATATATATAATAAATATCGTCTCGTTGCACTAGAGAAGTCGAGATACAGCCGCGTTTTTTCTTTTTTTTTTTTTTTTTTTTTTTTATTGTTGTCGGCATTGTTGCAAAGCTGGTTAGCCACTCGGGTGGCGTCATCCGTCATGGTCGAAATCGTTAAGTCAGTCAATATTACAGTAAAATTATCCAGGTCGTAACTCGCCTCCGCTCCGCGTAACTGTGGGATCGAACGGATCCGATCGCGCTTTCGTTTCCATGCGTCGAATACCTTGCTCCTAACGTCATCGAAACGGCTCCAACCGAGATCGTAAATAACGTTTTATTTACTTATTTCCCCGTGCGTGTTCCCATAATTCTTCGTCATTGTATAATCGAGTGAACAACACTGCGGACTTTGAGAGTACGCTAAGTACCGCGGTCGGTGACATAAACTGTAATAAACTTTTTTTTCATCGCTGGTGGCGTGTTCGTGATCAAACGAGAAGTCTCGTTGAAAACGGATATCGTGTCAGCTTCCGGTGAGACTTTTCTTTTTGACCGTAGAGGTCAGAAAAAGGTCGATTACCGTTTCTGTAAAGGATTATAAGATTTTATGAATCTCGATGGAAAATAAGATTTTATGAATTTTTACGGAAAATGAGATTTTATGAATCTTGATGGAAAATAAGATTTTATGAATTTAGGAATAAACGAAACACCGCTCAACCCCAGCTGGTTGGTATTCTGATACTGACCAGCTCAGATTGAGTGGGAGGGAGAGGCGTTCCGTTTACTCCTAATTTCATAAAGTCCGATTTTCCGTCAAGATTCCATTGAGTTAACAAAAATGTATCTAAAGTTCCTTGAATTTTTTGTTTCAGGTTCAAGGATCAACGACGGTCTCATCGCGGACTGTCGCGGAATCCTGTTTGTCCTCGTAAATGCTCCATGGAAGTCAAGTAGTTCCACCTTTTATTTCCACAACGACGGATATTTCCGTTCGGAGCGACCGAGAGTGACATTACGAGAGGACACTCTCGTATCCTCGAACGATACTCCTGGCGTCTACGCCAAGTTTTCGTGCGTGTCTCGATTTCTCGTTATAGTCGGCTCCGAGTCTCCGAGGATCCTTGTACCGCCAGTCCAATCGCCTCCGCGTCAAGTAAACACACAAACACACAGCACAGACACGTCTATCTCCTCTCCGCGTTTCTCTCTTATTTCAACGAGCAGCTCGGAGTTAATGGAACTCGAGAGAACTTCTGCCATTCTCGGTAGCTCTCCAATGTCCACAGTGTCCGCAATGCATTATAATTATCATTATAATTCGTACACCGAGTCGGGATATTCTCGTTCGCGAAACTACGAATCTCTTACCTTGTGGCATCGTGCAACAGATGAGATACTGACGATGCACAGTAGAACGAGGGCGCGAATCATTTTGGGCAGAGATATTTCTGATTGGCCGCGCCACATCGCTGAAATAGTAAAACAAAACGAAATTAACAAACGAAACAAGAAAAACTGCAAATTATCGTGACACAAAAGAAAATTATACAAAACTAAAAATGCAAAAAGAATTTATTCGATTTGGGTCGAAAAAGGCACCGAGATCGGAATAATACAGAGAATAGATGAAAATCAGAAGGGCGTAACTTAAAATTTTATTCGTGAGATTATATTGAATAATTAAATGAATTAAATCGATTGATTGAATTGATTAAATTAATTAGCAAGTAGATTTCAGCTGTCCTCGATGGCAATCCGGGTCGTTAAGTCGTCACGCGCGAGTCTTCATATTTCGCGTTTCTTATCGTCTCGTATCTGTCCCGTTTGTAATAAGCGTACCGAAACACGATACCGAGGAATTAATTCGAGCAACTCGCTATCTGCGCGATGTTCTCGAAATTATTATCTCGAGAGCAGGTAACTCGCCTCTTCGCTTCTCGGTACGAGCTCGTAAGTCAAAACATCGCAAGCCTGAGTGGCTTAACTGGCCCCGGTCTCCTGTCGGCATCATTGCGCGGTATCGTCATCTCACGCGACAATAGAGTGGCGCGAGGGAAATTATCAAGAAAAAAACTGAGAAACAAACCTCTCGCGCAAGCCTATATAACATATAATATATAACATATACACGAATGACCATACTTGGTAAGGAATTCGCAACATTAAACTTTACCTGTTCATCATTCGAGGTCTTTAAAAAATCAACAATACAGAAGTATTGAGATACCAAAATTTAATGTGTGGGCACTGGAAGTTTTTATGCATAAACTGGTGTATTAAATTTCATGTACAATGATGGTGAAAAGTAACATATTGTATATCAAACATTTTTGAAATACTTTACGTTTAATGATTGACTTTAATTTTACTATAAAAGTACTTTAAATCCAATAATTTACTTTAATTTCGCTGTAAAAGTCCATTACTGTTCATCACAATTGTACATTAAATGTAAGGTACCTGTTTTTTTTTTCATAAAGAATGGTAGTCCGGAGCATTAAATTTACAATGTTTTTGAACCGTGTAGACCACGGTATATTATCTTGGGAACACGGAAAAACTGTGATTATTAGCAAATAAAGGATGTATACTAACATAACATGATGATAAGTGTATTTAAGTGAATTACCAATACATATTTATACAAAGCTATGAAAACAGGCAAAATTGTAGTACCTGTAAGAATGTAAATAACGAAAAATTACATTAGAGCATTAAGAAGAGTAAGGGCGATATAAAACCTTGAAGACACCATACGTGGAAATAAAAACACTATACAACTTGGGAACAGCAAATAAAAGCCAACGCGGGTCTAAGTCACTCGTGAAACAAATAAAGCGTAAAATGTCATGTCGCAAGATGTAACGAAATTCGTGCACATACTAATTGTTAATTTTAACTGGTTGAGTGTACAGACAAGCCGGGTTTCCATTATACGCATCTTAGTTCAGTTCTTATTATTATATAATTCACTAGTCTGAGCTCCAATGTAGGATTTAATAGGTCTGTACCTTTTCAGAGTAAGTTGGAGCAGAGCGCTCTACTTTACGCGGAAAGTATATCTATATTTATTGGATATACATATAGATATACCTTCCATGTAAAATGGAGCGCTCTGTTCCAGCTTTGCTCCGAAAACGAACAGGCCTAATGCAAACAGGGTGTAAAAGGTGAAATGCGTCAAACAAATGAATTAAAAAATATACTATATATTATATTAACCGAGTATAAATGTTAATCGCGGCACCGAAATATTCCGCAATATTGAATTAATTCGAGCAACTCGCTATCTGTACGATGTTCTCGAAATTGTTATCTCGAGAGCGGAAACTCTTTTTTGTTTCCCAGTACGATCTCGTAGGTCAGAAGATCTTCTGAGATCGCGAGACCGAGTGGCTCAATTAGCCCCGGTCTCCACTCGGCATCGTTGCATAGCGATATCGTCATCTCACGCGACAATAGAGTCTGGCACGACGGAAGTTAAGGTGGAAGAAAAAAAAAAAATGTGAGAAACAAGCCTCTCTCTCGCGCAAGCTTATTAATCGCGGCGCCGTCCAACCGTTTGCATCGGTTGAGAAATATTACGTAAAAACGAAAAACAAACTTGCAACAAGCCCTCGTACACACGTTTTATATCGCGCAACTAACCTTCGCGGCTTGTTCACGCATGCCTGAAAATCGTCGAGTGCCGTTTGCAGACCGAGAAGCAACAAATCCACGCTAACACGTACCGCTCGGAATTACACCGAGTGGTCGGAGCGGCCGAGCTGCGGGTAGTGCGCCGATCCCGGAAGGAAAGTTTACCCGCTGTGCATCGAATTAACGCCACGATCTCGAACTGTCAAGAACAATTTTATGTTTTTTTTTTTACCATTTTCGTAAGTCAAGTATGAACATAGCGAGAAAACGAAATTTTTTTGTTGCGGTACGCCTATTTATTATTTATCGATATCGGTAATACAATGTTAGTTTTTCTTTTAGGCATTTTTTTTTTTTTTTACCATTTTCGTAAGTCAAGTTCAAAACGATTTTTTTTCGCTTTTTTATTATTATTTATCGATATCGGTAATGTTTCAGTAATACAATGTTAGTTGGTGAAAACTTGGCAAAGGTAAAAATTTTATATCGGTTTCGTAATAGATAGGTGAGCGCACTCTTTTTACCATTTTCGTAAGTCAAGTCTGAATATAGCGAGAAAACGAATTTTTGTTATTTTTTATCTTCGGCTATTTATTATTATCTATCGATATCGGTAATATAATATTCGTCGGTAAAAACTTGTCGGCTTTGCGGGACTAAATGGCGTAAAAATTTTATATCGGTTTTGTAATAGAATTTTATATCGATTTTGTAACAAAGGAATTTTCTTTTTACCATTTTCGTAAGTCGAATCTGAACACAGCGAGAAAACTAAATCTTCAAAGATTCTTCCCGATTTATTATTAATTATTATTATTATTATTATTATATATTATTAATCGAATATCGAATATCGGTAATATTTCGATATTGTAATATTCGTAGGTGAAAACTTGCCGACTGCGACGTAGGGACCAATCGTGTTAAAATTTTACATCGGTTTCGTAATAGACCGTGATCGAACGTTTGGATAGAATTCATTGGAATGCGATAAAAAAAAAATAAATAAATAATATCGGTAATTTGCTGTCATATCTTAACATCGATTTTAATAACGCCCTCTCTACAGTTTTTTGTCGCGATTCCTTCGACCGCACGGTCATCGTGACACAGAACGAGAATCGAGCAATATTTTTAACACGCATTTTTTTTTTTCTACACAAAAAATATCCGAGCTAACTCGAGTTGCCTTTTCCTTCCTTATGTCACATATTTATTGTTCACTCGTCGGAGTCCGCTTGCAAACGACACTGAAATGCCCCCATTAATGTTGCCTTACGTTAATACAATTGCAGAATTGAAATGTGTGCCAGGACATTTGTCACAAATTGCAAATTTCTTTTTCAGATGTCAAGATCACGAGTCACGCGGCATCCTCCTGACTCTTCCTCGGGTGAACGACCAAAAGAAACGGTACCGTAACATCTACCTCTATACATTGCAAATAATTCTCGGGAATCAAATTTCCATTTTTTTTTTTTGTTTTTAAGGAAAACTGGCCTCGCGAGCTCGAGTGACGTAACGAGAGAAAAAAAAAAAAAAAAAAACTGAAGAAAAATAGCGGAAACTCGATACAACGCTGCGAAGACACGGGAGAGTTATGGACGCCCAGTATTCGCTCATCTACGACGAATTGATTATTCCACGCGATAGTGCATAAAAAAAAAAAAACTAAGAGGCTGCCGCCGTTACTTGCGTAGCGGCGGTAACTTAACATGGTGCGCGTAAAACTCCACTTCGATAGAATCAAATTTTTCGCCGAGCAATAATTAATAAATATTTTCTAACGTCGATTAGAGCGAATACAACTGTCACGTTACGCCGCGCGTTGCGATAATGATTAAACACTTCCGGACCGGCCGGAAGTCGTTCGAACCGATTAATCGATCGCTCGCCAATCGCTAATCTAATTAACCGATCAATCTTCGAGACGGAAAGTTTCTCGTTTCAGCTTCTTTTTTTTTTATACGCTTTTCTCAACAGTGACTTCAACTAAAATGCTAAATCTCGTCGGTGTTGAAGACTATTATCATTACTATTATTTGACTAACTGTGAGATTTTTTTTTTTTTTTTTTTTTTTTTTTCATACTTCGATGACGGGTTACGGAAGCGAACGGTTAATTCGCGTTATGATGAAAATAAAAAATGGCAGACTTTATTAGAGCCAATAATCATAATCATAAGCCGAAAGGCTGTCTCCGGGCTCGAGATAATGACTGAATCGGGTGAACAGAATTTCATATTCGAAGTTGATCGAGGGTAACTTTCGGATTCGAGGCGATATTTATATTTGCATCGAATCGAGTTTTACCTCGAACTTCGCTGAAACTTCGAACTCCGTTTGTTATGATTTTGACCTTTGATTAACATTTTTTTTTGTCTTTTTTAGGCGGAATGCAACACGGGAACGCAATTTGAATTAAAATTTGAACTGTTTTTTAACGTTTGCATCTCACTGGCTAATTAAAAGATTAAAAAAAATAAAACGAAGCATCAATTATGGCTTCAGAATATTTTTCTCGAGTTTATAATTTTTTAGAGTTATATATGCGGTTTATAGATGGTAATATCGTTGTCGGCTTGAATATTAGCATTGATATAACGATTATACTGTTGCAAGCCGGATATCGATTGGACGATCGATAAAACGAGATAATAAAACGACGAGGAGAGACCGAGCCGACTGCGAGCACTCAAGGACAATCCTGAACGCAACACCCAGCCTGGATAACGGGAGACGGAAAAATAATCATATTTTTCGAATAATATGTAGGTTATGGGGGGAAAAAAAATGATTAAAAAAATTATATTCAAAAGATGAAGCACGAAGAGGTTTGACATTTAAAAAAAAAAAAAAATCGGTAACAAGAGTTGTTATCGTTTTTTTTTTTTTTTTAACCTTCAATATTTACGGCTAAACTCAAATCATTAATATTCGAATAACAGCAAACGCTAATAATTTCATTTGTCTGAAACACGCGAGCGTTGAAATTTTTTTTTAATCGGTAACAAGAATTGTTATCGTTCTTTTTAGGGTCTTCAACATTTATTGCTAAACACAAATTATTAGAATTCGCGTAACAGCAGACGCTAATAATGTAATCTGGCTGAAACACGAAGAGGGTTGAACATTTTTTTAAAATCGGTAACATGAATTGTTATCGTTTTTTTGAAGAGTTTTCAACATTTATGACTAAACACACATTATTAGTATTCGTCTAACAGCATACGCTAATAATTTCGTCTATTGAGAACATTTTTTTTTACAAGTCAATTTCTCTGGTGACGCTTTGAAAAACCCTGAAAAAAAATAAATAATCGATTACAGTTCCCACTGCCAACTGAGCCGGGATCAATAAATGAGCGAAAAATGCAACTGAACGATGCGCATCGTTCCTTCTCATTTACTCCCGAAGCGAAAAACTTTTAAAAAATCATCTTTTCAACATATATTCCACGGTAGGTCGTTAAACGCGGCTATCAATCAAAATCTCCAGACAAATTCGTTCGAAAACTTTTTTTTTATAAGTCAATTCCTCTGATATCGTGTGACGATTTTTTGCCACCGATTTTTTGTTCGCTCGTCGAGCGACTCGCCGAGTTTCATTATAGATTTTTTTACTCCTACTCCGCGGGTTCCTCCGTTCTCACATTCATACGATTTTTTTTTCCCCCCCCTCTCTCTCTCTCTCTCTCTCTCTCTCTCTCTCTCTCTCTCTCTCTCTATCTCCTTTCTTTTTGTCGAACCGACACACGTGTCTCTCGAATGTAAGAGGAAATATAGCTTCGGTTTTTTCGCATCTTTTTTATTTATTTTTTTTTCATCATCTTTCTCCGACAGTCACGGATCTTTGTCTCGCTTCTGCGAATAGCGCCTCGGACTCCTTAACCGATCGCATCAGCGTCGAGTTTAGTTCGAGGCAGCTATACGAAACGCCGATTGCCCCGGCAGTCGAAGTCACGGAAGTGCTCACCTTTTCGGAGTCGTTGCGTCAGGATGCTTATGAATTGTTCGAAAAACTTGGTCAATTTATCGACATCAGGTGGACTTGATTTTTTTTTTTTTTAATTAAGAACCAAAAACTTGATCAAAATTACGAGTAAGATTAAGAACTAAGAACTTGTTCAAAATTAGGAATAAAATGAAGAACTAAGAACTTGATCAAAATTGCGATTAAGATTAAGAACTGTGAACTTGATCAAAATTGCGATTATGATTAAGAACTAAGAATTTGTTCAAAATTGCGAATAAGATTAAGAACTGAGAACTTGATCAAAATTACGAATGAGATTAAGATTTATTTAAGAACATTAATCTTAGTTAGATAAATATTTAATTAATTTAGTTAAAAAATGAAAAAAAAAAAATCCAATAAAAGTGTAAAAGTTCCGAGAATCGAAGTCGCAGAGGTGCGCATTTGTTCGGAATCGTTGCGTCAGGGTGCTTTCGATTTTTTTTTTTTTTTTTGCCAAAAGTTGGTCAATCTATGGATATCAGGCGGGCATCATTATTTATATATCGTTTAACGACCAATTAAGAATTACGAACTTGATGAAAATCACGATTAAGATTAAGCTTGATTTAAGAAGAGCATTAATCTTAGTTAGTTCAATATAATTTGGTAAAAAAAATCAATAAAAAAACACTAAAGGTGCAAAAAAAAAACTATGGAAAATCTCTAGGCGCTCTGCCGGACAGCATTTAACGCCTAGATGCGTGATACGCATGAAAAAAAAAAAAAAAAAAAGATCGACGCATAAAAGTTTCATGGTGGAGTTTTAAAACCAGAATTCCTCGCTAATTAATGCCTACATGTGATCCAACTATCAACCATCAACTACCTCGATGGGCTGCGCTCCTTTCAGATATTTATGCGCAAGTAGTAATTATGTTATTCGTAAAAACAAGTCGCAGCCATGTCGGACACGCACGTGCCTCGCGATGACTTCTGGCGAGTGCCCTGATCAGCGGAGCAGCGGAAATTTGCTACTTGGTAATTTTCTGCTCGATTAGGGGACTAAAAATGTTCGGTTATAGAATTACATTAGGAAAGAATTTCTAAAGCCACAGGAGTCAGTCCGGGACGTCGTTTAGGAGACCGCAAGTGCGCAACCGGCCGCACGGAAACCCTCGCAACGATCCTATCGAAGATCCAATTTTCCAAATTGGATCTTTCATTTTTTTTCCGGGAATTTTTCCAATTTTCAATTCAGTTTCTTTTTAAATTTCAATTTCTTTTCTGTACACATTGCGCGAATTTTCTTTTCTCCCTAATTTTTCATCTGCGACGAACCGCGCGCGGTCATTTCATAGCAGCTTCGAAACCTTCGCAAGGATCGAATCGAAGATCGCGATAATCTTCTTTTCTCAACGTCATTTAAATAATAATAATAATAATAATTCGACGGTCGCTCCGTGAATTTTTTCCAATTTTTTTTTGTCCCACATTTTTCCCAAATTATATTTTTCTTCTCCCTAATTTTCCCTCAGCCACGACGATCCGCCCGGTTATTTTCGTAGCTCATTTCGCACGTCGAATTCCTTCGGGCTCTGAGTCAGCGACGCTTCACCCCTTTCCTAACAATTCGGCGGTGCAAAATAGTCGAATAAACATTTCATCTGACGAAAAACGAGAAAATAAATAACGAAAGAGAGAAAGCCGCGGACGGCGCGCGTGTGGACGACGAGGTGTTTGCACTACGACGCGAACTTTATCCTCGGTCCCGAGTTCATTCGCTGGAAGGCGCCTGCAGGAGTTAAAAGTCCCACCGAAGAGAAAGAAGCGAAGAAAAAAGATAGAGAATTAAAATTCTGTTATTCGGCGAAATTTTTCTCAGTTGGGATCTTTTCGTTTTTTCTTTTTTTTTTTTTTTGCTCGTCCTTTTCGCGACTCTATTCGCTGACTGTGCGAGCCCGGCCGGAGTCAGAAGGGCGTATCTTGCACGCCTGTCGACGAGAGATGAGCCCTTCTGATTCTGGGCGCGCGATATCGATGAGGAGGCTCCCTCGCACAGTAAAAAAAAACATTGTACTTTTTACAAAAAAAAATTATTGTCCACAAACGTTCACAATTTTTCCGTTTGTCAATTTTTTTTTAGTTGTACAAACACAAAAGTACAAACTAAAAAATCGTCAATGATAAAGGAAATAAAAGGACAGGCTCGTATATTCAAATGAGTGACAAACGAGTTTGTCACTTATTTAACAAAATTATTTTTATGAAATTTTACATTTCGATTTTACGAAATTTTTTTTTTTTTTACTGTGCATCAGTCGAAGGCGTAGCTCGGAGGGAATATCGATTGCCGAGAGTCAGATAGGGCGCATTTTCCGTGACAATTTGTACGAGTTGGGCCCTTTCGAGGCTCGACCGTCGATGTCATACCCGCGTCAAAAACGCAGGGGAGGAGGTCAACGTTCGGCCGACCTACACACGTCTCGAGAATCTCCTCGCTCGTCCTCTCGATCGGTTCAGAGAGATTTTTTTTTCTTTCTTTTTTTTTATTATCGACGTTCTGACCCTTCTCGATTTCGCGGATTCGTCGAACTTGCCTTTCAAGCTTCGCGCCTGAGTGCAAATGATTCAGGCGGAAGTTTAAAAAAAATTATAAAAAAATTATAATAACAGTAATAATTTTGGAGAATCTTGGTGATGTCAATTTGTTCGGTTTTTCCGAAGAAGAAAAAAATCACTGGATTCGTTGTAAGATTGGCTGTAACTGAAATTGCGTGATCAATTTAATGGCAATTAAATCAATCACTTTTTTCACATTAAATATAATAGAAATAATAATTTTGTCGAATCTTGGTGATGTAAACTGTTCGGTTTTTCCGAAGAAGAAAAAAATCACTGGATTCGTTGTAAGATTGGCTGCAACTGAAATTGCGTGATTAATTTAATTGCAATTAAATTAATGACTTTCTTCAGATTAAATATAATAGAAATAATAATTTTGTCGAATCTTCGAGATGTATTTTTCGGTTTTTAGGAGAAAAGAAAAACCCGATTTCATTGTAAAATTGGCTGTAACTGTAATTGCGTGATTGACCAAGTTCTTAATTTATTAGTTAGTTAATTTATTAGTTCTTAATGTGATTTCTTAATTCATTCGGCTACGATGACCATTTTCCCCGATGCGGATGCGCGAACGAAAGCCTCAAATAAGCACTTTTGTTTGCGTTTTGGTCCTATGTCCGGAATTCAGAAGATGAACCGAAACTAAAACAAAAGTGTTCAGCCGATTAAATTAAGAAATCAAATTGCGTGATTAATTTAATTGCAATTAAATTAATCACTTTCCCCCATAAAATATGATACCAATAATAATTTTGTCAAACCTTCTAGGTGCAAATTGTTCGGTTTTTCCGAAGAGAAAAAAAAAGTCACCGAATTCACTGTAAGATTTTTTTTTAATTCAAATTTTTTCAAATCCCATTCGACGTTGGCTGACAAGTGGCGGCGGGGAGGGGGGTGGCCATTAGGCGATAAAAAAAGGGGGTTGAGTAATTACGATTGAAAGTTTCGGGGATTTCGTTGAGACCAACGAGCAGAAAAAACCGCCGGCTCGGCTACCTGGCCGAACCTTTCGGCGACCACAATGACGAATCGTCGATTCATCATCGCTGTGGAGAGGACGAAAAAAAAAGAACATTTGGGCAATGAAGTTTTCTGAAAGTCCGACTGTGCAAAAAAAAAGAAAAAGAAAAAAAAAAGTGATTCACGGTCGACCGCATGCGCGCACAGGTGTCCCCGAGTGGCTCTCCGAACAATCTCGGATGCGAAATTTCGACCTCCGTCGTGGCGACTAAACAATTTTTCTTTTTGTTTTTTTTTTTGTTTTTTTTTGTTTTTTTTTTTTTTTTTTTTTACACCTAACCGCGAAGAAACGAGCATAGACGTTGCTCAATATTTCAGGCTCTCGTTAAAACGCACCTGGCTCCGAGAAGCACATTTCGCTGGAAGTTATATATAGGCGTACGACTAAAATCAGAAGGGCGTATATTTAGCGCAGAGGCGCACGATTTGGACGCCCTTCTGATTCTGGCCTGGGGAATATGTATGTGTACGCGAATCGCTGACATTCCGCCCTTCCGATCTTTCCATCAGCGGACAGGAGCGGCAAAAAACAACTACCGAGGCGCGACTCGGACGCATTTGGAGCGAGAGCAACCGGTTATTTTTTATTTTATTTTTATTTTATTTTATTTATTTATTTTTTTTTTCTAGACGCTCATCAGAGTCCTCCGATACGAGAAAAATCGAATCCGTCAACGAGCCGTCCAATTAGTCTCAATATTAATTTTTCTTTTCGCCGATGCCTCGCTTACGCGCCTGTCGATCTTAAGGAGGTTGGAGCTAGTGGTGCTCATTTCAAACACTTCCCGAACTTATAAAAATCTGAAAAAAAATTCATACTCATTATAGGCACTGAAAAGACTAATTTTCCATAATAATAAATTCAAAATGTTATTGACAAATTGTTAAAATAAAAATTGTTTATCAAAATATGCGGTTACTCAAAAAAAATTTTTTTTTTTTATCAAAACGATTTGTTTATTTTTTGGAATACGTACGAATTTTTTCAGATTTTTATCTTTATTTTGATTTTTCTTGTTTCTTACATGGAAAAATATGCTAAAAACAAAATAAGGATAAAAATCTGAAAAAAGTTCATCCGTATTCCGAAAGATGAACGAATCATTTTCATAAAAAAAAAAGTTGAGTTACCGCATATTTTGATGAACAATGTTTTTTCAACAATTTGTTAATAACATTTTGAAATTATTATAATGCAAAATTAGTATTTTCGGTGCCTGTAATAAGTATGCATTTTTTTTCAGATTTTTATAACATCGGCAAGTGTTTACAATTCTTGTCCGAATTTCTCGAATTTAGGCGAAATGGACACCACTCGCTCCAACCTCCTTAAGAATTTAATCACTGAAAATAGCATTTTTTTTTTTGTTTGGGTATATATTTTTTTTTTTTTAAGATAAATTGGACCGCCCTGGTATATTAATTGAACTCCCGGTGAAGCATGAAAAATTTCGAGGACGTCTCGATTCTCTCCTTTCGCCAAAAAATTCGAGAAAAATCGAATCCTTAAACGAGCCATCCAATTAGTTTCAAAATTAAAAATAATTTGCCGTCTCGCTCGCGCGCCTGCCGATCTAAAAAATTGATCACTAAAATTAGTAATTAATTTATTTTTTTTTTTTACATACTAATTAATTTTTTTAACATTTTTTATATTCATAAAAAAAAATTAGACTTCTCTAGTATACAAATTGAATTACCGGAGACACGAAAATAAAAGATCTAGAGTAGGATTGAGCGGGGCAAAACGGGACAGTGGCGCAAAGTGCAATTCTCCAATAATTTTCTAGTGGACAAATCTTATAAAGTGACATTTTAATGACTGAGATTTTTTAATGACGGAGGAATAATCCGACTGTACCGATGGGACAAAATTGGTCATCCAAAAATCATTGGAAAATTGAGCTTTGCCGCAGTGTTCCGTTTTACCCCACTGTTCCATTATGCCCCGCTCTCCCCTAATCACAAGGACCTTCAGTTCGACTCGTCCTAGTCGTAATCGGTTCTTTTTCATGTTCGAGTTTCCCCGACTCGCACGGTCCGCAATTCGATTCTCCATTCGAATCCTCCAATGAGCCGTCCAATTAGTATTAAAGTGAATTTTTTTGTTTCGCCGACGTCAATTAGTCTCAGCATTATAATTTCTTCGCCGACGTCTCGTTCTCGCGCCCGTCGGTCTAAAAAATTAATCACTGAAATTACCATTTTTTTAAGATAAATAAAGATAAATAAAGATAAATAAAGATAAATAAAGATAAATAAAGATAAATAAAGATAAATAAAGTCCGGTATATAAATTGAACTCGCGGAGTCGCGCAAAAAAAAAACACGCGATTCGGAGTAATCGCGAGGACGACTCGAACTTTCAGTTTTCATTGCCCAACGTACCTGTAACTGAGCTCCGTCTCGACAGGGACGTGTTGACAAATGTGTAACGACAATAAACCCAGCCGCGCATTTTTTAATTTTTTTTTTACATTTTTTATTCCTCGACGATCTGTCACAGTCGGGAGACAATGCCACCGGAAACGGCGGATTCCTTTAAGCAGTCTCTTCGCGTGACTCGAGCTACGGAAGAAGAAGAAAAAAAAAAGAAAAAAAAAAATCTCGCACACATTTGGTTCTGCCGAGCGAATAATACAATGCGGGTAAAATCGGTCCTTTTTCGTGTTCGAGTCTCGCGACGGTTCGCGCGGTCCGCATATCTCGATTCTCTCCGTTTCACCAGCGAGAGTATGCGAATCGTTCTCACGCTCGTTAATTATCGCAAAAAAATAAGAAGAAAAGAAAGATTTAAAACAAACAAAAACAGATACTGAAGCGAGCCTCCGTCGGTGGTTTCGAGCGGGAGGAATCGTGAGGCCTCATTTAGAGCTCGCGCGACACGCGCAAGCTATGCCCGAGTTCCTAACTGAAACAGGCGGATAGTTTTATGTATCCACGTGTGCGCAACGGCGAACCGGGGCACGGGCTCGAGAGGACGGCGACAGCAATAAGCCCGGACTGCATCGGCGCCGCCCGAACACGCTCGGAAGCGCAGTTGGTACATTGACAACGATTTCGCAGTCGAGTCGCGGACGTGTCCTGGAAAACATCGAGTCCCTGGGAATCCGGGCGTTGGGCGGTTGCGCATATTAGACGCGAAATTTTACAATACCGCGCGATAAAACGCACGACTGTCTCGTGGCGGTTTCCGATTTCGGTTTCTGTTTCGCTTCACGTTCGTTACTGTGCACATCCAGTTACCTCTATGAAACTCGAGGGATAGACGAGTCCCATGGGATTTGTTGAATTTGCATCGGGTTTATTTTTATTTTTTTATTAAAATTTGGATTAGAATTTGGATTAGAATTTGTATTAAAATTTGACTTAAAATTTGTATTAACTTTTTAATTAAATGAAAAAAATGTTAGCACTGCAAAGTAAAAAAATGAAAATATTTCACTGTGCTAAACGTAGCGTTCCATCTCGCCGGGTACATTAAAAGCGTGGTCTCGGTCTATCCTATTTCTTGGGGTTCAAATATATATATATATATATATATATATATATATATATATATATATATATACTTGTGGGATTGCCCCCGACAGCGTCGAAAAAATAAAAATAAAAACACGTTTCCGCTCGACGACGATCGCACGAGTTAGCGCGCGAACCCGTCTCCATTGAGAGAGAAGTCGAGGAGGACCGTTTTGATGACGAAGCAAAAGAAACTGGTTCCTCGCTTTGATTCCGACGGTCGCTTCGCAACCCATGAAAAACTATCAAGCTTCAATTAGCCGCGTCGAAACACAGTTTTGACACCCACGCGTTCCAGACAGCCGCGATATTTACTTCAGCCATTAAAAAAAAAGTAATAAAACAAAATGAATGAAAATAAGAAAATTTCTTCAATTAAACATTCTTTTAACGTTTAATTTATCAAATATTTATAATTAATCAAAACCTTCTTTGCTCATTAAAAAATTCAATTAAAAACAAACCTCTAATTATCTTTAATAACTTTAATTTCACGAAAAAATCATTACAAGACTTTCCCGTCGGTGCGAATTAATTTTTGTTAAGAAAAATAAGTTAAAAAATATGTGTAATGGACGCGACGAATGTCTGGCCGAAAAATCTTCGTTCAAAAATCCAAATATTCGTAATTTATCAAAACTTTATCGGTTCATTGAGAAATGTAATTAAAAACAAAAATCCATGCTAAGAAAACAGTGGAATTGTCGTTTTATTACCGTTACATTTTCCTATGTGGGTGAAGAAATTTTTATGCAACTTCGATTCGACTAAAAAATAATAACAAGACATCCGCGTCGGTGAGAATTAATTTTTATTAAGAATAATTAGTAAAAACATTTATAACGGACGCGACAAATGTCGAGCCGAAAAGTCTTCGTTCGATCTAAAATCGCGGCTCGAGCCATCATCTATATATCACGCACAGTGCGCTACAACGACGACTTCTTGTCTCGTTTCAAACACAAGGATAACAACTTTCTTGAGCCTCGACTCTTCTGACTCGGCGGGCGTTTCGAAGATACTCAGGTATCATCCCAGCGGGACTCCGAAGCGGCTCTTTCTAATCTGCTAGAAATGCGCAGCCTGGGCTTGTCACCGGTCTCGATCGTGCTTTGACATTTTCTTCGTGAAAAAAATTGCAATATGCAATTGAAAAAAAAAAACCGACCACTTGATCGACAAAAAAATTTAACCACGCACTCATCGCCGGATTATCAGCGACAAAATTACCGAGTTACCGATTGCGAATTGATAATTGATAGCGAGTTGCCGATTACGGATTGATAATCGCAAAAAAGCGATTTGAGATTTCGCTCGTCAAAAAAATGCAATATTCAATAAAAAAAAAAAAGCCAATTACTTGATCGACAAAAAAATGTGAACGTGAAAAAAATGCAATATGCAATTTAAAAAAAAAAGTCAATCATTTGATCGACAAAAAAATGTAACCACGCATTCATCGGCAGATTATCAGCGACAGAATTACCGAGTTACCGATTGCGAATTGATAATCGGTAGCGAGCTGCCGATTACAAATTGATAATCGTAAAAAAGATTTTTCGTAAGGGATCGAGATTGCACTCAATTGCGACTGCGCGCGCACATAATGGCTCATACTCCGGTGAAATCGTCGGCGGAAGTCGGGTGTGCCGGCCGGGAAAGCCTGAGCGCGCTATAAATATTACGAGATTGGACGGCATTAAAGTTATGAGTAATAAATATCGCAAAAATCTTTGTGAGTTTCGCGAATAATGCATTTTCTTGTTTAAATGAAAAAAATGTACATCACGATTACTTTTGGTCTCCCCCCCCCCTCTTTTCCGAACTCATTGCCACGTGCAATTATATGTACGGAAACTCATAGACTGTTTTACTTTACACGCTATCGCTATTATAATGTTACCTCTTGTAATCATCGTTGTAAATTATTATTCGCTCGGATTTATGAATTCTTATTAGGGTGAAAGGAGAGTTACGATGGAGAGTATAATCGTGGGAGAACTCTCGGTGTTACATGCAACTCTTACATACGTCATTTATTTTGTTAACAATTTTTTCTCGCGCAGAGATAAAGTTTCGTTTTCGCTGCCGATTTTACAGGGTGTTTGAGAATGTGTCGAGAGTCCATAGAAAAATTATCAGTACGTCATCTATTACAATGGCAAAGTAAAAAATTAAAAGCTAAAATGCTTCAATGCTTAAGAAAAAAATTACAATTATTTAGCGAAGTAAAAAATTGAAGGCTTAAAATGCTTAAATGCTTGAGAAGAAAGTTTCACGATTATTCAGCATTAGCGACGCAATATCATAAAATTATTGTGACGTTTACATTTAACGCCAATGGACTCGTCCATAAACCAGAAATGTTCATGTCTGAAACATCGCACTGACGATTTTTTCTTTTCTTCGGCGTGCAATAACCTTTCGCTTCTAAATACTGAACAGTCTTCCGGATAACGAAACTCGCAGGTGGGCATATCGGAGGTGTCCGCGTGCGCAGATAGTTACGCAATAGGTTCATTCAGCGGTGAATCGTCTCACCTGTTCCGTCTGCCGCGACACAACCCGTAACCCCTTCGTAGCCCAGTCCGGCGCGCCTTATAGACTTTCAGACTTCGATATTTATCTCTCAACTTTACTCTCACCTTTCCGACTACGCGCACATGTAACATGTTACTTTTTTCCGACGCAATATTAATTTTACTCATCACTTTCGACTCTCTAAATGTAACGTAGTTCTTGCGATTAGTGACCACTTCGCACAAGTTTCAGATAAATGAGAGGAAATTGCAAACATTTTTGGATGATAGAAAAATCAGAAAAAAACCAGCCATATCAAAGCTGCCGAAAAGATTAATTTTGCGTTATAATAATTCCAAAATGTTACTAGCAGATTGATGACAAATAAAATTGTTCAACAAATCTTTTTTGTATGTCAAGAATATGTAGAAAGTCACAAAATTCAAAATGAATTTAAAAATCTGAAAAAATTCATACATATTCAGAAAAATAAAAGAATCATTTTGTTAAATAAACAGTTAGGTTTCCGGAAAATTTGTTGAACCATTTTATTTAACATCAATTTGTTAATAACATTTTGGAATTATTATTGTAAAAAATTAATCTTTAGAGCACTTTTAATATGCGTGATTTTTTTCAGAATTTTATATCATCGAGAAGTGTTTGAAATTTTCGCTCATTTCTCCGAAACTTATGCGAAGTTAAGACTATTTACTACCTTAAGCTATTCGTTGGGCAATCAACTCGGACCGAACACTCGACACACCGACGATTTATTTATGTTACGAGAAATTTACATGGAAAAATGGTAAACGATTGCCGAGTTACGAACGACTCTTCGATAGCAAGAGATTAAAAAAAAAATCACTTTGACAAATTTTTGTAGTGCGGAAAAATGGTAAAAATTCAAGCCTGCAATGCACACTCTGAAAAAAAAAATTCGCTTGCAGGCTAGCAAAGAAACATTTTTTATTTCAATTCTACTTTTAATTCTTGCAATTCCATGCGATATTGAAACAAGCACGGCAAGACTATCAAGGCAACATGTCATAGTTTAAATCCCGTGTGGAGTTGTAATAATTGAATGTAGGATTTAAATAACAATTTTTTTTCTTTGGCAGCCCGCAAGTGAATTTTAATTGAATCGTTGATATTTTTTTCAGTACAGGTTGCATCTACGTGATGAAAATTGATTAACGGTAATTGACTTCGGGTCGACCCTTCGCTAACAAGAAAATAAAAAAAATAAAAAATAAAAAATAAAAAATAAAAAACAGTTTGACAAATTCGTATAGTGAGAAAAGAATGATTAAAAAAAAATGCAAGTCTTCGATGCACAGGCCGTATCTGCTCTCTCCCAAGAGTGCTCCGAACTTCAAAACGGTCCGACGAATCGTCAGGAAATTTATACCGCACATTCCTCGGATCGTCCCTTACATCCGACAATTTTTATGAATTTTAGCCCTCCCACTTTCCCCACGTAAAAAATGTGTTTTCGTTACCTCTTTTATACACCTCGGTTCCAAAAAAAAAAAAAAAAAAACGCAGATTCGAAATTTTGTAGAGCCAATGAAAAAAAGAAGAAAACAAAAAAAAAACAAAAAAAACTTGAAAGCGCGTACGAGATCCAATGCGATGACTCGATAAGCAGTTCGGCGATGACTGAAGAAGAAGAAGACGTACTCCTGGACGTAGTTCGAGCGACCTTCGTTGCGGTAGGTTAGTCTCGCCACTCAGCCGCCGATAATACCACACGAGCCAGGACGTTGTATGGCAACGACGATTTCAGCACTTCGCCGAGCTATCCTCTAGCCAGGTCGGGCTTCTCTTCGGCTGCTGGTTTTCTCGGTTGCGCAAGTTACCGGAGTGCGTTGATATACACCGCCACGGGCCCGTGGCGTAGTCGCGCGGTGGCTCGTATGCACCCGGGTATATCGCCAACGGAATGGCGCAGCTTGCGCAAGCTACTGTGCGGACGGACGGACGGACGGACCGACATATGTATATCTCTGCAGCGTTTGTGCGTCTATTTCTATACCGGACTTTCCGTGTGCGTGTGCGTGTGCGCACACGCACACGCACACGCACACGCACACGCACACGCTCTTTTTTTCCTTCCTCGAGAGGAAGTTTCGTTTTGGTAAAAAAAAAAAATCGGCGCTTGAAAAAGTAGGCAACACTCGCCTTTAACTTTACAACATTCGTCGAAAGACCACTTTTTCGCGCTAGTATCGTGAAGTGCTATTATTTTACTCGTGCGAAAATTGCAGGTTTTCGTAAAAAAAACTCCATTTTTACAGCTTATGAAAGAATTATTTTACTCACAAGCCAATAGTTTCCATTTGGAATACAAAAAATACGAATTTTCGTGCATAAAATCGAGACTTTCAAATGTCTGACTGTACTTTAGCCTCGATAAGGCCAGCGGATTCGTGTTCAGCGGGAAAAAATACGTCGAAATACGTGGCGGTTCATTTTTAAAAAAGAAAAAAAAATTCGTCAAAAAATGTCAAGGCTACCCCTTTGGAGTCCATTTTTCGCGTTTTTCAACGCTCTGAAATTGTACGATAAAACGCTTCTAGAACTTCGGACAAGACCTTATCTTGTGTATTTTTTTCCGTAGAACACGACGGGCACTTCGGATTTCCTCTAGCTCCATTGGGAGCCGAGATATCGACCTTTGAAAATCACGAAAATTGACGTTTTTTCAAAAGTAGCTAAAAATGGAAAATCATTGTTCAATCGATTTTTTTTTGTTTTAAGGCTATATTCGACGTATTTTTTTCCGCTGAACCCGAATACAACAATTATTTTACTCCTGGACCAATATTTTCCATTTAAATCACAAAAATCTGATTTTTCGCGCATAAAATCGAGAACTTTCTCACTTTCGGCCACTGTACTAAATCCATACGTCCCAGATTTAGTTGTTATACATCCAGTCGACCTCCACTCAGTTCCCCAAGGTCCAGTCGTCATAGTCCAGTCGATTAGTCTGTTATCAAGGATTGAAAACTAAGAGTTTGGACGTTTTGAAAAAATGTTGGCCTGAACAGTGCCGTTTGATTTGAAAATTCCTCTTCAAATTTCGTACTCATCGAACTCCGCCTCTTCCAATTAAGAAGAAAAAGTACTTTGCACTTTGTATTTCATAAAAGTACTTTAAGCAAGGAAATTACTTTGTACACAGTAAAAAAGATTTGTACATTTAACAAACCTTTTTTATCCACAAACGTCCACAATTATTTGTCGTTAATATTACAAAACATATTCGTAAAATTGACAGACATTTTTGTAAAATTAACAAGAAAAGAATTGTGGGAGTTTGTGAACAAGAAACGTTCGTACAATTTTTACTGTGTACTGAAAGTACTTGTGGTTCTTAGTAGTTTAAATACTTTTCGGTACTTTGCCAAGATCTGCTTGGCAATCATTATACTCGTCGCGAAATAGCAGTTTTACGCACGCTTTCCGCCAAACTGCCCTTTTCACACCCCGTGAAGTACGAATATGGTACGATACTCGCCTTCGGTTCGTGCTGCAAAAAGTCACACTCATCAGAAGGAGTTTTAGTGCACTAGTACCCTAAATAACAATTTCCTGTTGCATCCAAGAAAGTACATATCAAGATAAATTTTTTTTTTTTTTCGTAATTATTCCCGATTCGGCTCTTTGTCAGCGACAACGGGGCGAAAGGTTAACGAGGCGGAAGTTGACCCTCGGCTAATTTTTCACCTTGGCAGCTGCCACGCTGAGAGCGCCGCGGAGATCGTTGTCGGAATGCCCGAGGCTTTCAGAGCGACCATGCCGACGGGACTGTATTCCAAACACGCTCTAGGTACGCAATCTCCTTTTTTTCCACTCTTTCTTTACTTCTCCTGTCTTCTCCGCTCGAGTGCCGACCTTGACCCGGTATAGAGGCGCGACGTCGTCGGCGTGGTTCTCGATCGATTGCCGTAACGTGTCGAATTAAACACAAAATCACACACGCAAATATATATGTATGATTTTTTTTTTTTTTTTTTTTTTCGTCGAGACACTATACCTTCGACAGCCGTAAACCGCAACGCAAACTCCCTCGCAATATTTCAACGTCCGTTCTGCGTGACCCTGAAGATATCTGCATGACATCAAACTTAATCTCTGTCAAGTCTCTGTCAATGCGCTGCTTTAAGACGAAGTTAAAAATTGTTTGCTTGTGGCATTTTATTCTCTGACGGTCGAATTTTAAGACTTTAATTTGAACTTAAGATCGCCTTTGAGATCGAACTTATAAGCGATGAAGTTTTGCCCAAACTTCATCGCGTGCTTAAGATTTATCTTAAGTTCGAACATAAATGTGAACTCAAATTTGATTGTAGTTCGCGTTCGAATGTTCGAAAATATAAGTTCGAACTTAAGGTCGAGCTTTAACGCTTTCTCGGCGTAGAATCTATATTTGGATCCCAAATGCGGTTAACTTTGATGACACTATACTGTCATGAATAGTTGACCTGACAAAGGGATTTCTTGAATCCATTTTTACGGAATGATTGCTGGAGAACAATTGCACTCCTCAATGACATGGTCAGTGATTGTGATGACGATGGGTCGAAAACGGTGCGTGAAGGACAATAAGATTTTTTAGATATCCTCTTATCGCTTCTTATTGGTTAGGACTTAAGATCGCTCTTAAGTTCGAACTTAGGATAGAATTTAAGTTCAGACTTAAGTTTGTACTTAAGATCAAACTTTAATTACGATAATAAATTCGATTCGATCATAAGCTGGGACTTACGTGCCATCTTAAGTTCGTTCTCAAGAACGACCTTAAGTTCAAACTAACGTCTTAAAATTCGACCCTAAGTGAACTTCTCCGAGCGAAGTTTATATGATGCAAACACGGCCACTATGACTCGATGAAATTCAGTCTCACGCTTATCTTCAGAGTGATAATTCTACGGCTCGCAATGAGAGTGTTTCTTCTCGGGCCTGTTGAACTCTCCGTATTACCCGCTCGCCCGTTTTACCACCATGCAGCTGTCGCACGCAGCTCGCTCGATAAGTCGGAAGAAAATTTCTTTCGATTCTGAAGATTGACCGTCAAAGAAGATGATTAGGTAACATCTTTTTTTTTTTTTTGCCATGTGACTCAGGGGTCGGTGACCTTCGGTCGTAGTTTTTTTTTTATCGATACTCAAGAGTGCGTGTGTGTGCGCGCTGTCCGCGAGACACTCTTCCGGCATACTCGATGAACACTTACTGACAGCGTCGATTAACTACGAGATCGCGATGAAGTTTTTTTCCAGTTTTTTTTTATCCAATTATCATTCGAAGTTTGTGATCTCTCGACGATTGGCTGTCATCGCCGTTTTGCTGCTTCCATCAACGTCCAATGTCAATATAATAATAATAATAATAATAATAATAATAATAATAATAATAATAATAATAATAATGATAATAACAATAATACTGACTTGTCAACCTTACAAAATGGTATTTGCAATTAACAGGAATTTCGGTATTTTATTTTTTTTCAAGGCTTCAGCCAAGGTGATTTTGAAAGTAAATTTTGATGAAAATTGCCGCGCGCATGTGAAAGAAGGTGGGTGGGTAGTTCTTACAATTGTTTTTTTTTTTTTTTTTTTCTTGCGTCGCGTCGAGGTCAACCTTGACCCGTATCGCCGAACTAGATCGAAGCCGCGCGAATGAACGAGTCATCGCGCGTACTACAATACAACGGCGGCCGTTCTCATGGTGTGTATGCTCTTATCGTGTATAATATATCTACAGTGATACTATGCATGTATGAAAAAAAAAAATACGCTAACGACAGCCGTCTCGTTAGTTTCGCAAGTGCCGTCTCCGCCCTCGTCTACCGCGGCACGACCGCAGCACCAATTTCACTTCGACCGTGACGCGGTTCCGAAATCGGGCGAGGAACCGAAATTTGTCAGTTTGTTCAATGAATCGACTCGTCGTGCCACATGCATTTGTAATTCGTACGAATCGGGTTCATTGGAGCTCAAGTGGAGCAGTAATTCGGGTCGGGCGATGCGTTGGAAAATTTGGTAGGCAGAGTGGATTCTTTTTTTTTTCGGTTTCACCGAAGCAACTACGAACGAAAGTACCTCGGCGAATTTTTTCGGAATCTTTCGAATCGGCGGCGAGTTGTCGTTCGAGGCTCGAGGCAAGTCGAGACTGAGATGCTGAGTTTGTTGCAGCAGAAAAAAAAACATCTCAGAAAAATTTGACGTTCTTAAAAATGACACCTTCGTGGAAATTATCTGCGAAATTATCTGCGTGCATTTTTTTGAATTTTCGAACATTTCGAACCGACGCGTCGTCGTGCGAGGCTCGAAATGTGTTGAGAGTTGGAATGCTGAATTCATTCCAGCATTAAAAAAAAAAAAAAAAAAAAAAAAAAAAAAAAAAAAAAAAAAAAAAAAAAAAACATACGCGATAAATTTGATAGTCTTGAAATTGATACCAGCGTGAATTTTTTTTGGGATTTTCGTACCAAATTTTTTCGCTTTCCGAACCACTCAAACATTTCAAACCGACGAGTCGTCGTTCGAGGCTCGAGATGAGTCGAGATATGCGAGACTTGAGTTTGCACTGGCAGCGAAACGAAAATAAATCCGCGATAAATTTAACAGTGTTGACATTGGTGTCGCGTGGGTTTGCAGCTACCGGTGCGAGCCCCGCACCGTGAAAATCGAATTCGAGATCGCGTCTGATCTGTATCGACCTTAACCCCTAGCGGCGATGCCGGCAGGCGGGAGACTCGAATCTCCGACCTGCACAGGCCATGTCCCTCGTTTTTCGACATTAATGCGCATGTCTTACGCTCGGGACTCTCCCACTCGGCGGGCTGACCCGCAAAGCCACTATCTACTGAATCCCCAGTTGGAGATTTCAACGCTTCTTCTCGTTGCACAGGCGCTATCTTCCCGAGAACCGCCAGTAAACTCTTTGCGTATCCACCGCATTAAAGCATCGGTAGAACAAGCTATGTTTCTATTTTCTTCTTAAACTTTCTTCTTATTCTAAAACTTTCTCTGTTTTTTAAACTTTTTTTTAATTTGTAAACTTTTTCTGCTTTTTAAACTTTTTTTTACTTTGTAAACTTTTTTCTGCTTTTTCAACTTTCTTCTACTTTTTCAATTTTTTTCTACTTTTTGAGCTTCTGTTACTTTAAATATTTTTAAATACTTTTTAAACATTTTTCCACTTTTTCAATTTTCTAAAAGTGTAATAGTGAATGGATCTTGAGAGTTGTTCGGCCCGAAACCAAGAGCGAAACGAGACGCACAGTTATCGCTGCACTGTTTGCAGCATTCTCCCGTCGGAGCGTCTGACCAATTCCCGATTGTCTGTTACGCCATTGTCGGTATCTCGGTACCGGTGCAAATATTCCGTTTTGCTCACGCTCTCTTAAGCACACCGCCAAGAAATGTTTCAACTAGGCAAACAATCTGTTCTCTCAACCTTGGCCCGCTTGGCCGAAAGTCAAGTGGGACAGTCGTAATCGTCGTACATATTATTTTTTTTTCCGCTTCTGGTACGTATTCGCTCGGCTCTATGAAATATTGAGCCGTGAGTAAAATAACAGGCGGATTCGTGATCCGCCGGGTCTCGGCAACCTTTTTCAACCACTTTTAAAAAATTACGATCGAATCTTTCGGACTATTGACGTATATTCGACACCAGACTTCGACAGGTGTAATAACCGTGTAGGCAATAAAAACGTATTTAAAAAAATAAATCAGTGACGCACTTTCGGGACCCGCGCGTAGTTCCGGCCAATGGCCCGCGCCATGAGCCGGATTACGAAATTTTCGAGATGAACTATCACGGAACTCATCGACTCTGGGCTGGTCTCGGGTGTGCTTGGACTTTTTTAGTTTTTTTATTTTTATTTATTTCTTTTTTTTTCAACAGGTATACGCCGAATTTCGATATGAATTTTATTACTTTCGTATATCGCCTAATCGAGCGATCAATCGGCTTTCTTCGATTTATGGAAATCGCTTTACAATATTTACTCGCCTGTTGTTATTTAATATATAAATTCATTTTATTTACGCTTTTTCACTGGAATGGCAACGTTTATTATTTTGTAATTGCCACAAAGAACGATCCGGAGGTTTCTCCGCAATTGTCTCTTCTCTTTCAATTTTATGAACAAACAATATTCTCTTTTTTTTTAACAGGTCAATTCCGCATTTGGATATGAATTTTATTACCTTCGTATATCGCCTAATCGAGCGATCAATCGGCTTTCTTCGATATATCGAAATCGCTTTTCAATATTTACTCGCGTATTATTGATTAATATATAAATTGTCTGGTGAGACCGTTCGATTTACTGCTTTTCACTGGAACGACGAAATTTATTGTATCGTCATCGCTCGAACGAACGAACGAGAGGTTCCTACCCGATTATCCCTTCTCTCTCAATTTTTTGTGGATCAACGATATTTCCCTATAACTTTTTTTATTTTTATTAATTCTTTTTATTATTAAATTTTGTTTTTTTTTTTTTAATTGAAACCGAGTCTTTGCTTTGTCGGCGACCCTTTATCTCGTTATCCCCGCCGCGATCTTCGTACCGTTCTCGATTTACAATATACGCCTAACCGACCGTCGCGTCGGTCTGTTCAGTTACTCGCACTATCCACTTCCTTATTCGGCCCCTGAACGAGCGCTAATTAAGACGTAAATTTAAATCCCGACGAAGCAATTAAATCTCAATCTACATCACGTCGAATCTCGACAAACTAATAAATATACAGATACATAATGTTTTTTCAATTATTGATATCATTATTTAGTCAGTTATTATTGTAAAAAAGGAAGAAGAAAATTGATTCTATTAGTCGTTATGTGATATAGAATATCGAATATTGTTCGAAAATTTTGATTTTCTTTGCCCCGGGGTCCGTTTTGCCCCCACTCCTTCTCTAAGCGCGTATTTGCCTTACATGGCACTGCTAATGGGGAAAAGCTTGTTCGATATCTTTTAACATGTAAAATGGAGTGAGATGCGCCCTTCTGTTTCTCAGCGGTCAACACAAGAATGGCTTGAAATATAAAGGACTTATCTGGTATACTTTTATATGCGAGCTACGCCTTCGTCATTCGTAGTCGTCGATATGGAAATACCGGCATGAGTCGAGTTTATATGTTGAATACCGTTAGAGCACGAAGTCGCAACACGATTCCGAGCCGACGACAACAACTACGAGGACGAGGTCTACGTAGTCGCAATTATTTTATGCAATCCTCCCGACAACCGTCTGACAGTAGCCGTTATTAAAGTCCGTATAAACAGAGTCTCTATGGAGTCTCTTACAGGAAAAATATATATATTATCAATAATTTTGTGTTCCACAAGAAAATAAAAATACTGTGGATTTCGGCAATTTTTAGATTTCATTATTATGTACTTTTCATGGAAATTGAAATTTCATATTGCTTTCTCGTAATGTTAGTTTATTCGCGAAGCTTCCTCCGCGAGGAAGCCAAAAATACCGACAATGCTTCCTCATAGAAGAGGCTTCGCGAATAAAGAAACATTACGAGAAAGCGATATGAAAATTTCGATTTTTTATATTTCATTATTATATACTTCTCATGTAAGCTAAAATATACTTCTCTCTAATATTGGCTCGGATATATTCGTCGCTTATATCTTACAATATATTATTAATTATATAAATATATATAATATATATATTATATTAATATATATTATATTAATATATATTATATTATTTATATAATATATTATTAATATACATTTTTCGCGAAAGGTTTATTTAATATATCAAAAATTTATTTTCGCATATTGTTTTCATTGCTGGAACGGTGCTGTAACATTTGTCAATCCCTCATGTTTACTTGGGCGTATTTTCTCCTAAAAATTCGGCTATGTTCCCCGGCATCTTTTTGTTTACATATTCAAAATCAGAAATTCCTGTTTTTACATTATGTGGCGCGTCGCATGTGGGAATTTCAGTAATAATTGCGAATTTTTATTTTTCGTGCAGTCTTTCTGGATTGCCGTCTCGAGATGTAAAACTCGATGCCGCGTAGTCTCCATGCGATGTTCGTCTGTGAGCGTGAAACTCCATTCGGGCATGTCAAAAATCACGTACCATCTCGGGTTACGTATGTCAAAAAGTCCGACACTTTTTTTTAAATTCGTAGCTATGTAACCGTAGACGTATTTCGGAAGACGAAGTATCTGGTTGTTAGGCCAACGGGTGGATGAGACTTTCGTAAGAAGTCACGGATACCGCTACCGTACAAAAGATACGGGCGCATTAAAAAGGCCCCAATGATCGAAAAGATTATTTAAAAAAAATATCGGTATTTTATTGATAATAATAAATTTCAAAAATCGTACAATATAATGTCACAAATAATAATAATAATAATAATAATAATAATAATAATAATAATAATAATAATAATAATAATAATAATAATAATAATAATAATAATAATATGTTTCACATTAGAAAGCAGGATAACGGTGATGCTGCGACGATATGATCGGTAGGCTCCTTCATAACGACTAAGTAAATCCGTTTTATTTTCTTTCCTCTTCTTTTTCTATGAAACAGGAGGGTTTTTTCGCGTCTCGAATCAAAGGTTCGGGGACATTGAAAAGGTTCCAAATATCGAGAAGATGATGTAAAAAAAATCGGCATTTTATGGATAATAATGATAAATTTCAAAAACCGTGCAATATAATATCACAAGTATAATAATAATAATAATTATAATATCACAAATATGTTTCACATTAGAAAGCAGAATAACTGTGATACTGCGACGAGACGATCGTTAGGCTCCTTCGTAACGAGTAGGTAAAACCGTTTTGTTTTTTTGTTTTTTTTCCTTCTTTTTCTATAAAACACAGCGATTTTCCCACTCCTCGAATCAACGTCCAAACGTTATGCTAATTGGCCAACTTTGGTCGCAGCATTTGAATATCGCTACCACGGTTCCTCACCGGTAAAAAAATCCGAGTTCCACGAAATTCGTCGGGTTCAGCGAACCTCCCCGAGGCGCAAAGTCGGAGATTCGCTAGATCTTGAAATTTTGTAGTTTTTTCTTTTTTTTCATCATCATTTATTTATTTTTTTCTTTCTTCCGAAGACTAAAACTTGACGGAATATATTTTATTAAGCTAACGACATCACGCGACGTATTTTCACTTTGTCCGAGGATGCTGAACAGATTCGAGGAAATGCCATTAAAATCCTCGCGCTCCCATAATGCTATTTAGGTACTAATTCCGTAGGAAAAAAAAAGCAAGAAAAAAAAAATTAAATGCGACGCCCGTAATTGTAATTAGTTTCGGTGAGCGAGGCCCAAGCTATGCTCAACGTCGCGTAGACCGCACTTTCGTCTCTTCTTTTTTCCACAGTTTTTTTTTTTTTAATCTTCCCGAGCTTCCGCAATTTGTGGAAAAACATCCGAGCTCTCCGGGCGCGTTTGTGCTTACGAACCGCGCAATTATCATTTTTTTATTTCTCAAAATGTGGACGAAAGATTTAGAAGTCGCATTGGATGCGTGAAAATTGCGCTCCGCGCGTGTGAAGTAAGTGGATAAATATTGTTATTATGATAGACGGCGCGAAGACGGGAAAACATGTGTTATACACGAGATGAAAAAAAAAGGCATCAAAGAGGACGAGGCAAGTCGCCGCTCTGCTCGCGACGGTCACTATTCGCTCCACGGAAGCCGAACGTTTAATTCGCAATAGAACGGAGCGTCCATTCTCGCTACCTTGAGATTCGGGACGGCCGAGATGTTTCGTCGCTGACTGTCTCGACGCCATTCTATTTTTTTTTTTATTTTTTCGGTTTTCTTCGTCTTGAGAAAAAAATGCGTCTTTGTACGAAACGCGACTCGGAGCGCGAAGTTGCATCGGTAAGTCTCCAGCCTCTCATTAAACATTTGTCTATGTTCTGTCCCTGATCCTGCGATTTTTACAGGCTGGCAATGCAGTCGATTCTCCGTTAGAATTCCACTGCAACTTTGCGATCCGATTGCAGCGAGAGCTCTACAAATTCATTGAAAATATTGATTCGGAGATCTTGGAAGTGCGCACGGATAGTAAAATTGAGCAACGATCACCGAATTCCCATGAATTATGCACTCGGCAAATGCGTGAACAAAAAATTATAACTTTAAGTTTGTGAAGAAAAATAAAATAAACAATAAGTAACGGGAAAGGCAACGGAATTTTTATGATAGAAAAAAAAATGTCCGCATATGTAGGAAGGGATAAGAAAATCTTACAGGATCATTCGAGCAATTTTTACAGCCTTGCAATGCAGTCGATTCTCGATTCGAATTCCACTGCAGAGTTGCAATCCGATTGCAGCGAGAGCGCTTACAAATTTATTGAAAATATTGTTTCAGAGATTTTTGAAAATGCACACAGAAAATAAAAATTAGCCATGAACACCGAAACTTCCATGAATTATGCACTCCGCAATGCACCGACAAAAATCTATAACTTTAAGTTTGTGAAAAAAAAAATAAACTAAAATATAAATAACCGGAAAAACAATGGAATTTTTTCTTAAAAATTACAGAAAAAAAATGTCCAGGTATTCATTTGCTATAAGAAAAATTGTCCCGGATCATTCCAGCAATATTTACGCATTTGCACCAGGCAGACGATCTGCTTTGGCATTGCACGAAGCCTAAAAATGCTTGGAATGCACAGTATTTATTTTTGGGTCTTCTTGAGCCGGAATGAGCATTAATGTTTTCTCGTGCATGTTTATTTCGCATAGGTAGCTGGCGAGGGAATTCGTAGCTGCCGTCCTCTTCATCCGCGGTCGATTCGCGACGAGGCTGGTATCTTTTATCAAGCTGCAAATTGGCTCGTGAGCTCATCCGCCCCCCGATTGCCGCGGCCCTCCCAGCCGTGAATACTTGCAACTCGCCGAGAGAATTAACGCCTCCCGGATTAGCATCGAGCGCGCACGTGCGCAAACTTCGACTGCAAGTTTCAGCAGCCTCGCAGATCGCTTACAATTTTACTGTTTCATGTAAAAATTACGATAGCCAACCTCTGGCCGTAACCGATGACAATTACACTTTTAGCGCATGTCGGATAATTACACAGCGCTGTCGGACCGGACGACGTCTAAATTGGAGGCCTCGATCTATAGCAAACCGGAAGTGTAGCGACGGTCGGCTGTTGGATAATTGCGTGCGGTTAAAAATGGCAAAAAAAAAACATGTGTTCGGGAAAATGAAAAGACCCGGACATACTCGTATTGCAGTGCTGCGAGCTGAGGTCCATTGACGTAGAGCGCGATTGGTATTATAGATTGCTAATCCGTTCGCGTTACGAGCGAGCGTTAATAATTGATCGATCGATCGATAAGTCGATATCGAGAGCCGGAAGCGATCCGGTTATCTTTGACCTAGCGAGATCTTGGATGAAAGTTATTTTCCGGAAATAAATGAATAACAAAAGGGTCATTTTTTTAAATGCCATTTTTGGGTCCTAGTTGTTCTAGTTGTTAGTAGCACGAAAAACAAAAAAGTCTGCATAGCATATTTGCACAGTGCGTTCGCACATATATATCGATGCTAAAAGGACATCGATATACATGCTAAAAGGGTTTATGTTAATAATAAATGAATAAGTAAATAAATAAATGTGGTTTGGTGCGGAGCTGTACTGGCAGGTGGAAGCGATCCGGTTAGATTTGATCAAGCGAGATCTTGCACAGTAAAAAAAAAAGATTGTACTTTTTACAATTTATTATCCACAAATGTCAATATTTTTTTATTTGTCAGTTTTCCGGCTCTAATTTTTCAAACAAAAGTACAAACTAAAATTGTTAATTACACAGCAAATGAAAGTACATATTTGTATATTCAAACCTGAGCAAAAACGAGTTTGTCACTTATTTAACAAAATTATCCCTACAAAAGTTTGTATTCCCATTTTACGAAATTATTTTTTAACTACGTGGATGAAAGTTCATTTCCAAAGAATAAAAAGTAATTTTAATGTCACGATTTGAGTTGGTCTGAGCGATCCATTTGTCTTTGACCTAGCGAAATCTCAGATGAAGTTCATAAAAAAAAAAAAAAAAAAAACCAAAAAACTTTTCGTCACAATTTGAGTTGTTCGGAGTTATTTTCTGATTCTTGGAAGATCGCGTTCGCCACAGCTAAGAGTGGTGAACGCCGAGCGAGCACGGATGTGCGTGTCAAGGTCACGCACATTTTCCGCCAGCGGAGCATGTGTACACATATATAAATATAGATACATATGTACACCGAATGGTCGACGCAAGAGCTCTCTCTCTCTCTCTCTCTCTCTCTCTGTCGACTATAGCTCTGTCGACTATAGCTCTGTCGACTATAATTGTCACCCTCGGAATTGACGTGCGTCGTCGCACATAAAAAAGCTCTTTCTCTTCTCCGGAGAACGGAACAAAGCGAAACGGCGGTTCGAGGCAGTTTTTCCATTCGACTCCCGACTATATCCCGCACATTGAATGCGTAAACTCGCCGATGTAGCGAATGTCCGTCTCCAATTTCGTTTTCGTATCGACCGTACCAGTTTTCCCTTTTCGACGGACGCACACGCTTCACAACCTTTCACTCTTTCCACGACGCGTAAACGCTGTCTCTGAACTCTTTTCTCGCGATCATTGTCTCCGGAGTCTCAAGAATCATTTCTCAAAAAAAATTATAAAAATTATAAAAACAAAATACGATAAAAAGAGCGATGTCATTCAATCGTCAAAAAATGCACATATACTTCTTAAAGCGTACTTCTTCCATACGCAAGAAACAAGGGAAAACAATGAATGACAAACATCGACAATTGTCGTCGCAACCGAAAGAAAGCAACGTCTGAAGGCATGGATGAGGAGGGGAGGATTTAAAGTACCGGGTAATGGAGAAGGAAAGTGTAAAGTATATCGGGAAAAAAAAACAAATTAAAATTTTGTTAATAACAATAAGAACAAAATGTCACGAATGGAGGCATTTTATTTTTCGTTGTCAGTCAGCAACGTCATTCAATCGCCAAAAAATGCATACATTTCTCAAAGTATACCAAAAAAAAAAAAAATGCATATACAATACTCAAAGTTTAACCAGAAAAAGAAACACACATTTCTTAAAGTTTAGCCCAAAAAGGAAAAATTGCCGACAAATATTTACAATCCTCATCGGTGCCGAAAGAAAGCAACGCTCTCATTCCTCAGCAAAAGTTTCGCCGATACGCCAGAAAATTGTGGATGAGCAGGAAGAGCTGGGGAGGGGGGAGAGGCTCAAAGTCCCGAGTAATCAAAAAGGAAAGTATAAAGTATATTGAAAAAAAAAAACAAATTAAATCCTATAAAATAATAATAAAAATAAAATGCCACCAATGGCGGCATATTATTTTTCGTTGTCAATCAGCAACGTCATTTAATCGCCATTCAAAAAAGTCATACATTTCTCAAAGTTTACAAAAAAAAAAATTGATGACAAACATCTACAATCCTCGTCGGAGCCGAAAGAAAGCAAGAAAGCAAGGCCTTGGGCAAAAAGTTCGCCGATCCGCGAAGCCGGAAAGGTGCGTACGGGCCGGAGGGGGAGGGGGTCAAAGTCCCAGGTAATCGAGAAGGAAAGTGTAAAGTATATAAAAAAAAAAAAAAAAATTCGTTACAAGCATGTTTATACTGCGGTGTATAAAACGTCGTTTTTAATGTACAAACTGCTCGTTATCGGGCCAGCCTATGCATACGCTCGGCTGCAATACCGCGAGTGTATCTCCCGAGAGAGGCTCCGGTAGGTGAGGCTCGTACCGAGCGGACCGAGCGCAAGTAGTAGTGGCTGCATCGAGCAATATACCACCGGCACTGGCTTACGGAATGGAATGGAACGGCGGCGGCAGTGCCGAGTGTTACAAAATATCAGCTTTCACCATATCACCGCTGCGCCGCCGGTTGGCGCGCGCATGTATCGACGACCGCGAGACAGAGGGGCGCAAGTCCACGCTAAAGTGTGCGACTCACGCCCCTTCGTTTCTCGGTCGGCACGTACATACGTGCGCAACGAGTGCGTGTCCTGATCTCCTATACACGCGGTTCACCAACGATAAACCGTGTCCCGATGTACACGACCGAATCCCCCTTAAGCAGCCGACCAACACAAGCGCGGCACATTCTAAGCAACAGTGAGTGCCTATGCCTCATTTTCCATCTCGCTCGCCTCGACGCTCCATATATCCTCGCTTTACGTACGGTTTGTCGTAGGCGAACGGATATACCTGTGTCTATCGGCTGACCTTTAATGCTTCCTCGAGGGGGCTTGGATAATCGAGCCTCGAAGTCCTACTCGAACTTTGGCTCGAATTTAAATATCGCTGGGAAGAAAAATGTATCGAACGATTAAACTTCTTTTCTCAGAATTTTACTTTCCTCGTTTTTTATTTATATATTTATTTATATATTTATTTATTTGCAATCTTGGCGAGGAAGGAACTTCACTTCGTCTTAAGATGCCCGTTTTACGAGTCCATTAGAGAAACCTATCTGCGAAGGCGCTGCGATGCTTACCCGAGTTCGGAAGATGAAAACTAGATCCTATTGCTTAATAAGACAGATACAAAAACAATCAAGGCGATTTTTAACTATAACGACGAATAGGCATGAATCTTAGGACGTTTGTCCTCAATGAATAAGCTGGAAGTAAGATTGTATTATTTTTATAAGTGGTCTTATGTTTAATGTCTACCCTTCTTTGCTATGAGAGATTTGTAATCTCCGGAGAAGCAAATAAACATATATCTATCTATCTAAATGAATTTTTATTATTTTCGTTATTTTCAATTTTAATTTCTTTTAACTTAGTTCACACTTTGGGAATCGTTCTTTGACTTTTCATTGATAGATTATAATTAGTTAATTTCCATCTCCTTTCGGAATAGTTAATAATTTATCAACTACTTTATTCATTTACTTTGGAAATTATGTGTCACGGGAGAGACGTGAAAATATTGAAACGTTAATCGAATTTTATTGTTATATATTTTTCACGAGCGTCGATCGCGCTTGTTTGGATTTAAGTGTTAATCGTTGCGATCGAAAATTTAACGTCGCGATGAAAAAACTGAACCACGATCTACTCGACGGACTCGGCGCTGGAGCCTTTCCACGAGCAACCCTCCCACGATCACGCGGCGACTCCACGTGAGCCGAGGAGCTCAATGCTATACTATTGAAAGTATATCTCCTTTATATAGAGTACAGAGAATTTTTTTTTTTTTTCAACTGTTCTCGTTCTCAAATGCAACGGGCTCGAAGGCTCGAGTATTGCATGTAATTTCGTCGGCAGCGCCACGGGAACGAGAGCTCTCGAGGGATACGCGATGCTGTTACAACGAGAGCTTAGCCGCGGTCTGATCTCTTTTTCCACTCGCCAGTGGAAAAAGAGACTTCAGACTAGATCCGGCGTCTAGATTTTATCTCTTCTCATCACTTATTTTTAAACACCTTTTACTACCGAGAATGTTTATCTTTATTTTTAAATTATTTTTTTGTTATTTCACATGAAATATACATAGCATCAGTCGGAGAATATAATAAGACTGCACGCACGCTCGGCAACGATCGGTCTGTCAATTAATCTAATGATTTTTTTTTTTCTTTGGATCTGTGTGCGCCTCTCACGTTCGGAATTTATGGAAACTGTCCGTTACGTTCGAATACATGTTCTCATTAATTGGCATGAGAGATTTTTCTATAAATCATTTGCACTTTGCACTACCACTGGGAATGGAATTCATGCCCTCTCTAGAGCTCGGAAGCGAACCATTTTATTATTATTATTATTATTATTATTATTATTATTATTATTATTATTATTATTATTATTATTATTATTATTATTATTATTATTATTATTATTATTATTATTATTATTATTATTATTATTATTATTATTATTATTATTATTATTATTATTATTATTATTATTATTATTATTATTATTATTATTATTATTATTATTATTATCGTGTGACTCAGTTTCGATAAAAAAGTGCAGGGTGAAAGGGTTAAACACCTTGAGTAGCAATGAGTTTCGCTCAAGTGTAATGGAATATAAAATTCCACCCACTCGCCGATTCGCAATCGCGCTTTAAAGTGAATTAATATAACGATTAGGATTCAGAAATTATGGAAACTACTTTTACCAGTCGTATTTGAATGTAAGAACGGGTCGGGTCGATTGCAAGGGCAACGTGTTTCAATTCCAAGTGATTTGCGTGTTTTGCAATGCACTTTGGTTCTGTCGAATTCTAAAAAAATGTCAAACCCTCGAAGCGTGGTTGCGCCCGCGAGCGCAATCGCTCGTTGCGAGGGTTATTTCGCAATAAAATCCTCTCCAGACGGAGAAGATGTTTGAAATTACTTGTAAAAAAAAAAAAAAAATTCACGCCTCGGCGCGATGTTGAGCAACGACATATTTTTATATTTTAGAAATTTTTTTTTTTTTAATGTCGCGGAGTATTCGAAGAAAAAAAAATCAGATAAGACACTGCAACGACGCGGTGGTAATTCTTTTTTTGGTATTTCTCACCGAGATTTATAATCTTCATTACGAAATGTCTTGGGCTCTTAATTAAACGTCATCGAGACCCGAGGGGACGTCCCTAAGCCGTGTCTTTACCAAATGCGGATTCGCTCGTACGAGTCCGCCGAGGCTATTTTAATCGCGTGGATTTCAGATGATTCCGACTCGAAAATATTTTGCAATGTTTCCGCGAGAATGCTTCGGCTGATAATTACACTGCGAAACACAAGTGCCGAAACGTTTAATGTTTTTTTTTTTTTTTCTCCCTGGGTCGCAATATCGACCTTGGCAGTTATAAACATTGACCCCGGATTTTTTTCAACCTTTTTTTTCCCTCAACTTCGTAATTTTTTTTTCAGAGCTGACAAATGATTTCGTCACGCTCCCAACGTTCGCGATTTGCCCCTGAGTGTGTTTTTTTTTCCATTTGTCTCAATTAGCTCGACTACTGTTCAACGAGCCGGAACCAATAAATGCTCATACATTTCTGGCAGCGCTTGGCAATAAGCGGGTCAGCTTCACCGCGAGGGAAACCGAGCTGCTCGCACCGTTCAGCTGCTGCGAACCGACTCGATCGTCAACAACAGCTTATTCGATGTCGAGCTTTAACACACGAGTGTTGCAGTAGTGCAGTCCATTCTTGGTACGGCAATTTCGACGTTCAAGATTAGGAATTTTTTTCTTTTTTTTTTTTGTACTAATACGTTTAGCAAGCTAGTCGCGTAACCGTATCGACTCAATGACCTGATACATTATCATTTCATTGCCTTACATTTACATTTACACTGACCATTAATGACGATCCAGCTCGCTCTGATAACACCGCAGGCTTCCACGCTCTGTACCCTCCGTGATATAATAATAACTACTTCCTTAGGCTACTTTTATTATGCGCTTCGTCGAGCGAGATTGAAACTTTGCCAATTTTCGATGCAGAGTTTCGTGAAATTGAAAAACTAATTTTTTTTTTAAATCGGATTTTGAACTCCAAATCGTGAATCCTCAATTTTTTGAGATTTTAACAAATTACTTCGTCTGTCCTCGTCGTGTTGATACTTTGTCAAACGTGATTTTTTTTTTTCATGCTTGTTTGTGGCAAAAACTATTTGAAAAACAAATCTGAAAGTTTTTTTTTAATTAAATAAAAATCGGGTTTTTAATAGGTTTTTAGATTTTTTTTAATAGCGTGCGTGATATAATAATGTCGACTTCTTTAGCGACTTTTATTATGGCGTTTCGTTGAACGAGACCGAAACTTCGCCAATATTCCCTGCAGAGTTTCGTGAAATCGAAAAACCAACAAATCAAATTCCAAGTCGTGAATCTTTAATTTTTTTTTTTTTTTTTTTTACATTTGAGATAATCACTTCGCTGTCCTCATCTTGTTGCCACTTTGCCAAAAACGATTTTTCTTTCGAGCATGTTTCTACCAAGAGCAATTTAAAAACACAAATCTGTGACACTCGTTTAAAAAAAAAAATAAATTTAAATAGGTTTTTTTTTTCTTCGACGAATTTGTAATTTTATCGGGATCCTGTTCTGATCGAAACTTGCACGTGCCGATATCGATCCGAAGCTGAACGTGCTCGAGTGAGTCTTCCGTTCACGAGACACTCAGTTTGTACGCATACAGAAGACAGATTGTACCGTTATTAATTGAAATTCTTTTAGCCAGTGGCACGCGCATGCTCTACGATGACGACGATGTTGAAAATTATGCACGGCAGTCACTTGCGATCGGGAGAATCGGAATAAATATATCTCTATAAATGTCCTCTCCCCGATGGTTTTCTTCTCTGTCGCGCGTTCGTCGATTCTCATTGAGGGTCTTTCGTCTTCGTCTTAGTCGTCCTATAACTCGACGGATTATATCGAGATACGAGTCACCGGAGGAACGACAACCCGTTATATATGTGAAAAGAAGCGAGGAGGAACCAGCGTTCGCCGAACGATATTTCGTCTCCCGTCAACGTTTTATCGAATAAGGTTGACTCGACGTGTCTAAGAGGTTTTTTAATATATGTATATATATATATATATTTTTTTTTTTAAATTAATATTGGAAGTTGTTCGAGTTATCGCCAATTTTTCGCGCGTCCGTCTTCGCCCCGGTTGAACTTGGACAAAAATCTATATTTTTTGGCTTCTTTGTAGTGAAATCGATACGTCAGGATCCGAGCAACATATTGGCCCAGTTGTCAGGCCGATTGAATTACAGTGGAACTTCTATTATCCGAACTGCAATTTATTTTATCCGAACTTCTATTATCCGAACTGCAATTTATTTTATCCGAACAGGAATTTATTTTATCCGAACCTTTATTATTCGAATCGTGCCGCAAAATTTCGTTGTTACATATCGTGGAGCGTTACTTTAGTGCAGGCGTGTGCAAATTCGTATCATGCGTTTATACAACCAAAAATTGACGACTTTATCGAGAAGAATGCTTAAAGTAAGCGTTTAATAATATGTTCCAAAGTATATATACAATGTTTGTATGCGAATTTATACTTTTAAAAAAACTCATATTCATTACGTATGTTATTATTATAATATTTTTTATTCATAACTCGATTATCGGAACAATCGTTTATCCGAACTGGTCTCGGTCCCAATTCGTTCGGATAATCGAGGTTCTACTGTAATTCGATCGGAATGTTGGAATTCCAATATTCCAATATTCCAATATTGGAATTCTAATATGAATTCGATCGGCCTGAAACCTGAGCGAATATATTGCTCGGATCCTGACGTATCGATTTCACTACAAAGAAGCCAAAAAATATAGATTTTCGTCCAAGTTCGAGCGGGACGAAGACGAGCGCTCAAAAAATTGGCGATAACTCGAACAACTTTAATTGGACCGAAATGGCGCCTCGACAGATGTATTGGTGACATTTCTGCGCATCGATTTCACTACAAAGAAGCTACAAAAACATCAATGCTCAGCGAAATATTGCCTCACGGAAGACGCCCCATCGGCCCGGACGATGTATGGCAACTGAGGTGCTTTAAACTTATACGCAATTAAAATTCAGAGTTAAAAATTCGATATTTTTGTTCCGTTTTTAAATCTGCGAGACGTTCCTCAACGTCCATATGAATATTCAAAATATTTATCTTGCCAATACGTTTGGTTCGTGCGTTCTGCTATATTTTACCCGTACGCTCGGCATAATTCGCGAGTCAATCATTCGCCACTTAGCACCTGCCGCATGCGCGATTTTCAAGCGGAATCTCGACAGTTCTAAGAAATCGAGAAGATTAACATTGATTCATCACTCTCCGGCGAAGTGATTTGAGAATCTGGACACTCGTTTTTTTTTTTTTTTTTTTGCAAATAATTCTATATAATAAAGTATCAAGATCATCCATTTGCAATTGTCGAATATTTTTAACTATAAACATGTATGGAATTAATTGTTTCGGGATTAATATAACTCCATCCTGTACGCTATAATTTCGGCAGATCGTTTTTCGTGGCATATGGAATGATATTCGATTTGGTTGAGCGGTAGCTCGGCATGAGATTGGCGAAGGTCACCGATGGGCAATCGTTTCTATTTTTTCAACGAGAGGCGTGTGCGGAATTAATATAAGTCCATCCCGTATGCTATGAAACGTCACTTCCGGTTTGGAAATCTCCTAGTTTTCAACTGGAAATTACGTCATACGGGAAAACGTCACAATCGGTTTGTGAATCTCAATTATCGGCCGGAGGTGCCGTCATACGGAAAAACGGCACTTCCCATTGCGACCATTTAATACGCGGTAAGCTGCACGACGACAATGCCACGTTTTGATCAGTTCAACAAGCCCAGCCGAACGCGGAGCGTCCAATAACGATAACGACAACGACAACAGACAGCGACAGCGACAGCGACAGCGACAGCGACAGCGACAGCGACAGCGACAGCGACAGCGACAGCGACAGCGACAGCGACAGCGACAGCGACAGCGACAGCGACAGCGACAGCGACAGCGACAGCGACAGCGACAGCGACAGCGACAGCGACAGCGACAGCGACAGCGACAGCGACAGCGACAGCGACAGCGACAGCGACAGCGACAGCGACAGCGACAGCGACAGCGACAGCGACAGCGACAGCGACAGCGACAGCGACAGCGACAGCGACAGCGACAGCGACAGCGACAGCGACAGCGACAGCGACAGCGACAACGATAATAATAAAGATCCGTTTATCGCGTTGGCAACATTTTATATCTCTATGATTAATTTGCCGTCGTTGAAGATTAAAATAAAAACGAAACACGTTTACAAGCAGTTCAATTGGAATACACGAAGATGCGTTCAGTAGTGGAAGGATAGCCGCGGCTTTGAGGAATAATCATTCGGGAAATCGTTTCAAGGCGATGCCACGGTCGGATAGGTAAAACGAGAAAACGTGCACGGCCTACTTTGCGTTCGTGCACGGAGAGAGACCTATATAAGTGCTATTCGTCCATACGTACGGGGATAAAGGGGGAGCTTGACCGCTTCTCGTGAATACGTTATCGAACGCGCCACGAGTTTTCGCTCGATACTCTCGTGTGAATAAATACTATCGTCCGACTATCGCGTGAAAGCAACGTGGCGGGTGTCTGCGTTTTAGGTTTTGACGGCGAATGACCTGAGAAAGTTTGAAAACTTAATTACATACATCAATATCTGACACGTCGAATCGCGGAAGATACAACACAAATTCATCGATAATTCAATGATTTGTTGTGCCGCACGACGGATCGTAATTATCGTTGCCCCTTCGGCATTGAAAATATAACACCCCTGCGGGACTTCGCGACCCTCGCGAACTCCAGCTGGCCTAAAACAGTGTTTAATGACCGCTTCAAAAAAATAAAATAAAAAAATGTTTAATAGAAAAAGAATCCTTCAATGGACGTGAGAATGACCTGAGAAAGTTTGAAAAATTAATTACATACTTATAAATATTTGACACCTCGATCGTCGCAAACTCCAACTGGCCTAAAACAATTACTGCTTGAAATGCTCCTGTTAATGACTGCTTGAAAAAGAAGGTATTTAAAATTTTTATTACATATATCTACATCAGACACGTCGAGCCTCGGAGTAGATAACATAAATTCATCGATAATTCAATAATTCGTTCAATCGCACAACGCATCGAAATGACCGTTGCCATTTTGGCATTGAAAATATAATTCGTTACAATACTTCGCCATCCTCGGAAACAGCTAGCCAGACACAATTTTTACTGACTCGGAAAAAAAAAAAGAAAAACCTTTAATGGACTTTTTTAATTGCTTTAGCGAGATTGAATAACGCAAAACTAATTCTTGCGAGCTCACGTACAGAAATTAGTCGCAGCGATCTCCCGAGAGGCTATCCTAGCGATTTGCTGTGGCACAAGCGATTATCGTTTCTGGTTCTCGTAATATTTCGCACGAATCGCATTGAAAACCAGGAAGCCAGGAAGTGGAGAATCGCTTTGCGGAAGGAAATTCTCTCGAGCGCAAACACACGGGCGCACCTCTTGCGTATGTGTTATATCTAAATAATAATTAGCTTTGTGCCACGCGTGAAAGCGCCTATCTCGAGATTAGATCGGTCATTACAGAGCGAAGAAAATTTATTTGAAAAAAAAATAAAATAAAATTAAGAAAATACACTGCAACGGCGCGCGTGTGCGATGTACTCTTGCTCTGTTGACTAGCGTGACTTCGCCCTACTTCGAGATGTTACGTCTAATAATTCGTTCGCAATACTTTTTTTTTTTCTCTCTTCCGAGACCATATCGTTACTGTTATTGCAAGGCTATATAATAAAAAGACTCTCATGGGTGTTATTTCAATGTACCGGTAATGGCGACCATGCATTTAGCCTTTAACGAGCTTTCGAGAGGCCATTTCTACTTGTATCGCATTGAAATAATATTCGACGGTAAGTCGGAGAAGGCCGCCCCGTCGAATCGAGTCATTACCCGATTCGATCTACCGACTTTCTATGCGCTGTTTGACGGCGTGTCATAATCTCCGGAATTTTTGACAAATGAAAATGAAATGAAAGAAACAAGATCGGAGATGCAGCATCGGGAAAGTTTAACGACCGGGAAAGCGGCTTCAGTAGTAACGGCGCGGTGTCTGTGCAACCTGATCTTTTTAGAGATTTTTTCCCCAGGGTTTTTCGACCGGCATTTTTTTGGGGGAAGTTTATTTCCGGAAATATTTTGTCGGGGCATTTTCTTGCAAGGATTTTTTTGTTAAGATTTTTGTTCCGAAGGTTTTCTTAAAGGTTTTTCTTTCGAAGCTTTTTCGGGGTTTTTCTTCCGAGGCTTTTTTGGGGTTTTTTTTTCCGAGGTTTTTTTTTGGTTTTTCTTCCGCGACTTTTGTTTGGTATTTTTATTCTTCCGAAGCGTTTTTCCGGGCTTCTTCAACCGGGGTTTTTTCCGCCCTATCGAACAGCTCGCAAACTCGATGGACGAAAAATCAAGCGAAGTCGAATCGCGCCTCGGAGATGCGCAAGCTACTCATTAGTCGACTCCAGGTTCATGGTTGCGACCAAATTTTCCAACCGGAATTCCCTCGCTTTTCTCGGTTTACCAGAGCAAAAATTTAATTTTTCCAGTCTATCGATCACGGTAGGAAATTAAACGGTAGGAATTAAAAATAACAATGATCGTTAATATACTAAACTCAGTTCACAGTATTAAAAATACCCAACGAAAATAATATCCATAGCCATGTACCTATATGCTGTTCATAGTCGACAAACTTGCTCAAAGAAAAATGTATATATCGTGCAGCAGGGAATTAAACGAAAGACATCATATTCAGAAAAGTTCCAGGGGTAAAAAAAACAAAATCTCTGACTTTTTCAGCTCTCAACAAATTCCCTGACTTTTTCCGGTTTTCCAGGTTTTTCGAGGTCCGTCGTAACCATGAGGTTTACTCCGACAGTGACACAATAGCTAAAATTTTTGATAAATGAGTATAAAATGAAAAAAAAAAAACAAAAAAAGAAACAAGATTCGAGATGCAGGATCATGGAAGGGTAACGACCGGGGTCGCGCCGTCAGTGGTAACGGCACCGTGTCTGCGCGCCCACCGAATATCTCCACGCTTCCACGCGGATATCGTGAACCGCGATCAATTCCGAGAGCACTTTCATTTCTCTGTTCTCTGACACAATCCGCGGCTCTCGCTGCCGCTACGCTCGCCTCGTATTCCCCCACGGTGCTCTGTTACACTTTCCTCGTCGAGCGACTCGCTACGGCCGCGGTTGTCTCCAATACAGGCCGCGGTTGTCTCCAATACAGGCCCCGGTTGTCTCCAATACAGGCCCCGGCGGTTTGCCTCGCGGGCGACTACACGGCCGGCACCTAAAACGGCCACACGGTCCTCGCGGTATAAGCACGAAACTCTCGTTTTCAATACATATACATATATATGTATATACATACACATACATCGATGTATCTATATATCTATATATCTATATATCTGTATGTCTATATATGTTATATATATATATATATATATATATATATATATATATATATATATATATGTATATGTATATGTATATGTATATATATGTATGTATATCACTGAGTCGACCCGAGAGACCAGTGCGTGCGTAACTGAGCGTAACGATCGTGACCAACGTTTGTATCGATCTGACAATATGTATATTATAACGATATAGGTAAACAATGCACTCACGTAACTCGATCGATATTTCGCCAATTTTTTTCTTCTTTTTTTTCACTGGTTATCCGAGAATCTAGAAGTCGACTTCGCAGTCGACGATGCGAATTCGACTTATTGGGAATCGACGTAGCGGAACATTATCTGTGGATCCTGACAATTTTGGAATCGGTTTACGCTGTATTGTATTTATTGCGTATTTCTACTGTAGGTAGACAATGAGAACATACATTTTTTTGACTATCGAATCAACTTTTTTCTATACAAAAAGATTCTTCGGTTTTTAACTTTTTTCTTGGACATCAAAAATGTCTTGGATTTCTTGGATATCCAATTTTTTCCTGCATTTCTTAGATATCCCATTTTTTCGTGCATTTCTAGGATATCCAATTTATTTTGAGAAAAAAACATATTTCCCAATATCCAAATAAATTTTTTTGAGGAACGAAATTTGATGGGACATCGAAGAAATTTGTTTTCCTCAGTGTTAGAAGTAAGCTTCCACGAAAATATTGCACACCGTCCAAAACTGAACGACGGGTGATTTCCACGCGTCGCTAACTCTGCGGTGTTCGTTGAAAAATATTGTACGAATATTTCCATCGCACACGGGAGAGGCGTGGAAATAGATCGGTTTGTCTCGACGGTAGATCGGGTATACGCCAGCGACGGCGAGAAAGCTTTCACTCGTTGCTGGCAGAATGCCACTCGCATTCGCAGTCTCCGTATGTACTTGTTGCGGTATTCAACCGATGTATTCCCGGGATATCTAGTGTGCGAACGTTTTAATGCGCTTTGGATTAATAGAGTCTACGATCCCGTGGATGTTTCGCTGTACCGAACTTTCTTGAGTCACACGCGCGATCTCTTCAAAGATATAAATTGTATTCAATAAAAAATAAAAAATAAAATATAACAGTTTTCATATAATAAACTTTTTATTTTACGCGCAAGGAATTATTTGATCTTTAGATATTTATTTTTTTTTAACTATTATATTATAGTACAGAGGACTATAGCATGCATAAGTCTGGTCGAAGTCGAGCCACGGTGTCACTGGCTTCATGCCGGCACGTGATTTGCTTATTAAACAGTCAGCGCCAACGTATTTTTAAGCCCACGATCGCATAATACTGTCTTTCGGACGATTCCGGCCTTTTCCCACCCATCGTGAACATAAAAGCAGCGAGCAATACGAGACGACACGAGCACATCGTCAAGCAAAAAATAACGAAAGATTTGGGAGGGAGGGAGCGAGTCGCGAAGAGTCGTCCGATCGAAGAGACGACGAACAGGTGAGCGTGACGGGGCAGTCAGCAATTTTTTCGACGACTTCTCACGTTCCGGGTGCATCACCCGATCGACAGTGCGCGAACACGTGACGGCTAATATGCTGATTCGATGGTTAGCTTTGTTACAAGTAGAATTGTCCTTGGAGAGAGGTTGATTTTGCGAGAGGTTTCTTTCACACGCATTGATTCGTCCGGTGGGAAGAACGCGCTCGGTCGAAGCGTTCAGTCAACCTTGCGTTATAATTTTTATTTCCGTCACCGTACGACCAATCGATTTGAAATTTGGCACACATCCGGAGACGACCTTTGGTCGTCGACAAAAAAAAATCGCGAGGTCTCGGGCCGTTTCCGTTGCTCAGTACGGGCCTCAGTCGACCCGACACTCAGTGTCGAGTCGACTCACGAAATTTCGCGCAACGCTTACTGTCGTTATATCAAATAAATAACTTACGTCATTTATGGATGATGGAAGTGGAGTGCTGCTGGTCCGTTGAGCGATCCTCACAACGCTTCATGTTTCCATCGTCGCGACTGAGATCCTCGGCATCCTCGAATCGTAATCTCGTACAGGCTCCCGGTAGTCGCGGACGATTTCTCACGTTACCGACGTTACTCACTCGCGATTGTTTTTTTTTTCTATTCTTTTTATTTTTTGGCGCAAGAATTTTAAGAAAATTCCTTTTACAAATTTCTTTGAGGAACAACGGATAACGGTAAGGAAACTCGAAAAAAAAAAAAAAAAAAAAATTAAATCTCGACTTTTCACTCTACCGATATTTTCGCCTGCCTAGAGTCGACTGGTTCCCATTTGGGTGCGCTAATCGCTCTAATCCACCACGATCTGCGAGAATAAAAACGATTATAGTCACTTCGGCTCTCGCGCGTTATTCGCTGCTGGATTGTGTTGTTGGTCGTCGCCAATCGAGCCCCCGATAATTAATTGACGACGGAAAAAAAAACATTCGTCATTCAACTTCGCTCGCGCGGAATTTTATTTGTCCGAGAGATGAACAAGACGTCTCTCTGCGGACGAGCGATTATTCGTTGTTATTGATTATTTATGTCGTATGAAAGAAATTTATTCGTCGATCATTACGAAAACTCGTATATGCGATAGAGTCACGAGTGTTTTGTACACAACTCGAGTGCGATCGACTTGAACGCCCGAAGGTCGCGATTGCATTTCCAACGACCGGCACTGGCGCAGCGCTACAATTATATTCGTGGCAAAATTAACGAAAAGAAACGGGAGGCGCGCGCGGGCGCAGTGCCGTGAGCGATATCATTCCGGAGACGATTAAATTAATCCGTGGAGTTGTTAAACCGAGACAAAAACGGAAGGATTTCACAGCGGTCGAGAAGAAACTTATGGCAAGAAACTGTTAGCCGACTCCATTTAGTTTCGAAACATTTTACTGTGAGAGAGAGACCTCGAACCGAGCTCGGAGCCGAGCGTGGAACAAAAAAAAAAAAAGGAAAAAAGGACGAGCCGAATGGAAAAATGTAGGAGATGGGATCGGAGATTAAAAAAAAAACCGTCTGGGTAATTATTTATTACAAAAATTAAAAATTTAAGAAATTAAGACGTATTTGGGAAAAATGGGCAATTGTATTGTTCGAGCTCCGAAAAAATTCGACCTCGGAGTGAACCGAAAGTGATTTAAAAAAAAAACCATCTGGACAGTTGTTTATAAGAAAAATAAATAAAAATTTACAGAATTAAAACGCTTGTGGGAAAATGTGTAATTGTACTATTCGAGCTCCGAAAAAATTCGACCTCGAGACGGACCGGAAGTGATAAAAAAAAATCGTCTGCGCTTTTATTTATAAGAGAACATTTTTTTAAATAAAAATGAAACGTGCAAGCAGAAATATAATTTATTTTACGGCCACCGTTTGTTTTTTTTTTTTTTTTTCAAGTAGAATATTTATTTCATTTAAGTAACTATTTACTTAATTGAAATAAATATTTATTTAAACCGAATAAATATTTTACTTAAACCAAATAAAAGGTGGTGTATGGGAAAATGTGCAATTGGACGTTTCGAGCTCCGAAAAAATTCAACCTCGGAACGGGCCGGAAGCGCTAAAAGAAAATCGTCTGAGCGATTGTTTATAAGAAATGTTTTAAAAAATCAAAATTAAAAAGTGTATGGGATAGTTTAAAGTTAGATGGTTCGAGCTCCAAAAAAATGCGACACTTTTCTCGTCCGGTCGAAATCGAAAGTCGCTCGAGTGCGGGCTTTCCGTACGCAAAGTAGAAAAAGGATTTTTTCTTTTTTTACAAGGGCTAGAAAGACGAATAAAGTGTCGACAGCGTGTTACCAGCTTGTCAATGTGAAGAGCTCCGCAGTGTCCCACGGTAGCGTCTATAAATATGAAATAAACGAATCGCGGATACGAACGGAACGCGATCGATACTTTCCTGTCGCGAGTTCGTCGACTCTATGGAAAAAAAAAACGTGAGCGCACGTTATCGAGTGAAACTTCTTAATTGACAACGATCGTATAAACGCCGCGGTGACTCGTCGTTTTCTCTGATCACCGGGTGCACGCGGAAACTCTTTAGCAAATCCAACAGACTGTCTGACGAACTGACGGCGATAGTATGTTCACTTTAAACCAGCGCTATTCCGCACTCCGGAACTTCTTGATAAATAACAAACGCGCAAAATAATAATGCCAAATATTCGTGAGTACGACAATGACATTGTTGATCAATATTAATGACGGTTTTTTAATGTATCAATATTTTTCCCCAAACAAAATTGAAGAAAATTTTAACACGAAAACTCGGAATTTAACGACAACAAAAAATTCAATTCCAATTAACATTAAAAACGAATTTTTTCTCTGTTCAATTCTGAGTTTTCGTATTAAAAAATGGTCTAAATATTATCTGGCAAGATATTGAATATTGATCAAGCCATTGAGGAGATGCGATTACTCGAAATACATTATATTGGTCGGACCGAAAAAATATATAAAAAATGCAAAAAACAATTAAACTGATAATCGTTGTTTGTGATAAAATAGTGTTTGCTCGATGCGACGATATCGCGACGATAATTCTTTTTTAAATCAGCACTATCCCGCTTCTCCGGAACTTCTTGATAATAACAAACGCGGAAAATAATAATCTCGAATAACTCGTGAATAGAACAATGATATTAACGATGAATATCAATGACTATTTTTTAATGTATCAATATTTATCCCCAAATAATACTCAAGAAAATTTGAACCCAAATTTTTGTTCTGTTAAATTCTGAATTTTCGTATGCAATATTTTCTAAATATTATTCGGCAAGATATTAAATATTGATTGAGCCCTTCAGGAGATGCGATTACTCGAAATTCATAATTGGTCGGACCGAAAAAATATATAAGGAAATGAAAAAATAAAAAAATAAAAAAACAAACTAATAATCGAGATAAAATAGTGTTATTCAAAGCGACGATATCGCGACGATAATTCTGGGCAATGTCACACACACACACACACACACACACACACACACACACACACACACACACACGCGCGCGCGCGCGCAGAGAGAGAGAGAGAGAGAGAGAGAGAGAGAGAGAGAGAGAGACACGAAGTACAGCGGCGGTAAAAAGACAGTCATTGGAGAGGACGAGGGATCGACGGATCGTTTATTCTACAAGGACATTTCCCTTTCGAACGGGGGAGAAAAAGAAGGTAAAAAGGCGTGTGCGCGGGCACAAGCGCGATAGAGAACTCCGGAGCTACTGCACTGGTGTGCTGGTCCACTCCTCGCGAGCGATTCCCCGGCATTCTCGTTCTCTCGGCACGATCCTACTTTTACTTCATTCTCGTGTTCTCATTTTTTTTTTTCCTTTCCGCTATTTGCACAATGATCGGGGGCTCCGCGGAGGATGAAGAGTTGCAAAACTCGATATGGCGTGACGCGAATGGAAAGAAATTTGTCCGGTCCTCTGAACACTTCACCGATTTTGAGGGTAAGTTTCGAACCGGAGGACCGGAGTCAACTCGGTACCCTAGTGAAGGAGCTCCGTACCGGGACAGTACTGGCACTGCGTCGGCCAGTATTGGCCCAGCGGAGGACCGGTATCAGCCCAGCGTCGGCCAGTATTGGCCCAGCGCAGGACCGGTATCGGCCCAGCGTCGGCCAGTACTGGCGCCGCGTCTGGTAGTACTGGCACCGCGTCGGCCAGTACCGATTCCATGTGTCATTCCCACCAGAGCAGCGATCAGTCCGCAATCCTTCCAATTAATTGCTACCAACTAAGCGCCGATTGCGTTTGAAATAATAATTGCCCTTGAGAATCCCGAAGTTTCGAGAGAGAAAACAAAAATCCTAACGACAGGGATGGTGAAAATTTTCGCTGACCAATTCTTACTCAGAGAAATTCTGCGGCGACGGCCAGCACGTTCTCCTCACGACGATAACTCGAAACAAAAAGGCACACGACCCCTAAAGGAGTCCTATCGGCGATTCCACAACCGACAGATCAACACCGTGTTTCCTCTTCTACCGAACACCCCGCAAACTCGACGGACGAAGAGCCGAACGGAGTCGAAACGCGCCTCGGAACTGTACAAGAGATCCTACGCGTGCTCTCCGTGACCCGCACTTCTTCGTCCTCGGCAAGAAAACTTCCTTAATCTTCCTTCTCGAAAGAAAAACAAACAATAAAGAAAAAAAAATAAACCTTTTCTTCACAAATCTTCTTCGTTTTTTCACACTTTATCACGTCTTCATCAACAGTTAACAATCCTCTGCTCGGTCGGTATTCATCACAATTCGATATATGTACGTGTGTTATTTTTTTTTCCAGATTCAATTCTTCGGGTTTTCTTTTTTATTTCGTGGATCCGACGAGGGTGATTGGTAGAGGGATTTTTTTTTTTTTTTCACGAGGACACTCGAGCCGGAAGGGGGCTTTTGATTTTCTTGTTGACGAAGAGGAGGAAGAAAAGGAAGAAGAAGAAGAGGAAGAGGAGGAAGAAGAAGAGGATAGGTGGTGCGAATGGGAATTAATAAGCCGCGAACGAAAAAGTTTAATGCGAATGCGCGAGCGGACTCGGCCCAACTGGTGCGGCCCCAACCTCGGCGCGAGGAGTCTCGTTGATGGTCCCCGCTGGTAACGGCGGCGAACGGTGATCGCGGAAGGTGGGGACCACCGCGACGATGACTGGGGACCTCGACGAGTGATCGCGATTGTTACACGCTCGCTGCCCCGTACTGTACGGGCCGCCCCCCCCCCCCCCCCCGAGGGCCTCTCTTCGTCGTCTGTCCCTCCTTTGGCTTTCCTTACTCGCTTCGACTCCTGCCGTGAGCACGGCTGCGGTTTCGCTCGCCACCTCCTCCTCTCCTCGACGACCGGCTACGGGGAACCACCATCATTTATCCACTGGAGCCACTTCCATCGCGACTTGACTTCTCCCGCCTCGATGATTTTTCCATTTTTTATTTGAGGGAAGTAGAATAAAAGTGGTGAAAATCGTCAAGCCGGTGCATCACTGATTTATGTTTTCATAGGAGTGGTCCATATTCACCCCTTCACACCCGGTTCGAAAGCGGCGGAAACACCCTCCTACTGAATAGTTTTCGGGGACCTTTTCTTATATTGGATTTTTGAAGAAAAAAAAATATTTTTTTTTTAGTTCTACAGAAAGAAAATTGGCGTTACGAAATATAATCGACAAAAAAACTTAAGGGCTTTTATCGAAAAGAAAACATAAAAGCCATTCCGTTACAATACGTTAGTTTTCCAGTTACCATAATACACATTACGCGATCATAACGCCGAGAGCCGCCGGGTAATTTCAAAATCGGGAAAGTCTCGCACCGGCGATCCGTAGAATTTTTTTTTTCCTTTTTTTTTCTTCCCATGCCTTATTCGCGGTCGTCGCTGGTGCAACATTATATTCACAGCGTGGCGTGAGCCACCGTGAAAGCAGCGGCGAATCCGCAGGTGGTTTTCGTCGAGGGGTTGGGCAACGAAAATTCACTCAATTCTGCGACGGTGAGTCAGTTACGATTCTCCATTATCATTCTTCCCCGACTACTTTAATTAACGTGACTTGATCTGCCTCACGAATGATTCATTCAACGATAGACTCGTTTCAACATTTCAAAATCGTCAAAGTTCAATGATTCGTATAGTGGCGTTTATTTATTTTTATTTTTATTTATTATTTTATTTATTTTATTTATTTTTTTCTAAAAAAAAATTCAATCTTCTTGAACCATATTTCCAAACAGCATTGAGCACTATCGACTACCGCAGCGCCGAGTATCGGATGTCAGTGACCCGTGGAACGTTTTTGTCTGCACCTACTGCGACGTTAGGGTACAGCAAACACTTTGCACCGCACCCGCGTCGAGGTCTGCCAGTCTCGCGTTACCGAAGTGGTGGTGCAACAGCCAAGCAATCGAGCCGCGTCGTTCTATATACACGGCAAAACTGACCGACCAGTTAGTTATAACCGCTGGGGTAGTGGAAATGCAACAGTTATTGGCATGCTTTTGTGTTTACTTATGATCGATTACCAAATTCAATTCGATTATTTATGTGATCGGAGACGAAAGAAACGGAACGGTATAAATTGAGGCGACAAATGAGGTGCGCAGAATCAATCGATCAGTCGAAATGAAAATAACAGACCAGGCGCGCACAATAAATAGATCAGTAGAAATTAAAGTAACACATCAGGTGTGCAGAATAAATCGATCAGGAGAAATGGAAGTAACAGGTCAGACGCGCAGAATAAATCAATCAGTCGAAATGAAAGTAACAGATCAGACGCGCTGAACAAATCGATCAGCAGAAATAGAAGAAGCGGATTAGGTGCGCACAATAAACGGATCACTAGAAATTGAAGTAGCGCATCAGGTGTGCAGAATAAATCGATCAGTCGAAATGAAAGTAACAGATTAGGTGCGCAGAATAAACAGATCACGAGAAATTGAAGTAGCGCATCAGGTGTGCAGAATAGATCGATCAGGAGAAAAGGAAGTAGCAAGTCAAACGCGCAGAATAAATCGATCAGTCGAAAGGAAAGTAACAGATCGTGCATGCAGAAACAATAGATCAGTAGAAATTGAAGCAACAGGCCAGGCGAGCAGAATAAATCGTTCAGTAGAGACGGAAGTAACCGGTCAGGCGCGTACAAAGGACGGATAAGTGAAAACGGAACCAACCGATCAGACGCACATATAGCGTGACTAAAATCAGAAGGGCGCATTTTCCGCGTCCAAGCTAACAAGATCCGCTCATCAGATTTAATTTCCGCGCTTCGGTCGAAAAAAATTCGAGTAGCTGCCAATAACTGAGCCACGGCTAACAATTGCACCGCCGTCGGTCGACGCTGCAATATCGCTGCGAGCGGCTCGCGAGAGAGTGAAAATCGCTAGACTATAACTCTTGTATTCCAGGGAAGTATAGCGGACGAGAAGAACGAGCTGTTAATTCATGCGCAAACTGAGCGGCGTGAGGCCTCAGTTATTAAAATCATAAATCGCAATCCTCGACAAGAATGGCCGTTGCCGCTTACCAGCTGGATCTATTTGGGAACAAAAAAAAAAAAAATTACACGACCGCATGCAAACTTACAGCACCAACGACGTCGTGCAAGAAGTCTTCCATTAACTTTTTTTTTTTTTTTTTCATAGACAAACATAAAACATCAATTTCGTGCAAATCATGTCGAATATAGAGCATTAAAAAAAAAAAAGTAAAAATCGGCTTTATCGATTACTCTGAAGTCTGCGCAGTGCAGTCCGTATCTACTGCTCGCTCCTGCGGGCTCGAGAAAACCTTGGATCTCGTACGCTGATGCTGGAAACGCCTCGGCGTATATTAAAAAAAAAAATTAAAAAAAATTGTCTTCGTCTCTAGAGCTGCTCCAGCTACGTCGGCAAGAGCCGCGAGCCTTTCGTCTCTGTCCTTCTGCAAAGTTAATCGGGAAAGAGAGACACAGCAGCTCGGGGACCGAGCGTTGCGTGTATCCCGCGTGTCTCTATACACCGCACTCAGCCCGAGAGACACAAGGTCTGCTGGCGAGCGCGAGCATTCGCGAAACGCCACGGCATTATCGCTTTCGTGGTCTGCCGCACATTTGCACAGCCACGAGAGTCAAACTTCGTCACTCCTACGAGCAGTGTTTGCGAACTCGCTTCTCCTATCCGGCGAATGCGTTCTCCGCAAATCTGTGATTTTTTTTTCTTATTTAAATTCCCCGAGCCGTATGTAGCGAAGAATCGTCGCGCTCCGATTGCCGCGAGTGGATGTGCAGGACATTCTTTTCGTAAGCAAACCTAAATATGTTTCTCATGAAATTTGCTTATCGACAGAGCGGACAGGATTCCGAACTTTGTTGTCGGTAATGATAATAATCAAGAAGAGAAGAATAAAAATAACAAAAAGAAAGATAAACGTTGGGAAAGAATTCCGCCTTACGTTTGACATCCGGTTGGCTGTCGACGCGCCAAGCGTCCGGCCTGAACAGAGCGCTGCTTTTCGAGGTCGAAGAGACGATGATGACGGGCTTTTTGGTTTTCGTCGAGCGTATCGTTCTAGCGGAGAAACTGTATCGTTGAAACAGCTCGATGAATCGTTTCGATGTTTTTACTGAAGGAACAAATTTTCTCTGCAGCGGCAGAGGCGCTCCGCTATCCGAAAATCTTTCTTTGCCCCCTCGTAATAGCTTATGTAAAATCACGTCATGTACCTTTTTTGAAAATTAACAAAAACCAGTTAATATTTTTGTAAATCTATTGCAATTAATGTCTTTGTACGTTAAGGACGTCTGCTATAATACAAATAACCATTCACTATAATCAATAGATGCGTAAAAGTTTGTACGGACGACTTAAACAATTTAGAACCCACTTGACTGGTGTGAAGCACTCCAACCTCCTTAATCACGAGTAAAATAAGAAAGGGTACGTGATAGATCGAATCAATATTTTTGTTTCTTTCTTTACTAAGTGCTAAACTTGTTTGTATAAAATTAAATCACTGGCTCGATTGTTAGCTAAAGACCTCGATCTTTACGTTTCTCCCAAAGTTACTGAGATCCGATTTTTTTTTTTTTTTCAACTATTTTCCATTAATGATTGCAATTTATTTAATAATAAAGTCGAATGAAATCGTATCAGTACAAATTTACATTATGCAAAATTAGTACATATCATATTAATTACGAGTAAAATAAATAAAAAGTACGCGATGGGTCGAAACAATTTTTTTTATTAGGTGCTAAACTTCTCTGCAGAAAATTAAATTACTGGCTGATGAAACTGTTCGATTAATCGTTGTGAAATTTTTAGCGGAGACAAATTTTATCTGCAGCCTTCTCCACACATGTTCTCCGGTCCGGCCATCGAGCTACCAGCGGAAGAAGTTCTCCAATCTGGTCCGCGTCGTCGGCTCGTACCAAAGCCTTACACGACAAGCCTCTCCTCCGTCCGGAGATCTTTCGTTGCCCCCCCCCCCCCCCCCACCTCGTAATAGCTTAAGTAAAATCACGTTCGCTAACGATCGAGGAATCCAATTAATTTCTCTCGAGCCGAGCAAACCGGAAATGTGCGGGCGTACGAGGCATGCGGACTCTGCGCGCGTTACATCGAGAGAGTTCGAGAGCCTCGCACACTTGATTCGAACGATGGAAAATCAAACGGTCAATGTCCAGACGCGGGCGTCCTGAGATCTATTGTTGGGAAGTAGCGGGGCGAAACGGACTACTTTTCACCAACTTCCGGAGGGAAGTTGGTTGAAAGAAGTCTCATCTCGCGTGCACTCTGCTCTATTTTCGATCCGCTCTCCTCCCCTTCTTTTTCTCACTCGTGAGTGAATTGTCCATTAAGTTCAGTGGAACTTCCGTGGAACATCCGCGGCGTGGAATTTTTACCAACTTCCGGTAGTTCCTGCAAAAAAGTCCGATATCGCATAGAGTACAAGTGGTCTATTTTGCCCCGCTCTCCCCCTGTTTTCTTCTACCTTATGAGCGAATAGACCATTAAGTACTTTTACCAATTTCCGGCGATTCGTGGAAAAAAAAAAAGTCTCCGATAAAACACTCTGCTCCATTTTGCCCCGATTTCCTTCTACTTTTCCTCACTTATGAGCAAATTGTCCACTAACTGTTTATACCAACTTCCGGCGATTCATGACAAATAAATTCTCTAGGGTCGAGCAGTCTGGTCCATTTTCTCACTTATTTGTGAATCGTCCATTAACTATTTTCACGAACCTCCGATGATTCATAAAAAAAAAGTCTCCTCTCGGATAAAGCCCGGTCCATTTTGCCCCGCGTTCCCCAACTTTTTCTCACCTACGACTGAATCGCCCATTGACTATTTAAAAAAACTCCAGATCGTTCATGAACAAAACACTCTCATCTCGGACGGGGAGCACTCCGGTCCATTTTGCCCCAACATATATATTTTTTTCTCACATATAAGTGAGTGGGTTAGTCAATTAGCGGCTCGAAAGGTAGCTTAAAAATTGGCTAAAATAGAAGACACCGACCGAAACTTGGTCAACGTTCAATGTTGGATTGGCTTCGAGTCCGACACTGCGCGAGAGAGTCTTTGTTGCATAACAAAAGTTGGAGAGTTCCGACGCGGGTCGGTAGATTATTCTTTGGAAGGAGAATGCCCGCCCGAGAGTCGAACGGGCTCGCTCCTTTCGATATATAATCCCCCACCATAATCGCTGCCCGATCTCCGATGTAGTATAGCAGGACTACTCCGTCCATTATACCAACTGTGGCTGTTGCGCTCGCGAGCATTCCATCGCTCTTCCTGGGCCTCTCGAATCCCGGAAGTGAGCCCGAGAAGCTAAAAAGCCAGCGCGCGCGCGCGCGCGCGCGCCGGACGGAGAGCCGGAAGTCTATTGCCGCACGCTCCTTCGTCGGACGATATCTCCATCTATGCTCGGCCTCTGCATTTAGTTTTTTATTTATTTCAATCCGCGCCGGTGGCTCGAAGCCCCGACAAGGAGCCGGCGAAGCTAACCGTCCGGCAGACTTCGAGGCTTTCTAATATTGTCCCAAAATAGTTTACTTTTTGCTTAAAGTTTTATCGAAATTTTATACAACTTAGAGCTATCGGAAATTGGTAAAATTACAAATAATTTTGTTGGATCTTCGCCTTAACTTTTTTTTTGTTCCATTTCTGATTGGTTCGGTACTGCGTTTTTAGTCATTTCAATCCAAGACAGTGGCTCGAAGGCCCGAGAAGGACCCGACGAATCCAGCCGGCAGACTTTGAGCCTTTCTAACGTTATCCAAAAATACTTTTTTCTTCTTTTATGTTATATCAAGATTTTTTTTACATTTTAGAGATTTTAACGTTTCTTGGGAATTCTTAAAATTTCCATAATTACTTGGGAATTCTTAACATTGTCCAAATTACTTGGGAATTCTTAAAATAATCGCAATTTCTTGAGAATTCCGAAAATTTTCAAAAATTTCGTCGGTCTTTCGATTAAAGTTTTTTTTTTTTATGGCCCGAAACGGAAAAATCGTTACAAATCTCACATATCGTCATTACAACTAAAACGGCTCGTCGAGCCGTTTTAGGACGCTCGGCCACCGTTCGACTCAATGAGATCATCGAATCCATCGGCGTTGGATAACACCGTGCGAGAAAAGAATTTCTCCAAATCCTTCCGCCGCTATTGTTCCGTTCCGATCGATCGACCGTTTTCCAAGATCTGTCTCTCTCTCTCTCTCTCTCTCTCTCTCTCTCTCTCTCTCTCTCTCTCTCTCTCTCTCAATCCCGGAGAAATTCTTTGTGCAACATCGAATACCATCGATAAAAAAAAAAGTATGGCAAGATTAACTTTCAAGGTAATCGATGAAAAAAAAAAGTCTCGTATAAGAACGGAAGTTAGAAACAAAAAAAAAAAATTCTACGTCCTCTACTCGACACAAGACACTTTTTTAGCAGCCCGAAAAAAATTCATCAAAATCCTCCGTCTTACCCCGCTCTTCCATTTGATTTTATTTCGTTCAATAAAACAAATAATCTAATTAAAAAAAAATAAAACAAATTAAATTTTAAAAATAAAACAGACAATTAAATTTTTGAAAAAAAATTAATTACTTAATTTTTTTTAATAAAATGAATTATTTAATTTTCTTAAATAAAATGAATTATTTCATTTGTTCAAACAATCTAAACGTCATTCGCTCGTTACAGGTATTAAATTCGCCTTAGAGCCACGAGCGCACCGCGTTACAGTGCAAACAACACAAACGTGCAGTAAAGCATGTGAGATCGAGTCGTGCCCGAGTCCCAGCTTCGAAATTACCGAGCAGCGTGCGCAGTTCAACGTGGGATAGTCTCAGGCGGTCTCGCGCGCGCGTCCGCCCATATAAACTTGCCGGTGTATACATATATATATACATATAAATATATACATATATATATATATATATATATATATATATATATATATATATATATATATACATATGGAGAGAGGGAGAGAGAGATAAAAGTTAAAACAGAAAATTAGGAGCAAAGCGTGTCCCCTTTCTCTTGCCAAGCGGAGCGTAGTATAAAATATACTTTCCCTCTCGCAGCAAGGAACGGCGTCGGGCTTCGGTTCGCCGAGACGCGAGGCGAGAAACCCGCCCGCTCGACAGACACCGTTCGTTCGCCAGTTTCCTTTTCTATTTCGCGTCCCTCCGTCCCTGCCGCCGCGCAGGCCCGTCGGGTAAAACGGAAAACCGGAAAACGAACGTTCGCCCGAGAGTAGCGGCGAGCGCCTTCTGCTGAAACGAGAGTCCGCGAGCCGAACAAGTCCTTAGCGCATGCGCGATAGATCCCACCCTCCGGGGTCCGCGCGGAGCGCGACCCCTTCGACCTCTGCGGCCTCCGCCGATCGCGCTAGTTCTCCGGATCTCGCTCGGGGCCTCGCCGATAAAGCCTGGAAACCTCTCTGCTGTCTCTTATTACATCCGCTAAGGAACTATCTTCGAGGAAAATAGCATTGATCATAGGCAACATACTTCTGTCGGACTCGGAGGCGATGCGAAAGTCGCAAGGTCCGCCCTCTGTCGGTAACAAAAACTATAATCAATTTCTTGTCTACTGGGCGCTGAACTTGTCTGTGGATATATTAAATTAGCGGCTCAAGTGTTAGTTAAAGACTTCGATAATTTGCTTTTATCACGAAGTGTTTAAGATCCGTTTTTTTTTTTTTTTTTTTTTTTTTTTTACTGTTTTCTGTTAGTGCTTGCAATTTATTAAATGTAAATTCGAATGAAATCGTACAAATCATATTAATCGTGTGTAGAATAAAAAAGGCTACGTGATAGGTCGAATGAATATTTTTTTTTTTTTTTTTTTACTAAGTGCTAAACTTGTTTGTAGAGAATTAAATAACTGGCTCGACTTTTAGATAAAGAGCTCGATAATTTTTAGGTTTATCAATTGATTAGTGTGATTAAGTGATTAAGATCCAGGTTTTTTTGTACTATTTTATATTACTGTTCGCAATGGATTGAAGATAAATTCGAATGAAATCGTACAAATTATATTAATGACGAATTAAATAAAAAAGATCGAATTAATATTTTTTTTTTTTTTTTACTAATTGCTAAGCTTGTTTGTAGAAAATAAAATTACTGGCTCAACTGTTAGACAAAAACATCGATAATTTGCTTTTATCACAAAGTCTTAAGATACGTTTTTCAAAAATATTTTATATTACTGCTTGCAAAGTTGATTAAAGACAAATTTGAATGAGAAACCGTACAAATCATATTAATCACGAGTAAAATTAAAAAAAAATGGTACGCGATGGGTCGAATCAAACTTTTTTTCTTAAATAGGTGCTAAATTTTTCTGTAGAAAATTAAATTATTGGCTCAAGTGTTAGATAAAGACCTCGATAATTTGCATTTATCTCGAAGTGTTTAAAAACCGTTTCTTTTTTTTATTTTTGGTTTTTTTTTTAAATATTTTCTACTACTGTGCACAATTTATTGAATAGAAAAATTCAAACGAAATCGTACAAATCATAAATAATGACGAGTAAAACAGAACAAGTGTACGCGACGATTCGAAGATTAATCCGAATTGTGTAAACTTTGACACGAAGGGCATTGAACGTTTATTGTGTTGTAAATTTGCAAAAACAGTATCGTCGAAAGTTCGCAATCACGACGAGTAATTAAGAGCGATGAATAAGCGAGCTCGCTTGTCGTGTGAATCGAGATAGAAACAGTTCACAATATATCGATCGTGAGATCTCTCCGGACGGCGGTTGGTAATCTAATTATATTGCGCAATTATTCGTCGAAGGAATATCGTGGATCCGGTATAGCGTACAGTGGGTTCGTGCATGCCGCTCCGGCTTGTACTATAACGCGGCTATAGGATGCATAATAGATTTTATATAAAAAAAAAAAAATAAACAAAAAAAAAATCATGCGCCTTTCACAATGCAACGGCACAAGCCACGAGGACTCGTTGATAGACCAACGGTTTACTTGTGTGTGCTTGGCAAACTTACGGTTATAAACAGAATTAAAAAAATATATATATATATCTGCGCTCCACTGAGATATCCGTTATCTCGCACTGATTGCAGAAAAAAATTCGATGAACGTCGAGATATGTCACACGAGTCGCGCGTGAAATATGAAAATCCGATCTCTTATAATCGCTCGATAAAGATAAAAATCGATCCACTGCAAAAAAAAATATTATTATTATTATTATTATTATTATTATTATTATTATTATTATTATTATTATTATTATTATTATTAAAGAAAAGTAATCAATCATTGAATTTTTTTTTCCTCACATTGTATTATACTAGCGGGTTGTTGTGGTACGGGGGCCTCCCGCTATATCGCTGCGAACTATGTTATATTTGAGCATCGGTCCATTCCTAGCAGACGTGACGTCATACCGGAAATACGTCACTTCCGGTTTGAAAATTCTCATATTTCGCCCGGAAATAACGTCATACAGAAAATACGTCACTTCCGGTATGAAAATCTTATATTTCGCCCGGAAGTGACATCATACCAGATTATATTATGATGTCACTTCCACTTTTTGTCGAAAAACTACATTTTCTAACGGGAAGTGACGATTTTCCGATAGGACGTCACTTCCGATCGACAAATGAATTTTTTTCTAACTGGAAGTGACGCATTTCCGGTATGTCGTCGCTTCCGCTCGAAAAGTAATATTTCCGGACCGGAAGTGACGATTTTTCTGGTGGGACGTCACTTGCGGTCGAAAAGAAAGATTTCCGAACCGGAAGTGGTGAATTTTCCGGTAGGACGTCGCTTTCGATCGAGGAATGAGATTTTAAAACCGTAAGTGACGTATTTCCAGTACGACGTCACTTCCGGAGAAGAGCTTCGACTTTTCTACACGGCGCAGGTAGTGAAATCTTTTTATATTATGAAGAGAAATATAAATTTGGACTTTTTTTTTTCACCTGTTACGGCATTTGCGACTTGGTGGAAAAAAAAGGTATTTCGAAACAGTCGAGATCTTCCATCTCGGGCCATCTCGCCGGGCTTTCTAAGCAATTACAAATCGGAATCGGTTGCAAGGATCGATCTCGGGAGGAAGTCGAGCATACGACTTACCGCGACTAATACTGCGCCTAATACTTTATCCTCGAGGACTCGTTTTTTCTTTTGCCAGTCCTAACGTTACTCAACGTTGGGATTTTTCGTGCAAAAAAAAACAAAAAAACAAAAAAAACCGCAACGAAGTATTCTCCATCACATTGCGCAAAATAAACGCCCGCACAATTCGATCGTGATCGTTCGACTTTAACACGCGCAACGAAATTACGCAACGATCGACGAATCGTACTCTGCCAGTCGAGATCGACGATCTGAACAGAAGGAAAAAAGATCCGCGCGTTATCTCATCTGATTAAAAAGATATTAAAAAAAAAAAAAATCGAAGCTTATTCGAGCACAGAGCTATAATAATTCTAATAGGATAATATTCTAACAATATAATACTCTAATAGTATAATATTCTAATAATATAATATTCTAGTAATATAATAATTCTTGGAATTTCGCAAATTCATCGGCTCTCTCGGTGGCTCGAAATTTCATTTTTTTTCGCAGTTTTTACATCATTTTTAGTCGTCTGTCCCAAAAATCTGAAATTTCTTTATTTTTATTAATTTTTTTGCTTCGTTCGAACGCCCAACTTCCTTCTTGGGGGGAAACAAAACAAGGAAGATCGGTACAGTTTGCCACTTCACGGGTCGGGCGAGGGTTTTTTCCTTTTATATTTTTGTTTTTTTTTCTTCTTTTTTTTTTCACCGTTCGACTCGTTATAAAAGATATAAAATTAAATTGGCCACGAGATTCGACCAAGGTTGATACGCGGAACTGCGTGAATTCGTAGATTCGAATCTCTCCGCGACGGGATTTATATTCGATAATCGGTAGAAACACCACACCGATCGATCCAGTCTTTTATTATCCATTACGCAACGCTATCTCTGGTCGTCTCGCCATGGAGATTCAACCGGCTAAAGTCTTCCTCTCTCCGAGACTCGGATTGCGATTGTCATTCTGATGTTTAGTTTCCTTTCTTTCTGCGAGTCGTTGCGGTTGAGAGATTGACTTTTTTTTCTATGAAAATCGGAAACTTGGTTATTTCATTGTATATAATTAATTGCAAAATGCGCACGACCGGATGTTTGTGAATTAAAAAAAAAAAAAATGTCCAAGACGACTTTCGTTATAATTGAGACGTTTCGAAGTAACGTCTCAATTATCTTTTGCCATTAAAAAATCAGAAGCTTAAATTAATAACGACAATCTTTTTTATTTATTTATTTTTTCTTGAAAATCCGCAACTTGTGTAATTTATTGCGATTAATTGAAAATTAGTATCGGATATGTTCGTGAATTTTTTCAAAAAAATTTCCAATCAGTCTTTCAAAGTAACGACTCAATTATCTTTGCCGAAGTTTTTCCAAGCTCAGGAAAGCGAAGAAGATAGATAGATAGATAGATAGATAGATAGATATATTTATTGTACAATACGACCTGCGGTCCTCTAGGCACATACAAGAATACAAAAAAAAACCAGAAGTAACGTGTAAACGATAAAAAAAAATAACAAACAAAACTAATACCGCGAACCGGAACCGGAAGCAATTTTCTGTTTAAGAATCGGAAGCTCAAATTAATAGCCATAAGCATTTGTTGTTTTTTTGTTTGTCTTCTTATTACAGTGTGAAATTTAATTAGCCGCTGCCTCGCAAATTCTGGGACAACAACTTTCCATTTCATCGTGTATATCTCTGCGTCTCCCTTCTTTCGTTCGCTCAACGTCCGAGAGGTTCCCTCCATGTTAAATGAAACTCTTCACCTTCGCCGACTCCTCGGTTTCAAACTAAATCCTGCGAAACAATTTCACTGTGTCCGAAAACCGTGAAATTAAAAAAAAGGTCAAGACAGTTAATCGCTCACGCGCGAAATAATATAGCGCTCGTGATTAAGCGTCACGGCGTACGTCGAGAGAAACTTCACTTCCGTACAAGATTTCAATTTCATATAAAATTTCAATTTCATATAAAATTGCAATTTCATATAAAATTTCAATTTCGTACACAATTTCAATTTCGTACAAAATTTCCATTTCCTACAAAATTTGAGCTTTATGAGATTTTTTCTAGACGAACTTTTAGACTTTTTGCCACAAACGAAACGAGACCTGGGGAAAAATGCATCGACTGGTTCTCTCAGACTAATCGCTGATAATTAAAAATTCATTTTTTTCTTTTTCACGAGTCTTCGAGAAATTATCTAAAGTAAGAAATATATAAGACACGAAAAATTCGATGATTTGTACATCAGAAATAAAGTTTATTGATCTAGCGTATTTAATTACACGTGTGTGAAATTCATTAGTAACATTAATTAAATAACAACAATAATAATAGCCGACATATATAATACAATGAGAATTAATTGAAAAAACTAATTATTCTTTTTTTAATCCTGTGACAGCTGCCTCAATGCCTCAATTGTTCCTAGCAATCCTGCGGAGTTTAAATTTCCATTTTTTTTTTTTCGTTCTATTTTTTTCCCGTAACTTAGAGACAGAAAAAAAGATTCTGCAAAATTCATGTTAAAAGGGGTTTCTTTTTGGATTTCTATTCGCGGCAATACTAGTCCGCTAATTTATCGTGCGATCTTTTGATTCGATCTCTAAAATAAAAATTCTTACGCGATTCCGCGATCTCGTCGAAGTTCGAGCGGTTTTCTTTTTTTTTTTTTTTAATCGTGAAACATCGACCGACACTATCCGAGACGAAAAATTGAAATTTTTTCTTCCCTCGTGAAAAAATAATTGTCGAAATTTTGTTCCGTGATTTTGTTTTTATCTCGCCGGTCGAATTTCGCGCTCGAGTTGTTGGCTTTAATATTTTTTTTTTTTTATTTTCCACCCAAAACCCAGTGATGTTTCGCGTCTCTAAGAGATTGGCTAAAACGCTATGCAACGATGGGAGGGGAGAAACGGGTTATCCCCGGCAAGACGGACGAAGATTATAGCGGGTCCATAAATAATTTTTTTTTACTTATAGAGACAACCGCGATGTCCGGGTATATACCTGTTATACACATATTCTAGAAGGAGAACACCAATATCGATTCTAATCTTTACCGAAACAAAAATCATCATTTTTTGCGCAAGCCAGATTTGTTCTGATTTTTTTTTTTTTTTTTTGCACAACTTTATATTTTTTAGCCGATTCGCTCGTAGATAGTGCGATTGTTTTTTTTTTTTTTTTTTTTTAAGATCAATTCTCAAAGTAGACGAATTTTATGATATTTTTTTTTCCATTGCGCCCGTCAATATTCGAGCCAAGTTTTCGTCAAGTGTATATCTTTCCGCAAGCTCCGAGAATTATATCGAAATTCATGAAAAAAGTTCGGCCTAAAAATTCATAAGAGGAATGTCGCGACGATTTTCGTTTTCCGTAGCTAAAAAAATGCAAGCTAAATTGTGCGCAAGTTAAAAATCGTCGATTGGTGGATACTTCGCGTTAACTTTTTTTCTTTTTTTTTCATCAATTCTTCGTTTATATTTTGGCCGAAGCACTCGCTATCGTTGTCGGCGAAGTTCGCCCCGTTTATTTTCAATTTATTCTTCTTCTTTTTCGTTTTGGATCGCACGGTTTCGAGTGCTGTGCGGCGCTTTTCGATTTTCAATTGATCGGATCGACTTCGACGAATTCGTAGATGAAAGGCGATGAATTCGGAGGATCTGCCATTATACTCGGGGCCGAGAGATCGATCGTGGAATCGTTCCACTCGACGTCCGTGCCACCGATGTCGAGACCGAGACGCAGGTTCGCCGGAGTGTTACCGATCACGAAGTGATCTTCAGTTAGGGGCAGAGCGTCCTTCAGCAGAAGCCTGCAAACATTTATTAAACAAATTTAGTTACAAATATTCAGAAACAAAAGCATATGCAATTAATATATAATGTGATTTATTACACTCGAAACGAAAATTGCAGTTTTACGCATACTTCGCGTGCACAAAACCTTCATTTCGCACCTTGTGAAGTAAGATTTGGTACAATACTCGTGCGAAAAACTTTTTCTGAACTCGTGTGATTGCAAAACTCGCTTTCGGTTCATGCTGCAAAGTTACACTCGTCAGAAAACGATTTATCACACTAGTATGGTAAATTACTATTTTTCCCGACTTCGTTAAAATAACCACGTTCCTCGTGTGCAGAACACGGACAGAAAATCGCTCGTTATTGACGAAAATCGAGCGCTTCCCTCCCTTCTAGCATAAAATACTATTTATGTATAGTGTCGGGCAGTTTTCGCTGCACTCACCAAACACTCTCGTCCGCAACGACGTGAACTTTCGGTATGGGAAAACCGTTGAACGGCGAAGCAACAGGCAGGGTGTAAGCGCCCATGTTCTCAAAGATAATCCAATCGCCGAGTTCCATCTCGTGAAGCAGCATGTTCTCGACAACCTGGTCGAGGCCGTCGCACGTCGGTCCCCAGATGCTCGAGGATACCAATTTTCCACAACCCTTCTGTTTGCATAAGAAAGATAAAACAATTTATTTGAAAGTAAAAGTAAACATTTTTTTAGATATTCGGAAACGAAGCCAATCGTCTTAGGAACTAATCGGAGTGTTAAAAGCTTCCGCGAAGAGACGTTACCTTGAGCGGCAAAGGCGTGACGTGCTGATGATCGTACAGAAGACAGTTGAAAGAGCCGTAAACACCGTCATTGATGTAGTACATGTTGTGAGTCACAGCGTTCGGTGACATCTTGTCACCGCGAACCGAACGCTTGCTGTGAATGCTGGTCGCCAGAGTGAAAGCCGAAGCCACGTAAAAACGGCCGGGTTCAGCGATAATATGCACGTCGTCGCCTTTAATTTCAAATGACAACACGTGTAATTACAGTAACAATAGTAATTTTGCGAGTTGAATGTTTGTTTTCGTTTTTTTTTAATCTAAATTTGTTTTTTAAATTATAGTATTGTTAATGATAACTTTGAGTCTCGAGAGTTCCCTTTATTGGTCAGAGTCAAGGAGGGTGTAAGGCCAACCCTGAATAGCGAGATCTTTATCGTGACGTCTTTTTCCGTATAATTAATGCCTTCCACAACTGGCTTCCGCCTATTACCAAGCCGGAAAATGATTACGTGGGTGTTTTCAATTTTACTGACTTTTAGTGTTTTTGGCTCACTGTCCCGCTTGTGACGCGGATAAATCAATAAATCAATAAATCAATAAATCAATAAATCAATAAATCAATAAATCAATAAATCAATAAATCAATAAATCAATAAATCAATAAATCAATAAATCAATAAATCAATAAATCAATAAATCAATAAATCAATAAATCAATAAATCAATAAATCAATAAATCAATAAATCAATAAATCAATAAATCAATAAATCAATAAATCAATAAATCAATAAATCAATAAATCAATAAATCAATAAATCAATAAATCAATAAATCAATAAATCAATAAATCAATAAATCAATAAATCAATAAATCAATAAATCAATAAATCAATAAATCAATAAATCAATAAATCAATAAATCAATAAATCAATAAATCAATAAATCAATAAATCAATAAATCAATAAATCAATAAATCAATAAATCAATAAATCAATAAATCAATAAATCAATAAATCAATAAATCAATAAATCAATAAATCAATAAATCAATAAATCAATAAATCAATAAATCAATAAATCAATAAATCAATAAATCAATAAATCAATAAATCAATATGAATTGGCTTACAATCGAAGTATTCGGCGAGAGCCCCGTTGATGACTTCGGCGATCTTGTCGATGCTGGAACCCTTGTCGCCGGGATAACCACCGCCGAGATCGAGAAGGTAAGGCTTGTATCCGAGATCCTTGGAGAGTTCGAAGAGCGTCCGAGCGTGCCGTATGGCGCGATGAAACACCGGTGGATCCTGGCACCCCGAGCCGACATGGAAACTCACGCCGACGACGTCGAGTTCGAGCATGCGCGCCATTCGCAGGAGATTCGGTGCCTCGTAGATCGGATCGCAGCCGAACTTCATGCCCAGCTGACACTGAGCCACCTCGGCATCGCAGCGAATGCGTATGACGACTTTGGCGCCCGGATGAAGCTTCTTGATCTTGTGAAGCTCGCTCTCGTTGTCGACCGTCATAGTGTCCACACCAACCGCCGCTGCGTGACGAATGTGAGAGGCCGGCTTTGCCGGGTTCGCGAAGATAATGCGCGAAGAGTCGACACCGGCGCTCAACACCTTGTTGATTTCTCCCTGAAATTTTTTTATAATTTTTTAGTAACGGAAAATTATTAAAATGTAAATGATTTTCAAGCGATTTAAACAATGATTTAAAAAATGATTTTTAAGTGATTTAAAAAATTATTTTAGAAATATTACCTTCGACGCGCAATCGAAGCCGATCCCAAGAGCCGCGAGAACTTCGATAACGGTGAGGCTATCGTTGCACTTGACGGCTGCAAAAGGGCAAAAAAAATTCGTTAGTTACTACCAAAAAAAATGCAATTAATTAAAAAAATATATATATACATATATCAAAATAAATGTTGCACTGACCATAGTAGGGATCAACGCGCGGTAGCTTCTCCTTCCAGATTTGATGCTTGTTGACGATGTCTCCGATGTCAAGAACGTAGAAGGCCTCTTCCTGAAGACCGCTCGTGGCGATGTCGTTGATCACGGTCGCGACGCTCGATGCGCCGTCCAACACGTGGATGCGCTCGTCCAAATTTGTCACCTTCATGATTATTTGTTTGATTTTTATTTTATACTTAGGACGGGAAAAGAGTTAATTTAGAGGGTACTCCGCGGGTGCTAGGCAGCAATCTGGAACGCGAAAGAGAAAAAGCATTATTATAAAAATCTTCCCATTTCGAAATTAAAACGAAAAATCAAATTGCTTGTTTTTTTATTGTAAGATTAAAATTTTATAAAGTAAAAATATAAAATTAAGATTGAAATTGTAATTCTCCGGCTGTACTTACGAGGCAGCTGTCAATGAGAATTGGAAATATCGTGGGGAGGCGGTTTAAGACAAGATCACTTTGGGGGTGCTAGCAAAGCCACGGGGGCTCTGCGTTCAGTGCCAACTTCCAGTTGCCGCTGTTGCTCAGGCACGCACCAACAGACTGGTTTACCAGTCTATCGCAGATAGAACCCTGAAAAAAAAATAAAAATAAAAATAACATTTAAAACGTCGAAGTAAAAATGTTTTTCTATATTACAAAATAATTATTTTTTAATTAAAAAGAATTGAAAAATTGAAAATTGAGCATTCCATTTGATTGCAAATTTATGAACTCAATATTTTTGTGAATATCTGCAATATTGTAAACTCATTAAAGAGGAAAATAAAGAACTAAATTTAGTGAACTTTATTACAAGACTGCTAACGTTGCATAATGGAAAAAGAAAAGAGATAACATCTAAATCACTCGTGGCAAATTATTTCCTTCTCAGCAAAAGCCTCTAAGTGCGACGCGCGTGCAGAGATTCGATCTTATCGGAGTTCTATATCCCACTTTTTTTTTTCTGTCGGCGCGATTGTGTTAACGAATGAGAGCTTAGACTGCGTGGAACCGCACGCTCCTCGGTGTTTTATCTGCGACCAATTGAATTAATTTCTTGTCGAACTTATCTTTGACGAGGTTTTTTTTTTTATCGGATTAACAATATCTGACGAAGAAATCTAGCGTTGCGCAAATTACGAACATTTGGCAAACTCATTCCGAGTCCTTCGGAGGTATCTTCGTTTTTTTTCTTCTTTTCTCCTTACAATTTTTTATCGAGATTGAATGATAATCGCGGAATGACATTCAAGGGCTCGTTTTTTATTCGCTACGCTGAGATATATCTCGCGAGATAAAAAATTGACGCGCGCTATCGTTATAATTAATTTTTATCTCGCAAGGAGAAGACACAGGGGCAAAGCCTGTGCGAAATTTTCCATCTTCAACAACGGTCATTGTACTATCTTGGCAGGCAATGATTTGTTTAACTCAGAGTTTAAAAAATAATAAAATAATAATAATAATAATAATAATAACAATAATTATGATACTATTACACAAACACGAACGGATGGAACACTTGTCCCGATTGGGAGGGAGTCGCGCAGACTATCGCGTAGCTTTTTAAAATTTTATGTTATAAGAGGGATTTTTACACGCTCAATACAACAAAATTTTGTTTTTTCGGTCCAATCATTGAAACTGGACTTTAAGATCACACCGGGCCTTTTCTCAAATTTTTTTGAATCGTTACTTGTTGAATTCAAAGAAATCATTTTTGTTCTGTCCCATCATAGAAACTGCACTGTAAGATCACAACGTCAATTTGCTCACACTTTCTTGAATCGCGTTTTCCAATTGGCATTTGTTGAATTCAACGAAATAATCTTTTTTTTTTTTTTTGCTTCATCATAGAAGAATGTTTCACTGCATTTTTCGTTGGTACTCGTTGAATTCAACGAAACAATCTTTTTTTCTGCTTCATCATAGAAATTACACTATAAGAGCGCTCCGTCAATTTTCTAAACATTTTTTTAATTGCATTTTCCAATTGACACTTGTTGAATTCAACGAAATAATTTTTTTTCTGTCCTATTATAGAAACTTCACTTTATGATCACACCGTCAATTTTCCCAAATTCAGCGAAATAATTGTTTTTTTTTCTCTCCCAATATAAAAACTAGACTTTAAGATCACACACTTAATTTTCTCACATTTGGTTGAATCGCATTTTCCCATTGGTCCTTGTTGAATTTAACGAAATATCTCATTTTTTCTGTCCCATAGAAACTACACTTTAAAATTACACCGTCCATTTTCTCAAATTTCCTTGAATCGCATTTTCCCGCCACTCGAACTTTTTCAAGATTACTGACTGGTTGAATCTAAGCTCTCTCTCAAGCGGGGCCTTTTCTGCCTAAAACATTGATACGGATCTTCGCAATCAATTTAATTCCCTACTATCATAGGAACTACATTTTAAGCCCCTCCATGAATTTCCTCAATTTGTTTTTGTTTCTTTTATTTTCATTTTTTTATACCACATTTTCCCAATATTTCCGGCATAATTATTCGAAACAAAAAAAGGTCGAGACGAACCTGAGTGTGGGATGAAATTCTCGTGCCTTCTTTGTCACACATGCAACAAAAACGCCCACGTGACGAAGATCTCCGTGCGCTTTGAAATTCGTCGCTAGTCAAAGTATCGATAAGCGAAAGTTGCAAAGTTTCGTTTCGATCGAAATAAATTCACTTAGCAAAAAGAAGAATATCGTAATTCTCTTTTCTTTTCAAAGACTTCACGGAGACCTTCGAGACGAAAGTCGCGTGGAAGCTGTTGCTCCGGATGCCGAGAAATATCGCTCGATACTGAGCCCGAAGCAACTATTTCGTCCACTATTTATACCGACAGCCGATAAGTCTTATCAGCATCGACTCCCCGCGTGGTTCGCCACCGACGCTCTCCTCTTCGGCCCCTCCGGCCGTTTATCGGAACGAGGATTATAGGTACATGGTTCATAGAGATCGGATCTATCGTCGCTTCTCGGAGGGGCGAGCGGAGCGCCGACCAATCAGGGTTCACAATTCATTGGGGACAAAGATAGCCGATATAAAGCGATCTTGCGCGTTCTGCGCATCTAACGATCGCATCAGCTGACTCAACTACCGTTCATCGGTGGAGTACATTTCTTTTTTTTTTTTTTTTTTTTTTTTTTTTTTTTTTTCTCTTCAAAACTCAACGAGAACGTTGGATTTATCGTCCGAGAAATACGCCGTTGGGGGGATTTCTTTATCGGGAATCAACCGGAAACGATTGACGCGCTCGTGATCGGCCTAATCGTTCGTTATCTTTAAAGATGTTCGCTCAATAATTCTCATATTTTTGGTATCGTTTGATCTGCAGATGGGAATGATCGATTGTCCTGATTACGAGAGATTCTTTTGTTACTTTTTGTGCTTTACGATGTTGGATTCGAACTCGGCTATACTTGGGCACGGAGAGGTCGCCGCTTGGGAGATTTTTATCCGATGTCTGGATTTCAAGTTGCAGACCGTAATTTAATTTTCTCATTTTCTGAGGCTCAAGGTTGATCCGTTACAATATTGGCTCAATCTTGGGTAGTCTTGGACGCGGAGAGATCGCTGCTCAAGAGGCTTTGATCCGATGCCTGGATTCCAAGTTACGAGTCATACAATAACCCGTAATTTTGATTTTTTTTTTTTGGGATTTGAGGTTGATTCGTTACAATATTGGCACAAACTTGGGTACTCTTAGGCCCAGAGGGATTTCTGCTCGGAAGAGCAGAAATCCCTCGAAATCCCCGAAATTTCATCCTATGTTTGAATTTCAAGGTGCAGATTATGATCTGCAACTTGAAATTAAAAAATATAAAAACGCGTAATTTTGATATTTTTTGAGGCTTGAGGTTGATTCCTTGCAATATTGGCTCATACTTGGGTACTTTTCTCCCCAGACGGATCGCCAGCCAGTTTCTCCCCAGACGGTCAGGACAATTTGATCTGATGTCCGGATTTCAACGGAGATCATACGATAACCCGGTAATTTTGACATTCTGAGAATCGAGGTTGATTTGTCACAATATTGGCTCGAACTTGGATACTCTTGGGGACGAAGGAATCGCTGCTCGGGAGATTTTGATCCGGCAGCTTGATTCCAAGTTACAGATCATACAAAAACTCGTAATTTTGTCATTTTATGAGACCCGAGGTTTATTCTTTGAGCATTATATAGCTGAGAGTCCGTACTTCTTCGAACACTACTGACGAATGTCTCTGGGTTAAAGGGAACCGAAGTTTGAGCCGATCTAGTCCGGGCGCGCAAGATCCGCGAGTTGAAACTGCGTCGCGCACCCTAACGAGTTGTTTCACCGCCGATAATTCGATGCAAGACTGAGATACGATAAAATGTCCGGACACATCTTTTCCTCGGCTCGGACGGAGGAACATTTTTTATTGGAAACTTTTTTTCGTATCTTATATCGATATCGAGCAATATTTACTGAAAAAAGTAAAAGATCTTAATAACAATAATATAATGTTAAGAACTTTTAAGACTACGCTATCGTCATTTGCGAAGTAAATAATGTCCAGATGTCAGTTCCTATCGGACAAAAGAGTGTCTGAGTTGAAGAGAGTAAAGTTTGCACGACCCCCTAACAACTCGGCGAGCGTTGATAATAAGAGGAAGTGGTCAAACAAGGTCAAGTCGGTAATATCTTGGCTCCGAGCTCCCGGACCGAGATAAAACTTGTACTCGTTGCGTTTCGTGATTTTAATCAGCGTAACAGTTCGAAAGTGATATTTTAACCCTCCCCCCCCCCCTCCCCGCCACTCCTACTTGCAGTATTGCGTATGTAAGACGGAACGAGTCAAACGTTGCAACGTGATAGATTCTTCTTTTTTACCTTATCGAACTAATTCGCCTTGGACACCGGAGTTTCGACCGCGTACCCACTTTGGGCTCTTGGCCGAGCAGTTACACTTTCAATGGAATCGAAAAATATTAAGATTTTTTCGTTCTGTCAAAACATTTTGAACGTTCTTCAATATCTCATACGAAAATTCTCGATGCGAACCCAGGAAAATAAATAAACATGTAAACATATAAATATATAAATATATAAATTGTAACGGGACGTCCTTACCCCCAGGTAGAGTCTCGCGTTTGGCCGCGAGATGGCGAGTCGGCGGAGCTCTCGCGCAAGCGGAGTGTTCCCCGAGTCGCTATAAAATTTTATTATTTTATGCTTCTGAATGAATTCAGAAGCATTGAGCGCTGGCTTTGGTTATTGGAACCTGAGATCCAGTGGCTTCTACGGGATGTCTTGTCTGATTTGACACCTTCTGTTCGCAGACGGTGGGAACGGTGTACCTCGACCGTTTACACTAGACAAGTCTCCCGTCCTCCCCGTAGCTCAGGGATAAAGGAGTAAGAAGCATTTTTTTTGTACAAGGAGAGTATTTAGCCTTGAACGCCGGGTCGATCCATGGTCCCCGGATTGTAGGACTAAAGAAATCCACCAAAAACAAACCTCCCCCACACCTTATCCAGCCGGTCCAGTACCGAACTCTTACCTTCCTTTTGGACGATCTAACATTTAGACGATCTAAAAAATCGTGAGTTCGATATTCCGGTCCTCTGGAATATCGAAACGTTTCAAAATATATAAATATATAAATGTATAAATATATAAATATATAAATGTATAAATATACAAATATCCTCTCCCCCTTTTCTGATTGCGTATTTAAGTGGAAAAGAGACAAACGTAGCAATGTGCGTGGTAAAGATTCTTTTTGTTTTCACCTCGTAACACTCATCGACGTAACTCGCCTTGGACGCGGGAGTTCCGTTCGCTTATCTATATTCGGCCCTTTGTATGACAATAACACTTGAAATCGAATCAAAACATATTTACTATTTTTTTTTCTCTATTAAAATATTTTAACCATTTCTCAATATTTATAGAGAATATTATTTTCCGTTTGTTTCGATTAAATTCTCGATAGTCATCGAATTGCGTCACGTTGCATAATTTTGTGAAATCAATATCTTTTCTTTCTAGAAGTTGCGAAATGGAGATCGGTCGGTAAAGTAGTTTGGCCTGCGACGCTAAAATTTCCGAGAAAGCATGGAAAGGCATGAAGCGAATTTTCTGCGAATCCGAAGACCCACGCGCCAGAATTTATTGGTCATGTAAACAATGTATCAGTCGTAAACAAATCGATTCTACGCGTCGCGTGATCTTCCAGGAAATTTTGCCGCTGGATTGTCTCACCGTGTCACGGTCGAGCGAGTGACTAGCGATTTTTCAACTGATAAAACTCAATACCTGCAATTTGCGGGTGACGACAAAAAAAATGGCTTCTTACCGAGTAGAGAAAGCGAAAACAATGTTGAGTAGACCGGTTCGAAGTAGATCTCGAAGGATTACACGTGAATACTCGCTGACAAAAGTTATCGCCGGGCACGAGAATTCCAGCTATGTAAACCGATATATATATATATAGCGCGTATGGGTCTATATATATATATATATATATGGATAGATAGGTAAACAAAGTACACCTGATATCGTGGACGAGATATAGGCAGATATATATTTTGCAAGGACAATCGGTATCAGCGTTAAGCCGCGTCACAGGAAAGACTCGAATCGCGCAGATACATCGCGTACTTTTATTGCCACTTAGTTTTTTTTTTTTTTATATATATATTTTTTTTTATTGGGCAATGAGCTAAATATACCCGAGCGCGTTTATTCGGCCATTGATATGCAACACTTGGCTCGAGCGTCTCGTTTCGATGCAAAAAGTTGACCGATAGAATATTCATTTGTCTTGGGTATAAAACGCTTACAAATTTGCTAATCGGCTCGGCATTTAACGAGGATAGACGTTTATAGACTTATCGACTCACATGCACAGTAAAAAATGTGTACTTTTACGACTCAAATTGTCCACAATCGTGAAGAATTTTTTATTGGTTAACTTTCGGATCGCACCATCACCGGCTTCAGTTTTACAAACACAAAAGTGCAGAATGAAATTGCCACGGCGAAACGGGAAATTAAAGAACCGGATTGTACATTCGAAACCGAAGAAACGAGTTTGTCAATTGTTTGATTAAAAAAATTATTTTTACGAACATTCGCTTAACGATTCTAAGAAATCGTTTTTACGAAACTTCGTTGTTCGATTTTAAGAGATTGTTTTTACGGAACTTCGTTTTCCGATTTAACGAAATTATTTTTACGGAACTTCGTTTTCCGATTTAACAAAATTATTTTTACGGAACTTCGTTTTCCGATTTAACGAAATTATTTTTTTACCGTGTACTTACATACGAATGCGATTCAATAAAAAAAAAAAAAAAGAACATATGCGTAAAAAGCAGGAACAGGGCAGACTGGTCAATCCGAGAGAGCGAACGAACGATCCCAGCACTTGTCGGCGACGGAGTAAAATACATTTCTGATATACTCAACCGACTCAACCGACCGAACCGACAAGACCAGCAAGCAACAAGAACTTCTCAACGAACACTACAAAAAGTAATTCAAACAGATAAAAAAAAACTTTAAAGAGAAATTTTGCACTTTCGTGTGCAATTTTATTAAATTTTTTTCTGCAAACCCTATCGAATATCTCAAGACCGGGCAAAACTTCGATTCGCAATTCCTCGAGCCTCGAGCCGACGCCTATAAAAACAAAACTGCTGCCTGGGTGAAAATTCGAGTCGCAGAAAAAAAGAAGAAAAAAAGAGATCTATATTGACAATCGACGACACATTGTCGGCGAGCAGTTCGTCCATGACGACCTCGTGATTCATCGTCGTTTCGGGGAACGGTTTACAGCTCGCGCGGAACTGTTGTTAAGTCTCTCACTCGTACCAAAGTCCGCGCACACGAACGGCTCAACGCACCCGAGGGGTGGATGATCCTTCCAATAAATAATGATAATAATAATAATGACAATACAGTTAAAAGAAACGAGGAAAAGATGAAAAAAAAAATTACCTTATCGAATGATCGCCACCCTGCGGGCCGGCACTCGGTTATCGGCGGAATGGTGGAGGTTTTCTTTGACTTGATCCCAAATAATCAGTCAAACCGTTCGCGACGATAGGGGTAATTTCGTCCGTGTCGTGGCCACTGCTTGCAGTTTTCACAGGCAAATTTATCGAACAGATTAGAGATCGTTAAAAACATTCGTTCTTCGCTTTATATTGCTCTACCAGCGAGCCTACAGTGAGTTTTGTCGACACTTTGTTAATCGAGACTGCCGAGTGAATTGTAAATTGAGTCGGTGATTTTATTTCTCCTCGAACACGGTAAAATTTAACAGATCTTCAGACCCCCGTCACGCCAGAGCGGCCACAAGCAGCCATTAGCTCTGAAACGATAGGGCGTTCGCAAATCTGTCGAACCTCGAGCTCTCCTCGTTCTCCTTAACCGGCAAATTTTCGGCGCTCTTTTTACCGGTCACTTGACCGGTAACTTAACGACTCGCGTCTCGGTTCACCGAACTCCAAAGTCGAATTGGTTTTACGAAACTTCGTATTCCGATGTTACGAAATTACTTTTACGAAATTTTGTATTATAAAATTATTTTTACGAAACTTGTAACTCTACATTTTTTTACTGTGTACATATGAATAAGATACAAGGATAATATGATACGAGGCGTGTCTCGATTGGTCAGAAATTTGCTGAACACTCGAAGCATTTTGTCCAATCGTAGCTGTCCGTTCGGCCGTAGAAATTATTACGTTATAATGAGGGGTTGATTTGATTGGTCCATTCTGTCAGATCATGCTGGTATCTGACAGAAGGGACCAATCAAATCAACCCGACACTTTACTTAGTCATTTTCAGGGCTGGTTGGAAAGCGCCAACTGACATCGGGAAATCGCTATTATCATCGCTATTTTTTTTTTTATAGCAAAGTTCACGTCAGGTGTCGTGAAAATCAACCGAATTACAAAAATTTCATTGCACAGCGACGATGTTTGTTCTTTTATTTATTCATAACATTAAATTTATAAAACATCTAGATCCAAGTTGCCCCTCATCCAAGTATTTAATATTATATGTATGAAAAAATAAATACCAAAGTACATACACCTCGTACTCGCGAAATAGCGAGTCACCCGATAGTGATAATTCCGTAAGGTTTCTATGTAAAACAAATGCAATTCTACACGATCGAGGGATCAACCTGGTTACTCAAGTTGGCCCGTCTTCAGTGCTGGAGCGGTGAAACACTTCACCAGAGTCCTTACAACCATCACACCACTGAAACAGAAACATTTAACATATAATTAGTATTTTAATTCTACCAAAAATAACGATTTTTTTTTATTAAAAAAAAAATCTATCTTTATTTTTACACTATAGTGTACCTCAAAACTGCGATAGCTCCCGCAGGCATGATCTTTCCAGTATTGTAGAATCGATAGCCCATTACTCCGCCTAGCACTGTGCTGGTTCCTACGAACCATGCGTAATGCGGAGGATTTGATGAAACTTCGTAAGCTCCGTAGCCCAAGAATCCACCAAAGAGCAGTCCAGCTGCCAGCGAAGGCACTGAATCTGGACAAAAAAAATTAACTCTCTTAAAAAGTTACTTAATACTTTATACTTTATGCATTATATTCTGTTAAATCATATAGGCTATATTATATTCCTTTGCAAAAGGGTTTTCTGCGCTTGATAAATAAATAAACGGATACATAAATAAGTAAATAACAAATAGATTACACGAAAATGAATGCTGTGGCATAAATTGAAACTTCTAAAGAACTAAAATTTAGCGCAAACTGATAAAAAAATCCGTTATGCTCCAACAGCATTTCTCTGCAAGGAAATTGCTGCGTAACAGTTGAGAATTCGTAAATTCCCAGCCGGACAAACGGCACAAAAACGACGCAGTTGGCGCAATATTTGCGACATGTGCCGCGCATGTCGCAAATTGTCGCAAATATTACGCCAACTGCGTCGTTTTTGTGCCGCTTGTCCGGCTGGGTTAATGAAAACATTATCTTACAGTGATAATGAATTTATTTAAAGACATTTTTTAACATCAAAAAAAGTTCGAAAGAAAACAAATTTCGTGGCTGCATATCTGAGATAATCTTGCCCGAATTTTTGCGTGACAAGATAAACCTCCGATAAACGAAATAATACGAGAATATTTTAATTTTTTGTGAATAAGCTTACTAGACTTAACGTATCCGAGAACACCCCCGGCAGCTACGGCCGCGGCATAGCCGAAGGCAGGAAAGTCGATCGGCATTTTTTTAACGCTCGAACCGTTAATTGTTTCGTTCGTTTCGAAGAAAATACTTGTCAATCGTTTAGCACTTGCGACCGGCTAGCGGATAACCTGCCGCGATAACGTTTCCTTTTTCGCCTTATCACCAACGACTGTAAGCTCAATTATCGCGAGATCATAGACTACGAAAATTGATCAACAATAGTCGCACTCGCTTTTAGAATGAGCACCACTGTCGATTAGTTTTCGATGCCAATAGTCGACCCAGTGCACTTCCGGTTTCACAAATAAAACTAAAATTTTTTCACGTTCCCTTTGCACAAAAATGCGTGCTCTTAAATGCGCAGATAAGAAATTACATTTCTTAAAAGGATCTTCGAGTTTCCCGGCGTTTTTTTTCGAGACTAGAATCTTCAAGGTCAGATCGAAAATCGGCGCACCGGAAGTGAACGATTCTCCGGTCAGTTCTCTTGCGTTCGACACGTGCAACGTGTGTGTACACTGGTTCAGCGCTGATCAGTTTTTTCGTCGTTTCAAATTGATCATCTCGACCAGGGAAGCAATTCAACAATGGTAATTATCTCGGAACTCTCGCTGTAACATCGTAGAATAAAAAAATGCGACATCGGACTTTTTTTATTTGCTCAAATTCGAGAGCAAACGTGCGGTCGAGGTTAAGGGCATGCGTATCATCCGCAAGCGACGCTGCGAAACTTCCAAGTCCTGATAATAACTCTCATCGATGAAGAGGCTATAAAAAAAATATATAAAAATTTAAATTTATTTAGCGAATATTTCTTGAGACGTTTGCAATTTTCTGGTTTTTTTTCCGCAGGCAAGTCTGAAGACCGACAATCCCGAGAAGCCCGGACAGGAGGTGGCTACGATCCATCGTATCAGAATAACTCTCACCTCTCGCAACGTGCGATCTCTCGAGAAAGGTCGGTCGAAATAAAAAAATATATACATATCTATTTTTTTTTTTTTTTGTCGAAAATTGGATTTCTGTAAATTGCTAATATTGATTTTTTTTTCTTCCTTTAGTATGTTCCGAGTTAATCAACGGAGCCAAGAAGCAGAAGCTGAAGGTGAAGGGACCAGTGCGCATGCCCACCAAGATCCTCAGGATCACCACCCGTAAGACTCCTTGCGGTGAGGGTTCCAAGACTTGGGATCGCTTCCAGATGCGTGTTCACAAGCGGGTCATCGATCTCTACTCACCCTCCGAGATCGTCAAACAGATCACCAGTATCTCCATTGAGCCTGGTGTAGAGGTTGAGGTCACGATTGCCAATGAATAAAAAAAAATCATCGAAAGAAGGAGAGAAATGATTTTAATAAAAACGTGAAAAAAAAAAAATCGTCTAATTCTCAATTATTATTATTCCATGCGTGATCAAAGTGATGTATGCATGAAAAGCGCGAGAATAAGTTATCATAAAAATATTCGTAAAGCTTGCTCGACGTGAAATTTTTGAGTATCAGATATTATTACTGATTATTATTTTACGATCATAAAAGTCTGCGTTCTCGACGCGGCATTTATTAAAAACTTTATTACCGACGGTGGTATTTTACGCGCTCTCAATAGTACATTATGATACTAGTGGGAAAAAACTTTTTCTGACGAGTGTGAGTTTGCAGCACGAGCCGAAGGCGAGTGTTGCAATTACACGAGTTAAGAAAACGTTTTTCGCACGAGGATCGTACGAAATTTTATTTCACGAGGTGCGAAAGGGGAGTTTTGCGCGCGCGAAGCGTGCGTAAAACTGCACTTTACGCACCGTGTGAAATAAAAGCTATTTAAGTTGGCCTGCAGATGTGGTCCATGAAATCTTACAGCTTCTGAAAAAAAAATGAACTTTTCGGCTCGCGTTTGCGCTCGAAAAAATCGAAATGAAACAGCGTCGAGTGATTTTTACGGGGTTTTAATTGTAAAATTCTGTTGTATTCAAGACCGTTCGGCGGTACAATTTTTGTCTCAATGAGAGCGAGCAATCGTGTACCGACTCGATTCTCAGTGTGTTTCATTATTTTTTGGGAATCGGAGACACTCAATCTTCCTCCGCAGACTTGGGTTCGTCCTCCCCCTCGCCGCCGCTGAAGTCGCCCATTCCCTCGACCTCCTCCTCGTCGTCGTCGCCGGCGACTTCGGCATTTTCCATCTCCGCGCGCTCCATTTGTCTCGCCAACTCGGCTTCGTCCGTTGCCGTCACTACTTTAGGCTTTAACAAGAAAAAAATAACAGAAAAACATTGACTTAACGACACTTGCTGTTTGTGAAATTTCAGCCTGCTCAGTCGAGGCATTCTCGAGTTATAGCAGTTTGAATTTTTCGTTTGAGTGACTAAGAAGTCACGCATGCATAAATACATACATATATACATACGGAAATTTTTTTTAAATGTGATTTTTCGATATTTTCGGACATTCTGAACACGTTTTCATTAAAATTTCGAATTTTTTTTTTCTTCAACAACAAAGTTTCCTCTATGAGGAAGCAAAAATAAAATACAATAAAATAGATGCATCAACAACGACGTTTCGTCGAATTGGCTGAGGCGAAAGTACTTACAGCCATTTGAATGTTGAACACACCGCCCAGCGATTCGATCTTTTCTTGGACAACCACGATCGCGTCGTTCAGAGCTTTCAAGCCGTCCGTCTTCTCCGGAGTCGACGTGGTCATGACTGTTAAAATTCAATTAACGATTATCGGCCGTCATGAACGAGACATTTTTCTTTGCCAATCAATTTTTGTGTCGGAAATTAGACATGGAAAATTGGCCCCTGAAATTGTTCGTTGGTAAGATGGGTCGAAAAAAAACTGCGTTTCAATCGAATCGGGGAGTATCGATCGAAAGCATAGAAAAATCTGCGATTTTGTTGCATGAAATGTTGAAAAAATTTGCAGATTCATTTGCAGGGGCCGATTTTCCGTAGGATAGTTTTTCCAGACTCCGATAGTCACCGTAAAGTGGAGGCGCGATCAGGTTGATTTTGATAGGAATTTCTTCGGTGGAGAGTGCAAGTCCGGCTCGAAGCGCAGTCTTAACGGCGTCAATTCCTTCGTAACCGTAACAAGCGACCTCGACGTCGGATCTTATTTTCACGGCTTGGGAGGTGAGTTTTCGCTTGATGTTGTTCAGAAGAACATCCTTCGTAAGATCGTCCAGTCCGCACTCGGCCAGAATAGAGGGATCCCTGCCGCATCAAAATTAAATGTCTCAATATTTCGTTAACGATCGAATTCTTCGAAGATTATAATATGAAGCAACAATACGTTTGCAACAATACGTTTGCAACAATATGTTTGCAATAATATTTTTGCAATAATATGTTTGCGATAATATTTTTGCGATAATATGTCTGCAATAATATGTTTGCAATAATATGTTTGCAATAATGTTTGCAATAATATGTATGTAATAATTTATATGTAATAATATGTATGTAATAATTTATATGTAATAATATGTTTAACGAAATATCGTTTGACGCACAATACTGATTGTTTGAAGAAATCGTAAGCCGATGCCTTCTGCTTTTTGTATTTGTCCTCAAAGTGCCACGCCGTCTTCTGGTAGAGTTCCTCGAGCTGGTCGTCGCTATCGTAGTGCAAAAGTTCGGCAACGTGTCGGAGAATCGAATTAACGGCTTTCGCCTTCGCGTATCGCTCTGTACACTTCTCGACGTCCTCCGCCGATACTCGACGTTTGCTCAAATCGATGTAACCTGAATTTAACGAAAATTTTATCACTGGCAAGTCTATCGATGCACGGCATTGGGATGAAAAAAATGAAATTATTCGATGTACAATTTCATTCTTTGAGTTAACTTCCCCCAGTTTGTGCAATGGAAAACACATTCATTGTAACTGTATTGTTATTATTATTATTATTTACAGAAATTAAGTTTTCACTTTTTAAATTTGCTTCTTTATAAACGCTCTTCACATAAAAAGTATAAATGGATGTTTTTTTAAATAGATATATTGACTTCTGCTTCCATTGCATTTGCGCGATAACAGACTCCACGATTGTTTAGAGTGCGTTTCTATGGATTTTTTTTGGAGTTGAATTCCACCAGTTTCACAAGGTATTTTAAAAAGTACTTCAACAAAGTACTTACAAATGTATTTTAAGTACGACAAGTATTTTGTATTTTGTATGGTGAATATTTTTGAGTATTTTGCCAAGCTCTCTAATTATTCAGAATATTTTAATATTCGAATATTATAAGGATTAGGATTTCAATATGGAATTTGATGAAATTTAGTCTCATGCAAATATCTTACAATAATTAAACAGGATGGTAAGGCAATACATGCGGTGAGGGCTGTGAGTGAGGGGTAGAATATAAAGTTCTTGCACTTGGCCTAGCCACATAAAACGAAACAAGAACGAAGAAGAAGAATATAAAGTTAGGAATATTGCACGCAACTGTATTGTCAATTTGTCATCCAAAGATCTAGAGACACAGTACTTCGTTTTGCGGAACAACTGCCGATATCTTTTACTTGCAATTGAAGTTTATCGGAGTTTATAAATGAGCGTGTAGGCAAGGATGAGTGGGTGTCCAAAAGGCAAAAAAGCCGCACATCGAAAAATAATTATATTGTACTCCGTTCGATACCTTTCTCCTTGTCGACTCGAATGACAACGACTGGCTCTGTTTTGCCGACTCTGATGAGCTTGTTAATGGAACGTATGCGTCTCCTAGAGAGTTCGGACAGCAGTATCATGCCCTCGATATTGTTGTATTCCAACAGATGCACATACGCGCCCATCTCCGCTATGCTTCTAACGTTCACCATAACGACGTCCTCCACCTCGGGATATTTCTCCTTGTAAAATCGACACGAGAGTACCATTTTGGCTGCAACAGACAAATAGCGCGAAAGTAAAATTTGAGCAGAAATAAATTTGCCAAAAAAAAAGAAAAGAAAGAATCGTCTCGCGCCGAGGGTATTTTTTTGGAGGTTAGAATCAGTGAGAATTAATTAAATTGTGACGCTGCGATAATTCGACTCACAAAATTTATAGCGCAGCTACTATAATTGTTACGACGCTTATTAACACTACTCGAGACCACTCGTTGCAGCACAAATCCACTTAAATATGTCAATAATCCATGTGGAATCTTGACTTTGGCTCGGAGACGGGCTGACGAAAGAGCGCAAAAAAGGTTCTCAACTTGGCAATTCTCCGTCCGCAAAAAAAACGATGTCAATATGTCAATGGTACGGCTCGCGGCTCCGCAGCGAATCGCAATTATGAACTACCGGTCGCAGGGCTAAACGTTTCGTCGCAAACTTATTTTTGCGGGAATATTGTTGGTTCGATGTTTATTCGCGACAGAGGAAACAATAAAACAAAGCCGCTATTAATTGCTCGAAGACGCGATGTCGCTGTCCTGCAGTTATTATCCGGATTATTTTTCGATAAGCGATATCCTGGCGACGGAGGAACGCATTACTTGTAGAGTGGAGGTCATTCTACCGCGGTTAGGTAAATATTATTATCGTAAGAGAGTTTTTTTTTTTTTTAAAGGGATTCGTGGAAATGGGAAATTCTTGTGAATTCCAGGATTTTTGGACGCCGCATCGGACGCTCAAGATCTTAAGCCGGGAACAAAATTGGAGCTTCCTTTCTGGCTGGCTCATTCGTTGAACGCCAGAAGACGTCCGATTGTCAGCGTGGAGATACCCAAGTTTTACAAAGAGGGATATCGGTGACTACTTTTTATTTATTTATTCTTCTTTATAATTAATTTGTAGTTTTGTAATTATTACCTTGGCTGTTTTTTTACTTTTTTTTTTAGTGAAATATTAGACGCCGATGCTTGCGCCGTAACGCTGAGCAAATGGAATCCTCATTATTACGAGCTGGGAATGTACCTCAGGCAGTTCAACAATCGAGAGTGCGAAAGGATAACGGACAGTTTGCTTCAGGTAACGTAGAAACATTTTTACTATAATTTTTATTTTTTTATTAAGCTTCCGATTCAGTCAACAAATTTAAGAACAGGCTGTACCTGTACATGTTTACGCGAAATTCAAATCAGTTACTAATATGCAGATTTTATAAGTGTTACACTACTTTTTCTGTAAGTTTTAGTAATAAAAATAATAATTTTACTATCGTCAATAATCCAGATAAGGCAATTCAACAACAGTATCAAAATAATTTATGTGCATTCGATATTAGAATTACCATATGAATCTGCTGCCAGACTTGTTGCTATATTTGTGGTCATATTACGCTACTATACGCTACATAATATGGACAATGTTTGTTAGACATCGGTAATTGTTACGCTAGAATTTCAAAACCCATTTTTTCCTTAGATAAGAAATTTTAACTCTACATGATTATAAAAAAATCTTCGCGTAATGATAAACTTATCGACGCCGCGTTTGCTGAATTCTCAAAAACGCATTTCAGACATTTAAAGCAAGATTCAGATTAGTTATGGATTGGGCTCAGAATCCGGTGTCTGATCCGACGCTGGGCGCGCAGCTGCCGACGTTGGAAAGAGGATTGTTCTTGGCGGGTCGAAAAGCCCGAGCTCTCCTGATCGAGTGGCTCAAAGAGGGCGGTGGAATCATCGAAACATCCGAAGTCGTTGCGAATTTGATGAAAAAACGTAAACGTATGGATTTTTAGAGCAACGGAAAAAAAATTTTTTTACAATTTCGTCTGTATATAAATAATTGTGATAATAAAATAAAAAAAAAACTTGCCCAGGAGGTCATTTACAAATCCGTCATGAAACATTAATTTTTAAATTTTAATCGAACCCGTCACGATATCATAGTTACATCACATATCCCTTTATTCAAACATACAAATATCGTACGCAATAATAATTAAATAACAAATATAAATTTTATATACACTTTCTTGTACAAATTCAGTCAAGATAAAACTGTGGACAAAGTTTAAAAAATATTGTGTATATATTTATACATATATACATATATGTATCGTATATATATGTATCAGGCAACAATGGTAACATCTATTTCACAACCCACGACTACGTTATGTCAGAAATATCTTAATTATACGTAATTGTTACATCATTTATTTATTTGATGAAACGATGTGTCTTAAGTGTCGTCACGAAGCTTCGTTTCTTTTTTTCTCACGCTATTAGCTTCGATTTAGGAGGCTCGAATATTTCGTAATTATAATCGCGAACAAGGATCAGCGTAAAAAAAAAATGCTAGGAGAAACTGTAACGTTGAAGATGAAAAAAGAATATTTGTTCAAGTGCATAGGGCAGGAATACATAAATTTTTTCACGATGAACATTTAGAAAATATATTTACTTTCATCTCATCGCTTTAAGATATTTTTCAAAATCAATGTTAGAGTCTCTCGAAAATTTAATTAATTTTACTAATCGCGCCGCCGAAGAGGCCTCTCGTAACGATTCACCTGAAAAAAGGTGAATCGTTCGTATTACCACATCGATCTAATTTTATTCCATGTTTCGAAGCAAAAAAAAAATCGAAATCGAAAAATTGTTTGATTACGGCGAATATTTTTGTTCAATGAGGAAACGACACAGGCAGTCACGCCTATCGCCTTCAATACTTTCATAACTTTATGAAAAATTAAATTATATTACATTTGAAAAAAAAAAGTTGCCTCAAACTTGTTAATGTTTGGCTTCGATAGTCCCAAAAATTATCCCGAGTTTGTTTTTTCCTGGCTGCTTGATGCTTCGCTTAAAAAAAAAGATACAAACTATCCTCTTACATCGTAATTACTTAACGAAATTATTTGATTCGTCGTCTACGCAGCTATTGCTTTTCTTCCGGCCGTTTTGTCGCTCTGCGAAGGACACTTGGATTAAACTTAACATAACTAGGATACGCTGGGCTCTTGGACACAAATTTACAGTCGTAACTTCGATCCAGTTACAAAAAAACTGAAGTCCGATTTTCTCAACTACAAATTAAGTCCCAAACATGGCAATGAAAAATATGCTCGTACGGTCGTTTTTTTTACAATTTAATACCCAGAATACGTCCACCCGTCGGGGTGTTACTAAAGTAAATTGCATTGCAATGGCGTACATTTTTCTTAAAAAAAAAAAAAAATCCATTAAAAACAAAATTATCTTTCGACGATTTTTAAGAATTATTTACAATATATCAGTATTTTTATCATAACTGGAATGTGATATATATATACATATATATATATATATATATATATATATATATATATATATATATATATATATATATATATATCGTGTGTTTGTTGACATATATCTACAGAGGCCGTACAAAACGCTCCGAGCGTCGTATTATAAAGTAATGGATTCTTAGAAAATGAAAATAATAATAATAATAATAATTGTCACCATACATTTCGACTTGAAGTTCGAATAAACTTTATCGCAGCTATCGCCACTAATCTCGTAACGCTTTGTCGAAAAGCGAACACGAACAAAACTTGGCCGCATTCAATTTACGTAATCTTAAGCTTAACTTTAACATTGAGCAATATTTTGAGCACCAAGGGGCAAAAATACCGAGCGTCGTCAGAGACCTAGTCGAGGAATTCGGGGTTCGATGCGTGCGTGTGTGTCCCAAATCGACTTAGTCGCACAAAAAATTCGGCAGTTCGTCTACTTCGAGAATTATTCGCTTGGGAGCAAAAAAATTGCAGAGAAAACCATGAAGTTCAGTTACAAAGGCCGAACGCGACAATCCCACGATTTCATTCCGAAATTTTAGGACTAATAAATCTGACTTCGAAATGGTATTGTCCCGATCAGGCCATGAAGACGATATTTCTCAGATGAGAACTCTTTCGCAGGGGCATTTTATTTACAACGAGCACGAATTTTTTTCTCCAAATTCCTTCTGCTCTTCAATTTGATTTCGCCTCGCGAATCGACCTCGCTGCGCTAAAGCGACGACAAAAAAGCACTATAATCACCCTAAGTGCCTTTCGCTTGGAATTAAAAAAAAAAAATCTCCCGTTCCTCGCCCCTTCATGGTGAGAGAAGATTTCGCAAAAATGTTCATTTCGTACCGAGCTCGGTCGGTAAACAGTGATCGATCGATTTTATTTCTTCGATCTCGAGCGTTGCATTATTTTTTTCAGTAGCTCAGCCCGGGAATGTTTACCGATCGATCGCTCTCTAGTCAGAACGTCGATTCCGTTTCCAAGCTGGGTTCTTGCTTGAAGAGCCGGAAGCCGGCGACCGTGGTGGTGTCGTCGTCGGTAACGATGGGCGTCAAGTCTCGGAGAATCATCACAGGGCTGCCAGCGCCCAGCATGTGATCTTGCGGACTCAACGGCCCGGTATTGGCCGGTGTCAACGGACTGCTCGGGCTCTCGTTGCTGCTTACGTAACTTCCGGGCGCGTTCGATATCTGTAGAGGGGTTGTCGAACCGTTCATCTCGGCGGTGGCGCCACCTAGGAGCATCTCTTGGAGAAGACTGTCGATGTGAGCGACGCCGAATAGACGAACGAATTGGATCTGTTCGATCATCTGCCAAGAGATCGATTGGAGGGCCGGAAGCGTCAGAAGTATCTCGCCGAAGCGACCTCGGCTGTCGTACTGACGGTCGCTTATGTAATCCTCGAGGTTTATCTGAATTTGGTAACGGAGATGCTTGATCCTGGCCGGCTCGCTCAAGCCTTTTGCGTCTGGAAGGCAAAATTTAGATTTGATTTAAAAACGAGAGTCGGTAAAGAGAGTCGGTCGTTAACAACTGTTAGTCAAGTTGCCAAGGGTTTTTTTACAGTGCCTAACAAACTCGGTCGGTAACGACTATTACCGACCGAGGCATTGTAAAAAAAAAACTTTAGCAACTTGAGTAAGTTTTTTTTTGTAAAACAGCCGTAGTTCCAGGTAACTGTGTAGTCCGTAAAAATAACCGAAAAAATAATCGTACTTCAACGTCGGGGCATGCGCGATGTTTTCTCGGTTACTCAAACACAAAAACAACCGTTCGCAAGCACAAGTGGTGCGAGCTCGTGCACGCGCATGCGCATAAGTTGAATTATGGATATTTTTGGCGGTTATTTCAACGGGATAAAAAGTGACCTGAAATTACCGTAATTTTTTCGGTTATTTTTACGGTCGCTTGAAGCCACTAGGGAAATTCATGTGTCGTATTGAGAGTGAGTCGGCTGGTGGATAAAACTTACTCGGATCAAAGAACACGATGGCTTTGAGGCAAGCGAACTCCGTGTCGTCGATTTGAACTTCGTTCAACGGTTTCACCAATTCGTCCATAACTCGAATTCCTACTCTGCTTATGTCCAAGTCTTGATTGCGTCCCTCTGTGGAAAACGATATTACTGACAACCACGGTTATACCGTTCCAATCGAAGTTCACGACTGAGTCCGGTTGTTTGATTGTAAATCATTTTTTTTTTTTTTTTTTTTAATACAAAAACCTGTCCACTTAGCATGCATTTCGCCCTATCTCGAAATTGACACAGAACACGAATACCGGACTCAGTCAACTAGCTACACCCCATGGATTTCGTGCAATTCGTCGATTCGTCCAGTTTTTTTTTTTTTTTTCTTCTAGAATATCACAACTTAGCGATGTTTCGTGCTTGTTAATTGGTTTTTTTTTTGCTCCTACGTCACTACAATATAATTTAATCCACCTGCTTTTGTTCTTCGCTATTTAGGATATACTTTCAAAGTTCGTCGGTGAAAATTTTTTTTGTTTTCTGTTGGCAATTACAGTTTGCACTAAAACTGGACGATTCGCGTCAAGTTATTTGTTTTCGAACCACCAATCGAAACGTTTTTTCTCCCAATGAGCCAATTTATCCAGTTTAATCATTAAGATAAACGTACAAATCAAGCTTGACATGAAATAATGCCTGAACAAGCCATGTTAAATTTTATACCTCCAGTCCAATATATAGATATAGTTCAATGGCGCGTCCAGGCACCGGTTCATATCCAGCGATTTGTACGTTCACCTTACTCTCTTCGCATTAGAGACGCCTGAAAGACCTGGCTTGACGTTTTCCTTTCGATCGAAACTCTTTTTAACTCCCGACTGCCCAAAGGACAAAAAACGGGAGTCGTTTCATAGCAAAGTTGCAACATTTCTTTTCTGACTTTGTGCAGATAATCTCCTCTGCAGACTAGACTCAGTTGCGGGTCGCCAGATTTCGAGAATCGATATATATCGAATCGAAAGCAGCCAATCAGAAGGGCGGAAAGGCTGCGACGCTTTGCGATACTTTTTAACACGGGACTAGTTAGTTATTTCTAAAATTTAACGCTTTCAGCACGACATATCGAATGCGAAATATTGGAACGTCGTAATTTACCATCAATCTATATGTGCAAAATTTCAAAAACTCTTCAACGACGTAAATTTCGTTAATTTTGTCGTCCAATCGATTCTCATTGTAAGAGATGTAAAAAAAATTACAATTTTCTATAACAATGTTCGACTATCGAAAGAGTACGATCGAAACGAATTCGGAGGTTTTCACATCGTCTTAACGCTACGGTTCATCCGCAATTTATTCCTCCACATCGACGTTAAAAAAAAAAAAAGAAAGAATTTTTGTACCAATATCCTTCGAAAGAGTCCTTCCGCGCAGCGATTTGGATAAGAACACATTATTTTAGTGGTTACGTGTGTTATTTCCTGCGAAGCTTTTTTACGACAATGCATGCAAATTGGCTCGGTTATATATTCTCGTTTATTTAGCTCAAGCGATAAACCCATCACCGTCAGTCGTTATCACGTAGTTTTAGTCATGTGCCTCATTTCTAGGCAAAATTGGTTAAGTGTCGTGCAACATTAAGAAAAAAAAAAAAAGTTTAAACGAATTATATTTGCCACGAGTTTTGCAAAAAACTCTGCGTACCAGGGCAGCTCTTAGTGATGACGCAATTGTTGCCGAGCAGCAGGACATCTGTGAGATGCATGCTGCGTCGTGCGACGCCGAGGAGAAGATGCTCGCCGGCGTGCGCGCGCAGCAGCGCCACTTGATCGTCCAGCGTTAACTCGCTGAACGCCGGAATGTATTTTGCCCACTCGACGAGTATCAACAATTGCTGCTTCATGCTGTCGCAAACGTCGTTTATATTTGCTATCTGTTTGTTGCTGAGGTCGGTCTCGTTGCTCGGACTTCCCAGTTGTTGGACCTGCGCAAAGAATCATTTATAAGTTAGAAAAGCATCGATAAAAATGCGGTACAATTTTGACGAGCGACGCGAGTAATCGATATATATCGAATGGGCAGCGGGGCAATCAGAATGACGGAAAAGCGGGACCAAACTTTAATTCTGATATCTTTCGGAATGCGTGCGCGAAACGTTACGATATTTTTACGAAATACTCAGAGCGGTTGGCGAGGGTGTTTCGACAAATTTTCGAAAACAAATTTTCAAGAATTTTTCCAAAATGGAACTTAATTTTTGCTTCCTCATAGAGGAAGCTTTTCGTGTTTTTTTCAGTTGTCTCAAAGCTCGGTAAAAAAAAAAAAATAGTCGATGCGATCATAGTTTCATCTTAAATTTGTCCGCGTGGAGGGCCTTGATTTTTTTATTGACTCGAGCGTGACATCGGCGACGCAAACGATGGCCGTATTTCCGCTGAGTAAAATCCATTAACATCTCTTCGGTTTCGAAGACTCGCTGAATATTCATCGATTCGCGTGTGCCCGGAGGCTAAATAAAACTGACCTCTAACGCTGCCCCAACTTGTCTGCTGAGCATTTCAGCTTGCAGCAGAGAAACTACCGACAGACCTCCGCCGTTGCTTGTTTGTTCCTCGTAACTTGGCCTCCTGCAGCTTATGCGGTCCCTCTCGTTCTGCACGGCTGAAAAATTGTCGACAAGATAAAATGGGTTAATAAAAAATAAAATTGATTGGTTGAAAGCTTCAACTGTGTTCGTCGCTCAAAAACTGTGCACTTCAGCGAAAAATTTGTTAATCATGATATAATCATGGTGCACATGTTTAGAAGGCCTGTATATTTTTTGTGTATATTTTCCAGCTTTGAAGATTATTATTATTATTATTATTATTATTATTATTATTATTATAAATATAAATAACTCACCTTCCTTCTTCATGCCGGCTTTGAAGCATTTGCGGAGTCTGCAATATCTGCATTGGTTGCGCTTGTCCTTGTCCACCACGCAATTTCTACTGAATCTGCGGAAGGAATTTTATGGTCAGGCGCCATTAATAACAAAACAGCTCGCGCCGCTATATCTGCATCTCGCTACATTTTCTTACCGCGGGTCCAATTTTGCTCGGTACAATCAGTAAGATTTAAGAAATTCATAAGATTTTAAAAATCAGTCGGATTCAGAAACAACTCGGGTTCAAAGATCAGTCGGATTCAAAGATCAGTCGAATTTAAAGATCAGGCAGATTCAAAAATCAGTCAGATTAAAAAAATCAGTCACATTCAAAGATCAGTCACATTAAAAAATCAATTCAGGTAAAATTCCACATGCGCGTCTCTATCTTCCGTGTACAGCAATATCGACGAACGCGATCACAGTTGCAAAATCAAGGAAAACGAAAACGCAAGGCGATCACCGTCAGGGAATTGAATATTCTTCGGGGACAATTCCGGAATCGGAATCGCGGCCTCGTCAGAACGGTGCGACTGTAGTCGGAGTCTTACCGGCACGTGTAAAGGTGATTCTTTCTGACGGATCTTCGAAAGAATCCTTTGCATCCGTCACAAGAGGCCGCCCCGTAATGTTTGCCAGTAGCGCGATCACCGCAGATCGCACAGTGCTGGGACAGAACGCCGGCAACCCCGGAACCGGGGATTCCCAGTACCGAACCGCCCGCGCCTCCTGCGCCCATGCTCAAATCCGCATCTGAAAAACAAATCAAGGCTTCAAATTATTTTTTGTTTTTCTCATGAAATGAAATTTCTTTTTTCATGAAATAATTTTCATCAGAAAAGAAATGTAATTTTAATCTTATAAAATTACATTTTTCAAACATGCATCGTACACAGTTTCTTGTCCACAAACGTCCACAATTCTGTTTGTGTTGATTTTACAAAAAAAAAAAAGATTGTCCAATTTACAAAAATGTCTGTCAATTTTACAAATATTTTTTTTTGGTGAAATTAAGAAAAAAAAAATTATGGACGTTTGTGGACAAAAAAAGGTTTGTTCAAATCTTTTTTACTGTCTGGCGCAACGCCGTACAATGTAATTAATTCAATACGTCGCGTAACGAATTACCATGGAGGTGGTATAAAAAAAAAGAAGAAATCGTTCGAATCGATCGTTCGAGCAAATATTCCCGAGCGAGGATAAGCGTTTTTGCAATTGGAATTCATATGAGGCTTTTTTCTTTTGCAGCAATCTTTGCGTCGCGACGAGAATCTCACGGTTCGTTGAGATGTAGATCAATTACAGTTAATGCAATGCCACCTTGAACTCGGCTGAATATATGCGGCATATCAAGAAAATAATAGAAATGAAAAAAAAAAAAAGGAAAAAAGGTCAAGTCGCTGTATTTATTCCCACTTTTTATTTTCCGTCTCCTAGCGGGGGGGGGGGGGGGGGGGTCAGATGAGTGTTGGATAGGTGAGAGCGGGGCAAAACGGTACCGACAATCGGGATGCATCGATGGGGCAAAATTGCACGTCCTAAAATTATTGGAAAAATGCGTTGTTAAAAACCTTTTCAAAGACACAATTTTCCGATAATTTCAAGACGTCCCATTTTGCCCCATCGATGCATCCGGATTGTATGTGCCATTTTGCCCCACTGGTGCATTTTCGCCGATTGGCACCTGCTCGACGAAACGGAACGAGCGAAGATTAAAAAAAAAAAGATCGAGAAAGGCCGAAAAAAAAAATTGGACTAGGACTTTTTTTTCGTTACTTGTTTGTTGCTACGCCGTTGTGATTGTCTTATCTGCACGCGACGTATATACATATCGCTGTACATTTCATCGCCGCCTCTCGCTCTCTTTTCCTTTCGACTTGGAAAGGCTTTTTTTTTTTTTTTTTTTTTTTTTTTTTTTTTTTTAATACGCACTTGTTTACTGCGCGATAGAATTCGGTAGGTTGGAGATAGCACTTATCTCGTGCCAGTCGCGGCACAGTAGTTTTTGCAAAACAAAAAAAATGTATATTCGTATTTCATGCTCGAGCAAAGAGCCACGAATAGAATGTGTAAAAAACGATTTATACAAGTAGTTTTGTGTGCGATGTGCATAGAAGCAGGTAGTGGTAAAAGATAACTGTTATCTATAAAATACCGAACGATTCCGGAATTTTGTAATTTTCGATCCGACAAATTTTAGTGATTATGGATTTTTTTAACTGCGATAGATTTTTTTTCTATTAAATATTTTTTATATTTCTCCATTACTCCGGACACTCCGAAATTTTGTCATTTTCGCTAAGATAAATTTTCGTGATTGTCGATTTTTTAAACTGTAATAGATATTTTTATAAAATATTTTTTATATTTTTTTCATTACTTCGGAGACTTTCCACAGAGGATAACGACATGCTGTTCGCTAAAATGCGGAGACGTTGGCGCTTTTCGCAAGTCAAGCGAGAGTAAGGCTCGGACGCGCGCCAATTAGAGTTATCTTTTATTATCGCGTCGTATTGTTCGGGTAGCTCCCGGAGAGAACGGAATTTTCACTCGCTCGCAACAGCATCTCGTTCGTCTGTTCAATATTATACGCGTAATAAAATTACACGTTACCATTGATTTAATATGTAATGATATTTAATAAAATTTTGCTTAAAAAAATGGTGTGGTGGCAACTTTGTTGCGAATCGTCTGACGAAGAAAACAAGCCGCTACTCGATCGGATCTATATTTTAAGGATTTTACTTCAAACATCACCAACATCAACATCAACATCAACATCAACATACAATTACCAATAATATACGATAAACCATCACAAACTTCCCGGTGTTAATAAATTGATCTCGACTTTAATGGAACTGCGTCGTCGACGTAGCCTTCCGACGATATTTCGATAATGAGAACACTATGATAATTCTAAGACATGATAAATGATCAGATCTGCAATTTATCTTGACGGGCATCTCATGGAATTATATCGAACGATGTGATTAGTGTGCTGACGCGATGATGTGACGAAGACGCGCGAGAATAATTTCGCTGGCGTCAAGGGTCCAAAAGAAAAAAAAACATGAAGAAAAAAAGTCCATTGCATAAACAAGCGACGGTTATATTGACGTGTATAATGAATCGAACGTGAATATTTTCGCGACGTAAAAAAAAAAATTATGTAAAAAAAAAAAGAAAACGTTTCTGCCGCTGATGCAATGTGGCTCTTGCGAGACGTCGTCGATTCTACTGCCGTAATAATTATACTTTCTATGCTCGAGCGGCTTAAGTAAATGGCCGAACTATTCGGGAAGGATTTTTTCATACCGACGAAGTGATGTTTTATTTTTGTCCCCGCATTACACAATACCCCGTGAACGCGTGCGTGTAAAAATTTACATTGTTACAAATCTCGGAGACTTAAGACCACATTCAACCGGTCTCAAAACCTGCAAGCAATTTTTCTCACGCGTTCTCGCATGTACGGGCAAAAGAGAAGCCTCACCGGAAGCGGATATCACCTCGGCTTCCAATAAGACTTTTCTTCTGACCGTACATGCCAGAACCCCTGAAAAAATTTAATTACACTTTTTATTACCGACCGCGATATTGCTCGTGCTCTTAAGCGGCTGCTGGACCTTCCTGTTTTACCGACGGAACGAGGCGATTTCGTAGAATCGCCTTTACATCGTTAACACGGTACATAAATGCTTCGGCGTACACTTGAATTTCGATTGAAAGCTCCAAGAAATGAAGAAAATTGTATATTACAGATTGTCGGGAAAACCAATATGGCCGCTCAGAATTTAAACATGAAAAATTGGTTAAGTGAAAAGAGTGGGAAGGATAATATGAGAATGAGACAAGTGATACGTGATTAGTGTAAGAAAATTAGTAGATAAGGGGGAAAATGTGTAGGGATGTAAAAACCCTTAAAGGCTATACAGAAATAGAAGTCTATCTATCTAATTTAGTATTGATAATATTATTAATTTAATATGGTAACATTAAATTCAGAATTATTCACATGCGTAGCATATTAATGATTCTAAATTGAATCTCAGAAATCGCGTAGCACCGTCGGTAAGAAAGATGAGCGAGGACTTAAAGACGAGTCCAGCATCCGCTTAAAAAAAATACCCAGCGTACGAAAACAACAAAAAAAAAGTCTACGACGCACGTGGGTGTTGATTGTAAGCATCGTATCGGTGGTTAATGACCTTGGCTCGCGCAACTAAAAGTGGAAGGGGAAGGAGAAGGTGAAGAGAAAAAAGAAATAATAATAACAATACTAGCTCTTGTAATTCCTGCACAGTTCCGGCGTCTAGCGTTCGACTGGAGCGGCTCTATGCGCGGGTGACGAATCGCTTTTGGACTTTAAACATCGTCGTTCGCATGGAGACACAGAGTTCTCTCGTACGATTTATATTAATCGTTGAACGAGGCGGTAACGCGAACTGGCGCGCGTATCGCTTATTGGACATTTCTGTTGTCCACAACCTACCGCAATATATAAGTCAAAGTCTAATATACTCGTCGGCGGCGTCTCAAATGTTCTTTTTTTTGTTAGTTCGCTCTCCAGCTGACGCCCGGTAATGTCGAGCGTCGCTCGTTTCGCCCGTTTAACTCTACGGTGTGTTTGTATGTATTTAGATTATGTGTATACGTTTACCGACTCTCGATTACTGTCGTCGATTTACTCCGATGAATTATTCGACTCGTCGATTGAATTCCACGCGAATTGTTTTCAAGGATTTTAATTGATCGCGAGTCAACGTAAAGCGATCGCTCGGCCGAGGTTTTCGGACGCTTCGAATGACGACCGGAGGTGGATTTAAAAATCTGGAAAAATTTACTGGGCTCGCTCGATGCGTGCTTTAGTCGATGCCGCGGTACATATTTGATTATCAACGTCGAAATGTTTGTTTGTAAAAAAAATGTATGGCCAGACATTTTTATTTATAAAAAAGAATCGCAACGACATTTTTTTTTTATAAAAAAGTTAGCAAAAATATTATTGAAAAAAGGTTTATTAAAAATATGTTCGAAAGATGTCTATTTATTTTTTTAAATGGTTGGAAATGTTTATTTTTTTTTTTATTGTAAAAATGTTTATTGAAAGAAATGTACAAATTTTGATTTATAGAAGAATGGTCAAAGACGTTGGGGCTGCTAGTGACATTGAAAGATTGAGCAACGAAACGTGTGAAAAACGGATTTCGACCGGTTCGACTAACGACGGAGCGTTGCTGAAAAAAAAAAAAAAATCGGAAAATTCGTGGAACTACCTCGACGCTTGGTCTATTCGATGCGACGGAAACAAAAAAAATTGTTTACCAACATCGGAATCGTCGTAATGCCTGCAAGAATGTACGCGTCCGGAAGGCTTAATTCTTGGATATTTCCAATATAAAAAGTCTGATTTTTCTAACGATTTTGAACTTCGATCTCCCGCCGTAATTTTCCCCACTGAAAACAATATATTTCTTTCGGTAATTCGCTATCTACCCAGGACGACATAATAATCGCCTATCTTCCCATAACGTCGTCGTTAATCCTGAATATTTCGCTGACTCGCGATGACACGCTAAAAACGCCTTGTGACGCAACAACTCGGTATCGTCCACTCTCAACTACCGCATATACTTATATCCTGGATATATACCGTATTAAAAAAAAAAAAAAAAAAAAAAAAAAAAAAAAAAAAACAAAGTTGACCTAAAAGAGCACACTTCGTAATATTACAATTCTACGAATGTTCATCGTATCATGAAATCGGATCCATGTGTGTCTTTACGCACTCTCGTCCATGGTTCTTTCTACCCAATTCGTCTATTATACTTTTATATATATATGTATGAATACATATATACGTATATATGGTATAGCTGTACGATTTGCGCAAATATTGCATGAACAGCATATAGCCACGAGTTCGAACCACGAATTATATTATCCCGCATGTGCTTTGCGTAATATTTGATTGACGTCCATTGTGCATACATTTCCGAAGACTTCTTTCTCGAGCACACTTTAAATTCTTCATTTGTATATTAGGGAATTTTTTTTTTTTTTTTTTTTTTTTTTTCGTTCGGCACAGAGAAATGTTTTCTAATTTCGGATTCGAGCTATGTGTATTCAATTGTCGCAGCTTAAGGTCTAAAATTTAGCGGGGACATGCCCGAACTTTTTTTTGTTTTCAAACCACTGTGCTCATTTTAGACACTTCGGGCACTTCGTCTTTCATTTCCAAAGGAATAAATGTGCTAAAAAAAACTGGATTTGTACGATATGAAATCTAATCTAATATGAGCTGTGAAAAAACATGTTGACCAATATTTGTTTTCATCTCTTGGGTTTTGAGGAAGATACCCGAAATACAAAAATAACATAATGTGTAACGACGATTTGACGAAATTGTGCTCTCCCGTTAATTTCTCAATTCTTACCGGGTGCAACATACTCGATATCAAAGTCCGCACTGCGAAACGATTTATTATCATCGTCTTTAGCGTTTCACCGCGAGCTCGCTGATGCTGCAACCTTCCTCCATCATCACCGACATTTATGTTGAGCGCGCAGACGATACTCTCAAACCAGCGTTACTTGGCAAATTTTAATGTCTAGGAAATATGTTATACTCGATCAAAGTCCGGCCGCAACACACCCCCCATATACTATAAATTTAATCGCGACGTAATATGTTTGTAAGCGATTGTGGCGCGTTAAAATAATTCTGTCGTCTCGACTCTCGGACAATGTTTGGTACTTTGTCTTTTTCGTTAATTTTTATCACCGATTTCACTGCACTGATGTGAATCGTCCGACGCGTCGATTGCGGTAAAGGCGATTCGTTATCGGCGACGAGCGCGACGCAGTACGATTTCGATGCGGACGGTAAACAAAGCAGTTCGTTCGGAACTCTCCGACGAGAAAATAAAATGATGGAAAATATTTCTTATTTATAAAAAAGAATTAATGTAAAGATCTTTATTTATGAAAACTACTTGTTATGAAGATGTTTATTTAACAAAAAGAATTATTGTAAAGCGGTTTATTTATGAAAAAGAATTGTTGTAAAGATGTTCATTTATAAAAAAACAATTATTGTAAAGATGTTTATTTATGAAAATGAATTGTTGCAAAGATGTTTGTTTATAAAAAGAATGATTGCAAAGATGTTTGTTTTGTAAAAAAAAAAAAAAAAAAAACTGAATCGCAAAAATTGTCGACCGCGCCGATGCAGCTCGTGGTATTGGTAAATTGAGGACCGACGGCTGACCTGTGAGAAAAAAAATCCCACTATTTTCTACTTCTCACGTTTCTATACGTCTCTATGTATCTGTGTGCCTGTGGCAACGAATGGGAATCAGTGGGATTCGTGCACGCACCGCGTCGCTCGTTTATTGAAACGAAAAAGTATACGCTGCTGCGGGGATCGAGGGGCCGGGCGAGCGATCCGTCCCGTTCGTCTATTTACCCCGCGCCAGTGCCGAGAGCCTTGACACAGCGCGCTCTCTCCCTACTGGACAATATTATTGTGTCTTCGTAAATTTGCCGGGTCACAATGAGGACGATAAGACAGTCGCCGTGACTCGCGTGTGGTAACGCGATCTTCCTCTTGTTTGAGCCGCTGAATTTATCGACCCACACGCTTCGCACACGAACACGAGCTTTGTTTATTCGTTGAGGAAAAAAATAAAAAGCAAAACAAAAATATGTGCAATTTTTTTTGTTTTTCTCGGTTAGTCCGACCGACAGTAAGTCTGTTTATCGACTTTACATTGCGACTCGATGAAAATGAGAATCTAACGAGTGAAGGAAAATTTTCCGTCAAATCATATTTGTCGGAAGTCGACGATCAGAATTATGTCATTCCTAGAAGTGTCCTGGATATGCATCGCTTTTTTTTTTTTATTCTTCTCTTATGCAGGCGACATGCTCGGATAATTTAAAACAAGGAAGTGGAAACGGGCGAACGGGAAATATTACGATCGCGAATGTTGGACAATCTTGGATTTTCGTGATGTAAGAAATTCCGTATATTAAATTTGTTTTTTTTTTTTTTTCGTTATTTTATATAGTTTATGTATTTGCGGATTTCTGCGTATGTTGATTGTGATTTTTTATAGTGTGTAATTCATTCGAGAGAAATTTTAATGCGACGGGGCTGTTAATTTCTTATGATACTGCATTATTCAAACAGTGTTGTATCGCATCTCCGCCGCTATGACACAGCACAGTTTTTACCAGTCTTGGATTTTCGCGCTATGAGAAATTTTGTAAATTAAATATTTTTTTCATTAAGTTATAAGTTATAGGTTTTCATATAATTTATATATTTGCTTATTTTTATAGATTATCGATAATGATTTTTATAGTGTAGGTCATTATCTTTATATATCTACATAGACGTTTCCGATCGGCAATTAATTCGAGAGAAATTTTAATACCGATTGGACGGTTTTTTTTTTGTTTTAGTGATATTGCATTCTTGCAACAGTGCTGTTTCGCATCTCCGCCGCTGTGCCACAGTACAGTTTTACCAGTCTCTCGGAATCGCTGCAATTTACAACCCGACGAAGGCTATTACAGCGGTGTTAAATTATGCAAAACACTACATAGTAAATAAGATTTACAAACGCATCGCATCGGATCGAGGGAGAATATTCCAGTGGCACAGACGCTTTCTCTTCTTTGATTCTCTAGTCGAGATGTCATTATACTTGAGGGAAATTGTTATTATTAAAAAAAATAATAATAAAAAAAAAAAAATTAAAAAATTTTATTTCGCATCGAACGTGTCCGTTGTGGACGACAGCCGGCGATTTGCGGGGCATTTCCTTGACTCGACGGTAATTATATATTGATCACTGAAAAATACGTATATGCACTCAGACACCGGCAAGTCTTGATTGATGGTATTTAAACGATGGAAACGTATTTCACGTAATGACGCTGCCGGTCTGGTCATTCATCGTTTTTCCGTCGATGGATTCCGGAGTTTGCGTTTTTGCTGGATTCGACGTATAGCAATCAAAGCTGCACGCGTCTTAGGCGCGAAGACAATTTGTCGGCACGCGCTGGTGAATGTAAAATTTCATTTCTTTGATTTATCTCGCGAACGGCTCGGCGAAACTTTGCCAATATTTCGTGGGAGGTTCAGCGACTCGATACCGTCGTGCAAACATTTTTTTTTTTTTTTTTTTTTTTTTTTTTTTTTTTTTTTACGAATTTTCAATATTCTGAACAAAAAAATCACGACATTAAAAAAGTGCCCAAAGTTAAAAAAAAGAAATGCCAACTCTTCGAAAGATTATTTCAAATTGTTCGTAAACCTTCTTTAACACAAAAAAATGTTTTGAGAATAAAAAAGATTTCAAAACATCAAAGAATGTTTCCAATTACCCGAGAAATGGTTTCTATACTTCAAAAAATCTTTTAAATACTTTTAAAAAAATTTGAAAACCAATGTCAAAACAAGTTGTCAAATTTGAACAAATGTTTTAAAAATTCAACAAATGTTTTAAAAACTTTGTAAAATGTTATCAAATCTTCAAAAAATGTTTTCAAATCTTCAAAAAAATGTTTCCAAATCTTCAAAGAATGTTTTCAAATCTTCAAAAAATGTTTTCATAAGTTCAAAAACAGGTTTTCAAAATTTTCAAAACTTCAAAATATGAATAAGTATTTTTTTCATAGTTGAATAAGTATTTTTTGAAAGCAAAAAAAAAAAAAAAAAAAAAAAAAAAAAAAAAAAAAATTGTTCATCTCGTAAAGCCGAGGTGCGCATCGCGAAGATTTGAAGTGTCGCGATGTCCGCTTGCGTAATTGCCGACTGCAATAAAACAGGTAAAGACACGATACCGAGAGGAAAGAACGAGCTGGTTCTACCGGGCTCGCGCTTCGCGGTAGCGTCTGAGGTGGCGGTCAAGAGTCAAGACTCTTCGAGTTCTTGCTTCGTTGATTTAATTGCATCGGGACACGGGGGAAGAGGGGGAGAGAGGTCTCGGAGCCTAGGCCAAGCCCGACAGCTCGTACGCAAAGGCGTCAGCGAGAGGCAAAAAACCAACCACTTTTCCGCCAAGTAATGCCACGAGCACGCGTTCATTTTCATAATTAGCGTCTAACGCGAACCATTTCGAGCTGTAAGAGCCAGTTCTACTACTCGCGCACCAGCCATGCGCCTGCAGGCAAAACGGTTCGGTCGTAAGCCACTCAGTCGAACAAATCGCTGGCGAATTAAACATTTTTCACAGCGAAATAGAAATAAATGTGTCCGTAATTTAGGAGGTTTTGCTTTTTCTTTCTTCGAGAACAAAACTCATTGACTTTTCGCCAATTTCACAACCACATCGATGCTCGTAATCAATTCTCTCCATGCAATCGAAGAAAAAAAAAAATACTTTGAACTACCTACGTGCATTTTTCAAGCAGAGCTGGCCAAAGTACTTAAAATACTTAAAGTACTTAAAGCACTTAAAGTACTTAAAGTACTTTTATAAAATACAAAGTGCACAGCACTTTTTCATCTTAATCGGAAGAGGCGGAGTTCCACGAGTCCGAAATTTGGAGAAGAATTTTCAAATCAAACGTCGATGTTCAGGACCAAGATTTTTTTAAAAACGTCCAAACTCTTCGTTTCCAATTCTTGATAACAGACTAATGGACTGGAATACGACGACTGGACCTTGGGGTAGCGAGTGGAGGTTGACTGCATGTATAACAACTAAATCTGGGACGTATGGATCTAGTACAGTGGCCGAAAGTGAGAAAGGTCTCGATTTTATGCACGAAAAATCGTATTTTTGGGATTTAAATGGAAAATATTGGGCTGGGAGTAAAATAATTGTTATATTCGTGTTCAGCGAGAAAAAATACGTCGAACATACGCTTGAAATTTTAAAAAATCGAGTGAACAACGATTTTTCAATTTTTTAGTCACTTTTGAAAAAAAAAAAAAAACACTTTTGAAAAAAAATTTTCGTGGTTTTCGAAGGTCGATATCTTGGCTCCCAATGGAGCTAGGGAAAATCCAAGGTGCTCGTCGTGTTCTACGGGAAAAAATACACAAGATATGGTCTTGTCCGAAGTTCTAGAAGCGTTTTATCGGGCAGTTTCAGAACGTTGAAAAACCCGAAAAATGGACACGAAAGGGGTCCAAGGGGGGGGGGCCTTGGAATTTTTGACGAAATTGTTTTTTCTTTTTTTCAAATGAACTTCCACGTATATCGACGTATTTTTTCCGGCTGAACACGAATCCGCTGGCCTTTTTGGGGCTAAATTACAGTGAGACATTGAAAGTCTCGATTTTCTCCACGAAAAATCGTATTTTTGTTGGTACTTAAATGGAAAATATCGGGTCGGGAGTAAAAGAATTTTCGTTATATTCGTGATCAGCGGGAAAAAAAAATACGTCGACCGTACACTTGTAACAATAAAAATCGATTGAACAACGATTTTTCAATTTTTCTGCCACTTTTGGAAAAAAAAAACGTTGGAAAAACGGTGGAGTTGTGAAAAAACCGAGGTGCCCATCGTGTTGGAAAAGTCTTTTTCCCATCAACAAAAAATAAATGCAATAAACCTTCGAACTGCCCGAAGATCGCAGAACTCCCCGAACCGAATTTTCTGATATATTCTTGAATTTTCCCATCGCTCTGTCAAGACCGTCCGAGTCTCGGTTTTTAAAAAGTCTTCCTAAACAAAAAAAAAAAACTTCAATCTACCTCCGTGAATTTTCCAACAACACTTTGCGAATTTACAGTAAATTAAATCAATGAACAAAAAAACAGCAACTAAACAAGAAATAGAGGTCAAAAGAAAATATTTAAATTAGATATATATATCTCCGACTCTGCTTAAAGTGCCAATCACTCTGCCGATTGGAGCTCTCCACCTGGCGTATCATTAGCTCCGATCTATATGTCCGATGTCGCTATTTACAGTGTCGCAACCGGGCGAGAACACGCGTCTGTCCATAATATATCGGCTGCAGGCGCGTAGTTGGTGCGAGATGCAGAGGAACGGTGCCGGATGGCTCGTTAGTTACCGATCTGTCTCGCTGAGTATCGTTCCAGAGTGCCCAGTTCAATAATGAGACGACGAATGTGTCTATATGGTATATCGGCATTAATGCCTTTAAAAAAAAAGCTAACCAGCTTACCAGCGCCGGTGGCTTCGTGTTTATTCACGATTGTAAATTACCGGCGCGTATATCAGAACGTCGCCGTCGCCGTCGCCTCGGATAGTCGTCGAGGAAAAGCCCCGGAATCGCTCGGTGACTCGACCGATATTCCCATGGGCATGGATCGTTAAATATGCTCGACCGTCGCGACGAAACTGATCCACCGTCACCATTGTCATTACTCATTGACGAGTCTCCAAGGCCTCGGAGTTCTTTATATTCAAATTGGGGGGGGGGGGGGGCGAGTTTTTTTGTTGATTACACATTTATTATTTAAAAATACATAGGGATATTCCATGTTTTTGTTTATTCCATGGGTTGGAAAGAAAAATATGACTATGATCGATCGTATTGTTGCATGGGTTGTTGGTTAAAAAATTGATCATTATGAAATTCATAGGGCTATGTGAAAATATTGTTTGTTCGATGGCTTGGAAAAGATGATTTGTTACATTCAATTGTATTGCTATATGGATTTGTTGATTAAAAAGTGATTGTAAAAAAATTAATAGGACTATGTGAAAACGTTATTTGTTCGATGACTTGGAAAAAATGGCTACGTTTGAACGTATTGGTACATGAGTTATTGGTTAAAAATTGATTATTATAAAATTCATAGTTATGTGAAAATGTTATTCGTTCAATGGCTTTGAAAAAAAAAAAAAAAAATCTTATTACAATCAATTGTATTGTTTTTTAGCGATAAACTGGCCGAAGAAGTTCACTCTGTGTGGCGATTGGATAAAAAAATTCGGTAGAATTAACGCAGAGATAATTTATCAGCGGCAACTCGAAATTTTTACGAGCGAAATATTTAGAAAGAATTCATAAAGGTATCGCAAAGTGTTCTCTCTTCGATGGCCCGAAAAAGAGGAAAAAAAAACGAATTACAATCAATCGTATCGTTTATTTTCTTAGCTGCAAATAGGACTAAAAATAGTCGACGCTTCATGCCGATCGGACGAAAAAAAATTGGTCAATTTAATGAGTAAATAATTTATCAGCGATAACTCTAAATCTTTGCGAGCAAGAAATTCTGAGAAAAATTCGAAAGTGGTATTTAAATTCCGCGCTTCGACGGCCCGAAGAAAAATTCATTACAACCAATCGTATTATTTTCTTTTTTTTTCTCAGCTATTTATGTAAGTCAAAAAAAGTGCAATCTGTACGGCGATCGGATGAAAAAAAAAAAAACATGCAGTGTAATTAATGCTGAGATAATTTATTAGCGATAACGTTGATAAACTGTGTCACAGAATTTCTCATCGTGTATATCGATGATTGCAATAGAGCCGCGAGACGACTCCCGATAGCCTTATGCAAATTCATCGTCAGTACGTCCAGTGTCACAGGCTTGGAATTAATAACGGATCGCGCTGTATTCATCTGTATCGTGCGCTCAGTGGAAATATAAATCAATCTTTCACAGTCCTTCCCTGCCGTCGCAACGCATTAACTATACACACACACACACACACACACACACACACACACACACACACACACACACACACACACACATTGCGACAAGGACGTGGAATGAAAAAATGCAGATACACGAGTTATGTCTCTTTATCTACGAGAAAAACCGGCGAAGATTCCGTGGAACGCGGTTAAATAGTTCGACCCGCATTTTATGGAAAGACTCGACATATTCATGTATCGAGGTAAAAAACATATATTTTTTCCAAGAAAACACTGTAAAGTATAGCATATAACCTTTATATGACGCCCATATAAATAAAATTTAATTATTACAATATGCAATTATTGTGTGATATTGAAAGTTTCGAAAATGAATATTCTGAAATTAAATTGAATTTGATTTAAAGTTACAAAATTTTATTTCATTCAATTCAATGTAATGAAATTGAATGATTTTTTTTTTTTTTTTATTGTCGGCTTAAGGCACAGCTAAACTTTTATTTGAGAGTCCGCAGCTTGATTTTGCGCATCGCGCTTAAAGAGAAAAACGAAATATTTTTTTTTCCCCCAAGAAAACATTATAAAGTGTATGCATAAATATAATAAGTCAAAATTTAATTGTCATAATCGTCATAATTATTATTAACGCGAAAAGGAAAATTTCCAAAATCAACGTTCCGAAATTTAATTTAATTCAACATTCTGAAATTTCATTTTATTTAATTTAATGTCATTAACTCGACTCAGATTTTTTTTTCACTGCCGGCATTTAAGCCACGGCTAAACTTTTATTTGGGCGTCCGAGGCTTTGTCAGCCGGCTTGTTTATCTTTTTGAACACACGCGAGACCGTTCTTCAGCGCAGTGTCCTGTTGACCGCGTGGGTTTGACCGCCAAGACGCCGAATCAACGCGCCATTATCGGCCCGAAAGCGCTGAGTCACGCTTAAAGGGAATCCCCTCTCTTCGGGCCCGTGCGCAGGCACCGTGCGCATCGGCTCGTTTAACTCGCGAGTGCCTATTTGTGAAGTTACCTGTTAACTCAGTCGTCTATGTATTAATTATCCGGACTCGCGTTCCTCTTTCGCACTTAAAAAAAAAAAAAAAAAAAAAAAAAAAAGTTTATACCTTTTTTTTGCCCATTGAGCGAAGTATTTCGCGCGCGCAGTTCTACTAAAACATTCGGTCCGAGTGGGATAAACGCGGTCGTATTTGCCATGGCTATTAGCACACTATTACTATTATCATAATCAAATAGTTTTGTGCGGCGCGCGACGCAACAGAAAAAAAAGAGAAAAAAGAAACAAGAGGGCTGCGAGAATTGAGAGAAGAAAAAAATAAATTTCGAAAATTGCCGATAGGAGAGATATTTATTTCGTGCGATAGAACCGAAGTTCCCTAAGAGAGCCGTGCATCAAGCCAGGGCGTACAACCATGATTTGTAATAATACTATTATTACAATATCCGAAAAGATTTTAAATTAAAGGAAATGAAACATATAACAATAATCCGAAAAAATAGAAAAAAAAAAATAAAGTAAATAAAACGCTGTAAGAAATTGCTGAAATTGCAGAAAATAAATAAATAAAACAAAACCGAGGGTAAAGTGTAAAACGTTGGATGGCTTTAAAGTTGATATTCGTGGTTAACCATGTGTGACTTATATGGGCGTTCCTTACACAGTTTCCCTTACTAAGGTAAAGCTGAACGAATTGTTATTTTTTTTTTTTTTTGCAAAATAAGAGCAAACAAAAAAATCTCGGCTGATTTTTTTTTTTTTCATTGTAAAATAAATGAAACCAATCGTAATAAATGAACCAATCGTATAACGCTGGATGTGTTACATGGCTTATGGTGTTCGTGTGTAACCATGTGTGACTTATATGGGCGTTCCTTCCTCGTTTTTCCATCGTCCATTAAAATAAGGCTGAGCGAATATTTCATCTTATTTTTTTGCAAAACAAGAGACGACAATAAAAATTTGGGGCGATTTTCTAAATCGGAAAATAAAAAATAAATAAAACAAAACAAATAGTAAAGCGTAAAAGGCTCGATGGGTTTTCAGTTGGTAATTCGTGCGTAACCATGTGTGACTTACATAGGCGTTCCTCGCCGTCGCTACACCGATGGTTTCACATCGGCCGGCTTCGAGAGCCCGTGGACTTATGACACGTGTCCACCACGGGTTTCCATCGCCGTCGGACGGAAACTCGTGACGTGTGCGCCGGCGGGTGAAAGCGATATGAAAACATGGAATTTTTGATACCGCGGGCACAACAACTTATATATTATATGCTTCAAAAAAAAGGGAAACAAATTGGGAGGGGGGCGGGGGGCGGGGGAAGGCCGCTCGATTCGACACTGTGGCGAAAGACCTGTGTCTCTTTCGTCTTCCGTCATAATATAATTGTACGACTTAAAGAAGAAAAAAAACTTAACGCGCGTTTTTATTCTCTCCTTAAGCAATCAAATGACATTGTGATAGCTGATTGGAGATTCAGGTAGTGTGCCGTGTAGATAACGACGCGGTAATTGGTTTTCCAGTTGGATGAGAAAAATGCGCAGGCGCGCGGGCAATTGGGCGTATGCGCATGCGCGGCGCCTCGCACTCTTATCGGGCAGAAGCAATGACGCGGCGAATATGCGAACAGACGTCACGAGCGCTTGACGACGAAAATTAAATGATTGTGTGAGAAAGTATATATATAGATATGTTGGTGGAACGGTTGACAAGAGTTCGCGATTTTTTTCGATCGGATAAAGAGCACTCTTCAGTCGGTACTTCAGCGTCGATTTATCCACGTGTTGTGTGTCTATTGAGGCGGGAATTTCGAAATGCTTCGATACATTGTTGTCGAGTTACGATTGCACGTGTTTGTCACGAGTTTTTATTTTCTCGGAGGAGTCTCTTGAGATAAAGCGGGATAACGAAAATTATCGACGGGAATTTCCTTGATTTAGAATTTCTTTTTCTCCCCACCACTCAATTACAATCATTTCGATAGACGCGCTCGAGAATTTTTTAAACTTTCGTTCCCAAGTACTCGTGTCTTTAATTTTCAAACTTACTTTTAATACCATTAAATTCTTTTCAGATTTTCAATAGTAATATAAAATTATTTTCAACAACGACGAGCCTTTTGTCAAGTTATAAGTCATCCACTTTCTTGACCGTGCCTGCCAATCCCAGGATAACCCAGTTGAGGTCGCTGTTTTTTTTTTTAATCCCCCCACCACCTAATTGTAATCGGTTCGACACGCGCGCCCGATAATCTCTCAAGCTTTCCTTCCCAAGTACTCTCGTTATTAATTTTCAGTTAGTTTCAATTTTTTTTTCTTCAAATTTTCAATGATAACATACAATTATTTTCCATAATGACGAATCATTAATCAATAGCGTCATCCACGTGTTTGACCATACCTGCCAATCCCATGACCGACTGCGAGTCTTCGATAGTTCTATCGAACTATTTCTGGCACCTGTTTTCCCTTCTTCTGTTTTCCCCGTCCCTGCAGAACTGTGCCTTTCCCTTACAGTCTCTTTACGATCGTCCGTAGTTCAATCGAACAGAACCGCGTGCACAGAGCCGATGCAGATAAACAGCACACCGTCTATATATAATATATAAAAAATATATATCTCTTCGAACGATTTTATAAAATGCACTCAACGAGCCGCGTTAAGAATGCAGCACGAACGAGTCGCCTCGCGCGAATTGTCACTGTTCGCTACTCTGCCGGTAAGGTAGAGAGGGAGAGAGCCGAACAGCGGGCGAATGCACACACGCGCGCCGCTTACTCGTTCCGCGCGCACAAGTGAAACAATTAATAAATTGGAATCGTAGTTAAACGGGTTCACAGGGAGCGGCGTGTCGCGCTGCTACATGCTTCGTCGCGTCGAACTTCGTTCTCCGCTGTGCTCGTCTTCCCGATGAATTTACAAACTTCGTCCCGTCGCCATCCAGCGACGACACTGTCCTCGAAGCATTGTAACTCTCCTCGTTGCTCAATCGGCTCTGGCGTATTCCTTTTATTCCTCGGCAAAGCCGTGCCCACCAAATGTTAGGTTTAAATCTTTCAGACGTAAGCTTTAAATCTTGTAAACGTAAGATTTAAATCTTGTAAATGTAATGTTTAATTCTGTTCTTTTACTTATGTTTTTTTTTTTTTACCGACGATCAATGTTATCCTCAATTTCGTCGTGTTATTATTACAATCGATTATCAATTATCGTCGACAAGTGTTTCAACGAGTAAATTCAAGGGTCTTCGCGAAATACACAATCCGCTTAGATTTTCTCTCCCCCCCCGCCTCGACCCGTAAGCTCAGCGAGTGTTATGCAAACGAACCAAAATAACTTCAATTCGGGGACACGCGACTGGCGTACGCAGGCGCGTTCACGGTCAACAGTTTCGTTCGGTTGGGACGAGCCAACGAGATTGTTCTTTTTTTTTTTTTATGTTCTCATCATCGGACAGAATTTATATAAGGGACTCTTGTCCCTTGCGGCATCAGCGTGTAAAACTCGCGACAGTCGGGCCCATTGCTACGACATCGTATCGTCGTGTTATGCCGGCCGCCGGGAACGTATCGCGAGACACAACAATCGCGTGCGTGCGACAAACGGAACAGGCCGAGGTTTCGTCGATGAGCATCAACGAACGACTGGACACAAGCGCGCGCGCGCGCGCCTCTTATCCCTCCCCGCGGCAGACTCGGAGTTTCGTAGTCCTCTGTATAAGTGTATAATGTAGCGCGCTGCTGACGCGACTCGTGCGCGAGAGTGTCTCACTTCGCACCGGCGCCGCGCGGAGAGCGGTGCGAAAAGGCATTAACGAATGAAGAAAAGAAAAACAACGCACAAAACGGACGAACTCTCGAGCGATTAAATATTATTCCGGCTACTGTTTATAGGCTAATGTGTGCGTGTGTCTACGAGAGATAAATAATTAAGTATCGGTGCAAAGAGACACAGAGGGGAGAGAGACACGAATCGCGCATACGAGATCTCCGCCAGCCCATTCGACGAGCCGGTGACGAGTGGGAAACAGCTGTAGAGACACGCGCGTTTCGCGCGGGGCTTGCGCGAATCGGCAGGCGTGGAAGGACGGATACGAGTATCGTCGTACGTAGATTCATCGCGGACGAGCGCGAGAAATACATTGTCGCGGGTGGGGGGCTCCGGCGATGCATGGAGGACAGATGTATGTATATAGTGCTCTTAAAAAAATCGTGACTTTAATGTACCGGAGTGGAATTTTTTAAGCGTAAACTGGTACGTTACACTGAATGAATGAAAGTACTTTTTATAGTAAAGTTGAAGTAAATGATCGAAAGAGAAAAAGATGTCTAAAGTTTTTAATATACTATAAATTAATTATCATCAAAATTGTACATGAAATTTAATATAGCAGTTTATATGCAATAAAAACTTCCGGTAGCGGTGCATTTACTAAAAAATGGTAAATTTAATGCTCCGAACTGGAATTTTTTATGCAAAAACTGATACGTTAAATTGAATGCACAATTGTGTTAAATACATTAATACAGTTTTACACTGAAGTCAAAGTAAATCATTGGGAATAAAGTACCGTTTATAGTAAAATTGAATGATTAAAAGTGAAAAGGATCTCTAAAGTTTTTAATATACCTTACATTAATGTTTCATCACAAAAAAGGTGCCTGAAATTTAATACACCAGTTCATGCAATAAAAACTTCCACTTCCGGTGCATTAATAAATTGCATACGAATTTTTTTGACCAGCGTAGATACATTTCACGATATCGCATCGAGAGTCGGAAGGCAAAGCGCGGGCCGTATCCTCCGCTGGGAACAATCTTCCGGACACAGATTATGATTAAGATTGGCGCGGCGTTGACAAAGCGTGCTCCTCGTGTTCGTGTAGGTTTTTTTGGCGCTGCAGTCGACTCGGGCGGAGATCGTTTTAGTCGGGACTGTCCGCTCGGAGGAGGCACCATCGTGAGAGATTTTTCCTTCGCTCGGAATGAAAATAGGTTATAAGCGATAACTGACTCGTCCGGATCGATCACGCATCGTTGGCTTCAGCCTAGTAAAACGCATGCGAACGTCCGGAGAGCGCACGACTGTTGCGTGTCCGCAAAAAAACCAATGTCGAAAATAGTCACGCCGCGACGTACCAGCGGCGGTATTATGCATTATTAAATTCGTGCTACATATCGGCGCAGCATTCGCACGTGCCCCGCTCTTACATTATCTCTAATGAGACGCGCACCGTCCTCCGCGCAACGAGCGATAGCGATACCTCTCATGTTGTGTACTACATTTATCACGTACATAATAATAATACCTCCGGCTACGACAACCGCCCCGCGCGCGCGCTCTCTCTCTCTCTCCGTCGGACGAGAGACGGAGAGCGACGGAAAGCCTGCGGACTTTCTCGGACAGAGGGCGATATCATCGTCGCAAAGATATCGGGACACCGAGCACGGACGCCATTGACGATCTGATTGTGATTATTGTAATCGTGAAAGAGGAGCGATACGGCGGGAGAGGAAACGACGAGGTATATTCACCGATTATTTCATTTTTATTTTTATTCTTTTTTCGTTGAATTAACTGCGTTTAATCGATACGTTCGAGAAAATAGGACATTTTTTTCGTCCTCTCTATCCTCTATCGCCTCGTCGTCAATTATTTCGAGGCGTTCCGCGAGAAAGTATCTAAACTCGACATGATTTCGTTATCCGCGAAAGCGATAACGCGTTTTTTTGTCATTATTTGTTTGTTTCTGTTTTTTTTTTTTTAACAAAAAAGAAAGTCACCTCAAGGTCGTCGACCTCAAAGACCCACGCGTGTTCTGCTGCACCTCCGATTCCAAATTGCTCTGTTTCGAAACGGACCAATATTTTGTGACCCCGAAGATATCTGCATGAGACTAAGTTTCATCGATGTCCAGATAAACGTTCGTGAATACAGAAAATTATTAGCCAGAGAAAAACAACAAAGTTCACAGATATGAAGCGAAGTCAGCAGAGAAAGTTATGTTTAGATTCAGAAAAATTTTTTACTTTTTCTGAAAGGTGCAGAAATCCAGCAGACTTTTCAGATAAACTTCTGATGAGATTTCCGAGACTTTTAGATTAATTTCTAATGAGATTTCCGAGACTTTCAGATAAATTTTCAGACAAACATTCAAAGAAATATTTTCACCACGAAGTGAACAATTTTTGCTTCCTCAGAGAAGAAGCTTTTTCTTTCTAAAGCAGTTCATTGACAGAGACTCGCCAAAGATGAAATTTCCCGCAGATATCTTCTGTTTTTTTTTTTTTTTTTTTTTTTTTTTTTCGTAGCGTCGTCGTCGCGAACGGAAGGAAATTGCCGTCGCCCTTGAAGCCTTCTCCAGCTGTATCTTCGGATGATGACTCGGTCCGAAAATTCCCCAAACTCATGTACGGCTCGAGGGCAAGCGCGGTTCTAGCCACGTGCCCTTTAGCCGTCCAGGAATGCGTAACCATCTGGCGTCGGGCGTACACGAAGGCCGTTCCGTATATTAGATGTGGCTTCGTATACCGATGCAAATTGGACCGAACGGGAAACCCTCCTCCGGTTTAGATTCTAAAACGCCTGACCCATCTATTGTTCCTAATATACGACACACTTATCCGCAACGGCATTCAGACGTCATTCATTATTTCAATCGCCAATTGATCGACTGCTCGACACCGCGCAAGCTCGACTCGAGGGCCTCGCCCAATTACCACAATGATGTAACGACCCCACAATCTTGGCAAAGCGAACGGCGAAGGAGATAAAAGAAAATTAAAAAAAAAAAAAAAAGAAAACAGTGGCGAAGGATGCACAAGTGATTTGCGCGAGGTCTCTGGCGATGAACGGTCCCCAAACTCGTTTGCCAGAACCAATCGGCCGAATAAAGACGGTTAATGACATTGCGAGAGAGTCACGGCCGACCGGTAGAGTGGAAATTCCAACCGGCTGATTCTCGTTTCTGCATGTTACATGTGCGCATGAAAAAAAAAAGATCGTTTATTTTGGTGGCTCTAGGATCCGTCTGATGTATAACTTAGGAGGCGAGAGAAAGGTACGGGAATGACGTTGCGAAGAAGATCGTTGAGCGGAGGAAGAAAAGTGGCAGTCATCATCGCGGCCACGCGGAATATGGCCTGCGGTCTTCCGCGGGTTATTAATTGATTCGACGTTAATTGCGCGACTCCTCGGGGAATAGAATTCGTCGAAAAAAATCATACAAACGAAGGACGAGGTTTTTTTTTTTGTATTTATTTTTTTTGTCGAATTGGCGAAGACGAGTTCGAGGCTGGCCAGGGGCCAAGGAATTCATCGCGGAACGGAATTGCACGGTTGTTACGACTGCGGCGTAGTCGGGGAAATAGCTGTTTTTATTTATTTATTTCTTAATTATTGTTTTATTTAAAAAATTAATATTCATCAAACAGCCTTAAGGTGCGTGCTTGCATGCTGAATGACTAGTGGCATCTTGATCTCAAAATTCAATACATCGATCGTCGTTGGTCCAATATATAAGTTTCTCACTGCGAATCCACTAACTAAAAAACCTCCCCTTGCAACGAGGGTTCTGACACCCTTTTTATGTGCAATACAACTTTGGTTATGTTTATTCGTTTTACGGGATAAGCCCTTTAACACAGTAAAACAGTACACAGTAAAAAAGATTTGCACATTTGACAAACCTTTTTTGTCCACAAACGTCCACAATTGTTTTGTTGTCAATTTGACAACAAAATATTCGTGAAATTAGCAGACATTTTTGTAAAATGGAGAAGATTTTTTTTGTAAACCGGAGAAAATTTTTTTTTGTAAAATGGAGAAGATTTTGTTGTAAAATTAACACGAAAAGGTTTGTGAACGTTTGTGGACAAGAAATGTTGCTACCTGTTTTACTGTGCACATTGACTGAGTAGAGGTTGAATAGGTTTGTATAAAGCACAGAGAAGAGTAGAATTTTTCAGTGCATGGCAACGTGCTTAAGCAGTTAATTTTACCTAACGAAGGTGCTAGTTCTGTCTTAAATAAATAAATAAATAAATAAATAATTAAAAAATAAATAAATGAAACTAATCTTTCTAGTCGAAGTTCGAGAGCCGGATTAGAGGACAGTCGTGGAAGAGACGAACGGACAGAAACGGTAAAATGCTTTTCTCCAGTCTGTTTGGACGGAGAGACGGCGAGCGAAGGATAAAAGCGAGCGAACGGAAGCTCGTTACGATCATTTGTGTATCGAACAAAGATTCGGCCGGAAATTCCATTCGCAATCGTCCCACAGAGCGATTACAGATCGCCGAGTGACTCCGGGAGCGAATGGATGCCAATTAATTCCGCATTTGGTTTTCACGAGCGAAATTGGCGAACGCCTGGACGTAATAACCCACCGATCGGTATTTACTCTCGGTGCAGCCGGTGAGTTCTCAACAAAGCAATGGCGAGCGAGACGGAGGGGGGGGGGGGGGGAGGGGGGCTCCCTAGCTAATGAGCGATGACGAATGACTCAGTTTTTGCGATAAATACTGCAGCCGACGGTGTCGGAGAGAATTCTCTTGTTCGCGCTGACGGACAATGACGATGGGCGTACTGAGTGATTCACAACTAAACACTGCCGGCGAAACGCATTGTCAACCGCTCAACTATGGACATCACTTTTATCGGTGGCAATTTTTTTTTTTTTTTCTTTTTGTTCTTTCAAAATACCACGAGATTTTCAATGATCAATTGGAACTTTATTTCTCAAAAAATTTATTTACTCAAATCAGTTTAAAAATCTTCCTCTATGAGGAAGCAAAATGGATTAAACTATTTTTATTTATAAAGTTAGAAAAAAGTACTCGGCATCACTTTTATCGTTGGCAGGTTTTTTCGGAATGGCACGAGAATTTAATCCATTCGAATTTTGATTCTCGAAAATTGCTGTAATCAAATCAGTTCAAAATAAAATGGAGATACACTTTTTTTTATTTTGAAAGTAAAAAAAAAGAACCCGTCGTCATTTTCATCTTTGGCACATTTTTATTTCTTTTTTTTTCCCTTTCAATGTACAAAGCGAGTTTTACTGATCAATCAGAATGTAACTTCTTAAAAGTTGACGCAATCAACTCAGTTCAACGAAAATGGACATAAAAAATAAAGAACCCGATAAGATTCAATGCGCGCCGATGGATTTCATTGTCAATCGCACAACTACGGATATATTTTTAATTTCTGGCGTTACTTTTGTTTTTACTTTATTTTTTTCTCTTTCGAAGTACAAACGCAATTTGACTGACGATTAGAATTTAATTTTTTGAAAATTGACACATTTCAATGAGTTAAAGAAAAATGAACATGAAAAGGAAAGAATCCGGTTTGGACAAGATTTGCCTTGTTGCAGATTCAATGCTGCCAGATTCAATGAGAGGGCGTACTGAGTGAATCGCAACTAAACCCTGCCGGCAAAGCGCATTGTCAACCGCTCAACTATGGGCATGTCTCTTATCGTTGGAACTTTTATCTTCATTTTTTTTTTTTTTTAGTACAAAGTTTCAAGTTTCAAGTTCAAGTTTTTTTTTTTTCTTTCCAGGCACAAAGAGACTCTGACTGATCACTAAAAACCTCACTTATTGAAAGACTGACGTCAGTTAAAAAAAAAAATAATAGACACGAAGAAAATTTAAAAAAAAAACAATAAAAAATAAATCCGGTTTGGATAAGATTTGCCTCATTGCAGCTTCAATGCTGCCCGATAATATGTCGGGGGCCGAGGCTATATCGGGCGGGCATAATTCAAGCCACCGATTAACGGATACGGAATGGAAAGATTCGACTCTCGAGTGTCTTACACACATAGGCACACATATCGTTTGCACGCTAACAACGAATGACACGATTATTATTATATCCCGAACGGCGAGGGAGTGGGGGGGGGGGGGGAGGAGACCGGAGAGAAAGAGAGTAAGATCATTGCCGGGGTATCCGACGAGCTCGCGAGCTGCACACATGATGTCTTCCTGAACTCGTCTGACCCACTGTGTGTTTGCCCGGCGCGCGCGCGCGCGCGGATCGCTACATACACACGGAAACAGTAAATTCTATAAATCCGCTCATGTCGCGACGTTACGGATAAACATTCGAATGAAGAGAAAAAAAGAAAAATAAAAAATGAATATCAGCAACGAAAATGCAACATTTATCGAACCTCAAGAATTTTAATTAACGATGTCGAAAAAAAAAGATGCGCGAATCAATTCGTCGCACGCCAATTCAAAAAAATGGAAACTAAAAAATTTATCTCGCTATTATGCCAAAGTTAGTTTTAACTCGATACACTCTATAAGATAAAGATACATTTTTTTCAGACCGTTCAAATATATTACTATTATTAAATTTTTATTAATTAATTACGTTATTATTGTTAATATGTAATTGAGGTTAAGATAGATTGCCCTGTGGATAAACTGCTGTCTCGAATAACTATTCCAGTGTAAGTTCGTAAAAACGTTGCTGGATTTTCCATGAATTAGCTTTTCTTATGCAACTACGATTCGCCTTTGCTCACACTTGATGCTACAATTTGTTACTCGTCAGGTTCTACTTTAGTTCGCCACGCTTTGACTCTTGTATTTTGTTCCTATTACTATTGCAGAATAATTTCCGATTATCTGGAATAGCGCACGACCTTTGCTTTTTATTTATTTACTTAAGGTAGTCCTTGCGAATAGTGTTCACTTCACTTAAGTTTCAGAGAAATGAAAGGGAATTGTAGACACTTCTCGATGTTATAAAAATCTGAAAAAAAAATCAAGTGTATTAAAGATGCCGAAAGGCTTAATTTTGCATAATAATAATAATAATTCTAAAATGTTATTAACAAATTGATGAAAAACAAAATTGTTCAACAAATATTCCGGAAATCTAACTTTTTTTTTATGAACATTGTTCGTTCATATTTATGAATACGTATGAATTTTTTCAGATTTTTAAATTCACCTTGAATTTTCTGGTTTTCTACACTTTTTCCCATATAAAAAAAAATCGAAGTGAATTTAAAAATCTGAAAAAATTCATAAAAAACGTCTTCAAACGTAATAATGTATTCAAAAAAATGAACAAATAATTTTCATGATGATGATGATGATGATGATGATGATGATGATGATAATGATAATAATAATAATAATAATAATAATAATAATAATAATAATTGCACCAAACGTAATATGAGTTCTCTCAGGAGAGAGACGCGTCAGCGTATGGCGTTTCCAAGTGTCCGCTGCAGACACACGGTCATATTATTATGAATATGAATTTTTTGTTCTAAGTCACAATTTTTTTTTCTTTTATTTTTTTGCCGCTGCATATAACGCTCGCTCTCATGAATTACACATCGTCCCGAGTGTACACATGAGGCAAGGCTAAGTCAAATATTATTTAAAAATATAAAAGCCGTTGTTGAATTTCAAATGAGCGATCTCTCTCTCTCTCTCTCTCTTTCTCTCTCTCTCTCTCTCTGTCGCACGCTCCGTTCCTTCTCGAGAAGCGTTCGAGGAGATGAGAGCGGAGAGAAGGTGGAGAAGGCGACGTCGGCGAGTCAATGGGTTTGTAACGACCTTGTCGAATGCGCGTGTTCCGTCAAGCGTGTAATACCGATATTGCACATTACTACTCGCTCGCTCGTGCGACCGCGTGCGAAGAGTGTGATCTCCAGAGATTAAAAAAAAAAAGTCGTCCGTGAACGAAGCACCTGCAGCGAGGCTCGCGAAGTTGCAAAGAAATTTCAGAATGCCGGTAAGGCAGATCGCCTTACCGACCGTTCTGCAATTTCCCACTTTAATTTTGATCTCCGTCGGGGCTTCACGAATCACATTGAAATTTGGCACAGATTGAGAGAGAGTTCACACGAAGTTGTGAAAAAATCGTGACACCTCCGAACAACTTCCTCTCCCCGGACCGAGCGGGCGAAGCTCCGAGGTCGAACGGGTCAAATCTTCCATTCCTCTCGCTCACTAAGATTCCTCGAATCTTCAAGATGTTTCAAAAAGATGTTTAAGTAAAGAAACAAACGAAATTCTCCACGACTCCTCGCCCAATGATCTCCCAAGAAAACTCCCACAATGAAGAAACAAAAAAAGATCGTCAAGAACTTACCAAGAATCGTGAAAAGTTGATCATCGAAACGCATCGTCGCGCTCTGAATTAATTGCACTGCGCGCCCGAATTCGCTGTCTCTCCCAGTCTATCAAGACTGTGTGAAAAAAATCAAATGGAAAATCTCAACACACACACAAACTTTGCGGCATTTTTATTTAAAAAATTATTTTTACTGTTACTTTCTAATTTTTTTTTGAATAAAAAAAAAAAAAAAAAAAAAAATGCAAAGTATTCACAACACGAGTGCGAACCGGAGTGTCGTGGATCGCGGAGAGAACCCGGCCGTCGGTGGTTCGGAATGAGCCCCGTCTATGCGCGACCAGTTGAAACACCGTCGAGACACTAAACCAAGTGCCTTAAGAAGTTTCGGTTTTGAATGAGGGATATAAAATTTTTGGTGGGGAGGGGGAGAGTGCTAAACAGATAATCTAATCTCCGCGGCTTTGAAGCGCCTCGCGTATACAAGCAGAGACAGCGTTGACAACAGCATAGCGCAGCGGTAGCAGAAGCGGTGGCGTTACCAGGCACGAGATGAGAAAAGAGGAGGGGGAAGGGCGTTTGTGTGAGTGTGTACGAAGCAGTGGACAGCGTGTGAAAAGGCGAGAGGCAGTGGTGGGAGAGTAATCGTGTTCGTGCTCTTCGCCGGGATCTTCGCGACGGTTGGCCAGCGAGGAGGAAAAAAAAACAATTGAAGTCAGCAAATTAGACAACGGAGACGACTCGAAAGACCGTGAATCACACCGATTTTACGTGATTTAGTCGGTGCGATAGGGGAATCGAGATTGGATTACGGGGAGAGAGCAGGAGAGTGTTTCGGTATCGAGATGTGTGTCATACAGGCGTCGGTAACGAAATCTGTAAACAATGGCGTTTTCAGAATACGGACGGATGGGGGAAAAGAAAATTGTTGGAAATAGGGAGGGAGAGACAATTTTCCTTTTGCAAAGTTGTTTGTGGTATAGAAAGGGCATTCGTTACAGTTTTTGTGACGTGAAATACCGGCGTCGGTAACGAAATCTGTAAACAATACCGTTCTCAGACCACAAACTGATGAGAAAAAAGAAAATTGATTATCTCGGAAGAATTGGCTCGCGGAGGGAGAGACAATTTTTCTTTTCCGAAGTTATTTGTGGGACCGAAATGGTATGCATTACAGTTTTTGTGACGTGAAATACCGGCGTCGGTAACGAAATCTGTAACATATTGCGGTTTTCAGACCACAAATAGATGAGAGAAAGAGAATCGGTGGTCCCAGGTAAATTTCTAAATGCAGGGAGAGACAATTTTCGTTTTTCTTTTTGAATACCGCGCCCTTGGCGTGTGTCTTGCCCAGGTAGCAAAAACACAGCTGGTATGAAAACGTGATCTCAATGAGTTACATATGCGCGTTCGGATGGTAACTATAGGTTATCCTACGTCTAAAAGTAAACTTTTTTTTGGATGGATGTTAACTTTCGGACACCATCCAGACCGACATATTGAACCCATTGAGATCACTTTTAGATAACTAATTTGTTTGTGCTACCTGGTTAGTGATTGTAATCATAAGTTCACTGCGTGTATGTCAGATGGCGCCACTACCAGATTATTTTTTCTGACAATGCTATAAGTCGTCAGTGTTTACATTGGAAGTTAGTAGAACTTTTTTCAGCACACGTTGAATCGACTGGTTTTCTGTGGTAAATTATGATCTGCGCATGATGCCCTCTGAGCTAGAATCTCTGTACGAATAGAGCGTATAATGCTCTTGGACGGAAGACGATTGTTGTTCATTTTTTAAGTCGTTATCCGTCATATTAAGTTTAGCATTTTCAACGTTTCCGTCTATATGAAAAATCTTTGCTTTTTAATTTTATTGAAATGAAAAATACAATAGAAGCCTGGGAACAAAATGTGTGAGTTATTATTGTATCTTGCATGAAATCTTTTGTCCGAATAGTATGTTATGCCACATGGGAGGAAAGTACGTCTTTTCACCGGGTGTGAAATCTGATGCTCAAGCGAGGCGAGGTTAGAAATTCACACGAAGTGAAAAAGCACTTCCTCCCTTGTGGTACACAATAATTTTTTTTTCGTTTTCGTTAAAATAACCACATATCTGACGTCGCAAAATCGTCATATTAGCCAATGACCATCACTCGCTAGGGAGTAATAGAGCTTCGAGAGGGAGTAATGGAATTTTACTGTACAATTGAGTAATGGAATTGTGTTGCTCCCTAGGGAGTAATGGAATCGTACTGCGCATGCGCACAGGTCAATAATGATCATAGCTCAATAATAGGCTATTTTTCGCACGGTATCGCACGCAAGGAATGTCGCTATTTTAGCGCAGTTGGGGAAAAAAAATATTTTTTTTCTTTCATAAAGGTTATTCACCTTGAATAACCTTAATAAGTAGCAAAACCTTCAACGGATACCGTTTTCAGACCGCAAACAGATGAGGAAAAAGAGGATTGTCTGAAGGAATTGGCTCACGCAGGCAGAAACCATATATTCCTTTTCCTCAACTGCTTTGTGGTCTCGAGACTGCTTTCATTACAGTTTTCGTTACCGACCGGACGCGGGATAGATGGGCGTGAGAGTATAGCGCCATCACTTTGATATTTACATTTTCTTGAGCTAATTTTTTTTTTTCTTTTTTTCTGCGAAGGGCATTTCGGTATACCACAAATTATCCTGCACAACGATAGAAGAGGGAAAGCTGCAGACGGGAAGTGACTTTATCGTTGTACCGGTATCCTTATGCCGATGTGTCACGCTCGGTGCAAGGCCTCTGTCTATCGTCCCCTTCCCCCGCGCCCCCTCCCGCGTCGCTCGTATTGCTAAATGACTAATTTTTTTTGTATGACTTAATATCGCTTAGATAAAACTCGTATGTACTTAACCGCAAGCGGAGCCGAATATTTCGTGTACCCAATTTTTAATGTTATAAAGCTGAAGAACGATCGAGCGAGTGCTGCATGCTCAAAATAAATGCATTTTTATTTATTTTTTTCTCTTTCCCCCGCCGATCGAATGTCATCGATTAGACTGCATTTTATTCCGCGTCATCAAAGAAACGCTCTCAGGTTTTTTCTTTCGGCTTTTTTTCCAAGTTTTTTTTTAATGAATTATTTTCATTATGCCCGGCTGGGCAAGTGTCAAGCTGACTTTTTCGATTTGCGAGGCGGTTTCATGTCACCTATTTTGGTTTTTTTTTTTTTTTTTTTTTTTTTCATTGGGCTTTTTTCCAAGTTTTTAAAAATGGATTATTTTCATGATGATTGGCCGAGTAAGTGTTAAGTTGATTTTTTTGTTTGGGCGTCTTCGTACTACTTTTTTTTTATTAAAAAAAAATTTTGTTTGCAACATTTTTTCGATATTGGAACGGTCGGAATGCCGAGGTCTCGCAAAGAGACAAAATTGTTCGAAATGGAGCAAATAATGGTCAGCACGGTGAAGTTTTAAAAAATGTATATTAAAAAAAATTGCGATCGAAATGATCACCGAGCGGATACGTGCGCTCGAACGTGCAAGAAGCGGATGAACGAGAAACAAAAAAAAACACGATAAACTATTTATCAGTTGATTGGCGTTAAATTGTAAGCGCACTTTAAAAAAAAAAAATTGTAAATTTAATTTACGGGAAATTGAAATTTCCTTACATTATTTACATTAATTGAACATTAATGTACTTTTACTGTAAAATTACAATACGAGATATTAAGATTATAAATCTTTCGTCTGATATTTATAAAAATTTCTATAAAAAATACTAATTTTGTTGTAAAATTGCAGCAACACATATGTATTTGAAATTTCAAAAGCAGTTTGTGTAAAAAAGCTTCCAATACTGTTCTGTAATTTTCAAACAAATTTTTTTTTTTTTTTTTACAGTGCGGTTGACGAAAAATGTTGTGATACGCGCAAGACAGGCGGATCCTCGCTGTCTGGCGCCGTTTGACGCCCGCCGACGGTTTATACAATATTATACATAATTTTGATGATGCAACAATCAAGAATCTTCCGACGAGACTCGGTTTAGTTATATTTATTTTTTTTTTCATTTATCGTTTGCTGTGAAATAAAATGAAGAGGGTTTGCACTTCTCGAATGCAACGGAGACTTTTCGTCCCAGGTCTTGAAAATTATTTTATCCTTCACTCGCGGTCAACAATTTTTCAAGGCGAGATTTTTTTTTTGTGACTCTTACAGCAAATATAGAATTTATCTTATCGGAATTGAGTAGAAACGCATTGTACGGCGTATTTGAGATATTGCCAGTAGGATTTTGTAAACAAGTACCGCTCGTTGCAATCTATTTAATTCTCCCGCGAAGAAAAACTCTCTTGAACTCTCGCGAACGAAGAGGAAAATTACAAACACGATGTGCCAAAGATCTAATTTAATTTAATTTAATTTTTCTTTTCTTTTATTCGCTGACGAAGCCCAGCATCGATTTTACAGAATCGCACTTGCGAGTGCGAGGGAAATTCACTGTGACTCATTGGATTTCAACGTAAGTCCACTTGCACAGAGAACGTTTTCAGTCTCAACAATATTGAATCTTGACCGAGGTCCGAACACGTCGTAAAATATAATTTTTTCTCTCACGACTCGAAGGCAAACGATCCAGATAGAAAGCTGTGAAATAATGAGCAGAAAAATAAAAATAAATCAAAGATTTAATTTAATTTAACTTTCATTTTTTTTTTTGTCACTGACGAAGCCAATATTGATTTTAGATAATCGCACTGCGAATTCGAGTGAAATTTGTCGCGAGACATTTAAGGAGGGAGTCTCGCTGCGCGCTGACTTCGCATAAGTTCGACAGAAATAAGAAAAAATTGCAAGTATTTCTTGATGGTATAAAAATCTGAAAAAATTCATGCATCCTAAAGGTACTGAGAAGATTAATTTTGTATAATAATAATTACAAAATGTTATTAACAAATTGATGAAAAAAAATAATTGCTTAACAAATTTGCCCGCAACCCAACTTTCTTTTTTCGTGAAAATGATTGGTTTATTTTTCTGAATACGTATGAATTTTTTCAGATTTTTCAGTAAACGTTAATTTTTCCATGAAAAGAAAAATAATAATAATCAAAGATTACTGAAAAATCTGAAAAAATTCATACGTATTCAGAAAAATAAACGAATCATTTTCGCGAAAAAAAAGTTGGGTTGCGGGCAAATTTGTTAAGCAATTATTTTTTTCATCAATTTGTTAATAACATTTTGTAATTATTATTATGCAAAATTAATCTTCTCAGTAGCTTTAGTATGCATGAATTTTTTTCAGATTTTTATACCATCAAGAAGTACTTGCAATTTTTCTATTATTTTTGTCGAACTTATGCGAAGTCAGCCTCAGCGAGACTCCCTCCTTAATTTCGATGTAAGTTTATTTGCATAGAACGTTTTAAATCTTGACAGGGTCCGAAAAAAAAAATCGTAAAATACAAGTATAACGAAAATATACTAAAATGTAATTAAAATAATGAAAAATACAATTGAAATATAATAATCTTGTACACAGTAAAAAATATTTGTACTTTTTGCAACAAATTATTGTCCACAATCGTCCACAATTTTTTTATTTGTTAATCTTTCGATCCCACTATCCGGTTTCTAGTTTTACAAAAAAAAAAGTACAAACTAAAATTGCCAATGGCACGTTAAATGAAAGGACAGCTTTGTATATTCAAACTTTGACAAACGAGTTTGTCACTTTTTTTGACAAAATTATTTTTACGAAACTTCGTACTCCGATTTAACGAAATTATTTTTTTACTGTGCAAGCCGAAGGCAAACGAGTGAGACAAAGAGCGGCGAAATAATGAGCAAAAAAAATAAATAAATAATAAAAATGGACGAAAAATTGATGACCCAATCGTAGAAGCGATCAGCGTCGTGGCCAGAGAGGGCCGGAATTGTGGTCTTCGATCGTGGCGCTTACACTTCGCGATATCTTTCCTCTCGTGTTTAAAAACAGTTAAATTTTCCATATTTTTTTTCTTCTCTAAGTTTCTTTTTCTTTTTTTTATGCAAAATTCTATTCTCTCATCGGCATTCCGTTAAAATTAGAAATTGATACGCGCCGTTCCCGAGATACAAAAGAAAATAAATAAAACACACACACAACAGAAGGAGAACAAGTTCCTTCGCGAGGCTATCGCACCGCACCTTTGACACCGATGCGGCGAGCAAAAAAAAAAAAACATCGAAGGACAACCGTAGCGCCTTGTTCGAGGAATGATTTCAAAAAAACCCCCTCTGCATTCGACGAATCTTAATTGCCCAAGCGCCATTAAAAAAATATTAGTCCACTTGTGGCGATTTGTATTGTTAATTTTTTTTTTTTATATTTTTTATTTTTAATCGAACTCGCTACTCACGCGAATCGCGATAGCGGCGAGATTGATTCACGGAGAGTCTTCGTTGGAAACGTATTATAAAAATAGGAATTGTCTGACTTTCCACGTTCTCGCAAATGAGCCGAGAGAGATTTCGATAGCTGAGAAATGTTGTGTTTTCTTTTCTTTTTCTTTTTCCTCGTGACAAACACGAATTCCAAGTAAGCCGCGACTTTAATTGACACACGCTAATCAATAACTGAGAAACCGGCTCGTTTTTATACTCGCGCTGATCGGGGGAAAAAATAAAGAAATTTGTGTTTACGAATGAAGGATTTTTTTTTTAGAATTATATTTTTTTAACTGCATTAGCAGTTGTTTTAATAAAATAACGAATCAATTAAACAAAATAACATATTGAATACATTTAATTATTGAAAATAACATCGATTGATTATCGATTGCAGCTCGAGCAGAATTTCGTCTCGTTTATCTCGCTAATCGCGCTTTTATTATCAAAAAATACAATCCGATCTGTAGAGATAATAAAAATAACGCTCGTGACAAGGTCCAATTTCGTTCGTATTATCTCTCCGAAGCACCCTCACAATTTTCTCGTCTCGCCGATATTTCGCAATGCGGAAGCGACGAAAGTTCTTTCGGTGGTTGAAATATCGTGGGCAAATTTTTAGTTTTTTCGATTCTATTTTTATAAGATTATTCGTGTTATTTTTATTTTTTATTTTTTCGAAATATTACACGCAACATATTTTGGTGCGTTTAATCGTTTATCAGGTAGATAAAATGTCCGCCGATAAATAGATTAAATTCGCTGATCCCCAGAATAATTTTTTTTTGTACGAAGATAAGACGTAACAAAATCCGAAGGAAGCTCAATTGAGCACGTTAAAAAAAAATCAGCTAAAACATTTCACTTTTTTTTTTTTTTTTTTTTAAAGAAACCTTTCCAAACACTTCGTTGCAGCAAGCGTTGATTGGACAAAATATTTGTGAAGAAAAAAAAATAGGCAAATATATTGGCACAAGGACGGGAGTACGGTTAAATATGGCGAAGAGGAAAACGCATGGACAGTCTGTGGTGAACGGCCTCCTATCCGTTGCGTCCCCTTCGACTCTCGCGTTTGCCCGTTCGTCCGGGTTATCTGCACTTGACCTCGGTACGGGGCGGTCGCACTTTTTTTTTTTTGCAACTTTATAATAGCTCGAGCGGTAACCCATCCGTCTTCAAACGCAAACGCGCATGCGCAGCAATCATTGATTTGTCATGCATGAGAAACGTGTTTTTCGATCGATGATATACGTGTGTGTATGTGTTCATATATATATATATATATATATATATATATATATATATATATATATATATATATATATATATATATATATATAAAAGCTATCAGCCCCTATTACCATTCAACTTCACGTTTCTATCATCAGCAAACTTCGCGTGCCTATTATTAGCGAACTTCACGCTCCTATGATCAGCCAACTTCACGTTCGCGTTGCTAGACTATGATCAGTTAACTTTACGTTCATATTATCAGTCAACTTCGCATTCCTATTATTAGTCAACTGCACGTTCCTATTATCAGTCAACTTCGCGTTCCCATTATTAGCCACCTTCACGTTTCTATCATTAGTCAACTTCGCGTGTCAATTATTAGCGAACGTCACGTTCCTATCATCAGTCAACGTCATGTCTCTTAATCGGTACGTGAAATTGACTCATAATAATACTACTGATAATAATAACTGGCCAACTTCGTGTCCCTCCGATTGTTGACACAGCTGCGGCAGCGGCGAGACTCTTATATATTGTAGAAAGATATTTAAAAACCCGATCGAATCTCCTTTTCGCGCAGCCAAACTTTGTACGGCAATTGATTGATGAATGCCAAAGAATATCTGTAGAGTTGAGCCAAATGAAACCGAGTGTTGCCTCAACCGGATCTCCAGAGCATACTATATATTCTGAACGATAAATAAATCCCGATCTAATCAAATTATTATTAGAACGAGCTGTGGAAGCATAATAACAATATAGCTGACTATTCGGAGCGCACCTGTTGCAACTTACGATACCACCAATAACGTTATCACTTTCGATCCGTTTGTTTTCTTCTCATCGACACGATCCGTCTGGCGCGATAAAAAATTTCGTAACTTTATATATATATATACACACACACACACACACATTTTGAAACGTTTCGATATTCCGGGCCAGCCGAAATATCGAACTCATGATTTTTCAGATCGTCTTCTTCCAAACGGAAGGAAAGAAGAGTTCGTGTACTTGACCGGCTGGATAATGTGTGGGGGAAAAGATTGCGGAATTCTTCAGTCTTGCAATCCGGGGATCGTTAGATCGACCTGACGTTCAAGACCGAATACTATCCTTGCTCACCGGATAGGAGTCTCAAAAATGGGTGCTTCACTCCCACATTCTTTTCTCCGAGTGGAGGGGTCGAATGAAGAGAGGTCCACGTCTGGCTTACGCACTCTCCATAAGGAGGATCGACTCGTAATGAGACGATAGCGTGTCAAACGAGACGCCTCCCCACCGAAGAAGCATTCTAACTCTCTCTTCGCAATAAAGCGAGAGCTACTGCTCAGAGGAATGCTTCTGAATTTAATTCAGAAGCTTTTGTCAATATAAAATTGCCCTGGCTCTGCAACCGCACAGCGACTTTGGAATGGTTCAATACCGGGAAGCCTTTATCGGAGACGAAGCACTGTTTCGCTCGCGAGAAACTCGTGTCCAGTCGCCCTCTAGCGGCCAGTTGCGAAAATCTCCCGGGGGGGGGGGGGGACGTCCCGTTACAATATATATATATTAAAATTACTGAATTACCATCATCGAAATATTGTTAATATAAACGATTGCAATATTTCCTTGCAATAACTCGACTAAACTGCGAAACGATGGTTTCGTTGAATAACAATTAATTTAGGCAACGTCGGGTTTGAAAAATGTTACATATTTTCCGAAACAATAAAAAAAAATCTGTTACGAACTCAATTCCGATCGTCACGTTAATTTTCTCGCCGGCACGTCGATTCTTCCCACCGTCTCGCGCGCGTCTCTCTCTAAAACACCCAGTAATTAAAACAACCACGATTTGCGATGGCTTGCGCGCGGTACATAAATAACCGTAATTCGATTGAAATGTAAAGCATTCCATTGAGCCCCGTGAGATGGGAACGAGAATATAGATTTTCTTTGACCAGCAGCACGAACCGGGCGCGACTCGCTAAACGCTTGTTATTATTCGCTACGAATAAATTTATTTTGCCCGTCATTGTACGACACTCGCCAGACGACCCGGGGAGGTTAACTTTTCACCAAGTTAAACAGGCGCGACTGTTGGGTCGCGGTAACATCGACATAATTCCATTGAGACGCTCCTTTGCCACTGTAGTTTTTATTACCATTCTAATTTTAGGATTTCACGGCAAATTTTTTTTTTTTTCTTGCACCCGTTCGGGAGTTTTATTCTACTGTTTTTTTTTTTTTTGCAAAAGTCGGTCAGATATTACGTCGCACTGGCGTCGACAATTTTACCGTTCGACCTTGCCTCGTTTGTCTCGCGATAAGTACACTGGTGAAGCTTTGAAAGGAATTTTACCGTGCATTCTCTAAAATTACCTGCGCTTCGCCGAATTCGAATTGACTTTAGAAATAATACGAAACAATTTTCCAAAAAAAAAACTACAAAGTGTCTGCGCGCCTGTCTAGCTCGTCCCAGTGGAGTTTTTCCGACCCTCTCGTTGCATAATTTTACCGATCGGCCGACACGTGACTTCGGTATCTGAAATTCTTATCATTATCGCGTCTCCTCGGTCTCTGCCGCTCTCGGGAATAATGTTTAATACGTAATACAGGAACGCGAGATATGTGTATTTACGCGACTCGAAGATTCGTTTGCTTTGAGATCTATTCTTGCGCAGGCATGAATAACAAAATAACGAGACAAAAAAAAAGAAAGAAGAAATTCTCGGCCGCTCAACGGGAATCTCAATAGAAATTATCGCAAGGGAAACAATGACCAATACTCGGTATCAACGTGTCCACTGCGACTATTCGATAAATCGAGATAAAAAGGTCCTCATTGTGTCGGAAAATTCGAAAATCAACCAAAGATAAATTTCAACTCAATATTCCCCGGCAGTTATTATTATTTTTATAATTATCATAGTTATTATTATTGTTACAATTATTATAGTTATTATCATTGTTATAATTATTATAGTTATAATTATGATTGTATTATTATTATGTAAGAATAGAGATCAGCACAGTGCATCGTCGCCACGACTGAATCTCGTCTACCAGTACGCGGGGTCCGCGGGGTTATCCGAGTGAGCTAGCTTTATCTCGCCATTGCCGATGCTATTCTTAAAGGGGCACTTTTTGTTTCCATCGCAGATGCGGATGATTTACGAGTTACGCAATAGCCCGCGCCGAGAAGTTGCCAGTCATTCCGAAAAGATTTTTTGTTGTTGTTGCTCTTAACAAGTTCCATCGAGACACACTGAAGCTGCTCTTACTGCTCGAGGGGTTTAGGGGGGAGGGACGCTTTTCCGCGAATTCTTTTCGTGCGCAATGCAACTGTATGTAAATATTGTAATATATTCAGCAACGCGTTGTGAACGTTAGGCAATGTTTTTGAAGTTAAAAAAAAGATTTATGTAACGTATATTAAAAAAAAAAAAGAAAAAAAAAATGATTTTCAGTGTACTCACCGGAAATGGAAGTTCTCGTGGCTCGGCTACCGACTACAGCGCTGTCTTTGGTTGTCGATGACTCTCGAACGTCGTCGCACTCCATTCCGATAGCGCGCTGTAGACTCTGACGCTCTACGAGTATTCGAACTCTCGTTTCACCATTGGAGTTTATCCGAAGCACACGACCCACTTGCCTTTTGTTCGTACTCAATTCGCGATGTTGTATCTCGTACAGCAGGTTTTTTTTTTTTTTTTTTTTTTTTTTCTTATGTCATTCGAAGAATTTTATTTTAACCGGTCTTTTCGTTCATGTTATTCTTTTTTTTTCTCATCTACAATTCGATACCCGAAGTCCCGTCGTCCGACGGAGATATCTCGCGCTCGCCGCAGCACTCGAAATCAAATCTATCTGTAACACGAGAGCTTGAGCACACACTGCGTCGGTGTACAAAATCCACGACGATCCGCCGAAAATCGTACGTAATCTGGGACGATTATCGTATCGACGGACTTATCGGGTAACCGAGACAGACCTAATCTCGGGGGTCCCGAAGAGATTACGAACTTCCGTCGTGTAAATCATTGGGCAAGGTTTTGGGTAGGAGGGACAAAAATATGTGATATACGACAATGGGAAGGTCGTCGCTAGGATCGCGATCGGTGACACCAAAAAGTTGATTCGTTTAATATTTTTCATAATTATTTTCTGTCGATAATGACAAATCCGTCAGACCGGGAGCTTCAAGGGCACTTGAAGGTCGTATGAGAGGGGGAACTGTGAATGTTATCCTATCTGCTCGACAGACATATTGCTGAAACTCTGAAGGCTTCCATTTCGCTACAATGAAGCTAAACAATATCGGGAGACACGGTAAAAGGCCCTTTTTCACATCTTGTGAAGCAAAATTTTGTGCGATATTCGTGCGAAAAACTTTTTCTTTAGTCGTAATGTATGTATCGTAATGTACTATAATCGCACTAGTATCGTAATGTCCTAATTATCGCACTAGTATCGTAAGGTACTATTTGTTACTGACTCTACCCGAAGCAGCGTCACAATCAAGACGGAGATACGGAGGTTTGTGTAAGCTTACGGGGTTGCAATTTCGTATTTTATTTTTATGTGTAACATCGGAATTTCATGTGGCATAAAAAATTCATCGATTTAATATTTTTCACATTTATTTTCTATCGATAACCACGAACCCGACAGACCAGGATCTTCAAGGGCGTTTATAAGTTCTGTCGTCCGTCCATTTTTTAACCTATTTACTCAGCAGTTAAAATTAGCCAAATTCGGTAATGGTGGAGAAAAACGAGCGTCCGTTAGATCGACCCGATCTTTGTTATCGGGCCCGTTCGTCGGGCTTGGGTCGTGTTACGCACGCTCCAGTGTCGACGTTTCGTCCGAACACTCTCCCGTCGACCCAACGTCCTATATTGGAACACCGTACAAAATAAAAATTATCATGAAGGTAATCGACCGTGTGACATTGCGAATTCTGGAACTTACGACCAACGGAACGAAGTCCGAACTAGTGGCGAAGAAACGTCGCGCCTTATCGGTTTCGAAGGTACAACTTTTCACGAGCGACATTGTCATTGTTATTAATATAATTATCGTCATTGTTGTCATCAATGCCAATAGTATTATTGTTATCGTCGGTGAATCACGGTGAAAGTTTCCATTTTTTATATCCACACCTAAAGTATTTCTTTTTAATTTAATTAATTAATTTTATATTTTTAATTCTCAATTCTGAACCGTACAGACAGTCGATCGTCGACGGGGTCGAGACTGACCGCGGAAATGGCTCTACACGCCGGGTATACAAAAGCGTATCGTAACACTTTTAACTCGAAGTTTTATTTAGACGCCCCGTAAACGCGAAGAATATTTATAACTGACTCGGAAGCACAGATAGTGGGCGCTCGAAGCCGTTTCGAGGCCGCCAAGGTAGTTCGCGAATAGTTTGCGTGCAGGATTGTAATAGAAACAAAATGGATAGTAATAGAAACAAAAAAAAGCTTCGGTAACGGCGCTTGTGTCTTGTCTTATCGCGATTGTTGTTTATTTTTCGTTTTCACGCGAACTTAATAAACGGAGCGTTGACAGAGAATTAAAAATAATATAAGAACACAAATAAATATGACTAACTGTCCGATCGAGATAATCTCGCAGATAGGACGGGAGGAGGCACGATAGTCGTCACGGGAGAGCAATCGGTCAGTCGTTTGAGATCCTTCCACGAGGATTTTTCTTTTGTTACAGACGGCAATCGGTATATTTGTTTGCCAATGGCGCCGTCGGCGCCTTTGCCGCAGCGCGCGCGACACCTACCGGGCTAGTCGAGCGAATTCGCCGGTTCGGAGACGGCGCACCGGGAAGCTCTCGCGGAGAAGCACGTCGACGAGGGACGTGAGAGCACGTGTTGTATCGTCGTCTCATTCGCAGCCACGGGACGGTCGAACGACGAGGTATAATCACGCAGGAATTCTCATTTACGAACCATCCAATATTATTGTTACTTGTCGGGGGCTTATTATGTTTTCAAGATTGTTATGTACACACGAGAAGGACTTTACGGCCACGGAGGGGCACATAAAAGACAGACAGACATACGTACATTTGGGGCCACACTGCAATTTATGTACATAGGTAGATAGTATAACTGTGTATATATATATATATGTATATATATATATATATATATATATATATGTATATGTATATGTATATCTACACCGGGACGCGCTTCAAAGTCCGTGCTGGCGGAAAGCAATCGCTCTACTGGTGAGACGATAGTTTCGTCGTTTCGATGCGGCAAGAGCGAATCGAGGCGGCAGCGACGGACGAGATATCTCTCGACGAGGAGACATGCGTGCGTGCTTGCTCGCGTGAGGAAAAAAATATACGAAGACGAGCAACGAGAGACAAGAATATATGTGTCGAGGGGGCCTGCGCGGATACTGTGCAAGCCAGCGTGGACGACCGAACCGACAGGATTGACTACGGATTCGAATAAAAAGTGTCGATAACACTTGTTCGTAATAACCTTGGGCTGAGAGCTACGCCACGTTATTACTCGGCATTTGACTATTAATGGTGCTCCCGGGCGTTAGCGTTACTACACGATTCAAATCCAGCAAAAACTCGAAGAAGACTGCCTTGAATTGATAAATAATCATTTTCACTTCACGCGAGAGAGAGACTGCGCTATGACGCGCACGCGCGCGGCGACACTAGAGAGATCGGGCTGAGAGTATTTTATTAATGTTTACAATCACTTTACGCGCGATCGACATAAGGGTTCGCGTCGTTCGTCTCCGAAAAACATCGGAGGGAACGATTTAACTTTTTATAAAGCATCGATTCAACACATTTTTTTGACCATAATTAGTTAGGATTTTTTTTGTTCTATGTTCCAAGTCGCGATTGTTCCGTCTACGAGGGAATACATTTTTTTTTTTTCGTCACATTTCTTTTATATTGTATTGATTTTGAAAATATCTTTCGACTGCCCATTATCATCAATATAAATTCATGTCATGCAGTTAAAAATTTCCCCCAACGCCAACGCCAAATTCGTTTGTCAATATTTTTTTTTTCTTCATTATCAATAAATTGGTGAGTTGATGAAATTATTATTATCAGGATAAAGGACCGGCCCGATACGACTTTGATGTTACGTCAACGGTCTTACGAAAGAAAGTTTATCGACTGTCGGTCGATAAAATAGTTCTCTGTAAAAGTGATCGAACTATTAAGGGCCGATATAAATCCTCGCAACACTCGTCTTGGAAAACAGCGGAGGAAACGATTTAAATTTTTATACGTCACCACAATTCAAACACACATTTTTGTCCATAATTAGTTAGGGAAAGTTTCATAGGTTTTAGAATTTCTTCATTTTGCCACTTCGAGATTGTTTCTTCTATGAGTGAATGAATTTTTTTATCGTCAATTAGATTTCTTTGATGTCGATGAGTTTGTGCAAGTGAAATAATCTAGATACACGACTCGACCGATATGACTTTTAGTTGCCGCGTCGATGATCTTACGTGGAGCGCAAAGAAAGTTTATCGACCGTCGGATGATGAAGTAGTTCGGTCTACAAGTAATTGAACTATTGACCAGTAGCTCATGAAAATCGTATATATTTAAGAGCATGTGCAATACCCCGTCGGTAACGAAAACCGTGAAACAAACTTTTTTCACGGTTTCTGCCATTCACGATTAAAGTAGAAAGGTCGAATTATTTTTCTTTTGCCCGTACATACGAGAACCCGTCATAAAAGTTTATTACAGTTTTCGATACCGGCTGGGACCAACATGGGGACGGGGAGGGAGAGATGTTTCATATCGTTTACTGCAGAAAAAATTCTACGAACACGTCCGGAATATCGCAGCGAGCTGAAGAGCCGTTTCGTTTTTGTTTTCCAGATGGCGCTGTTCTCAATTGTTTCCGCTCGCTACCAGCAACTGGCGCCACCTCCTCTGCATTATCGCCCGAGTTGTGTCTGCCCATCTGCGCCGGTCGCGTCGCGATGAGCGCCTCTCGCCGAGTGTCGTCGCGGTGTGAGACCGTGTTCGTCGTACCACCTCCACGAGAGCCACTCCGGCTCGTATTTATCGCGGACGCTAAAAGTTCACTTCCTCATTCGTCATACAAAATTTCTCAGCGTGTCAAAAAGCACCACGTACACTAAATAAAAACAAACAAACTTCTGTCGATAACGTAGCACGAGAAAAGCGTCCCGACAGTCAAGAACGGAAACGCAACTGAGTCGTCGCAAACAAAAAAAAAAGCAAGAAATAATCTCTCGAGTGAGGAAGAACCACGTTGGTCGGACAGATGTGAAAAAAAATTATTAATGTAGAGAATGCGTGGATGAAAAAAAAAGTAGAAAGAAAACAGAACCGAGTACAAGTGCCGTGTCGTTTATGGACAAATCGTCGATCATGCGAGGGCGGTAAAGACTAATTTTGGCAACAAACAAAAAAAAAAAGAAATTACGCGGCTGATCCCAGCCTGTATTGCAAAACGTTAAAAATATCTTCGATATAAATACGGAAGTTGAAAGAAAAGATAGAAAAAAAAAGAAAAAAATTGGCAAGGGCATCGCGACGAGGTCCAAGTGCTGCTGCTCGCCTCTCTTTCCCTCTCGCCCTACAGGCAGCAAAGTAGCAGCGACGAGCCCGACCAGCGACGAGAAAGCAGGCGGGCAATAGTAACAGCCGTTAGTATCGGCCACTCTTCTCGCTGCGACAGTGGTCCCTGCCGCGTCTCGATCGGCTTCGACAGACCGAGAAATTTAATGTGTCAAGCTATCATTGTGACGGTTCGTGACTGTCCACTCGTGCGCCCACGGAGAGCGATATTGGCGATGAAATTTTTTCTTCCTCGTGACCGAGTGGCAGGATAAAAATTTTGTTCGTAATTTTTTTTTTTCTCAGTGGTCGATGAGTATAAAGTGAGTTTTGGTTATGTGCGACTTGTAGGTCTGACAACGTGCTCACGTCGTCGCTGAAACCACCGCCGAGGCCTCCGACGTCGAGGCATAATACGAGGGTACGTTTTTTTTAAACTCTTCAGTCTTTTTTTTTTTTTTTTTTTTTTTTTTTTTTTTTTTTTTTTTTTTTTTTTTACGACATTTGGTTCCTTCGAGAGGTTGGATTTACGGGGAGTTTGGCAGACGGCGAGGATTGCGGAAGAGGGGAGCTTTTATGCAGGGAAATTTTAACGCCTACGGGACGGCCTTGAATTAATTGCCGCCCATGCGGCATCGATGAGACACGCTCCTTCATGGAACGATGCATGTGTGTGAACACATGTGAGTGTGCGTAATTTTTTTTCTCTCGGTGACATAATTTTTTTAGATTATCGCATACGATAATAGATTCGTGGAATATTTTTTTTAAGACTTTTTCGGTACTTAAAAAAATTGTCAAATTTTGGACGAATAATATTTTACCCACTGTGTATTAAGTTTTGCTATGAAGTTTTTTTGTCGGCTGATGGAGAACATTTTTTAAATCTATTTCTATCGAAAAACGTATTTTCGGTACTCGTCAGTCTCAAATAACTCGGACCATATAAATTCATTTCTTTTCTTAACTACGATTACTTAACTGCTACAATTTGAAGTATGTATTTTAGTTGAACTAATCTTCAATCTGCACTTGTAGCAAGAGTCAGTTATCCTGATTTAATTCAATTTATTTTTCAGTTCACACGATTTTCAACCTGCAATCGCGAAGACCGGAATTAATCCTGAATCAATTAGATTTTTTCTTTTTTCAGTTGAATTAATTTTCAACCTGCAATTTTGACGAGAGGAACGTATCCTGATTTAATTTGATTTTTTTTTTTTTCTATTTCAAATCATTTTCGACCTGCGCTTGTGATGGGAGGGAAAGTTATCCAAGCCGGCTCGATGCCAGGCGCCCAATGTCTGATGACACAGAGAACCGCGTGTCTTTATCTATTGGCTCCCGGCTCGAGCCCCCCCCCCCCCCCCCTCTTTCTCCCACCACCCGCATACAGTGGATTGAGCGCAATGCACGTCTCCGAGGTTTCTTACGAGAGTATATCAGAAATGATTTCCAGTAACTCTCGGCCACGTACTCTACCTCACCGTTCCAACGACTGTATTCGCTCGAGTCGTGAAAACTCGAGACACATTATTTACTAAACATCGTATACGTGGTGGGGGAAAAAAAAAATGCAAAATGCATGTTTCCAGGCTACAATCGGACAGTCCATTTTTTTTATTACAATATTACCCCCCACCAGCCCTGTACAGTGGATTGAGCGTCATGCATGTCTCCGAATTTTCCTACAGAAGTGCATTGCAAAAACAAAAATTGTAAATTTAATGCTTATTTATGATGAAAAATTAATCATTTTTAAAGTAAATTTAAGTAAAGTATCAAAATTGAAACACTTTTATAGGGAAATTAAAGTAAATGATTAACGATAAAGTATTTCCAATGTGTTTAATACACTGACCATTGATTTTTCATCACAGCCGTGCATGAAATTTAGTACACCAGTTTTTGCATAAAAACTTCCAATCCCGTTTCCCGCTTTCCCGTAACTCTCGGTCACGCACTCTCACCTTTCCACTGGCTACATTCACTCGAGTCCCGAAAACTCGGGTCACATTATTTTACAAACATGGCAGACGTGGTCTGATAAAAACAAAATGCAAAAATCCATGCAAAACATCTTTCCAGATCATAATCGGAAAGTCTATATTTTTTTTGTTTATTACGATACTTTCTCTCCTCGCATACATAGGAGACGCGATGGAAAAGTTAATACAACGTCGAGAAACGAAAAGCCAATCGAGCCAAAGAGGATACCGGAGAGGCCTGACGAAACCGCCTCTTTCTGCCTCAGCCGGGCCCTCACCGGTGCTTTAATGGCTATATAATTCCCCGTATCCTTCCGGCAACGGGACAGGCTCTCTCCGTAAGTACGGCACGGTTGTTGCCGCAAAGACACTGTTCCAGTAGCGGGCAGCATCCCCTGAGTCATTGTGTCCCAAGCGGTGTCCTAACGCTGCATTGTCCGAGCGCCGCGTTCTTCTCGTTTCAGAACTTTTACAATTCTTCTTCGAGAATTCGTCTTCTAGAATTCTTCCTTTAGAATTCTTCTTTCGTTTAGACTTTGAGAATTTTTGTTTTGTTTATCGAACGTTCGGTGATTTCGCAAGAGGTCTTTAGACGAACGGAACATGAGTGGCGATTCGTAAAAAATCGGAATTACTTTAAGGGATTTAAAAATATTCTAGTCCCACGGACACGCAAGTGTCTCTTGAAAATCATTGTCAATGTTAAATGTCACCCGATAAGATACAATGACGATGACTTGAGAAAACTTAGAAAAACAATTTTTATTTTTCACTTTGAATTGCTGATTCGACGAATGGCAAATTCTTCATCGAGAACTTGGAACAAGAAAAAAAATTACAATTTCATTCGGCTGCGAATCGAGTTAATTTATGCCGAACTTCTGAATTCATTAAGCGATAATCTAATCGGGTCTGATGATGTTTTTTTTTTGCATTCGATAGTCCACAGGTGTGACCGTTCGAAGCCCCGACGAGTTCGCTCCACCTGCAGTCGTAGATCGGCGCTTGTAGCGGTCATCCGCGATGAGCTGGCGCCTGCGAAACAGACACACGTGTTCGCGTGCTTTATATAGCGCGGCATCGCGATGCACTTAGTATTTTTTTTTTTTTTTTTTATTTCATCGTCGCATATACACGCGACTCGCGAGTACAGGCCGCAGTCGGCTGTCCGCACGCGGGCGTACCTGAATTATTAACGAACGGCCACGTGTCCGGGTGAAAAGTTGGCGAATCAACTGCGCGCCCATAAATGATTCAACTCACAAACGCGAAACTTCCGCTTATCGAACATACCATTTTTTTTTTTTTTTTTTGTTACATACAACTTTTTTTTACATAGAACATTTTTTTAACATCGACCATTTTTTTTGTTAACATAGAACATTTTTTTTAAACAGAAAATTTTTTTTTTTTGCACAGGGGAGACCGGGCCAGAATGGCACAGCGGAGCAAAATGGGACAGTGAGGGAAAAACTCACTCTTGCAATAATTTTTGGATGCCCCATTTTGTCCCAACAATACATCCCGATTTTCAAACCCGTTTTGCCCCAATTACAACCATCGCCACCATCCAAAAGTTATTGGAAAATTGAGTTTTATCCGATTATCGCGTTTTGCCCCGCTCGCCCCCTAGAATATTCTTTTTTTTTTTTTTTTTTTTTTTTTTTTACACAGAACATTCTTTTTGGCATAGAAATTTTGCCTTTTCATATAAAAAATTCTTTGCTACACAGAACATTTTTATTTATAGAAACTTCTACGCTCAAGGTTTATTTTAGTCTCGTAACTTCATTGGTTGAAAGTCCATTCATCGACGATTAAAAAAAAAAAATTGTTTGCGAGTGAAATTGGGTCATTAATCTGGCGCGGAAAGCGTCGCGGGGATATTTTCTTAAAGCCCAATGCGGAGCGCCTTGAGCCAACTGGAGCGAGTCGGTTCGAAGGATTTGTCCGGTCTCGCGTTTCCCTCGACGGAGGAATGCTTTGAAGCTCGCGTCCAAACACGAGCTCTTTCACGCTGGGCGAGGAAGTATCCCACTGGATTATCGATTAATTCATATCCACGCCTCTCTTAACTCTCGTGCCAGCGGACGAGCGAGGGTGCAACTGTTGGCGAGCTAATTCTGCGAAAGCCGGGGACGGTCGACGACGCAAAATAATCCGGGCAAACATGCTTTATCCATCCGCTCGTGTTTGATTAATCGAATTATAATGAAAAGTACATGAAATCGGCGTGCGACCGTGAGTACTTCGAGTTAATGCGAACTGTTCTCATAAATTTCGATGATTTATGTTAAACAGCGGGTAATAACGTTATAATATTTTTTGAGCAAACGAGCATTATCGATCGAGTTCTCTTTGATTAATCGAATTATAATTGAAGTTTAGATTAAACCCGTATAAGCGTATGAGAACATTGTGTTGATACGAACTGTCCGATAATTTGTGTAATTTGTATTAAATTCATGGTAATAATGTTATTTTGTTATTTTGTTATAATTATAATATTTTTGAGCAAACAGATTTCATCTATTCGTTCCTGTTTGATTAATCGAATTTTAATAAAGTTTAGATGAAATCTGTACGAGCCATTAGTACTCCGAGTTAATACAAATTGTCCGGTAATTTCAATAATTTATAGTAAATCCCGGATAATGTTTTCAAGCAAATAAGCATTATCTATCCGCTCCTCTTTGATTAATCGAATTATAATCTAAATTATCCGTATAATAAACTACTCGAAAATACTCAAAACACAAATAACAAAATGCTATATGTATTTAAAATACAAAATAATTTTTGCACTTGAAATACATTTATAAGTACTTCGATTAAGTACCTTTGAAAATACCTCGTAAAAATCCCGTTCATCCCGTCCGGCCTAATCTACAGTACATCCTTATATGGAGAAATGCAATAAAAAATATTTTGTATTTTGTACGTGAAGAACCCGAAAAGTTCTTAAAACACGTATTTAAAATACATGAAATACATCAACTATTTAAAATACTGCCCAGCTCTATTTTGTACTTAAAGTTAACGTGAACTATCTGATAATTTCAATAATTTATTTCAACCTTTGACTAACGTTTTGTTTTGTTTTTGTCTTTCAGGGTGGAAGAACTTTGACGATTGGCCGCGAGCAGTGTCGAAAATTGATTCGATAATGCCGACGGTGTTTCTGGACCGGTTGCCGGTCCCGAGTTTTCGCGTCTACACGACGATAAGCGTCGCTATCCTGTCGTGTTCGGTCTACTACGCAGCGCAGATCATAAACGATCCGGGCTGGCGAACCAATCAAACGAGCGTAACAGTCGACGACGATGTTGGAAAGGCAAACGAGAGCATCGTCGACAGAAGAACACCCGGTGTTCATCTCAAGGAGCTTCTCGCCTGTATGATTCAGGAACCGGTGTGCTTTTGGGTGAGTTCTTTTTTTTTCTGAAAAATTCGGTCCGCACCGATAAAAAAAAAATACGGTCGAATTAACTTAATTAAAGATTGAGGCAGGGACATTCAAATAAATATTTTGTTTGGTACATCCAGAAGATCGGTTAGTGAAAAAAAAATTTCACGTTTCCACCAAACTGTTTTTGTGGCATTAACATATTATGTTCGACAAACTAATTAATCATTTAGTATACACCGATAAAAAAATCAGCTTCAATGAACTAAAGATTCGGCCAGGGACATTCACATTTGGTTAAATCAACAATTTTTTGGACGATTATACCAAAATATTTGTGAGGCATTACTATATTCTGCTCGACCAGTTATATATTTATTCGTTCACTATACACCGACGAATAAGCTGTCGATTCAACTGAGGGATTCATCGGACAAGGCCGTTCAAATAAATATTTTGTTGAAACAGCTAAAATCTTGGTTCGTTCAACAATTAAAAAAAAAAAAAAATTCACCAAAATATTTCTGCGGCATTAAATATATTCTGTTCGACCAACTAAATATTTATATATTCGGTATTCATCGAAAAAAAAAGATCGAATCACCAATCAAGATTCAGGCACGGACGTTCAGATAAATATTTTCTTGGTACAGCTAAAAGATTGCTTGGCTCAAAAACAAATTTTGTTCGACCAACGCAAACTTTTGTCTGAACGCTCCAGCCGGCATTGCTTTAGTCGATTAAACCGCATTTTATTCATTAGCATAACAATTATCACGCAGATTATTCACGGCTCGTCGAAGCCTCTCCATTGCCGCATTCCAAGGTTTGCCTGCGAGGTGCAACATCGACCGGAAGTTCCTTCATCGAGCGCGTTCGTTCCTCAAAACTAAAGTGCCCGAGTGAATCGAACACTTTTATTTATTTCTCAATGCCGTCGTTCGACCCGACACCTGTTCTTTGACTCCGAGCAGCAAATGGGCGTTTCGGTAATGCCGCGTCGTGTCTCTGCCGGTATATTTAATCGAGTTGCGTTACACGTCGACTCGACAGTGTAATTGAGCTTCCAAATTGCATGGCTCTCGAGAGCCGGTCCGCGCATGCGCGTAGGCAAAGTGTATTGCGATACACAATTCCATGCCAGGCACGCTGTACAGTAAACGCAACGTTAAGATTCTTTGGAAATCCGTGGAAAGAAAATTACAGTTAATCTCGGCTTTAATTGCGCGATCTCCAGTAATTCATACAATGTCGGTAGCGTGCAATTAGAGCGCGATGGAGTGTTATACACGTTTCATTGAAGAGACGCGTAATTAAAAGTCCAAGACGCGGTGTCGCGGGCGAAGTTGTTACCGCAATGTACTGTAATGTAATCCCTTCCTTTTTTTTTTGCAAGAAAATCTGCGCTTTCTTGCATCAGTCTCGACTGATGCGTCGCTGTGGGCAATTCACTGTGCAGCTATTTTTAGACTGTCACGTGACCGTCAATTGACGGTTCCGAAAGCGACCGCACTGCGACAACAGCGACATTAACTCTGAAAACCTCCACGGTCCCAACTTAAAAATTTACAAAGCATCAATCTCGTTAAACAGAAAATAAATTTTGCACTCATTTTATAATCTTGCTTCATTGGTGAATTAATTGATTTAAAAAAAATGAAAATATGAATGATTACGAAACCAAGGAGAAAAATTCGTTTGAAACTAACCTGGAATTCTAAAAAGTTTATCGAATTTGTGACCAAAAAAAATTACGGTCAAGTCACACGGAGAAAAATAGTTCTGCGTCTAACAAAATGTAGTTCCTTCATAATTTCTTGTTGTGGCAGCAAAGATATTTGGTTGCTGCAGCAAAATATTTGCTGCCTCAGCAAAACATTTGTTGCCACAGCAAAATATTTTGTTGTCCCTATCTTAACCAGGTAAATCAGTTATGGTAACAAAATTCTTGTTGTCCCAACAATTTTTTTTTCTCCGTGCACACCTAGATAGATGTTTTTCGCTGTTTTGAAACAAACATTTTCTGGTAACGAAAAAGACAGTAATTTTTTGGTCAATTGATCCGTACAAAAAAATGATCGTCACGGCACATCTCCAACTACTTTGTCACTCTTGAGAAATAGGAGGTGGGTAAACAGCATGGACTTCGGAATCGGAGCGCCGGCTCTCGTGTACTGCAATCCCGACATACTTATGGTTATCGATTATCGAACGGTGTACCAATGCTGGTCCGGAGGAATAGTTTTCTTCTCCTCTTTCCTTCGAGGTACGAGGAAAGAAACGAGCGAAGAGAGCTCGGTCCGCAGTGCGTTGTAGGCAATCAAGGGCGAGAGTGAGCGGGGGGGGATTGGATGGCGCTTGACGCCAATCCGAGCTACGAAAGGGGTGTCGATGTTCATTTTCGCCTTTCTTCAAATAAGCTCAAGTTTATGCGCCGTTTGCAATTTAAGTTTGTGGGTACTTCGCACATGGCGTTTGTGCGTGCCAATAAAGTTTGTTAGTCCGCAAGCGAAGTTTATGCGTCACTTGCAAATGAAGCTTGCAAGTCTGCTCCAAGTCGAGTGTATGCTAGGATGCAAAGAAGTTAAGTTGAAGTTGAGCTGCAAATGAAGTTTGGAATTCGGGCGTGTGCGGTATTGCAAATGATGTTTGTGCGTCATTGACAATGACGCTTCCCTTACAACTCAAGTTTATTCTTCCATTACAAATGAAGTTTATTCTTCAATGACAACTGACGTTTATTCTTCAATGACAACTGACCTTTATTCTTACATGGTAAATGAAGTTTATTCTTCAACGGTAAATGAAGTTTATTCTTCAATGACAAATGACATTTATTCTTCCGTGGCGGATGAAGTTTATTCTTCCATTGCAAATGAAGTTTGTGTCTCCCTTACAAATGATGCCGGTAAGTCTGTTGCGAGTCTAGTGTATGCAGGATAGAAGATGAAATTTGTGCGTCACTGGCAAATGCATTTTATGCGTCCCTTGCAAATGAAGTTCGCAAATCTGCTGCAAATCACTGTTTCTAAGCCTAAGCGACTCTCGACCTTCTCGACCTAATTGGGCCGAGAGTGTATGCTGAGTTGCAAATGAAGTTTGGGCATCACCGGCAAACGAAGTTCGCAAGTGTATACCGAATCGCAAATGAAGTTCATAGCCTGAGCAGGAAATTTACGTTCGCCCTAGTGATGCACATAAATGTTGCTTCCGCCCCGGATGCGTAAGTTCATCGCTCGAGCGATTAAAACCGAAGGCTCTTGGGGTTTTTTTTTTCTTTTTTTTTTTTTATCGTTCGATGCGGCGAATCGACAAAGATCCGGTCGCGGTTCGACGAACAGTCCGAGCCCCACGACCTATTACAACAGTCCGAGCCACCGCACAATGTGTCCGTACGCCAGTGCCTCTGGCTGCAGAACGCAGTCGCCCACAACGTACATACACGCCTCGGAAAATGGGGAATAAGCTGCCGCATTGCAACGCGCCCGTGTGTATAAAGACGAAAGTATAACGGGAAGCGGTAGCGAGGACACGCGAGAAGCGGTAAGAAAATTCCGTGCTTCACTCGCAACGACTGAGGCGGGTCTTTGTGAAGGAGGACAGGCATATAAAGGCGAAGGAGAAAAACGTCGCGTGTACGCAATGACCATCGAGGAAGCTAGCGAGCGAGCAGAAACGCGCTCGGACAGGTTGCACAACGTTCGTGTGCCGTCGGCGCTTAATGTGCAACGATGACGAGCCTCCATTCGAACCGGAAATGCGTCAACAAAATCCGTCGCTAAATCGTCGAAAATTCAGCGAAATATCACCTGTCGTCGCGGTGAGGTGGATGACAAGAAAAAACATTGGCGATAATGAAACAATTTTCGCTGTTCGTCAACAATGTTTGGCTTCGCGATAGCGACGAAGTCAGTCAGGTCAGTTTTTGTGGAGTTGGGAAAAAATTACCCGAATTTAGTGCACCACCTCCGCCAAAAGATTATCCGCGAGCTTATGTCACGTCCCAAAATTGAATTCCGGATGAAGTTCGCAAATGAAGGAGAAAATGAAATAATTGGTGAAAATAATATAATTGGCGAAAATAAAATATTTGGCGACAATAAAACAATTGGCGATCATAAAACACTTGGCGTAAATAAAACAATTGGCGAAAATAAAGCAATTGGCGAAAATAAAACACTTGGCGAAAATAAAACAATTGGCGAAAATAAAGCAATTGGCGAAAATAAAACAATTGGCGAATATAAAACAATTGGCGAAAGTAAAACAATTGGCGAAAATAAAACAATTGGCGAAAATAAAACAATTGGCGAAAGTAAAACAATTGGCGAAAATAAAACACTTGGCGAAAATAAAACTCGTGGCGAAAATTTAAAAAATTGGCAAAGATTTAAAAACACTGGCCGTTCGCAAACATTTTTAGCTTCGCGATAGCAGTGAATCCAGTTAGGCAGGTTTTTCGTCTCGTTACCAAAAAAAAAGTTATCCGAATTTATTGCGCACGTTCGCCAAAAGATTATCCTTAAACTATGTCGCAACCGAAAGTTGACTTCACTTATATATAGCATAGCTCACAGATAAGATAAGTTTTGCCAACAAGTTTTTTCTGTCCGTAGCGACACGAAAATTTTAACCCGCGGAACAACGAAGAAAGTAGCGAAATTAATTCCGATAAAGTTCACCGAGATTCCTCGGATATCGGTCGTTGCAGCACGACTGCGAAAAAACTGCAACCCTCCAACATTCCGATTCTATCGTCGACGCCAGCCCACAGTGGTTTCGCACAATACGCGGAATTGTATTCGTTTTCTTTTTGTTCACTTTTTTTTAAATATATTTTTTCAGTTTTTCTCGTAAACAACATAAATTTGTCGCAGATTAACCTATTGCTCGAGACCGTTGTCGGCTTACATTATCGCGTGTCGTGCGATAAGCGCGTGTCCGCCAACGGCCGCGATATATGTTGCACCGTCGTGAGAACATCAACCGGCCGCCAAAGGCGAAATAAAATAAGTGCCGGAGAGTCGCGGCGATTTTTCGCGACCTGGCGAGAAACTCAAGGTGAGTCGACGAGTCGGGCGTGAGATCGATTTTTAATCCACCGTTCGTTAACTTCACCGAAAGCTGCGGTTCGATTCTCGCCAGAAAGTGAAGCTCGAACTGAATTTCATATTTAATTTACAAGTCGAATGGACAATTCGGGAATCGAGCCGGACAGAGAGAGAGAGAGAGAGAGAGAGAGAGAGAGAGAGAGAGAGAGAGAGAGATGTTTATTACGTGCTCAGGGACCAAAGTCCCTAAAGATAGTTTGCCGAAACATACAAGAAAACAAATAAAGGCAAATAATCTGAAATGGAAAAAACAGATAGATTTTACAAATAACTTACATAACTAATGGCGCTGCGTAAAAATCAGGCAAAAATAAAGCAAACAAGTAAGCAACAGAAAAAATTAAGCGAAATTAAGAGAGAGATGTTTGTACCGTGTTTTGGGACCGAAGTCCCTAAAGAACGCCGTGCCGAAATATACAAGGAAAATGAAATACAAGCAAATAAAGCGAAGAACCTAAATCGAAATAAAATACATACATACAACTTACATAACTAATGGCGTTGATAAGCAAACACAAGCCAATATAAGCCAAAAAATTAAGTGAGGCAGAAAACATAAGCAAAAGTATGACAGCATAAGCAAAGTATTGGGAAATAAAGCAAAAAGAAAGATACAAAAAGCATAAGCAAAATATTGGGAAATAAAGCAAACCGATTGGGAATAAAGCAAAAATAAAGATACAAAAAACAAAAGCCAAAGACACAGATTAGAATGGTAAAGGCTGGGAACTGAGGGAAGTGTTCGAAATCGACGAGTCGCTGCGCTATTTTCTTATTTTGAATGAATTCTTTGATTTTTTAGAATCTGAATAAATTTTTTTTTCAGAATTTTCTATAATTTCAAAATTTCTCGAAACTTTTAAAAATCGATGTAGAGGCACGAATTTCGAATACGCTTCAGTATCACGATTTCACAGTACACACAAAAAGTTTCGAGACGGTTGTGCCAACCGTTTCATAATTATGGCTTCAACAAAATCTTAAAAACCGATAATTGAAAAATGATAGAAAATTCTAAAAAAAAAGTCATGCGACTTCTAGAAAATCAATGAATTCATTTGAAGAGAAAAAAAGGTTTGCCGATTATTTGTTGAAAATTAATTAATTGCATTAATTGCAAAATTAATGTAATTGACATCTTTAATAAAGTTGATTTTTTTTTTCAGATTTTTATACCGTCAGGAAGTGTTCAAATTCTCACTGAATCTCACTTTTGGCTGGGAATGTGCGTGTGAAGCATCCTCAAAAAGTGCGTCGCCGTCGATCTTTCGGCTAGCCTCGCTCGGCCCACTTGCCAAATGCATGCCGGACTGACAAATCCGTCGCTGTGTTGGCGAACGTCAGAGCCCGAGAGGCGGAGGATTCGAAAATTATTCATAACGCTTGGGCGAAATAGCGAGAACGCGAGCGCGACGACTCTCCGGCGTTCGAGGAAAATCGACTTTGCCAGACACGGGCAAACTAATCACCGATTACATATTCAATTGCGAACGAGGAAACCCGTTAGATAAGTCATGAATGTCAAGCCAATGACGAATAGGTCGAACGGAAGCTTGTTTCAAAAAGTGTTGTGTTTAAAAAGAAATAAACAAACTATGCAAACGGAAATTGCCATTTCGTTCGTTAGTTAATTTTCAACACTGTCCGAGACTTCACTTGCCTTTTAGTTTCCACCGGTGTTGAGAATTTAACGGTCAACTTGTATCAGGCACCTTTTTTTTCACCGGTTAAGTTTGTGCGTTAAAGAAAATGACTGTTGGCACAAATGAGTTCGGCTTAAATAATCGCCCTACCAACAAAGACAAATTGCCATCGGCAAAATATCTTACCGTGCTATTTAAGGAGGTTGGAGCATTTCGCGATAGTTAAATAAGTGCTACATTTTTAAAGTCGTTTATACAAGTACATATCAATTGATTATAGTGTATGGTTGTTTAAACAATACTTGCAATGGATTTTCAAAAATATGAACTAGTTAGTGCTAATTTTTGAAAAGTTACATATTCGTTATGTTTTGTTCAAAGAATAATCCGTCATTTTTTCTTAATTTTGATGCATTACGGCTCATTCTCTTCCTTGAAAGATGCTCTACGAATTCATTACCTGGACATTCGACAGTATTTTCCGTTTAAAAATGATAGACTTATTTATATCCTGTCATTTTTAAACGGAAAATACTAGCAAATATCTAGATGGTGAGTTAATGGAGTATCTTTGAAGGAAGAAAACAAACCGCAATACATCAAAATCGAGCAATTACGGATTATTCTTTAAAAAAACTGATCGAATATGTACCTTTTCAAAAATTAACAAAAACCATTTAATATCTTTTCTCGATATAGATTTTTCTCCATTAAGGACATCTGCTGTAATACGAATAACCATTCACTATAATCAATAAATGCGTAAAAGTTCGTATAAATGACTTTCAATGGCGCTCCAACCTCCTTACGACAGTTTCAACCTTTGATCGTAACCAAATTTGCAACTTCCGTTCGAATCCACCTCAGCAAAAATTATGAATTATTCTTTGAACAAACCGAGTATGTAACTTTTCAAAAATTGGCACGAACCAGTTACTATTTTTGAAAATCACTTGCAATCAATGTTTTTCTTGATTATGGACATCCGTTATAAGACAACTAACAATTCACTATAATAAAATAGATGCATACAAATTTGTATAAACGACCTCTTAAATTTAGCACTCATTTGACTAATTCGAAGCGCTCCAACCTCCTTAACGATTTCTACCTTCGAATTATACCCAAATGTGCAACTTCCGTTCGAATCCACCTGACGAATCGAATCGATCGTCTCATTATCGCACCTACGGAATAGAATCGTGTTACGCCAGGCGGCTCGCACGCTTAAGTCCATTGCCACTGTCGAGTCGGTTTGATCGATCGCGGATTCTTGACCTACGACCACGTACATAATCGGCAGCGCGACGTCGAGGCTCGGTGTCGAAAGAAACCGACGACGATACGTTCGAGGAATAAACATATTGCGTTCATTGGCTTCGGCCACTTCCCGCTACCGCGTCTCAGCAAAACCACGAGGATATCTCTGACTAACGCACATGAAAGCACCGGGAGAGCGACGTGTGTCAGAGTCCACGAGAATCGCGCTCGGGTGTTTTTATACACTGTAAATCACCGACATAATAATTCGCGCGGATGCGCCTAACAATCTTATTAATTACCTCCAACGAAGGGCATTGCAATAACGAGCTCGATCAAGCGCAAGCGCTCAACTTAAATATAACTAGAGATATGTCGTGACGGTCGTTCTGCGTAACCGTCAATTGACCGTCTTTTTTTGATTCAAGAAAACGTTTGTTCTGCAATGACCGTCTTTTTTTCGTTCGGAGTTTTTTTGTTCAACTTTTTAGCACTCTTGGTTGGTTTCAAACGAATTTTTTTATAGCAGTCCAGTTTGATTTGTTAATAATTCATATTTTCATTTTTATCAATTAATTCATCAATGAAATAACATGACAAAATGAATACAAAATTAATTTTTTTCTGGTCAACGACTCTGTTAATTGTGAAGTTGGGACCGTGAAGGTTTTTAGAGTTGATGTCGCTGTTGTCACAGTGCAGTCATTTCCGGAATGGTCAACGGAGGGTCTGGAAACACGTGACAGTGAATTATAACCATTCGCTTATCGAGGTGATCGCACTTTACACTCGACCATTGTCGGAATTAATCGATCATACAGTGAATTTATGTGTAAGGCAAAGTTTCCAATGCTCGGACGGTTAAGAGCATCCCCAGATTCCAAGCAATTATTAAACTGGTCAAGAGCAAATTGTTCGTGAAAATGAGTGAAACCGATGTCAACCTGATAGTTTCTAGTTTCCAAAACACATTGATCAATTACAAAAAGATAAATATTTTTTTAAGTTATGGAAGGAAATAGAGTTCGAACGTACTAGTCTACGGAAGCGGTTTCCGGCAGAAAATTTTTATTTACGCGAAGCAATACCGAAAATAAGCTAAGCAGAAAGTTGATTGACCTAACTTCTTCGAGATAATCACGCCCAGTGTAAACTGCGTTCACTTAGTCTATCGAGTTGCGACGGGTGATCAGAGCCGATGACAACGGCATTAATGGTTTTTTTTTTTAATTATTGAAAAGTACCTACGTACAAAAATAATATAAGGCTTTGGGAGCCACTCTGACCCATCAAGCCATTTGCTCATCTTAAGGCTCCACCTTACGGCATGAATGTAGTACAATGCAGAGCCACGTGTGCGTCCATTGTGACACTACGTTCATGCACTTTCGCAAACTATAATAATCGGTTTTCTTAATTCCTTGTAAGTTTTCAATCGAAAGTCGACTGCACACCGAAGCGTTTATGTCAATATCATAGTCTTGCATGATTTGACGCATATGCGTAGCATATTAACAATGCTAAGTCGGAACTGAAAAATTGTCCAGTTCCGTCGGTAAAACAGGTTGAAAAAGGAAAAAAAAGCTCCAGCATCCCCTCAAGAGTATGTGAAACACCAGCGTATGTGAGCGCCACTGATGCTATCTCTCTCGCACTCCACAGTGTTTCACATGCTCTTAAGTTCGGCGTAAATAAAATCTGCATAGGAGTCTCCGACGACTCTGACGCATCGTAGCATTGGTACAGTTATCTCAGTGCAGCGCCATTCGCGTGCCATTAATTAATGCCAGGTCCTTTCCTTTCACACCGGCACCGCATTTGGTCGACATAACCTCCCAACGCTAATGACGCTCGCGCATGCACCGTTGAATCGCTGCTGGGTTTCGCCTTCCTAGCTTCTCAACTTACAGCGAGATAAGAGAACTCGCACGCAACGGGCTTGGCTGACTTCCGGCTAAAATTAGGCATCCTTTTATACATTCAGCCCCGTTTATTTGGCAGCGATGAGATTCATACTTGCGACGACGGACACGCACGTTTATACGGCGCAACGTTTCACCTCTGCGGTCGGACGGTTGGACCAATGTCACGGGCGTTCTGTGTACACACGAACTGCGCTCGGCGGGGCAAAGTGTTAAAGATATTGACGGGATTGTTCGTAGCTTCTTTTATCGATCTCGTCTCCGCGGAATAGGAGGCGCCTTTCCTTTTTCGCTCGGTGTAATGATGCGCGAAATGATCGACATTCTTTCGATCCGTTAAAGGACAAAAAAAAAGTAGCAAATTGAAATTTTCATATCCTTTTTCCAAACCAGTTGAACATTGAAATTTTCATATCGCTCTCTGATAATGTTCCGTTATTCACAAAGCTTCTTCTACGAGAAGGCATTTTATGTAGTTTTGTATTTCGTATTTCTGGGTTATTTTTGCTTCCTCATAGAGGAAGTCAAAAGTTTCGCGCTAAAGCAACATTATGAGAAAGCCCAATTTTTTTTTTGCTGTCATTTTTCTTCATCCATTTTTCTATGTCATTCGATAGTTCCACATGATCGTCAAATGACCGAAACGCCTATCCAGTTGTGAAACGACGGTCTTCGTTTTTTCGTCCCCAAATTGGTCACATTTTTTTTCACACTGCATGCATTTTGATCTATTCAAGGTAGATAAACATACACTCTAAACAAACAGAAGTTAATAGGTGACGTTTCCGGTTAGGACAATCCAAAAAAAAAAAGAATAAGGAAAGGACAATTTGTTATAAAAACGCGCTCATCTGAATATATCGAATGTGAATAGAAATGTAGTCTATTTCTGTTTTTCTCATTGTAAACTTTTCACCACACATTCTTGCATTTTCATATTGTTCATAGAATCTTTAATGCACCCATCTCAACTTTATGAAGAATTATGACCTCGATAGTTCGAGGTCATAATCGGTCACAAACAAATCGTTCATTTTTCGGTTTTTTTTTTTTTTTTTTTTTTTTTTTTTTTTTTTTTTTTTTTTTTATGAGAAACGTCACGTGACCGTCAAATGACCCGTTTTATGACGACCTCGCAACACTACAGCGGAGTGCCTCTTTTGAAAAGAGTATATCTTTCGAAAAGAGTGTCACCCTCCAAGGTTCATTGTCTATGGGTTTATTGTCTCAGAAGGAAAAGCTACTTCGGCACGTAGCACGGGTTGCGTTGCCGTTCGAGTGGTCTCCTCTGCACATATACGCCCGAGTACAATGGACCGGACTCCGCAACAGCAGAGCAAAGAGAGCTTCGCGCGAGACAGACGCTTACTTATTTCGGCTCTCCACATGCCTCGCCACTCCCCAGTCTGCAACCTGCTGTCTCCTCTCAATCATTTATAATTTGCGACAGTCCTGAAGGCGTTTTCGTGCAACCAGTCGAGCGGTGCCTCGACGCCCATGCGCTCTCTCCCCTCCATTCGTACCACAAGTTTTCACGGTTGGCGCGGCGCTCCCGCCGATACCGACAAAAATCAAGTACACTCGCGATATTGTCGTGGAAAAACAAATTGTGAAGAAAAAATTAATGAACAGGAATTATGCATTACGAATATCCATACTGCTGTTGCGGCTGGAGATGATCGATTTAAAAAATCTTTAGAGCCGAAGGACTCCGCTCGATGACCCATTGGCAATGTTTGTATGGTGTCAATATTATCTTTCATAATATCAAAATTTTCCGTCGCTGTGTTCAAGAATCGAGAAGGCCGGGTTCAAGTGAAAGACTTTAACCGGGGCCAGATGAAACACTGTGACCGGGGTCAAATAAAACCCTTTAACTGGGGTCAAATGAAATACTTTGAGTGGCGTAATGTGAAACACTTTAGCTGTGATGAAATAAAACACTTTGACCGGTGTCAAATGAAACACTTTGACCGGTGTCAAATGAAACACTTTGATCGGTGTTAAATGAAACACTTTGACCGGTGTCAAATGAAACACTTTGATCGGTGTCAAATGAAACAGGGTGGGTTGAAATATTCTACGCCCCCATGCGTGAACTAGCATGAAATATTATAAGTCCTTTACGCGGGGGGGGGGGCGGTCGAGGGGAGGGGTTGGATCGATGGAAGAGACTGATGCGTCACTATAATTGCCTTTATCAATTAGTTTACGGAAAATTCTATGTCCCTTTGGTCCCCCGCCTTGGGTCTCGATTATTCCAAGTCCCTATTCCAAGTAAGTTTCGGAGACACTCAAAGGGAACTTGCGTAGCGCGCGACCCGCCAGAAGCCCTAGTATAGATATAGGGAAGAGCGGGGCAAAACGGAACAGGCAAAACGCAATGTTCCAATAATTTTTGGATCCGACAGTGGGGCAAAACAGCACAGAAAATCCAGATGTATCGATGGGGTAAAATGGAACATTAAAAAATGATTGGAAAATGCCTCCCGTTTTTCCCCACTCTACCATTCGGCCCCGCTCTTCCCTATGTGTATATAGTTGGTGTAAAAAAAAAAAAAAACTATGTGCCATTTGCCAATAAATCCACAGGAGGTTTCGACCTACTAAAAAATCTTTTTTATTTACGTTTTTCAGCCACTCATGAACATGGCGTACTGCGCGCTTATACTTTTGGGGAAATCGATACAAAAGCTCGTCTTCGGCGAGTTACGACCGTCGGAGCGTCAACATCTCAAGGACAAATTTGGAAACTTCGTCTTCTACAAATTTATCTTCGTCTTCGGTGTACTTAACGTGCAGTACATGGACGAGGTTGTACTGTGGTGGGCATGGTTCACCGCACTTGGTTTTCTCGGCCTTCTCAGTCAGCTGTGCAAGGATCGATTCGTATACGTGAGTAAAATATAACTTCAAATATAAACATAAATACATACATTAAATATATAAATATATAAATATATAAATATATAAATATATTAAAATTTTTCTCTTATCTATAATCCAAGTTTATGCATATAGGATATGTGTGTGTGTGTGTGTGTGTGTGTATTTTTGTGTACATTATGAGTCGTGCGAGGGTAACCTTGTGCAATAATGAAAAACGCCTTTCACTTTTGAACACAGTCAATGTTCCCGTATCGGAGCCGTTGTAACGGGAGATCTATGGATCGATATAATTATTGGCTAGCGCCTCGATTATAGGGAGATCGGTCGGTTTTTTATTTTATTTTTTATTTTTATCTGCACTGTGCAATGTTTCGCGGCGATAGAGATGTGCATAAATTTAAGCGAATGGGAAACGAGTTGTGTACATTGTATCGATCACAGTGTATCTTGATCGAGGATAGATTTTCAGCAATTTTTTTTATCTTTCTTCTTGTCACTTTTCGATTGGCTATTTAATTAGAATGATGGAATTATGAGAAGAAAAAAAAGGAGAAAATTAGTGAGAAAATATACGACGAATAGTTTGTTATTATTATTATTTATTTGTCCCGGCGATAATAAACGTAAATAAATAAAAAGAAACTGCGTCAGCGGCGTTCAATGTACACATTTTATCGATCACATGATATCTAGATCAAGGATAAATTGTCGGTCACTTTGTTTATGATTTAATTTTTCGAATGACAATTAATTAAAAATGATAAAATTATAAGAAAAAAAAAGAAGAAAAATGATTAGAAAAAAACGACGGGTTGGTGAGGATAACGAGTAATTTCTTATTCGGAGGCCTCGATTATCCGAAGATCGGCACGTCGGATCGGGATATGAATAGCTTTTGTTTTTATAGTTATTTTTACCTGCACTTTGCAAGGTGTTTCTCGGCGACAAAAACGTAAACACATAAAAAAGAATGCGAAACTAGTTATGAGCGGTGCGTCAGCGAGGACCAATATACAGATCGTATCGATCGCAGCGAATCTAGATCGAGGATAAATCGGCAATTTGTTTTTATTTTTCGAATGTCAATTCATTCAGAATTGTGGAATTGTAAAAAAAAAAATATTAAAAAAAGACGTGTAAGCGAGCGTAACGATATTCCTTAGTGCTGACCTTCCAAGCGCTGCGTTCATCGAGAAACGAGTGCTATATATATACATTTTTTTTTTCGTTGCGCAACAAAATCACGAGCCGCAAGATCCCGTTAACGTAATCCAATTCAGATAACGAGGTTACTACTGAATCGGGTTGACGGTGAAAAAAAAAAAAATAAAGGATGAGAACTATGCCGCAGCTGGCGAATGACGCATTCGCACCGAGTATGGAATTTACCGGCGCGTGAGTCAACGGTTGGGATAAAAAATAAATAAATATAATTTATTTTGCTCCGATCGATTCGCGATGTCCATTAACTGATATCGCTTGTGCACTTTCGATATGACAACAAAAAATCGATAAGGTAAAGGCTCGGACGGTTAAGAGTTATTAATTGGTAAAAAAAAACAAATTTTTTGTGGAAATAACTGAAAGCTTGGCGCTACCGATTCGATATGCTTAAGGATCGGCGGATTAGCAGAATCATTAAGAAAATAATGTATAATTTAGCTAAATAAATAATTCTGTGGAGGGCCCAACAAGCAGGGCCGAAATGTCAAGGAACGAGGTTTGGAGTTTCGCACAGTTTTTCCATACTAACGGTGCCGATGAGTCGATCGTAGCCGTAGCAGACACCACAAACAAAAATAAAAGGACACGTTTGTTTATTCAAACCTGTAAAACATAGTTTGTCACTTGTATAACAAATTTATTTTTACAAAACTTTGTATTCTGATTTTACGATTTTTTTTTTTTTTTTTTACAGTGTGGGTGTGTTCGACGACTGGGACGTGTCCGAGCATAGTTAATTTTACCTTAACCGACGGCACATTTATATCTCTACCACTCACAACTCTACCAGAAAACATCTCTGCCTTATTAGAACTCTACCAAGATCTCTAACACTGATGAAAAAAAACTGTTCCGGAATTTTATTCAAATTCCGGTAGAGTTGTATTTCAATTCGGGTAGTTTTATTTTGATTCTGGTAGAGTTTTTTTTTTTTTTTTTCATCAGCGGTAGAGATTTTGGTAGCGTTCTAATACGGCAGAGTTGTAATGTGGTAGAGTTGTGACACATTTACATCTCTACCACTCACAACTGTATCAGATAACAACTCTAACGTATTAGAACTCCACCAAAATCTCTACCAGAACGTAAAAAAAAACTCTACCGGAATAAAAATAAAATTCTAGCGGAATTACAATGATACTCTACAGGACTTAAAATAAAACTTTACCGGAATTGAAATAAAAACTCTACCGGAATTACAATAAAACTCCACCGGAATACAAGGCTACCGTCTAGTTGCGTATTCCGGTAGAGTTTTATTCCCGTTCCGGTCGAGTTTCAGTTCAATTCCGGTAAAGTTTTATTTCAATTCCGGTAGAGTTTTAGTTAAATTCTGGTAGAGTTTTGTTACTTTCTGGTAGAGTTGTGAGTCGTAGAGATGTAAAAATGTGCCTGACACAGAAAAAAAATCAAATGTGTTCGTTGCCGTTCGATAAAAAAAATATTTAAAAATGTTACTTTTTTTTTTTTTTTTTGCAGTTGTCTTTCTCACCGACGACACCGGGCTGGAGTCACGCTCGACTTTTGGGACTGCTGGCGGCTATATTGGCGCTCTCCTCCTTCATGCTTCTCCTATCAACCGCCGCGGCCTTCTTTTTCGTGTCCTTCAACACTTACGCGTTCATGGCTGCCGAGGTGAGTTTCTTGCCGCTGGTACTGCCGCTGCATGAGAGATACTCTTTACCCGAGTGTATCGGTTAAGGACTCTCTCTCTCTCTCGGGCTCGCTCTATACGCGTATCGATCTGAGCTCTCCTATGCGGCGCCGCTGCTACGCTATCGCTACACGATAGCGGTAACCGTTACCGGCGTATGTAAGTGCGCACTGTGAAACAGTTGATGCCGAACCCACTCGGTAATAAAAGGTTTGTAAAGGGCGACGAATATCCTCGACACTTGTTCTTCTTAATTTTACAATTACTTTTTTTTTTAATGCTATTCGTCGAGAGGACGAAAATTGTGGAAGTTTGTTAAATTTACGAAACTTTTTTTACTGCGCATTTTTATTTTTTTTTACGGCGTCCTTAAGATGGCATCGATTTTCCAATTAATCGGAACTCAGCAGTAATCATTACCGGCGTATGTGAGTGCGCACTATGAAACAGTCCGAACACACTCGGTAATGTTCGATATCCGATATCGTTTGTTTACTTTCGATATGAAATCTTATATGAAACCTTTTATGAAATCTTATATGAAACCTTATATGAAACCTTATATGAAACCTTATATGAAACCTTATATGAAACCTTATATGAAACCTTATATGAAACCTTATATGAAACTTTATATGAAACCTTATATGAAACCTTTTTATTTCGATATGAACTTTTATGGAAAGGTTTGAACGTTTAACAGATTTTAGAATTCTTGTTTTGTTATTTTTCATACGATTCGTCGAGGACAAAAATTGTGGGAGTTTGTTAAATTTACGAAACTTTTTTTACCGTGTAAAATCGCTGCGAGCAGATGTAAATCGCGCACGTTCTTTCTCTCGGTTTCTTTTTATTTTTTGCCGACCTTAACGCGACATCAATTTTCCAATTAGTCGGAATTGCGCTGTAATCATTACCGGCGTATGTAAATGCACACTGCAAAACAGCTGTTGCTGACCTTACTCGGAAATAAACGTTTGTACTTTTAACAAACATTTCTTATCGTCGAATGGCTTCGACATTTCTTATTTTATAATTTTTTTGTTCTTGTTAAAAATACGATTCGTTCATAACAACAAGAATTGTGGACGTTTGTTAAATGTACGAACTTTTTTTTGTTTACTGTTTATCGTTGCGGCAGTCGAAAACTGCTGCCCACATTTCTTCTCCCGGTTTTTTTGCTTCGTTTTTTATTTTACACTGTTAAATCGAGGTTATTATATGACGAGGATATTTGCATCAATTATCGAATGAAATACGATGCATCACATCGGGCTCGTTACGCATGCGCGATCCCGATTTTCAAAGTCAAATGACGACCTTAAGTCCGCATCAAATTTCCAATCGGTCGGACTGCCTCTGTTATTATATTTTCAATGAAAATTCGCACCGCGAAAAGAACGGAACATTATATAGTAGTAAAAGAGATTTATTGACGGAGATTATTTATACAGTTATCTTCTTATACGAGTTTTCTTGCTAATGGTAATTATACACATTGACGAAGCGCCATCGACCTAAGTACTTCAGTCCAAAGGAATATTATTTACCTTGTATAACAAAATATTGAGAAATCTTAGAAATATCGGTGAAATTGTTTAACACATTTTTTTTTATTACCTTCGCGTCGGAATTTGCGGAAGAGTTGGCGACTACAATTGCACCAGGAAATCCGTTGGATGCGCCTTTTATTCCGCTTTATTTTATCTATGATCTATCCGCCGTTTACGAAGCGCGTAATTATCTTAAAAATGTTCTGGATTCGATAGAAAAAAAGTAAAAAAAACATAACTGTGTAGGAATTCGCTGAAAAGTTGGTCGCCACATTTGCACCTAGAAACACGTTCTATGCGTCTTTTATTCCATTTTACGTTATCTGTGATCTATCCGCTATCTACGATCTGCGTAATTGCATTAAAAGTGTATTTTTGTCCGTAGGTGTTGAGCAACGTTGAAGAACAATTAATTGAAGTTTTTTTGGTTACCGACCGCGGTAACCATGCGCGTGCCGTTGAGCGTTACGGCGAGCGCGAAGAATCTGTGTGACTGAAAGTATTTCGACATTCGCGGAAGAGAAGTCGCCGTTTCGTTTCGCCGAGCTATGGCGCATAGTTGAACTATCGTGGCCTCTTATGTACACACGATTTTTATCGAATCAGGAAGGCACCGTTACGCAAACTCGTTCAATTTACTGTCTTCTCGCCGGCTGGTCAGTCACCTTGCTCGGCGTCGCTCTTCCAGCTGCGGTGGCAAACGAGTGGAGCTATCTATCGCTTCGGTATAGTACGATGCAATTTAGTAAACCATGAAGAAAAACATCGGCGCTACGCTGCTCGATTGACGAAAAAATGTTCACACGTTTCTTTGAAATTTTTTTACTATAATAGCAAAACAATACGCAGTTAAAAATCATCGCTAGAAATTTGTACTATAAAAAAGCCACGCTTAAAACTTGATTCGTGGTACGATAAAGAAGTGATTTCTATAGGCGAAAGAAAATAATCCTTTTGTTCGCACGTTCGTTTGAATATTTCAATTATATGTGTAACAAAAAAAATATGTCATGAAAAATTATCGCTATAAATTCGTACTGTCAAGAAAAGAAAAAACGTCAAGCTTCATAAAACTTGGTTCGCGGTACGATGGGGAAGTGAATTCGAAAGGAGAACAAGCGACAATGAAACACACACACAATCCGTTCGTTTGAAAATCTCAATTATATGTTCTCAATTATACTAACAAAACAAAAAAGTAGCCGTAATAAATTATCACAATACATTCGTACTATAAAACAAGAGCCACGCTCCATAAAACTTGATTCGAGGTACGATAAGGAAATTATTTCGAAAGGACGATAAGCGATAATGAAACAAAGATAATCCCTTCATTTGAAAATCTCAAGTATAATAACAACAATAAAAACAGGTCATTAAAAATTATCGCTATAAATTTGTCCTACAAAATAAAAGTCTAGCTCCATAAAACTTGGTCAAGGTCCGATAAGGAAGTTATTTCGAAAGGAGAACAAGCACTAATAAAAAAATAAAAAAACATAATCCGTTCGTTTGTCCCTCCGTAATTCACACCTTCGTTAAAAAATCGCAATTATATGTATAAATAAATAAAAACGTAGTAAAAAGTGATCGCTATAAATTCGTACTATAAAAAAAAGTCACGCTCTATAAGACTTGATCCGAGGTACGATAAGGAAGCGATTTCGAACGGAGAACAAGCGATTACAAAAAAAAAAAATAAAAAACCGTAGCATTCGCGAATTCAAGGTCTCGTTAAAAACACGAGTGAGTTAACGGGAATAATCGATGGTACGAGGAAACGGTCAACCACCACTTATGCAGTTATGTAGTGTAGTATATCACCGCCGATTCCCGTGAGGCGCTTTATTATTTAACTTTAATGCATGGTTTTCGAATATCCGTAGACTCGTGCGAGACGAACTCGCCAGATTACGTAAGATCATTAAATTCATTAAATTCGCGATTCAACGGCTGATAGACAGAGCCACGCTGTAGTTGGCGAATTCGACCAAAACTTGTTGCACAAGTCACAGTTGCAAACATTTTCTTTTTTTTTTCTCTGTCCACCGTTCGTTTAGCTCGGCGACCGGCAGTCAGAACTCGACTGCTCAAATGGCATTTCACAATCTCATCGCGAACATCGATTATTAATATATTATACTGCCGGTTTCATATCCGCGTTCATGGATAAAAGTAATTAAGTGGACAGGTCTCGGGGGAAATAAAAAAGGCGGAATTTTTCAGTCGTCGTAGATAGATCATCGATAGATCGAAGATCATCGATGGGTGTATCGATTGTAGGTGGAATGTTTCGCATATCCGCGTTCGTCGATCAAAGCAATTGCTTTTATTTATTTGATTGCTTTGTTCTTATTATTCATACATAAATCATGCATAGATCGTAGATCGAAGATCACCAAAGGATCCGCCGATCGTAGATAGAACATTCCGCGTATCCGCGCTCTTGGATGAAAGTACATACTTTTATTGATTTAATTACTTTTTTGTTGTTGGTCGGTTGGTTGGTTGGTACGATCATGGACAGATCGTAGATCGAAGATCATCGATGGATCCATCGATTAAAGATACAAGATTCCGCATATCCGCGTTCGCGGATGAAACTAATCACTTTTATCTTTTCTTCTATTAGGTTTTTTTTATTGACCATCGACAGATCGCAGATCGAATATCACGATCTACCGATCATAGATAGAAAATTAAAGATCACGGAACAAAATCGTCTTCACAGATCCGTTTCACAATCATAGACAGTAAAATGCTAATAATCACTGTGCAATGATCATTGGCTCTATCCGATGATCGAAAACCAAAGAGCACGCAATCGAACGCCGTAGCGCGGGGCTCAAAGAAACAGGTGATTCCGCTGCCAGCCAGATGGAAAGGTCTGGGTCAACAACCCGGGCATGTTCGTTTCTTCTTTGGAGCTCGTTCTACTCGATGATCAATCCAATTACCCGTTACAACTGTCCTTCGGCATCGATTGGTCATAAACTCTATCTCAAAATTTACGCTCTGTTAAATTTCATTTAACCGTCGCGAACGCTAACAATATGATTTTTCTTTAATTTCCTTAAGGCGACAGCAATTTAATTTCTCTCGAAAAAATTGAACACTTGAACAAAAATTAATATAATGCATTGCACTTTTTATTACCGATTGAGTCGGGCTAGGCCGAAACGGCGGGGATTTCGCGTGGCATCAAAGACACGAATCGGCCACGTCTCTGTGTTTAAAGCATCACGTGCGTAGCGATTTTGTATAATTAGGGGTCGTTGGAAGTTAACAACGCGGTGTCTGATAAAACGACACGCAATGCGAATTATTACGTGCATCCCGTTGCGACGCGCGAGCTCGCTACCTACAAGCGTTGTTTACGCTACCATTTTTTCCCTTTTTTTTCACCTTCAGCTGCCCGTCTTCGTGGTTCATTTTCATAATACCCGAGAAAGCTTAATTATAGCTATATTATTTTATACACATATAAACATACCCTTTCGCGTATTAAGGAGAGATCTTGCTGACGATGCATGCCCAAATAAACGTATCGGAGAGAGTTGAACAAATTAAGAACGAAACTTTTATTTTTATTTTTATACATTCGTCGGTAACTGCAGCGATACTTTTTGAAATGCCTATTTCCAATTTTTATTTAATTAATTTTTTAATCGTATTTTCAAACGCTGCACATTGCTCAGAGTCCGCAATAAAAGTGTCGGAGAGAACAGAACAAATTGGCTCCAAAAATTGATTTATTTTTTTCTATACGTATTTCGTATTCGTATTTCTAATTTTTATTTATTTATTTATTTATTTATTTATTTACTTTCAAACAGTGTATACTGCTCGGAGTCCGAACGATTCACGTCATGCTGCGCTACGCCATTCATCTCTACGACACAAGGTCCTCGCCAAGATCGTCGGACAAGCGCGGACCTCTGGCTTACTACACCGAACTTATATCCGAGCTCACCGTACTCGCCGTGGATTTTCTTCATCACGTTCACATGCTCCTCTGGAGCAACATTCTCCTGAGCATGGCCTCCCTCGTGATATGCATGCAGCTGAGGTATCTCTTTCACGAGATTCAGAGAAGAATCACCAAACACCGAAATTACCTTGCGGTCCTCAGTCACATGGAGCAAAAGTTAGTATGATTCGGAGTGTCGCTGATTATTTCAATTTAATAAAATAGAAATTCTTTATACTTTTTAGTAATCTTGGCGAAAGTTAGTCGATTTCGGCTTCCTCGTGGAGGAAGCGAATTTCCTTGCACCTCTTTTCGTAACAAAAAAATGTCTACATCTCATAAAATTAAAAATCTGCATTTACCAATGAGGCAACATTTATTGTAGAAAATCACCAATTGAAATTTGGGTAATTCGTCGCTTTGAGACTGCTTTGTGTATTTGTCCACACTGATGACGAATCCCCAAATTATTTTGTTCTTACAGCGGCATTTTATACATAAACTCGTGGCGGACGAAGAATAAAAATTTTCGGAAACATTAAAAAATTTCAAAATCTTATAAAATTTTTAACGATTGGATGAACTTTCGCCAAACGTAATAAAAAAAATTGTACAATGTTAGTCCTTTCAATTTCATTCAGTTTTAGTAACTCAAAATTTATGCAAGTTGGAGCTACCATAAACTTTTTTTTAAACATTTCAAAATTGGGAAAAAAGAGACTGAATGAAGTACTTTTACTTTGAAATCCATTTTTTTCTTGTTTTCAAAAACAAGGTTCTAATTGTGATTTATTTTTTTCTTCTTCAGCTATCCAATGGCGACGCAGGACGAGCTGGTGGAAAATTCCGACAACTGCGCGATATGTTGGGAGAAGATGGACACAGCGAGAAAGTTGCCGTGCGCACATTTCTTTCACAATTCATGTCTGCAGTCCTGGCTCGAGCAGGACACGTCCTGCCCGACGTGCAGACTTGCCCTGAGTATGCAAGCGAGTCGTCGGGAGAGCACGACCGAAATACGTCCGGAGTCACCGGAATCGCAAAATTTGGTCGGCAGAAATGACAATCATTTCTTTCACTTCGACGGCTCGAGATACGTGTCATGGCTGCCGAGTTTCTCGGTGGAGGTCACCCACAATCGTCTCAGAGGTGACATACTCACATTGGCGCACAGCAACTCGCAACTGGACGCGATGGCGAGACAGGTGAGAGCAGAAAACAAAATAAACAGCATTTTACGAAAATTTCTCTCAGGTGACTGGAAAAGTTTCATTTTTTTTCGATGAAAACTGGTTATAAAAGTTATTATTGTTGTTTCGGTAAAAAAAGGTTATTATTATTATTCCGATAAAAAAATTATACAAGTTATAATAATAATTATTATTTATTTTTTTTTTTTTAGGTGCAACAACTTTTTCCTCACTATCCGAGAAACGTCGTCCTCGAAGATCTGAGAATCACGAGATCGGTCGAGCTGACCGTCGAAAATATTCTCGACGGTAGACTGACTTTGCCGCATCACGTCATCGAGGAACCGGAGACGGAATCTCTGAATCTCACGCAATCGGTGACGAGCCGAATATTGCCAAGTCCGTTGGCCCAGAAGACGTGGGATCCGAGATTCGACATACCTGCCGCCGATAGGTATAACTCGTTCACTATTTTTTTTTCTACCAAATCGGATTCACACTCTGTTTTGCCGTTTCCGCGTATTTAGAGTTTTCTTTAAATTTGCTTTACTTGCATTATTTCGCATCAAACGCAAGTTTGATCAATTTTTAACAGTAAATATGATGCATTTTTGTTTGTTGCAATTATTGTTGTCTCTCAAGTATAAAACACTCATAAAAATACTCTTTTACTTGAATTCCTTTTTACTAAATCGGAGTAGTTGGAGTTTTGTTGATTAAAAAAATGATTTTACATCAAGCATAAGCAGTTGTTAACAGTGAATTATATATATATATATTTTTGCCTGCAATTATTGTTATCTTTCAAGTAATGTATTCATTAACATTTTTTGAATACCACAGCGGCGAAGAGCCTTCGACGCTCGGCGGCAGATTCTCGAAATCCTCGTCGGAGCGGGAAAGGATTCTCCAGCGTCGAAAGGAACACATGCTGATGACGGCGAGACGAAAATACGTCGAGAGGCATCATTGCGATCCCGAGACGGAATCATCCTCCGTCAGAAATTCGGCGAACATCGACGAGTCCATGTCTTAAAAAAAAAAAAAAAATCGAAACAAAAAGAAATATCTTTCTTAACGATAGAGAGCACACAGACAACAGAGACACTTTTGAACTTAGGCTTGAAAGCTTGATAGAGTCGGACCGGCCACCGCAACAGCCGGCCTTTTACATTCGCCACGATAACAAAACATAACGAAAATCATTGTTTTTTGATTTTTCGCGACGACGCTGAGAGTCATCTGATGACTGATGACTTCCGTCTGAAAATGATTATGAAAAAAAAGAAAATAATATAAATAACACGAAACGTTGTTTTGACGATAAAAAAAAAAGAAATCAAATCTGAATACACCAGGACGAACGTTATCTCATGTATACGAACACATCTGACGCCCTGCCGTTCTGAAACCGGATATAAATATTTAAAAAATATCTAGATTTGAAGACGCTTCGGCAAAAGTCGCGTTACTGTATCAAAAAAATATAACAATGAGATTATCAGAAACACGCAAAATGACGGCCAAGTCCTATAAGTTGACCAGACGATCGTATTAAAAAAAAAAAACAAAATCGTCGAATGAACCTAGATGAAGCAGATTTGACGAGAGGAGGCTGTGTTTTTATGCAAAGTTCTACTTAAAAACCCTAAGAGACCATAGATTCCGTGGTGAGCATCTGAGTTTTTTAAATGTAGCCGAGTCACGCATACAAAGTCTGAGAGGAAATGAAAAAGATCGTTCTCTCTCGATCGTCAGAATATATATATATATGTATATACGCATATATACATAAACTATATTTATTTTAGCATAAAGTTCATTAAACACTCGTGCAGGGTCGCGTTATCCACGAAAGAAATGAAAAAAAAAACAAATTAAAATGTACCTAGTTTCCTAGCGGCGTATGTAACAGAGTTGGGTAATCACCCAATTTCAAAGTCAAGTTTATACTTAATTTTACATGTAACTCCGCACTTGAACTTGGAGTGAATTCTTATTTAAAAAAAATTGTTTAAAACAGAAATGATCGAATAACGCTCGACTTTGGTACATACGAACTGCAACACGAGAGTGCGCAAGCGCAGCTTATTAACGGCTCGAAGAATAACGGGCTACGATAATAAGTCTATCGTCGTTGTCTGTTGATGAATTTATCGGTAAAAAACAGAGCATCGGTAAAACGCGATCTGACAATAACAGCTGTAACGAGAACCGTCTGACCTAATTATCGTCGAACGTGCAGGTTCCGAGATTATTAATCTAAATGAATTGCTGCAAGCTACGCGATCTCGACGACGTTGAGTTCGCGTCGCACTTTCATTACCCGAGCATTGCGGAAATTGCGATTCGTGGGCTTTTCCTTCGCTTCCTCGCGGAGGAAGCTTCGTTCTTATACATTTTTTTCAAAATTAATTCATTTGGCACTTTCGATACAGTTGATTTTTTCGGGTTTTCATGCCATTGGGGGGTGTTTAAATTCTCACTGAATCACACATTTGGCTGGGAATTTACGTGCGATGCATTCTTAATCAATCGATGCACCACTCGTTTACGCACGATCTTCGATACGAGTGCAAGGACATTCCTCTGATTTATATCGTTCCATCGTCGTCATGTGCCAAGTTAGAGAAACGTTTCGTTTCCTTCCAGAGTAGTGTCGCGTCATCCGTCAAACGCGAACGACTTGTCTCGTCACCGATTACACAACTTTGGGGAGAATGCTAGGGGGAAATGCCATACGATCGATTGATATCGGAATTGGTACGTTTTGTTCGAATCTTAAAAAAAAAAGTGCTGTTCGTACCGCCCAAATCCGATCGCGACTGGCAGCGCCTCCGAATGATTTTGATATTAGAAATAAACAAATATTGCATCGGCCCGCTTGAAGAGTAAAAAAATAAAATAAAGCTTCCCACTACGCCTCCGCTGACTAACTGTTATCTTTCGCTCTTGCTATCCTCGTGAGATAAATACGTTCGCCGAATAGTCCGATAGTTGTAAACCAAGAGAGTGAAACTACGAAAAAAGAAAATATTGTGCGCCTCTCAGCGACGAGGACGCTATTGAAATATCGATCGAAACATTGCTAGGCTTCGGTTCAAACTATGTTTGGCTTACAAAATTTATAATTTTTTTTTTTCATTCTTTTTGGCAATGTACTTGAATCAAAACAAACGAAAAGATAATTGATAATGATTAATTTTTAAGTTATTCTCAGCGTTGAATTTGTGTTCCACGACAGTCCGAGATCTGCTAATGAGCTAAAAATCCATTTAAGTAGCCGTTTATACGTTTAATATAATCTTCTCTCGATTACGCTGTTTCCGAACCTATATCACCTGTGTGCAGCAATTATTTCTCGATTAGTTATTGACAACTTAACGATTTATCGAAACGAAGAAAAAAAATGTATTTTTCATATTAATAATATATGATTTTCTATTTATTTTAAAGAGTACAGCGAACTCGGCAGATATTGTAATCGATCGATAGAATTCCGATCGATCGACGAAGCTCCGACGTTGTGATTCGCGATTTCGTACGATGTCGAGTTCGCTCATGTGATAAAATCGAACTCTAGACACGCGTGAAAAAATCTGTGCATCGCAATTCGTAAGATTACTCAAATTTTCCACGCACGTTCGTAGGTGGGACGATTGAAGTTTTGTGTGTGTTTCAATGATGTTTTGTATAGCATAGCTTTGTCCTCCTACGAATGTCGGGCAAGCGTTTAGAAGTCCGCTTTGCAAAGCGTTGCAAAATTAAAAGAAAAAAAAAATTGTTGAAATCGCATTTAGCGTTCAAATGTGAGCAAATTTGTATTTGTGAAATAAATGTTGCGATAGTTTTCGACTTAGAGGCAGTTAAAGGTTTGACCTCAGATTTACCGATCGACCGGCCTCGCCGACTTTGGTGCTTGAAACGCCCGTATTTCGAAAACTACGGATATTATAAAAAATAAGAAATGTCAAACAAAAAGTTCATTCATTTTTTCAACGCTGAATATGAGGCAACAATTTTTTTTTTTTTCTTAGTAATTTCACGACACTTTGCTTAAGGAGACAACCGAAAGCCCACTAATCTGGAACAAACGGCGTGATGTTTCGCGTATAATTTCGATGTTTTCGCGACCGAAGTTTACCGGAGCCTCGATCGAGGCGAGGGTGAAAACATGTGTATGTACGTACGTACAGTATTCGTGCATTATTTAATAAAAATATGTATTAAATGAAAAAAAATCTACTAAACAAAGTGAAAAAAAAACGAAAAAATAAAAGAAAAAAAACCAGAAAATTCAAGCACATCTAGCCATGAAATTCGGATAAATACTTCTTTATTATTAATATTAATCGAGCTATTTATTGCCTAGAGTTTAAGCGACTAATAGACAGTGGTAATAATGTATGATGTACAAAGAAATTTCTCCCATGGCAAAATTGGTTAAGTATCAACGAATTGTCGTTTTTTCCCCCCATGAACTCGCATTGTGTGTCATATATTATTAAAATTATCGCTTTGACGAATCTTCAATATGGTTTGCGATCGCGAAAAAAATTTCGAAAATTAATCAATGATCTTTTACAATTTGTAGATCCGTAGTAGTGATTTTTGATGATTGCGTATACGTTCGAGGATACGAGGATCGCAACGGATTCAAGTCGAAGAAACTCATGGAGTTAAGTTTTGTTTTCTTTTTCTTCAGATTGTTGCAATTTATGTCCCATTATAATTATTATATATTAATCCTTCAATGATATCTTTGTAAATATAATATATATATATACATATGTGTGTGTGTGTGTGGGTGTGTGTGAGTTTAGAAAGAAAAATTTGTGTCTATCTGCTACCCACCAAGCACGCCTTTCCTTCGATCGGGGATGTAAGATAAGTAAAAACAAATAAGTACATTATTCATTGTTCCAGCTATGTAATCATTTTTTTTTTTTCAAGATCATTCTTCGTCTTTTCTCACGGCCTCGGTTATACTTTTTGATTGCAAATTTGTCATTATTACTCCGTTTGCACGAAGAGTTTAATGCTCGTTACAGAAATTTGTAGTAAACACCAGCAAATTGAAGACGTAAAAAGTGAAAAAAAAAATAAACTTCACGATATACTGTTAGTCTTTATAAGTTTATTATTGTGTACAAAATGCGACGGGTATTGTCATGACGCAACGCTGACTGCGAACTTCCATGACAATTCGAAGCTCAGCCTATGAAGTTCATTACCACAATGTGCAGGATAATGTGAGCAAAGATGAAATCTGCGAATCCTCGCTCGGGGCTTATTCCATGAAACTGGCTTTTGTTCTGAGGATTAACCTGCAGCCGCAGGCAAACTGAAACAACGAAGGACACGTAAGTACACAACGAAATTCACGCAGGGCGGCTGAGAGGTTAATTAAAGAAAAAAATTAAATAAAATGTTATTATAAGAAAAAAAAAATTTCCCTTGAAAAATTACCTGCTAAAATAAAGCAGGACACGCAGCTGATGAAGCCGCTCAGGAAACTGTTGAACGGAAATGTGCCAACGAGACAGCAGTACACAAACTGTATGACACCAGTGAGAAATATGTAAAGCAGATACGCGTCGATGATCTTTAGCTTTTTTGGAGTAGTTTTCGTGTACTCCTGCCAGAATTTTCCAAGAACGTTTACGACGGACATTTTCGTCGGCGATTATTGTTGTATTGAATGATGTTTTCGTTCGTCGACGAAAGAACGATAATACGATATATTGACGCGTGGCAGCGAAACCGGCGTAGCAGCGCGATCACGAAGTACGGTGGAGAAGTGTTTCAGTCGGACACTCGACTCGAAGACGGAAATTTGTATATTTGTATAGGTATATGTATATATCGTGATCTAATTTTTTTCCGTTTATTTTACAGATGTTTCATGAATAACAATTGTACGCAAAAGTGTGCAGATTAAATGACAAATTGTTCGGGAATTTTCACTTGCATCGAGTAATTGTCTAACTTTCTACCTTACCGACGGAGCCGCGCTGCACCTTTCGCTTTATCTAAAACATATCTTACTCATATAATGTTACAGTTAATTTTACTGTCTGGTACTTTGCCTAGCGGCATAAAACGAATAAGGAAGAAGAAGAATTTTACCGCGCGAAACAATGAAAATATTGCCAACAAAATTTTCGCCAAAGCGGCTGCAGACTCTCGCGCAGTTGACGTAGCATGGAAACGCGCCTCGAGTGATGTCGCGGCTTCGAACCAGTCGCAACAGTATCTTTTTGTAGGTTAGAATCGAACATATACGCGTTAGCGGCGCAGTTGTGTAGCGTCAGCTAATTCCAAAAGCTGAGAGGCAGGTGGTGACGAAATAATTGTCAAACTCTCGCCGGAAGATAAACATTGTTTAAATAATTTATTACAATACATGTAGAATATTTAACACCAAACTCCAGACGATCGCGGCCCAGTAGAATCCTTCACGGTAATTAAGGCAAGTAATGACATAAAATTATTTCGCACAACGAAACTTTTTATTTGCAATAATTAATCATTTAAAAACTTTCTTCGTCTCTCTACCATTAATAATGATAACACTTATTTACGAATCCTTCCTTGCGGAAAAGAAAAAAGAAAATTTCCAACGCTAAATTATTCCGCGGCCATGAATTATTCACCTTCGGATTCAGATTTATTTTATCAATAATTTGATCGATTCACCAATACTTTGATTTTGCCAATACTACATTTTGATTATTAACAATAATAATAGTAACAACATTCGCTTACGTATCTCTACTAGCAAATAAAAAAAATAAATTCCATGGACACGAATTATTGAACTTTTAATTTTAATCTATAGTTAGCGTCCAATTACAGTACTTTGTTAAATTCGGTATTTACTCAAAATGATTTAACGTTTGGTCAGAATCTTTGTTTCAGTTTTTCTTTAAAACTGTTGTCGAATTTTTGGTAAAAAAATTTTTTTTTTTCTTTTTAGATGTCTGGAAACAAGTGCAGAAATTGTGGGTCCACGGACATAGAGACGGATCCAGCTAGAGGAGACGCAGTCTGTACGGAATGCGGCTTCGTACTGGAGGATCAGCTAATAGTGAGCGAGACCACCTTCGAAGAGGCTCCAGCTGGAAACATGATGGTGCTCGGACAGTTTGTGGCAAACGACAGTACCGGCGGAGCTACCGGCTTTGGCGCAGGTTTGCCAATTGCCATTTTTTACGTTACCATTTTTTTTTACCTGCTATAAAAATAACTGCAAGAATAATTTTTTTTTGCCAATTGCCATTTATCTATTATCATTTTTTTTACCACTCGCTATAACCAAAACTGCAATAATTTGTTTTATGCCCTGCTACAAAAATAACTAATATTTAATTTTTTTTTGCCTATTGCCATTTGTCTATTAACTTTTTTTTTATGACCCACCATAAAAATAACTGCGATAATCAATTTCTTTTTTTTCAATTGCCATTTTTCTGTTACCATTTTTTTTAAGACCTGCTACAAAAATGACTGCAATCATTGTTTTTGACCTTTGTGATTTCAGCATATCACGTAAATGGCAAGGAGTCCAGAGAAATTACCATACAGAACGCGAGAAAAGGAATTCAGCACCTGTGCATGCAATTGCGGTGAGACACGCATTTTTTTTTTTTTTTTTTTTGTAGTATTATATCGATACGTACTTTTTTCTTTTATCAAATTTATCAGAACACTTTTTTTCCATTAGAATTGTTTTTCTTATGTTTACACAGTGGAAATTCTAATGTTCTGTTTTTTTTTTTTGTTGGATTTTTATAGATTGAATCAGCATTGCATCGACACGTCGGTCAATTTTTACAAAATGGCACTCAGCCGGCATTTGACGAGAGGACGAAAACAGGCCCACAATCACGCGGCGTGCGTTTACATAACGTGCCGTACCGAGGGAACAGCCCGTATCCTTTATCGCCAATTATTCGTCACGATCCGATAATAATTATAATATAAATTCCTTAATACATCGAACAGATATGTTAATCGACATAAGCGATGTCCTACAGATTTGCGTTCACGAGCTTGGACGCACGTACTTGCGGTTCACACAAGCCCTCTGTATCAACATACCTTCGATGGGTGAGTCGTTAAAATCTGTTTGACAAACTTCGTTAAGGACACGTCGAAACATTACAGTGGAACCTCGATTATCCGAACCCGTCGGCACCGAGTCTAGTTCGGGTAATCAAAAATTCGGATAACAAAAAAGCAAATTATTATTTTTTACAAGATCGTAACACGTATATAAATTGTGATGTTATATTCCCCGTGGGACGGTCGAAATCATCGATAAATTTGAAACTAAACTAAAAATTGGGCCAAAATCGTGCAACGGGCGGGAAAAAGGGGGGAGGGGGTCAAACAAGATAAAAATAATACTCGTGGGGAACAATAATAACAATGGTTTAATGGTGCAAAAGAATAACAAAAATTGAAACTTGGAGAGTTGATAAATAATAATAATAATGACCGCTTCGACGCCGGTACGGGTACGTCGAAGATTAACAAAAAAAATGATAATAATAACTTTCTCTTCAACGCCGGTACGGGTACGTTGAAGATGAAACCAAAAAGAAATTATATCACTTCGGCGCCGTTACGGGTACGCCGAAGGGCTAACAAAAGAAAATAATAATGCTGACGGCTTCGACGCCGTTACGGGTACGTCGAAGACAGAATCCAAAAACAATAACTTGGTAACGAAATAAAAAAAATGAAAATGGTAAATAATCGCTTGAAAATAATCGCGGAAAAACAGAAATAATAATCTAAATAATCGCTGGGAAATACGGGGCCGTCGCAAATAATAAATCGGGGGGAAGAGGGGGAAAGTGGTCGGGGCACTAATACTCAATTTTTAACAATAATATCGGGGAATAATCAAAATGCAATTGGTTCAAAATGGTAAAAAAATGCTGATAAAGGGGGATGCAAAAGAGGGAAATATTCGGAATAAATTTGGGGAAGTTATGGGAATTTTAAGGGGGATTTGTGGGACAGTCAATGGGACTTCGAGGGGGTTCGTAAGGGAAAGCTGGTCAGACAAAAGTTGCACGAAAATCAAATACTAAGTTCATTAAGACTCAAATGGGCGCCAGCTACTTTAACGGTGTAGCACCGGAGCAGTCCGTACAGACGGCATGGATCTCGTCTCAAAAACACAAACTCAAAAAAAAACTTTATCCTTGAAAAATTCCTCTGTCTCGACGGACAGTCCAGCTAGCTCGGGAGAGGGAAGAGGGCTCAGGGGGAGGGTACACGAATCCGACGGCTTCTTACAATATTACCTCGGTACAGGCTAAATTATACAATAAAATGTCTTAAGGGCTCAAGGGGAGGGAAGGGAAAAACTCTGACTAATAATACTATCACTTATAACGTATTTTACGCGTTTTACGCCGCTCACCACGCGCGCGATATCTCTCTTTGCTCGTGTAACAAAGGACGTCGACCACGTGTCGACCACGAGGCAAAGTCTTTTACTAATCATTTTCTACCAACAAAGGGGGTTTCGAGGGAGGAAAAAGGGTAAAAAGGGCCGGGAAAAAATGTGGGCAAAAACTTACGAAAATCGGGGCTCACTCACTCAATCCACTCGGATCTCGGTTACAATACTTTTCTCGAATCCGGGGACAGCCTCAGTCGTTATAAAATCCGTACAATGGTCCAATTCGTATTCCTGGGCTGTCGCCGATTCGTCGTAATGGGCGGGTCATGCTCTCCTAATCGGAGTCTGGAGTTTAACAGGGGACAGCCGAGTCGTCTTACAAATTTGGAAAAATATCACACTCGCTTTCGGCTGTCGAACAATACAAAATTCTTAAAATTAACGACACCCGATCTCACACACGTCTACACACGACGCGGCTCGGCTCGGAGAGTCGGAGACTGAGGGGGCATGGCGATGTCTTCTTCTTCGTCGGGTCTGGCGCTGGTGATTATTGTGGGGAACGAGAGCACCTGTGCGTCGGCTTTGGTCGGTAATCGGAGTCATGGACGGGCGTTTCCTCCGGACGGCGAGGGGTGGCGACAGAGGTGTCGCTGGATCGTCAATCGATGCCGTGCGTCGATGATCACAGCGGCGGCGGACAGGCAGGGCGGGCAGTGGCGGTTTTTCGGCGGGCTTTTCGAGGCTTTTTCGGACGGTCTTGTTGGCGGCTTTTTCGGACGGTCTTTCACAGGGCTTTTCCCCTCGTCCACGATCCTCCTACCTTCCTCGGCGTCGGCACCTCGGGTCTCGTTCTTTTGCTGTTCCTGGGGCTTGCTGGGTCGTTGGGCTGTTCCTTGGGGCTGTCGGGAGAAATCTTGACGTTGCCTTCGAGCCGCGCACACTCACACAAGGGGTAACGGGAGGGAAGAAAAAGGGGGATTTTAAACACTAACTTACACAAAATATAAACCAGAAAAAACGTAAAAAAATATCCGTACATAACGTTCAGTGAGCGGCGGACTCGAGCCGAATTTGGCGAGGGACTTGTGACGTACCACGTCACAAAATAAGACATATACAAATGATATAATAGTGTATACAAAACTTCTTACAATCGTGACTGAGTCTAGTTCGGATAATCAAAAATTCGGATTTACGAAACGTAAATTATTATTTTTTTACGTGATAATAACACGCATATAAATAAGACAATAAGCGAAATAATAGCATATATAAAACTTCAAGACATATTTTTAACGTATTTTCAACATCGAAGTCTTATTTCAAGGATTCTGTGAAATAAAGTTATCCACGTGCTTTTGAGCAGCCAGATCTCGAAGCCGTTTTCGTGTTAACTACGTATGTAAGGCAACTAAAACGATTTGGTATAAAAACAAACATCTCATGCACGCTGTCTGACTCGACTGGGGTGCGCGAGACTGCGTGCGAAAGCCAGTTTGCGAGCGGATTAACGCTGGAAGAGGAAAAACGCGCTTGAATCTATGTTTTGCGCCACCGTTCAGATAATCGAGGTTCTACTGTACCGGCAAATCGTCTGTACAACTGTTCGATGGAGATAAAAAATAGGGACCTTACAATCGAACTCCTCAATTTTAAACTCGCACTGCCCGAGCGGGCAGTCATTATATATTATATATATATTCTTTATTTTTGGAAAAATTAAATCCACTTCGAGTATTACACTTGACGACGACCGATCTTTAATCCCGAGTGCGCGCGCACCTTCTACGAGCTATTTCCGGAAGTGCTTCTCTCGCCGCTGCGAAGAGCCAAGAGCGCTCGGCCATCTCCTTCCGTAAAATCCGTTAGAAAAAACTTCGCTAATCGCACGTCGAAATAATTATCGTCGAGTCGTCTGTACAAATGTTCGATGGAGATCAAAATAGGGATCTTACGATTGAATTCCTCAATTTCCAAAGTCGAAGCGCCCGAACGGGCGGATATTATATATTATATATATACTTTTTTATTTATTTTTGGAAAAATTAAACCCACTTCGAGTGTTACACTTGACGACAGACGATCTTTAAGCCCGAGGGCGCGCACCTTCTACGAGCTGCTTTCGGAAGTGCTCCTCTCGCCGCTGCGAGGAGGCGAGGGCGCTCGCCCATCTCGTTAGTCGTCCGCACAGGGACCATAAAATATCAATTCGGGAATTTGTCCCCCCTGTACCCCAGTGCCATTTGTACTTTCCGAACTGCACTGGAATTGAAAATTTACACTGCCAACGGTGGCCTCCGACATGCCCTCTTGTCCAAAATAACTTAACTCCCCGCCGTCGAGGATGGCGCTAGCAGTGTAAAAACTCTCCGGCTCGATGCGTATCGGACTCTCGAAGTAAACGTGAAAGGTATTGCTCGATCCGTCGGAGAAGAATTTGGTGTGATTCTCCGACAAGACCCGACCGAGTCTCTTCAGTTCGATCCTGACATTGTAGTCGGCGGCGCCCGACGAACTTCCGTACAAGCCGAAGCCAACGACGAATATACGCTTGTCGACGCTGAACTGTATCGAGTCGCACCGGCCTCTGTAACGCCACTGGTTCGAACGGTAGGCGCACGACAAAAATCTGTGGCAGACCTGCGAAAAATATCGAGAACAAAAAAATGTGTTATTTCGAAGCAGCAAACAATATAATAACGATTGACACTCCACCATAGCGTAACGTTAATTTCTCGCTCACAGCCAATCGGAGGACGTGTTGAATCGACAGAAATAAATAATCTCGTAATTCGATAAAACCGACAGAAATTAAATATCTCGCAATTTGATAAAATCGGCAGAAATTGAATATCTCGCAATTCGATAAAATCGACAGAAATCAAATATCTCGCGAATCGATCAAATCGACAGAAATCAAATATCTCGCGAATCGATAAAATCGAAAAAATCGAATATCTCGAATATCTCGAAATTGGGTAAAACCACAGCAATCGAATATCTTGCAGTTCGATATTTTCGCGAATTGATATATTCATTGTCATAGATTTGAATAAGAAAAACATCGATAAACACGCGACGAAAGATGCTCTTTTACCTGAGTTTTCAAACCTTGTCGCGGTTTAATCGGGTAACGCAGATGAGGCTTCGTGCTGGCGGTGAAATGAAGAAAAAGGTCGATCGTTTCTTGCTGCGATAGGATTCCCGTTTGCGCTACGCTGTTGGCAAACTCCTCGACGCTCATTGCCGGTATTCGGATCAAATTCAGCGCGGAACCTGTAAAAAACGATCGTACTTTAAGCATTTTCACAAAGCATAACATTTTTTTTTAATTTCCTTGTTATTTATTATTATTATTATTATTTTTAAGAAAAATATTCATGGCCCACCTAGAAGCCGTCTTTGATTGACCGGTGTGGGCTCAATTTCTTGCCTCACGCATTCAGCCGGTGCCCATCGGAGTGCGGCTTCCCACAAATGGATCTCTTTGCAGTTGAGCGTTTCTCGCGACAAAACTGATTCGAGAGTGTGTATATCAATGTCAATGAAACCGTCCGATTTTAGGGCCACTTCCGCCTGCCGAAAAACAGTATTTTTTTTTTTCGATTTCACTAAGCATCTTCATCAACGAAAAAATAAAACAATCTTTGGGCGAAAAAAAAAATTAAATGAAATAATCCTGAACCACAGTGTTAAAACTAAATAATAGAAAAAAAACAACTCGGCACTATTAACAATATTGAGTTTTATTTATCTGATGATGTCTTTCCGTAACGGTTGGATAATGCGAATTCGCGCAGAACTTGGCAATTTTACAATTTTCTTAATTAATTAATTTTTTTCATCGTCGAAACGCCCCTCTTTACTTTCATTGTCGACTGTCTCCAGGTTATTTTTAACAATAGACAGTTCGAAATAACAAATATTATGCATTTTGGGCGTCCATTTTTTTTCTTTTTTTTTTAAGACTTTTTTTCGATTTAAAAAAAAGAAATAGTCATACGTTATTATTGGCTATTTTTTATAGTGCAAGAATCATCGGGGTGATCTCTCTTTCTCGTGACGATCGATAAGGAAGGATCTATATGGCAGGACTTTATTGTATAATATACAGATTGGCTGTGTTATCTTTCGGTCAGATTTTCCTATCTATCGTAGCACGTGATCTCTCAGTCGGTACAATCCTCTCTCTCCCTCTCTCTCCCCCTCTTTCTCTCTAAACTTACTTGAGCATCGATGACCTCCCAGCATCGTTGCATTAAATCTGGCTCTTCGAAAAGGCGTGACTGGCTCAGCAGCAGACACGCGTTTTTTGCCGTCAGACTTGTCTCCAAGTAGTTGACGCAGGCGCGAGCCAGATGCGGTACAATGTATTTTTTCGCTACATATAGCGTTGCCAACACTGTGTCCGCCTCCAGATGTACCTCGTCGCAATACATGTATCTGCAAGGAACGAATAACGCGTCTTTTATTATATTCCCACACCCGTCTTATCTCGATCTATCGACAAATCTATATGTTGATAATTATCAACATATCGGTGGTTACCGACAAATCGGTAATTGCCGATATATCGGCAATTACCGACATATCGATAATTACCGAGAAATCGCTAAATATCGATATATCGGCAATCACCGACAAATCGATAAATCGCTAATTACCGATGTATCAGTAATTACCGAAAAATCGATTATTACCGATATATCGGCAATTACCGAAAAATCGATAATTACCGATATATCGGCAATTACTGACATATGGGTAACTATCGAAATTCAAGTTGCAACTCTCTCGAAGCTTACGGTAAAATATCGAGAAATAATAATTTTCTCACTTCAAAAGCGCAAGAAAGGCGGCGGGCTCGACATCGGGTACTTCTATGTCCCTCTTGTTCTCCGCCAAGCCGCCGTAAAACATCGCGTAGAATACGGAACTGCCTGTAGCCAGTACGTACTTGTGAGCAGGTATGGACTGTGTGTGGCCTGCAATAAAAATTATCTAATTATATCCTTATAAAATCGATCTATAATTTTTTTTTATTTCCCAAAATTAAATTTTCGGATCTCCAACGATTTTTTTATCGTTTTCAATTTTACGATATTCGCCGAATTGACTCGGAGCGAGCAACTCGGTCGAACCTGCAATTTACCTGGGCTACCGACGATGAACTGAATGTCGGCCATGAGATGATTATTGAACATCGCGGCATTCCGCTCTCGTACCGTTGACTTCGACGCTTGCCAGTTCGGATCCTGCGTGCAGTCCTCGAGAGTCGGCAAGCTCAGCTGAGTTATCGGCGACGAGAGCGAAGACAGCGGCGATACCGGAGCGCTCAGTGGCTGATTAATTATATCCTCGCGCTGTAGAATTACCTGCGGCGAGAATGGGATGACCAGCGCCGGAGAGCCAGACACATTGTTGCTAGGTGACTCCGCTGAAAAATGATCAACATTTTCATTAATTTTTTTATTATTTTCGTCCCTCCGGAAAACTCTATGTGCTATAGGGTGGACCGTCCAATGAATGGAGAGTCAAACAGACGAAAAAGCCAATGAATGGACGTTCTTTATACACGTGCTCTTATGGAAAGTGTCCATTCATTAGCCCTGTCCATTCATTGGCTGGTTTACCCTATCTATATAGTTGGTATTGAAAAGTTTCAAAATTTTTTTCTACCATTTTTTTTTACGATCTAGCCTACTCGTGTCGACGTGAAATTCAATTGAGTAAACAAACAAGTAAATAAAATTCGGGCTGCGTTTCGATATTTTTATGCAATTAAATTTTAAATGCAATTTGCGATTTTTCCATTGAATCGCGCTTGTCTCCAGAATAAAAAATCCCATTCGCTGAAAAGTTATCAAAATTTTCATACATTTCTTTTCGGTCTCTCCCGAAACCCTTAGAATCAAAATATGCTATATTTATGTACTCGGTATTAACATTTTTTTTTTTTAATGTTCACTAAAACTTTTTTAAAATCTAATCTACTTGTGTCAATGTGAAATTGAATTAAGTAAACAAACAAATAAAATTCAAGCTGTTTCAATATTTTTGTGCGATTAAGATAAAAACACAGTTTGCAATTTTTTTTGGTATTAAAACTTTCAAAATGTTCTCTACAATTTTTTTACAATCTAACCTACTCGCAGTGATGCCAAATTCAACATGATTAAGTAAAGAAACAAAAAAGTAAAATTGGAGCCGCAATTTCAAAATGCAATTTGTGACTTTTCATCCGTGGAAACTTTGCTCGTGCACGTCTCAATGATAAAACATGCCCATCGATAGCAAAGTTACGTTAATTGGAACATTGATTTTCATATCTTTTCATATTCTTTTTGTCTCTTCCAAACCCCTCAAAAAAATATGCTATATCTATGTACTCGGTATTAGAAAACTATTACTTTTTACTTTTTTTTTTTTTTGCAATCTAGCCTACTCACGTCAATGCGAAATTCGATACGATTAAGTAAACAAGCAAACGTGTAAATTTCCAGCTGTTTCGATACTTTTATGTGATTGAATTTGAAGTGCAATTTGCAATTTTGGGTGCAGTTAATCTGCTCCGGGACGTTTCAACGTTGAAACATCCCATCGATAATAAAGTTACGGTAATTGAAACATGATTTTATTTAAAAAAAGAAAATTTCATCTACAAAGTGCTCCAATTTCGTAATGATTCGATGCGTGCTGAGTAAAATTTCGTGCTCGAATCGTGAACGCAACGGGATGAGGTTATGTCGGGCCATACACGATTCCATCTCGGGCTCCTAAATCGGGTTTATTTATCTTTCTACTTTATTCAGACATTATTGTTTTCTTTACCGTCAGTGAACATTGTTTCATGAACGATGGCCAATTTGCCAGTGCCAATTCGTCGCCACTTCCTCGAATTATTTATCCGTTACATTTCGGGCGAGAACGTCCGAAACGTAACGCTGTGAGCCGAAGCGTACTCGTTTTATCCAGCGAAGGGAAAAGCATCGATCCCTCGTTCGCACCGTTAGAGGATCGTTGACGTCACAAAATTTACTTCGGATGTTGACAAATTATCATTATCTTCGCGGGGAGAAATGACGTTGAAAGCTTGGGCGAAGTTTGGCGACAACACAAAAATCAAAAGTTATCTCGGTGAGCGAAGATATGTTTTCGTTTTTTGGAGACACTATACAGTCCGACAATTTCAGCGCTTGCAGGAACACATGTGTATAGTGCAGTACTAATAAGTATCGTACTATAGTACAGTGGTCTGTAGTGTAGTGTTGTACCGCACGATAAGAAAGGTTCCTGCATTTAACAAAACATGTCTTGTCCCCAAACTGTTTACTCTCAATAATTGTATAGTGTAACATAATACACGACAGTACAGTGTGATATACTATAGTATAGTAAATCCCGAATAGACGAACGCCCAGGAAACGGACGCAGTTGTAGCAATATTTGCGACACGTGCAGCGCATGTCGCAAATAATACGCCAATTGCGGCCGTCTCGTGGCGCTTTTTTATCCGGGATATAATACAGTATAATACAGTCCCCAGAGTCAAGCTGAATCGTTCGCGGTCAGTACTTGGATGGGTGACCGCCTGCCGCGCACTAACTGGCGCATTGAAACCGTTGAGCGGGAGGTCGAATTCTGAGGATTGGTGTTCGTACTCGAAGTATCGAATGCGCACATCAAGACTCAGTTGGAATGACCAGCTGTATTGGCGCAGGTTTTCTGCAGTATCTCTGCGTCCTCGTGCAAATGCGATACAGTATGGGGGGTAACAGCGACTGCAGCCGCGGACTTTACAAGGAAGGAATTAGATAAAAATTGATGAGAATAGCAGCTAGATGGCTCCCAGATAGTTACAGCCTTAAGCGGCGAATTACGAGAAAAAAAATAAAAATACAGTATAATATAGTATAATGTAGTACACTATACCATAGTATAGTGCTGACAAGTGCCATAGTAATTCGGCAGAACAATCGAAATCTCTTTCGTATTTGAGACTATGTGAAATACTCCGAGGGTAAAACAGTGATCGTCTATTGTAGATTTGTATTTTTTTTTCGATAAAAATTGTATTGATCACGAGGCAGGAGACAGTCTGCAGATTGTTTCGGATCCAAATTTGACAATGACAACATGTAAAGCTGTCGACGATTAAAGAATGGGAGGAATACCGACAGTTTTTTTTTATGAAACGAGTGTTTTTTTTCCACGATTTTTCAAATTGCAGAGACAAAGCCACTTATCGGATGTATTCGCAGGCCTTAACTGACACGCCTTGGTGTTAGCTGAAACCGGCGCACCGATAAACAAGCATCAAAGGTCAAAGAGGTCAAAGTTCATTTTATTCTTTGAGGCTGATGGAAAAAAAAATTTTTAAAGAAAATGTCTTCGATATGCATATGTTGGGCCACAATCGTCAACACAATAGAAGTTCCCGAAGCATGATTTGAATATTTCATATAACAATAATACTAATAATAATAATATTGATAATAATAATGGTCCAAAAAATATCTAAATTTCGCACTCGATTATTGAGCGCCTAATAAATAGTCAGATATACATAAATGGCTTCAATTTTATAGAGAAAAAATTAAAAATAAATATCGAGATGTTTATGAAAAATGCAACATTTTTGTTTTATCATTAAATGTCGAAAAAAAAAATTCGTAGACTCTCCTCACCATTGACCCAAGCGTTCGTTTGAGTTTCCGCTAGATTGCTCTCTTGGAATCGTTTCACGGGTTTTGTCGAAATTTTTGAGTACACATTTGACATAGCCATCGTTTTTCTTCGAAACTACTCGATTTTAAGTTGACAAACTTTCGTCTGCACCTCCACCGCCCCCCTCTGACAGTGCACACTTCACGATTTTTATTTTTATTTTTCTTCTCGATCGTTTCGCAACAATTATAACAATACACATTTACTTTGGCAAAAATCTATGGCATTCTCGGTTGATGTTGGGGAACCCACTGATTATCTACTACTCCCCCCCCCCCCCCACACACACACACACACACACACACACACACACACACGCCGCTCGATAAAGCCGAACGGCGATCAGAGCGCACGCGTCGTTTTACCACGAATGATTTTCCCCGAATCTATTACGCACAATTGTCCAGATCTTCGGTGAAAAATATCACGAAATTTTTTATTCTTTATTCTTTTTTACGATTAAATTTTTGGCACGCAGAAAACATTTTTTTATCAATTTTATTTTTGTTTCGTTTCTTCAAGAAGGTTTCACGTATGCATTGTCAACAAACGGTTTTATTCGTCCGGAACGTCGGAACTTTTCGACAGGACCAAAAATCCCAAATGTCCTTGAAATGTTTGCAAATGCAAATTCTTACAGCATCGCTCGTGGCGCATTGACGAAGATTCAGCGTCAATTCGAAACGACCAAAAATCTCAAACGTCCTTGAAATTTTCATAAATGCAAATTCGCAAATAATTCGCCTCTGCAAAACATGTTCGGCAACGTTGAAAAAAAAACAAGGATTGCAGTTTTCATTACCGACCGTGGTAATTCATTCTTTATAAATGTAGTATATCAGTTTATAAATTGTTTTTGTCCCCGGAGTGGAAAAACATAGAGGCGTTTGATAATGATCGTCGATGATTTTGTAATTTCAGATCCGTGCCTGTACATCATGAGGTTCGCCAACAAACTCGAGTTTGGCGATAAGACACACGAAGTATCGATGACGGCGTTGCGACTGGTTCAAAGAATGAAGAGGGACAGCATACACAGCGGCCGTCGGCCATCCGGTTTATGCGGTGCAGGTCTGATCAACAATGATTGAAACTCAAAAAAAAAAACAAAATGTCCATAATCTTTTTTATCGATGATATATCTAGCTTAAACGCAAATACGTTAAATCTAGATAAAATCAACACATCGGCAAGGCAAGGCATTGCAAACCTTAATGAACGAAGTTCATTAAGTTTTGCAATGCTCGTTCATATCGTTCGAGTTGAACTGCAATGCAGTTCAACTCGTTCATATCGTTAAAGTCCACGAATAAAGGCGGACTTTTTTTTCAATTGTTAATTTATTTTATAATTCCCTTCGCAGCTCTGCTAATGGCAGCGAGATTGCACGAATTCAGTCGATCGCCAGCGGACATAATAAAAATCGTTAAAGTCCACGAGTCCACGTTACGAAAAAGGTATGGGAGCGTTTAGAAAAATGAAAGTATTCATAAAAATATGACCTTTTCGAATGAAGTTTAGTCGAATTATAGGTCGAACCACTTGCATCATGTTTGTTTATAAGAAGAAAAAAAATTATATGAAACGAAAACTTTCCAAATCTTTCGTGCATCGTTAATTTACATTCAATAATTAATATTTAATACTTAATACAATTATATTTTTCGTAGGTTGATCGAATTTGGTGACACGCCGTCCAGTGCTCTGACGTTAGAGGAGTTTATGACCGTCGATCTGGAAGAGGAGCAAGATCCGCCAGCTTTCAAAGCGGCAAGAAAAAAAGACAGGGAACGGCTCCAAAGGGTACGATTTATTATATTTACATTCCCGATGATAATCAAATTCGATCTGGAACTGTGCAATAATAATTGAAGATCCGCAGGGGTGTCGAGCGTATTGAACAAACGTCACCGATGTACTTGTATTTCAGTTGGAAAACATCGACAACGAGCTGAACGATCTTCAGACCGAAATTGACAACCAATTGGAGTGCCAAAAGTCAGGAAAAGGAAAACGGAAGAAAGACGGTAATGGTGATGTACTAAAACCTACGAATGTTGATTGCAATAATCGGATTCATGGAATATTGAGTCCTCAATTTATGATCTCGATTATTGAAATATGATCGAATTTTTACAAAATATCAATAAATAAAAACTTAATGTATAGCACTGCATACTTGAGAGTTTTCTATGTTTTTGACAAGTTTTTGCAAAGGTAGTGATAGCTCATGGAATGTTCTTATTCTCATCTTTTTATACACCAATAACGAAAAAAAAATTCTTGCAGACTCTACGGAGGAAGATATCGACACAGAGAGATTCATCAAGGAGAGCAATCTTAGTATTATCGAGCACTGCATAGACAGCGACCCAGACGATCCCGACGACCCTCCACGACATCATTCCAGCGTCGAATCTCATCCGCTCGTCACGGGTCTTGGTAAACTTTTTTTTTCACACAGCTTTTTTTTTGTGCCTGAAAAATGTATATTAATAATAAAGGGCATTATTGTTGACTTATCCGTGCCGTGATTGGCTCCCTCACGAGTGCGATGTTCGACATTGATATATTTTATTTTTGCACAGGTCCTGACATAGCATCGATGGGATTGAGCACAGGTCTGAAAGAGAAGGACGCTTGTGCCGAGAAGCAGCCCTCAAATTTTGAAAATGTAACTTTTAACGAACGCGTCCTATTAAGGTCATATCGATGGCTTGAGGGAGCCGAAGCAGCCAAATTATGTTTGAAAATTGAAAATTGCAGTTTTTATATCGCTTTCTGAGAATGTTCATCTGTTCGCGAAGCTTCTTCTATGAGAAAGCATTTTCTGTATTTTTGGCTTCCCGACATTCTGAACACGTATTCATTAAAATCTCAAAAAAACTTTTTTCACCGAAAGAAGACTTCCTCTATGAGGAATCAAAAATGATATCAATTATTTTCAAAATTATATACTCGAGTGGGTAAATGATAAATTCTAAGCGTATTTGTGTGCAGACCAGGGTAAAAAAAAAATTCTAGCTGACTCGACCCCTTTAAGTCCCCTCGGTCGTATGTCTGCCGTGGCTTACTTTATAACGGACGAACAATTAAAAATCGAAAAAAGTTTATTTTCAGGCATCCGGCGAAATAGATATAACGGACTTGGACGACGAGGAGTTGGACAGTTACATAATGTCGGAAAGGGAATCGAGCTCTAAGCATAATCTGTGGAACAAGGTTAATGCCGATTATCTCGAGCAACTTCAGGGTATGCTAGTTAACGATACGCGTTTTTGTTTCATTAGAAATTGTTCGAAAGCTCGTATAAGACAATATGCGTTGCAGAGAAAGAGGAAAAGCTGAAGAAAGGTAAAGAGGAAGGAAAGCCGGAGAGAAAAAAACGTCGAACCGCTACCAAAAAGAATAAGAACCAGGGCACAGCCAGTACAGCAGGTAAAATCAAATCCTTTTCATATATCACATTTCATAATATCGTACTAACAGGTTGATGTCGCTCAGATGCTCGTTGTCGTCTACGGAAATCAGAAACCGAAAATGTAGATTTCCGGAGATTTACCGGAAATACCTCACTTCCGATTGGAAAATCCAATTTCTCGATCGAACGTGACGTCATACCTCTTCCGGTTTGAAAATCTCCTTTTTTGACCAGAAGTGACCTTATACCGTCATACTTAGAATAATAAGGGCAAGGGCGACACCCTGGATTGATTCTTGAAAATTGGATCAAACAACTAACTTTCCAAAATAAGTATGCGATAATTATATTTTTCAATTATTTACGAACAGGTGAAGCGATCGAAAAGATGCTACAGGAAAAGCGAATATCTTCGAAAATCAATTACGAAGTATTGAAAAGCTTGAACGTCGTAGTGCCGAACAATTCGTCGTTGAGCAACGAAGATGCGCTGCACGCCGAAGAGAAACTCGATCCCGAATCGTTGCAACACTCCGCGTTAGGGTACGTATCGCAGTTCAAATTGTCAATCACTTCTTAAAAACGAAAAGAGTTATTTTCGTGAATTCGTTACGAAAAATTATGTGAATGGCATGGGCCTAGAACGGGATTTCTTGACTAGTCTGAAAACTTCCTTTCAATGCTCTTACAAAACAAATAACGATTTACCTTCAAACACGATGCCCCCTTACTTTCCACAGAAGCGACGCGGAAGTATATACAAAATCGGTCGAACACGTTCCGAAGTCGGAAGCTACCGGCAGATCCGCGCCGAAGGCAAAGAAGCAAAAAACGACCTCGAGCTTGGTGAAAGAAATTGTCGAAGAACCAATTCCGAGTGACGAGCCTGTCGTCGGGACGTCCGAAGCTGGTAAGATTTTCAGAATTCTCTAACTGTCGTGTCTGCAATAACAGAGTGGATTTCTCTAAGCAATCCTGATTTCTTTATCAGCAGTCGATAACGAAGAATTTGCCGACGAAGAAGTCGAGCTCAATCCAAACGAAATGACGGTCGGTCAGATGCTCGGTCAGGACATGGAAGACGATGGTTACGCTTACGACTACGACGAGGAGGAGTACTGAGGAACTAATCGCAAACTTATTTATAATTATTATCCTTGAGAAGTTGCCTTATCCAGCAAGCGCGATAATTCCGCGTGCGAAAGTTGAAAATCAAAGTTTCGGAAGAAAATCATATTTTTCCTTATCGTCCGCAAGTTTTATCCAATTTATCTAGGATAATAGCCTTTTATTCCATTTTTTTCTACAAGCAATTTCTTGTTTTCACTGGCTAATGGTACTAGTAATGATTTTATTAACAATCACCGATGGCGAATTGCACGCGCTTTAGGAGCTATAGAACTGATTTTTTTTTTAATGAATTATCTGTTAAAATCGTCTCGACAATTATTTATTTCAACGAAGATGAATTACAGCTATTAGTCAACTACACACTTTAATCAGTCGCTATAATTTTACAACGGACAGACAGATTGTTTTTCTTTTCTTTCAACTGTTTTGTTCAATTTTACAATTTAATATTCGTCACACCATTCATACAATATATAAATATATATATATAAAGGTAAATTATATGTATAAATACATACGGTACGTATATATATGTATTTAAATTGTAAATCTTTCGCATACCTTATCCTTCGCTCAAATATACAATCTACAATCGCGCGGAGCGCATAACTTTGATCAGAAGAGAAAATCTTCAATTTTTTTTATTCATTTTTTTTTATACAAAAAAAACCGGTATAATGAAACGATCAAGGTTCGCGTTAAACTATTGTGAAGCTTATTTTGTGTGTGTGTATTGAATCGTTTCATTATCGGCTTTGCAATTCCATTCCGTTACGGAAAAAAAAAACAAAAAACGAAAAATGATAAGAAAATCAACGCTTCATCGATAACAATCGGTAATCGCTTAATTAACGTAGGGTCGGGAGAGTTGTGTGCTAAATTATACTATTAAAAAGTACGAACCGATCTTCCCGCGGTTTCGAAATAAGTTACAACGACGCAGCATCTATCGATAAAGGCACGTCTGGCATACCAGGAGAAATTTAATAATAATTTAATAACTTTCACTAGATGTAGAGTGTAATTTTTTTTCTTCTTTTTCTCCGATCCCTAACAGTGTGTATAGTGTGTCCAGCGTTTTTTTTCTAGATAATTTTCTTTTTTTTTCAGTATATCAAATCAATACCGATAATAAAATATGTATAATCGATGCTACAATTGAAAAATTTCGTCTTGTTGCTGCTGAAGCTTTTGTAAGGACGTTTTGATCCGCCTACCCTGAGTCATTACGACGGCGGATGGAAGGCTGTGAACATCGTTGCTCGACAGTGGCCTTAGCAATTCGGCGCTCGACGGTTCCAACGCCGGATTCGAAGTCACCGGATGGGAATTGCGCAATCTGGCTGTGGCTTTTCGTCGCTGGACGTGCGTCGAATCGCCATCGTAACAGAATCTGAAAGAAACGAAAAGTCTTCGTTACCGACCGCGATAATTCTCACACGCCCGAATTGAGGATTCATCGCACATACATTTACAACCGAAATTTTGGTACTTGGCGTAATGACAAATATCTGAAAAAAGTCAGCCGTATTAATGATGTCCTTTAATTTTGAACTATAATAATGCCAAAAAGTTATTAAAAAATTATTATTTTTTAAGTCGGAAACCGTTTATTTTCGCATTATAAATGAATTTCTTTATTTTCTGAATTCATATGAATTTTTTCAAAATTTTCACATATTTCAAATTTATTTTTTCGAAAAATTTAAAATTTCGGATATATTTCCATATCACGATTTCGCAATACCCACAAAAAGTTTCTAGGCGATTGCGCCGACAGTCGGCGTTAAAAAAATTTGAAAAAAAAAGAAAATTCAAAAATGTAAGAGAAAACTGAAAAAATTAATGTGGTTTCTAGAAAATCGACGAATTGATTTGAGAAGAGAAAAAAAACACATTTTTTTTTACATTTTTTTTAGCAATTCGTTAATAACTTTATGACATTATTATTGTACAAAAATGAATGTTCTTGGCACCATTAATACAGTTGATTTTTTTTCAGATTTTTATACCATTGCGAAGTCTTCAAATTCTCACTGAATTTTACTTTTGGCTGGGAATGTACGTGTGACGCATCCTTAAAACATGTGGTTTTCCGATAACGACGAAATTAAGAAACTTTAAGTGCTCGTTCAAGCTACTTACTCGCTACTACCTTGTACCCGCTTAACTTCACTTTTAACGTTCGCTATGGAAGAATCCATTTTTGCTAGAAAGTCCGTTATCGACGGTCCTTCGTCGTCGACCGGCGAGGCTATCGACGACGACGAATATGCCTAAAATGTTTCTTTATCTAACTTTTTTTTATACATGTCATTCCGAAAAACCGAACGAAATTTTTTTATTTTGTTATTTTACAAAAATTATTTGTTTCGTCGCAGTGAAAATTCGAAGAAAAGAAAACTTACGCTCGGCAAATCGGGACTCGTTTGGGCATCAACGGGGCTAAATGCGGCATTAGCTGCTAGCGACGCGGTAGCGTCAGCCGACACGGGAACGAGCAGATGCTCGCGAAGGAACAAACTGTCCGATGCCCATAGTCTGTTTATTCTTCTAATTTGCTCAGTCTGTAAAAAAAAAAAAAAAAAAATGAGATTTTTTTGTTAGTTTCTTTTTATTGGGAAAATTTTCTACTGTAAAAAAAATAATGAATATTTATAAAACGGGCAACAGGTGATAACGTGTACTGAAAAAAAGGTAAACCGACGATCGTTATCTCGTCGAAATCGTCGCTTCATTCGTCGTGGCTTCCTATCGAAATGATAAACTCGGTAATTAAAAAATTCCATCAAACAAACAAACGCCATTACGTAAAGCCATTTTTATTATGTATTATGTATCATGTAAACCATAAAAAGAGTTTTAGTTTTCTATATTTTCGCTAAGCCGACTCTGTCTTTTTCCGAAATAATATTTCAAATGCCACATTTTAAGAGCATATGCAATATGGTCGGTAATAAAAACTGTAATGAAAATTTCTCACAGATTCGGGCATTCACGATCAAAAGAAAGGTCTCATCAAAAGCTGAGATGATATCCGATTTCGATGTGACTTTTTATTTACCGTACATGCGAGAACCCCTGTGAAAAGTTGATTACAGTTTTTCATACCGAAGGTGTTTTAATGATCTTAGCGATTTTTTGTTTGTTTTCTTTTCAAATGCAAACCTATGGAATTCAGTCACGTGCGAACGAACAGCTGATATGGGCGTGGTTCCCCCTCTTTCGAGGTTTTCGCTGTCATATTCGGCGCTTTCCATCCAGTAGAAACGATTACGTTAAATGACGGATTAATTTGATTGGTTCTTTCTGTCTGATATTAACGTAATCTGACAGAATAGACCAATCAAATCAATCGGTCATTAATCGTCATCATTTAGTTGGCTGGTTGGAAAGTCCCCAATTATCGACGAGTATTATGACATTTGTTATTGCAGTTGTGACGATACTCCGATGGTAAGGCAGTTTCCTGGAATCGCATTGCTTCGCAATTCCGGGCCATTTCGGCCGAAAACATAATTACGGTAACGGCGTCGAGATGAGAATGCAATAGTTGCGATATTTCTTTTTTCGATCTCAATGTTCGACGGAAGAATCCATCGAAAAAATCAATTCGAAGTAATTGTCGGTAAGTGGACGGGCATAACCTACAAAAATTATTTCCGCGAGGTGTTACCGAAAACTGAGCGCGAGCTCTATTTCTATCCCTTCCGTCGTGACCTAATTTCCATTGCGACAAAAATATCCCGGAAACTATAATATTTCGCTTATCCGGTTGCCCCGACCAAAATACCGAAGTCTCATCTGCCTCGATTAAACTTTCACGTCTACAGTTCAAGGTACCTTGAGTCAACGAAACCATGAGTCAAGTTCGTACACAATAAGCTCGACAATTGAACTAAATATTTGGGTTTCTATAAGTTCGCCTCTAAAAATCACAGTAACGATATTTCTCCGATAATTTTAAAATTATCGGAGTATGTAAATTGTAAAATTAATAAAGTTCGGCTAGTAAAATATATGATTTTTATATTGCGAAACAACACCTGCCTAAAACTCCGAACGATTTTTAATTTGCGCATTGTTACTCCCAAATTCTACTTAAAAAAAAAAACCAAGAAAAACATTTTTTGCGAATGATGAAATTTTTAATCGATGCAATTTTGAGTAAACTCATTTGAACACGTGTACGACAGGAATATCGTTGCGAAGTGTTTCACACAATTTTTTGGTAGTAATTTATGGAAAAATTACGAATCACGAGTGTACGAGAGTTGACAAAGCGTAACGAAACTCGGTGAAACATAATTGAGAATGTTCTTACGTACCGTAACACCGTACTTGAGAGCGATTCCTTGAAGCGTGTCAGTCTTCGAAACAATATGTTTTATCAAATGTTCGTTGCGTGTCATGTGTTTAGCTGTGCTGCCGTATTTCTTCAGTTTTCTACTAGAATCCCTGATGGACCTCCGTTCTTCCATTTCACCGCCGCCATTACGGTCCATGTTCATGAACGTTTGTTGTTTAGAACACACACCGAGAGACGAGACTCTCTCGAGCTCGCGAACCCGCGAGGTAATGTGCCGTACTATTCGCGACATGGGCGCGATTTTCATGAAGCATCGAGAAACCGAAAGTAACAGTGACGTAAGCCAGTGAATTAACACTGCACGGCGACCCATCGCAATCCGAGTATTCTGATCTCGAAGCTTCCGATTGGTCCGTTCGATCATGGAAGTCCCCTCGTTCTTCTCGACGAAAAGAATGTCGCCAAATGAAACTGGCTACAATTCTAGTCTTGCGATGTCAGTACATTGTTTTTCCTGTCATTAGGTTCATTCGTTTTCGGAGTAAAGCTCGAGAAAAGCGCTCGATTTTACACGGAAAGTATATCTATATTTCCAATAAATATAGATATACTTTCCACGTAAAATAGAGCGCTCTGCTCCAACTTACTCTGAAAACGCACAGACCTACTGTCAAGTAATTTTGTTACTTGACAATACTAGTGATTATATATAAATATCCACAAACCAATCTGTGATTACCAACTAAGTAGGAAAATTAACTTAACACCGACGCTCGAGTGATCGATGATCTAGAATTGTGTTGATCGACCTTATCCATTAAAGAATTAAATGAAAAGATATTCTCGGGCTCGACAGCACGCACGATCGCAAAATCAGACATACCGATGTTATTTCTCTCAACTTGTTATTGATCTAAGTCAAGTTCCCAAGATCAAGTCTACGATCGCTCCCGATTGGCCGTCAACAGTGCTGTACGCTGACCAATCGCGATCCGAGTATTCCAATCTCGAAGCTTCCGATTGGCCGCTCGATCCTGGAAGTCCTCCCGTTCTTCACGACCCGAAGTCTCCAAAAGAAACTCGCTGCAAAACTAGTCTCGCGTTGGCTGCGCTGCCCGCAGATTCACCCAGTTCAACGTTGTCAGTAAATTCTTTTTTTTTTTCCTGTCATTGCCAAAGTAATCGCAATCACTAAATATCCACAAACCAATCTGTGATTACCAACTAAGTAGGAAAATTATGTTAACAACGACGCTCGAAAGATCGATGATCTAGAACCGTGTCGATCGTCGACACACACGAAAAGAAAAGATACTGCTCGGGCTCGACACACGCACGGTCGCAGGAGATTCAGACACAACGATATTATTTCTCTGTCAACTTGTTATTTATGTAAGTCAAGTTCCCAAGATCGTCGAGGATTCTCCGATCGCTCCTAATTGGCCGAGACGATCTCACATTTTATTCCGCATCATCGTACAGCGAGTTTTGTTAATTTAGATTTTTTTTCCGTGTTTTTTTTATCTATGCCAATGCCAATACGCTCAAAATAGTCGGAAATGATGAAATATGGAGTTTGAAAAAAAAAATCCGAATGGCGCGACTGTCTCTGTGTTTGTGGGATGCTCGGGCAAAAGTCAACTTTCATAACTCGCGAGAGAGGTTTAAAGATCGCGTGGATTTGAAGCTGGCTCCATACTTTTAAAAATTTCCAATTTTTTAATTTTTTTTCGTCAGCCGAAAAATTTGGGTCTTCGATATATATATATATATTTTGGCACGTTTTCGACTACAAAGATCGAGAAGCAGTCTAAAATTAGTCAATGTGAAAGTGACGTTTCCGATTACTGGGGCAAATTGTTTTAACGTTGTGACAATTTTGCAGATCGCAACTATAATGGCATTCCGAGATTTGGTCGACGGTGAGTGCGCCGGGCCGAGTTCCCTGATTCGTCTGACGTCGCATCTCATGCAAGATCGTGGATATCAGGAGGAGGGAATATCGCATCAGCGCTCGTTTCCGGCACAGCACGAATCTGCCTTGGCCGATCAATTCGTAGATCAGTTTCTGGACGAAAGTGTAAACTCTGCTCCGCAGACTTTCAAAATGGACAATATCTTGAGGGAGATGCAGAAGATGGAGTGCAATCCGCGTCAGGAAGCCCTGGTGCAGGAGAGACTCGGAGAACTCGGCGGACAGGACACTGCATGGGCGAGCCAGTATCTCGCGTCAGGTCGTCACTTTGATGTAAAGAAAATTTTCTTTATTACCGCGCCAGTTAAAAGTCGTAAAGGGGAATTGCTTGATTTTTTCCCACTAAATTCCATGAGCTGAATCCTCCATATAATTTTTAACCCAGCCCTCAGCCAGGCTCGTTCGGTAACAAAAACTAATCCTTTTTTGTGAAGAGTATATTTTTTCTTTTAATTCCGGCACTGGATAACAATTGTAGATCGCAAATGCATCTTTTTTTCTCGCACTGAGAATCCAACAAGCTGAGCCCTTCGTGTAATTTTTCAATCTCGGTCGGTAACAAAAACAGTAATCCATTTTCGCAAAGGGTATTTACTTTTTTTTATTCCGGTAGTAGTTAAAAATTGTAGATTGCAAGTGCGTGTTTTTATTCTGATAACTAACGATCCCTCGTGCTGAGCTCTGCAAACCTTACTCTCGCGGACCACCCAACTGTAAATAATGGTTGGAATTTGGACGATTTTTCTATAACCAACCACAAACCAACTGTCAATTGGTGCGTCAAACCAACCATTATTCCAACCACCCGAAGGTTGATTTTTGGTTGGTTTTTGGAAACCAACCATTTTCCAACAGCGTAAATAGTTGGTTCATGGTTGGTTATTATAAAACGACCCTCATTCCGACTTTCAGATGACTACAGTGATGGTCGATATGTGGTTGGTTTTTTTGAAACCAATCATAAACCAACTATTTCAGGCAACGACCTAGCCAACGGTTGGTTTACGGTTGGTTTTCAAAAGTCAACCATAAGTCAACCATTACTATTCTCAGCTGAAAGTCGAAAATAGAGTTGGTTTATAATATCCAACTGTGAATCAACGTTTACTCTGTCGAAAGAATAGTTGGCTGATGGTCGGATTTTACGAACCAACCCAAAATCAACCTTTGGGAGGTTGGAATAATGGTTGGTTTGGCGCACCAATCGACGGTTGGTTTTTGGGCTGGTTTTTGGTTGGGAGGAACGCGAGGGTACACCTTAAACTTTAGATATATCATTTTTACTGTCCTTAAACAAGGCTTGGTCGGTAACGAAAACTGTAATCCATTTTTGTGAACGGTTTTTTTTTCTTTATTCCAGCACTGGTGAGCAATTGTAGATCGCAAGTGTTTCTCTGTTCCTCCCACTAACGATCCCTCGAGCTGAGCCTTCCTCGTACTCTGCACGTTAGATTTTTAGGTATTATAATTTTAACTCTCCTTAAGCCATGCTCGGTCGGTAACAAAAACTGTAATACGATTTATTGAAATAGCTGCTAAACATTTCTGTCGGAAAAAAAATGTTTCGCGCTTGAGCAACCATCAGACGAAAATGCCACTAACGGAAGAAAATTGCAGTTTTTGTTACCATCCGTGTCTGTTCCACATCATCATAAGATTTACGATCGTTTAGGGCTGCATAACAGTAGCGTAGTGCGACTCATACACTAAAACACTTTTAATCATCATGGGTCCCGCCTCACTTAGGTAATTCGCGTACGCATCAATTTTCCAAGATTATAGATTTTAAAAATTTGAATTTTTACTTTTTTTTTTTTAGGAAAACCGTACCGACGCGATTTGGAAGCCACCGCTAGTGGCGATGCCGAACTACGAGTCTCTGCCGGTTCTCAATCAGCAAAGCTCCAACGAACTCGGTCTAGGTCCGCTGTGGGCCGACGAATATCTCGAACACAGCGTGAGCGTCGATAAGAACATCGGCATAGACGACATAACGCGATCGGGAAAAGACCGTCTCGAATCGGCGAACAAACAGGCACTGGAGAGTCCTCACATCGAACACTCGAAATTCATGAAGTACATGCATCAAGATAGCGACAAAACGATTGTCAATAGCCCACAAAAAATATCGGCGATTAGCGAGTTGGACGAGAAATGGTCGGAAGAATACACTCATGGAAAATCTGCCGAACACGTTATCGGCAGAGACCTCGGAGCTCTCGACAAAGTAGACGAAGGCACAGCCGAAGCCTGGGTCGACGAACTCAAACAGGAAAACGCCGTGGCCGCCGGTAAGTCGGGTTCGAGTTAAATTAATTCGAATGGGCTCGATGGAAATAGTTTCTATTTAATTTTAATTTTATCCGACGGATTTCTCCTTTTAGATAATGATAAGAATACATTACAGACAAGACCAATATAGCACGAAATGTTTTGAAGTCATTTTTTGTAATATTTTCAACCCCTTAAATCTTACGAAATATTTCTGAAACATAGTGATAAAATATTTTGAAATATTTTTTATTTCATGTTTCATCGAAATATTTCTACCAATGTTCCATGTTTATGCAATTTGGATTGGTGATGCAATATTTCACATCTCGCTGAAATGTTCAAGAAACATGTAAGCGAAATATTCCTGAATCATTTCAATGTAAGATTCATGAGCGGACAAACAAATATTCTCGAAATTTCAACAAAAAAAATGTTATTGAAACCTTTCAAAAATATTTCCGTGCATATCACAAAAGTTCCAATAATCGAGAACCCGCAAGCAGAAATTCCCAATATAATAAAATCAAAGTGCAATTTAACAGATTATAAACGGCTATAAATGTAAAAGAATATAAATATAACAATAAGTAAAAAATATATATAGAAATTTCACCGAAAATGCTGAGTTCGAGTTATTCGTAGTTCAGAACGATGGAACTTGAGTGTTCTTTAAACGGCCTAAACGAAATGCCTGTAAAGATCAAGCCCGAATATTTATTCGCCAATCTCGCCCCACGCGAGATTGCTGAGTTCTTTGCAGTGTTCGTGCGCTTCACATTTTCCTGAAAGATCCTCGACGCGAATAATGAAAAAGATAACAGTTTTCTTTTTTACCTCGTTCCAGATCCCGACAATTACGAATCAATTTTTTGGGGCCGACTGCAAGGCGAATGGAACAAAATATCGACTCTCGACAGTGTAGTCGATTCGCATCCTTGGATACCGGAGTACGAAAAATATTACGATCCATTCAACGAGTACAAATTCTCAGCGGACAATCCCCTCAAGGATATGAACAACGCCCTCGAGGAGGGCAAGCGAAGACTGGAGGCCGGCGATCTGCCGAGCGCCGTGCTCTGTTTCGAGGCGGCGGTTCAACAATCGAACGACAACGCAGAGGCCTGGCTGATGCTGGGCAAGACTCAGGCGGAGAACGAGCAAGATCCTCTGGCAATATCGGCGCTGAAAAATTGTTTGCGCATCGAGCCGGCGAACGAAGTCGCGCTTATGGCCCTGGCTATTTCCTACACGAACGAATCTTATCAGAATCAGGCTTGCTTCACCCTCAAAGAGTGGCTGTCTAAGCACGAAAAGTACAAGCATCTCGTCGAGCCAACGTCCCAAACACCGCAGGCAACAAAGTCGAACGTTTCGACTTTACTGTTCAAGTGAGTAGGTATTTTATTTCTCGGAACTCTCGACGGGGCTGCTGATGGTAGAGAGTTGGTCTGTTTTTTTTTTTGTTGCTTTCTTTCCGCAGCGATGTTCACGAGGAAGTTAAACAGTTGTACATCAAAGCGGCACGGATGAATCCTCGCGAGGGCATCGATCCGGATGTTCAGGGCGGATTGGGCGTTCTCTTCAACCTCTCGTGCGAATACGACAAAGCCGCGGACTGCTTTCAGGCGGCTTTGAGCGTTAGACCGGAGGCAAGTTGCGATGAAGCTTTTCTTTCGTTGGCGCGTCGATCTTTTAAAGAGTTTGGAGCTTTTGACGCTAGTTTAATGGGTGCTATGTTTTTAAAGACGTTTATGTTTATGTTTTTAAAGACGCTTATGTTTTAAAGACGCTTATGTTTTTAAAGACGTTTATGTTTATGTTTATGTTTTTAAAGACGTTTATGTTTTTAATGGGTGCTATGTTTTTAAAGACGTTTATAAACGTATATCAACTTTTGGGTTTCTATCAAGAGACGGCAAGTAATTTAAAAAAAGTTTACTTCTCTCGGTGCAAAAATGGTAGTTTTAACACCTTGCGAAGTTAAATTTGGTACAATACTCGTGCGAAAAACTTTTTCTTAACATGTGGGATTGCAACACTCGTGTTCGGCTCGTGCTGCAAACTTACATTCGGCAACAAACATTTTATCGCACTAGTATCGTAAATTACTATTCCATTCTCGATTTTCTCAGAAACGAAACATCGGATCGGAATTCCGACGACGCGTTTATCGTATTGATTATAGTGGATCGTTATTTGTATTGAAGTAGATGTTCTTAATTGAGAAAAACATTAATTGCAATGGATTTGCAAAAATATTAACTGACTTGTTACTCGTTCAGTTTTTTTCAAAAATAATTCGCAATTTTTGCTCGATTTTTATGTATTATCACTCATCGTTGAAAGATGTTCTACGAATTCACGACATACACATTCGATAGTATTTTCCCTTTAAATGAGGATCTCTTGTTTAAGCATCGACGAAATTTCTTTATGAATAACAGCTGTGATTTTTAACCGGAAAATACTATCGGATATCTAGGCTGTAAATTCGTAGAGCATCTTTCAAGGAAGCGAATGAGCCGTGACACATCAAAATCGAGCGAAGATTGCAGTATATTCTTTGAAAAAATTGAACCAACATGTACCTTGTTGAAAATTAGCAAGAAGTAGTTAATATTTTTGCAAATCCATTGCAATTAATTTTTTTCCACGTAAGGAGATTTACTGTAATACAAATAATACTCTACTATAGTCAACAGATGCGTAAAATTGCATAAACGTCTTTAATAAAAAGTGTAGCATTCACTTGCCTACTGTGAAGCACTCCACGCTCCTTAAGAAATGATGAGTCGGCTTTTAGAATTTTCTAGCTCTGTTTGTTGGATATCCGTGTGGTTTTAATTATTTTCTTCACTGTGCAGGATCCAAGATTGTGGAATCGTTACGGCGCGACCCTCGCCAACGGTCAGAGATCGGAGGAAGCTGTTAAAGCGTATCACCATGCCTTGGAACTGTCGCCCGGGTTTATCAGGGCTCGTTACAACCTTGGAATAACGTGCATAAACCTTGGTGCTTACAAGTACGCATTTAAATGTCTCGCATCGTTTTTTTTTTTTTTTTTTTAACGTGCAGCTGAATTTTTTTATTCGATTATATAGAAAAAACTAACATAAGATTTTCTTTTTCTTCGCCATTTGTCGTTCACGCCGGAAATTTGACTTCAGGGAAGCTGCGGAGCATTTTCTAACAGCACTGAATCAGCAAGCGGCTGGTCGAGGTGTGCAAGGAGACAAAACTCACCCGGGAGCGATGTCGGACACGATATGGTCAACTTTGAGGCTCGCCCTTTCGTTAATGCACAAATATCGCCTGAACGAAGCTGTCGAAATGAGGTCAGTAAAATCTCATCGCATCTTTCGAACGCAAAACAATTTCTATATCAATAAAATTTTAATTAAAAATTTATTTTAATTAATTGAAATAACGTTTTTTATATCAATGTAAACAAATTTAATCATTATCAGATTAAGGAACAACAGGGCAAAAAAAACGCCAACTCCGAGATGTGACGGACAACTTTTACAATTTGGTTTTCTTCTTTTTCCAGGGATTTGGAAACTCTTAACAAGGAGTTCGAGATCGAATGAGCGAAACACTCGAAAAACGCATTGCGATCTATATTTTCCAGAGAACAAATTAAAGAGCCAATTAATTGCATAGATAATTGCGTACGTGAAGTTGAATTTGGGAGATGTTTTCACCGCTACGTAAACAACGGATAGCTGCAGCGGTTACTTTAGCTACATTACAAATCTATATAAAGGTTATTGTATTCAGAAAGAAAAAAAAAAGTATGAATGCCACGATGAGAATTCAACAAGATTATGGATACCGTTGGACTGAGGTCAGACATTCAGAATTTATCCGCCGATTCGCATCCGAGTTTGCAACTGTTTGCCAAAACAATTGCCAAATATCAAAATCTTTCATGGCCTAAAATAAAAAGGGTTTTATGCTCTTCAGGCCTTTGATCATCGATATCATGGTGATTGGACATAATTTTTTTCTTTTTCTTTTTCTTTTATTTTTTTTTAGCGAAAACAGAATTTGAGTTTAAGAAATTGAGATTTGTCAATGGTCCAAAGTATCCTTAAATTGCCTCAAATTTAATAAAGATATTTTTAACCCATTCGTGTCCAAATTTGTGATGCCCCTTTAGTTTTCACTTTCGCTATCAATCGAGAGGATCCCAAAAGTGATGTGAAATATACTTCAATACCCTCATTCCTTTCGAACAAATCGTCAATCAATTTGCCGAATATCAAAACCTTCGTTTATGGCCTAACGAAAAAGGGCTTCTCATGCTCTTCCGGTCTTGGATCATCGATATCATGATCATTGGGTATAAATATGTGTATATTTTTTTTTTTTTTTTTTAGCAAAAACAGAATTTGAGTAAAAATTGGAGACTTCTCAATGGTCCAAAGTGTCCTTACATTGCCTCAAATTTAATAGATTTGTTTAACCCATTCGCGTCCAATTTTGTAATGCTTACCCTTTATTTTTAACTTTCGCTATCGATCTAGAAAATCTCAAAAAAGTTATCGTGAAATATTCTTTAATACCATTTCTCCTTTCGAACGAATCATCCATCAACAGTGTACCCTAGCATTAAATTAACATTACGTGCGGTGTAATAGTAATTCGAGTGAGTCATCTTCGGCGAATCACGTGATACGCTCGTACTGATTGGAAATCTTCAAAACGTGCAGTATAACTTCGTCGACAGTTTGTGTCGTCAATAGAGATTTTACCGCATCGTCCTCTATGACAACGGTGAAAAGGAGCTTAACGTTCTCGCGCAATCGATCCTCGAACGTTAGGTCGCTGTCGTCGACGGTCGCCGGTTGATGACCGCACCGTCTGATAACAGCGTCCAAGACGTCTTGAATCGGAGCTTCGGGCCAGCCGAAAACCTGCAAAAAAAGTGTTATTGTTTTCGTAAAATTTTTTTTTTTACTCGTAATAATTCGCCGCAATTAAGCAGAGTAAAAAAATGACCTGTAAAGTTTGTTCCTCGATCAGAATGGTCAAGAGGTCGACGATAGCCTTTAGTAATTGGGCGGAGGAAAGCACGCTCGATCCTCCGTTCTGGATCTTCAGCGCTGCAGACGATGCTATGTCGAGCAGTTGGGTCTGCAACTGCCGTTTCTCAGCCTCGGCCATAACATCCTCGAGAACTTCGCGATGCTTGGCTCTTATGTGTCTCATCAGGCAATCGTGGCGGATGAAAGCGCGTCCGCATTCGGCACAAGACTGCGGCGGTTCGCGTCTGTGGGTGTTCAGATGAGCCTGCAGCGATGACTTCGTCGCGAACGCCTTGTCGCATTTGTCACACTTGTGGGCTGAAAAAGAAATCAATGTTAGCGGGACGATAGAAGAATTGAAGCAGGCAAATTGCTGCGGTTGTAATTCACCTGCGTACCTCAACGATAAATAATTTACGTGGTCTTATATTTCTGACTACGTAAACTACCCCTACCATATCTTTATTATCTTGACCCGGGTTCACCTCGTCACATTTTGTATTGGGCCCGCAATTTTTTATATGAACTAACTTGCAAAAGTATTTAGATTTATAAAAATCGTTTTCAATTATTTATGATGAAAAAATGAACATATTGTCCTCCACAATTAAAACATCTGAAAAATTCGTGAAATATCTTGCCGCGTATAAAAAAAATCAGTTGATTGTGCATTTACTTTTGATTTTTAACTTTGTGCAAATGAAAGTTTTTTGGGTTTTAACATAGTCACGCTTCCGAAAAAATTCTTACGTTTTATTCCCGTGTGAATGAGCGTGTGCTTTGTCAAATCCTCCTTGCGAGTGAACGATTTCTCGCAGACGTTGCACTGGAAAGGCACGGCTCCCTCGTGAGCGAATTTTATGTGAAGATTGAGACGAGCTTTTCGATTAAACGCCTTGCCGCACGTCTCGCAGTAGAAGCCGTTCTCGCCGGTGTGATGAAACACGTGAGCTTTCAACTGAGCGGCCTGAATGAAGGACTTGCCGCAATGCTGGCAAACGTGCGGTCTGTCCCCGGTGTGCGTACGCTGGTGGCGATTCAAAGTCTCGCGAGCCGCGAACCTTCGTTGGCACTGGAAAAAAAAAATGCACGCTCTCGTTAAATGCACAACATCATTCATGGTCGCCGGATCGTCAGCGGTTGTCACCGTTACTTCCATTTCGATAAAACTTTCACTCGCCTGGAGAAATCGGTACTTACAGCGATCAAAGTTAATCTTCAGTGTTCGCTTGGAATAAAATAGAATACACGTATATTATATAATATATTATATATATTATAGATACAAATGAATTATGTAAGAGTTCATTCGTACGCAAAGTGCAAAGGGCAGATAAGCGCTTAAACGTCGAGGTAATTGCAAGCGCCTAAAACTTTTGGCGAGTCGACGTTTTCACATATTCGAATCCGTTCGCGTACACTTAATTACCACGTCAGCAATTATCGATAATCAACATCTAAATGTAATTTAACTCGATTAATGTTTAGGACAAAAATGTTGAGCACCGTGGCGGTCGAACTTACAAAGAACTTACGCGTTTGCATTGAATCGACATTTCTCCAAATCGATGTTTACAGCGATTAAAGTTAATCTTCAGTGTTCGCTTGCAATAAAATAGAATACACGTATGTTATAAACAATTCAATTGTCAAGGTACGAACGAGGCATGAGCGAACCGTAGATAAAACTTGAACGTCAAGGTAATCGTAGGCGTGCGAAACTTTGGGCACGTCGACATTTTCACATATACGTATAGGTCTCTACGCATAATTACCATTTCAGCAATTACCGATAATCACTAAATATAATTTACTGAATTGCTGTTTAGGAAAAAAACGTAGAGCATCGAGGCGTTCGACTCCCGCGTAACTTACGTGTTTGCATTGAAACGGTTTTTCACCGGTGTGAACCCGGCGATGTTTCTTCATCGCCAGTGCGGAGAGGAACGTCTTTGGACACAAGTCGCACTTGACCGGCCGTTCTCCGCTGTGCATGCGGCTGTGTATCAGTAGTTGTCCCGGCGTACTGAACTTTTTCGAACACTGCTCGCAAGACTTTTGTTGTCTCTGCTGCACACCGGCGTGAGTTCGCAGATGCTCCCGCAGATTGTCCTTCCGCGTGAATGACTTGTTGCACACCTAATTTTTTGCGATTCAAGGCTTAATAAAAATTCGATAATTCTCGATTTTTTTTCAGAGTCACGATCAAAGTTTTTTTCGTAATTTCAGAAACATTGTCCCTAATCCACGATAATCGTAGCTTACTTGACATTCGTAGAAATTTCTTAGCGTGCCGTGACAACCTGACTGCAACTTGTGACGATTCAAATGGTACCGTCGCGAGAAATATCTGTCGCAAGGCTCGCATCTGCAAATACAGAAAACGCCAACCGTGAATTATCTTCAAAAATTTACTAAATTAAATAAAATTAAATATTAAATGTTTAAAGACTGCACCGTAAATTAATAGAATATAACTTGTAAAAAGAATGTAATTACTAGAATATAATTACTTGTAAATCTTGGCATTGGAATGGGTGGTGTAACGATGTTTGTCCAGCGATTTTTTGTCGTAAAACGTCGAACCGCATTCGTTGCACGTACAGGACTCGATACCCCAGTGAATAACTATCGAGTGTCTCTCCAGCGACGTGCTTTTTTTGAAGGACAGGTCGCAATTCGGACACTTGAATTTTCCGCCGCTGTGAGCCGTTTTCAAATCCTCACCACAGCAGTGGCATTCGTGTTCCGCTACTGGTTGGATAGGCGTCGCGGCCGTTGCGTTATTACTGCTTTCGGAGCCTTCGAAAATTAACAATTAATTACGTTAGCTATTATCGTTATTATTATCATAATTATACTATCTTTGGTATGGTTGTTATCGTCATAATTGTCATGATTATACTATCGTTATCACAGTTATTATCGCGGAGCAGCGCCTAAACGGGCAGACTCACCGTCGACACGGGAATTTATAGCTTCGCTATCCGAGTCCTCGAATTCTTCAGAATTGTCCGAATCGTAGTGAGCGAAGGCTTTCAACTCTATGCCGTGAGAGCCGTCGTCCTCCTCTCTGCAGACGTTAAGGTGGTCCCGCAACATCTGTAAGTTAATCATCACAATTACGCTTGATACTTCTCATTAAAATAATCCACAACAATTATGCAATAAAATGATGTAAAAAAATGATGTGCAATGCAATTCACGCATCTAATTGTATGAAATAAAAATAAATAAATAATTATGAGCAACGCCAGTTATACATTATATTCACTCAAGAAAAATTTACATTTTTGTTTTGAAAAATGCGCTGACACGTGACGCATTCGTAATTCGTCGTCATCCCAAGATTATCGCCGTCAGTCTTGTTACCTGAAAAAAAAAATGTTAATAACTTCGTGACAACAAATATGCGGAGATCTGACAACATTTTCATGTTTTGCGTTTAATTTTTTTTGCTTTATACATAAAATAACAAAATGTCGCTAGAAAAAAACCAAAGAAATTGCTTCACAACAACAAATGTGTAGAAATTTGATGACATTCTCATGCTTTAAGTTTCATTTTCATTTGTTTTCTTTTATACGAAAAAACATACATTTTCTGAAAAATCAATAAAAAATATAATTTTCCACGGTACGAATAAAAAAATAAACATAAAATTATTGCGATTCTCACCAGCTGTGCTCTCCATTGTCGTAGCTGTGTATCGACGAAATCCGTTTTGGTGATGTTCGTTGCAAAAGTGCAACAGTAGCTAGCTGCGATGTGGAACGTTGTTAACCTCCTTTCTTCGTGGCGAACGCCTTTTTTTGTTTTCTCCCATAAGTAACGTCAAATTGTGTGCTTCATCGTTATCGGGACGTCGCGTCGTCGAAGGAGAGAGGGAGACGGAGAGAGGAGATGGTGCTGGTTTTGTCGACAAAACTCGAAACAAATGTTCACTAACGGCAACTCCGTTAGTAAGGGGTATTATTTACGCCAAAATCGTTTCAGCAAAAAACACATTTCCGCGAGGAAGTAACTAAGTCGAACAAAACTGTCTATCCAAGTCTTATGTAGTGTAGATGGCGCTCTAAGCCACTTTAGATCGAATTTAATTTTAATCGAATACATCGAATATACATGTGTTCCCCGGTAGTCATGGCAACGACAAGATTTAAGGAACAGCTGATCGGATGCATGTACACAACACCGGGCACGTTCAGAAACTTGCTTGGATAACGTAGAAAGGGAGAGAGTGCTGCGCTGGTGCGAATGTCGGAGAGAGAAACTCGGGTGTGATTTCTGAACGCGGCCCTTGAACGAGTTCGCCAAGTGACGTTCGGAGCAAGCCACGAGCGTATCAATAATAAAAGCAGCTGAAGGTGGAAAGTAAAAAGGTGATTTCTTTATAATAAACGACGCTAATAGTTAGATATTCGTCATCTATTTACTTTTTGTTAAAAAAAAAATCTAGCGGCTGAAAAAAGTGGCTGGTTGTAAAAACAAATTTTCAATCCTAAGTTACACTTAAAAAAAGTAAACTATTTTCGACCTGTTATCACTGTAATCACTGTGACCTTACTATTTTTTATGTCAGTCTCATTTTATTTCACTTTTATTTCACGCTTCGCGGGTGTAAAACCCTCATTTTCAGAAATTGTGAAATAAAATTTTGTACGAAATTCGTACAAAAAACGTTTTCTTGACACGTGTGATTGGAACACTCGTCTTTGGCTCATGCTCAAACTCACACTTGTCAGAATAGTACAGTACAATACTAGTGTGAAAAAACATTTACTCATGAGTGTGAGTTAGTGGCATGAGCTGAATTGCAATCATAGAAGTTGAGAAAATGTTTTTTGCACGAGTTTGTACAAAATGTTATTTCACAAGATATGAAAATGGGTGTTTTACGTATATAAAGCATATCAGAAACCACCATATTTGTACAAAGTAAAATAAAGTACAATTTTGGCTTATTTTATTTTATCATGTGCACAATTTACAGCACTGAATGCTAAGAATTCTGTTTAACTGAGATTGAATTTTTGCACGAAATAGGAAATCATCAATCGAGCAGTCGGCACGTGCAAACACAGCGATGAATCCTCTGACGAATGTGAAAAACATAACGAAACTAGCGGAACAAGATTTGCAAGGTGGCAAAAAAACATCGTGGCACGACCAGTACAAGGACAGCGCATGGATTTTCATAGGAGGCGCTCCTTACGACTTGACGGAGGGAGACATAATCACAGTATTCTCGCAGTTTGGCGAAGTTGTAAATATGAATCTGGTGAGGGACAAGGATACAGGAAAGCCGAAGGGCTACGGATTTCTGTGCTACGAGGATCAGCGCAGCACGATCCTGGCTGTTGACAATCTCAATGGGGCAAAAATTTTGGGAAGAACTATCAGAGTCGATCATGTCTCCAACTACAAGGCGCCGAAGGACTCGAAGAAGATCGACGATGAAACACGAAAGCTGAGGCTGGAAGGCTGCGGACCCGCTAGACGACGATAATTAGTATATTTAACATATTTTTTTTTTATGTTACGAATCCTCAACAGAATTAAATGTATTTCAGTTTATTGAAATAAAATTTTCACTACAGACGCGAAAATCGCGTTATCTATATCTGTTGGTTTAAGAAACATGTGATTTACTTGATTTTTTTTTAGCATCTAAAGATTTCTTTCCGTGAAATTTAGATAATTTCGCGGTAATTACAGATAAGTCGGTGCAAATTGGATGATTTGATATAGTTCGTATACGCGATTAATTATTTAAGAAGATATTTATCGTTCTATTTAACCGATTGTTCACCTACTCACATCACAGCTATACGAAACAAAGTGAAACATTACCGACCTGTGAGCCAAACTAGTCAATATTTGTAGCACATACTCTCAATAGAGGGGAATAGCCAAAAAGGAAAAAAAGAAGAAACAAGTCAATATTTACTTTTGACCGCAGCGCATTGTTAGGGGCCCGTTCAGAACTTACTTTGGACAACATAGAACGAGAGACTGCTGCCTGGTTGCGAATGTCAGAGAGAGAAAGTAGTTAAGTACCCGAGCATGACTTCTGAACGCGGCCTAGTATTCTGCAGTATTCTTGTTAGCGCCGGTTCGGAGACCGGTCGAGGATAATAAATTTGATTTTTCATTACCGAAATCCTGAAACCTGTAAGCTTGCTTATACTCTCCGATATTGATGCGATTCACGATTAAAAAAATTGCACGAGGTATGAGATCATAATCGTAATTGTAATTTTTCAGTAGCTTCGGTAATTCTAACCTACAAAAACAAACAGTTTTTATTTTTTTTAAATGTACGCATTTTTGAATTGGCATGTTAGTTAATATCTTAAGATAACGTTAAACACGTTCGAGTGAGAATATGCTGCACATTATCTTAAAGTGAAGTACTCACTAGTCAGTCAGTAACAATAACTGTAATTGATGCCGTTACGAGACCGCTGAAGAGACACTTGCATCGAGGCGAAAAATTAAATTTCCTTTCGCCATGTCTATCAATTCCATAGTACACAGTATTCATTTTTATTTATTTATTTAAGTTATTTACGGATCATGGCCTTTTACATATTTATAAGAAGTATTGCAATCATAATTGAAACATATTTTAAAACATCTCCATCTAAAATCCTCATATAAAATCAACACTTCCATGTATATGGAAAATTTTCCTCAGATATACGCGGTCTCATAATAGTTTCAGTTATAGATTTTCTTATCGACTCGGTAACATTGTGTGCGCGTTTCATCTTTTTACAGTTCTGGCACTCACCAAATGTTGAATTTGGTTTGCAGATGAGTTGCAAGTTCTCTGACTATCCACCGGTAATCTTCCACCTTTCACTTGCCCATTTAATGCCCGCCATTCGTACAGGCGACATTGAAACATTACAATCTCTCTTCGATCTCTACGATCCGCCTGATGAGAAATTACGTTCGCAACTCTATCATTTTCTTTGCAAATCTCTGCTGAACAAGGAACAAGATATCGCCAAGCTCCTTCTGGAATGCGGTGCCGATGTGAACATATCTATGAAAGGTATCAAAACACCGCTTCACCATGCTGCCGAGAAAGGCTACACCAAAGTTGTGTTGATGCTGCTGCAAACAGGCGCCCTTGTCAATGCGAAAGACGATCACAACGAAACTTCGCTTCATCGCGCCGTTGAAAGAGGAAACCCGGAGATAATCAACTTGCTTCTGAACAAGATGGCCGACATCGAGGCAAAGACGAAGAACGGACTGACTTCGCTTCATTTGGCCATCAAGATTCTGGGCCAAGCACAAATCTCGAAAGATAACTTAGGTCACAAGCTCGAGTCGAGGTGCAAGTTTTAAACCTCAAACCTCAAGGTCGCGATGGACACGACTGATGCGACAAGAACTTACACAATTCGCGAAAAAGTTGTGAAACTTTTGTTGGAGCGCGGAGCCGATGTCGACGCTCGAAACAACGTCGGTAAAACCGTACTGTAGGTCGCCGTTGAGCAATGCAATTTCGGGAATATCGAGCGCATCTTGCTCTCCCGTCCAGCCGTAAACGGCAAAGGTAACGAACATTGTCTTCGCATCGCCCGCGAGTCAGCCGGGCTCGAGTACGGCGGAATCGTCGATTATGGTTTCACGTTGAAGGGCAGAGACGCGAAAGATCCTCGTCTGCTTCACGTCGCAGTGAGAAACGGTCATACAAAAATCATCGATTTATTGAAGCCCGGGGCCGATGTCGAAGCGAAGCACGAAATTGCAAATGCTTCAATCGGCACGCTTCTTCACTCGGCGGCAGCGAGTGGGCGGATCAGAATCGCTGAGCTTCTTCTCGAACGCGGCGCTGACATCAACGCCAAAGACACGAACTACAAAACGCCCATCGTCTATGCCGTTGAGAACATGGATCCGAATATGACGAAATTGTTTCTGACGAACGGAGCCGATTGCGAAGGCAAACCAAGTCTGATTCACGCAGCGGCCGCGCGTGGTTGTAGCCACATAATGGAAATGATACTCGAAAAAATCCCGAGCATCGACGTCAACGCCGTCGACAATGATCTGAGACCGCGATCCGCGAAAGTAGTCAACTTTATGTTTACAGTCGGAACGGCTCTTCACGTCGCTGTTGCGGGAGGATTCGCCAGAGTCGTTGATATTCTGTTGGATCACAAAGCGAACGTCGGTTCCTTTGCGAAAAAGATCGGAACGCCGCTCCACTGTTCCGCACTCCAGAGAGACGAGACAATCGACGAGATGCTGCTGCTCAAAGGAGCGGAAGTCGACGCGATGCGAGAAGACGGTACGACCGCTCTCCATCTCGCCGTAAGAGAAAGCAATGTGAGGGCCTTCAACGTTTTGATAAAACACGGCGCCGATGTTCACAAGAGGAACAAGAAAGGCCTAAATTTGGTCCAGATGGCGACCGAACACGAACACTTGAAGATCTTCGAGGAAGATCTTCTCAATGTTTTCGAAGCGGGTCACCCTAAAACCAACCATGGTTTGACGGCGCTTCACATGGCCGTTCGGATGGGTTCGTTGGAGAATGTTGAGATTCTGCTGAGGCACGGCGCTGATGCCTCCGTCGCAGGTAAGAACGGCGTGACCCCGCTTCACGACGCTGCCTCTTGCGATCGAGAGGGAAGAGTTATCGAAGCTCTCAATAGCCTCGATAACGTTGACACTACGCACGTAAATGGATATATCGCCCTTCACAGTGCTGCTATCGAAGGAAATCTGACAGCTTTTCGTTTACTTATTTTTCACGGCTGCGATATCAATGTCAAGAACAAAAACGGGCGTACACCTCTTGACGTCATTAAGTGGAACAAGAAGCGTCAGCTCGCCACAATAATCGAAGAGCGCATCGTCAAAATGATGGTCCTCGGTCTCTACGTGGATCCCTTTAATACGTGTTGGATTGGTTCGCTGCATCCTAACAGTAGGACTTACGACAGGTGCGAGAAAGAGATTGAGAGTATGAAGGGAACGAAGATCGGTGAGAGCAAAGTTTCGTTTTACGAATTCCTGACGGCGAACAAGCGCCAGCTGGCATTTTATTCGAGGAATCAGAGCATAACGGAGGTGTTGGAGAGGGGCGATCACATGGATACATTTAAATTGTACTGCGATATGATCGATTGGCGTTTTAGAAGAACGAAAATTATCTACGATCTGGTAGATTCGAGGGCTAGGTCGCTGAGTGCTCTGTCCGGTTACTCCTTGTCGGATTACGACTACATGAAGATATTCGGCTATCTGGACAGAAGAGATCTTGAAAATGTTATAAGAGCTGGAACTCGCGATGAGAAATCGAAAAAAAGAGACCTCGAATTCGTGTCTCGATTGCTAAAAAAAAAAATCATAAGAAAAAGTTTGACTTTATATTATTTATAGGTACTTCGCGAATGTACGGATACTTATCCGATTCGATGTATTATATCCATGGTAGCGCGGGGCGTTGACCTTGAGTGTCAGTCCGATTACTGCAATAACGATGTAATTAGTACTTTAAGGTTCTGATGAATCACTTGACTTACGTGACTGTCGAGCGATTGTATTATATATTACATTTGAGTCGATTAGTGTGTTCTTAATGTTAGAGTTATATCGGAGCATCTTCACAGGTGGCTTTTCGCCAAACGTTTGGCAGTGATAAGAAAAATCGGTATTGTTTAAATCTTGTTCTTAAGTGTTCTACTCTTTTTGACATTACTATAAATTTGGTTTCAATTATTCATATTACAATATTAACTGGGGATCCTCTTCAGACGGTGCTTATTTCTAAATATGTGAGCTTAATCGAAAAGCATTAGTTAAATATTCCCCGATTCGAAGCTTTCATTCAAACTTTAGACTGAATACGCGCGCAAACTATTTCAACCAATCGGGACGCTGTTCAGATCTTGGAACAGCTGACAGTCAACGATAACAACAAAAAGCTTTTTGTCATGAATAAAGACGTCTTCAGTATTAAACCGATCGTTAGTAATAAAATAATTATTTGTCTCGTGACATTTTCATTCCATCAACTATCTATATTCGCGTAATTGGAGACGAAAGAGTGATTTAACAAATCGTTCAACTTTGACGTCTCATCGTGTCAAACGGTAAGTACACCTTTTTCTCGATGTTTAACCTTAAAAGTTGTTTCGTTCATTGGGCAATGAATACTTTTATTACGAAAGTTTCTGTCCCGCATTTTGCTTGTTTCTCTACACGATAACGTCAAAGAGTTTCCTCTCGTCCCGGCAGGCCTAAAAGCCTCGAAAAAAATGTCTAAGGTCGCGAAAAATATAAGACGCTTGACGAGCGACGAAAAGTCCGGTATAAAAAGAGCTTTCGAGTTTTTGGATTCGGACAAAGACGGTTACTTGGATTATCACGAGACGAAGGCTGCGATGAGAGCTCTGGGTTTCGATGTTAAAAAATCGCAAGTTTTGGCGATAATGCGCGCTTACGACAAGGCCGATGGGAACAAGATTGGTTTCGAAGATTTTTATTACATCAGTACGTGCTTCGAAATCGCTTATCCGGGAAGACTGTCGGAAGATAATAAAATTGATTAGCAATTGTTGGTGCCAAAATTGTTCGTAACACGACAACTGAACACCAAGACTCGTCGCCTTGGCACAAAGAAAATCCTTGAAAATCTTTATTTTTTACCGGAATCACGTCATAGGGAAAAACTTCACTTCCGATTTGAAAATATCACTTGCCGACCGGAGGTGACGTCATGCGGGCAAACGTCACATTCTCTTTGAAAAAACGTATTTCCGATATGACGCCACTTCCGGTCGACAAGTAATATTTTCGAAACCGGAAGTGACGTATTTTCGGTACGTCACTTCCGATTGAAAATTGAGATTTTCGCAACCGGAAGTAACGTACTTCTAGTATGAAATTACTTTCGAAAACTTAGTTTTCTAGACCGGAAGTGACGGAAGAGAATAAAAAATTTTCGAGTTGCCTCGGTGCAGAGGAGCCCGAGGGTAAAATGTTACCAGCTCACTTTCACGATGCAGATTTTTCGTGTGCACTTGTTCGTGGTATCTACTTTTTCGGTTTGATAAACTGATCGATATAAATCTTCTGATAGTCTACTCGATCGCTAAATAAACGATTTTCGATTATTCGCTGAACGACGAATTCGTTCTGTACGAATGAACTTCAGTGGCCGATAAAGTGGCCAAGAGAGATCCCGTAGACGAGCTCAAGTACGCTTTCAAGTTGTTCTGCGGAGATTCGCCCTCTGGAAAAATAACGCTCGCGGATTTGAAAAGAATCTACGAGAATCTCGGATTTCGTTTAACGGAGGACGAGATGCGTTCCATGATCGAAGAGTTCGATCTGGATCAGGATGGATGCAGTAACTTTCTAATTCCCATACGAAAAAAATTATACGTAACATTTTTGTCTTTCGCTATTTTTTCAATATTGATTATATTTATAGAATACAAATAAGTAATTGTTATTATATTTCTTAATATACATGTTACATACAAATTTTTCCCGTATGGTCTTTAAACACAACAATGAATCCTATCTCATGCACAGATAATTTAAAAAGAATAATTAATTTTTTTTTCAGTTAGTGAAGCTGAGTTTATCGAAATAATGAAGGACTCGACGGATTAAATAGCGTCGAAATATCTGTTTGATGAATTTTTCATCCGAACGATAAGACACGAGTGAATCGAAGCGAAGAAATAAAAAGATCTGCAGACATGAATTTTGGAGTCAATTGGGACGAGGAGAATCGCAGGACACTGTTGGAGGAGCGCGCAGCTCTGCAGCACTCAGCTCAGTCGGTGCAGCGATCGCAGACCGTCGCAGCGGAAACGGAGCAGATCGGTCGCCAAGTCATCGAGGAGTTAGGAACTCAGAGGGAAACTTTGGTACGGGCGAAGACGAGATTGTCGGAGACCGACCAGGAGCTCGCCACCTCCAGGAAACTCATGCGTATGATCGGCAAACGAGTTTTGACCAACAAAATTGCTCTAATCTTGATAATCTTGCTGGAAATCGCTATACTCGGTTTGACCGTTTATCTGAAATTTTTCCATACAAAATCATAATTTTTGCGCGAAGTTTATGTTAAGCAAAATGTATCCATTTTATGTTTCATCGCAGACTACCGATGGTTATAGCAATCGTGATAATAGTTCTTGTAAATAAATATCGTCCATAAACAGTTCTAGTCTTAGCACTCGATCGTCCGTAATTCGTTTTCGCAAACTATCATTTTATAGTTTGCGTTGGTTTTTATGACTTCGGAACACTTTATTCGCGATTGTTTTCGAACGATATTAAGAATTTATCCTTTTTATGTTCCAAAGCAGAGTACCGATGGCTGTAGCAGTCGTGATAAGAAAGACAAACTAGAAAAATCTTCCTTAAAAAAAAAAGTACCCTTTTATGTTCCATCGCAAACTACTGATGCACTGTAAAAAAAATTGTAAATTTAATGTACTGGACTGAAAGTCTTTATGTAAAAACTGGCACCTTAAATTTAATGTACAATTGTGACGAAAAATTAATACACTGTTTCATTGAAATTAAAGTAAATTATTAAAATGACAGTATTTCCAATTTTTAAAATACAATGAACATTAATTTTTCATCAAAATTGTACATGAAATTTGACATACCAATTTTTGCATAAAAACTTCCAGTCCGGTACGTTAAATTTCATACTCTTTTTTACACAGTGTGGCTATAGAAGTCATGATAATAGTTTTTGTAAATAAATATTGTCGGTTAAGCAGTTTTGGTCTCATCACTCGATCGTCCGTAATTCGTGTTCTTAGATTACATTTTTCGTAACCGATTTTCTTACGTCTTCCAAAAACTTTATTCGCCTTTGTTATTTACAAAACCATTACGGCCAAATCTCTCAGACATTTCTGTAGAAAGCCAGTATCTTCCTGAACACCTTGGGATTGTAGTCTTCAAGAACTGGCACGCCTTGAACGTACTCGGCTTTCTCGAAGAGTTCGATTTTCGGCGAGATCCAACAGATGTTTCTCGCGCCCTCGGAGCCGTTGATGTCGAGAGTGTTCAGTTGCAGCACGGAGAAGTAGAACCACTTGCCGTTGGTCTGAACGCACTGAACGGTCACCGGCTCCGGCACATTCATCGTTTCCTCGCCAAACTTTTTCTTCGCGCAGCAAGCCGCCGTGCTGAAAGACTGCAGCATCGATCGAGCGCGTATCTGCGACTCTGTTACCGGCAGTTCCGTCAAATTCTTCACTTTTTCACCGTCGAAGTGTATGAAAATCGTGTGAACGTTCATCCACGGCGATTCGGTTGCCACGGCTATGAAATATTGAAAAAAAAAAAAACGTTTAGACACCGACGAACGTGTGCATTGCAAAATTTACTGTACCGGACTGGAAGTTTTTATGCAAAAACTGGTATAGTAAATTTTGTGTACAATTATGATGAAAACTTAATGTTCACTGTATGAAGAACATTGAAGATACTTTATTTTTAATAATTTACTCTAATTTCAATGAACAAGTATATTCATTTTTCATCACAGTTGTACATTAAATTGAATGTATCAGTTTTTGCACAAAAACTTCTAGTCCATTAAATCGAGTACACCAAATTTACAATTTTTTTCACCATGCACGACAATGAGAAATCGAATTGAATCAATAAGTATGAAAATTTAATTTTCGATTCGATTGCGACTCCGACGCAATTACGTCGATACTCACGATACTGATCTCTCAGATTGTAAATTTGTTGGGACTGCAGGCTGATCGTCGAATCTAAAGGTCCAAGATCGGGCAACGGCGTCGAAAAATCTTTATCCGCGCTCATAGGCGTCAACAGCTTGTTCGACGTTATCATCGTGTCGATCGCTGACTCGAAGAACAGCACATCGTTCCCTTTCTCTGCAATGAGAAAAGAGAAAGTAAAAAATACTGACAATTTTTCGAAAAATTGCGCAAGCGCCGAATGAAATTCAGAATTGCCATCGGACCTATGTAAGTTCGCACTTGTCCACCGTGTATTAACTTTCGCTGCTGAGCGATCACCGGACCGCATTGTAAATCGCAGAGTTGAAGCAATTTCTGCGTCAAGTTGTGTCTGTAAAATAATACCACAGATTTATACATATTGGGCAAACATTTCCAAATTCTGTATAGCGAATAAAAGTAATCTGCATTTCCTACACTTTTCGCGCGTCGGGAATGCCGTATATACGCGGGAAAACCCATTCTGGTTTAAGAGGATCTTTCTTTTTTGGCAATTTTTCTTGATGCGCGTCGAAAATGTGGGACGAACGAATGAGTCTGTAAAAAAAATAAATAAAAGGCAATTATTAACTGGACTTGACAATATCTTGAACATATTAAAAAATATCGTATTCATGATAAATATTGCATTATTCTTGCATTATAATCATGATCATTCTTGCATTATAGTAACATATCTAAAAAATGGCAATATTATAAGTATCTGTAGTAATTATAAAAAATAGTTATCAAATAAATTACAAAAAATAATTATCTAAAAAAAAGATAATATTCATTTGAATTGCCTCTCAACCTCTGAATGAATTCTTCAATTTCTGGGCTCTGTTCTTCTTCAAGAGCCTCCACCCGGTCGGGAAGCTGATCAGCGAAGAGCTCCGTTTTTATCAGCACCTGTGCTTGATCGGTTCCTTCCAAGAGAAGAGAATTGTTGCCATACTTCAAACACGGTCTTTCATTCCAGTCCGGATGGGTATGGTCCATGGCCTGCCGCCGGGAAAATAGTTTAGGTACTACGATGCTGAAAGTACAAATTTTTGTTTTTAATCTTTATTTTTCTCGACTATTTATTAATTTCATAGAATTTGCAACAACAAGATCGTACGGCTCGTGTTGTTGTTTCGGAGGCTTCATCAATTCTCTTGCGTCAACGATTTGCACACCTTTACTGGCCAGATTTGCTTCGGCGGATGTGTCACGAATTATTCTCTTTCCCTGAACCCACCAGTGACGCTTCGTCATACGGCCTATGTGCTGAGCCCATAACGCCCGAGTGATCTTCATCGCTGAGTATGCCTGCTCATAAAATTGTTTATTATCTATTAAAAATTAGCAAAAGGAACTTTGTAACTTACAATAAAAGTAATAAATATAATAAATTCTTTGCTTTGATTAATCGATTAGTCAACGGCTCACCGTTCGTTTATAACATTGAATAATATTAAAAAAATTATTCAATATGTATTCAAAAACAACAAAGGTCTTATTATAAAATGTAAAAGGAATTTGTTTTCCTTCTTGTATATTAATAATAATTAATAAATAAATAAAATAAAAATACAATAAATAGATAACAATAAATACATTAATATTTTATAACGTATTTATTTTTATAAACTTACAAAAGATATCTGCATCTTTTGTAAGTTTACCTTATGTAGAAAAGTGTTTGTCGAGTCTATTTTTTAATTGAGACGATTTACGAACACTCAGGAGGACACGAAAATATTTACATTAAAGAAAAATATTAAAAGAAAAGGTAGTCATTTTCTTTGTAGCATAGAACAATAACAAGTGTTGTGTTATTACAAGCGTTGAAGGCGACGATTAGAAGGATTAACCACCGGCATGGTAAAGATAAAAGTTTTCATCTATAAAATAGAAATTAAAATCGCTAAATAACAGTCGACGATATCCATATATATAGCGCTCGTAACGCCCGACCGATTTTCATCGCTGAGTATGTTTGCTGTTAAAATTAAGAAAAAATTAAGAACAAGTGGGAAGATGCGAAAATATTTGCAGTGAAGTAGAATGTGAAAAAAAAATAAGTAGTTATTTTTTTAATGACATAGATTAATAACAGAAGTGTTGTATCGTTGAGAGCGTCGAAGGCGATCATTCGAAGGGTTAAAAATCGGCGCGGTTAAGGTTAATAATCGGCACGGTTAATCGAGGGTTTTATCCGTGAAATAGAATCGAAAACCGCGAAATAACAGTAAAGATCTGACAAGACTCAAACTTACCTGACAGTACTAAAATGATTTGTAGTACAGTGACAAAAATCCTTTGCAATTGAAACTTCGAATTAACCTCACTGTTGAGAAAGTTCACAAGCTCGCGAACACACACTCGGCAATTTTAAGGCGCGTTTCGACGACAGCTGACAAAAAAATCTTCTCGCAACTTTGTAAACGAGACATTTATAAGGCACCAAACGGGTTACATAAATTTTCGGAAGGTTGTCGTACCGTTTTATCGATCTGCGTACGCGCACATCGCGCCACTCCCCGCACTCGAAAAATCATCGGGCCGACGGCGCATGCGCGCGCACGCGCGCGTGCGTGCGCGCTCGGCGTGCGCAACGGCTGTAAACTTGTGCGCCGCGCTATGGCGTCGAATGAATTCCGTGTCATTGCGGTTGGATGAAGAGAAAAAAGAAAAAACCCGAGAGGCAAAAGTTTTCGCAATAAAATATCATTGATGATCCGAGCGAAGAGGCTCGCGACTGACACCACGAAACGTGCGGTAAGGATTTCCAGAGCAACATTTTTTTTCGGCACGATCTTTTTTTTTCACCAATTCGCTTTTAGTATTTTTTTTTTATTTCGTAACCCCTCTTTCTCTCGCAGTGTGTGCGGGGCCCGATCGGTGCGTGCATCGTGTACTTATACCTCTCTCTGCGTCATGGCGGCAAATTTTCGTCAGCAAATCGATTTCTATGATACAAATTTACTGCGATTTTTACGTTAATTCAGAACAATTTTTCGTCCCGAGAATCGGCTCGATATCTCGAAAATCTCGGCTATGAGACTTTATTTTTTTTTCACAATGTCCAGAACCTTTGAAGGTTTTTTTGTTCACTTTGGGACATGCAGAGTTCTAAAAGTTATGGCGATTTTTCACTGCGCAACAAAGCTTGTCCAAATTTAAATTACAAAAAAAAACTACACAAAAAATAGACAAAAATTTTGAGGTAGCGAAAACTATTTTTTTTTGTTTCGATTGATGCAAAAGGGCGGAGCAAAAATTTCATTTCGTTTGTTCACGTAAACGGCAATGCCGTAATCAAAGTTTAGAGCAGAGACTAAATGTGAGAATCTTTTGCTTTTCTTTTTACCTAAATTGTTGTTTTGTTTTTTTTAGGTTATAAAAAGATGAACAAGAGACGAAGAACGTCGTCAGTCGCAAGCCGCGGCACGGAGGACGATCCCGATGACATCCAACCGGAACCGGCCAAAAGACGGAAGAAATTGGACCCTGTGAGCTATCCCGTTATCCATTTTATTTAATTATATTTATTTTTTGATTATAGGACAACAATTGATTTTTTTGTTTTTATTGACTATTTTTCTGTTTCAGAGTGATTTGTGCCAACAGTTGTACGATATTATTCGCAACCAGAAAAAGGAGGACGGTACGCTACTGTGCGATGCATTTATCAGAGTTCCCAAGAGGCGGCAGGAGCCTGGCTATTACGAAGTTGTTACGAATCCAATCGATTTGCTCAAAGTCCAGCAAAAATTGAAGACCGACGAGTACAGAGATATGGATGATTTGGCAGCCGATGTTCAACTCATGGTCAACAATGCTAAAGCCTTTTATATGGTGCGTAAGCCATGGTTTTATTTATGCATCTATTTATTTATAGTTTACTTATCCATTTATCTATTTATTTGTCTATTTATTTACCTTTTAATTTATCTAATTATTTACCTATTCATTTACTTATTTCGTAATCTATTTATTATACGAGAAACAGCCTTCGACAAAAGTAATCATTCTTTTGTCAAAATGAGTTTCGGTAGAAGCTTTTGCCGCTCGGCTTTAAAATCTCACATACCGACGTAATTTCTACCCCCGAGTGCGAATATTTCACAGGCGTTTCTCCGCGTTAAAAAAAAACAAAAAATCGAATTCGTAGCCATTGAGTAGCCGTAAATTAGTTCCTGACCGTTACTGTATTGAACTCGACAGCGGACATCTCCGGAGTACAAAGACGCCACGGACCTGTGGGATCTCTGTATCAATACGAAGAACCGTATAATGGACGAGTACGAGGAAACGGAGCCGAAAGGAAAGATAATACTAAAAGTCGGAAGACTGGTAATTATCCAAACATAAATATTCACTATAGTATAAGAGTGATCGAAATAGGAATACAGAAATTTGTACGCTTTTTTTTTGCAGGCGAGAAAGGTTGCCCTGAAGCAAGAAGACGCAGAGGACACTTCCGAGAGTTCGACGAATCCCGACGAAGAGTCCATGCAACCGTACGAAGATTTGTTCACCGCCGTTATGACCGCGACTGATCATTCCGACAATAACAGACCCTTGCACATAATGTTTCAACTCAAACCATCCAAAAAGGTTCGTCCTGCATCTATCGTCTTGGAAGATTCAAAAAAATGTGTTACTGCACGGTGTCGTGGCCGGTTCTACTCGTTGTAGCGATCCCTCGGGTCGAAATTCGATCTCACTCGGCTCTTGTTCGGAGAAACGTTATCGCTGTACCGTCAGCACATTCTCGCCTTCGCGACAATTGTCGAACGAAAAGGTCCGAACGTATAGCGGTGAACCTTCGGTCAAGTTCGCTCTTTTTAATCCACGATATATAACAATATATATTTAAGATATGTGGCAAAGTATTTACTTCAATGGATTAAGTTTAGATTTTTTTCTCCTTTTCTTCGTTTCGCCAACTCTATCCGGAGTACTACGAGGCAATCGAGACCGCGATAGACTTGAAAACAGTCGCGAGAAAGTTAGTTCTACTCGATTTAACCATGTAACTCGACCGTTTAACTCGAGTCTAAATTTGAATTTCTCTCGGCTCTTGTTTAAAAAAACTTTATCGCCAACCGTCAGCACATTCTCGCCTTCGCGATAATCGTCAAAGGAAAAGTGCTGACCGTACAGCAGTCAAATTACAGTTAGATAGAATCTTTCCAAATGCTAATTTAAATACGTGGCAAAGTATTTCATTGAATTTAAAATAAAAAATAAATTTACTAAATACGAATTTTTTGTCTCCGTTTTTTTTTTTCGTTTCTCCAGCTCTATCCGGAGTACTACGAGGTAATCGAGACCCCGGTGGACTTGAAAACGATCGCGAGAAAGATACAGGATGGTTCATACAACGGATTGTCGGACATGGAACGAGACTTGATGCTGATGTGTCGCAACGCCTGCCAGTTCAACGAGCCGGGCTCCCAGATATACAAGGATGCGAAAATGTTGAAAAAAATAATCGCCGCGGCGCGAAAGCAGGAAAGCAACAGTTCGGCGGCCACGATGTCGAAGCTCATAACCGCCCCGTCGACTCGAAGCAAGAGAGGCAGTCGCGGTGTCGCCCAAACGCTGATCAGCCAAACGGCCTTGCTGCCCGACGAGGACGAGGAGAGTGACGACGAGGACGACGAGACTGGGGAAAACGACGAGGCCGACAATCCACAGTGGCAGCTTTTTCAAACTATACGGACTGCGCCGAACAGTCAAGGTAATTTAAGAAAACAATAATGACGATGGTAATTTATTCATTTACTTATTTATTTATTTATGTATTATTAACGTATACGAGTCAAGCCTTTTTAACGTCGATAAACATGTACGGATTGTGCACAGTGTGCAAATATGTTGCATGTCGTCAATTGTTTTTTTTTTTTTTTTGAAAAATATTTTGTCGCATATTTGCACACTGTGCACTATTCGATATATCGATATTAAAAGTCACAATTGGTTTTCATTTGCTTTTTTCTTTTTTTTTTCTTCTTTTTTGCTTCTTTCTTTTATTGTTAGGCGTTACTAACAACTAAAGTCTGAATGAAGTTCACGAGTCCCAGTTCTGTAGAGTTTACCATCGAGTCGAGCCGAGTACTCGCAAATTGAGTAAAAAAAACCGTGCATTTTTATTTTCATCAGGAGTGCGAATGAGCGAGTATTTTTGGAAGTTGCCATCGAAACGGATGTATCCGGATTACTACAAGATGATAAAAAATCCTATATCGCTGTTGCAAATACGAACGAAGATAAAGGTATGAGCATTGTTATGCAATTCAGCAGTGACTTCCAGCCGGACAATTTGCACATTTTTTAAATTCGTAACTGATTAAAATTTTTAGAAAGGAGAATATGGAACGCTGAGCGAAGTCGCCGGCGACATGAACATAATGTTTGAGAACGCCAAGAAGTACAACACTCACACGTCCCGTTTGTACAAGTGCGCGGTAAAGCTGCAGAAGATAATGCAGGAGAAGGTTCAAGAGCTCTTGGAGTTCGATCAGGTAATTTGGTTTTGTATTTTCTTTTTTTTTCAATTCAAGGACTATTGCGAGTGTATTTTAGCATTTTTGTCGGACGGGTAAAAAGCAAGAAAGCGATCGAGAATTTTTTTTCTGAATCCATCATTGCAGTATTAGAATAGTTATTTGTATGGCAAGTGCGTAGAAAGGAAGTTCTTGCCGAGTGTGAAAATTCCATACGAGTCAGGTCTCGTGCCGATGAGAAAAATATTTTGTAATGATTTCTTTTTTCTTTTACAGGACTCTGATTCGGACTGCGAATCGGAGAGCAATTCGCAACAACCGAAGCTCTTGAAGCGGGCGTCGCTGATGCTGACTCGTGGAAAGTACAAGGACAACATACCGCTGAAGAAGAGACTCTACGCTCTGGTGAAATGCGTAATGGAATATATGGTACGTGAATCCAATGCGACTCGTTATGGTCGAAGACAAAAATACTGATGCGCATGTGTCGTTTTAGTGCGAGGACGGACGACAACCGATGCTCGCTTTTATGGAAAAGCCTTCGAGAAAATTGTATCCCAGTTATTATCAAGTCATCGCCGAGCCTATCGACATGCTCACCATCGAGAGCAATATCAAAGACGAGAAGTATCAAAATGAGAACGAACTCATTCAGGATTTCAAGGTAGGACAAAAATCCAGTAGTTTAACCTGTTATTTCTTTTTCCACATTTACTATTGTGTTTTTTTTTCTTCCAGTTAATGTTCAACAACTGTCGACACTACAATGAGGAATGTTCGGTAATTTACGAAGACGCGAACACGTTGGAAAGGGTTCTGATGGACAAGGTAAAAGAATTGGGACCTTTGCCGGACACAGGCAAGTCCAGTAAGTCTACGGGTTCGACGCCGACTCGGAACGTTGGGTAGGTCCACAAAAAAAAAGTACAGCCTGAAAGAAATGCCCTATCCAATAGAGATGGGCTGAATCTTATTTTCAAATAAAAAAAAAAACAGCGTTTCCCTTTCTACGCAAATTGTAACTTGAAATTTGCATAATTACAAATTCGCTCTATCAGTCATTTAGCCACAAATCCGGATTAATAATTAAAAAACAAGATATTAATTGCAAAATTGAATTCGGAACGTTGGGTAGGTCTATATATAAAAAAATACAGCTCCAAAAAATTCCCTATCCAACAGAGAACAGCTGAATCTTATTTTTTTTTTCTTATAAAAAAAGCGTTTCCCTATCCACGTAAATTTTAACTTGTACTTTGCATAATTACAAATTCGCTCTATCAGTCACTCAGCCACAAATTCAGATAAATAATTGAAAAAAATATATTAATTGCAAAATTAGATTGGATTCGAAAAAATCTGGGGATATTTAAATGAAACTGTCCTGTTTGAATTTAACTGCGCGCTCCGATCGAAGAATTGTCAAAAATTTGATCGAAAAAATTTTGCCCACTAACATCCCGTTCAGGAGACCGAAGAAGGTGGTGCCCCTTCATCTCCAAAAGCTGCGTACGATGTACGACACGATTAAGGATTATCACGATGCCAAGGGTCGCCAGTTGTCCCTGATATTTATGAAATTGCCAAACAAAAACGAATATCCCGACTACTACGAGGTGATAAAGCAGCCGATGAACATGGAGAAGATCGCCTCGACCCTGAAGAATCTCGGCTACGACAGCTTGGAAGAATTGGTATCGGATTTTATACTGATGTTCGACAACGCTTGCAAGTACAACGAGCCGGATTCACAAATATACAAGGTTTGTTGTAGTCAGTTTATTACCGTAATATCATTTTCTTCCCGTCTTCGCTAAAATAATCAGAATCCTTGCGTGCAACACGCGGGACTCTCATTCGGAGGTCGAAATTATTACGTTATATTGATGAATTGATTTGATTGGTCCCTTCTATCAGATACAGTAGAACCTGGTTTATCCGAGGAAATGTGGGGAGAGCGTACGTCGGATAAGTGGAATCTCGAATAACACGGTTAACAGGATTACTCCGAGCGCGGGCATTTCCACTTTATTTATTTTATCCGAGTTTTCCGTACTATCCAAGCCTACACGGCGGTTAAGGGGAAGTGAAATATCACGGTCGGTAATGAAAACTGTAATGAACTTTTCTCAAGGGTGCTCATTTTTTTTTTTTCGGAAAAAACAAATTCGAACTGGATGCGCACGGTAATTTCGCATTCGGCCCGAATTCATTTTTTCTAAAAAAAAAATTAGTACCTTTGAATGAAGTTAATTAAAAAATTGCAACTACATCTCGCACGCACAGCTGTTTCACTTCCCCTTAACGCTGAGGGCTATGATGCGTTGGATACCTCGGATAACGCGTAGGGTCGGTTGATCAAAGGTCGGATAAGCGAGGTTCTACTGTACTAGCATCGTCTGACACAATGAACCAATCAAAGCAATCCGTCATTTTATCGTAATCATTTTCCCAGCTGGATGGAAAGGCCTATTTGGTAGCTAATTTTTTGTGCTGCCTGGGTAGTATCTTACAGCAGGAACCAATGAAATGAATGTGTCATTTTGTCGTCGTAATCATTTTCACGTCTGGAGAAACGCCAACGAGCGGAGAGTCGCCTGTTGTTGACCAATGATCATTATTAACCTGTGCGCATGTGCAGTACCGAGTCGTGACTCTTACCTCGGGAGTAATTGGGCTCATTACGCCCTCTGAAAGTCCGATTACTTCCGGGGTATAACGGTCATTGGCAAATGTGACGATTTTGCGACGCAAGAAATGTGGTTATTTTAACAAAGTTGGAAAAAAGTATCGTATGCTACACGGGAGGGAGCGGATTTTCACCTCATGTGATTTCTGCCCTCCCTTGGCTCGGGCAGCAAACTTAACGCTCGGCGAAAATCGCGCACTTCCCTTTCTTGTAGAGTAATATAGTATGTCAGCTTAGCTAGCGTGCACTTCGGATGTTTTACAATTTCTTAACACTGTAAAAAAAAGAATTAGTATGAAATTTAATATACTAGCACTGGAAGTTTTTATGCATAAACTCGTATATTAAACTTCATGTATGATTGTGATGAAATAATTAACTTACAGTATTTTTAAAAGTTTGTAAATACGTTACTTTAATTTCACTCCAAAAGTCCATTAATTTTTCATGATAATCATAAAGTAACTTGAATGTATGATTGTTCAGTTTGCATAAAAACTTTCAGTCTGGTACATTAAGTAAAAAAAAAGTTTTAATAGCAAAGTACAATCCGCAATAAAAATAGGATTATCGTGATGCAAAGCTCGTTTTCTTTGCAAACAGTTAGTAACCAGCTCAGCAATTAATTTTTTCAATAGTTGTTATTATTTAAAAATTTGAACAAGTAGGTTGCAAGAAAAAAATAAATACGATATACGCAAAAAAAATATTTATTCGGCTCCATTACAAAAATAAAATAAAAAAAACTTTTATACCGATTATTTTGATTAAACCTGAATCGCCTCGACATTACAAAATACCCCTTTTGTTGCTGAAAATTTGCATATTGGTTCTACAACAATTTCGTCAAAGTTTCTAACCCCTGACAGAGCGATGCAAACTCATTCGATTTTCCCGCCCTTCGAGCGTGCGACATCCGTCTCGGAGCAATTAAAATTTCGAGGTTAGGTGCGAAAAGTTGTTCGTCCAGTGGATCGCAAGTTCCCTGTGTTTTACCGAATTTTCGTCGATTTTTTCTTCGCGCCATCGTCGCAAGATCATTTTTACCGATTACCGATGAGTCACAAATTTCTTTGAATATTTTCAATATATTTTAGACGTTATTTTTTTAATGTAAAAAAAAATATAGTTATTTTTGCGACGATCGTCGAATTATCGCACGCACACGCACGTATACACACACGGGTTGACTTTTTAGTAAAATGAGCAATCCGTCCACTCCGAACTTGTATGTAAAGCCCGAGCATCGTAAGCACAGCGTACAAAAAATTGGAAAAATAAGGTCTTGTTCGGTGCGAATATTGCGCGACAACGAGATCGATCAACAATTCACGAAAAAATGCCGAAAGACCGAAGGAAACGTAATGCGCTCGTTACCCTTTATTATTCAGCACAATTGGCAATTTCAGTGATCTTAGTAATTTACTGTAGAGCTGATTTTTTATGTTGCTTCTTTTTTTTTTTTTTTAGGACGCATTGATATTGCAACGTCTGGTGCTGCAAACTAAGCTGCAGCTGAGTGAGGACGAAGAGAGCGTGCCGGATGTTGCCGCGGCTGTGCAAGAAATATTGGCAACAATCTTCACTGCGTTGTACAATCATCAGGACGAGGAAGGAAGATGTTATTCGGACTCCATGGCGGAGCTCCAGGAGCACGATATCATCGAAGGAAAAAAGTAAGTTCAAGGGATTTGAATTTTTTTAATGTATTGTTTTCTTTTTTTTTTACAGATTTTTTAAACTAAAAAAAAAATGCCTGCATTAATGTTACAGTCTAATTTACTTGGAAGAATATAACTTTATGAAATAGAAATTCTGTTCATTGACGAATAGAAATTTATAAAGTTTTATCAAAGAAATTGTTCAAACTGAAAAAAGAATTGCTACATTAATCTTAAGGCGTAATTTCGTTGATTGCATACGAACTTTGTAGAGTATAAATTCGATTCATTATTGAATAGAAATTTTTAAAGATTCTTTAAGCAAATTTGGTAAAAAACGAAAGAAAATGCCCTCATTAATTAATCAAGTGTAATTTCGTTGTTCGAATAGAACAAAAAAATACCGTAACCACTTGTATCACAGTGTACTGTCTCGTACATGGATTTACCTCCCTAAAAAATAACCGTTATTTTCCATCAGGGTGCGAGGTTTGTCTCTGGACCTCATAAAGCGAAGACTGGACCGAGGAGTCTACAAGCGTCTCGACCGTTTCCAAGAGGACGTCTTCTCCTGCCTGGAGAGAGCGCGGCGTCTCTCCCGTTCGGACTCGCAGCCTTTCGAGGACAGCGTGGAGCTTCAAGCGTTCTTTCTCCGCACCCGGGACGAGGTTACACGGAGCGGAGATCTGCTCCACTCGCCGGCTCTCAACTACACTCTCCTCGATCTCTCCACACAAGTTGCGGAATTGAAGCGCAACAAGCTTCAGCAGGAGATGTCCCTGCCGTCCGAGGAGGAAAGCTGCGACGGAAACGATACCAAAGTACGTTCGTTTCGCTCTTTCAATCGCTTCAATTTAAAATCGATTCGCAACGATTTACGAGCCACCGCGTGCAGTCGATCGATTAATGAGAAACAAAAATTGATAATGAAAATAATATTTATTTATTTATTTATTTTACGGGACGAACCCTTTTACATTTACAATTTTTACAGTTCAGATGATTATACAAACATTAACCAAGATAAAGCATGTGTAAAGCTAATAACATAATATATTTATTTGTTTAATTATTTTTCAATTTTTCTATTTTATTGACGGGACAAACATAATTTTATCCATTTCATTCAAGCTTTAAAACCTTTGTACCGAGGTTCGGGGATATATGATATATTATATAATAATTATTATGTATTTCAGATTATTATTATATTGTTAATTAATAAATTAATATTGATATTAATACAAATTTTTAAAAAATGTGTTTCAGGAAGCGAATCCTATAACCGGTGGAAACGGCACGGACAACGGCGGTTCGATGAGTTTCAACCAGGAGGTGTACAGACCCGGCGACTTCGCGTACATCGAGCCTGCCGAGCGTGGAATGGAGTACAGCGTCGTGCTCATCGAGCGTCTCTGGACGAACGCCGAGGGACAGCAGATGCTCTACGGAAATCTGTTCTACAGGCCTAGCGAGACCTACCACGTTGCCTCGAGAAAGTTTCTCGACAAGGAGTTGTTCAAGAGCGACGTCCACGTCGCTGTGCCTCTGTCGAAGGTCGCCGGCCGATGCAGCGTCCTCAGCGTCAAAGATTACTTCAGGATGCAGCCCGAGGGATTCTCCGAGAAAGACGTTTACGTCTGTGAATCGAGATACTCTACGAAGGCGCGAGCCTTCAAGAAGATCAAAGTTTGGAATTTCGATCCCGATCACTTGAGGCTCGTCTCGAGGGACAAGACATTGGAACCGAAGAGAGTAATCTCCGTGTACAAAGAACGCTTGGAGAAGCACAAGGAAGAAATCGCAGAATTGGAGGAAGGAGAGAAGATGACTGACAAAGAAAGACCGGTGAGGCGGAAACTTTCCGAATTAGTTCATTCGTTTTTAATACCTTGTATGTATTTTTAAAAATTGTGGATTTGTTTGTTGACTTGATGTTTGTAGTCCCGCATTGTGAATTTGTTGATATTATTTGTTAATATGGAACGGAATTCGGAAATCCTAATCCCATTATATACGGTATAATTTCGGAATTTTGATTTTTGAAGCATATAGAATGGATTTCGAAATTCGGAAATTCCATTCTACATGCTACAATTTCGGTTTGTGTAGTATATAGAATGGAGTTAGAAATTCCGGAATTCCATTCTGTATGAATTTCCACATGCGATCGATGCGAGCGCGTGAGCCAACACAATCGCCAGTTAATAATATTGATTTGTCGATTAAATGATCTGTGATTTTTTATTTACAGAACGTCGTGCTGTTCAACTCCGACGAGAGTGACAATACATATTACGAGCAATACAACACGTGCGCGGGACCCGCCAAGACCGGAGATTTCGTATACGTGGCGACCGATGGCGGTAGGCAACAAATCGCTCAGATCGACGCGATATGGTCGACCAAAGAGTGAGTTGGATCAAACTTCGTAAATAGAAGAAATTGTTCATTCGACCAGAAAAAAAATTCAAGACTACTCTTCGCTTATTTGCTTTCAGTGGAAAGTGCTATTTCAAAGGACCTTGGCTACTCACGCCTCCGGACATCCCTCACGCACCAACGAAGTTGTTCTACAAACAGGAACTGTTCTTGTCCACCGTCGACGGAACGCATCCGATTGTCGCGATCGTCGGAAAATGTGCCGTTCTCGACTATGGCGAATACATTTGCAGTAAGTCCGGTCGAGGAAAAAAAATTCTGAAAAAATTCATGGACGAAACTTAAAACGTAGTTTCCTTTGTGGCGACGAGAAAATTTTATTACGTACAACCGTGCGGCTGTTCTGGCTGAAAGAATACTGAAAAATTGAAATTTATACTTATTAATTATTGTTTTTTTTTTCGTTTTATATCGACAGGTCGACCGACCGAAATTCCGGAAGACGACGTATTCATCTGCGAGTCAACCTACGACGAGAGTAAAAATTTAATGAAAAAGCTCATTCAGGACGGTCTGAAAAAATTCAATCACACTCCGGCCGTGATGGACGACGAGATATATTTCTTCCGAAGGCCCATCAATCCCGCCAAGGTAATTTCATCCGTTCAACGAAATCAATTCTAATCGATCATCGTCATCTTCGCTAGATACCGCTATAACGGCATTGAATTTTCTAGATTGCGAAAACCAACTATTTTTTTTGTACGCGGCTAATTTCCTTATTAATGCTTTGCATGCTTTGCGTGTGTTATAGGTTTCGAGTGATGTGGCTCAGGCGCAAAACCCCATCAAATCTGTTGTCCCCAGCACAACTCATTTTGAAATGGTAATAGTTACGTTATATTTCCACATGTGTTTATTCGCTACTAAAAAACCGATGCACGCTCGTCCCGTGCGCGTAGATTAATACAGCCCGAGTCGACGGATCATTTTCAATTGTATGAATCATAAGAAAACAGATTTTTTTTTGTGATCCTAGAATGTCGTGTAAATTTTTGAGGAAACAACGAGCTGTGTTAGTCTGCGTTTAGTCCGCATGAACGTTATTCCATGCCGGCATATTTACATTCCCGTGTTATTTTTACCTTCGTTAATGAAATTATTTTCCTCTATTCAGCATTCATAGGGCTGACATTTAGTGATCATTCCCATAATAATTGTTAAGGTCACACTTTGGGCTTGTATAAATATTTTGGAATTATAATTCCATCTCAAATAACTATTTTTGAACAGTTGCCTAGAATCGAAGACGAAGCCGTAATTGGTAGCTTCAAAGTCATTTGGATTTGTAACTTCACGTATAGAAGTCGATAAAAAAAACGCAAAAACATTGTTAAAACAATACTCAAACGACAATGCTATTGCCACGAACTGCTCGAGATAGTACAGACATGAAACGATGTTTATTTTTATTTATTTAATTTTTTTTACCTTCGTCAATGAAATCATTTTCCTCGAAGATTTATAGCGCTGCTTATCAGTGATCATTCACATAATAATTGTTTCAGGCACATTTTCAACTTGTAAAAATATTTTGGAATTATAATTCCGTTTTAAATAATTATATTTGAACAGTTACATAGAGTAGAAGACGAAGCCGTAACTGGTAGCTTCAAAGTCATTTGCATTTGTAACTTCACGTACAGAAGTCGATAAAAAAACGCAAAAAAATGGTTAAAACAATACCCAAACGACAATGCTATTGTCACGAACTACTCGAGTACATGAGAGAGTACAGACACGTAACGATCGACGTGAATGGTATAGGAAGCATCGCCCTTGCTACCGAAGCTGGAACCCGAAGTGCTAGGAATGGGAGTGGGACTGGGAGTAGGGGTAGGTGAGGACAGCATGGACGCCGGTGGTCCACCGTCCGTCGGTTCCGCCGAGGCTCAACCGATTCTCTCCAACACTCAAACGCCCGTATCGACAAAAAAGGTAGGATCCTAAAAATAAATACATTTTTTTTTAAACTCATTCCTCATGAAAATTTATCTCACCCATTTTCCTTTATGCCAATTTTCGTTTCACTTGTATTTTCGTTATCATTATTTATTTATTTTTTTGAAAGAAAAAAATATGCCAACATATTTTTCATTTGTACACTGTTAAATTTGAGTTTTTCTTTCGTTACTTTTTTTTTCTTTTCGTATGTCATAAATTTCATCGTCGATTGGATATAAAGAAAAAAAAAGAGATCACGCTGCAATGTGTGAAGAGAAATAATGTACGTCAAGCCAACGCATTTACAAATGTTTAAGATAGAACGACAATTATAATTTGTGTTTTTCTCTTCTGTTTAGAAATCGAGCGGTAAGAAATTAGTTACGGGCTATATTTTGTATTCGAGTAAAATGCGAACGACCATTACGCAAAACAATCCAGAATCGTCGTTTGGAGAGATTAGCAGAATTGTTGGCAACGAGGTATTTATTTATTTTTAAAATTTGGCTTTTTATTTTTGTCTGTAAGAAGAATTGTCTAAAGAGGATTTTTCGATCCGAGTGTTAAACCGTATCATCATCGAAATGAAAAAAATCTGAAAAAATTCTCGAACGCGCCTATATCGATGTGCCAAGCGCGTCGAGCTAATTTCGCAATGATTCGTCGAGTCCTTCGGAAGATAAAGCGATTTTAGTGAACTGCCGAATTTTGCGCGAGAAAAATCCTCTTTAGAAATTCGTCGTTATTCTAGGTGGCTACGCTCTAACTTTTTTTATGCAAACCACTGAGTATTGACTGTTAGATAAATCGACACGAATTCCTCACAACGTAGCCATCTGCTCGAAGAATCGTTTTCGCCCGCAATGAAGCTTAAAGAGAAAACAAAAATTATCGACTAGAATTTTCAAAAATGCTTCTGTGAACACTAAGAATGGGGATCGGAGAGGAAAAGAGCGATGCAGGTATACTAATGTTTTCGTATCTTTCAGTGGCGTAAGTTGCCAGCGGGTGAGAAGCAAGCTTGGGAAGAGCGAGCGATAAAAATGAACGAGGACGGAGGTTCGTCGAAGGGAGCGCTTATTATTGGCCTTTCGACACCGGTCGATCAAGTCTTCGAGTGCTGCTGGGACAATTGCGATTGGCAATTCGAGGACATGACCGATTGCATCGATCACTGCATCGCCGAGCAGAATGGACACGTCCAAGCGTCGTTTTTGAATGCTGCTCCAGGTAATTTGAGTCGGTGGAATCTTTTGAAAATTAGCACAAAACAAGTTAATATTTTCGGAAATCGACTGCAATTTTTTTCTACGTTAAGAACATCTGCTGTAATACAAATAACCGTCCACTATATTCGATAGATGCGTAAAAGTGTGTACAAACGATTTAAAAAATGTAGCACTAATTTGACATGTGTGAATCGCTTCAACCTCTTTCAGTCTATCAGTACGCAGTCGGTCGAAGCCGTTTAAAGCAGCAACTTCAAAGTCATTTGCATTCTCAAGTGTCGTTACGATAAAGTTGACATGCATTATTGATGTTTTGTTTTCTTTTTTTTTTTCAGACGTCGAGTTCCAATGCCAATGGCGCGGTTGTGGAAGAACGAAAAAACCCGTGCCGCCTTTCCCAAGTGTACAGAGACTCGCGAGGCACGTCAAGGAAGTGCATATTCTCAAAGGGAATGGACGTATAATTCCACCATCCGAAAGAAGCAAGTCAGTATTGCTTCGATCGAAAAACAAAAAAATCCTCTTCGAAATCCATTACGGTCTGTAAACAAATATTTACTAATGTTTGTTCATTTATTTTTTTGCAGAAATTACATGGCATCGAAAGGTCCCACAATATTGCCGCCAATGGAAACAGGTATGTCGAACGACGAAGCGACGACGGCCGAGTAATGCGAAAAAATTCAAACCCTTGTTCTCTTATTTTCTATTGTCATACAGAAACCACAGCTGCCGCTACGCAGACGAGCAATCTGCCGGTCGTTAAACAACCGCAGCCTCTCTTCGTCGCCGTTCCTCCGCGGCCCAGCCGCGTCTTGCATTCGGACGCTTATTTGAGGTAAAATTATTTTGGCTACAAATATATCGGTTTTGTCTAATGCAATTTTTTTTTCTTTGCCATTGTTAAACATTGTTAAAAATCTACTCTTTGCGAGTTCTTTTGCAAATGTTATCTTTTTTTTTTGCTATTGCTAATGTTTCAGTCGTCTTGAAAAAAAAGAATGAAGTATTGATGATTGTGAGTTGTCTTGAAAAAAAATTAAATATTAATGATTGTATCATCTTTGCAGATACATCGAGGGCTTGAACGTCGAGAATCGTTACATATCGAATTGGGACAAGCAGATGAACGCCACGCCAGAGAACACCCAAATACCGGACGTGACAAAATTACCGGCCGAATGGCTCGGCAACGGTGTCGGTAATCACGGCAATGTCGTAAATGCCTTGTGGACATTGAGAAACATGATGATGCGCGACGTGTTGGCCATCAATAAAACTTTATAGTTTATTGAACGTTACGATCTATAATCTATTATATTTTATGGCGCTACCTTGATGACTATTCACGGTTCGGGCTTCGGTGCTTCGGACGACTGAAAAGTTAATGATCAAACAGAAATGAAATCTCTGGCAATTTTTCGAAATAAAAAATTTCAAAAAATGTCAACTTTAATGACGACGAAAAGAAAAATCTACCGGAAATTGCATTTAATTCGGAGGTAAAGAATCTCAAGCGACGCATTTACGACGTATCGAAAAAAATCTGTAATTTTTGTCTAACAAAAATTAACTCGCCTTTGCTTTTCGTATAAAAAAAAAATGACAATTTAATTCTTTTTTTTCGAGAAAAAATGCACCTAGCTAAAGGAACCAGCACCGTCGTCCCGCCGTGCCAGGGAGCTATATGTAAAATTTAAACTCAAAAAAGAAGAAAGATAAAAACTGGAAATTATGACCAGTATTTGGATAGATATCTATGAAAAATAAGAGCTACGAATTGGTATTATTTTTTAGATAAAAGAAGAAAAAAATATGAACTGAGATTTGTTAATTCTCTTTGTACTTTGGATATAAATTTATATCTTGCGAGAAACGAAGAATGAAAGCGATATATAAGTATTACGAGTTTTTTTTTTTTGTTGGATCGATTTTTTTTTAGAAATCGCTGACCCGTCCACCGTGCTGCCAATCTCCCCATTTCGTCGGTTCCTTCTCGTGATCCGCCACCGCCTCGCCGCTCTTCGGGTCGGTCTCGACGAGAACGAGATCGTCCAGTTGCATGCCCGGAGCTTCGCCTGCACTCAGTTTTATTTTGTTTTGTAACAAAAAAAAAGTAATATTTTTTTATTGAGGAAAAAATAGCGTTTTTGCGAGTTTGAATGGATAAGAAGATTGCGAGTAAGAAGATAACAGAAGGTAGAGTTTCGGCGAGTCGATGAAAAAAAATTGTGGATAATTCACCTACTTGGACCCGTGTCAGATTTCAACTTATCGTGAAACCTCTTCATCCTCGCTGATTCTCCACTGCCGCCTTTTCCAGCGGGACTTTTTACGGCTCGCGACATGACTCCTGTTTCGACGAATAAATTTACAATTCGCGTCCGTAAAATTACTCTAAACAAATTTGAAGTTCACCTGTGCTCAAACAACGCGCTCGCCTCTTCGTGAGACTCGCCAGTGAATTCACACGCGAGAACATACCGACGGATATGAGAAAAAAAATTGTATGCTTGACGTCGTCGTGAAACGATTGGAGCTGCCAAACAAACGAACAAAGATAGAATCGCGGCTAAGTAACGTAGTAACCGGAGATATGACCCTTTAATAGTATCATTTGCGTTAAACTTATCTCAGCCAGAACTCATTTCCATCAAAAAGTAATTGACCCATTTTCAGTTTGGAAAACTCATATTTCGACCGGACGTAACGTCACATCGAAATGCGCCACTTTCCGGTTTGAAAATCTCAGCCTTCAACCGAAATTGACATCACACCGAAAATACGTCACTTGCGGTTTGAAAATTTCAGTTTTTATCCGAAGTGACGTCACACCGAAAATACGTCACATCTGGTTTGAAAATCTTATTTTTCGAGCGGAAGTGGCGTCATGCCGGAAATACATCAATGCCGATTTGAAAATGTAATTTTTCGACCGGAAGTGAATCCGGTTCTTCCGGTGCGCCCTCCTTAAAGCATGATTCAAATTGTTTTTAACTTCAGCGAGCATCGATTATTTAACATTTTACGTGAAATATCTTCGGTTCTAATACCCCGAGAGCTTAAAAATTATCGGGTATTTCCCGATTGTTTCGTTGCGTAGCAACGAGCGAGATAAGTTTTGCTTAAAAAAATCCCGAGCGCGCAGCGCGAGGGATTTTTGAGCAAAACTTATCTCGATCGATGCTACGCAGGGAAACAAGAGGGAAATACCCGATTAATTTTTAAGCTTGAGGGGTATTCGGCTGATTATTTTTTCAACCTCAATTTCGACCAATGAGATTGTGGTATTTAACATTTTCCTGACAAGGTTTGACTTCTTGCTCTTCTCTGTATTAGCCGGGACATTCTGTTTGATTTTTTTAGAGATGCTCTCTAGAGATTCATCACCAAATCGCTTTCTTCGCTCACTCATGTCCATGCTCGTGAATAGCAATTTGACGTTTAATCATTCGCATAGGTTACAAGTGACAGAAAAATTAATGTTTATCGCCTAGCAACCTAGCCGGAAAATTTTCGAAAAATTATCGATATAATTTAGACCTAGTTGTACCACGTGATGTCAAATACCGCGCTCTCATTGGTCGAAATTGGGGTTGAAAAAATAATCTTTTTTATTTATACTATTTTAATTTATATGTATGTACAGTTAAAAATCCGACACTCGTCCTTTTCGTTCCCAATCGCCGTAACGTGTTGGCTCTGGGCCCTTCGGTCCTCCGATTTCACCCGTTTCCGGGTTGGTGTTATCCGGAAACGCCTCCAACGGCTCTTTTTCCTGATAAGGGTGCTTTCCCTCCTCGAATTCCGGAACTTTTTCTATATTCATTTAAAAAAAAAATAGTACCTCGATGAGATATGCAGATATACCGACAGAGTCTGCCCTTTACTTGCCAACGGCCACTTATATTAACCAATGGCTAATGTATATTTTTGTTTTCATCTTAATATTTTATACCTATCGGTGTTTTTTCTCGAAGTTTCTTGCGAAATTCCTTCAATCTGTCACTCTCCTTCTCGGACGAACTCCCAGTTGCCAATGAGCGAGAGCATCCTGTCAACACGTGAAAACAAATGTGTACACTTTTTTCAAGGTTACCCGTTCAAGGTTGTCGCTATTGTTGTAGTTCGAAAGAATTTTTATACCTGAGGAAAGCTGTTTGAGAATTGCAGACCTTCCTCGAAGCTGCGTTGTTGCGAGCATTTTTATGATTTTTACAGTCAGGGCTTTGTTTATTTGTTTGTTTTTTTTATAATAGTCAACGAAAGTCCGAGAATAACAATCCGTCCACCGAGTAACTCGCTCGAGAAATGGCGAACGAAGTTGCTAAAGGTGTATCACCGTGGCGGGACTGTTCGACTGTGGGAAAATACCGATTCGTGATGGTAAGGGAGAAACACGCGAAGTAAACATTATAAATATTTTTCTATTCTCACCTCTTTCTATCACAAACGGCATTAGGAAAGATTGATTTTTTATTAAAAAATGAACCATCGATAAAATGGGAACAAATCGATTACGTTGGATAGTTCGTTTCAATGAAGAGGAAGAAAGTTTTCTTCATTCATCTTATTTACTGTGTTAAGCTTTAAAAAAACACTCTCAAGCACGCCCCTCGAGTAGTTGCTGTATTTTATGATTGTTCTTCATAATGTTTAATTTTATTTGATATATCTGATCAAGCTGATCTTTTATAGCGGCATCGATCTCGTTCAACGATTCTTCCAGTGGCTTGACCGATTCTTCGGATGCCCTGTAAGCAATTGCGAATCGTTATTTTTATTCATAAAATATAAATAGAAGGATTGGCGAGAAACTTGTTTAACTACGAGACTCACGCTTTTTCAATTTCCAACTGGTTGTGAACTTGTGCGTACTGGTTTCGCCAGTCCATCAGTTCTTTCTGCATCAATTCCACATCCTCCTGTAGCAATGTAAAACAAAATGCGATTAATTACTAATGTTTTATTTAAAAAATGAAGGTGCTTAAATTCATTCGAATATTATAATGAAAATATCTTTCTTATATATATTTTGGAAAATTGTTGATTTGTTTGTTTGTTTGAATTTTGATCCCCCCCTTCCCAGCTGAGCCTTCCTTTCGGTGAAGCTGGGAAATTCGGATTTCCGAATTCGATTCTATATACTATGAAAACTGAATTTTCGAAAATATGACAAGCGTAATTCCAAAACTGTAGCATATGGAATGAAGTTTCGGAATTTCGAAATCCATTCCATATTCTATAATTTCGAAATCACGGTTTACAAAGTACATTGAATGAACTTCCATGTGCTATGAATCATGAAATCGATGCGATCGTGCAAGCTAACATAAGCGTCGGTTAATTTTATTTATTTTTTATGTTTTAACTGGACAAAAAAAAATGTCGAAAGAATTTGAATGAAACTGGAGACAATGGTCTTAATCACCTGCCAACAATCCAGCAACTTGCCCATCGGATTCGTAGCTCGTGTCAAAGTTTGTATCGTTCCACGCAACTTATCGACTTCCTTCAGAACGATCTCTCTGTACTTTTTCGAACTTCCTTCCAACTCCTAAAAAAAAAATGTAATTGCTTCTATAAAAATTGACTGATCATTCTCAAAATATTAGTTATCAGATAACTTTTTTATCCTCTCTTACTGAGTCGATTTTACTCGGGACGAGATCGACGGTCGTCGTGTTTGCGAGCTCTCTCTGAGTTTCCAAAATTTGAGCTACCAAATATCCATGCTCCTGAGTTATGTCGGCTGCGAAAGCTGTCGGGACATCGTTCGCGGTCGAATATTCGGTTTCCGTTTCCACTACGACCATGCTCTCCTTGTCGTCTTCTTGGGCGTCGAAATTTTCAACGATAACCGTTTCGTTTTCCATCAACGGGCTAAATAAAAATTGGTTATACACATCAATGTTGATAACATGTGAAAATCGATCGGTAACAAGAACTGTAATTAATTTGTATCTCTGGCGCTTGCCATTTATGGAAATGGTTGTTACAGGTGGTGAAAATGAGTTACAGTTTTTGTTACCGACCGAGTTTCACATGGCTGGTAAAACGGAAGGCTGGACGATAACTTACAGATCGTAACTTTTGGTATAGAATTTCGCGAAAAAATGATAATGCATATCCATTTTGATAGCATTTGAAACTCGGTCGATAACGAAAACTGTAATTAATTTGTATCAACGGCGAGGCCATTTATGGACATTATGGACGATACAAATTAATTACAGTTTCAGTTACCGACCGAGTTTCACATCGCTGATAAATCGGAAGTGACTGTGCAAGGCTCGGCGATAACTTACAGATCGTGACTTTTCATACTGAATTCCGGTTTCCATCGTAACTTCGGAGCCGCCGGTCTTGCGCTGGAGGGACGACTGCTCGGCGGTCGGAAGGTGTGTTTAATTATCGATATTGGCGGATCGGGAACACTGGAAACACTACGAGAAAGATGTGTTATCTACTTTGCGACTCGAATTTTATCCCCGTCGATAAGAATGCGATCGTAAATGCAGACCATTTACCTCGGCTTGGCGACTTCCGGTGCACTCGTCGGTTCTTGAATCTTAGCTTCCGCAGGTTCTTGAATCATCGGCACCAAGACTTCCGTCGTATTGAAATTTTTCTCGGCTTTTTCTGACTCTCTGCTCTTTTCGGGCTCGTCGGCCTTCGGCATCTCAGTCGGTACATCCGCGATCGAATCGACGCGGCCAATGTTCTGTGTTATTGACTCCTCGCTCCTTTCTTCCGTTAATATCGATTCCGACGTCGTCGCAGGTCGAGCCTCGTCCTCCTGCGGCGCTATCGCAGGCTGTTTGCTTCGAACGGCAGAACTCTTGCGATTTCGACCTTTGTCCTGGAAAAGAGCGGTGATTAAAAAAAAAGTGATTATCGTTATAGAAGATTATTAATCTTTACCTTCGTTTGGGCCGCAGACTCCTCGATCATCTTCGCTTTTTTTACCGACTGAGTTTCCTCCCCCCGCCGTCCTTCCGTTCGTTCCCGTTCCCGCCGCGAGGTGCGCGCAGTCTCGGAAGAAGCTTTCGACGATCTGGACACTTTTTCATGCTGCTCCGACGATTTTCTTCCTTGACTGCGCTTCGAAACCGATGCCTTAGCTTGGCCGTCCTGAGGCGAATTGGGATGCGGGGAACTCCGCGATTCTTTTTCCACGCTACTTTTGTAATGCTCGACGGCTTCTGTACTGCTTATCTAAAATATGAAAGAAATAAAAAGAAACATTTTAAATAAAGGTGCGCACTATTGCCGAAACACTTTTTCTTCGTTGACGATCGCGCAGCCTCTTCGGGGTCGATATTGGCAATATTTTAGAAGATACAAGTTTTAATTTTTTTTTATACCTTTTTGTCCAGCGCTTTTGCAATAGCTTGCAACAACTCGTTGGTTTTAGTTGCTTCTTGACCGGAAACGATCTTTGCCGGTCGGACTGTCAGCTCAGTACCTGTAACTAGTTCTTAAAAGAGATTTTTTTTTTTTCGTACGTTAAATGGTTTCTGTAAATGTTGGAAAAGAAAGAAAAATAGGAAATCGTTCGTTCGAAGCTGTGTAATTGTATTTAAACACTCACTGACGACATTTATTAGCTTCGTTAAGAAGGCGATTTTAGCTTCTTTATCCCTGTTATCCGGTTTCAGCTCATCTTCGGTAAAAAGATTTTCCAAAAAACCCGTCTCCTTGATTATCTAGAAAAAAAAACGGAAACGCATATAGAAAGGTTTTTTTAAGATAAAAAAAAATTATCAGATTGACCGGAAGTTGATCAAACATCATTTCCGATTCTTCTTATTAGGTAACAAAAGAATCAAAATGTCTTCCCAGGTAACAATGGACAAGTTCGTCATTAAATCGCTGAATATTTAACTCTATTTTTTAACACGACAAGAAGTAAATAAAAATACTTTACAGCCGATATGATATCGTGAAGAAAACGAAACGGCGGTTTTCTCAACAGTTTCTCCGTCAGCGGTGGTTTCTTGATGTATCTTCCGAGCGACGTCTGTGTCTTTTTTATGACTTCCGGCTTGACTTCGTCAGCCATCGCGACAACAAGAAAAGTTTCCAACTTTTATATTTTATGTCACGATCAAACCAAAGGAAGAACTGGCCGTCGAGGAGCAACATTGAGTCACGAGAGAAGACGAACATATCAAAGTTGTGGTCTTAACGTTGCGACGGTTGTCAATGGTAACGTCCGTAGAATACACGCGAGCGATTGTCACGCCACGTTTCCCTAAATGAACAATCATTCAATTATAATTCTCCGAAACTCGTTCCGAATTGTGCACAGACCTGTTATAATTAACCAAATCTAAATAGAATCTAATAGATTAACTAAATAGGAATGAAAGTCTATTACTTTTCCGAAATAATTCTCACCTCTTCCGAAGTTCTCAGCCAATCAGCGATCAGCTTTTTCGGCTAATGGGAACGTAGCTTGAGGTGCAGATACATGTTATAGCGTGCCAGCCAATTGAAGTAAGGTTATGTTCGCTTTCTTAAAAAAACATCTCGCGCCGACTGTTCGATTGTTTACAATCGCATAATATATTAATATACGACCAAGTTAAACCGTAAACTGACGGATACACGTTAAGATTGTAACAAATAAGTACAAATAATGTCGGGACCGATGGTACTTTGTCAGTTGTGGATGGGCGGTGTAAGTATAATTTTATTTACATATCTCTTCACGAAAATTATAGACTCGAATGGTTTTTTTATGACAGAAAAATTGTACTTGATAAAAAAAATTTTGCAGCTGGAGCCATATATGACGGAGAGTTTTATAATGAATGCCTTTCACAAAATGGGAGAACAGCCGCAAACCGTTAAGGTGATGAGAAATCGTTACACAGGCGAACCGGCCGGATACTGCTTCGTGCATTTTCCGACCGACGAAATGGCCTTGGACGCGATGCATAAACTGAACGGCAAAGTTATCCCGGGATCCAATCCCGTAAGTTTTGCCCGGTCCAGTAATTAACAAATATTTTTTAAAAATGCCTTTTTTCTAGAAATGGATAAGTTAAAGTAAAGGAATTTTTTGTTAATTTTGTTGAGCACCTCTCTACGATTTATGGCCTTTCATCCATTGACACTGGGTTTTATCTTGCAGAAGTCAGAAAACTTTTCAAAACGAATTTTTTTGCTTTTTTTCATGCAAAGGATAAGTTAAACTAAAAATTGTTTTTGTTCATTTTTCGTAGCCTACGATTTATGGATTTTTATCCATTGAAATCGGTCTTATCATGCAGATTTCACTTAAAAGTTGAAAAACTAAAAAAAGTTCTTTTTTTCCAGCCGGTACGTTTTCGATTGAATCACGCCAGTACAACGGGCAAACCAGCGGCGGATCGAGAGTTCAGTATCTGGGTGGGCGATTTGTCAACGGACGTCGACGATTATTCGCTTTACAGAGCCTTCGCAGCAAAGTACAATTCCATAAGAACGGCGAAAGTAATATTGGACAGTTCGGGTTTCAGCAAAGGTTACGGTTTCGTTAGATTCGCAAACGAGGAGGAGCAGAAAAACAGTCTGGTCACGATGAACGGATATCGGGGGCTCGGTACGAAGTCGCTGAAGATTTGCAACGCCGTTCCGAGGCCATGGAACAAAATATCTGGGTCAGTAGTAATTTCACTCCATAACTGCGTTTTCAAGGCCCTCGAATTATAGGAAAAAAAAGAAAATTCATATGATAATTATAATTTGTGATGAAATCAAAAAATAATATAATGCTTAATGATTTATGATAATAAAAATAAAAACACACACACACACACACACACACACATATATATATATATATATATATATATATATATATATATATATACACACACACACACACATATATTGCAGTTCTACACCACCGCAATCGGCCTCGGACTATTCATCGTCGAACATGAACGCTGACGGTTACAATTACTACGACACATCTTCTTACTGGAGCAGCTACAGCGCCTGGCAACAAGGCTATTACGAGAGCGAGCCGACTTCGGACGCTTACAACAATTATATCTCGGATCACAAAACGGAAGAGGACGAGCTCGAGCTTATCGGTAAATCGAGACGAGAAGGATTTATAAGAGTTATGATAGAAGCGCTCTTTTCCACGCTGTATAATCCATAATTTCTCATTTTGAATAAAAAATATTTATCGTTTTTCCAGAGCACTCGGTTCCCGTGGACATCGACAAACTGAATAGAGACATAATCGAACAGGATTACAACATGTGGGACGCTCTGGAGAGCTCGAAATGGATTCCCTGCGACACGCTGGAACTGTGTTATTAATTTTTCAAAGTACAAAAATTTGGGTCGATCGATTATTTTTATTTTGTACTCGCGGATCTCGTTGTGATTTTCACACACTGCATTCACATGTGCGTGCTCGAGACTTGCATCTACATTACCAAAAAAAAAAGTATCAATAAAAAATTCATCTAGAACACCTCGTCTATCAGCGGCCATCTGTTGATGATTCTTTGAGTTTAAGGACATGTGAAGTTCCTTCGGCCCGTTCCCGATCCGAGCTCTGTCGGTAACGAAACTGGTGATTTATTTGTAGCTCATTTTTTCCGAGAATTACGCCAATAATTTGCGTTCGGTCCACAATTTTTAAAAACTAAACAAATATTGTTTTTGTTATCGATCGAGCCGGGTTCATCGTGTTCACGTTCGAAATCGGAACAGAAAAACCTTTTAACGAAATTTTAGACCTCGTCACGACGCTTTGGGCATTTTGAAAGGGATTCTCTGCAACACCCTAGAACTGTTATTAATTTTTCGAAATAGGTACAAACATTCCGGGACGTTCGATTTTTATTATGTAGTCGTGGATCTCGATGTAATTTTAACACTTCATTTACATGCACGTTCTCGGAACTTACATCTACATAAAAAAGTTGATCAAAAAACAATTCTGCTAGAACACCTAATGTCAGTGGCAAGCTGTCGATGATTCTTTGGGTTTAACGAAAACTGTGATCCATTTTCTTCGAGGGTGTTCCTTTTTCCATAAATTACGCAAATAACTTGCGTTTAGCCCGCAATTTTGAAAATCTATAAACGACTATTACCGTTTTTCTTACCGATCGAGATCGATTCACATCGTCTCTACGTTCAGAATCTGAAAAGGAAAGAGTCTCAACGAAAATTGAGACCTCGTCACGACTCCCCGAGATCGGAACTTTCACGATATAAATTTCAAATTCCCGTAGACATTTTTTATTATTATTATTTTTTATGTAAGAAAAAACCACTCTCGCAGCAGCACGAAGCTTGGACATAGAATTAATGAAAATATTCGCGTCTTCCGATATATCGATAATAACTTACAAATACACCGTCTTATTTATTACATCGATTAGTTCATACATTATTGTGTTCTTCATTTTTTCATTTTCGGATGACAATAATACAAAATGTAACAAAATAATATTATGTGACAAAATTATATGTGTACTTCCGAGTGAAATGCTTAATCGTGCCGGTAACAATGATTTTTTTTTCTCTCTAATACTGAGATACTGTGACACGTAGTATTAACTTCGATGCTCGACAGCGTGTTACGAGAAATCGGTTTTCGTCTCGCGGCTTGTGGAATAAATTATAAGCGGCTACACCGTACAAGCTGTACAGACGTTTTTACCCCGGAATTGTAATAATCTACGAAGGGAAAAGAAGAATGGAATCTACCAATTCGTAGCTTTCCCACTTGATGTTGAATACGAAAAAGAAAAAACCTCTGAAACCGATACGAATTAACGAAAAGATACCCTTCCGATAACTTTTTTTTTATCGACAAGCCGTCACAATGATTATCTGGAACCGAAGCCGTGACAGAAGCAGACGAGGTCGTTTTTCACCCTCACAGGTGCAGTCAGCAGTTTGAAAGTCCTACGAAGCAATAACGAAAAAAATAAAATAAAAAACGAAAGAAAATTATTTCACAATCAAATTGAAACTGTTGAAACTTTCGAAAAATAAGAATAAAAATCGAAAGGAAATTATCTCACGATCAAATTGAAAATGTTGGAGTCTTCGAAAAATAAGAATAAAAAACGAAAGGAAATTATCTCACGATCGAATTGAAACTGTTGAAATTTTAGAATTTTCACGGAATTCGATAAGTCGAAAAATGGACGGCTAAAAAAATTGCAGTCATCGTAGTTTGTCAATTCTTTTAAAACCCAAAATTACGTCCGGTTTGAAACTTTTATTATCCACGTGGAAAGGGTTTTTTTCGGACGATCAGTCGTGCCACACACACAATATAACACCATTGATCGTACAGGAATTGTACATCGGTAAAACGTTACTCAAGATCGATAATCATAAGCTCGGGCGAGTCGCTTGTGCTACTGATGTCACCATGAATACTTGTCTGTGACTTTTTTGGTGAACCCGGCTTCTTGGTTGAATTCTGAGACGAGTGTGAGTCCTCCTCGTCGTCGCTGTCGGAGATGAGGTCGATGACGACTGCGCGTTTTTTCTCTTCGGGCACGGGGGAAGCCGCACTCGATTCATCTGCGGATTAAAAAGATGTTTAAATAAGCGTCGAAAGCATGCTTGCCAAACTACAAACGTAAATGTGCTAAATAAAAAAATTAAAATAAAAAAAATCAGGCGCTGTGCACATATAGTGTGCATTCTTGAATGCAGTTCTGCTCTGTTCGGTTAAATCCAGAAATATTCGAGATTTATTCACATGTATACGCAGTGGAAATAGGGCGTTCTTATATTGCATTCTGCTCTCAGTTCAGGGTTTGGTTTTCATACAAATCTGCTCTGATAAGCGTTCTTTTCTCATCCACATGGATGAAATATATCCCACGGGAAGAATCGGATATACCGTTAGCAATAAAAAAAGCCACTAGCAGTAGACAGTCACAATAGTGATTTAGTTCGCACGGTGTGAAAATGGCAGTTTTACGCACGTGCGTAAAATCCCTATTTTCACACCCTGTCAAGTAAAGTTTGGTACGATACTGGTATGATAAAACTTTTTCGCACTAGTATAGTAATTTACTATTACTTTACCCCAGGCAAAAATGGCGGTTTTAGACTTTGGGAAGTAAAATATGGTACGATACTCGTGCGACACACGTAAGAAAAGTTCCATCATAATGTACTATTTGTATGGCAAGGGCGTAGAAAAAGAATTCTCGACGAGTGTGAGAATGTCGCACGAGTCGAAGTCATTTACACAATTATCCATAACAAACTCACTAGTGTCCGCCAAAAGGTTTTCTCGCACGGGTGCCAGGAAAAATACCATATAGCATTTATACGCATGCGCAAAATGCGTATGCGTATGATAAAAAAACACGATGCGAAGAAATGTCTTTTTGCGCTCACTTCATTACAGAAACGTGATTTTACGTGCCTGTGTTAGGAGAGGAGTTCTTGACAAAAAAAAAAAACGCATAGCTGAGCATAACTGCATTCAAGAACGCATCGCATCATAAGACCGACGAGAAACATCGATGTTTCTCGTCGGTCTTCGCTACGAAAAGCTCACCGAGATCAACGGTGTCGACGTCCACTTTCCGCTGCTTCTTCGTCTCGGCTTTACTATCACTTTTGTCCTTGTCCTTGTCCTTGTCTTTATCCTTGTCCTTGTCCTTCTTCAGTACGAGATTCTCCCAGGAGCCGTCCTGAAGAAGTTGTATCTCGTTCACGTCGGGCAACAACTTGTGAGAATTGAGAACCTCTTGAAAGTAACCGTCGATCACTAAGTTGTCGTAGAGAGCCGCACGATCGCAAACCGGACAGTTCCAGGTGGGTTTGCGCTCGTTCATTTGCAGAAATAGTGAAGCGTCGAAGCACTGCAGATGCGAGCACGTCGACGCACGGCACGGTGTGCTCATACGCATCTTTCCCAGGGGGCAGGCGAGCGAGACTCTGAGCGAGGTCGTCGCTATCTCGGAGTCCAGATCTTCGTTCAGCTTCTCCTTGACTGGAAATAAATTTTAAAAATTAAGAATCTTTCAGCACTCTTGTCGGAACAATTGAAACGGATACTTATTACACTCAAGGCAAAAATGACAGTTTTACGCACGCTTCGCATGCCCAAAAACCCCCATTTTTACACCTTGTGACGAAAAATTTGACACCATACTCGTGCGAAAAATGTTTTCTTAACTCGTGCGATTGCAAAACTCTCACCTTCGGCTCGTGCCGCAAAATCACACTCGTCAAAAAAAGTTTTTCGCACTAGTATCGTTATGTATTATTTTTTAATTATTTCGCAGCTCAGAACTGAGCCCCTGTTTAAGATTGTAGGAAGAAAAGGCCAGACGTACTCAGTCCTCTCGTGTAGTCCGACTGTCTCGCTCCTCTGCCCTTTAATCTTCCCAACAGCTCGGAGCTCGTTAGTTTTTTGACGAGATAGACGGCGATGGCGTATCGTCGACCGTAGTCCGCGGACCATGTGACTTGAATGTTGTTGCCGACTGTCGGCGATAATTTTACAAGGGGGCTTATGTTTACGGGTCTCGGTGGCCTCTTCGGCTCCACGCCTGGCTTATTCGTAGGTATGGGATTCTAATCAAATTTAAAAAAAGAAATAAAAAAATCGTATTACATCGTCGATAAAGTGAGGTGAAAAAATATGAACGATCATCGGCGAATTTTCTTACTGGCAATGGGCACAGCTTTCCGTTGACTTTTACGGCGACACTCGGTGGAAAATAATCCTCCTGCTCGCACGATGTTTCTTGCAAACAAAATCGCATTTGTACCTGAAATAGAACATAACAAAAAATAATAACTTTTATCCGACAGAAATCTTCGGAAAAGTATGAATTGTCTAGTTGTATTTACAGTAAGACAAATAAGAAAAATTACCTGTACATTGTAATCCATTTTACTACCACTACGACAATCTCGGGAGCTGGCGATGTCGGTGGATTGTTGCGGTGTCAAATGAAAGACGAACGAGCTCTCCTGCAGTCTTATGGATCCCTGTGGCATGAGGCTCGACGGTTTCAGCAATTCCGCCAGCAGGTCGAAAAACGGCAGCTTTTTGAGCTTGACATCCGGATGCACTGGATACTGAGTCGGTTGAATTTGCAACGGTGGCGCTAATATCTTTGTCGGGTATGGGTAGGGTGCGTAAACCGCGCTTCCGGATCGCTGTCGAATGTAAAATACTTGTTAAATTTACTTCTTAAATACTTGTTAAATTTGAACCTTGAATAGTCAATTGAATAACTTTACAATGTCCATCTTTAAATAAAAAAAAAATTATTAAACGGTTTTAAAGAAATTACTAAAGAATTTATTAAAAAATGACTATAAACTATTTTTACTAAAATTACTAAACGATTTACAGTAGAACTTCACTCATCCGACCTTCGATCAAGCGAGCCTCCGCGTTATCCGAGGCACCCAATTCACCCAAACCCTCCGCGTTAACCGAGGTGTGAGCTCGGATAATACCGAAAACTCGGATAAAACGGATAAAGCAGCAATGCCCACGCGCGGAGTAGTCCGTAAATGCTATTTTGGAGTATGTTATCTGTACTATCCGGGATTTCACTTAACTGACGTACGCTCTCAACACATTACCTTGTATAAACGGAGTTCTACTGTATTGAAAAAATTACTAAACAATTTATTTTAAAAAAATACTAAACTCTTTTGAAACAAAACTACTAAATGGTTTATAAAAAAAAGTGTTTAAAAAAAAATCACGATTTTTTTTATGATTACCAAAGGAACTCATACCGAGTTTCCACCGTGAGTGAGATCGGGCCGAGATTTACTCCGAACTAGTGGAAAAATTCTAGTAGACTCAAAATTCTCTTATGGGATTGGCTGTTGACTAGAAAGTTGAATAGAAATGAAGTTGAGTAGAAAGTTTCGAATTAACTAGAATTTTGCCACTAGTTCAGACTCGATCAGGCCGTTCTCAGTTCCGATGGAAACTCAGTATCAAACTTCGAGTATTCTTTGGTGTACGAATGTTTTTACCTGCGGTGCTACGCTGGTGTAGCCAGGTTGTTGGTACACGGAGGTTGTCCGCGCCACTTGTGACTGCGGCAGTGATGCCTGATGGGCGGGTGGCAGTTCCTTCGCCGGTGGGGCCGACGATTGAGAGGACGGCTGCTGGCCCATTCGTCGCATTACTCTGACCCACTGTTGTGCATGCCCTTGCCTGCGAGGAATTTACAGAACCTTAGACGTACGCTTTGCAGTTCGAGCACTGTGGAAAGCTTCTTCCTCGTGAGTCGATTTGCTCATCGTTCGGCAATACTTTGATTTCTCATTGCAGTTATAACTATCGAAACGAAAAATTGCTTTCAAGTTACCGGGTATCCTCGTTTCGCTGGTGAAGATTTTGGTCCATCTGGGGTTCCCCAGCTCCGCTGCCGGGACCGTACATTTGGTGAGCGACTAATTGATCGGCCCTGTAAAAAAAAAAATTAACACGTGAAAAATTTCGTACTCGGAGAACGGAAGTGCCGCAATTAATGCGACGGCTGAAAAATATTCAAGTAACGATTCTTTCGCTCTACACTTTACATCGTAAGTGATGAGGAAGTAAAAAAATTTTTTGTTGTTGCTTTGTTTTCATAAAATTTCGGGCCGATGGGACAAGAAAATTAAACACTATTAATCACAGTGAAATCTCTTTTTTATCGATGCAGGTTGAAAAAAACGGATGCCAAACTTACTGTATAGTTTTGTAGAGTTCGCGTATCTTCAATTGAACGGGATGCGAACGAAGACGCAAAAGTTCCAGGGCGCGGGATTGTAGCTCGTTTTTTCTGCCAGACTTGTTTCTGCCGGCGAATCCTAGAAGCATCTGAAGCTCAGACACTCGAAAACTCAAGACCATATTCTGAAAAATTAATTACAGCATTTTTAATTCTTAGCAATATTTTCGAAAAACAATGTGGATCATTCCTAAACTGAAATAAACTATGTATTTATGACTGAGTATTAACCGAGTAACATTACTGAGGATTTTTAATTCTTAACAATATTTGCAAGAAAAAAAAAATGACTGCTATTCATAAATTTAATTAAACTGTATTGTCAATATAAAAACAGTGAAATATCCGAATATCATACAATTTGTGTCTACTGACACAGTGCACAAAGTGTACAATGCCAGTTACCCAATGTAACTTTTTGCAATGATAGATAAATGAAGATCAGTGTCAATACTGCAAAGTGGATTCGATTCAATTTGTTTCAATTTTCTTTCCCATACTGTACACATTGACTATATCCGATTTAAAAATTCAGCAAAACTGGAACAACTGACAGAGCAACCATCATCGATTTTCATTAATTGAAATTGAAACAAACAATTTATTTTTAACTGAGCATTTTTTGACTGGTAAGTAAAAAAAATGAAACATTTTTTTCTTTCAAAAATGTTGATAAATTGAATAAAAAATACTCAGGAAAAGTTTACTGAGTATTTTTGATTCTTATCAAAATTAAAAAAGTCTATCATTCATAAATTGAGATAAGCTGCATTGTTGATATGAAAACAGCAGAAATTTCCAATATGATATAATTTGTATACAGTAATATTGTAAAAAGCTTTTTCTATGAGGAAGCAAAATGGCTGTACAATTTGTGATGTATAAATAATTTGCACCTACCAAGAGAGAGTGCAAACTGTACAATGATGGTTACACATTGTAACATTTTTTTCATCCTTTTCATTTTATCAATTTTTCAATCAACAGAGAAGTGGAAAAAAGTGTCAATATTGGGACATCAATTTTGTTCTATTTGTATTATTTTTTTCTCTCATTCTTTAGAGATCGCCGACTCAAGATAGAAAAATTCAGTAATTATGGAACAACTGATCTATCGAAAATAATCGACATTCTCATTGCAAGAGCAGAGCAGACACCGACAACGATAACGCAATTTCATTGGCTTTTCAGCTTAAAATTTTTTTTTCCTTGAGCTTAAGTATCGTTCTTTCATCGATGTCTGCCAGCTCGACAGTATTTTTTTTGCATCGTCATCGAGTTGCAAAGAAACTCATGGATAGCAAAACCATAATGGAGTTACTCGTATTAGAAGAAAAGAAAAAGTCCCTGAAAAAGTTATTTTCTTCCCTCAATGCAATACAAATACAACACACAGTATGGTACGTTTTCATTGCAAACAGCGGCTCAACTTTTGAATAAAATATAAAAGCCACCGTAAATAAATTGGACCGAAAAATCACTCCGAGCCCGAAAAAAATTCCTAAATGCACGAAACTCGATTTCAAAAAGTCATTTTTCACACATAAAGGAAAAATGTCAAACTATTGAAAAAATAAAATTCTTTTCGACGGTTTGAAAAGAAACAAGAATTCACGCCGTCCATTATCAACGGATCATCCTCGCATCTGTCTCCTCCGACAAGCGTCGACACGAGGTATAACATTTTTCCGATGCGAAATACACTCCGATGTTTGTAGGTTAAAAGAAAATCTCGATTTTCGGTGATTTTTCGTCCCAAATTGTTCTCCACGAACCGCGCAGCTCAAACATTTGACCTCAAAGTTCTCGATTCGTCTTAAACATTTTTGTCAGAAATTGAGGGAAAAGTAAGACAACACAAAATGAAATGTTCTAAACCCTTCAGAGTGCTTCGAGAGAGAAGCCTCTCTTCGTACGTTACTATACCTATGTCGAAGCGTGTAGTTGATACCCGAACTAGTTTACATCGCGATTCGTCGAGAAAGCACATATTTCTCACGATCAAGCATTAAAAGTTAGCGGCGCAGTAAATTCTCAAAGTTTACAACCGTCCGTACGAAATAATTGATCGACGCACGTCGGCGTACGAATTTTCGAAGAAACTTTTATTTCACGATAACCACCAACTCACCTCTAACTCATCTGTTTCCGCCATCTTCTTCGACGATTTTTTTTGCGGAGCCGTTTTGTTTATTAATTACGAGACTGTTGGAACAAATAATCGCACGCCGATCGTGGGGCTCTGGCACGAACGATAATACGATGGGATTATTCATGGATTCAACATGTGCCGCTTAATGATTACGGGGAGAAATAATGCTTTTTTTTTTAAAGGTAAAAAATATATATTGAAGGCTCTGTTGGGGATATATGGAGAATGGAGAGCTATACGGGAACTCGTCGAAACCACGACCGGACGCGAGTGCGCCCGATGGGTGAGTAGAAGGCGCCAAAGCGAAGGGCTATGGTGTGTGTGCGAGTGCGTGTGTGTCGGTGCACATCTTCGCTAAAAAACTCGTGTCGATACTGAGAATGGTTTGTGGATCAATTTTTTTTTAATCATTTTTCGTTGCATTAACTTTTTGATCATCGAGAAAAAGTTTGAAGAACTATGGATCTATAGGTAGATTTGAATACCTTTTTTAATCTATAGTCCTCGAAAGGCCCGGCTGCGTTCGTTGATTCATTTATAGGCATATTTACAATACCGGACGCGACTATACCAAGAGGACGGTAAGTTACCGTAGTATGACGTCATTATTGATTTCTCTGCAAAGTGACCGAGATTCATAACTTCGAGTTAATAATGTTATCGTATTTATACCATGTGTTCATATTTTTTGTATCATCTTATCGAAATACGTAAATAAATTCTCTTACCGGCAGACGGTAAGGTAGAAATCTGCAGTGAACAGTTTGCAAATCCAGCACAAACTGTGTAGTCTCTTCTCTCCAGATGTCGCTGGAATGCCGATTTCTCGCATTAATCTCTCGACCATAAATAATCGCCAGAAATCGGTATAACTTATTGGTCAAGCTCGCAATCTAAAAACAATAAATAAAAACATTCCAATAAAAGCATAAACATAATGGTAAATGCAGTTACAAAATAATCCGGAAAAAAAGTTGTGCATACATTTTGCAGGGCGCTTTTTGCCGATCAAACCAGTCAACGTAGGAACATTTTATAGCGTGGAATCAAAGCAGTCAACCTAGGAATATTTCACAGAGTGAAATCACACCAGTCACCCTAGGGATATTTTATAGAGTGGAATCAAATCAATCAACCTAGGAATATTTTACAGAACGGAATGAAACCAGTCAACCTGGGAATATTTCACATACTGAAGTCAAACTAGTCAACTTAGGGATACTTTAGAAAGTGGAATCGAACCAATAGGTTTTCAGAGTAAGCTGGAGCAGAGCGCTCGATTTTACGTGAAACGTATATCTATATATTCATTAAATATAGATATACTTTCCACATAAAATAAAGCGCTTTATTCTAGCTGACCCTAAAAACGAACAGACCTAATTAATCCAGAAATATTTTACAGAATGGAACAAACTTTTTTGGCTAGTGTTTTGAACGAATTCCGTTATATAGATGTATAAAGAATTCTCAAAGGGAAGACGAGGCGCGCAGTTGGCGGAGACGCCAGGCTCTCCGAATTCCCGAATTATGGTGTATCAGGAAATTCAATGTGGCTGATGCGAGAAAATAAATTGTTCGACCCGACGAGGGGGAGTTTTCGGGCAAGGCATAAATATTCATACTTCCGAGTGCTCATTTTGTTTTTTTAGGTTATGTCGGCTCTTCGCCGGAAACCATGGGCGCAACGTGAAATTAACTTTGGTGCGCAACGTTAAATGACCACTTTCAGCGTATAACGATGCGTACACTCGCCGTATACACCGGGTGTTCACGAAGATTTTTTTGTTTCCACGTGAAATGCGAAAGCGGTAAAATGCGAAATTTCATCTCAACATGGCGTCGACCATTTTTCGCGGTCACATGACCGCGCCACCTTCTTCGATATTTTTATCCGACAGCATCCGATAAGAGCACTCTGATACGACTTTGATAACATTTAAAGGGATGGCTACGTAAAAGTGCACAAAATGTTACTCGTTATCCTTCACTGACATGCAATGCGTCCAAAACCCCCTGCAACTATATCGTAACGTAATTACGATATAGTTGCAGGGGGTTTTGGCAGTCACGCCATTTAATTTATCTTTTTACTTTGCACAGGAGAATTCAGTTTTCTTTTTGTAGTAACTCTAATATAAATGCAGTTTTATTACTTGGTATTACGAAGAGCATAAAAAAAATGGGCGAATATTACTTTGCTCGGGAGTTCTGTTCGTTTAACAGTTCCGCAAACGCCGATAATTCGGTTTTTCACAGAACAGTGTGTGGCACTTGGGAGGAAAAATAAATTAAATTACAGTTTTCGTTACCGACTGAGTTTGTTCAACATTGCCATACATTCGTCTCAAAAGCGACGGAAGTCGACGTCTCACGCAATGCTCGGGCCTCGAAAAAAAAGGAATGCGAGACACAAGGAGTGCCGTGAAAAAAGTTCGCACACTGTTCCACGCATGCGTACGCAAAAAAAAAAAAAATGATGCGAAATGAGTGGCGTACCATATCGTTACCGACCGTGACAACCCTCCTTCTTCCTTCTCATCTGTTTTTGGGTGAATTTTTTTACATCCGCGATATTGTTGGGGCCAATGCGACTATACTCCACAAAACACGATCCTGCCACGAGATATTACATTACTGGGAACTCGAGTTGGACATGGGACTTTTTGTTTCTCGCACCGAAACTCGGCGGACCCTTGAATTAGCTGCGGAAGTCGTTGCAAGGGACCGCCTTCAATTATACCGTTTGCGAACTCTACATTATATATGCAATCGGCAAGCGTATAGAGCTCACCATCAATATCGGATAGATATATTTTTCGGCAAAAAAATATCCGATTTTTATCGCTCCGAAAAAATTTTGCCCGGCCGACCCGAGCTCGGTCGGTAAGCGAAAACTGTAGTCGATATTTTTCAGGACTTCCAAATCTTTCAAGGGAAACGCGAATTCTTAACCTGTGTTCAGCTAAGAGAGAAAGACGCTGAACTTTTTGTTTACCCCAAATTTTGGGCACTCGGGGAAAAAATGATAACATTTTTTGTTACCGACTGAGTAAATTTCTAAAAAAAAGAAAAAAATTCATCGGCGCTATTACGGCTTATAAATTATGAGTGATGACTTCATTCGCATGAAAACAAGACACTGTTTGTTCGATAAATGAGATTATTTTTCGCATTTTTTTCTGGCGTAAAAAAAAACCTCTATTATGACAAATCTCGCATATGTAGCGGCAAGGACTCTCGAGATACGTGAGAAAACACGAGCGACGGTTTTACCTTGCTCACGGGAAAGGAATTTACAATAAGAATGCGCTCGGCAAATTTGTACACCGCATTCCAGGTCTAACGTTCGTTTCGCCTCAGCTTTGATTAATGTCTGGCAAAGCCGGCAAGAGCTCGAAGCTTACACGTAATCATAAGGCCTAATGAGACACCGTCGAATTCATTACTGTCACTGCGAGAACGTCGGAGGAGAACAAATTTCTTCTCGCTGCAAGATCGAGAATTTGAAATCTCGAGAAAAAAAATTCTTCTCGCCACAAGAGTGAGAATTTGAAATCTCGAGAAAAAAGAATTCTTCTCGCCACAAGAGTGAGAATTTGAAATCCCGAAAAAATGTCTTCTCGCTGCAAGATTGAGAATCGGAAGTGTGGAAAAAATTTTTCTCACTGCAAGATCGAGAATTTGAAATGTCGAGAAACAAATTCTTCTCGCCACAAGAGTGAGAATTTGAAATCTCGAGAAAAAAGAATTCTTTTCGCCACAAGAGTGAGAATTTGAAATCCCGAAAAAATGTCTTCTCGCTGCAAGATTGAGAATCGGAAGTGTGGAAAAAATTTTTCTCACTGCAAGATTGAGAATTTGAAATCTCGAAAAAAATATCTACTCGCTACAAGAGTGACAATTTGAAATTCGAGAATATGTCCCCGGATACAAAAATTGACTTGATTGAGGAGACAAAAAATTGAAATGCCCGGTTTACTGCACACATGAGTGGTCGAGAGAGAGGCGGAGAGAGTGAGAGAGTGGGTGAGAGAGAGAGAGAGAGAGCGAGAGAGAGAGAGAGAGAGAGAGAGAGAGAGAGAGAGAGAGAGAGAGAGAGAAAGAGAGTCGAGGGCTTCTTCACCGGCAAAACTCCAAACACGAGACGTGAAACGCGAGGAGAAAAAAAAAAAGAAGAATCTTCGTCGTACGAGGCATAAAACTTCTCGGTGGCCTCAGCCTTCGCTCGGCGCATCGGCTGCATGTGAAAGAGAGACGAACTCTGGCGAACTCTCGGGCCACTCGCGTTCCCCGAAGACCGAGGCCATTCACCGGTGCGGGACTCTGGCTGGACGACGATGCGAGGGTGACTTCGCAGCGGCGATGCCTACAGCGACGCGGCAGAAAGTACAGAAACAGAAACGGCAGCGAGAGTCCAGAAGCGGCGGTGAAGCTCTGAGTGGGCTCGATGAAAAATTATCCGGCGAATCGTCGACGCCCGCGGATCTCCTGAAAAAAAAAATAATCAGTTGAAGAGATCGGCCGGTCGTCGGGCGACGAGGAAAGCGTCGCCGGACGCGAGGAGCCTCGAGCGAGAAAAATTAATAAAGCGGAAATCAAGAGATAAAGCTTTCGTCGCCTCGCCCGATGTAGCGCAATCATTCTGAATTAACAATTACAGTAGAAACTCGTTTATTCGAGGTAATGTGGGGAGAGCATAGGTCGTATAAGTGAGATCTCGGATAAGGCGGATAAGATACTCGATTCAAACTTGTACTATTATACATTTTTAGAAATAAGACACCACTTCATATAAACATGAACTTCATTAGTTAATGTAGTTATTTTTTATATAATTATCATATCATTAATTACCATTAACTTCATATGCACATAAACTATTGACTCTAGAATCGGAACTCTTGGCGCAATCGCCTTGAAACTTTTTGTGTATACTATGGAATCGTGATCCGGAAAAATATAAAAGATTTTTGCCTCTACATTGATTTTCCAAATGATCGAAGACAACAATTTTTAAATGCAAGAAAATTCAGAAAAAATTCATATGGATGCTAAAAAAAAAAAAATCATGGAATTCATTTAAAATGAAAAAATAAAAGATTTCTGATTTTTTAAAACAATTTGTTTCTTTAATAATTTGTAAACAACTTTTTGACATCATTAAAACGGTTGATTTTTTTTTCGGTTTTTTGGCTCATCGCAAAGTACTGAAATTTTGATCGACTTAAACTTTTGGTCGGGAATGTATGTGTGATGCATCCTTAAGCGGGTCTGCAACAAAGTAGTCGTTACTACTCCGTGCGTGGGTATCCCTGCTTTATCCGTTTTATCCGAGCTTACATCTCGTTTAACGCGGAGGGCACGGATGAGCTGGGTGCCGCCGATAACGGGGAGGCTCGGTTGATCGAAGGGTCGGATAAGCGAGGTTCTACTTATGCATTTTCATAATAAATTCGCGTTGGCTTCCTCGTCCAGCTAAACTGGGTAATTGTCTTACCCATTGCTGACCTAATGACCTATTTATTATAAGCTTTATCTGGCGTAAGTTAAGTTCGACTGTATATCAAATCTTAGTATTGTATTCTCGCGATTTTTGATTACATGTTGGCTTTATCATTATTTTACAATTGGGTACAAACCCCTAATAATTCAATAAATAAATAAATAAAATACGAGCGATCCGACCGAAAATCTCACGCCAAAATCTTAGCCTATCAGACTGAACTTAAATCGATCGAAAAAATCGAAAAAAACAAGGGATAAAACTGAGCTTTGATCGCCTCACCAGATGTACCGCGATCGTTACAAATAAACAATTATTTACGAGTGATCTGACGAAAAATCTCTACCCCAAAAACTTGAACTTTCATCGAAACTCCGATTTATTGACGACCCTTTCCCATTGCCCGCTTCCTCGTCGCTCTCTCGCCTTCGTAATTGGACATTGACCTCCCACTCTCCGTCTATATCTTTCTTCACGTTCATGGCGGACTTTTACTTTTACGTGGCGCCTGACGCGAGTTCCGCGAAATCGTCGCAAGAAGACCGCCGTTCGATTACGACGTGTACGTACCGAGAGAGAAGGACGGAGTGGAAATCCTCCTCTCCGTCCCGTTGATCGAAGGATTTAACGATCTCTCGCTCGCTTACCCCCGCGCACGTTATCCTACTGTCGTTAGAATCCTCAATCGCACGCCGGCGCTCCCACACTCTTGCCTTTCTCTCTCACACTCGCTTCTCGCCGTTCGCGCGGCTACGCGAATCGCTGGCCGGCATCGTAGCAGCGAACTATTCGCAAAAAAGATGAATATATCTCGAAACACATGTTCGCAAAGTACACGCGCAATGTCTGAAAGAAAAGAAATCCGTATTGACAAAAAAAATTATCTGCAATTTTTAATACGCAAAGGTCTGAGAAAAAAAATTATGCTCAATATAATTTTTCATGTACTCAATTTGTATTTTTATACGTATTGATTTTTAATGAAATACACTGTCGAAAAGACTGAAGGATTTACAAAATGATGAATTTATCTCGAAACACAGTTCGGGAAGCACACATGCAATATTTTAAGTAATAAAAATCCAAATTCACGAAAAAATGTATCTAAAATTTCGAACACATGAAGAAAAAAAAATGATATGCTCCCTCATTTTTCGAAATGTATTCAATTTACCTGCACTGCACATTTTGCATTTTCAATAGTTTTTGCATTCTTAAAATTTTTTAAATTTTTCCCTTTTGCATATATATTTTGAACAAACGACATTGCCGACAAGACGTTTATTGTCGATTCGCAAAAATGATGAAAATATCTCAACACGCATATTTGCAAAGTAAGCGTGCGATATCTTTAAAAAAAAAATCCAGTGATAAAAAAAATTCTGCAATTTATAGTACAAGAAGCGACGAAAAAAGAATGATGTTCGATATATTTTTAAACAATGTATTCAATGTACCACGCGTACACGGTACCTTTTGCATTTTGAGCGAACGACACTGCCGAAAGGCCGGCTCTCGTCTCAACGCCGCTCGTTACTCGGACTTTTATTCCGCTCGTTCTCGCTCTATCTTCCTCTCCCTCTCTCGCTCGCTCCCGTTCAGAAATCCGCCCGTGGCCGATAGTTACTTACGAGCGGGCCTCATCCGATGCTGGGAATAAGAAGAATTCATTAGTATGTCGGGTTCGTGTAGCGGTACGGACATACACTTACTGTGATGGTATAAAAGCGTACGCGGAGAGTGCGAAGCCCACGCGACCTCCTCTCGCTCTCCCCCACTCTTTCGCGCCCGACGAAGAAAGTCCTCTCCGGTCTCCTCGCTCCTCGTTTCTTTGTTTTTTTTATTCCTCATCATTATTCGTGTCTCTCTGATATCTTTTCTTCCACTCCGTTGGTACGCTCGTTATAGGCGCATAAGCCCGTCTTCCTCACTCGGGCTCGTCGGTCGTCGTTTTCTACCAATTCGGCGTTGTTTTATTTTTATGATTTTTCTTTCGGCACAAGCTATGACCGAGACCGGTGGTCTCCGGCGGTCGAGTTGTGGCCTGCTGACGACTCGTCGGGACCCGCAGCAGCGACACGAGCGTCGATGACGGCGATAATGAACAAGATTATCGATTATCGACGCTTTTAGGCCAGTTTCTTAAGCTTCCGAGGCGCTGCGGTCGAAGTCATTCGGTGCGGAGTTGCCGATCAATTCGGTAATTTTTTACGACGAAATTTTTATGGATCCGAAGACTGATTGCACGCTGCCGAGAGATTAACGCCTTCCGTTACGATGGGGAGATCGACAAACTTTCATCGCTACAATGTCGATACGAGGGAAAGAGTTGTCGCACGGTTTTTTCCGCCGTACGGACAGCTGACGACTCGTCGAGAGCTGCAAGCAGCGACACGGGCGTCGACGACGGCGATAATGAGCAAGTTTATCGATTAACGATGGACATTTTTCAAGCTTCCGAGGGGCTGCGGCCGCAGTCGTTCGGCGCGGAGTCGCCGATCAATTTGGTAATTGTTTTTACGATTAAATTTTTATGGATTTCGAGACTGGACGAGAAATTAACGGCTTCTGTTCCGACAACGCGATCCACAAACTTTCATCTTTTACAATGTCGATACGGGGGACAAACTTTTCGCACGGTTTTCTTTCGTCGGACGGACAGCTGAGGACGCCATTTTTTTTTTGCTGATACGCAGCTGTAAAAAATCGATGCAAAGGCGCGGCTTGGGTGGTCAAAGATCGTCAGCCGATGCTATGTTTGCCGGCCCGGAGAGCCAGCGACGCGACGCCGTTCGTCTGAAACGCAGGACGATTTTTTTTTCTATATCGTCTCGGTGACGGGTTAGCACTTTGGTGTGACGGAGAGACGAAAAACCGTTGGTCGGTCTCGTATTTTCGACGCTCGTCGAGTGGAGCCGATTTTTTTTTTAATTCGCGCGTCGGGCTGTACTTATAAATGTCGAGGTGTGTATAAGTGGGACGCGGAAGCGTGTCAGCACACTGGCGAAGCATAATTTTAAGATTTGTGTGGTAAACATGGAGATTCATCGACACGGTGTAAGAAAGATTACAAATGGCGATTTTAACGGTTGAATTTCAATTGTTCTCGTTCAATTAGCCAAGTAGTCAGCGGCGGTGAATTAAATTCATGGCGTTGTAGGATGAATTCCCCTCGGTTTCGCGAAGGATGAAAGGCGTAGTGTTTTTCGGCGAGCGAGTCGTGAAAAAACGACCGCTGAATTGACTAGTGCGGGCAGTCAACAATCGTGGACAATTGGATCGCGCAAGGAGCGGCGTGTTCGGATGGCAATGTAAAACGTAACCAAATTAAAAAATGGTAATTCGTCATTAAGGCATTTTTTTCGAGTCAAGTCGTACACAAATGTTGAGCTATGCGTAAATGCAATGAGAACGAGTCAGTGTGCTTAGGCGCAGCATAAGTTTAAGTTTTAAGCGGTAAAGACAGAGATTCATCGATGCAGTATAAATTACAAAATGGCGGCGATTAACGGTCGAAACTTTTGTCACTCAATTACCGAAGTGCCGGTCGGCGGTGAATTAAATTCGACCGGTTACAGGACGAATTTTCTTGAGTTTCGCGATCGATAAAAACGTGTAGTGTTTTTCAGTGAGTGTATCGTGCAAAAATCGACCGGTGAATTGACCGGTGGACCATTGCATCGCGCAAGGAAGGCACAGAAGAACCGCGTCTTCCGATGGCAACGAAGCGGTAAGTCGCCATAACAGATTTTATACAATAAAATTGTACGCGACGAATTCCATTTGCCCTTTCATAATTTCATTCGAGTGGCTTATCGAGGTAGTAGAAGAATAATACGTATGCGTGTACGTGCGTAAACATAGGTAATTGGTATATATAAATACAAGACAATACTGCGGAAGGCAACGAAGCCGGTGAATCGCAATAATAGATTCTTTGCGATAATTTGACGCGACGAATTGCCTTTGCCATTTTATAATTTCACTACGATGGGCTTGTCGACGCAATTCTTCGGACGACTTCATTCCCGAGCTTCGCAAAGACGAACGCAGTAAGAATAATTTGTGAATACAATTGAACAAAACGTAAATAGGGATTTAAGTTTTTGGGATCGAAGATCGATTTCTTTTTTTCGCCCGTCGGGACTTTACACGACCTTCTGGCAGAAAATACGATTGTACGACTGAAGTATTCTGCCGGCGTTAGAGTCGAATGAAGACCTTTCACAGTCGACGGCGAGCGGGAGAGCAAAGAAATAACGGGTACTCTTAATCCTACAGGATTTTCGTACCTATATAACTCGAGTCGGATACGGCCCGATCCATTGAAATCCAACGGTAAGAACGTTTGTGTGCCGAATCGGAGGAAAAATAGGGAAAGGTCTTATTCGCAACGGAGCTTTGGATTTTTAAGGATTATTGTTATTATTGGTGTTTTTTTCATTCTCTCGTCCAACGCGAGTTCTCGTCTAAGCGAGCGTATTCCGTGTGTGCTCAACCGCACACGACGTTCGTCGATATGAATAATAATGAGAGGATACAGAGGCGAGCACGAAGATCCGTTGGTCCCTCGGGTGCGCGAGCGTCGTAGCTGCCTGCGGTCATTGTGTACTGTGTACGGACCGGCAGCGGCACGCGAAGCCTTTTATTTCTCCCCCACAGTACAAACAGACACTAATGATTTATTATTATTTGTTAAAAATGATTTTTCCTCGCTATTATCAAACGGTAAAACGGCTCACATCTCCATGAAACGGGTCCACCGAAAAAAATGCGTTCTCTGCGACGAAATTAAATCCTCTTTCACCGAACTTAAAAAAGAAAAGTGATCGGAACCAAAAAATTTCGCCACACAGGACGTTCCATTGAAATTTAGTTTCTTCCCGTAGGACTCGCAGGCATGACAAATCCCAAAAGACTAGCACATTATAAACAGATATCGATGAATTACAATTATATTTTGGCTTGCACGGAAATTATTAAGCGGTAAAACGGGACACATCGCAATGAAGTGGGGTCCAACGAAAAAATGCGTTCTCTTCGACGAATTAAAACCCGTTTCCCCGAACTAAGAAGAAAAAAAACATCAGAACCAAAAAATTTCGTCATGCAGGGAATTCCATCGAACGTTCGTTTTCCTCTTCTCACGCACAAGCACCGAAAATGCCAAGCAGATGTTAATGAATTACGATTATTTAAAACAAATGATTGTCGTTCGCACGGCAATTATTGAACGGTAAAACGCAACGCATCGCGATGAAGCGGACCCATGGAAAGAATGCCTTCTCTTCGACGAATTAAAGCCCGTTTCCCCGAACGAAAAAAAAGGTCATCGGAACCAAAAAATTTCGTCATACAGGACATTCCATCGAAATTTACTTTTTCTCCTTCGAACCAACGGGCATCGCAAATCCCAGAAGTCTCCTCCGCGACGTTTCGATCTCCCTCGAAAGGGCCGAGTCTACGGGATCGTTGATCCGTTTTGTGCGGCAATGATGAATCGTCAAACCGAGGAGAATCTCGACCGCAGGTATGCGGTACGGTTCGACTGACCTGAGTATAAGTTCGAGTCCTCCCGAGAGACTGACTCATTCGCGTGTGACTCACGACGCCTCCCCCTCCCCCCCCCCCTCCCACTCTTCTCATCCGACACACATACACTAGTGTACGAGTTAATGTACGAGTAAACCGGCGCCGATCGTTCGGCCGCGTTTGCGGGGAGCTCACCGACGCGACTGTCCCGTCGTAACACTCACGCGCGGAGCCACAGTCGGTATGGCGAGCGAGACTGTGCCGGGTCTCGAGGCGACACTGTGTCGCTGACACTTGTCGGTGTGCAGCTATTCGTGAAACTTGCTATAACCGATGACTAATTTCCTGATATCTAAGCGGTTCCGACCATGGCCACTGCATTACGGGGGCCACCTCTATAGCCACGAGACTGCCTCTCGCGATACCCGCCCGAGGAATTTCTAGCTTCCCGGACGATCCGTCGCCCGACAATCCGAGCACCATGAATCTTCGTTGCCGCATGACGAATTCCTCCATCGGCGTTATGATGGAAATAAAAAATGGACAATATCGATATCGTAATTATGTGATTCATATCAATAATTTTTCATGTAATAATAATAATAATAATAATAATAATAATAATAATAATAATAATAATAATAATAATAATAATAATAATAATAATAATAATAATAATAATAATAATAATAATAATAATAATAATAATAATAATAACAACAATAACAATAACAATGTGATACGCGGGTGAGGAATTTCTAATTTCTCGAACGATCCGTCGCTCGACGGTCCGATCTCCATGAATCTTCGTTGCGGCATGACGAATTCGTGCATCGGTGTTATGATGGAAATAAAAAAATGGTAATATCGATATTATAATAATTTGATTAATATCAATAATTTTGAAAATAATTGTAACAGTTAATAATGATATTATTATTGTTATTATTATTATATGATACTCGGGCGAGGAATTTCTAGCTTCCCGGAGAATTCGTCGCCCCACGAATCTTCGTTGCGGCATGACGAATTCATGCATCGATATTACAACGGAAATAAAAATTATTAATACAATAATAGTATCATTAATATTAATAGTTTTTTTTTTACACAATAATAATAATGATCTCATTATTATGATAATAATCTCAGTATTAGTTGTGGCACATTTCCGTCTCTACCAGGTAAGAATTCCACCAGAAAACTCTACCGGAATACAAGGCTGGTAGCCTTGCATTCCGGTAGAATTTTATTTCAATTCGGGTAGAGTTTTATGTTCATTCCGACAGAGTTGTTATGTGGTAGAGTTGTTGGCGACTGTTTCGTTCTGGTAGAGTTTTCTTTCGTGCAGTTGTAGAGATTTTCGGCCGAGTTCCAGTACGGTACAGTTGTAATACGATAGAGATGGTTCTTTTTCTCGAGTTGTTATCTGATAGAGACGGAAATATGTCCTAGTAGTGGTGAATTTATCGACAATGAACAACATGTAAGAGCTAACGTGAAACTACTCTGGTAGAGTTGTTTGGGCAGAGATGTTTTCTGGGCAGAGTTGTTATCTCATAGAGTTGTGACTTGTAGAGATGTAAATGTGCCGTAGTAGTAGTAGTAGTAGTGAATTTATTGTCAATACGTAACATGGCTAACACGAAAATACTCTGGTAGAGTTGTTATCTGGTAGATTTGTGAGTAGTAAAGATGTAAACGTGCCGAAGTAGTAATGAATTTATTGACAATACATATCGTGTAACACCTTTTGATACATTACAAACTTAAATCCCATATTTACCGCCACTTGGCCATCTACCGGAGTGCTTAAGTGACGATTTTTATTTTTCTCTTTAGCTGTTACTTCAAGTATTGATACTTAAATTGAAATTCGTCAGTTTATCTCTTCGTTCATCATTCTCTCGAGCTGCTCGCAAGTTGTACGTCTAGGAGTGTGTAAATGTCAATGTATGTATTCACATTTACACACCCCATTATTATGGGGTCTTATTATAATATTATTATCATATCACTAATTGTTGATTTTCTGACTCCACGAATCTTCGTTGCGAAACGACCAATTCATGCATCGACATCACGATCGAAATAAAAACCATTAATATTAATCAGTATAATAATAATAATAATAATAATAATACAATAATTATTATTGTAATTATTATATGATTACTATATTATTGATGATTCATTATGAATTGTACACTGATAAAAAAAAAATGCGGTTAAATCAACTAAAGATTCGGGCAGGGACGTTCAAACAAATATTTTGTTGCTCGAACAAAATATTTCAATGCCTCCAAAAACGACTTGGTGGAAACATTCAAAAAGTTGGTGAGCAAACCAATCTTTTAGCTGTACCGACAATATATTAATTGAACGTCCCCGCCCGAATCTTTGGTTGATTGAACCGTATTTTTTTTTGTCAGTGTACCAATTCGACGGGAAGGAGGAGACAAAATCGGCGACTCTCGCCGATACACGTTGAGTTTGTGCGCACGTACGGAAGCAGGCCACTCCTTGCGTTAACTGAGGACAGAAATTAGTATCGACTCGACGGCTCGCGCGTTAGTGAATCGGGATAAAAAAAAAAAAATTCTTCGCGCAGAATCGTCGAGGAGCGACGGTTCGCTTCGTGAACTGAGCGAAGTGGCCTCACGTTCTCTCTCGAGACTCAAGAGCAGCGCCACATGTCGAGACATTCGACCGGAGACGAAGATCCGAGCGATTTTCTCCTCGAGGCCCGAGAACGAAACTCTCCTTGCTCTATCGGGGCACCCGCAGTGCAATATCGTTTTGCATTTCTGGACACGGCGATTGCTCCGCTCCGACGGCGCTCTTTACCCGCCCCTCCGCGACCGCGCGTCGTAACGCGAGATGACATAGGGGCGACTCGAGTGCGGGACGATGGAGTGAAAACGAAAATACAAAAAATAAATAACGCGCGCGCGTGCTTTTTTTTTGCACTAAAATGCGTACAACATGCAAGAGACGCGTCCAAGATGTGCTCCGGCCTGCACCACGTGCGTATCGGAATCGTCGAACGTCACCGATGGGAAATTGAAAAATGTCTCGAACTTTCGCACCTGTCGACAAATGCGAAGAGTTTTAAAAAATAAAAATAAACATAAATAACGGAGGCGCTTTTTTTTATCACTGAAAAGTCTACAACATGACGAGACACATTCAAAATATGTTATAGGGAAAGAGGTAAAAAAAAATACAACAAAAATTAGAACGAAGCTCACGCATGTTGCGTAATTTATTTATTATAAATAAATAAAAATAAATAGCGCACGCGCATTAAAAAAAGTGATCACTAGAAAATACACTGTTGTTGTATTTTCTAGTGATAACATTTTGTTTTTAATGCCGGAACACATTCAAGATCGAAATCGTATTGAAATCGTCGAACCTTTCCGATGAGAAATACAAAAATGCTCGAACTTTTGCACCTGTACGGCAAAAGAGAAGAGATTCAAAAGATACAAATAAAAATAAATAGCACACGCGCGCATTTTTTTCATCACTAAAAAGTGTACAACATAACGAGAAATATCCAAGATATGTCCCGGTCCGTACACACTCGTATCGAAATCGTCGAACCTTTCCGATGAGAAATACAAAAATGCTCGAACTTTTGCACCTGTACCGCAAAGGGGAAGAGTTTTAAAAAAAAGTAAAAAATTGTCGGACACCTTGCGAGAAGAAATGGGCCACAGGTGAGAGAGGCCCCGGTTGACGTTGGTTGTCTTGCAGCGATGCGATATATATATATACACACACACACACATATGAGTGTATATATATGGGGCATTCCATACCGATTCGACCTACGTCGGACCCTCGGCCTCGTCAATTCGGGTGGCAATTTTTTATAATATTGTTCTAACTCTAAAAAGCACTCAAATTTTTTTTTTCATTTGCATTAATTACAATTTTTCAAAGTGAACATATTTTTAGCCGGAATTAAAAATTCTGAAAAAAATCCCAAAAATCCTGTATCAGATATGAAAGTTTTTAAGCCTAAACCCAGAATGGTAAAACGTTTGGTTCCAGATGTTTTTTGAGCTTTGCTTTCTTTTTTAATTGAGCATATTGTTAGCCCGAATGAAAAAATCTGAAAAAATTCTCAAAAACCATGTATCAGATATGAAAATTTTCAAGCCTAGAGCGAAAGTAGCAGCGCATTAGCTTCTATTTTTTTTTCTTTTTGTAAAATTATTTTAAATGATTTAAAATTATATAAAAAAAATAAAATAAATAGAAGCTAATGCGATGCCACTTTCGCTCTACGCTTGAAAATGTTCATATCTAATACAGGATTTTGAGAATTTTTTCAGAATTTTTAATTCCGGCTAAAAATATGTTCACTTTGAAAAATTGTAATTAATGCAAATATAACAAAAAATAAAGAATTTAGTGATTTTTAGAGTTACAACAATATTATAAAAAATTGGCAACCGAATTGAAGAGATCGAGGGTCCGACGTAGGTCGAATCGGTATGGAATGCCCCATATATATATATATATATATACAGGTATTAAATTATATCAAGCGAAGCGTTGTAGCGGATGGTAGAATCGGCGGCGGAAAGAGGGAGTCGTAAAAAAAAAGAAATTAAAGAAGCGCCTTGGGGGTGGATGAGGAGGAGGAAAAAGAAGAGGAAGGCGAAGGTATCGTACGTAGTGAGAAAAGGGCTATTAGCATAGGCGGCATTTTAATTATTAGCTCGTGTTTAGGATGTTCACGCACACGCCTGACGCGCACGCCCAGGATGTGACGTCACGGTGCGTGTGGTCCGCGGCGTGAAGAGAGATCCGAAGCGATAAGACCACTGTGCTACGCACTCTGCCACGAGAGTGCGATTCTTGGTGAGGCATTTTTAATTCATTCGGAGAATCTGTCGATTCGAGAAAATTTTCGAAAATATTGTCAAATATTAATATCGAGCCTTCGAGGATGTTGTGCAAATTTCGTGGTGATTTGTCGAACCGTTTACGAGATATGGCACTTCGATGAGAAACCGGAAGTACAGGACTGTGCTTTGAAGTTAAAGGCAACGTGTATAAAAATTTAGAAAAAAATTCATTAAAAAAATTCTCAAAAATTAATAACTGCGAATTCCAAATTTCAAAAGTGCAAAGCTCAAATATCGTGACGATTTGTCGAGCCCTTTAAGAGATGCATCACTTCGTCGAGAAAGCGGAAGTGCACGATTATGTTTCAAATTGAAAAGCAACGTATATAAAAATTTCAAATATCTGGTCCAAAAAAATTCTCAAAAATGAATATTATCTCTCCGAGGTTCTCTTGTAAACTGCACGAAGATTCGTCGCGCGGTTTAAAAGATGCAGCACTCCGTCAAGAAACCGGAAGAGCACGATTACGTTTTAAATTAAAAAGCAGCACACATAAAAATAAAATAAAATGGTAAAAAAAAAAAATGCTCACAAATTAATATCAACTCTTCGATAGCCTCATGCAAATTTCATGAAGATTCGTCGCGCCGTTTGAGAGACGCAGCACTCCATCGAGAAACCGGAAGTGCACGATTACGTTTTAAATTAAAGAGCCCACTTACAAAAAAAAAAGTCGCTCCAGTCGTAAAGAAGGCTCGTAAACGCTCCGCTCTTCAAAGTAACATATGTAACGACGATGCAAAAAATAAAAAATAAAAAAAAAAACAAAAATCGCAAAAAAAAAGAAAACCATAAGCGAGCCTATTAAGTTCGTTCCAAAATTTAACTCGAAATCCAAACGAGTCTCGCATTCTCGGCTCGCTTCTGAGCCTTCCGAGAGACAACCTTCGGAGAGAGGGATTCGCTTTTGCGAAACGAAGGCGCCTGACATATGTGTGAACATTAAAAATACATGCGTAGCTCGAACGCGCACACAGCGGCGCTTATAAGTGCCGCTGTGTGCGTTCGGCTGTCTTCGCGAATCATTAATTACCCCCTCGGCAAGAAACTTATTATACATTCCGAGCGAGGTGCGCGCTTCGTCGTCGTTGACCCGCGTATATATTCGCGGCACCGCCGACAGAAACTTCGAAACACCCACAACATAATGCCGAGGAAAACTTACGAGTTTGCCATACCACTCACCTTAACGAAGTCCGGGAAACTGGGAAAAGCGCGAGAGCGCGAAAAGGGGAATCCCCGAGGCTGCGCCGGGCGAAGATGATGCGCGAGACGGTTGCGCAGTGGCCAATGCGACTGCCTTGAACTATGGGACTACCTCACAGTTTCCTTTTTTTTTTTTTTTTTTTTTATTCGATCAACTATTTAGTAATACGGCCGCACGGAACAGGTGGGCATTGCACAAGTTGCTTGAATAATAGATACGAAAGTTTCGATCGAGGCGAACACAACAGGCGAGGGGGTGACTCAGCCGATATGCGATACGGAACGTCCCGGCTTCGGCCGATCACGAGACGACTCAAACTATGATTTTTTTTTTTTTTTTTTTTTTTCTATCCAAAGGCCATGTGAAAGAGTCTCTGCCCATGAGGATTAGTTTGCATTTTTATTTTCGGTTTTTTTCTTTATATTCGATTTTTCGTCAGTTTTGCTAAGTTCTTTATTTTCGTTATTTCATTTGGTTTCTTCTAAGTAATGTTGAGGTCATTTTGAGGTTTTATTGTTTTTGCATGATGCTCTTTTTTTCTGCTCTCTTGTGGTTTTGAGGATTTGGTATGTCGGCACGGTGCTCTTAGGAAATTCACTTCAGAGCACAGAATTAACTGTACTTTCTCTGCCCCGCCCCGCCGAGACGGACTCGGTCGGTAACAAAAACTGTAATTCAATTTTTTTTTCGTTCGTCATCGCAATTTCCGATTTGAAGGACATTCTGATATCGATATCGATTAAAATTCGTGTAAAAATTTTTATTCTATCTTGAACGGTCAGCGTTGTTAAGCAAACCGATTACAGTTTTCGTTACGGACCGTGGTAATTCCTCGCAACTTCTGATTTGAAGGAAATTCTTACATCGATATCGATTAAGAATTATGTAAGAATTTTGATTCTATCTTGAGCGGTCAGCGTTCTTAAGTAAATCGATTACAGTTTTCGTTACCGACCGTCGTATTTCGCTCCGCCTTAAGGCGAAGTGAAATATACTCAGTCGATAACGAAAACTGTAATCTCCTTTTTCCCGTGGGAAGTTTTTCTCAAAAAAAAAAAGAAACCTCGAGTCGAACACGTACGGCAATTTCGTATCCGCTTAGAAATAGCTTTCTCCCTTAAAAAAATAAAAAAAAACAGCGATATTGAAAAAAAGTTCATTGCAAAACCGCAGCCATTTCTCTCGCACTCGCAGCCGTCGCGCTTCCTCTCAAAGCCCGACCGTCCAGACTAGTCCGGGCACGGCGGCAACGAGTCGGATAGGAAAATGATGAGAGTAATAGTTCGTTTAGGAGACGAAGCGAGCCGAGAGCCAAGTGGCTGGCGAGTCGTAAATCGACCGGTCCGCTGTCGCATCGTCGAGACTGGCGTGAAACGTACCCGCAAACGAGGAGGTATCGACTGTGAGAAAGAAAGAAAAAAAAAAAAAATCTTCGGAGTAATATAAAACGATAAGGCGGAACTCAACTCCGGCCGAGAGCCGGCGAGTCGTTATTTACACCCGGCGTGTTCGTTACTCTGACTTTTATGAAGTAAACAAAAGTGTCTATCGTCGAACGCTCGACGGGCCTATCGACACGCTCCCGATAAGTATGTATATAATATCCTGCGTACACTCGCCGCCTGTGCGCTCTCCACCTTCGAGCGTCCCAAATATGCATGATAAACATATTACAGAGATTGCCTCGGTAAATCCGAGGTGTTAGGTAACTCCGTCACGAAAACACGCGCAGATAACCAGCCACTCGAGTTGGATTCTCTTCAATATCGGACATCGATATATACACGGCTGGTTTTCGTTTCCACAAACGAATCTGCCGAGTCACTGGATTGAGCATTAATGTGCTATTTCAGCCAGAGATTTGGGCCTAAGTAAATGTATCGAGTATTTCGAATTCCGGGAAAAAGTCGCCTAGTCGATGAAGATCTATAATAGAGACTGAATCTAGAAAACTAAAATGTTTGAGCCTGGATTGTACTAGAGGAGATGAATTCCACTTTGGTGGAAGGAAAATATAGCCGGAAATACGACCTTTGCAAAGGCCGGGTATGGAATATTTGAAGGATTCCCCCAGATAAAGGAACATCCATAAAATGGGCCACGAATCTGGAATAAAATTGGTGAATCTGGACCACAAAAATTATTGAGCCTGTATTACAATACAGGACGTAAACTCCACTTTGGCGAAAAAAATTTATATATTATATTTCTAACGAACCCTAAAAATATATAATATATTTTGAGGGTTCGTTACCTAGATAAAAGCATCTCCCAAAATAGGCGATGAATCAAGCGAATTAAAATCAAGTGGTTAAAATCAAGGTGAATTAAGGTGAATCCAGGTAAAATCAAAGTAAATTAAGGTCAATCAAGGTCAGTTAAGGTGAATCAAAGTAAATTAAGTTGAATCAAGCTCAAATTAAGGCGAATCAAGGTAAACTAAGTTGAATCAAGCTCAAATTAAGGTGAATCAAGGTAAAATTGGTGAATCTGTGCCACTACAATCTTTGAGCCCGCATAACAGCTTCCGTAGGTAAATCCCATCTCCGGCGGAATGAATATATGACCGAAAACACGCTTAGCAAAGGCCCAGCAATGAAACCTTTCAAGTCTTTCATCTCCTAGAGACAAAAATCTTCCGCAAATAGACGCTGGACTCTATTTAAAAATCCTTAGAAGCCCCGAGCTCGAGACCCGACCTTATCGTCCCGTCTTTTACCTTCAACTATCGTCGCCCAAAGTTTATTTCGCCAACGAACTTTGGGTCTCAAAGTCCGTAATCCTTGATGGCGTGGTTCGGAAGCTCACCGGGCGTTTCGCGTCGGTAGCCAGCAGCATCCAGCTCCCCGGTGACTTATTGCACGACACGAGGCGTACCAGTGCCTATCTCTCCGTACCCGTTGTACAAGCACGTTCCGTGGAGCCTGGAAGCGAGCTCGTGCTTCCGTGCTTAACTGATTCCCGGCGTACGCGTTCCGTAAGTGACTCCATTACGGGCTAGATCGAAGCGATCACCCGGCGCCCGTTTCGCAGGCTTTCCGTTCCTGTTTATCCCGGCGTACCGCTCTCGCTCTGCCCTCGTAGCTGTTAATTATGTAATCCGCGATTCGGAGTTTGACCTCGCGGTAATTAAGTTGTCCGCAAGGGAAGATAGGCCCTTTCTATGGCGGCGCGGACGGTGAGTAATGGAGATCGTTGGCGCATGCGCACAACGCTCTCCTCTGTACACGGCTATCCGCGAAGCTATAACCAAGTACAGGACGATTCTCCGGAGGATCAGCTCATCCCAGACGCTATTATGCGCGAGCAATGAAACATCGATCGAGCAACCAAGCCGCCTCTGCGGTTTACGAGATCACCGAATGATGCAATATGGAAAAAGCTGTCGATAGCTCCGGTCATGCTTTGCGGATCGTTCGAACTGGGAACAAATAAAATAACGACACCCCTCGCCTTGCGTTAATTTAATGGACAATTGGGAAGAAAAATTGATGCAGTTTTACAGTGAAATTCAAGTAAGCTGTTGAAATTCAAGTAAGTTGTTGAAATTCAAGTAAGTTGTTGGAATTCAAGCAAGTTGTTGAATTTCAAGTAAATTGTTGATATTCAAGAAAATTATTGAACTTTAAGTGAAATGTTGAAATTCAAGTAAATCATTGAAACTAAAAATCTCCCTAGTTCCCTTACAAACATTTTTTAATCGACATTTTATATAGAACCATTCTCCGGAGGATCCGCACATCCCCGACGCGTTTATGCCCGAGCGATAAAACATCGACCGAGATTGTACCGAAGCTGCCCCTGCGGTTTCCGAGATCGCCGAACGATGAATCATGGAAAAACTGTCGACGGCTCCATCGACGCGGTGTTTGCGGATCGTTCGAGCTTGCAACAACAACAAAAATGAACGACACCCCTCGCATTGCGTAATCGCAAACGTAGAGGACAGGGAATTCGAGATTTGGCGATAACCGCCGTCTCGCAGCGTTATAATCCTGGTTTTTATGGTGTGAACCAGTGTAAAATTAGTATAATACAGATGCGGGACAGCGAGTGGCATCGAGGATCCAAAGGTGGGCCAGTGGTGTGCCGGGGCACGTGATAATGCCCGCAGGTGTACCCTGCGACCAGCCTCGGACAGCACCTGCTGTTCCCGGCCGGACGGACCGTTCTTGCCTCCTTGTGGACACTGGAACGAGCTCCGTTTCTCTTGAACAGCTTCTGCCGGTTGCTCACCGCGCCCTTTTTCCCCCGGAACTGTTTGCTTCGCCATCGGTTCATCTTTCCCTTGCCGCAGGGGGGGGGGGGCGACTTTTCGCAAAGTGCATTCGCCTTTTTTCAGCCATAAAAAACGATAGGTTGTTGGGCGTTGAGCTACTTGTTGGCCGCGCGTTTGAGGGCTGGTTAAAAAAACGTCCCATCGGTAACAGTAACGTTGATCTTCTCGCGTACAAGCGTTCTTCCACATTCCAGCTCATCGCACTACCAGCTACATGAACTCCTTTCGTCTTATGGCAACATATTTATGGCAGACACTCCCAGAGATTGTAAAATCAGCTCCATCACTCAACATCTTAAAAACTGGCCTTTTCGACTACTTATCCCAACAAGAGCTGTCTAACGAGGAAATACACGCTAAAGGTCGGGGAAAAAGCCACATTGCTAAGAGTGCGGATTCACACTATTTTTTAGCATTCTCCCCACCCAACGCATCCTTCTAAAACTTAAACTTGAACTTAAACTTTAATTTAAAATAAATTTAAACTTAAACTTAAACCTACAATTAAACCTAAACCTTAAACTTGAACTCGAACTTGAGCTTGAACTTGAACTTATTAGCTACTTGCCACAAAATCGAACATAAGATTATTAGTAAGTATTACTACTATAGTATTAATATTTCATTCTAATTTTACTGATGTATTGCAACGATGTTACTACGATTCTTCCATAACTATTATATTCTCATTGCAATTACTGATATTGACCTATAGTCTAACTGGAACATAATAAACATACGAATACCAATACCAATACCATCAATGAGCCATTTTTGCAAAGTCACTCCGAATAGCAGGCTCCGAGCGCCACTTGTTCCACCCCCCTCCGCTCCGTCGCCCAACCCGGCCTTTAAAGAGGAATCAGGGACCGACTTTACTGCCACGTTATAAATAAAGCCGGGCCTTTTGGTAGACTGCCTCAACCCTCTCTCAGCAGGATTCGCCCGTAAAGCTGCGGTACTCTGTGCTCGCGAAACTATTGCATACCGATGCATTGGGAACCCGAAGGATCTTAACAATCTTAACCCGGAGTGTGAATAAAGCTGGTACCAGCAGATACATCTGCCATCTCGTCTCTGTTACGCTCTCGTTAAGTTTCCCTATTCGCACTAAATCCGACCTGGTCGCGTCTTCGCCATTTGACTCGGTCGGTAACTAAAACTAAAATCAACTTTCTGTAATCTTTCTGTAAACTGTAATCAACTTTCTCTTCACGGTCAATTGCACGCAAGCTCTAAAGGAAAGTCTCATCGAGTGCAATTTTCGTTATCGACCGTCGTATTTCGGAACTTCGATATCGCGATACCAAAAAGTTTGTGTTCCCTTATAAACTTCTGGCCCTAACTGGGCGCTAATTCAGTTTCGAATGTTCGGGACTGCGACACTCCGGGCTCAGCGTACAATTCATCGACGGCCGGAGATTTGGACCTCCCGTGGCTCGTCGTTAGTCGAACCGTCATTCCCCGAGAGCCGACGAGACCCGGGGCGGTATTGCTGCGGTTGGAATTAGCCGGCTGGCAGTCATGCTGACTCGGGGCAATCTCCTCGTGTCTCTCGTAGGAATATCGAGTACGCACGCTTGATATACGACGGGGAGACCTATGGGTTTTGGTCGAAACATTGGAACCCCGACCGATCCGCTCGACTCGCGGGTGGCAACGGGTACCCTTCCAATGAACCCACAATGCCCTAACCGAACTCAGCGGGCCACGACGAACGACACCGTAGACTCCCTCGCAGGTACTACATACAACTTACCTGCACGACGTACTTTGTACAATGGTACGATGTGCAATGGAACGTTTTCTAACCGTCCGGACCCAGTTTCCACGGTTACGTAAAAAAAAAAAAAGATTCGAAGTGCCCGGGGGTTCCATAGCAATTTTTTGTCGAGCGGCTTCTCCATTCAGCTTTGGAATATCAATGAAACGAAAATAGTGCGGAGTAACATTCTTCACAATTATCGATGACTTTCGTTAATAATGATAATAGTAATCATAACAATAATCACCATGATAACTATCACGATAATCATCATGATAGTCATCACGATAATCATCACGATAATCATCACGATAATCATCACGATAATCATCACGATAATCATCACGATAATCATCACGATAATCATCACGATAATCATCACGATAATCATCACGATAATCATCACGATAATCATCACGATAATCATCACGATAATCATCACGATAATCATCACGATAATCATCACGATACCGAATCTTTTTTCTACTTTCTAATTATTTGTGTATAAAGCTTATTTTTCCGAGTGTCCATGATTCCAACGCGGCATCCCGTAAACATTTCATGATTTTCAAATGAAGGGTCTTTAAAGGAAATTTCGGTATCTTTGTTTTTATCGGCACGAAATATAATGATAATCGGCCGAGGATCGACGGTCGCGGTAAAATTGGAAAAAATGTAACGACTTTTTGGCAACGCTTCGGAGCAATGGTTATCAGAGCTTTGCAGAAATAAGTTTTAACGTATTAATATCCGTCGTTTTTTTTTAATCTCTCGAGTAGCGAGTCGACGAGGACTAACCGGGAAGAAAAAAGGATTTTCATGATTTTTCCGGTTAGTTGTTATGCGACGACGCGTGTGTGCTCTCGTCACAATTTATTAAAGTGTCCCCCCCCCCCCCCCCCCTGGCATCGACCGTCGTACGCGCTCCTCACGGTTGACTCGGTGGCGCACAAATGTTTTTTTCGATTTTGTGAATTGATAGACGAAAAAAAATCCCAACGATTCGTTCTATCGCATACGAATTATTAAGTCACCGCTATTCTTTTATTTGTGCATTATTCGAATGAAAAACAAATGTTGGCATTGTATAAAGCAGATCGCTGTAAAAACCGTCTCCTCTCGGCAAATATCAATCTTTCATTGTGAAAAATTTTTTTTTAGTAAAAAGAAATACATTTTTTTGCAATCCCTGGAAAGGAAAAAAAATTATTATATTCAGAGTAACGGCAGACGATTGTTGACGACTGTGTCGACGAGGAAAGGGATAATCCTCGGGGAGCGGAGAATGGTTTGGGAGGCGATGAGGGAGGGGGGGCGCAGGTATCAAAATCAGGATTTCTGAAAAGTGTGCGAGACTTGCACATCGAAGCTCTCAGTGTACAGATTCGAGGATGGAAGGCGCTGGAGACTGTCGAATGAAAATAAAAGAGTATAGAGAGAAGCCCTTGGGCCAGGTCAGCCAGCTGCCGCGGTAAATCTCGATACGTTTATTTTTTTAACCCTGGAGCCGAGGCAATGCTAAGCGCTCGGACTCGAGAGCCGAGAGAATCTGCTCGACGATAAGTTTGTTCCAAACAAATCGACCCAAAGTGAAACGGAAAAGACACTTTTTATTATATATATTTTTTTAGTTCGCGTCGATGAAAGGTTCGAGTTTCGAGTACGGAGATAATAGAAAAAATCCCGAGTCACTCGAGAAAAAAAATAAAATACAAAATTCAGAACGGAATAACTTAAAAAAAAAAAAAAAGATGTTTTCCACTTGACGCTCCGCGACTGGAACATATCACGTGGTTCGTCACGCTCCCTAAAGTGTCTCCCGAGTGCCTCGACACTGCTGTCGTCCGTTGTCTCAAAAATTGCTCTAAAATTGAAGAGAAAACGGGTTTAAAGAATGGCACCCTTACAAACATACCTTTTATTTTATTATTTTTATATCTTTTTTCTCCGCGTTGTTGGAACGTTGGAATTTAAAGTACAGAGATAATAGAAAATCGGCACTCTCCAGAGATTAAAATAAAATACAAAAATCCTCACAGAATAACCAAAAAAATGGCACCAATTCCCTTACAAACATGTTTAAAGTCTTTTAAATAAAAAAAAAAATTGTTATTCATTTGTACTTCGCGTCGATGAACCGCACAAAATCCGAACGCTCCCAAGAAAAAAAAAAAAAATACAAAATTGGTAACTGCACATCTAAAATAAAAAAAAAATGTTTTCCACTTGACCCTCGGCCTCTGGGAAATGTCACGTGATTGTTCACGCTCCCTGAAGTACCTATATGCACTCGCACCACGTTCCCGAGTGCCTCGACGCTGCTCTCGTCCGTTGTCTCCGTCCACATGCTCTAAAATTGAAGAGAAAATCGGGCCGAAAAAAGATCGCACCAGTTTCCCCACAAACACGTTTTATTTATTTTTTTTTTCATCCACATTTCCCCCGACCGAGCTCTCGTCCGGAGATGACACGTTGTCTTCGGAAAACCGTGTCCGAGTCCCGGAGCTCTGAATCTCCAATGCCCGATTCGGGACACCCGCAACGTGTCGGGTCTGAGGCAATTCTCACAAGCGCCGAAGCGCTCGACAACACTGTGAAGCATAGATCTGAAAAAAAATAAAAAAAAAAATAAGAGAGCAGTGAAAGACTGCAAAGACTCACGGAGACCTTTACGGCCCTCGAATTTTCGTTTGGACGATAGCCAGAACCCGAGAGGACACACAGAGTCCCCACAGAGGGCACACAGAGGTCTCTTCAGCCGTAGGCTTTGTAGTTCGAGATCTCTTCTATTTTCCACCTTCTCTCTCCGGTCCTTGTTATGGTACACAGTGTGTGTATATACTTCTATATATATATATATATTTTTTTTCTCTCGAAGCCGAACAATACCTTCTAAGATTCTAATTGATAAATGAGATGAGATAGGACGGTGTTTTCGTGGAGAGGATCGTCTCGGCATCTGGAGTTATGCCGAGTGCGTCCTAGCGGATCACGCGCGCACGCGCAGAGCCACCGGCGCGTGACTAACGTCACAAGTCATGGCATCGTAACGTACGAGATGCTCCCTCGGGTCAGCGTACCTCGAGGTCGAGTTAGGGAACCCTAATAATTCGGGAAACGTAGGTGTATTTTATAATCGATGGGGCTTTCAGTTTTTTTTTTTAATTTGTGGAACATTTTTAAAGAAATTGCTCACTGGTTTGACCAAACAAGACCACAGCGGTGTTTTCCAGCGACGAAAAAATCCGAATAAACCTCGCCGGCGAACCGGCTCAGATCAAAGCGGAGTTGCTCTCGGGTCAGCATACTTCGAGACCGAGTTCAAAAACCGTAATAATTTGGGAAACATAGGCGTGTTTTATAATCGATTGGGTTTGAATTTTTATGTATTTTTTTATATAAAAAAATCCTCGGTTAGAAGTAGAATTGCAGAAGTATTTAACCTCGAAGAAAAATCCTAATAATCTGACTGATAATTCGTTTTATCGTCGGAAGCGTTTCAATTTTTTTGTTGGTATAAAAAATAAAAATCCCTCCTGAGTTTGAGTAAACAGGATCGCAGCGCACTTTTCGCTCGAAGAAAAAAAATTCGAACAGTTCGACTAATAAATCGGGTACCGTAGGTGTATTTTTCAGTCCGTTGGGTTTTAATTTTTTTAATTTTTCAAAATAAAACAAAAAAAAAATTCCTCCCGAGTTTGAGTAAATAGGATCGGAGCGGTGTTTTCCCACGAAGAAGAAATAATCGGAATAAAACCCGCGGTCATGCGATCAACTGGCTCTGAAGTACCTCGAGCAAACACAATTTTTATCGTATCGATCCTAACGTTCCAATATTCCCGAGTTTCGCGTACTCGGATTATCTGCAGCGTTTTATCCGGACGCGTAGGCTCGCCGCGTGCAAATATGAATCGCGCCAAAGTCAGAAGGGCATATCTTCCCGCGCGGACGGACCGGACATACGCCCTTGCGATTCTCGCTCTGGAAATATGTGTCTCTTCCCATTCAGCAGGAGAGGCGGAAGAATTGCGTCGCGGCTGGGAACACTCTCGAAATAAAAGCACCGGAGCACCGGAGCGGGAATGAGAGAACACCGGAAACTGAGGACTCTGTGTCAGCGCATGCGCGTCTGTTTGTTTTTTTTTCTTTATGAGATATTGGACGAATTAAGAGCTTCGCTCGCGGAAATACGCGGACGCTTCGAGTAGCGCTCCAGTGCTCTCCAATGCAAATTATCCTATAACCAGCTATTCGCAAGGGAAACATTCTGTTTTTTTTTATAAACATATCAGAACTCGTCAAAGTGAAGTTTTTTAAATCCATTTTCGAAGACTTACAATTTTCCATATATTTTCCCACAGATATTGTTTCCATATATTTCTTCATATATAATGTTTCCCGCATATTGCCCCATATATATTGTACCCCATATAGTGCCCCATATCTATTGGTTCCCATACATTTCCCCATATATATTGTTTTCCATACACTGCCCCATATATATTGTTTCCCATATATTGCCCAATATATATTGTTTTCCATATATTGCCCCATATATATTGTTTCCCATACATTGCCCCATATTTATTGTTTTCCATAGACTGCCCCATATATATTGTTTCCCAAATATTGACCCATATGTATTTTTCCCATATTCTTCTCCATAAATTTATTTCGTTAATCAAAAAAATAATGGGACCAAAAGAACACTATTGTGGCTGTTGACTTCCGCGTTCGAAATTGCACACAGAGCCGAAAACCAGTAAAAAATAATTAACAGAACCAACAAGATTAATTAAAAAAAATTACATTAATTTAAAAAAATGAATGAAACCCCAAAAAACGCTATTAGATTCCGCACGCGAAAAGTGCGCGCGGGGCCGAAGATTTCTTCGCCGCTCGTATTAAAATATACCGGACGCGCATGCGCCAGTGCGCACGATCTATAACGCTCTACAGACCGCTGCCCTATCTATAGTAAAGTTTCGCCGCTGGACGACGTACGCGCTCCGCCACGAGTCACGCTATCAATCTTATACCATAAACAGAGATACGGGCGTTTATCATGCATACCCGTGCATCGTATAAACATAGATACCGAGGTAAATACCTATACTGTACGTTATATAGATGCAGCTCTCGGCGCGCGGCGCTCTCCGTTCGCCGCGTCCCCGGGGAGGGATCCGGTTAATGTGTGTTTGTACAACTGTCCCTCTCGGCCGAGCGAGCGTGTATTAAACCGGCGGAATCGATCGGTTCTCGGTCGTACACGACTGGCCTTCCACGATCGCGTCGTTGTCGAAAGTTTACCGAAAGCCGAAGGGAACGCCGACCGCGGGAACTCAATGCGCGGCACTGTGCGACGGATCTCGGTGTAGGTACGCACATCGCGACACTCACACGGGGTGATTCGTGATAGATTATTTATTCGGCTGGATTTACCGCCGATCGAGAGCGATAGACTCGTTCGAGAGGGGGGGACGATAGAGCCATCGTGAGATATCACGATTCTGGTAGAGTTTGTTATCGATTCGTTCTTGCTGCGCGAGAGAGAGAAGGTCGGTAAACAAAAACTGTAATCAATTTTCTTCGGGCGGTTCTTCAATATTTTTTGGCCGATATAATTATCCTCCAATATAATTTGCCCTCTTTTATTATGGTCTTTCGGGACGGGAGCGGTGACGAAACTTTCGGGAGATATCAGGATTTTGTTGGTAAAAAAAAAATGATTCTTGATTCGTTTGAGCGATGTTAAAATGACTCGATCGGTAACGGAAAACTGTAATCAATTTTTTGAAAAGTTTCTTCAAAATTTTCGGCTAAAGGCTGATTATTATCTATACGTTTAAAGGCCTGAAAAAAAATTAAAATTTTTTCATTTTCCTGTTTTGGCGTTTCTTGATTTTACAAATTTCACAAAATTTCAAGCGCTTCATGGATCGCAACCGTTTGATGGGTAACTGCCGAAGTCTTCGACGCGTAGCCGGAGCTCGTTTGTCACTCCGAGTACTTAACCATCGTTGCCCGAACAATGATGGAGCAGCGGTGCATTATTGAAGCGACGAGAGTAGACAGTTCGAGAGCGGAAGTGCTCCTAGGTGGGTGTTGTACATCGCAATTTCGTCGGTGCTTCGAGAGCGCGCAATTTCGGTACGCTCGCACGTAACGACACGAAACGACGGCTAATTTACGTGCCGGGGGACGCGCAGGTAACTGCACCGGGGTCAACGACACAGTTAATGACAACCTGTAATTAATGGCCATCCCAAAAACTCACTGCACGTCGCACCGAAGCGTACGACAGTAAAACTTAGGAAATTTTCTCCAAATACCATCGAAATTATTAATATTTCCAAAAAAAAAATCATACACTCAGAAAAAGGTTTAGTGAAACCAACTACATATATTTAGTTAAGTTAATTTGGTTTAGTTCAAACATTTTTCAGTTCCTTCAAATACATTGCGGTCCAATCGATCAATGCAGTTTAGTTGGAACAACTAAATAATTTCGTTAACATAATAACTCTGACCTAACCGCAAATTATGTTAGATCAACTAAATTTCAGTTTATTCAAATAATTGGTGTTTAATTTTTAATTATAATTTTTTAAATAACTTTGGATGAAGAATAATGTTATACAATTATTTTTTTCTTTGAACCCAAAACAAATAATGTTTATATCAACAATCTGTTCAGTTAATTGGAATAGAAATATTCAATTCAAATTGATTCGCTACTCGATTGAGAGAAATAAATCAATTGGTCCAAGTCACTACGTATTCGTTGATATGAACGAAATGTTTAGTCAATCTGCGAATGACTTATGTTATGAATATAAAAAATAACGGAACAATGAGTATGTTCGTAGTTATATACATCTTAATTTGACAGAACATTCGTTTGATTTACTTGAACAGATAATTCAATCAAATCATACTTGCTGTTGGATTCAAATTGCTTATTTTGAAGAACCCCAAGACGCTATTTCTGGATGCATAAATATATGCACCAAAATATTGCTGTGCTGAAATGAAGCATTACTACTTTGGTACTTTTTACTTCTAGATTTTAGACGATCGTGATTCAGAAGAAATGAATATACTACCAAAAAGTATGTTGTTTCACACAATCCAATATTGAGTAAAAATGAATTCACATTTACTTCATCCTCGGTTCCCATTGAAAAAATATATGAGGCAATATACAAATTTATAAACTCCGGGGTTTTTTTTATTCAATTCGATGTCACTCTGTGGAATCATAACATAAATTCCAGACGTTGCTCGCATATACGTTTCATTGTTATGCGAAAATGTGTCATCTTGAAAATGATGTTATTCAATCCGGCAAGACGTCAATTTAGTCATTCTCAAATATTATGCCCACAATACATAATGTTCAAGTTGTTTGGACATTTCTATGTCAAATCATGGGATCTAAGTTAATGACGGAAATAATTTATATATCCGAGTCAAAATTGGCTATATCAATAAGCGATTGTAGCGTAGTGGTAAGGTACTAGGTTAGAATGCGTTAGGTTCGGGGTTCGAGCCCCACTAGGATATCAAGAATTTTCATTTGTAAAAATGGTGTTAATTGATAGGTAGCGATTATACTGACAAGAATTGAACATATAAAACTCGATGTAACCATGTATAAAATTAATTATTAGCAAATAACCGAAATAACTTTTTTTTCAGGCTTAAAGCTTCGTTACAATGAAGCATACTTTGGTTTGAGAAAATAAAAACCTTCATTCCATTGAATCTGGGCTTTTTTCGAAACGAAGAAAAATTTATTTCACTGAAACAAATATTTCTTCAAAATTCAACTAAATCTGAGAGTCAATTAAAGTGCATATTTCGTTCGCCACCCGTAACTGCAGGATTTGGTTGATTCAAACCAATTTTCTTTGGCGGCACTAAACCTTTTTCTGAGTGTAGTTTTTACGTTTGTAATTGTCGTGTCCCAGAAAGCCAGAAGATCTTTTTCTCGGCATTCGGCTGCGCACTTCTTCATAAGCATAGGAAGAAAAACTTACGAAATTTTCTCCAAATACCAAAGTCGATCGAAATTATTAATAATTTGAAAAAATCAAAATAAATAAAATCACCTTTTGCGCGTTTATATTCTGCGTCTTTCAGTCGACTGGCCGAATTTCCATACGTACAAGAAGACAAAATTTATGAGATTTTCTCCAAATACCAAAGTCTGCGGAAATTATTAATATTTTCAAAAAAAAAATCATCGATAGAACTTTTACATTCACCGCTTCCCAGCTAGCCGCTTGAACGTCCACCGTGTACCTTTTTCTCGGTCTTTGGCTGCGCGGACCTCCGCAAGCATAGGAAGTCGAAAAACAAAAAAATAAAAAAAGTCGAGATAATAAAGCGACCCCGAGAGAGTCCGTGTTTATAGCGGTGGAGGAACGGCCGTATCGTTTATACAAGATAAAAACGTCGTTTTTTTCAATTAGTACACGACAACGCGGTGCGTCCGCTCGGATAGACAGTCGGGAGCAGCAGGACAATCGAGGCGCGCCGAGATACCAGGAAAAGAGAAGGGAAAAAAAAGAAATAAAAAAACCTAGCGTAATACCGTTTTTGTTCACGGCCCGAATACGTCGTCAACCCTCCACCTTTAGCTCTTACGCTCTTGCACTACTGATCTCACGCCCCCCCCCCTTCCTCCCCCCTCCGGTTTTTCCGATCTCTCATCTGTGTATTCGTCTCTTTTGTATTATTTGTCCAAATGGACTTTATACAGAATGATAATATTGTCAGATGGCTCTTTCGATCTTACTCTGTATATATATATATATATATATATATATGTATATGTATATGTATATGTATATGTATATGTATGTCTTTCTATTCGCTGGTCGAGGAGACGAAAAAGGACCCTCCTCGGTTGTATTTGTATTGGATAGCCGGGACGACGGGCGACCCGTCCGGGTGAACCGTTTTGTCGAAAAACCACTCGAGCTTCCACCGTAGTATCACTAGATTATAAACAGTTCGATACACGAGAGAGAAAAAAAAATTGACTCGTGAAAACTATTTCGGATCATCCTGGATAAGAAAAAACATGATAAGTACGATAAAAAGCTAAAAATTAAGTCTGTTGCACATTTATCTAATCATTTTATCGAGTTTATCGCGTTGAAATGTTGGTTAAATGTCTCGAATTGCAACATCGACATCAAATCCCAAATTGTCGCTCCCATCCCATAAAATTAATTCGCACTTTCCCTAGTCGAGAAAAACGGTCCGTAAATTAAGATAATTCATGTTACACAAGCTTTAAAAAAAAAAATCTACTGCACATTGATCTCGTCATTTTATCCCATTTATCGCGTTAAACTTTATTTCAAGTGTATCGAATTACAACATTGGCATCGAATCCAAAATTATCGCAACCCAACCAATGAACTTAATTCGCTGTTTCCCTAATCGAAAAAGATGGTCCATAAAATTGCCCAAAAAATAAAAAATAAAAATCGGTATCTCACTGTTATTACACCTCGGGCAAGGGTCGTTGAATAATTGACACATAGCGTCGCGTAATGATATTGGCCCGATAATGAATCCTCCCGGTATATTACCTTTAATTATAGATAATGAAACAAAAAAGGCGGGCGGGGGAGGAGGGACGAAGAACCGGCGTATAAATCCTAGCTCCCGTTAGCGTGGTCGTAACGAGTGCGTTAACGGCTAATCGTTCGTTACGAGAGTTTCGCACCGGGCGCCCCCGCTTTTCTCTTTCCTCTCGCTGTTACTCTTAAATCTCAATGGAAAGTCGGCTTCTTCAGTCTCTTTCGTCCCGGCAGGCGCGACCGTGCGGACGACTTCCCAGGCGTAGAAGCTAAAACCAGTCTGTTCTAGAGTTTCCCGGGTCGTTTGCTTGTCGCGCGACCCTCGGTCCATGAAATCAAGCAAATCGACCAGGAGTGAATTTATTTCATTTCTTATCTTAAAAAAAAAGTCAAATAAAAAAGAAGTCGTTCGCGGAGCGAAGGTAGAATAGAGTAAAATGTACTTCATTTTTCCATTTAAAAAATTGAAGTCCCGAGACATCTTTAATTCAATTCGCAGCGTCCGTAGCTTTACCTAGTCGTTATTAACTGTGCTCGGTTACTGACATACATTTTAGTGGTCTGGATTCAACAGATTTACCGATTTAATAGATTTACCAGATTCAGCAGATTTACCAGATTCAACACTTTTACTAGATTCAACACATTTATTAGATTCAACAAGTTTATCAGATTCAACAGATTTACCAGATTCAACACATTTATTAGATTCAACAAGTTTATCAGATTCAACACATTTATTAGATTCAACAAGTTTATCAGATTCAACACATTTACCAGATTCAACACTTTTACCAGATTCAACACATTTAGCAGGTTCACCAGATTCAACGGATTTATCAGACTCAATGGATTTACCAGATTCACTAGATTCAACACTTCCACCAGATTCAACAGATTCCCATCTTCGAGCTTGTTCCCCCTACTCCGTTCAGCATAAAAAACGTTCGTTGAACGAAGATACATCTGAAAAAATGTACTTCGTATCCATAAAAAAGAAAAAATTGACGTTCCATAAAATCTTTATTTGAATTCGCAGCGTCCGGAGCTTTACCGGGTCATTGGTAGCTCTGGTCACGCTCAAATATTTCGGCAGTCCAAATTCAACAGAATAACCAAATTCAACAGATCCACCACATTTGCCCTATTGCCAGCTTCGAGCTTGTTGTCCCCACTCCGCTCGGCACAATACCGTAAACAAGGTAGTGACCATGCGCCTACGATAATTAAATAAACCACGCTCGAATTTCCCCGCCGCTTGTCGGTCGCCGAATCTCGGGCACGGTTAGCTCGATTTCGTGGTAATAGATTTTCGAAGATAAACCCCCAATGCCTCCCGTTCGACCGCGGATATCGCTTGTTGATGTGCGCGGCGGACTCTGTGCGGAGTCCTGTGAGGCGCGAGCCGACGGGCTCGCTCGGCCGGAAACTCGCAGCGAGTGAGAGGAATCAATGATTCAGCCTCGCGTACACTTTATTGCCTGCGCGCTTGTACACATTTATACGTGTGTCTGTCCGTACACATCGCCAGCGTGCTCTCCTGCACTCGCGTCGTTTGTCTACAACGGTGGTCAGCAGTTATAACACGTCCGGGGCGAGAATCGAACGTGAAATGTCTTTCGAACGAAACATCGTTCCCGACCCGAGACCGCTTTGGTTTTCAACGCCAAAGACTTTTCGACGCAGTAGACTCGGCTCCGTAATAATCCCTCGGATGATTGTTTAATCGACGATTAATTAGCCACCGATCGGTGAATTAACGCTGCACTGAGAAAAAAATATAGTTGTGTTTCTACTGTAGAGGGTAAAAAATAAATAAATATGCGGTTTAATGTAAAAGTAGTGGAAGTTTTGATGCATAAATTGGTATACTAAATTTAATTGACAGTTTTGATGAACAATTAACGTGCGATATATGAAAAACTTTTGAAATACTTCAATTTTATTATAAAAGTACTTCCATTTCAATAATTTATTGTAATTTCACTCTAAAAATCCATTAATTTTTCATGAAAATTGTACATTGTTAATTTTTTTAAATCAGTTTACGGACTAATTCCTTGAGGGCACGTCTGCACATATTGTTTCTGTTGAAAGATTTCTTTTGAAGGATTTCCGTTGAAAGATTTAATTGGTTGAGCTATAATTATATTAGCTATTATCACTTGTTATTATTGTCCTAACTGTAGAACTATGGAGATCCCTCGGTGCATTATACTTTATAGTAGAAAGTGACTGCGCTCACTCTGACTATGTAATTTTTTTTCCCAGTGTGCTAATTGCAGTATCTGGCACATCAATCACGCTTCGCTCCTGTGCTAATTAGTCATCGGTGCATCTACAACGTAAATTACTCGTACATTTAACAAACACTTCCGGTCCACAAGCTGCCACAATAATTTTTCTCCTTGACTGTGCATTTCTTTTTAGTGCCCATTTTTATGCATTGAAAAAAAAAAAAAAAAATTAAAATAAAAAAAAATGATTTAAACATTTTTTTTATTAAAATTGAAAAATTAAGAAAAAAAATAGTTTATTGCGCAAGCAAGCCCATTTTTAATTTATTTTTTAAATCTTTGGTTATCGACCAGAAATCAACGAAGTTTGCGACCGTCGCGAAAAAGCGATGGAAATTTTGTCCGCGAGAAATTAAATAATTTGTTTCCACCGTCTTGCATTGTGTGACGAAAATCCTCTGTCTCGAGAAATTTACACAAGGGACAGTTCGGAAGGGTGGAGTGCGCAGAGCGAGCGATAGCGATACGCAAGCTCAACGCCGGGAAGGAGTTTCTGGGTCCAAAAGTCTCGGATGCTGCTCGGGACCGCGCGCGCGCTCCACGAGAGAACCAAAGTTTCGATAAACTTTGCCCGCCGGGCAATGTTTCCTCTCGCGCTCGGAGAATAAGTTGGATTATCCATTCGCCCTCCTCTCTCCCCCCTCTCCGACCACCCTCCGGTTTCAAATTACTTCGGGGTAATGAAATTTGTTAATTTTCAACGATGCGCCAGGCGTTGTATCGAGACTCTCGCGCGGGCACGGGAGGCGTTCCTTGGGGACGCTGCGGATGAAACCCTCTCGCGAACTGCGAACTCGTAAAAATTAGCATCTCGTTTTGGTAAAATGGCCAAAGTTTTGGAATTCATTGCCGCGAGGAATAGTAGAATTCGTTTGGGAGTTTTTTTTTTTTTTAAATTCGTTAAATTTACGTTTTTTTTCGAGCCGATAGATCGACAAGTGGATCCACTTTAGCACATGCGCAGTTAGAACTTCGCATGTTCCTTTTCCCAATGGAAAATGGTCCCGATCGAGTAGCCGTATCGTTCGCGGAACGATTCATCCCGAGGCTCTATCTCCAGCTCGCGAAAGATCGCGATTGCCGAAGGCGAGGTTTGATAACGGATACGATGAATCACGAAAACTTTTGCGGTAAAAAAGGATTCTCGATCAAAGACGGCCCGTCTTGGTAGGCCCGCAGCCATATAGGTTCGGAAATATATGACTTGAGAGCAATGGTGGTGGTCACGACCGCGAAAAGCCGACATTATGGCATCCATGCTCATCAGCTGTTCGCCGGGGCGAAGAGTGACTTTTTTTGAATCTGAATTATTGATGGTCGCAAGCGAAGGTAGATAAGATACGGTATCCAGTTAAATTTGCACATTCGCTCCACCCCTCACCCGCCGGACGACGTTGTCCGCGTTGATTGAGACGATCATTATTACTTTCGTATACACCGAGTCAGGTACACGTTTTATGTCACGCGTCCGTTACGTCCGTTAGTTGCTCGGGTGCGTGATGGCTCCTTCGTACGCGCGAGTGGCGAACGTTCGGTGGCCGTTCGTACGCGTGCGACACGCGCCCGACCGGTCGGCACGGCGGCCGAGCCTTCGGCCAATCGTGCCGCCCCGGTACCTTCGTCGATTCGGCTGGGCGAAACAGCCGGTAGAATGCAGAGCCGAAGAGATCGGCGCCGTGCGGCGTCGTCTAAATTGATTCCGACGTTCGGGGCGCGGGACTTGTAGCAGGGAAGTTACTCGGAAATGCGTTTGAAGCTCTGTCATGTTGTTTTTGTCACAACTCTGAGATAAAGAAATGGCTCGATTAAGCAAGACGCGGTTAAATGCGTCAAAAAAGCGTTACTTCGTTGGTACAAAAAAGCTTGTTTAAGTCGTTGAATACGTTGAAACGACTAAGCTTATAATCGTTTGATAAAAGGACGCTTTAGTTGTTGCTGTAGTCAACCAAATGAGAGTTTTGAGCATGTATCACTGCAACTTTTGGGTGATGGAACATTTTTTTTTCTCAGTCGGCTCACGGTTTATGTAAAAACGCGAAGCACCTAAGAAACTTGAATTCAATTCTCAGTGTCTGAAGCCTTACCGATACATTCGTATAGGTAAGATTGGTTACTAGCCGACTACCATGGTCGATGTTACCAAACAATGCAATGGAAGAAACGCCTAAAATAAGACGTAAGAAAAGAACCAAAAATCATTCAACAATGAGGTCTTCGTAAAGGTTGTTCTCAGAGGCATATTTATATCTCTGCCACTCACAACTCTACCAGATGATAACTACGAAAAAAGACAGCTCTAACAACTGACAACTCTACCAGAAAATATCTTTACCATATTACAACTCTACCGTATTAGAACTCTACCAAAATCTCTATCAGAAAGTAAAAAATGTTACCAGAATCAAAATAAAACTCTACCGGACTTGAACTAAATCTAGGAATTGAAGTAGAAGTGTACCGGAATAGAAATAAAACTCTACCGGCATACGAGGCTAGACGATAGCCCTGTATTCCGGTAGAGTTTTATTGTAATTTCGGTAGAGTATTATTTCAAGTCCGGTAGAGTTTTATTTTGATTCTGGTAGAGTTTCTTACTCTTTGGTAGAAATTTTGGTAGAGTTCTAATACGGCAGAGTTATAATATGCTAGAGATGTTTTCTGCTAGAGATGTAAATATGCCTTCTCAGGTCTCTTCGGCCGTAGTAGGATTCACCTCCAGGATTAGGAGAAGAAGTTCCAAACCTTTTTGTCAATGGTCCATATTCACCCCTCCCACCCTATCAGGTCGTAGCTCTCCTGTCGGTTGGAACTCTGCATACGCAGCTTTTGAGATCGAATTGCCATTTGCCGCTTGGCGCGTATCCGGGACACCGAAGCGGCTGCTACGCGCTGCAGCAGCCGTTCTCCTGCTGCGATTCCTGAAGTCCTGAACTCCTCCGGTCCGTCCATATATCACACTCAGCGTTCTACACGCCGTCCGAACGGATATGCAACCGAGGAACGCGGATTTGCATATGAAGATTTATCCCGCTCCCGGAAAGGCCTTATTTCGCCTCGCGCACGTCGAATCGTCCCAATGCCCGTTCGGTACCAATTCGGATCCGTTTCTTCGCTCCGAACTTTCCGCCACGGAGTGCCCCGCCAGAACGGGCTCTCGCCGCAGCGCCCGCGACCAAATACGTACTTGGCCGGGAGTTTTCATACTCGCGCCCTCATCGTTGCAACTTTGTATCGTTTATCGTGTGCGAGCGGTAAGGTGCCGGCTTCGCCGTCCAGCAGGTGAAGCGTACAGCTGCCGCCGGACAGCTGGACCGACATCTCGGGACGTCGTGGTACGGAGCGAAGCTACATTCCGCGGGACGCCCGGCGGACCCACGAATTGATAAGGCAGCCAACACGCGCGGTGAGAAACTCGCCGGACCGACCTTTCGGTTATGTGCTCAGCTTCCGGGCGATTTCGTGTTGAAAAGGGGAAAAGTTGGACTATAGTACAGCAAAAGAAAAAAAAGTTGCTCTATACTATTGTAAAAGGAAGAAGTTGGACTATATGTATGGCAAAGAGAAAAAGATGGACTATAGTATTAAAAAGGGAAAAAAGTAGGACTATGCTATTGAATGGGAACAAGTTCGATTATAGTATCGGAAAGGGAAAGAGATGGATCATAGTATTGAGGCGCGGAAAAGTTGGACTGTCCATTATAAACGAGTCCGTTAACAGGCAATTCGAGGTCCACACTGCAAAAATTGGTCGCTGAAAAAACGAACACAGAGAAGTCTCTTGTCTGAGATTATTAATTGTTTGTATACATTTTATAACGTATTACTGATTTTATTATAACGCTGCAAAATTGTTTTCCCACAAGTAAATAAATAAATAAATAAATATTTCACGTGTCATGAGATATATTTTATTTCGTGCGAAAAAAAAGGATGTTATTAATATATCTTTGGCATGAAGTAAAATCGGTGAATATGGCCCAGCTCAATTAACGCGTAAATCAGGAATATACAAACCTGTCAATATCAACGATTTTTTACCTCACACTTTTTCCGTGCCAGCTGGTCGGAACGGCCGACTTCTCGTCCGACGAAAAAATGCGCTACAGCAACTAAACATTTTTTTTTTTTGTTTTCTCCTTTGGATTCAAAAACTCGCATTCTCCCGACTCTCCTCGCGTTTCTGAGCAATACCAACTTCCTAACTGGAATTCCCACAGCGGCCGAAGTGTAGACTCGGCTTGCGTAACGTCCGAGCGTCACCTGCCTTTCCTACCGCAGTTGTGCTCGCCCGCGTGTCTTCTTGACCACATCCTTCCTCTCTCACACACTCTCGATATACACCTATGCTGGCCAGTTTGCCTCGTCGGAGCTCGCGCGTTTGTCCGCTCGTCCTCTTCGTCTGTCTTCGACTTCCATCTTTCACTTCGTATATGTCTGTACATATATATATATTTATTACATCGGCTGTTGCCTCTCACGTACACAACACACAGAAAGCAATAAAAAAAGATTAACAATAAAATAAAAATGCAAAGAACACCGGCGCCGTCGCGGATGCGCGGAGGCCTGAAACCTCGAATATTGGATCGGTTTTCATACGGTTTCTCATCGGACGTCAAAGCGACCCGGGCATCAAAGCTCACGCGCACGGCCGATGACCTTGGATCATCGGGATCTTTAAAGGGACGGAAGGAGCGGTGGGAAATAACGAGAGAGCCGAAGGGGGTTCCTCGCTTCCATGTGGAAGTGGTTTTGGGAAGACCCTTCGAGAGGAGTCGTTGCGGATTCCTTGCGTGCCGAAGGTTCACCTAGAGAGTTGGGCCAGCGCATGAAAGGCTTGGGCTATATTATTTTTTAATATATTTAACTGTAAAAAAATTAAATTCAATGTACTCGTACGGGAAACTTTTAGGCATAAACTGGTATCTTAAATTTAATGTGCGATATACTTGAAACCTTAGAAGTGTTTACTTTTCATAATTGACTTTAATTTCACTGTAAAAAAAAAATAACATTTTTATAAACAGTGTTTATTTGACTGTAAAATACATTCGTAAGAAATTTAATGTTCTCGTACTGGAAGTTTTTACTCATAAACTGGTATGTTAAATTTGATGTACGATATATTTGAAACTTTAGTAATATTTAGTTTTCATAATTGACTTTAATTTCACTGTAAAAGTATATTAATCTTTCATGACGATTGTACATTGAATTAACTTTTTTTAAACATTGCTTATTATATTTTGATAAAAGTTTTTATTTCACAAAAATATTTTATGTTAGCGTCATCTGTCAAATGGCTGTTTCAATAGTCGCACCTTTAGGGACGATACCATTTATTGCATCAATGCGCGAACGAGGTTCTCATTATCGAAAAAGAAGAAAAATAAATAAAAAAATAAAAAACCTACTTGGTTTCTCGGAATCTTTAAAGGGACTGACGGAAGGGGCGGTGGGAATTAACGAGATAGGTAAAGGCTGTTCTTCGCTTCCCCGTGGAAGTGGTTTTGGGAAGACCCTTCGAGCAGAGTCGATGCGGATTCTCTGCATGCCAAAGTTTCGCCACGAGAGTCGACTCAAGCCTAAAAGCCTCGACTGCGGCGTTTCGTTTTGGTATCGGCGTACATTTTTCCGCATTTTTGTAAACATACAAGAAAATAATATTGAATATAAATATTAAATATAAATATTAAATATAAATGAACATTTTTATTTTACTAAAATCTTCTCCGCTCGGGACATCCGGCGAATGGCTATTTCAATAGTTGCACCATTACGGACGACAAGATTAGTTGCATCAGCGCGCGATCGAGGTTGTCGTTATCGAAAAAAATAAAACAAATTATAAAAATACTAGAAAGTACACGATTAAATTATCTCGCGAGAATTATCGTCGCTGCGTAACGAATTGCCGAACACCAGCGCGTTCTCCGGCTCGCGCAGCTGCGTCAGCCGCCGCAACAAAAATGCACGATAAATTGTTTGAGATGAGAAGTGACGGACGGCTTCGTATCGCGGTCCAGTTTTCCCATCTATGCTTCCCTGTCTGCATGAAAAAAAAAAAAAAAAAAAAAAAAAAAAAAATCATACATATCCTAAAAATTTCACCGTGGATAAGGGTTTTTTTTTGTTTTTAAACCGCGATCGATAATTTCCACGAATACCGTTTTCCCAGAGGAGTAGTGTGCGTCGTTGCGGTGTAACCATAATCCATATACACCGGCCGAGCGGTCACTTGCAGGACACACAGGCTAGAACATCTCGACGGTCGGCAGGCCACTTCCTTTGAGAGACGCGAAATTCGAGAAGCTTTTTCACGTCGTTCCATCGCGTTCCACTCGCCAATGTTTCTCCTCCTTCTCGATGGCGAACGCTTCTTTGCACAGGCCGTGCGAGACACGCCGAGAGGCCGACAGGAAACTCTTCTTCCTCCCGTTCGCTTTACTCCGGTATTTGAAGAATTTTATACGCAATATCGAGTTCCGTTTCTTCGTGGGACTTTTTCTTCTTTAAAAAGAAGGAACTTAGTTTATTTTTAATTTCAAGTTTCTATCACCTCTTTCGATCGGTTGCCCAACGATTTATCATCCTGCTTGGCTGATGAATGTAACATGTTTTTATAAAAACTCAATTTTATTGTGTTGACGAAAAAAAATGTATCGCATTTTTTCCTAAAATTTCGTCCCCACTTTCTATCAACGAATGCCTGACGAATGAATTTAACGAACTTTACTTTTAATTTTTGTTTTATTATGTCGACAATAAAATTATTTTATTCTTTTTTCAAAACTTTCCTCTTACTTTTTATCAACGATTTATCGTCGTGCTTGATGTAGGAATTTAACGAGTTTTTATAAAATTTTTATGTGACCATGTCGACGACCGATTTTCTATTATCAGTGGAAAATATTTCCTGGTAGCAACCCCGGTTTGTCGAACCGATAGAATTTCCAGTCAATTCCTATTTGATCACGTGTCGACGATTAGGCTCGACCACGTGCCGTTTCCTCTCTGTCGCTCGCGCTCTCTCGATGAGATAAGACATAGCTTCCACCCGAGAACGCCGCACGCTCTCAATACGTTATCGGTGTTTAATTAATACCCCCGTACACAAACGTGCGCTCGCGGACACAAATGCTGACGTGTAAAATAAATAATACTCGCTGGATAATATTACGAGTCAGTCAAAAATGGAACGGACGCGAGAACGAATTATCATTATTATTAATGGAAAAATATGAATTATCATTTTATCGTTAGCTCATTATGATAATTTACTTATTTTTTTATATTAAACGCATGAATTATCGGTTCTAATACCCCGAGAGCTTAAAAATTATCGGGTATTTCCCGATTGTTTCGTTGCGTAGCAACGAGCGAGATAAGTTTTGCTTAAAAAAATCCCGAGCGCGCAGCGCGAGGGATTTTTGAGCAAAACTTATCTCGATCGATGCTACGCAGGGAAACAAGAGGGAAATACCCGATTAATTTTTAAGCTTGAGGGGTATTCGGCTGATTATTTTTTCAACCTCAATTTCGACCAATGAGATTGTGGTATTTAACATTTTCCTGACAAGGTTTGACTTCTTGCTCTTCTCTGTATTAGCCGGGACATTCTGTTTGATTTTTTTAGAGATGCTCTCTAGAGATTCATCACCAAATCGCTTTCTTCGCTCACTCATGTCCATGCTCGTGAATAGCAATTTGACGTTTAATCATTCGCATAGGTTACAAGTGACAGAAAAATTAATGTTTATCGCCTAGCAACCTAGCCGGAAAATTTTCGAAAAATTATCGATATAATTTAGACCTAGTTGTACCACGTGATGTCAAATACCGCGCTCTCATTGGTCGAAATTGGGGTTGAAAAAATAATCATTATTATTATTTTAAAAAATAATTATAAATAATTCATTACTGAGCCATCCGTTTCCCAATCTTTGTCGTCTTTTTCACATGACGGAGTAATTTTCAAATAAATCCGAATTCAATTTTCAAATTATGATCATTTTCTTTGATCCTTTATTCACCATTTTTTAAGAAAAATTAAGAGAAACCTGTATGGAAAGTTTATTAGTTTTTTTTTTATTAAACCTACGAATTATCATTAATATTTTAAAAATGCATTATCATTTTATCGTTAGCTTATTATGATAATTTACTTATTTTTTTATATTCAACGCACAAATTATCATTATTATTTAAAAAAAAATGAATTATCGATTCATTTTTTTCTATCTTTTTTTTTGAGCGAAGCTTTCTAGTGGAAGAAAGCCTGGTGCAAAAAAATTACTAGAAAGCAACGTAGAAATGTAATTTTTTTTTTCTTTCCTTTTCTTCTGTCATGACACGCAAAGATATCTCAACCCGAGCTCGACCGTCCTCTCGCGTACCGTCGGTCGTACGTACACTTATCCGAGACATACGCCATTCGGAAAAGCCAAAGCTATCGATCGACTTGCCAAGTTCCGGTGCAGCCGATCGATGGCTGCTCCTCCGGGTGCTTTCTCCCCCCCACCGCACTCTCCGCTCGCGTGGTATCTTGCGTGTCCAATCGCTCTGAGGAATCGTGACAAGACGATCTGTATTATACGCTTTTGCCGTAGTTCACCTAGAGCTACCGTAATGCAGCGCCGTTGTCTGTCGAGTATCAACCATTTTTTTTTTTTTTTTTTTAAATTTTTTTTAGCAAACCGTCTGTGGCTGCCTACCGCTTTTATCGAGAATTGCATCGGGTCTTGCAGACGCTTTCGCGAGCGGGCACGCACGCGGAAAAGAGGCGCATGACTTCCTTCCTCTGAGTCGCTCCATCAATTGTATGCATTTTTGGTCCTTTTTTGGGTTTCGTTTTTTTTCGTTAATTCGACGAGGTAAGTCCGAAATAAGCTCGATTTTGGACGTAAACGTTTCTGTACGATTAACCAATTTTTATCTCCGGCTCCGTGGGACGGATTAATTTTCGAATTGGACCGAATTCAAATTTCAAATTAATCCGAATTCAATTTTTAAATTTATCCGAATTCAATTTTCAAATTTATCCGAATTCAAATTTCAAATTAATCTGAATTCAAATTTCAAATTTATCCGAGTTTCAATTCAGCACGCTTGGAAAAATGATCTTCAACGTAAATAAAAAATCCCCACCTTTAATTCAACCTTCTTCTCTAAACGCGAACCTCGATAATATTCCCTCACAAAAATCCACTCCTCTTTCCCGCTTCCTCTACATTTTTCTCAGTCATTGATACCTTTTGCCTCATTTCTTAATTTTTAAATTTCTCTCGATACCGCAGTTACCGCCGCTAAGTAGCGTTACCGTGTAATAGACCTGCGCGTTTCGATGTGAACACACAAAAAATAAAGAGGTCCACTTCCGCTCCGCGCCATATCTTTGAACGTCATTCGGCCCCAAAATTACACGTCAGGTGTCGGGGATTCACGCGCTCTCCTCGAGGCTCACGCTCGTATGTTTCCGTGTATAGCTCGAAAAAAGAATAAACTCAGAAAGCGCCCATCACGCGAGGTGTGGCGGGGATGATGAGAGGGACGAAGGAGTCATAAACGGACGGTCTGTCGTCCGCGACTAGGAAATAGCGACGTTTCCATCTCTTACGAATGCGCACCCTACTTGTGGCTTTACATAGTAGTAGTTAGACTGCTAAATAGTAAGTGTGTATTTACTAACAATACATACGATGCAATAACGACCGTTAGAGTTTTTAGACATTTATACGTTTACACATTTATAACTGCATCCACATTATGTCAACGGGCCATCGACCGAAGTCCTTCTGCCCGGGACTTTTTTTATTTCCTTCTTTCTTTTATTTGGTCCGCGATGTGACTTCACTTTTTTGCGTTGAAATGGTGTATTTTTCATTCTGCTTCGTTCAACGTTCTGTTCAGATGTTGACATAACAACATCTGAACCGAACGTTCCAACACACACTACATAAGTGTGTGTTGGATGTTCATATTTTCGGGTAGTGTTTTGTCCTTTACATATTTTTTTGTCGTAATAAGTGCCAACGAGGCCGCGACAACTGAAGTTACGAAAAGCAAAAATCAAATTAAACAGAACATATATTTATTTAAATTTAATTATTTATATAAAATTACAACCTGAAAAAGAAGAATGTTTTTTTTTCGGTAAGGTGTGCATGTCCATGTAGCGGTGCAGCTTTCGCGGCTCGTTTAATTTTCCGTGTCATTCGGCCACTAAATTACACGTCAGGTGTCCGGGATTCGCGCGCTCTTCTCGCGGCTCACACTCGTATCCTGCTGTCTATAGCTCGACACAAAAAAAAAAAAAAAAACTCGAAAAGCGCGCATCACGCGAGGTGGAGCGAAGTACAAGACAGAGACGAGGGAGTCATAAACGGACGGTGTGTCGCCCGCCACTACGACGAGTACTTACAAAAGAGCGGCGTTCTCGTCTCTTACGAATAAACATCCCGTACTTGTGCCTTTACATATTTTTCGTCGTTTAATAAAAAAGCCACTGAAGCTTCACAAATCAAATGTCGAAAAAAGTTTAAAAAAAAGTTGATAGTTGCAGTTGACAGTTGACAGTTGACAGTTGGGTTGACCTCTGGTCCCCGAATTGCACGGCTGAAGAAATCCACAATTTCCCTTCCCACACACAATATCGAGGTCCCCAACGTCAAGCAGTACCGGTTGCGGTCAGTACTTCGATGGGTGACCGCCCGGCCGCGCGTTGTCTGACGCATCCGATCGTGGATGCGGGATGCAATTTTCTCGGAAATTGGTGATTACCCGGTAAGGAACACCAATCTCTGGGGAAAGAACCGTCTGTGTATGGTCAGGTTTTCCGCAGTTTCCCTGTGCCCTTGTGCGAATACGACACATTAAAGGGGCAAGTTGGCTGTGGATGCAATCTGGGGGGGGGGGGTGTATCACATGTATACAAATATATATAGATTAATAAATATATATGTTAAATAAATATATAAAAAAGATTGTTCTTTTTTGGTTTTTGTGGTCGGCAAGTTTGTCCGTGTCCATGAAGCGGTGCGACTTTCGCGGCGCGTCTAATTTTCCGTTCACGCTTCCGTCGGCCCCTTCGCTTTCTTGGCATCCCGCGGGGAATACAAACCAACCGGGCCGGAGAACATCGACAGAATATTCGCGGTAACCGGTGCTGGCAAATAGCATTTTATGAGTTTTTATATATATGTATATATATATATATATATATATATATATATATATATATATATATATATACAACTGCCGTCCGGGTCGCTTAGGCCCGATGGGAATTATCCGGATGCAGCTGCGGCCCAGTCTTCCGTAGTATCGCCCCCATTTAGTACCGACGCTTCGATGATTTCGTTCGCCGGCCCTAGCCCATCACCAATCTCGGATGAATTTTTTTGTGTTTATTTTTCTTCTCTTGACCATTTTTTTTTTCTCCGCCGGACGGTTTCGGCGATCAATCGACATTTACCGTGCGTGCCAGGAATTGAGAGATCTCCGAGTGAGAAATCGATTGTGGGCGTTTCGGCAATTTTTTTTTTCGCAAATGAGGCCATTCCACGGTGAAATTGGCCGCACCGGTTTCTCGGAGTGCAGCGGAGTGTTAAATTCCTTCTTTTTTCTCATCGCTCTCAATCTCAAGAGAATCGAGGAATTATTTCCATTTGTTTTTTATTTACGACAAAAAAAAAATGTTTTCTGGACGAAGTTCCAGCGATGATTTAAGACTTTTAAGATGGAAGGAAACTTCACATAACTGCGTAATATAATATTCTCCATAAAAACACCGTTGTACGGTGCGATTTTGAGGGTAAAATCTTGAAACTACCTAAGTTGGGAATGGCACGCAGGACCGACGCTGGCCGATGTTGTCCCAATACTGGTCATTTAAGATGAAACTAATTTTTTAATAAAAGCATAATATCATTCGTCTTCCATATAACTGATTTTCGGTGTGAAATTGAGGGAAAATCTCTAGAAGTTACCCTAGTGGGAATGACACGCAAGACTGGCGGTGGTCGACGTTGGGCCAACATTGGCCGACTCTGTCCCAATACTGGTCGTTTAAGATGAAACCATTTTTTTAATAAAAGCGTAATATCATCCGTCTTCCATATGACTCTGATTTTCGGTGTGAAATTGAGGTAAAATCTCTAGAGTCACCCTAGTGGGAATGACAAGCAGAATCAGCGTCGGCCAATGTTGGGCCAACACTGGTGGAAGTTTGGACCAATACTGGTAATTTAAGATGGAATCAAAAATTTAATAACAGTGTAAGATCGTCCATATAATTCTGATTTTTGGTGGGAAATTGACGGAAAATCCCTAAAGTAACCGTAGTGGGAATGATACACAGGACCGGTGTCGGCCAACGTTGGGTTAACAACACTGGCCGACGCTGTCCCAATACTGGTAATTTAAGATGAAACAAATTTTTTAATAAAAGCCTAATATCATCCGTCTTCCATCTAACTCTGATTTTCGGTGCGAAATTGCGGAAAAATCTCTAGAGTAACCCTAGTTGGGTGTGACCGGCTCTGGCCGACGTTGCGCCAATACCGGCCGACGCTCTGCCAGTACTGGTCCACTGTAGCGCTCAATGTCGATATATTTTTGTTTTGTTTTCTTTGCCCTATGGGTCACATTTAAGGTACATATATCACAGCAGGCCTATAATACGCCGATACTTTGGTGAACGCCCAAAAGGCGAGGCGACGGGTTTCCGGGAGGGCGTCAATTCGAGGGTCGCGTTCCGCACCGGCACGCTTTTCAATTTTCTGACATCTACGCGCCGTCACTGCGACGGCTAAATGCGTTTTGTCCGAAATGATCAGAAGGGGGGGGGGGGGGCTTTGGAGTTTAGGGGTTCTGTGCTTGCGCGTGAAATCGACAATCTCAAGAGTCCAGCTGCGGGCTAAACAGCCCGCGAATAATCGAAATTGACGTTCTTTTTTTTTTTCACTTTATTTATTTTTCTCCCGATTCGTCGTTCGTCCAACTCCTCGTTTGTCACGCGCCGGTCTGCATGCAATTTTTTTTTTTTGTTACATCCAAAAAATGATTTCCTCATGGCAAAGTGATTCGGGCCGATGTATCGTGAGAACAATCGTGAGTATAATCGAGCATATCCGGCGATTAAATTCGCAGTATTGAAGAGTGCGATTGCGAAATTCTTGGAGTTCGTCGAACGAGCGTGGCTCATCGAAAGTTCGGTTTTTCCCACTGCGCTGCGTTACTACATTGTATCGCGGCGGCGACGGCGGAGCTCCGTGTGCTCTCACGTCGCGGTTTTAAACCCAAAAACCGCACACGCACGTACGACGGACCGCTTTGGACGAGGCGCTCCCGTGTAATACGGCTCGGTCGGACGGAACAGCCAACAGAGGCGGCCTTAAAGTGTGTACTCTCGCGTCCTCGGCGCGGTTGGCTTCTGTCCTTTTGAAGCAAAACTTCGATTTCGCTTACGGCGAACCGACCAGGGCTACCGGCATAAGGAGAGAGAGAGAGAGAGAGAGCGAGCGAGAGATTTGGATGGAGTTAGACGGAGCCGTTGTAGAACTTTCGCGCACTGTTTGCCCATCGTTCCGCAAACCCGAAAAGCAATTTCCGAACACCGGGTTCTCGACACAGGACGTCGTGCGGCACCAAACTGCCTCCCCCACTCGCCCCATGGAGAAAAGGTGTACGGGAAAATTTATGTATGTTTTTCATATAGTAAATATACTTGTCACGAAAAATTGTGTACAATCCATGTGTGTATGGGTGTGTGTGTGTGTGCGTGTGTGTGAGAGAGAGATATATATGGGACAAATACATCTGAGCCAATATTTTAAAAAATATTTTCGCGTATATGAAAAGTATAACATTTACATACAAAAGATATGTTTTCGGTGAAAAAATGTAATACTCTTAATATTTTGTCGCATATACTTTTTTTTCGTGCAGATGTATAAAAGTAGCAAATGGTAAATCGTAAATGGTAAATGGTAAATGGTAAATGGCAAATGGCAAATGGCAAATGGCAAATGGCAACATCAACATAGTAGAAGCCCGTTTATCCGAGGTAATGTCAATTAACATTAACTTCACATAAACATAAACATGTGAGAGCTGGACGACCGCTTGTTAATCTTTAGAAACGTGTATTACTGTTGTATTATTAACGTGTATCACCTGCAGTGATCGTTCCAACGCCGTAATCAGCTGCGACATTCCTAATAATGTTGCCCCTATCCAATCGTTTGATTGCTTCATATTTATTCTCAAGACTCACCACGACTTTTTTCTTCCATTGGCTCTCGAATCGTAACTGATTCGAGTATTTGAGTCGGTATTTACAGCTCTCGATATAAAGACGCAGCAAACTTGTACAAGTTAAGCGCGTATGCAACAATGTAGCGATCACAGACTACGCCGCGCGCGAGCGTGCTTTGTCCGTTTTATCCGAGTTGTCCATATTATTCGAGCCTACACTTCGGATAACGCGGAGGGGTCGGATGAATTGGGTGCATCGGATAATCGAAGGCCGGATAAGCGCGGTCCTACTGCAATTCACATAACGAGTTTGTTGATGGTCTCATAAAGTTTGTTACGAGTTTGTTAGTAGTCTCTGATCCGCATTTTGTTAGAGAGACGAAACTATTCTTCCACCCGCAATTTTGTTCGTCGGCAATATCGACAGTCTCTGCCATTCCTCTGCCACTTGTCTCGGCGACGCCTCTGCATGGAGAAGCATTGCATTGATCTCGGCTCTCGGATCTCGTTGTAACCGGATATTTAGCCTCCCGTTATAATAGGACCGAAATTTTCCACGATACGGATCTCTCGTCGGCAGCTGCGCCGCCCCGAAGTCCGGTATTTGGGCCGATGAACAGTTTCATAGCTCGCCGTTCATGCTTTCCGTCCGCTAAACTGTTCACCGTGAATCATCGAAAATTCAGCAAATTTCTGTATCTCCTATATCGTTCGTATACTTACCATAAATTTCTCTCCGACTCACGGTAGATGAGCCAGGGGCAATTATTCATTATCGCTGCGCTTTCACCGCCCGCGAATATCGACGTCAAAGGGTTGATATATCGACGCGCATCGGTTCACCGCATGGAGAGCGTAGCTACGCATTACGGTCCCTCCCACCCTTCACGTACACACGCCAAAAGGTGTGATGTGTCTGCCCCTCGAGACATTAGCTCCCCAAGTTTGTTTGTCCGCCTCGCATAGATGACAATCCATGGGGGGGAAGCACGGACGATGCGGTACGCTGGCACCCTTCGTCCTGCAGCTATGCACCAGCGATGCAAGAGTGGCTGCATTGTGCGGCTACGATATCGACGTTCTGGTTTAGTGGCTTTTGGTAAATTTCATGTGTTCGTGGAGTAGCGAGGTGTTTGGTCGATGTGTGGTGATTTTGTTGCTGATGGTCGAATGATACATCTAGACGTGTGCTAAAGGATATATCGATTGGTCGTAATGCAATGGAAGGAAAAATTATAATGTGAGCTAATCCTGCAGCTAAGCACCAGCGATGAAAGTGCTTAGTTCAGTGGCTTTTACGAAAATTCATGTTTATCAAGTAACCGTATCAGGCAGAGGTGTGCGGATTTTTTTGTGGATAGACGAAGGTCACATGTGGATGTGTGCTAAAGGGTAGATTTATTCGTCGTACCGTGATGGAAGGTAACATTTTTATGTGATGCACTATTTATTCTGCAGCTACGCACAAGCGATGCAAGTGCCTGGTTAAGTGGCTTTTGCCAAATTTTATGTCCGTAGAGTAACAGTCTTACGTAGAGGTATGGGGATTTTTTTGTGGATAATCGAAGGTCACAGCTTGACGTGTGTCGAAGGGTAGATCGATTCGTCGTACCGTGATGGAAGGAAAAATTATAATGTGACGCGCCCTTCATTCTGCAGCTAAGCACCAGCGATGAAAGTGTTTAGTTCAGTGGCTTTTACGAAATTTCATATTTATCAAGTAACAGTATCATAAAGAGCTGTGACGATTTTTTTGTAGATAATCGATCGTCACATTTCGACGCGTGCCAAAGGGCAGATCGATTCGTCGTCGCATGATAGAAGGAAAAATTATAATGATGATGCACTCTTAATCTCGCAGCTACGCACCAGCGATGCAAGTGCGTACTTTAGTGGTTTTTGCTAAATTTCATGTTTATCAACTATCAATATCAGATCGAAGTGCGGGGATTTTTTTATAGATAGTCAAAGGTCGCATGTTGACGTGTGCAAAAGGCTAAATTGATTCACCGTACCGTGACGGAAAAATAATTTATAACGTAGATCAAAGAAAATACGTCAGGTCACTTTCTTCCCTTCCGCAGCGTACCCAATCCGGCGATCGCGCATGCGCAGTCGAACTATCTATACCCTTCGCCGCACAGCCGATACAGCCCTTTCCTAGTATCCGTTTCTCCGCGGAGCACAAAGGCCTGTAATCACGGGAGCCGATAAAATTATATCTCTCCCGGATATCTAATCTTCATCAACTTCCCTTTTAACTGGTCACTTTGGAATTACAGTGGAATATACACGATAGAACGCCGTCTGGCTTCGAGGTACGGCTGAAACGCAATGACGGCCTAGCATCGACGCCGAATCCCTTCGAATTGCTTCTATCTTCTCTGTCGTCAGCTCACTCGAAATATCTTGAATAAAAAGAAAAATTTTTAATTTATATATATGAGTAAATAATAAATCTTGTGCGAGTATTGTCGAGAGTATGGAACAGCTATAGAAGCTATAAAAGCGAAGACGTGATGGAATAGAATTAATGAAAAACCTGGATAATAAATCAAAATGTAAGCACCAATAAAATCAAAGCTTGTACAGTGTATATGTAAAACGTATGTTATATTCTAGAGCCATAAAATACAAGACTGGCTAAATATAAATATAAATATAAATATAAATATAAATATAAATATAAATATAAATATAAATATAAATATAAATATAAATATAAATATAAATATAAATATAAATATAAATATAAATATAAATATAAATATAAATATAAATATAAATATAAATATAAATATAAATATAAATATAAATATAAATATAAATATAAATATAAATATAAATATAAATATAAATATAAATATAAATATAACGTAATTACGTTGCGTGATTATTGTTTCTCGCCGGCAGGTGTGGCGGCGAGTGGGTCGTCCAACATCGCGCTTCGCTTCGGCAATGAGTGTCCCGTTTCATGGCCAATTAAAATTTGCAATTCGGACAAAAGTAATTCGGAGCCAAAAAAAAGGGGGACTTCAGGATCCCAGTAATATATATTTTTTTTCATAAACCAATTTTTACCGACAACCGCACAGCCGCGAGTCCGGCAGGGACTTGTGCGCCAGTAAACACATAGCCGTCCTCTCCGGACGACCCGGCAACGAGAGCTTCCAGCCGGCCTTTGCAGGTTCGCACAGCTGATGTTTTCGCGTGTTCCCCGACAGATGCCCATATCCGCCACCCTCGCCGAGAGCCAACGCCGCGCCGATCCTCGCAGCCGAGCGGGCCTCTTATTCTCACTCCGCCAGAGCAGCAGGCTCCTGGCCTGCTCGTGTGACGACCGAGACGCTTGGCCGTCTCGGTCGTCTCGACGTACTGCATGCGAATCGCCTTTCGGGAGAGAAAGAGGCTCGGAGGCTTGCCACGAGAATCGGAGAACGGTTCGGATACCGAACTCGAAGATAGTTCGCTCTGCCAGCTGTTCCGCTCCCGAGGATCTCGACGAACCTCCGGACGCCCTGGGGGTTCGGCGCTGAGGACGATTCGCCTCGGAAAGGGCAAAAGGGTTTTAAATGGTAAAACAAAGTTCTTAGACATAACAAACGTTTCCCATTCAATAATAATTAAAATATGTAGTAATATAATATTTGTTCGTGGCTGCTCGAGTGTAGGGGAGAGCGGGGTAAAATGGGACAGTGGGGCAAAACGCAACTTTACAATAACTTTCGGATGCTCCATTTTGTCCTAATGATGGATCCGGATTTTCAATCGAGTTTCGCCACACTCACCAGCACTGCGGCCATCCAAAAGGTATTGGAAAATTGCGTTTTGCACTGTTATCCCGTTTTGCCCCACTGTCCCATTTTGCACCGCTCTCCCCTACACGTTGCGTTGTTTTTTTTTCTTTTTACAAAAATAATATATAATAATATAAGAACGTATAATTATTGCTTTAATATTGTTCATAAATACGGTCTCCTTGAAGTGGTCGCATAAGCCCTTAAGAGCTTGTTCGCGACCTCCAATCCCTTAACTTAACTTACATACTAAATCTCATAAACGTAGAATTTTGTGCATAACATTTAATTTTTCTGAGAGGCGATAATTCGGTCTTTAATATTCTTCATTTCACGTATTTTTAAATTCTTTATGACTCCACACTTTCCTTATGTTGATAATGATAGTTCATAAATACGGTCTCCTTGAGCTGATCGCATAAGCCCATAAGCCATAAATTCTTCGTGACTCCACACTTTCCTTATGTTCGCTGGTAGTTTACCAAAATAGTTTATTCCTATAAAATCGTAAGTTTTTCTTCTCACCTCTTTTTCCCCAGTGACTTGCTTAACGCTAAAATTTTGGGCATTTCTTGACGTTCATTCATAAAATATTAATTCCTTATTCTTCACTAGTCGCATCACTGCCTGGTTTATTTTTGCGATCGGTAAAATTTGTATTTTCTGGAAAAGCATGTTCGCAGAGTAGAGTCTGTCTTCTTTAAATATTATTTTTCGTACGTTTCTCTGCAACGTTGACATTATTCTCTACACGTTGCAATTGACTGGAACAGAGCGTAATATACCTTTATTTCACTCGGTGCGTAAAGTGCGTAAAACTCCCCTTTCACACCTCGTGAAATAAAATTTCGTACGATACTCGTGCGAAAAACGTTTTCTTAACTCGTGCGATTGCAACACTCGTCTTCGGCTCGTGCTGCAAACTCACACTCGTTAGAAAAAGTTTTTTTCGCACTAGTATCGTATTGTACTATTATGACTTGTTTAGTGCTCACGATATTATTGAGTTTTTTTTTAAGGTAAAACAAGGTCAAGAAAGGTTTGAAGGCAAACAAAGTTCTACAATATTTTTTCAATACTTTTTTATCCTTACTTATATAATTTTGTTCAGAGAAGGAAATTTTGAGTATTAATCTGAATAAATGAAAGTCGTAAAATTGTCAATTGGAGAAAAACAACGCTCGAGATAGGTCCGCGGACCGGAAATGATAGTCGAAGCCTTGGAAAGCTCTCCTTATCGCCCCAGTGGCGATGAAGCACAGGCCCGGTACCGGCGGACCTTGGCCGGACGCTGGCCGACGCCGTCCCAGTGCTGGCCCTGTCTCTCGCTCTCAATAACGCCTCTATCAGAATTCGCTTACAATTCGGTGAGAAATCTATCGGCTTTTTTTTTCACTGGCAAGTGTTCATCGCAAGACCGAAGTTTAAGTTTTCGCTCGTTCTCGTCCGACTCTCCATACCGCACTCCGGCCCCGGTGCGTTCCCGTTGCGTGTCGCCTTCCGCGGCTTCTCTTTCTTCTCTCTTTCATTTCGACGGATATACATCGGTGAATACGGGCTCACCAATACGGACGCGAAAGTGCACGTAAGCGAGCGTCGATACGCACGCCGAGCTCGGATCTTTCACCCACGGGGACTTTACGAACGGTCCAGGAAAACGCGCGTTTCCGGCGACGCGAGAGAGCCGCGGCTTTGTAAGTCCAGCAATGTGGGCTACGCCGCACTATAGGGAGGATATAGGCACACATATATATCGCTCGCTTTTGTCTTCGCACACTCGAGTCTCTTTCATTTTAGTTTTATTTTTTTTTATTTTTTTTATTTTTTATTTCTTACGGATACTCGAGCAGTTGCACCGTTCGCGAGTTCCGGTGCAGAGAGCTGGATAACTCCGGCTGGCGACCGGTGGGTGCGGTCTCGATCGGAATTTTTTTTTCGGGAAGGCAGAACTCCTCGTGGGATCTCCGAGGTGAGGGAAACTTCGATTCGGGACAGCTCTTACGGGACGTTTGTGCTCCATCCGGTCTCGAGAAAGTTCAATTAACTTAATTTTTTTTTTTTTTTTTTTTTGGTCGAGCCGGCTTGGATAGAAGTACATGCGATAAATTCATGCAAAACATTTATTGAGGTTCGAGCGCTTCACACTTGCCAAATGAGTGTTATATTTTTAAGGTCGTTTATACAAAGTTTCGCGCATCTGGCGATTGCGGTGGATGGTTATTTGTTTTTATTTCTGTTATTATTGTTGTGGTGGATATTATTAGGGCGGATGTTAACTTGGAAAAGCGTTAATGGCAATGGATTTTGGAAAAATATTAACGGGTTTTTGTTATTGTTCGAACATGCACATATTCTTTAAGTTTTTGAAAAGAATAATCCCTAATTTTTTGCTTATGAGTTAATGAACGGCTAATTATCTTTGATCTTTGATCACTGATGATCCCTGAAGTTGAAAAAAATTAATTACAGGCTTTATTAGCGACCGAGTGCGGAGCGAGTGGGGAGGAAGAATTCTCACCCGATTCTTTTTCAGGATGTTAGTCGGTGTGTGAGCGAGAAACACAGCAAAGCAAGCGGCTAGAGAGTGATGGAGTCTTTCGTTTATTGAACTTATCTCGGAAACAAAACGGTGAATCTTCTTGAAATTTGGACACAATCTGTCCAATAGTATGCACTGCGCTGTGGTAGGTTTTTTATTCGAATCTAACAGAAATCGGTGGAGAAAATCGCTATGCTCTGTCGTTACTGACCGATTTCCTAAACGTTCACACAATACAATTTTCCTTCATAAAAATGATTCGTTTATTTTTCTGAATACGTATGAATTTTTTCAGAATTTTTTGTAATCTTTGAAAATTGCGTTTTTCACAGCTTAAACATAGAAAAAAAACGCGATTTTCAAAGATTACAAAAAAAATTCTGAAAAAATTCATACGTATTCAGAAAAATAAACGAATCATTTTTATGAAGGAAAATAGTTAAGTTGACGGGTAATTTGTTGTATAATAATTTTTATCTTCAATTAGTTATTAACAAATTAGAATTATTATTTCGCAAAAACAATCATTGTAGCATCTCCCGTATACTTCACTTTTTCAGATTTTAATCCCATCGAGAAGTGTTCGCAATTTTCTCTGAAACTCACGTTAGGCGGCACTGCTACTGCTCCTACATCCTTAATGCAATTTTGGTTCACTTTGAACCAACGTTCTAATCGCAGTAACTGCTATAAGCAATTGTCACAATCACACCAGTTTTATTGTTTCTACAAGGCTGTACATTGGTCATTCGTTCAATTGCGCAAGACGTCAATTTAGTAATTCACAAATATTATACCCGCAATAAAGAACTTTCAAGTTTCTTCGATACTTCAATAGCAGCCAATCTAAATGGCTGCTATTGGATTGGATTGACTTAAACCAATTTTCCGTGAGCGCAGCTTTGAGGTTGACGTTGCCAAACCTTTTCTTCGGTGTACGTGAAGTGTCCATTCTCGAATCGAAACAGCCCTCTTTGACTGCAAGATTTCTCACCCTAGTGTGATCCAAGATTCGCGATCTTGGATGGAACCTCGCTTGTTTCCGTGACAAAAAACGGTCCCAGCGCGCATGCGCCACAAATTTGACTTCCCCTTTCCCAGCTCGCAGTCTGATCGAATCTCTCTCCGAGATTCGTTGCGGTTCGAGCTCCGGGCCACTCCAGCCTGAGAGCTGGAGGCCCGGTACGAATGTCCCGGCAAATGAGTGCCGGGACCGGCTCGTAGGCGCTCAGAGAGAGAGAGAGAGATCGGTTCTCGGTGTAAGAGGTCGGCCCGGTTCGTTCGAGCAGCAGGAAAACGGCATATGGCGCACGGCGAAACAGGACCTGCGCCAGGACGTTCGCCAGCACCGCTCCTGCCGACAACGCACACAAACACCGAAACTCTCCTCGATGCCCGTCATTCTTCCCTGGGCAGAGTGCCTCGAGCATGTGTTCGAAACCGTTCACAACGGTCCGGACGAGTTCTCGGGGCGCGCGCGCGCGCATGCGCGCCGTGCGCGCGCACACACGCAGCCTGCCACAGAAACGGCCAACGAAAACAACTGGGTGCGTGTAATTATGGGTTCGTACGAGGAAGGAAGAGAGAACCTCCGGGGGAGGATATCGACGTCGGTCGTAAAAACTCGCGGCCCTCGACGAGCGTTTTAGCTACACGGTGTCGGCGAGCATCAAAACCGATGTTAGATCAAATTAGAAATTAGAGAAAAGAAAAAAAATATTATACGTAGGAACTCCGCATCGGAACCGGGTGAAAGTTGTAATCATAGGTCAATTATCGAAGGACCTTGCCGGGTTTTCGAAGAGTTTCGGCCAATTTTCAGAAATTTCGATGAGGAATATCGATAATTTTGTTCATTTATTTTAATTATTTTTCTATATAAATTTATTTTTAATATATATGTATATATATTTACAGTTAAAATAAATTTATATGGATAAAATATTTAAAATAAATGAAAAAATGTATCGATATTCTTCATCGAAAATCATGCAGCAGATGCGAAGCAAAATAAAACCTATATATATATATATATATATATATATATATATATATATATATATATATATATATATATATATATATATATATATATATTGTAACGACCGAGCGAATGAATAATGCGCGTATTAGGTTTTGGAGCGGATATTATTAAGCACAATTGCAGCTAATTATCTCGAGCACGAATTGTCAAACGTGTCTTCTCTCCGAAAGTCCGATCAAGACTGTTTTGCATGCGATCGATCTTGTATCAATCGTTCGTTCGTCTATTGTTAAACCTGACTAATATCGTGTGCCTCAACGAATAGTCAGCTACATATTCGTTACAATATATATATATATATATATATATATATATATATATATATATATATATATATATATATATATATATATATATATATATGAAGGTTTTATTTTGGATCGCTTCAACTGCATGGTTTTTAGCGACCACTGTCATATTGCATTAGACAGTTGGTTATGCTATAATTTGTCATACAGTTTGGCTTCTTTCAGAAGCTGAATCACTTTGGAGCACATTTTTTTGTGGCCGAAACATATATCTCGATGTCGAGTAGAATTGGCGGTATTGTTGAAGCGCTGGACAGTCGATCATAATGTGGTGGATAATTGGGGTTTTTTTTTTTAATATTTTTATACATAAATTATTTTTTAATATTTTTACATACAAATGTACAAATAAATTATATTAATTTTTTGTTAATTAAAAATATCTTTGGTCCGCTTCGTCGAACAGTTATATCGCAGTGAAAAACTTGTTGCTCGGATGCGTACGTGTCGATTTCGCTGCGAACGAACCCGAGAATCTTTTTGGTACCGGCGAAACATCACCGGGTCGAAAAGTTCCACCGAAGTAGCGTTCCTTTATTAAAACTCAATCTTACGAGTCTTCCCGGTTCTGTCGTCCGACCTAATAAATCGCCGAGGGCCTTCGGCGATGGACCGATTTCGGATAGGCTCGTCGAGCCCGAAACTCGTCGCTACAGCCGCGCGAACAACACCCGAGCTACGAGCTCGAAACCGGGAGCCGCTCGAAGGCCACTATTCAAATCGAAGCGAGCCAATGGTCCGTAAACTTTTTTCTCTCCCCACAAAAAAAAAAAAAAAAAAAAAAAAAAAACGAAATATATATAGAAAAAGGTAATAAAATAAGGATAAATAAAAATATTTAACAAAAGCGCGGACGTAAATGCGTGAACGATAGCCCACGAGAATGGCTGCAGCTCCCGTCGAGTAGACGGCGAAATAGCTTTTACAATATCATTCGATCGAAAACGTAAATCTTATGGATTTTTCTAAAGCGGACGGAAAAGCCGAGCGAATGTGGACAGTGTCGAGGATGTGACAATAGAAATGAAGTCACTTTGGGGTATTTTCGGGAGGGTTGTTTGGAACATTTTACGAGTCGGAAACGACCGGTACGAGGGATAGAAGGGAATAACGGTGGGCGACCAGCCGTGGCGGTTTTAGTCCTGAGCGTATCATTCCCTGAGATTTCCAAGGACTTTGCGGGCAATGAAGGTCGCTCTTCTCACAGACGATCCGGAAGAATTAAAAATTCATTTTTTTTTTTTCATACTCATATAAAAAGTTTCATTTCGTTAGATTTTTTTTTTAAGTTATTTGTTTGATTACTTTATATATATTATTGTAAATAAGTGATTCTATATTTATTATTATATTATATGTTTTGTTTATTTTTTTTTTTTTTTTTTTCATAATAGAGCGGCATGACTATTTACATGAGGAGTGCCAGAAGGTATTTCACCGAAATTAGTGATATAAGCCAAAAAATATGACCACGATTAAAAAAATAATAATGGGACTAAGATAACATTTATTTGTTTTTCCGAGCAGTAACCTTCGATATGTTTTCATCTACTAAAAAATTTTACGAGTCGGAAACGGCCGGTACGAGATACAGAGGAGAATAACGGTGGGCGTCCAGCCGTGGCGGTTTTAGTCCTGCGCGTATCCTTCACTGAGATTCCGAAGGACTTCGCAGGCAATGCGGTTTACTCTTGTCACAGAGGATTCACGCGAATTAAACATTCAATTTTTGTCCTCTTTCTAACAGAAACAGTTTCGTTTCGTTACGCATTAAAAAAAACATCATTTATTTATTTGTCCACTAAGTAGATATATGTATATCTACAAAATTACAGTATATATTTTGTCTACAAATAATTTTGTGCACAATGCAAATATTGTATTGTAAACGTATATTATAATTATGATATATGTTTATTGACACGAATGAAATTTTCCAAGCTAAAGAGGATAGATATTGGGAAAAAAAAAATTCAGTTTCCAAAATAATCGAAGGTCATCGTCGCCGCACGAAGGCCGGACGGAGTCGAGACATTTTTTATTCCGATGTTTTAATTTTTTTACATTCTCACGGATAAAAGCAGTCTAGCGGCTCGTCGAGCCCGGAGGATATTTATAATGAATGCGCGTCCGTGCGCTCGGTGCGCCGTCACAAATAGAGATTTTCCAATCTCGGATGCAACCCCGCGGTGTGCAATAAGGGAGCGAAGAGCCGGAGGTAGACGCTTGGCCGGGACGCTCCGCGTACTTTTCTCGAGGCATTAGGCACCGAAATGTCCTGTGCAGAGTGCTCGCTGCAAAAGAAAGGAGAATAAAGATGGAGATGAAAATGGGCCGAATGTCCCGCGGCGAGAGCCGGGTTTCCCTTTCTTTTCATGTTCCTCGTACAGTTATAGTGCAGTACATAATATATACGCGCGGCTGAGAAGCAAAGGGGCGTCCGGGGCAAAATGGACCACTTTCAACAATTTATTATTATTATTTTCGTATTTTTACGGCCGTGATTTTTTTTTTGCACCAATCTTTAGGCGCGTTTTTGTGGATCGCAGTTGTGCAAGCATTTTTTTTTTTTTTTTTTTTTTTTTTTTTTTTTTTTTCTGGCTTACATGGAACGTTCTATATGGCGCGCAGGTATAAGGGAATTCACTGGGCCGGGCTCGATATAACCGTGGAATGCGTTTTGATATCTCGGGACCATTGGGAAAAAAAAAAAATTTGGAGCAACGGTACATTGGGTATTGAAAAAGATCATTCGTATCCCCCTCTCGCTTGTCTCGGGTTCGTTGCGTGTCAAATGTCTCGGAGGTAGAAGAATAATATTTTTGCTGCACGGCCGGGGACTCAATGGGACTCTCGCTGCAGCCGCTTCGCCAGCAGAACGTCTCAGCGTGCGTGTCAAATTATTTTGTCTAAACGACAACAAATAGAATTTCATTGTCACTCGTCGACGAGAATGTGTATCGGGAAGGTGATATTTTTTTTTTTCGGTCGGTTTGATCTTTCGGTACGGGAGAATGACGGTAAGTGTTAAAAAAAATTATATATATATATAAAATATATAATAATATATAAAAATATTATATATTATGGTAAGTGTTATATATATATAGTATATAAAATGTATGGTACATCGTTGAAATGTTATTGCAGTTCGAACAAGAAACTGTAATGGCTGGAGGACTGAGGATTTTTTTGTAGCCACACAAAGGACCTCTCTCGATGTGTGCCAAAGCTCAAATTAATCGATCCAAAAGCAGCGGAAATAAAAATAAAAATTTCAAATTCCAAAAAAATGTTTCAACTAACCCCGGTCTTCCGTACTTTACTTGATTATCTCAACTTTATTTCTACGTCGGTTCGCTATCGGCAAACCGCATAGTAAACAAGACGTCTTTTTATCTCCTATTTTTGACATTCTTATCCACGATGAGGCGGCGATATTATTTTTTTTTTGTCGGTTAGATCCTAAGTGAAAGAAAAAAAAAATTTTAATCAAATATATAAACGCACAAAATTTATGTTGCAGGATTGAAACGTTATTGCGACTCGAACTAAGAAACGGCAATGGCTAAAGGTCTGAGGATTTTTTTTGTGACCACTCAGAGGACGTCTCCAGATGTGTGCAAAAGCCCAAATTAATCGATCCAAAGGCAGCGGAAATAAAAAATGAAAATCTCAAATTCCAAACAAGTGTTTCAACTAACCCCGATCTCTCGTACTTTATTAATTTATCTCGATTTTTAATTCTCCCCGTCGGTTCGCTATCGGCAAACCATATAGTAAACAAGCCATCTTTTAATCTCCTTTTTTTTACATTCTCATCCGCAATGTCCGAGGTTCACGACCTCGATAAAATAGTGATCGATGATCTAATAGCGCGAATTATGTGCGAATCCGACTCGCTTACCAGGAATCGTATTTTACTCATATCCATATTTCTCTTCGATGCCGGGGGAAATTTTTTTCAAGCCACCAGTATTCTAATTCTAGCTTTAAATAAATAAATAAATAAATAAATAAATAAATAAATAAGTAAGTAATTAAACAAATAAATAAAAGAACAATAAAGTAATCGAAGAGAAAAAAAAAATTTAATTCAGTTTCCTATCTAGAGGACCTTGGGTCATCGCGAACGATGACGATGTTCGCCCGGAGTGTCTAGCGGAGAATCAAGATAATTTTTTTTCCCTCACTTCCTATGTGAGCTCCGAATAGATTAGATTACAGCGGCATTTAAACCCGCTCTCCGCGATACTCGCACAATTTTCTGTCATTTTTTTTTTCCCCCTCTTCTCTATCGTATGTCCACAAGAGACGGCAATTGGCTACCGTGTGGGTGTATCGTTTTCGCGTTATTTTCCTATCTCGTGTAAACACATTTGCGTATTTAGGCTTCGAATGATAATGTGTATCCGAGTGGCGAGTCGGTATGCCGAAGAAGGCTTCGGAATTTTCACGATAAACACAATAAATCAACTTCCGCGTGGAAAGATATCAAGACGCAAATGTCGATCGAGTTCTCCGCCGGTAATAAAAACTGTAATGATTTTTTCTCAATAGCAGACTTGTCTTTTTACCATACTTGTCATAAGCTCTGAAAAAAGTTAATTGCAGTTTACGATACTTACCGAGCATCGGCTTGCGGCGAGGTAGTTAGTGTTTCACTTTCAAAATAGGTAACAAATCGGTTTACCTATTCTTTCCCCAACTCTTAATATTCCGGTCAAGGGGAAATAGGATTTACTTTCCGACTTCGCTAAAATAACCGCTAAAATATTCGTTGCGTGCAATACGGGCGGAAATCGCCTAATATTGACCAAGCATCATTAGTAGCCTGTGCGCATGCCCAGTACTGTTTCATAGCAAAGTAAGCAAAGTAAGTAAAGTAAACAAAGTAAGCAAAGTAAGCGAAGTAAGCGAAGTAAGCGAAGTAAGCAAAGTAAGAATATGACAGTTTCGCTACGCGAGAAATGTAGTTATTTTAACTAAGCCGAAAAAGAAACTAATAGCGTGCACCTATATATAGTCTACGAATTGCTAAGTTGCTTTTGTCCGCAATATTAACAGTAACGGAGAAAAATGGGGAAACCGATTTGTTACCGAGCAGACTCTTTATCACTTTCCCTTGCAATTTTCTCTTTGCTGAAATTCCGGGTGGATTTCAGCCGTTCGTGATCCGCTCCTCCCGCCGTTCCTCCCGCTATCGTCCTGCCTACGAACTTCAAGTTGCCAAGCGAGCTCTCTCTCTCTCTCTCTCTCTCGAAACGCGTCCCTCGAGAAACTCACCGCATCGCCCGACTCGGTGACACACGATCGCGTATGTATCGCACGTAAACTCGTCTGTGCGATTCGCGCCGACGACTGGCGACGTCCTCGACCTTGAAAAATATCAGCCCTCATGCGACGGCGCTCCCGACGCTGCCGCACGAATGAACTGCGATGTACATGCGGAAAATGCGGGTGCACCCGTCGTTCGTGACGTTCGCAATCTACGTCTCATTTCCTTTTCTCTAATTCTTTTTTCCCTTCAATTTTTTTTTTTTTTTTTTCGTACGTTCGACAACTTCTTCGCGACAATTCGTGTCTTTCGTCTTTTTCCCCCTACGCGAAGCGCTTGCAACTTCATCGCTCTTCGGAGCGCATCCGGGAAGGGCTTCGACACGCAGCCGGCGCGATGTCGGCGTTACAAAGCTTTTTTTTTTATTTCCGTTGTCGCCGGAGTAATTCCTTTTTCTTTCCTTCATAGAAGAAATCGAGAAGCAGGGGATTCGGTTGAAAGTTCTTATCGGTGTAATTGTCTGAGAAAAATTACAAAAAATTATTGTGTGGTGGTGGAGATTTGATACGATTATATTTAATGACTTTGAATGCGCGTTCGAGGGCTTCGAGAGCAATTTTCTCGTGAGTCATTGGGTCGTTGATAGTTTTGCTTTTATTCGTCACGAATGTCGATGACTTGGGAGGGCAGTTTTTGTTTTATCGGATTTTTGTGATAAACGCTCGAGAGACGGAGCTTCGAGGGACAAAGTGAAAAATACGCTTCTCGGAGTTGCGAAATTATTTAATTCTTGGCCGTGCGAGTGCGCGTGCCGTTTATCGAAAATTGTCGACAATCTTCGATGAACAGCTCGTAAATTATATGGCGAATTTTTAAGTGTGATATCTCGAATTTTTAATTCGATCTTTCAGAATAAAATCATTATGCGAATTACAAAAGTTATGGTAAAGCTGACAGGAATCCGTGTGGCTATTTCGCTATGCTCGCACATGCAAACTTCGCTTCTGCTTGTTTTTTTTTCCTTCTTTCTATATTACGTTATTTTGGTTTATTTCAGTCTTATTATTATTTTTTATCTTGGTAATATTTTTGTTTTTCTACCTTATCTGACTAATTTCGGTGAAATACTTTCTACTGCTCCTCATGCAAATACGCTTGGCCGTATATTATGAAATTGAAAAAATGGATCAATGATCGAACGATTAAGAGCATGTCCAGATTCCAATAGTTGTTAATTGATCAAAAAGAAATAACGAAAGAGTCCAAATGCACTACTTTTCGGACGCGATTTTTTGGCACTCGTACATTCGGACACTGGACAATCATAGATTTCGAGAATGCTGATGTACGAACTCAACTAGTTCATGTTAATTAAAAGAATTTCTTTGCCATTTATTCATTAAAACAACGAAATTTTATATATTTAAGCAAAACAATAACTGAAGACAAACTACCAAAGTAGAAAGCTGGCTAAAAGTCGAATTGTAAGAGTGTAGTGGAACTGCAGTCGAATTTGAGGTCAGGCTTAAGTTCGAACTGAGATTCGATCTTAAGATCGAACTTCAGTCGGACCTTAAATTCTTTGTATTCGATTGAAGTTCCAGTTCGATGTTGAATTCGATCTCAAGAGCGATCTTAAGTTCGATCTCAAGAGTGATCTTAAGTTCAAGCTCAAGAGCGATCTTAAGTTCGAGCTCAAGAGCGATCTTAAGTTCGATATCAAGAGCGATCTTAAGTTCGATATCAAGAGCGATCTTAAGTTCGATATCAAGAGCGATCTTAAGTTCAATTTCAAGAACGATCTTAAGTTCGATCTCGAGAGCAATCTAAAGTTCGATCTCAAGAGCGATCTTAAGTTCCATCCGAAGTTCAAACTAGTGTCTTAAAATTCGACCCTAAGCTAACTTCTTCGAACTCTCCGATTATTGGTTCGTATATGTAGCAACGCTTCTACCAATTTCCGGACACTGTATCGTCTGTCTTTTAACAAAATGCGACAACAGAGAATAATTTAAACTTAAATCTTCTATAACTTTTTTTTCTCTGCATCAAATAGTATTTGGCGATACGATTACAAGTATCAAATTGGATTTCTGATACTTAAATTCGGAATAAATCAAATCTGCATTGGAGTGTCTGATAACTGGCAAGTGTCTGAGCATTTGTGTTACCTTACGCGACGTCGCAGGACTGCGACGCAACTCGGAAAACTCGGCGAAACCCAATCGCGATCTCCATCTCTCGTGCGAGTTTAAATTAATTAAGAAGAGAAGTCCCGTCGAGAGGAAACCGCGCGCACGTAAAAACTCTAAGCTGATTATCGCGACAAAAGTTTCACCGCTCGGCTGGAGCTCGACGAAACGGTGGACGAACATTTTTCGTAATCCTCGGGATGTAAGCGGGAGCACGAGAGAGATATTGCAGAGACAAGCGAGAAGCGATGTTAAAACTACTGTTCCGAGCACGTAGCGATAGTTCGCCCGTGTGTACCCGACCAGAAGGTGTAAAAACCTTAAGGAGATTACCGCTTTGACCTCAAAATCGCGAGATCATCCGCGCGCGCGCGACTTCCAACTCCGAGATTTTATTATTATTGCTATTATGATTTTAAAAAAATCTAAAAAAATTCACCGACTTACGTCAAGGTGTACTTTGCGAATAAAAATTTTATCACGAAAATCCGAGTGATTTTTCTACTTGGAGAAAATGAAAACTTTATGTGAAAATATGTCCCGTGTCGAAAAATTGCGGGTTCATCGAACGCGACTCCAAACTCTGAGATTATATTATTATTGTTATTATGATTTTAAAAAATCTGAAAAAATTCACAGAGTTGCCTCACAGTGTACTTAGTCAAGAAAAAAAATTATTAAAAGAATGCCAATGGGATTTTTTTACCTCGAAAAAGGAATATTTCTCGATTAAAAAAAAAAAAAACAAGAGTCGATCCGCGAGCGCGACTCGAAGCTCTGCGATTAAATTATTATTATTGTTATTACAAACCAAAAAATCTGAAAAAATTCGCAGAGTTACCTCGAAGTGTATTCAGCCAATAAAAAAAATGAGTAACCAAAAATTTCGAATGGTTTATCGGTCTCGAGTAATGAACATCCAAAGTGAAATGTCCCGTACAAAATACTCTAACAAGCTGACACTCGCGTACTACGAATTAATACCGGGAGATCGTCGAGGAAAGGAGAGCGTGCTGGTAGAGCAGTAGTTACAGTGGAGAAGTGCCTATTAGAGAAGTCGGAAGTTCTTAGTGGAAACGGTCTGTACGCGTCAGCCGTCTGTATCGCAGTGAGCGAGCAAAAGCGAGCGAGCCCCATAAGGGGGGGGGGGGGGGGGGCTCGCTCGGGAGTCATAGATAAACGTCGTGCCGTAGGTATTGGTCACTAGTGCGAGAGCTAGGAACTGGCGTCGCCTAGTCTAGCCGGCTCGCTCGGCGAAGTGACGCAATTCTCCTCGGCTTGCCGCAGCCAGCAGCCGTGTCGAGGCTACGCTAAGCCACACACACGTTGCAAATAATTCATTGGGCGCGCGAGTCCGCAAACACACTCGACGATAGTAGCGATGGGAACGAACTGACTCGCGGCCGTGATCATAGAAATCTTTTTTATTCATATATCATTTATATATATATATATAATTTTTTTTTTCTTAAATAAAAATATAATATTGATAATTCGAGAATTTTATAGTGGTAAGAACAAATATTTTTTTTGGGACTCGGATTTTAAAATTCATTCTGGGCAGGAATTTTTTTTTTCTTTGGTTTGGATTTGCATTCGAGATATCGAAATCGATTATTCGGGCGTGCAGTTAAATTTGTATTTTCGTTTACTTTAATTAATATTGAAATTGATGGTTCGATGAAAAATTGAATGATTGTAATTCGTTTCTGCCCGTACGATTTTATAATAAATATAAATAAAAAGAAAAATAAGTTAATCGAGAGCGGTTTCATTCCGTCACTACTGCCGTATGATTATTGCACTAAGGCTCGGGAGATTTTTGACAATATTTGATCATTTGTTTCAGTTTCAAATTGTTCTTATTTTAGTCTTGAATTTAAATTTCAGATACGGAATTGGATTTCAAGCGTGTAATTAAATTTGAATTCTGTTTGACTTTAATTAATTTTGAGCTCGATGGTTCGATGAAAAATTGAATAACTGTAATTGGTTTCTGCCCGTACAATTTTATAATAAATAAATAAATAAATAAATAAATAAATAAATAAATAAATAAATAAATAAGTTAATCGAGGGCGATTTGATTCCGTCGCTACTTCCGTATAATTACTGCAATGACGCTCGGGAACGTTTTGTCGTAGATATAGTACCGAACAGCCTCGTTCCTGTGTATCGACTGTATCAGTAGGCGGTCTTTTGACGGGGATTTCTTTCTTTAATCTCGCGAGGTTTATTATCCTTCCGTCGAATGTATATGGGATCGGACGAGAAGTAAAATCGAGAAGCGATTACTCATTTGCGCCGGGACTTTGTCTTCCGTATGAGAAAAATTTATTTTCTCAAATACTCTTTCGTTTGCCTTCGAGTATCGAGGTATTAAAAATTTCGTCGATACACAGTAAAAATGGATCCGCACATCTAACAGAGATTCAATGTCCACAAACATCCACAATTTATTTTCTCGTTAAATTTGATTTTTTTTTTAAATCGATAAACCGTAATTTCTACCAACAAAAATAAAAAAACTGTAAAATTATTGACTTCAAAAAAGAAAATTATAGACTTTTATGGGCAGCAAATCTTTGTTGCATTCGTAAGTCCTTTTACCTTTTAAGAATCGAATATTTTCATCGATGACTCAAGGAGCTCGTGTGCTCGCGGTAAGAACGAATCCTTCCGTCGTGGATCTTGATATGATCTTGAATGTAACAATTATTTTACTTCCAACCCAATATTTTCCATTTAAATCCCAAAAATAAAATTTTTTCATGCATAAAATCGAGACTTTCAATGTCCCACTGTACTTTAATCCCAAAAAAGCCAGCGGATTCGTGTTCAGCGGGAAAAAATACGTCGAAATACGTGGCAAGTTCATTTGTAAAAAAAGAAAAAAAAAAAATCGTCAAAAAATTGCAAGCCTACCCCTTTCGAGTCAATTTTTCGCGTTTTTCAACGTGCTGAAACTGCCCGATAAAACGCTTCTAGAACTTCGGACAAGACCTTATCTTGTGTATTTTTTCCCGTAGAACACGACGAGCACCTCGGATTTTCCTTAGCTCCATTGGAAGCCGAGATATCGTCCTTTGAAAATTCCGAAAATCGACGTTTTTTCAAAAATGGCTCAAAAATTGGAAAATAGTTGTTCACTCGATTTTTTTTCTTTCAAGACTATATTCGACGTATTTTTTCCCGCTGAACACGACTATAACAATTATTTTACTCCCAGCCCAATATTCTCCATTTAAATCCCAAAAATACGATTTTTGTTGCATAAAATCGAGACCTTTCTCACTTTCGGCCACTGTACTAGATCTATACGTCCTAAATTTAGGTGTTATACATCCAGTCTACCTTCACTCACTTCCCCAAGATCCAGTCGTCGTGGTCCAGACGATTAGTCTTTTACCAACGATTGGAAACGAAGAGTTTGGACATTTTGAAAAAATATTGGCCCCGAACAAGGCCCTTTCATTTAAAAATTCCCCTCTAAATTTCGTACTCGAGCAATCGTCTCTTCCGATTAAGAATAAAAAAGTACTTTCTACTTTATATTTTATAAAAGTACTTTAAGTACGGAAATCACATTCTACTTAAAGTACTTGCGATACTTACTGCTTAGTACTTTAAGTACTTCTCGGTACTTTCCCAGCCCAGCTCTCGTTTTACCATTGCAATCATTTTCATCGACGAAACGTATTTCCAATAAAACAAAAAAATCGTCGACTTTTACGTCAACAAAACTTAATTGACTGCGCAAGTTTATTTCACCGTTTAATAGTCTAATAATTCGATCGATGACTCGGCAATTTGGCCTACTCACCCTAATTACGAATCGTACCGTCGTGGATCTCGATATTCCCTTCCGGCTCATCGATCAGTCGTAAAGATTCTCGAGCTTCGATGATTTCGGGCTCCGTCTGCGATAGGACCCGCGAGCGCGTTATCGATCTGGGCGACGCGCGTTTCGGACCGAACGGAGCGCACTCTTCAAGTCCGACCCTCTTCTTATCCGGCGACGCTCGACCGCCGGAGCGCGTTGCCGCGGGACGTCCCACGCGTGCCGCGCCAGAAACGAATGACACGGCTATTCGCTAGGAAGATGACTAATGGTCAGGCCACCGAGCCGGGTCGCCTCTTCCTCGTCGCGCCGCCTCGACGGACCTACATCTTCGGTTACTCGAGGATCAACTCCGCCGCGCGCCGCTTTTGCAGCGATCGAGAACCGGTACGGATCTCTCAGAGACACCTACGACCTTTTCCTTCGGTCCTTTCCTGCGCGTTCCTCGCCGGCTCGCGGGGACGCGATCGGCGATAGCGCGAGTGCCGATTCGGCCCAGCCGGCTCGACCCACTTCCACCGATCGCTTGCCGATTTCTTCCGCGGTTCCGGAGATTTGTCTTCGTTCGGAGTGGCCAATCGACGAAACTGTCGGAAATATCGGCAGAGGACTTGGCAATCGTGTCGGTGAGAGTCTGGCGTATCGATTTCGGTACAAAGAAACCCAAAAATATTCAGCCCGGGCTGAGCAACGGGGCGACGAAGATCGGAGGTGCGCGAAAAAGGTTTTTTTCGGCATTGCGAAATCTTTGGTTTTTTTATTTTTTTTTATTTTTTTTTATAGTGAAGTAAATTCATTGTCGATGCTAACGGACATTTATGCGGTTATCGTCTTGTACTAGTTTTATAGCTGAGAATTATTATAGAGATTGTCTTTGGTATCAGGAAGGTTTTTTTTCTTTCCTCAGATTGTGATTTAAAAATGTTGAGGTTTTATTCCGCGATTCTGTCGTTGGTCATTGATTCTGATTGTTGATAAATTGCGTGTGTGGCGAATTTTTGTTCGAGCGTAATATGTTGCAGCGGGTGTGTACAGAGTCGTTTTAATTTTGTCGATTTAGTTTACGGCAAAATTTATTTGTGCGAAACTTGGATCTTTCAACTATTGACGGTGATTCCAGTTGTTTTGTGAGAAACCTGTATCTTTTAACTATAGCGGTTATTCCAGTTGTTTCGTATAGAAGAATATTCGGCAGATTGTTAAGAGGGTTGTTTGGGTGCCGAGTACACGTCGGGCGTTTTAGTGCGCATATTTAAGCCGTTTTTATTTCTTCTTAAAGCGGTCGCTCTACAGTCGAAAAAAACTCAACGGTCATATCCGACGGTTGATCTGCATACAGCTTTTACAAATTTTCCTCAGCTCATTGGTGCGAAGTTTTCAATTACTTGTATCTTTTATTTCCGCATTTCCTACATTTTATTCAGAAAAAAAAAAGAAAAAAAACCATCATCACGAATAAACAAATCGCTACAGCGAATGCTCGCTGAATCTCCGCGGAATCTCTCTTTCCGCCGTGATTATCGGTCCGCGGGAGTTGAGGCTGTGTGTACTCGTTCCGAGAAAAATTTACGATCGCCTGCCTCGCGGTAGTTCGCAAAAGGATCGTAAAGTATCCGCGAAACGGCAATGCCGTGAGAGTCTCAAGTCTCGCGGATCGGCAATAAGGGGGGGGGGGAGGGGGGCAGAGGGGGGAGGGGTAGAATGAGGGAGAAGGGCTGGGGGTGGGGGGGGGGTGGAGTGGGAGGTTTTCGATAATGACATCGCAGACAGCCTGTCTCTGTCCGACGTCGGGCGTCTGTTCGTCCCGTGGTTTGCCGACGTGCCGCGAGCAAACCAACAGTTGCGCAATCGTTTCCAGCATGTCGCCCGTGAGATAGAGAGGCGCGCACGTACACGGTATTGTCTGAGAGCGCGCGCTCGTGCGTGTGTGTGCTTAAGCTCGCTGACTCAGGCGAGTGAAACGCAACGCGGGTGTCCACTTTCGATACGATAGGCACACAAGTAGTACACATTACCTACTGTACCACTAATATTAGATCTACGGTACAAAAAAAAAGAAAAAAAAAATAGCTACTTTAGAGCTGTGTGTCATGCACCTCGAGGGTCGCGACGTAAAAGCTCGAGCGGCGTCGCCGCTTCGAGGAAATTCGTTATCTGCGAGTCGTTAAGTCAGCGGCAGAGTCGGTTTTATTTTTTAATTTTATTTCATTTTTTTTTTTTTTTTTTTCGTCATTGGGAACGCGCGTAAAGTCGCGTAGTCGAGTTGGGTAGTCGAGTATGCGCCGGAAGCTCGTGCGTCGTTCGGTACCGCAGTTTTCGACAAATTCCGAGAAAAGCGTCGATTGTATGCACGACACGAAGAGGACCTTTATTATCGGGCGTTTCGAGCTCTACAAAAAAGACCTCTTGCGAAAATTGTCTCCGACGAAGCGTTCGCGAGTTCAACGCTCTCGAAGGATTAACCGCTTATCAATGCGGTTCCTTATTACGCGGTTGGAAGACACGTGGCGATTTTTTCTTTTATTTTTTTTCTTTTCGTGTTTATCACCATCGCCAGCTTCATCGAGTCGGCCGTAGTTCTGATGTTTGCATGTACGGACTGGGCTGTGTGTACGTGCAGTAATCTCCGGTAATCCGCGATCGTCGGCGAGCAAGGCTTACCACTTTGCGCCGGAAACTCGGAATGCGGTTGGTACCGCAGTTTTTAATGAATTCCGTGAAAAGCGTCGATTCTGTGACCAATATGCACGAGACCATTTTTATCAAGCGTTTCGTACTCTGGAGAAAAGACCTCTTGCGAAAGTCCTCTAGGACGAACCGTTTGCGAGTTAAGAGCTCGCGAAGAATTACCTCTTATCACCGCACCGTTCCTCATTACGCGCTTGAGAGACACTTTCTTATTTTTATTTAATTTTTTTCTTGTTATCGGCAGAGTAAGCAACACACAGTACACAGTACTGTGTATAACTGTACTAATCGTAAGAGGTAAGAAAATACACGGTACTGTGTATAACTGCACTGATCTCCGGTAATCCGTGATCGTCAGTGAGCAAAGCTTACCAGTTTGCACCGGAAGCTCGGAATGCGGCTGGGACCGCAGTTTTTAATGAATTCCGAGAAAACCTTCGATTTTATGACGAACATGCACCAGACCTTTTTTATCGAGCGTTTCGTTCTCTAAAAAAAAGACCTTTTGAGAAAATCATCTTGGGCGATCCGTTTTCGAGTTAAAAGCCCGCATTGAATTACCTCTTATCACCGCCGTTTCTCATTCCGCGCTTGAGAAACACCTTGCTATTTCATTTTATTTTTTTCACACTATCGGCAGAGTCGTCGAGTCGGCCGAACTGCTGATCTATGCATATGTACACGGTACAGTGTATACGTGTACTAATCTCCGGTGATCCGCGATCGTCGGTGAGCAAGGCTCGCCCGTGGCGAGCGCAGCACGAATCGTCAGGACGGAGAGTACGAACTCGGCCGGGTGGCCCAAGCGTGTACACGCGGGGCGGCACTACTTGTATTTATTATCAGTTACTGAGTCAGCTCGGCCGCAAGGGGCACCGCTGCGACGTTTCGCAATCCTTTGTCTTATTATTTCGTCGATTTTTATTACACCGCGAATAGGAGAGCTCGTTCCCGCTCTGGCCACGGAGATACGATCTGACGAAATCTGCTTGCAACAGCACAAGCTCCCGAGTCGCTCGGTTTTACGGACTTCACAGCGGGCCGGCTCCGGTCGACAGGATGGGAGGACTCTTTCGGTTCGAGAGCGCAAAAAAATCAAGCCCTTCGCGCCAGCAATTATTTCTACTCTTCGGATTTTTGTTTTTTTTTTTTTTGTTTTTTTCTATTCCACAATCGGGTTCGTTTTCTCGAGTGAATCCGTAATACAGAACGTTTTATGAGTCGATACTGATTTTGCTCACTGAAAGATACTGTGAACTGATCGATTCAAAGATTTTTAATGATTTATTGATGAGTTAATAAATCATCTTTTTATTTGAATTTAATTTCTTTAATTTTTTTTTTTCATCCCACAAACGGTTTTGCTTTCTTAAGTGGAATCCTTAACGTAAAATTGTTTACGACGAGTCGGTGCTAATTTTGCTCACTGAAACATGTTCTATGAACTGATTGATTCAAAGATTTTTAATGATTTATTGATGAGTCAATATATTATTATTCTTTGAATTTAAATTAATTTTCTCTATTCTTCTTTTTCATCCCGCAAACGTTTTTATTTTCTGAAGTGGAATCCGTAACGCAGAATGGCTTACGAGGAGTCAGTGCTCATTGCGTGCGCTGAAAGATGTCTATAAACGATCGATTTAAAGATTTTTAAATTATTTATTGATGAGTCAATAAATCATTTTTTTTTATCGAATACATTTTGCACTGATTGTACTAAGATAAAAAAAACTACGTAAAAACTTGTAGCGCGATAGGAGAGTCGAGTGAGTCATCGTCGGTTTGCAGTTTTTCGTAAAATGTACAAACGGTAATAAAAAATATATATATATATATATATATATATATATACATATATATATATATATAAAAGAAAACCCGGGAGGTTGGAAAATTACAACGATGACGCTCGCGTGGAGGCTCGAGCGGCAACTATAATTAATACTCTGTACGTCTGTGTGTGCCTCGAGCGGAGAGTGCATATAGTTTCGCGGAAGGGAAAAAAGATCCGAAAAAAAAGCAAGAAAATAATAACAGGCTCGTTATGCCAATTACCGTTTTACTCGTATCGATGAATAATTAAATGAGCAATGAGTAGTGTACTTGCTGCGCGTGATCACGGGTTGTCGACTTGTGTAGGTAATTGTCACAAAGTTCAAGTGTCGAATCGCGAATGTATATTTTTCCTTCCGTTTCGCCGATGAGTTCGCGATAAGTTTTCCCCGCAAAGTTTCTCTAAAGTGGAATTCCTAAAATTCATCGGAATTCGATGAGTCACGGCTCATTTTTTTCGTCACCGAATTCTCCGGAAACTTGCCGAGTTGGATTTTTCGTTTGGCACTTGATGAGTGGAAAAATCCACTCCGCTTCGTCGGGTCAAATATTATTCACTTTTTTTTTGTTTTAAAAAAAATGACATCTTCGATAATTTGCATCAATGTTTTCACGACGGGTGCCTAGAAAAACAAAATGATATTTCGATCGTGACGATCCGTTCTGCTGAACGGAATTTGATACATCGACGAAATTGCGATACGCCGCGCCGAATGAAAAGAAGCTCTATCTCGATCCGCACGTTTTCTTTTTTCTTCTTTTTACTTTGCCAACGATGTCGCGCAATATAACGAGGACTCTCCGCGTAAACACTTTGACATCGCAACTACGACCCGTAGATCGATAAACACTATCGCTTCCTCGTCACGCTCCTCCCTTTTTCCGTCGTCGCAGCAATTTTTCAATGAAATAATAAATAAATGAAAATCAATATTGTCACGTGCGCATACGATCTTGAACGTTTGACATAAGGTTAAAGATGTTTACTATGAGCCGTTTCATAATTCGCTGTAATGTCGTCAAAACTAGGCTGCGACGTTTTGTCACTTATTTCACAAAAAGTCTTCCCCTTGTAGATCAATTGCAATTTCCATTGCCATTTCCATTGCCATTTCCATTGCCATTTCCATTGCCATTTCCATTGCCATTTCCATTGCCATTTCCATTGCCATTTCCATTGCCATTTCCATTGCCATTTCCATTGCCATTTCCATTGCCATTTCCATTGCCATTTCCATTGCCATTTCCATTGCCATTTCCATTGCCATTTCCATTGCCATTTCCATTGCCATTTCCATTGCCATTTCCATTGCCATTTCCATTGCCATTTCCATTGCCATTTCCATGGCCATTTCCATGGCCATTTCCATTGCCATTTCCATTGCCATTTCCATTGCCATTTCCATTGCCATTTCCATTGCCATTTCCATTGCCATTTCCATTGCCATTTCCATTGCCATTTCCATTGCCATTTCCATTGCCATTTCCATTGCCATTTCCATTGCCATTTCCATTGCCATTTCCATTGCCATTTCCATTGCCATTTCCATTGCCATTTCCATTGCCATTTCCATTGCCATTTCCATTGCCATTTCCATTGCCATTTCCATTGCCATTTCCATTGCCATTTCCATTGCCATTTCCATTGCCATTTCCATTGCCATTTCCATTGCCATTTCCATTGCCATTTCCATTGCCATTTCCATTGCTGAAAAGTCATTTCGGCTGCTCAGCTGCGACTCATGTCGGTTCGGAAGCCTGTTACATTGAATATCAAAGTTCAGTGCCGCGCGCGCGCGATCTCGCCGCTCGGTGGAAAAAACTTCGACGAGCCGCATACAATACGGCGACGAGTTACGTGACAGTCGGCACGTGTATGTTTTTACTCGATACACTATAAAGCCGCGCGACTTTGTAGCGTTAGCAATTTTCTTTCCGATCTCGCGAATTAACCAATAACGACTTTCGTCGTAAAAAAATAAAAATAAAAAAAGGAAACAATGTTGCACGATACATACGCAACCGTAACGATCGTACGTATCGTTGGAACGATCTTGATACTTATCAGCGACAGAATTTCATGGCAAAGATAAGTATCCTCGTCTGTTGAACGCAGAGAGCCTCGAGGATACGTTTCTGCAGCGGCGGTTCGCTGACGTCCATTCCTGAATAAAATTGACGTCAATTAGCGCCGAATCGAATGCTCGATTGCCGATCGATCTGCGGCCAGGCAGAACAATTCTTCGGATCGTTCGGACGGCAAAGAAACAAGCTCTAAAAAATCTAAAAAAATTCTGAGACGCGCCCAGAAGGGCAGTTTCTCGAACGATCGAGAGAAAAAAATTGATCACCGTCATGCGCGTCGTTGCTGCAGCAGAGCGTCGCGAAGTTTGGACGATCGAATTGCGTCGCCAGGCAGAAAGCGATCCGGAGAAAAATTGTTTTGCCAAATCTGGCAGAATTTCGATCGTTGATAATTTAGTTTTTGTCAAATTTGTTAAATTTTGTCAGAAAGAAGAATTTCTGTGCCAGAGCGAAACGATTTGCTGTCCCAAAAAAATTAATTCCTCGTCGCTGCGTTATCCGAATAAATTACGTTAACAAAGTTTCCGCTGTCGAGACAATATTTTTTTTTTTTTTTTTTTACTCCGCGAATGCACGACCGTTTCGCAGCTCCAGCTTACCAGGCCATTTGCATGTAATTGCTTTCCGCAAATCCACCTACTCTCCCGCACCGTGCACTCCACTGGACGGTGCGCAGTCCAGCGGCGTTTAATGCGCGTAAGCTCGTTTCGATAAAGAAGCAATTACCAGTCTTCGCCCACACGGACCGACGCTAATGCGCTTCCAAACACGCTCTACCCTCGATTAGAAAAGAGTCAGCGACTGATCTAATGACCACCAACAGCTCGTTTCGACAATCGTCACTCACACATGGAACAATACAAAGTGCGCAGCAAAGAGAAGAAAAAAAAAAAAAAAAAAAAAAAATGCATTACCCAAACCAATTCCAACGAAGCGAACGTCAGGTTCGCCGGGGTATAATTTGGACTTTTTGTCGAAAGAGACACGCGACTCTCGCTCTAAAAATTCGCATCGATAACACAGCACGTGCACTTCGCCACGTAGCCCAACGCGCGAAAAATACATTAGTCATCAATTTCGACGAATGAAATTACGAGTTTCCCGGTATAATACGCGACTTTTCTGTTTCCCGCTTGTACTTTATAATTTATTTATCTTTCTTATGGAGGCGGTCAATCGACATTTACCTGGTAAAGTAGCGACTCCTCGCGGTCGCTTTTTACCTTTCTCGCGGTCACGGTGTCCTCGCTTCTGGCATATCGATATATCGATATTGCTGTTCATCGATATATTGATATTGGCGTTTATCGATATGTCGACATTGGCATTTATCGATATATCGATATTAACATTTGCCAATATATCGATATTGAAATTTGCTGATATATTGATATTCGCATTTATCGATATATCGATATACTGATATTCGCACTTATCGATATATCGCTATTCGTATTAATCGCTATATCGATATTCATATTTATCGATCGATAGGGATTTTTTTTCGATATAGAGGGTTTAATAATCGATACGGTTTTCTTTTAATTGATTAATCGATACATCGTTATAAGTTTTTGAAGCCATTTTTAAACTGTGAATTGCAAAGTCGATCGTGTTTAGTCCATCCGGCACTCGGTTTGTATTCGGTTCCCCGGCTCGAGTTTCTGCCTCGTCAAGCATCAATTGCAGCTGGTACGAGAGAGATTCGCACAACTCCCCCCTCGACCAGCATCGAGAGAGCGTTGGCACATTACCGTTATCTTTGACGTTCCTGGAAACGCACGGAGAGCCTGGCGAGGTCGTAATACCATTTTTTTCCGGCCCTCTCTCTCTCTCTCTCTCTCTCTCTCTCTCCCTCTCTCAATCTCGCTCGATGATAAATCTACGAGCTCGCTACCCGCGAGTGACGTACGTTTTCATGAGCCAGAGCGGAGGATACGAGGAGGAAGAATGTGGCCCGTATAACTATAATTCTACAGAGTCAATAAGTGTACGCGTATTATTAACTCCGATACAGTAGGTACATCGGCGCATGCGCAATACAATACGAACTCGTTTCAATGACCAAATATTCATCGAGCTACGCTTTCCACACACTGCGCAAAATTTTCGACGTAGATCCAGCTAATGTTTTTTTTTTTTCTTTTCTTTAACGTCAATTGTAACGGTTAAAACAAATATAGGGGTAAAATTATCAATTTCCCCACTGAACATTTATTTTAATTTTCAGAAAATCGACTAACAAATCGTATGTTTTCTGTAAAAAAAAAAAAACTCATTTTGTACTCTTACATTGTTCCGAAGGGCGAAGATTATCAAAATCTCGCCACAGTTGAACATTTTCTTTTTCTGTAATAGTTTTTTCTTTCATATTAATTGCTCTTGTTAAAATAAATACGCGGATAAAACGATCAATTTCTCTAGTGGAAATTTATTGTAATTTCAAGGCAATCGACTAAGAAATTGTATGTTTCCAGTAAAAAAAAAGAACTCATTTTGTACTCTTACATAAGTGCTAAATGAAAAGGATCAAACATTTTTTTTCTCTTTAATCTTTTATCTTTAATATTAATTGCTCTTGTTAAACACATACGCGGGTAAAATGATAAATTTCTCTAGTGGAAATTTATCGTAATTTCAAGGCAATCGACTAACAAACTGTATATTTTCGGTAAAAAAAAAAAAAAAAACTCATTTTCTAGTCTTACATAAATGATACAGTAGTAATGATTGTTCCGAAGGTCGAAGATTATCAAAATCTCGTTGCAGCTGAAGATTTTTTTGTTATTTTTTAATTATCTTAATCGGGTATCAGTCTCTTTGCTCTTGTCGTAGTTATGTACTACTTATCTGCACCGTTGTTTTCGGTGCTGCGCGCGCGTCCGATACGTTCGAGGTTTTTAACCCCGGCAAACTGTGCGCCGCACTGTGTCCCTACAGCGTCGCGTCTGATGCGTCGTGGAGCGTAATCAAGCTCGAAGGGGACACGCCACCAGTCGCCCGATATAATCGACAAATTGTTGGGTCAGTTCACTCCCTCCTGCTCCCCTCACTTACCCTCCGTTATTTATTATTATTATTATTATTATCATCATTTTTTCAACTTTCTCTCTCGCGGATCGAGCGCCGTCGATGGTTACACCTCATTGCGCAATTTCACCATCTTGCGGTTTATCGTACATTTATCAATTTCAATATATATATATAGCTTTTTTTTTTTCCTTCGACAAGAAAAGTCTTTATTGCAACATTTTCTAGAAAAATGTTAATCCTTTACACTTATTAAAATTTACTCCTCACGCCTCGATCTTTACATTTTAAACATTAACTCTTGAAACTTGAACTTTGAGTCTCCGAATTATCGTATTAACCCGTCAATAAAACAAGGTTACATTTTTTGGTTGTTACACATCATTGAGCAATTTCACCATCTTATATAACATTTATGAATTTCAATTTTTTTACTGGACGATACAAGCTTCTGTGAACTTCTAACCACCAAACCTCAGTCATGCCACATCTCGCAAAATGTTAACCCTTTCAATTTTTCTAAAATTCACTCCTAATCCTTCCACAATTCAATTTCAAACATTAACCCTCGCAACTTTAATCCGACTCTCCAAATCACACTATTAACCCTTCCCTCTTAACCCTTCAATAAAACATGCTTCTCTATATATATATCTATATATATTCTCCATCTATATATAGGCTCTTACATGTACTTTTTATTTTATTTATTCAAAAGCTCAGTCGTCTGCTTCACGTGGGTTATCATTATTTCCGCCATATGCCTCCAATTAATTTGTTACGGTACCCGGCATAACTCAACGCGCGACGATAACTCTCGTCGCGTTGGCAGCGGCAATAAATTCGCTATTGCCGTCGAGAGACCACGAGCGCGACGGAGGAGGGGAAGGGAGGGAGGGGGGGGGGGGGGGAGACTTTCATCAGCCCTCTGTCCACTGGCGTTGATTTTTGCTCGTACGAGCGTGCGCCCTCCCCGATTATGTCTCGTTTGTATACGCGACCAGCGGAGAGCTCTACAATTTTCTTATCAGCCCAACGCACACACACGCACCTATCGGCGGAGCTACGCGCGAATTAAAACTATCGTCGCGAGTGTGTCGTCGGATATCCCATCGCGAACGCGTAATTGCGATAAAGCGCCTCGAATCCGTGCTCGTCGCTGTCGCGGAGACCGCCCGATGCGTTCACTGCGCACGTTTTATTTATGCGCAGATCGCGCGAGGAAAAAATAAACATTTATTTGTTTATTTATTTATTTATTTATTTATTTATTTATTTATGAAGATTTCCAAATTTTTTGGTGCTGGACGCGAATCCGATAGCAGTTTTGGCCGATCGTCAAATGGGAGGCTGGCACAGGCCAAAAAGATTTTCTTGTATCTTTTTTTTCTAGATATTTTTTTATCACCAATTGAAGTTACTTTCATTACTGAGTACATTTTTTCCTCTACTGAACATTTTTTTTTTCATTATTAAACAAATGAACTTAAACAATTTGTAGTAATCTCCAATTATTTTTCTTTTGGTAATCTTCTTTTTTAATAATCACCTTATCGATAGCAATTTCGGCCGATCGCCAAATTGGACACCAGCACTGGCCAAAAATATTTTCTTAAATCGTAAATATTTTAGAATATTTTTTAAAATTTTAGAAATTTAAATGAATTGCTTTTCTTCGCCAAACAAACGGACATAAATAATTCGTATTAATCTCTAAACAGTATTTTCCTTCTGACAATCTTTTTTTTTTTTAATAATAATCATTTAATCGAGCCGGAGGTAAAATAAACAGGGGATCGTTATTCGATCGACATTGAACTATAAAATCGGTAAAACTTTCTCTCCGACAAAGGTGTGCAACATAAAAAAAAAAAAAAAAAAAAAAAATCATAAAAATGCACACTCCTTCGCTTGAGCGATTCGTTGGATCGGCTCTTGAGCTCTCGTTCAGCGCCGCGTATTATAAATTGCGACGAAACGGTAAGTTTCGGGCCCGCCCAACGGGCCGATTTCGCATGTAAGCCGCGTCTCAGACACACCGAATATAATCAACGCCACAGGACCGTGGAATTCATAAATTCACGGACGAACTTTTTAGTCGGCGACGATGGGCGAGAAGTAGGCGCGTCGCTGATAATTTCGTAGCCGAGAATAAAGATCCTCGTCGATTAGTGAGAATAATGCGCGCGCGCGCGTGAAACTCTCCTCTGTATCGCTTGAATGTATAACTACATAATTTATGTACCGTCGAGTTTTGCGACGAAGCGAACGAATCATCGCCATCCGGTCTGTCTGGGAAAACTACTATTCTGACGAGACAGTTGTTTGTCACGAATATATACATGTATGTGTATATATATATAGATATATCTTTACGACCATGAATAAAAAAGACACAAGTTCCATGTTAAAGTACGCGACTTGCGCCCTTTCGATTCTCGAGCACTCGACGAGTGTCCGGAAATGTTTGGATTCAAGTAATTTAATCAGTTGACTAACGCATCATAATTAATTTTAAACGGAAACAATATCATTTGCGCGTGGATTAATTTATGCAGCTATTAGGTCATTTTTTTTCTACCCTTTTTACCTGTAAATTAAGTAAAATGAAAAAAAGAAATAAAAAAAAATTGCATATAGTTTTTCCGAGCGAGTGGAAAGGAACATATTCAGGAATTACTATTCTGACGAGACAGTTATTTGTCACGAATGTATACATCTATACATATATACATATTTTTTTTTACGATCAAGCATCAAGAGGTCTGAAGTCCCGTGAAAAAGCAAGCAACTTACGCCCCTTTGGTTCTCGAGCACTCGCCAAGTATCTGAAAATCTTTGGATCAAAGTTATTTAATCGCTTGGAATAAAGCGTACACAATTGATTTCAATCGAAAACGACCTCAGTTCCACGTGCATTAATTTATTGTGGACATTAGACATTTTTTTTGTTTACCCCTTACCGGTAAGTAAAATAAAATAAAAATTTGCATATAGTTTTGCGGGAGCGAGCGGAAAGGAAGGCGATGCATATTGTGTCGGAATGGACGGGCGAGCGCGCGCGCGCGACCGCAGCAATTAAAACATTCACGTCCGGGCGGCCGAGTCCCGGAGAGTGTAAAGCCGGAGGGACTGCAATTCGTGATGTGAGGTCATTCCGAGAAGTCTGTCTGTGAACCCGGGGATATCGCACGTTGGCTAGCGAAAGATACGAACCGGCCGGTTCGCCACGAGAGAGTTTCGTTATCGCAATCGCTTCGCTGACTTTCGATATTTAACTTTTTATTATTTTAATTTTAATTTTTTTTTTTCACGCGCGTAATTAAAGCACGAATGTGTGAGATCATTATTTACCTTGACTAATGCCGGATGAGTCGATCAAACTTCGGATTTTCCCACATGATAAAAAAATACACACACACACACACACACACACACACACACACACACACACACACACACACACACACACACACACATATATATATATGTATATGTATATGTATCATGTGTTATATTCATCGGAACGGCGAGAGAAGCGCGGCTTGATAAGAGATAATTTCGGCGTACGCACGTGGTCCGCACATATTTTTATTTTCCCTTCTCCAAAAAAAATATTTCTCAGAAAAAGTGTCGGATAATTGGCTTACGATATTCCGAGGAATTTTTAATTTTGAACAGCTTTTGTTTTCTTAACGGCGTGTAATGTAGTAATGGCAGAAAGATACTGTGCTTGTAGTTGGCTGTCGAGAAGTCATTCGATTTTTCTATCCTTCGCTACTTGCCGGGCGACGCGCGGCAGGAGAGAAACACGGACAGAACGAACGCCTTGAAATTTTCTATAATCGCCGAGCTATTTCATAATTCATAATTGAGTGGCCGAACGGTCACAGTCGAGGCTCCGAGAGATTTCACTCGGCGAGGGACGCTGCCGATTGCAGCCTGGAAGAAACGACGCGAACGTAACACTTTTTTTCTCAAATTTTTAACAGCCATTTTTTTTAAGACTAAATAGTTTTTTTTTTCCTCTCGACATAAAAAGTATGAAGAAAATTACGCGATTGTTATTATTATTATTTTCTTTTTGCCAACTTAAAAAAAAAAAAAAAAAAAAAAAGATGTTTTTTTTTCATCGGTTTAAAAAGTCCAGTTCGCAAATACGACGCCGATATCAGTCTGAAAGAAACGATGCCATTGTTTTTTTTTTTTAATATTTCCAATAATTTTTTTAGTTTTGTGTCGACTTCAAAAGTTCATTCCACAGATATGGCTCTCTCTATAAGGAACATTTTACCACCAAAAAACGGTTCTTCTTCTATTGTTTTTAAAAGTCGATTCCACAAATATCACGCCGATTGCAGTTCGAAGGAAATTACGTCATTTTAATTAAAACATTTTCTTAACAAATTTTTCCATGACTTTATTTCATTTATCTTCTTCCGATTTAAAAACTCCATTCCACAGACATGGCTCTCATATAAGGAACATTTCACCACAAAAAAAGGTTCTCTTTTCCACCGTTTTAAAAAGTCGATTCCACAAATATGCCGATTACCGTCCGAGTGAAAACTCGCCGCTCTTCCCGTCGTCGTTTTTCAAATTTTCACCACCAATTTTCCCAAAAAAAAAAAAAAAAAAAAACGTTATTTTTTTTCGATTGAAAAACACTATTCCGCAGCCACGACTCTTTACAAGAAAGGAAGTAACAATTAGCGACGTCCATAATGCCCGAACGGAATAAACTTGACTCGCATGACCTTGAAGCCGTTTCGCTACGACGACGACGCCGGCGGCCGAGAAGCTTCAGCCACTTCGTTTCTCGATAAAGAATAAAGAGAAACAAAAGCGAAACAAAAGAAAAGAATAAGGAATGAGCCGACCCCCCTAGCGGCAGCGCAGGCAGCAGCAGCAGCCTTCGAATTCCCGACGATATATAAGAGCTACCGATACGAATTTGCATTCCCGATACGAGAGAGGCTCTCGCGGTGAGCGCGTATCGCCCGCACCGGAAGTAGTATGTTCGCGAACGTGACCGAGCCGAGTTAAACACAATAAGCGAGAGAAGGAGAGCCGAGACGTTCGAGGCTATGCCTATAAAGCCCGGCTATGCAGTTCAGCTCAGCGCCGTGGTCCGGACTTTATGTTTTCGATTCGAGAAAGCATTTTTTTTTTTTTTTGTATTTCTTGTCCGTTTTTATATTTCTCTTTTTTAAACGAGCGCGACGACAGCGAAGCTCGAGCGGCGATAAGCGAGAGGTGAAGTGACGTATGCGAAACCGGAATCGCGACTAGGACGGACCGGACTGGAAACGATGATGTAGATGAACGCATTTATTTAAATAGAATCTTAATCGCTCGGCGAGGCTACAATACGGACCTCCCAGATAGAGATAATTTTTTTTTTTTTTTTTTTTTTTTTTTTTTTTTTTTTTTTTTTTTAAAGAGAAAATATGCACATTTTTTATCTTTTTTTTTTTATTACATTTTTTTTTGTTTTTCGTTTATTTTTTTACGCGACGGGAATTAATACTATCGGGGCGCGCTATGTTATTCTGTTCTGTTCGCCTTTTTCCATACCGTCCTTGGATCTCGCGCTTAACGACTGTATGGGGAGGGACTTTATTCACTAAATAATAAACTAATAAGGTATGCAGTGTAATGTAATGGAAGGTAAGGAGATAGACTTTTTATTTAGTGTTTAGACTATTAAATAAGTAGAGACTATTTATTTCAATAGGATACAAACCAGACTTTCCATGTAGAAATAATTTTTTAAGCACAAATATGCAAATTTTTAAATGTTTTTGATTGAAATTATTTTACTTCGAACCCAATATTTTCCATTAAAATCCCAAAAATACGATTTTTCGTGCATGAAATCGAAACTCTCAATGTCTCAATACACTTCAGCCCCGAAAAGGCCAGCGGATTCGTGCTCAACGGGAAAAATACGTCGAAATACGTGGCAGTTGATTTAAAAAAAAAAAAAAAAAAAAAATCGTCAAAAAATGGCAAGGCTACCCCTTTCCAGTCCATTTTTTGCGTTTTTCAACGTCCTCAAGCGGCACGATAAAACACGCTTCCAAAACTTCGGGCAGGACCAAATCTTGTGTATTTTTTCCCGTACAACACGATGGACACCTTGGATTTTCCCTAGCTCCATTGGGAGCCGAGATATCAACGTTTGAAAATCACCAAAATCGACGTTTTTCCAAAAGTGGTTCAAAAATGGAAAAATCGTTAGTTCATCGATTCATTTTGTTTCAAGGCTGTATTCGATGTATTTTTTCCCGCTAATCACGAATATAACAATTATTTTACTCCCAGCCCAATATTTTCCATTTAAATCCCAAAAATACGATTTTTTATGCATATAATGGAAACATTTCTCACTTTCGGCCACTGCACTAGATCCATACGTCCTGGATTTTGTTGTTATACATCCAGTAGACCTCCACTCACTTCCCCAAGGTCCAGTCGTCGTAGTCCAGTCGATTAGTCTGTTACCAAGGATTGGAAACGAAGAGTTTGGACATTTTGTAAAGATGTTGGTCCTGAACAGGGCAGTTTGATTTGAAAATTCATCTCTAAATTTCGTACTCGTGGAACTCCGCCTCTTCCGATTAAGAAGAAAAAGTACTTTGCACTTTGTATTTTATAAAAGTACTTTAACTACGGAAATTACTCTGTACTTAAAGTATTTGCGGTACTTAGTACTTTAAGTACTTTTCGGTACTTCTCCCAGCTGTGCAATAAACTAATAGCGATTAAGATTCTACTTAAATAAGTAGTCTCTATTTATTTAATAGTCTAAATAGACCATTAAATAAATAGTGGCTACTTATTTAAACAGAAAGTTAAACTAGCTCGACGGGGCTACGAACCAGATCTCCCAGATGGACATAATTTTTCTTAAGCAAAAAAATGCAAATGTAAAAAGTTTTTTTTTTTTTAATTAAGAGAAGAATCTATTATTTTTATTTTTTTTACGCGACGAGAATTAATACTACCGGAGCACGGGCCAAGTTCCGTCGTGTTCTCCTTTTCCCATACGGTCCTTGCATCTCGCATTTAACGACTGTAAGGAGAGAGACTGTCTCTCTCCTTCCTGGGCCCAGGGCCTTCCCATTTCCTGTGAATCTTTCGGTGGCCCGAACACGTCTGTGTACGCCTTTGAAACGAAAAAAAAAAAAAAAAAAAAAAAAAAAAAAATTGGAATGGGTAGGACAGGACGGAGTGAGAAACTGCGAAACCAGAGAAACATTGAGCCCGAGTCTGAGCGACCCTCTATCCGGTCCGAGTAGAAAGCTCGAAGGCGACACGCACCCGTCGCCACCGCAAACGGCTCACGCACACGCGCTCGCTTCGGCCCTTTAAATCCCCGTGCAATACACCGTCGAGCGGCGAGCTGGCCTGTGAGAGTTATCCTCGACTCGTCGCGCTGCGGTTCGCGCTCACCGGGACATTTAAACTTTAAAGGGACGGCGGTCGGAGGGCGGACGAGAAAGACCGCCAATGCGCCTGGGAGAATTTTTCTCGGCGAGCAATTTTTCGCTACACTAATTTTTTCGGACATTGGAGAAGGGATTTTTGGTTAAAAAATTTATCTGACGCAATAGCACAGTGAGAAAAGTGTTTGTTCGATGTTTACTAAACTTTTGTTGGATAATGCCAAATAAATAGCCATTTATTGTTAATTTTTTTTTTTAACTATATGTTTTTTTATCACCGAATGATTTAACAGTTTTTTATTTGGCTAAACTAATATTTCGAATGTTTCGAATGTTTCGAATGTTTCGAATGTTTCGAATGTTTCGAATGTTTCGAATGTTTCGAATGTTTCGAATGTTTCGAATGTTTCGAATGTTTCGAAATAAATATTTCGTCCATAGTCAACAAAATAATTTATTAACAAAAAATAAAATCTGTTCTTAGTGCATTCAATGTATTTTTCTCCCCTTAGCCACTTTATGAGCAATTTGAAATTTAACTTTCTGCCCTGGAGGACATTTATTTCCATAAATCCGAACTTTTGCCAAATTTGGACGGTGAATACCGGGGGGAACACGGTCGATTTCCGATTATTCTCGGCCCGGCTTGACGACCGAAACGGATCTCTTTCCCTCCTCTATGCGCCCCAAAAATTCCATTTCCTCGATACTTTATTTTTTTTTCTCCCTTCCCGATCGCGAGAGCCATCCATTTTTTTTTTTTTTCAATTTCACTTTAAGCTCGCATTTCCAGCGGCGAAGAGTCCATTGACCAGCGGACCATTTTCATCCGGCTCTCCAGATCGCGTACCTGCCGTCGAAGAAGGATTTCCTCGAAGGCTTCTTCTAGTTCGTCGAATTTTTTTTTTTTTTTTTTTTTTCATAGCTCCGTCGAAGCTCGAGCCCGATGGAAATTAGTGTCTGAGCTCTGCGAGCTCAACGGAGCCGGTCGACAATGCACATCGTTGTTAAGTTCGGATAGGAAATTTGGGCAGAACGGTAACGGCAGGTACGAACCGACGAATCGACAATGGGACCGAAGAAGGGCTCGCAGCATTGTGCCAGATTTCGAGACGAGTCTCGTCAATATCCATCGGAAGTGGAACTTTCGATGGTTCTTCGAATATTTCGCTGACACCGGGAGAGAGCGACGCAGCCTCGAGATTCGAGGCCTCGATTAGGATTAAACTTGTCGCGTCGATGAATGGGGGAGATTTTTTTTTTTTTTGTCGAAGATTAGCTCGCGGGACAAGGTTGCGAAGAAGTGTTTGCACTCGGTTAAGGCGATGGGATGGCGAAGCCGCGTGGAAAAATACCGTGAAAGAAAAATGATCTATTTTTTATTTTTTTTTTTTAGATCTTTCGGAACGTTGATTGTGAAAAGTTTCCTGATTCTAGAGACGGCAAGACATCGGGTCCGGTTTGGATGTCCTTAAAATTTTTGATCAATCAGATCACCCCTTTGGGTTATTAATTTCATCGCTCGAACACGTCTATCTCCCGATTATACTTAACTATTTTTGGGTTTTATCGTTTTTTTTCTTCTTTTTTTTTTTTGTCTATAAACGGGTTCAGTTATTTATTCGTGTGTGAACGAAGCGCATAGAGGATGCATGCATTTTCATACGTGCGATTAGTTTAACGTATTTAGATCAATTACACCCAAAAATTTAAGTTTACTAAACCCAAAAATGTTGGTTCGTTAAACCCGAAAGTTTGAGTTTATCAAACTCAAAAGTTTCGGTTTATTAAACGCAAAAGTTCAGGTTTACTAATTTCCCATAGATCACTTAAGTTTATCCTATCTTCAAACACGATAGGTTTAATAAATCCCCCGTCGCACAGTTCACTCCCTCGGGACCACGAATTCCATCGCTCGAACTTCTCGCAATTGCTCTCAGCGCTCTTCATGTTCCACCGTCGTTCTTGCACTTGTATTTTTATTTAAATACAAAATAAAAATTTTTCTTCATTTTTTTTTTTTTTTTTACCCAACTCCCGTCACACGTGTATCCGACGTTTCGCCGACGATAAGCGCATCTGTTATTTATTCGTGCGAGAACGACGCGCATAGATGCTGCATGCAGAACTGGAATCATTATAATCACCACGAAGCCTATAACATACGATAGGTTTATGGATAAACAAGCGGCTAGGTATGACAATGGGGGAGAAGCTCTCATTAGCGACATGCATGCACTTTACTCGAATTGCATCGCGTGTGGGCGATTAATCATAACGATTCGTTGTGCATACACGCAATAGGGAGCAATTACGATTTAGCCGGGTAATTGATGCCCCCCCCCCCCTCTGTCTCTCTCTCTCTCCCCCTCCCGGCCGCTCCTCCCACCACCCCGGGGCAATGTTGACTGGCGCCGTTGCCCGTTGCTCGCTCTCGAAGCTCGTAACCACGATCCACAACTCTGTACACACTCAATAGTGAACTGCCCGCGGCTTTTCGCGCAGAACGACAGGGCTCCAGGCAAAGCTGTACACGTATATATTTCCTTTCGCATCCGACGCGTCGCGAATACACTCGACGATTCTATGTAAAATTCATGAAAGGCATCGCCATCGACGGTATAACCGCTCGCACTGTTGGCACACATTTATCTCCGTGTTTCGGAAGCGAGGCGCGGGGCTTCCAACAGTTAATTTCTCGGACACCGTCGAAAACGAACAATGTCGAATTCATTAATCGACGGTGTATACACGCGTGAAAGAAAAACAAATAAACGTTTGGATTTGCCATTTATCCAATTTGCCGTTCCTTTTTTTTCAATTCTGTCTGAACATTTGAACGCTATACAATTCTACAGGAATACAATTATATAGGAATACGATTCTACAGGGATACAATTCTACAGGAATACAATTTTACAGGAATTCAATTCTACAGAAATGCAATTTTACAGGAAGGCAATTCTACAGAAATGCAATTCTACAGCAATACAATTCTAGAGCGATACAATTCTATAGCAATACAATTCTACAGCAGTACAATTCTACAGCAATACAATTCTCCAGCAATACAATTCTACAGCAATACGATTCTACAATAATACAATTCTAACAGAATGTAACTATACCGGCATGGAACTTTACCGGAAGGCAACTCTAAAGGAATTCAACATGGCCACAATGCAACTCTGCACTGAGAAAAGAGGTTCTAAAGTTTATTTAATGGTAAAAAAACATTTTGTTCTACACGGCAAAAATAATTGTAACTATCGTTACGAAATTTTTTGTTGATTCGAATAAATGCACCTGGCAGAGATGCAAATGTGCCGTAACTTACACGCGTCGTCGTTTGCGTACATCGATGCGAGGAGACGAATTTATCCGTATATGAGAAATGCCTCAATCGTCGTTGGCGATTGACGTCAGACGAGGGTTTCTTCATTTTTTTTTTTTATTTAGAGTTATAAAGTCCCCGTGCTATTTTAGAAGTACCGGAGCGTGGTTGGTACTCCATCGTGCGTTTATAACGAGAGACGCGTGTTCGATGCCGTTTGAACGTATCTGACGGGTCGTGACAAGCCTCATCCGCAGGTGCGCACGCAGCCGTTAATGTCATTATCTAGCCGGCGAGCGAGACTCATCTCAGTACAGGGACTAACTCAAAGAGCCAACCTGCAATTATTTAGAATATATACTCTTTTACAGTGTCATCTTTAAATCACGAGATGAAGGCCTTGGCCGTGCCGACATTGTCGCTATCTCGGGATTCATCACACCGCAAAGTTTTAAGGATGTTTATTAGCTCAGTGAAAAAAAAAAAAAAAAAAAAAATCCGTATTTTCCGAGTGCCGACAGGAAAAATTTCCTGCGGATCCAGCACTATAATTTTTGTCTATCGCAACGCGATTTCCACGAAACAATGACTGACTGCACATTCAACGGAATGTGAGTCGTTCAACTTTAAGGATTATCAACGCTAAGGAATCCAAAAGCTGTCGTCTCAAGGCTTGCCTCGCTGATAGGAATAGTTGGGCTGGGAGTAAAATAATTGTTATATTCGTGTTCAGCGGGAAAAAATACGTCGAATATAGACTTGAAACAGACAAAAAAATCGAGTGGACAACGATTTCTCAATCTTTTAGCCACTTTTGAAAAAACATCGGTTTTCGTGATTTTCGAATGTCGACATCTCGGCTCTCAACGGAGTTAGGGAAAATCCGAGGTGTCCTTCGTGTTGTACGGGAAAAAACCCACAAAACTGGGTAATGCCCGAAGTTTTGGAAGCGTTTTATCGTGCCATTTGAGGACGTTGAAAAACGCAAAAAAGGGACTCCAAATTTTCTGACGAAATTGTTTTTTCTTTTTTAAAAATGAACTGCCACGTATTGCGATGTATTTTTTCCCGCTGAACACGAATCCGCTGGCCTTTTTGGGGCTAAAGTACAGTGAGACATTGAGAGTCTCGATTTTATCCACGAAAAATCGTATTTTTGGGATTTAAATGAAAAATATTGGATTGGGAGTAAAATAATTTTATGAGACAGACATTTTTTTTACTCAAAAGTATCAAAGTCCCCAAAAAGTACTTTGATACCGTAAGTACGTACTTTGAGTGCCAAATAAGTACGCATGCACTTTAAGTACTGCCCAGCTCTGAAGGACAGCGTAAATAAACTCAATAATGAGTTTTTATACTTTAAAGAAAATACATTTTTTTAAACCCCGATGAATAATTAGAGTGGATCAAGGAGTGATATTATATTTGACCTATTTGTTAAAATTTTAGCATATCGGCTCCACTTTGAAGTACAAATTTAATTGAAAACAGTATTGGAATAATTAAAATGATCTTTTTATTGTTATGTTTTTATTGACATTTTTTTGTTATTTCTTCGAGTTCAAAAAACTCAAGTTGGAACGTCATTGACACCAGAGCAGATGTACGGAGAATTCGAAGAAACGGGGTCGTAGAGGCTCGTCGAATGTATTCCGCAAGAAAATTGATTTATCGACGAAGCGATCACCGCCTTTCCGTATCCGATCGTTCGGATACAGCTGTATCCGACTGTACAAACAGACGACGATCGTTATTATTATTGCGCATTATCGGTCGATGCTATTAAAATTCTCAATGATTTTTTATTTTCACGATAAAGTCCCGATTAAACTTTCGTTCCTCGCTGGCGATACCATCGAAATTGGTAATAATCGAAGGGGTTATTGAATTTATCGCGTCTGCACGCTTACAATCGTGCCTCGGATAAAATAGCGCTGCGTCCGCGGAACGCTCAATCAATGCTGTGTAAATCATTTTTTTTTTTTTTTTAATTCAGAGTATAAATGCCGAATATTATAATTCACCTTCGTTCCTCCGTTAATTAACACGAACGATTTTGGTTTAAACCTCATTTTCCTCCCAATTTCATTTCTCGAACGACACTATAAAATCTCAATTTTTTTTTCAATCTGTGAAAAAAAATATTAAGAATGTAAATGCCGAATGTTTTAATTCACCTTCGTTCGTCCATTAATTAAGATGAACGACTTTTTTAAACCTCATTTTCCTCCCAATTTCATTTCTCGAACGACACTATAAAATCTCAATTTTTTTTAATCCGTGAAAAAAAATATTAAGCATGTAAATGCCGAATGTTGTAATTCACCTTCGTTCCTCCGTTAATTAACATGAACGATTTTTTTTTAAACCTCAAATCGATTTCTCGACACTATAATAACTCAAGTTTTCCCAGCCTGTGAAACAAAAAAAAAAAAACTAAAAAAAAAAATTAAACACCAACAACGACCTTAACAGTCATACGAGAGTTCGATGGTCTCGCGGACTGCTGGCAACTGGCGCGGAGTCATCAACCCCGTCGATCGCGCACCCACGTCAGGGGTATGCAAAGTGCACGAGAAAAAAAAAAAATATTTTCCAGATGGTCATTCCGACGTTTTACATTTTCCGCGGTAAATCCGAGTAATTGAAAAAAAAGGAAGAAAAAAAAAAAAAAAAACAACAACAACAACAACTTTGCACCGGTGTTACTGAACGATAACGCTCGCCTGACGAAACCCTCGTCGGGTTGATGTACCTCATTATTTTCACAAGTATATAAATTGTGCTCAATTTTATTTTTTTATTTTTCATAAAAAAAAAAAATTTGTTTCATTTTTATTTTTAATTTTATCGACCAGCTTGTCGCTGATCTTCAATAAATAAAAATACTTAAATATTAATAATTACACATGTTTTTTTTTTTTTTTTTTTGATATCACAAAAATATTCAAATTATTTTTCTAACATCACAATTTATTTATTTTAAACTCGCACTCGCATAATCAAAATACGTATAGCAACTAAATTGTAATGAAAAAATAAAATATAAAAAAATATATTGCAAAACAATTTTTTTTTTTAATATAAAAATAGAATTCTCATAGTTGATTTTCACGACTCCGATTGTGACACTGTTTGTCGCAGCTAAAATTGCATACCGACAGCGAGGTTGTCTCTAGGCCGGTCTCAAGTAGTTTCGCATCGAGCTTATCGCCGACGATTGCTATGTCTCACAAATTGTCTACAGCTGTCTCTCCGCGTATCCCACGGAGGGATTTTGTTCGACACGCAAGATATATATATATATATATATATATATATATATATATATATTTTTTTTTTTTTTTCAAAGGAAAATAACAATTAGCTCGTCGCACGCGCGTATGTGTGAAATAATCGAGCGTGCGAGCCGAGCCGAGCACGCCAATCGCCGGTGTGTATGTGTGTGTGTGTGTGTGTTCGTGGGCGCGGGTCATTATCTATAATCGGGTCTGGAGTCGAGCGAGATTGTCGTACTATGTATATCGAAAGCGTGCAGAGTGCTCTCTAATCGGTCCCTGCTCCGTTGCTACGGCCGAATCACAGAATCTCTCCAATTCCCCAAGGTCGAGTCAGTATCATTTCGCGCGTCGATAAAAAAACGATCGAACGATTAATCGAATAAAATTAAACAAATTTTTTTAAATGAAAAATAAAAATATTTAATACTTTTACTCTTTTAATATACTTTTTTTTAGCTGCGACAACGAGTGTCATAACCGGAGTCGTTATAATTGACTATGAGAATTCTATTTTTATGTTTTTTTTAAATGTTGCTTTATTTTTTCGTTGCTACTCAGTTGCTATTCGTATTCTGAGTGTGCGAGTACAAGTTTGAAATGAATAAATAAATTGCGATCTTGGGAAAATAATTTGTTGAATATTTTTGTGATATCCAAAAAAAAAAAAATTGGCGATGATTGATATTTGAGTGTTTTTGTGTATTGGAAATTCAGATAGAACCACGGTTGGAAGGTCAGCGATAAGCTGGGTGCGAAATTTCTTGAGAACGTTCTGGGGACAACCTTGATGTCGATATGCAACTTTAGCTGCGACAACCAGTGTCGTCATCAGAATCGTTATGATCAACTATGAGAATTCTATTTTTATATTTTTTTATATTTTATTTTTTCATTGCTACTTAGTTGCTATTCGTATTCCGATTATGCGAGTACGAGTTTGAAATGAATAAATAAATTGCGATGTTACAAAAATAATTTGTTGAATATTTTTGTGATATTAAAAAAAAAAAAAATTGGCAACGATTAATATTCAAGTGTTTTTATGTACTGGAAATTCAGATAGAACGTCAGTTGAAAGGTCAGCGATAAGCTGGGTGCGAAATTACTTGAGAACGCTCTGGAGACAACCTCGGTGTCGATATGCAATTTTAGCTGCGACAACCAGTGTCATAACCGGAGTCGATAAAACCAACTATGAGAATTTGATTTTGTTTCATTTTATTTTATTTTTTCTTTGCTACAATGCTGCTATTTGTATTCTGTTTTACGAACTTTACATAAACAAAAAAATTGCGACATAGAGAACAAAAAAATCTAATAATAAATATTTATGAAATTTCAGATGGAAGGTCAGTGGAAGGTCAAGTCGGGAGGTCAGCAGGAAGGTAAGTGAATTTTAATAAGATACATCTAGTTCTCAAATGTTTATTTATTATTTAAGTGAGTAAAAATAATAGAAAATAAAACCTGAAAGTGATTTACGATTTTTACGAACATAAATGGTGTTTTCAGTGACACGCGATCGTCGAGTTCGCGCACAGAGCGAACCGAGGAGAGTTTCTTTTACGTTCGTTGCGCCGCCATGCTGCGTCTCGTAACGATCAAAAGAATTCTTTTTTTTTTTCTTCTCTCTTTTTTTTTTCGTTCGAGTAAACACATCGGCAGTCCCGGGAGCAAAAGCGGTTTAGTATTCTCCAGGTTGCAATTGGCATCCGGTTAAACGCTCCTATCGACTCTCGCGGTCGGGTGTGTTTTCTTCTCTCGTCTCCGTACCCTTCTCGCAAACCATCGAACACTCGATGCGTCCACACGGCATTGTATTCTTTGGGATGATCGACCTTGAAGAACCGTTTGTCGATCGCACCTCGAATGCGATGCGTAGCCCAACTATGCAGAAAATAATATATGTGCACAAAACTTCGGACAGCCTTGAACTCGTCGCAGCTCCGCAATTTATGAAATATCTTTCTTCAAAGAATTTTTGGCATTTTTTTCCGTACTTTTTTTCTATCACTTTTTATCAATTGAACGAATTACTTTGCGTTACAATAATTTGTTTAATTCATCAAATTATTCTTTTCGCAATTGAACAATGTTTTCTCTTCTATATTCAAAATATAATATTTTTTCATCTGATATTTGTTCGTTTAGTTTTTCAATTGAGCCAAATATGTATGTCCTAAATAGTTGCCTCGCCACTTTTTTTTTTTTTCAAATCGGCATCGTTCGAAATTTCGTCGTTCGAAAACTTTGAATTTTTCGAATGAAACGTCGCAGTATAACAGTTCGACGTTAGAAATTTTTATTTTCGTGATCTCGCGTGCGTCGATTCCCGGAAAGCGCGGGCGCGAGTCGAGCGTTCGATGTACGCAATCGAGTGAGAAATACGTTAGACGAGAGTCGCGATATATAAACGATGAGCGGAGGCTTCCCGAAGATTTTGGCACGAACGCGCCGTGTTTTCCGTACTCTCGTTTACTGATATAGAGAGCGTCGAAAAGTAGGGCGAGAGAAAAGGGGCGAGGTGGGGGGGGGGGGGGGGGGAAATTATACAGACGACACAGAGGACAAGATAGTCGGTTACGACGTCGACGAAGGGACGTGCCAAACGTCGATCACAGTATATTCCGTAAATGAATGAGATCCGAGACTATATCGGTGTTAAATAAAAAATACGGCACGATTTTCTCTTCACGATCGTATTAATTTAAGATTTTGCACGCACGATTTTTCTACGTACGTGTCTTATCGTGGTATAAAAAAAAAAAAAATTCTATCGATAAAACTATCACGTGCCTCGCGTGTGCCTTCTTTTTATTCTATTATTTATTCATTTTTTTTTTTTCATTATTAATTGTATTATATATAATTAATAATACATAATAATATTACAGTATATATAATTTTATATTTGTGCGAAGGTCAGTTCACGAAGGTTGGGCAACGCATTTTAGCGAAAATTCATGTCAAACGTCGGTCACAGTATAAAAAAAAATATTGCACGATTTTTTTCACTGTTGTATTAATAAAGCTTTTGCACGCACGATTTTTATCATGCATTAAAAAATAATAATTCTATCGATAAAACTATCAAATGCCTCGCGTGTGTCTTCTTTACATTCTATTGTATATATTTTTCTAAATTATTAATTACATTATACTATATATATAATGTTAAATCAGTGCAAAGTTCACTAAGCAAGTTGAGCAACGCGTTTTATGGAAAATTCGCGTCGAACGTCGATAACATTATATTCCATAAATGAATGAGATTCAAAAGTATATCAGTTAAAAAAAAACATACGTCACGACTTTTTTTCACTATCGTATTAATAAAGATTTTGCATGCACGATTTTTCTACATACATGTCTCACCATGGATTGTAATAAAATTCTATCCATGAAACTATCGCGTGCCTCACGTGTGCTTATTTTTATTCTATTACATTCAAAAAAAATTCAAATGATTAATTATATTAATTATAAAATATATATATAATGTTATATTAGTGCAAAGTTCACTTAAAAAGTCGAGCGACGCATTAGCCGAAAAATGCACGCAACACAAAATTTTACTGTCGACTTACGTAACACAATTTTACGTTCGCCGCGCAATGTTTATTTCACCTGCGAGTACGAATTCTCGCTTTGAAAGAATTAATTTCATTTTCACGAAAAAACAAAAAAAAAAAATCCATTTCGTCGTTACCGTAAAAACGTACCACACACTAAACAAGAACGCTCGGCAGATTGATCGCGTACGTAACTCTTCTCGCATGAAATAGTCGAAAAAAGTTATCTCTCTCTTTCGTATTTAACGACTGATGTAAAACCATCGGACGGATGCGTTTTTTGGCCACAAAAAAAAAAAAAAAAAAAAAAAAAAAAAAAAAAAAAAAAAAAAAGGAGCGAACGTAAATCTTCGAGGTGTCGTAAAGCCTTTGTTTTTTTCCTTCCTGTTCTATCCTTCCATGTTGTGGCGTGTATTTTTTTCTACCACTCTCTTTTCCACCAAAGTGTCAGATAATAAACGTCGGCAAAGCGCGTCGTTAAAACAACAACAAAAAAAAAGTACGTGCTTGGATAAAAGTTTACACGCGAAGCCTGACTTTATTGCAACTCACCAAGATCGCGCCACGTTTTTCACCTTATGCCAATGTCGAGCCACTTTCACGAGCAAGTTTTGCGAAAGAGCTCATACGAAACCTGTGATTTTTCAATTCCCCACTGCCCATAGGACAAAAGATGGGAGTTGTGTCTTTCACGGCGATCACGTGACTTTGCGTGTTTTCTGTGTGTCCAGTTTTCTCCGAATCGACAAAAAAATCAGTTGGCAAGATTTGGCGAGCAATTCCTTTGAATCCATGACCTGTGTAATTTTTTCATGTTTTGTTGCGCTGTGATGAAAATTCATCGAGATAAAGACTTTTCAGACAAAAAACCCATGTTTTGTCATTATCAAAATATCAGCGAGACCGACAACTTTTGCGTTCTATATGATTGAAAATAAAAAAGAGGTTATTTTTCGTCAAAGCAGCGGAAGGACGAAAAAGTGTGCAAACAACGAAAAACGCCGAAAAATTGTGAAGTGGATGCAAAAACACGCTTGACGTCACGTCGTGAAAATAATAAAATAAAACATCCCCGCTTCAAAGTACATAAATTAAGTCCCCATGGCAAACTCCCAACTCGCCGAATCGAAATCGAATAAAAAAAAACTCATTAAAAATTCATCGATACACCCAAAAAATTCTAATTCGTCGTCAAAGTATCGCAACGACCTATTCAGCGTTGCGACACTTCGACGCGACCCGATCTACTAATCGGGTCCGCCGAGCCGCGAGTCTGGCCGAGAGGGCTTCAAAAACACATCCGAAGTTTACTGCAATAAAATAAAATAAAGCATTCCCCGCTTCAAAGTACATAAATTAAGTCCCCATTGCAAACTCCCGACTCGCCGAATTGAAATCGAACTAAAAAAAAATAAAAACAATAAAATGAAGCTCATAAAAAATTCAACGACACTTTGAAGCATCGAGAGACACCGAGCGGCGTCTCGAGTACGTCCTACCGCGCCGCCGGCAACGACGACAGTGGTGGAGAATCGTCTTGCGTACAGAGGCTATATGTATCACGCATGCAGTTCCCGAGCCGTTTAGCGCTATATATATATATATATATGTTAAGATATATAGACGCATCCTCCGGCCGCGGAGTGCAGGAGAAACTCGAACGCGGAGCAGCCTGTCAGCCAGCGAGAGAAGGAGTGAGACGAGAAACAAGCTTTTCAAGGATTAAGAAGGAAGGTGAATGGTAGTCGAGCGAGGATTGGCAGGGTAGGAGTCGTGCTTGCGGGTTGCGCTGGTGGCGGCGCTGCCGTACTGCCGCTGTGGCGCGGGGAGCGGCGCGAGAGGGGGGGAGGGGGGCGAGCTAAACCGCGCACAGCTGATGCAGTCCGAACAGTATAGACAGCAGTCTCGTTGGATCGCGAGTCAGTAGCACATGAGCGCTCGTTCAGCGAGCATCGTTCCGTCGGTCGCAAGCGGGCAATAATGTTGTCACCCAACAATGATCGGAGATCGACCGTGAGAGAATCTTAACGAAAAAAAAAAAAAAAAAAAAAAATTAAAATAAACTAAGTAAAAAAATAAAAAATAAAAATTAAACAAACTAAAGTTCGAGCGTGAATATTTCGATTGAAAGAAAAAAAAAAAAAAAATCTCTCGTAGATTGGCTACGAGTTCGGAAGAGAAACAAAATTTTTAATCTTGTGTTTTTTTTTTTGTTGGTTTTCTTTTCGTCGTACACGGAGGATTTTTCGACGACGGGAGTTCGGCTCTTCTCTATCGGGAGGATTAACAGATAATAACAATACCCGGATTTTTATTGTTTATTTTCGAGAACTCTGTGCGAGGAGGTCGCGTGAGAAAAATAAAAAGCACAACAGCCGAACGCCTCGCAACAAGTCGGCAGGCGTCGGTTGGCTTCGCAGTCGCGAGTGCGCCCCCCCCCCCCCTCTCCGCATCCCCGCCGCCCCACCACCCGGCGGCCCTTCGCTCAGACGTCGCCGCGTCTTCGAATCGCTCTCGAAGCGGAGACGAATTTTTTTTCTCGCTCCTGACGGAGGAAAAACAAACGCATACACTGTTCGTGGATTCTGCTCGGTCGCGTCGACGATTCAGCTGTGGGACTAACTAACGCGAGGATTTTTCTCGAGACGGGAGAAAACAAGAAAAAAACTAAAAATTGGGACTCCTTCCATTCGCGAGGTAGAGAAGAGCGCATGAAGCGAGGAGACTCCCGAGCGGCAGTGCAGCGCGAGTCGAACTGGATTTCGGACACGCGGCTACAGGCTCGCTGATAACACACACATATATATATATATATATATATACACGTGTCTATATAAATGTCTCACGGTGAAGAGTAAATAAATCGTGAATAAAAGGATAATTGTATTTTCGTACTTTCGAGAAAAGAAGATTCGAAGATTTTTTTTTTTATTTGAAACATTCGTCGGCGGGAAATTTCGAAGTTTCTCTGACGGTGAATGAGACAGATTGAGCATAACGTCGATCCAAGAAGAGGAAGCGAATAGACGGATCGATTCCGGTAGAGTGACTATCGGAGGTGTGACTGTGCGACGATAATCGTCGGAAAAAAAAAATAGTAATTTTGAAGTGAAGTGATACGCCGGAGATTTTTTTGTTGTTGTTTTGTTAACGGCACGAGAATGGTGCCCCAGCAGCAAGACAGTCCCTCGAGCTCGGGAATTCCCCTGTTCGGATCTCTACTTGTGGATAAAAATTCGTCCACGCCATACTCGGATGCCACACAGGTAAGAACTCGATGTAATACGTTAAAGTAGCTTCGGAACCTTCGAAAAGTAGGCGAAATCGAAAAATTCCGTATTTAGGGACTTGAAAAAAAAAAAAAAAAAAAAGTTAAGTAAAAGAAATTCTTGATCCAGTGATTTATGCACGAAAGCATCGAAAAGTAGGTGAAATAGAAAATTTCGTTATTCGGGCAATTAAAAAAATAAAAAAAAAAACATTTCGGACGGAAATTCTCTTGGTCGAGAGTGATCGAAGGCGCCGTCACTCGTGACCGTAAATTTCGCATCTCCGCCTAAGTCCCCGATCGCTGTGCAACTGCACAGTTGTGCTTAAAAGTGTCGAAAAATACGTGAGATGGAAAATCAATTGAAGAAAACAACATTGAAAATTGAAAAAGTTCTCGGGCGAAAAATTCTTAATAGGGTGATCGAACGTGCAGTCGCTTTAATCGAACGCGCAGCGTCTTTACAGGTGCACATTTATGTATAGAAGCATCGAAAGATAAGTGAAAAATGTCACATTTAGAACATTGAAAAAATGTTTAAAAATCCGGACGAAAAATTCTTAAGTGGTCGAATGTGCCGTCGCTTTAATCGAACGCGCAGAGACTTTACTGATGCACATTTATGTGTAGAAGCATCGAAAAGTACAGGAAAAAAATGTTACATTTAGAACATTGAAAAAAAATTTCGGACGAAAAATTCTTAATAGAGTGATCGAACACGCCGTCGCGAGTGGCCGTAAATTCGCACCTCCGCCAAAGTCTCCGAGCGCTGTACAGCTGCATATTTATGTATATTTATCCGCCGGTCCGCGTGGGCCTCGTTAATCGGTCGTTCTACGACACTTCCGCACGCGTGAGCTTGCACGAGCTCGGATAGTCGTGCCGAGGTATCGCTACTTCTGAAACGAAACGGGCACAGTGCCCGAGAAGAAAACGAGCAAAATTTCGATCCACGGAAGTCGGGAGACAGGGCCGAGGGCGCACCGTTAAGAAACCTAACGAGGAAGACGGAAAAGTGTCTCGATGCGTAGGCGAGAGAGCAAACTACGCTGTCGGTGAACTCTCGAGGTTTTCTAATTCGGTCGAACAGCGGAGCCGACGAAATTTTTGGCAAATTTACGTTTTCCTCGACTCCCCCGACGATAACTGTCCAACCGACAATTAACTCTTCCTGGGTCGATTGGTTGACTGGTTGGACGAGGGAAAAAAAAAAACATGAAGTGTCTAAACGCTCGACTAAGGACGGATGTGGAAAAATTATTCATTCGATTAGGGACAAGTATGAAAAAATGATTCTTTCGATTAGGGACAAGTATGGAAAAATTATTCATTCAGCCTATGGGCGACTATGAGAAAATGATTTCTCTGACTTTCGGACGACTATGCAAAAACTATTCATCCGCCTAAGGACGAAAATATGAAAAATCTGTTCTATATTCTGTGTCAAAAACTGTCCCAGTGAAAAATAATTCGTCCGATCAAGCTATATTTTTTGCAATTTGAGCATCGCGATAAGTTTTAGGTCCGATTTAAATTGGTCGGACGAGTGACTTTTTCATAGTCGTCCGACTGTGGACGGTTAAGACGGGACGACGTCGTATCATCGTCGGGCGATTATGGAAAATATTATTCAGACAAGTTTATTATCTACAAGTATATTATTTAAGTTCATTAAAGTCCTCGTAATTTTTGCCACGTGCACTTTTCGAACGTAGTTTGTTCGATTTGTCTGCGAATAATTTTTTCATATTCGTTCGACTACGAACGTGCGAGATAGAACGAAAGTCGTATGACTATGGAAAAATGACCGAAAACAAAAAAAAAAAAACGAAACTCAACGAGCGTAGATGTTTTTTTTTATGTCAACATTTTGCATCGCAATAATCTTTTGTGTTTTTGTTGATAAAACGCAAATGTCTGGTGAATTGCGCGTAACAAAGCGTTGTGTATAAATTGCGACACCAATTGTGTGCGACGGGCTTGTCGCAAGTCGGTTTCGTCGTTGAAAATTCTAACGAAATTCTCTCCCCGCGGCGCGCAATTAATTCGTTAAACTCGCGATAGGCAAGAACTTGGCGAGTAGTTTTTGGCAGCGGCGCGACGGGTCACTCTCCCAGTGATTATTCGCCGTCGCGCTCTCGACGCTCCGTCTCGAAACTCCGAGCATCGGGAGAGAACGAGCGCGCGTCGCGGTTCGCGCTGCGCCCCAAAGTTCAACGACAGCGTGAGAAAATTCCGAGAACTCGAAAGCTTAAAAAAAAAAATTAAAGAAATAAAAACATTTAAAAAATGTCTGAAGGCTCAGGGTATTAAAAAAAAAAAAAAAAATGGTAAATTTTTACGCAAGACGTAAAAAAGCGTCATCACAGCGCGGTACACAGAAATCCGTCCAAGAGAAATAAACTTCGATCGCAGTCAGGATTCGAGACGAGAGCTGCAGCGGCCCGAATCGCAGCGCTCCCAGCAGAGCCAGCAAAGTCCGGAAGGCCCGGCCGATGCATCGGTTCGATCCGGCGAATGCGAAAAAATAAATAATTTTCGGTTCCTTCTCACGTTCCTGGCCGAGATATTTTATAGCGGCCTCCTGGCGATCTTCGAAAGCCTCTTCCCAACAGCGATTAAAAAATACGGCGAAAAAAAAATTCATCCGTCAAACTCGCTGATAAATTTAAACATATATTTGTTAATTTATAAATGACATATTAATTGATGGAAGATCATTTTTTACTTTTTTACAAAATAAAATTGTCACTGAAGGAAGTTTAAATAAAAATAATCAGATCCGGTTATCGTCGTCACCAAGCGAAGTTTACATACAAAGTACTGCGTGTGTATGGGGAGCACGATTACTAATTGCAATTAAAAAGCAATTAAAAAAAAACAATTTTTTAAAATAAACTTATAAATGATTGATGGATTAAATTGATTGAAGATCATTTTTATTTTTATTATAAAAAAAAAAAATTATCACTGAAAATAGTAAATAGAAAAAGAATCTGATTTGGTTATCGTCGCCACCGAGAGACGTAAAGTACAGAGTACAGTGTGTGTATGGGCGAGGACTATCACCGGGCGGCAACGAGACTTCCGCGCGTTTATTTCCGTCCAAACGCTCGATATATATGCATTCCGTGTCGCAGTCCGATATTAACCTATATCGAATAATTTTCGTGCGCGACGATCTTCGGCAAAAAACTGTTGAACATCATTTTTATTTTTATAGCGCCGTAACGATGATTCATTCTCATGTTCGAGAAAATACAAAAATAAAATAAGGCTAAAAAAAATAAAAAAATAAAAATACATAAAAAATATAGCGAGTGTGCACGAGCCGACGATCTCGAGTTATACATTTTATCGACATATAGGTAACACGGTAGTTCGTCGCACCGAGTAAAATACTTGGGTAAGATAAGAGGCAAAGGCGTTTATTTACGACACGCGCACTCAAGAAAGAGAGAGAGAGAGAAGTTGCAAGGCGTAAAAGTATGTTGTATGTAGTTGCAACTCGATGTATAGCTGCGCTGCTGATCTATCGCCAGGTGTAGCGAAACCCTATCTGCGGATAGATATAGGTGCGTTTATATATATATAAATAGGTTTAGACGTTTTCCGTGATTTACTTGCGTTCGAGTACCGTTATCTCGGCACTTAAGGCAGTTTTTTTTGTCGCTTATTTATTTATTTATTTATTTTTTATCGCGAATAAATTTTCCGTGCAATCGAAGCGAAGGTGAAAACTTTCGAACGTTAGTTAAAAAAAAAAAACTAAAAAGAATAGCATTCCGAAATTGGGAGGTTTCAAAGCGGCAGCAAATCAAAGATATATTCAATGTACATTTTCTCATCGGTCGCAACATTCGACAACTATGTTGCGAAGACTAGTTTCGGACTCAATTTGTCAGAGAGGGAAAAAAATTAATCCTCACTTTGTATTCTATCTTAATTTCCATTTCGAAAACCTAACTGGAGGATTTTATTTTTCTCGCTAACGTTTGCGCGGCACATTTTTTTTTCTCTCGCCACACTCGACCACGCGCTATCGGCTTCGTGCTCTCGCGCGTTCATTCCCGTTCTGGTCGTCGAGAGAAAAAGGGAGGGGGAGAAAAAAAAGCAAAACTTCATTCGCAATACCCGCCCGATGCTAAGCCGAGCCGCTTCGCTGCCTCGAGTAACCTTGGACGAGGTCAATCGAGCATTCGAAGAGCGAGAAAAAAAATAAACAAATATACAACAAAATTCTATGAAACGGCGAGTGGAAAAGTACCGAAGTATCATGAGAGATAGCTCAGTTGGGCGAGGAAAAAATAATTGAAAAACGAAAGGCAATCGAGTGTTCGAAGAGCGAGAAAAAAATAAACAAATATACAACGAAATTCCATGAAACGGCGCGTGGAAAAGTACCGAAATAATATAACAGATAATTTAGTTTAAGAGAGAAAAATAATTGAAAAAAAAAATCAATCGAGCGTTCGAAGAGCGAGAAAAAAAAATTAACAAATATACAACAAAACTCTTAAACGATGAGTGGAAAAGCAGCGGAATAAAATAAGAGATGGAAAGTCGAAGAGAAACATAAAGTTGAAAAAAGTCAATCGAGCCTTCTAAGAGCACGAAAAAAAAAAAACAAATACACATCAAAATTCCGGCGAGTGGAAAAGTACGAAATATTGTAAGAGATAGTTTAGTTCGAGAGGGACAAAAAAAAAATAGACAAATATACAGCTAAATTTTATGAAGCGGCGAGTGGAAAAGTACCGAAATAAAATGAAAGATAGTTTAAGTTCAAGAGATATAAATAATAGAAAAAAAATAAGCGTTTGAGCCGCTGCCATTGGCAGCGAGCGAAATGTGCGTAAGCCCGAACCGACAGGCTTCCCGATGACGAGCCTCTCGCGAAGGAGGATAGTAGAGCTGTGTGCAATTCGCGCGTCGCCAGGGGCGACGCGCGTCGCACTTGCCGCCTCGCGGAGTCGCGTGTCGCCCGGGATATATGGAAGTGTACGAGCGTTAAACTCGTTTCAACTCGGAAACGCGATATTAGCGCAGACCACAATGTAACCGCGTTCTCATTGCACCAGTGAAATTACTGGCGGAGAGCAATTTTAACGAACTTTGTCGTACTCGGGAGGCTCGCACAGTTTTATTTTTTTTTCTCCCCGCTCCCTCGCGCGCCCTTTAACATTTTCGTACGCGGAGAGATTGCGAAGCGTTTCTCCGGCCACGCAAGCGGTGGTTCCGGCAGCGTCATGCCTCGTAGCGAAGTCGTGCTGTATCGAACTAAAGTTATTAGCGAGGGTAAAAAAAACTTTTTTTTTTTTTTTTTTTTAATTTTTTTTAGGTGCGCGGTATTTATGCAAATATGGAAAAATGAAAAAATAATGGTGTGTCCGAAAAAAAAACAATACTTTTGAGTTCGAGGATTTGCGACTGGCAATTGGCTTGTCGTAGTGATGAATAAAAAATTAACTGCAAATCTACTGTAATTGGCTTGGCCCGTTTCTATTCGACCGAACGAATAATTCGAAAGATAAATAACATAAATTTAACAGCCGTAAAATCAAATTGTCGATTCGATGTTTTGAACAACGACGAAAAATCGTTCGATAAGCGTAGTTTCCAAAATTCCAAAGATTCGATAGATTTAAATCTATCGAACTAAAGTTATTAGCGACAGGAAAAAAATATTATTTTTGTTTTTAGGTGCTTGATATTTATGAAAATATGCAAAAGTGAGATCTGTCCGGAAAAGAAAACAAAATTTCGATCGATTCGTTGTAGCGACGAATAAAAAATGTAACAGTCCTAAAACCAACTTGTTTCAGTTCGGAACAAAAAACATTGTTCAGCGGAAGAATCGGGGCCACGCGAAAGCGTAGTTTCCAAAATTCCAAAGATCCAGCGATCGATACCGAGGATACGGTTTCGGTATCTATATAATTATAAAAAACGTCTATAGTCTCGAAATTTCTCTTTCTCGCCCCGTATATATACACACTTTTTTTGTTTTCTGTTTCTCGTTCGGACGTGTAAAATGCGAAGGGACGAGAGAGGAACCCGGTCGGATAGCGGCCAATTATCCCTCTGGCTTTTAATGCTTCTGACTCTAATTCTAGACTTTGCCACGATCGCAGGTAGAATCCCGGTTCACCCATTCTTTTATTTTTGATTTTTTTTTTATCGCTCCAAGGAAATTTAACTCCGCACTCTTCCCTCTCACGATCTCTCTCTACCTACGAATCAGATATTGTTTTTGCCTAAAAACGAAAAATCATCAAAAATGTATTTATTTTTTATTTATTTTTATCGCTCCAGGGAAATTCAACTGCGCACTTATACCCATCGCGATCCATTTCCACCTATAAATCACATCTTTTTTTTGCCTAAAAACGAAAAAATAAAAATAAAAAAAAAATCATTTATTTAGTCTTTCGTCTTGAAACCAAAAATAAGAAATTCAAATCTCCTCTTCAATTGGCCAACGAACAAAAGTAAGAAAAAAAACCTCGAGAATTTGTGTCTAAGCGACATCGTGACTATAGATCGCCTGGCGGCACGACCTAATGATCACGAGAGCTCCGAGTCCACTGCTGATTGGTGTAATTAGGTTTCCCCGTCCCGGTAAAGTTCAAGGACCTCTCGACGTCCGTGACGCGTTTTATATAGTAAGCGTTGATCTCTTTCGCTCTCTCTCTCTCTCTCTCTCTCTCTCTCTCTCTCTGTTCGTTCCACAGTCACGAGGCCACTCTTATCCGTCCGGCAAGCGTGCGCGTTATAGATATTAAATCGAGTGGAGTCGTCGTCGTGAGCCTGCAATGAAAAAAAAAAAAAAGAAAAATGCGAGAAAAAAAGAATTCTTATTATCACGAAAGAGCAGCGTAGAATGCATAATGCGACGGGTTCGCCCGGAGCGTTGGAACGTGGGCGATGGAAAACGATTTGCCGACGGCAATTACACGTCGGCCCGATCAGCGGCCACACTGCGACTCCTCTATCCACGGCGGAATATACGATTGGACGGAATTTCCTCCCGAGTGACTGACAATCGAGCGTCGGACGGTTACGGGCGCGAAATCCCCTTAATCCTCATCGTCCGAGCTTCGTGTAACAGTGTTTTTTTAAATACCCGTTCGATTGAAGGGCCATTCAAAAAAACCACATTTTTATTTCTCTTTGTATCGGCTTTTTTATCGTCTGCAATTTTCGTAAATATTTCGGGAATCCAATAAGGCGTTACAGCTGGACGTGTGCGAAATCCCCTTAATTTTTTACAGCTTTTTTAATACCGTTCGATTTAAGGATCATTAAAAAAAAAAAAAAAACCGAAAGAAATATTATCTCGGCGTCATTTTTTTAGCGTCTGCAATTTTCGTAATTATTTCGTGAATAGAGCGATGCGCTATAGCTGCACGAGCAAGAAGTGTTTGTTTATGTTTTGGTTTATTAAGACAATTGAGAAAAATAAGGCCTTAAAACGACAATTCCATCTGGCCAACCCTTAGAAATATATTGGTGAAGTATATCTGTGATTATTGGTGCATATTGGGGCATATTGGTGGATATCTATTCATGTAAATAAAAACGGGTCGAGCCCAATCACAAGTTATTATTGCTGCATATTAGTGTACATTGATACATATTAGTGCATATCGATGCATATTGATACATATTAGTGCGTCTTGGTGTATATTAATGCATATTGGTGCAAAGTTATTCATGTAAATGAAAACGGGTGAACCCCACTTACAAGTTATTATTGCTGCATATTGATGCATATTGGTGCATATTTATTTATGTGAATGAAAACGGGTTGAGCCCTCTTACAAGTTATTATTGCTGTATATTGATGCGTATTCGTAAACGGCCTATCGGATATAAATTGCCTAGCCGAGTTTTCGCCTGAAGTCCTCTAGATGTCACTCTACGAGTACGGAATTATAAATATCGCACTTTACGAAGTATGTACAGTATTTCTTGATTTATTAAGAAAATACAGAAAAATAAGGTCTTAAAGCATATTGTACAATACATTAAACAAATAGCATATAGCATCTAAAACAAACAACCCTTAAAAAGATATTGGTGGATCTTCCTGGATATTGGTCGACAGCCTAACAGATATAAATTCCCTCAGCGAGTTTCCGTGTGAAGACCGCTAGGTGTCGCTCCGCGAGTGCGGAGTCAAGCAATGCCACACAGTCCCGTTTCACGTGGACGCGATTTAAATATAATTTATTCTTGATGGTTATGGACAAAGGATTACATATTCAGCGATACTCTTTGGATTATTTAACTTTGAAACTCGAAGCCTGCATAATATAAATTGGAGGCACGTGGCTCTATCTCGAGAGATAACAGGAAGCGATTTTCCGCCACAGTCGTTTGAGAGTTCGTGGTCGAACGTCGGCACAGTGAACGCTTCAGTGGAGTTATCGATACTCTCGAGCGAGACGATCGTTTTCCCGATCAGCGGCTTCGAGCCTCGCTCCGCTGCCGCTTTTCGCATCGAGAGGAACGATCTCTCATTTTTTTTTTTTTTTTACCTTTTCGACCTGCAGCAATTTACGGAAAGGAGACGAGAAAAAAAAATGAACTGTAGAGAAGCAACTGGCCACGGTAAAAGTTCGCCCGGTCTGCGATCCGTGGTTCACGAACCGAGATTAGCAGAAGTTGGACCGCGGACGGAAGAGAAAAGAAGGATCGAAGGAGCGCAGCAGAAAGATCGCGAATGCGAAGGGAAGAGACTTAAGGCGCGGGCAGTCGGCCGTCGTGGGATCCGTAATATCCGTCTCGGTTTCAATTTCTTCTTCTCGGTGGCTTAATCTCGCCGGACAAATTGACGGCGGTTTCTATCTCCGAAACTCGAACGATTTTTTTTTTCTAGGTCTTCCCTCAAAGCTTCAGTTTCAGTTTCAGTTTTTCTGTGAGGGTCTCTTCGGAAAGAGGCCTTAAAGTCTCGTTCCGAACTATTAAGAAAATGTTTAAAAACTTTGCGAAGGTGAACGAGAAAAGATCTGAAAAAATCGTCGCAATAGTGCGCAGTTTTCTCGTATGTGGTATCCAAATTTCCGACGAAATTTTCACTGGTTTTTATCTCGAAATCTCAAATGATTTCTTCCCCCTCTAATCGCCGTTTTAAACGCTCGTTTCGGACTGCCAACAAAATATTAGAAAACTTTGTGAAGACGGACGAGAAAAAATTTCAAAAAATTCTCTTGAGAGTGCACAGTACAATCGCGCGTTGTGTCCAAATTTCGAGGCAATTCGTCGAGCACTTCGGAAGATAATTTGGAAAAACTGAAACGAAAAATAAGAATATAATAATAATAATGCCGCTCCCGATGCGCGTGCGAGAGTTAACAGCTCACAGCGTCCGACCAGCTGAGCGAGAAACGCCGTTTAGTTTAGAGTTTCGCTGACCGGGGCAATGACACCAACGGCGAGGCAGCGCCAGTTCCTCTCCTCCCCTCCTCGCCCCCCGCGCGGCACCCTCGTTCGCCCCCTTGGCCGCGAGAAAATTTTACAACTCGCGGCGAGAAGTGGATCCGCCACGATCCGTTGCGGCTCGCACGCGAACATCATAATCATCATTATCAGCGCCGGTTTATAGTAACATTATAATATTCCCGTAGTTTTCTTCGCTCAACAGCAATTACATGTATTTTTCGTCGAGCGGCTTCGCGCCCGCGCGAACTGTATTAACAACAAGACACGTAACCTCCCTACGGCGAGACACTCGCTCGAGATTCGTGCTTGTTTTTTTTTTCTTCTGCCATTCCATGATTGCACGGCGAGCGATTCAAATTCGAAACGCTCGCCATCGACGCGGAGAAAATTAGACTGGACTAAGCCGACGGGCAAGCTCGACCGATGTTCGATCGTCATCGCGTCGCTTGAAGGATTTTTCGATCTTTTCTTCGTAACATTTTTTTTTTTTTTTTCAACTTTTTCATTTTTTCGATTTCTTTGTTTTTTCAACTTCTTCATTTTTTCAATGTCTCTGTTCATTCAACTTCTTCATTTTTTCAGTTTCTTTATTTTTTGAACTTCTTCATTTTTTTCAATGTCTTTATTGTTTTAATTTGTTTATTTCTTTGATAAATTTATTTTGTTACTTCTTCACTTTTGTACGTTTCATTTCGATTTTGTTGATGTTTAATGATAGTTCGGTCTTGGAGCTTCCGGTTTTCCGGGTATTCTTGAGCCGACGAGCACGGCACCGATTAGATTCGCATAGTGGTGCAACATACTGTGACTCGACTATTGTTCGATTTTTTTTTCTACTTTGTCGTTCATTCGAGCCTATCGGTTTCTCGCTGTCGTCCGCGACGGGATTCACGAATCATTAAACAATCGAGCTGCCCGAACGAATTCGTCGCGACTGCTCGCAATTTTCGTCCGGGAAAATGTGGCGTGATTTGCAAACACGTTTCCAATGATACATTTTTACACTTTCAGAATGAAAACAAAAAATTGATATATAAAACATAATCGAAACTACCTTTTTTGATCAAATGTATTTAGTTTGATAAAATTTATTTAATTTGACAAAATTTATTCAATTCGATAAAATGTATTCAACTTGATAAGATTTATTGAAATTTGTTTAAATTTTGATTAACTGAATACAACTTTTGTTCTTTCGTACATTTTTTTTTTTTTATTAAAAGAAAAAAACTTGATAAAATTCTGGGAAAAGTGATTGCGTGAAAGAGTAATATTTTTGTTATCCGAGCATCCGCGTCGGCCACGCTCGGTGGATCTCGGCGCAAGTCCAGTTCAGTAGTGCACGCTGGGCCTTACCCTCTCCGTCTCCGGGAGCGTGCAGAGCTCACCGGCCCGTTACTCGCGCACGTTATATCGTATGGTGTAGTTGTTGTTTGCCGGTGTGTAGAGGCGAGCGGTGCCACCGGTGAAACGTCGGCGAACGAGCCGGCTAGAACGCGAGCGTGCGGGCACACTTCAAAGGTTGCAACACGTGGAAAACTACACGTAATTGTTGCAGCTGAGTCTCGGCGAGGGCCCGCGAGCGTGGCTCGAGTGCCGCAACGATTCCCTGTTTTACTCTATAGTTTACACTCCACGTAAGTATACGCGGCCAAGTGGGAGGCTGCGCGGATTAATAGCGGAATGAAACACAATGCAGTGGACGAGTCGCTGCTATTCCAGCTACATCGTTTACCTGGCGAACCTGCGCGATTTTTACATTCGGTCATTTTCTAGATAATAAAAAAAAGCGTTTTAAATAAAAAGAAAAATTCACTTCTGTGGCTCGAAAAAAAATTGAAAAAATAGTCGATATCAATTTCAATTTTTATTTCGTTTATTTCTTTATTTTCTTTGTCCAACTTTCGATCTACTCGAGGAGTCTGAGCTCAAATATGAAGCTTAACTCGTTGATCCAATCGATCCCTTAATCGATGAAAATTTTCATTCCAGTGGGTTAACAAATTTAAAAAATTCAAAATAACATTGATATGCAAATTTAAGAATTTTTTTCGATTTTTCTTTCCACTATCATCGCCTTGACATCCCCTCAAGCTTGCAATGAATATTAAAAAAAAATTCATTCCGGTCACTCGATAAATAATACAAATTGTCCTTACACATTAACATTATAAATACGCAAATTCAAATTTTTTTTTTTTCACTTTCCTCCACCCAATTTGGGATTTCTTTGAAACTACACCCGAGTACACCGTTTGACGTCTCGATCCAATCGACCCCTCAATGGGTGATGACTTTATGAATATTAAAAAAATTCCATCGCAGTCAGTCGCCAAATTAAAAAAAAAAAAAAAAAAAAAAAAAAAAAAAAATGGCCTACACATTAACTCTCTCAATACGCAAATGCAAGATTTTTTTTCTCTATTTTTGTTTCCACCCTCCGCCCAATTTGAGGCATGATTCCTCAATCCGCCGACCCCTCCGTTCGTACGGCCCGTAAACTGGACGGCCCTCCGCACCGGGCAGAACGTCGTACGCGCGCATGTATCTCCGGGGGACTCTCGATGCTTTCCGTCACTCCGGTTATTGAGTCGTTAATTGAAAAAGTGGCACACGACGCCGCGCCCGAGATGTATCGGCTCTCCGGGCGACTCTCCACGCCGCCCCTCCTCCTCTGCGCGCGCACGCCGTTCGCCCGGCCCGCAAACACCCCACACCGGCGTTCGATTTACGACGAGCATTACGCTCGGCCAATGCTTTATATATCGTTTCTCGCTCGACCAGCCAGGCATCCGGCATCTCGTTTCCCTTCGTGTTATATCCGACGACTGAGAAAGCCGATGGCGTAAGTCCCGCGTTAAAGTTGCGAAACTCGCGCCCTTACGACTGTTACCTCGCTTTGCACCGAGAAAACGACAAGTGGTCGGGTCGAAGACAAGTCCCGGTGACGCAGGATCAAAGCTCTTGTTTGTTTGGTACAACAAGTAGTTGTTTTATTGAACGATTATTTGCTTCAAGCGATATAAAGAAACATTTTTTTGTTTTGTATTTAGACTTTAATTTCTATCTAATTTTCATATTACATTTAGTGATGTATTTTTTATATTGCATATTTATTTATATCTGAGAAACATTTTTTGTATATAAACTTTAATTTATATTTAATTTTTGCAAGATATCTTTTTTTACATATTATATATATTTATCTATATTTAAGTTGTACATAAACAACTAAATAACACCTTTGCACCTACGTCATCGGGCCTTCGTTAATCCACCATTATTTTTTCTCAGTGTATTTATACGCGTTGGTTGTTTTAACTGTTTTGAAAAACACCGGGACGGAAATCGGCTATGGAAAAATTTGGTTTCGATAAAGTTCCACTGTCCAACCTTCCACTAAAATCAATTTCTGATTTTTATTGTAATTTATTTATTATTTATTATTCTCGACAATCGTGTTCCTTAAGCTTGCGTAAAAAAAAAATGAATAAAAAACAATCGACCTATCGACTCGGATATCGTCCGATGTTTACACTCTCGAGCCGCGATCGGTCAGTTGCCTTGGCAATCGGTCTCGATAACACAATGTCACTGCTGCGCGGATAAGATACTCGGATAAGGCAGCCGAGAGTGTAACGCGAATAGGCGCGCCTTTTCCACGAACAGTTTAGACCAGAAGCGCTTCCCGAACGAAAACACTCGAAATAAGGGACTTGTTGCAGGACACTTTGTTTTTTTTTTTTTTTTTTTTACTTGAGTCTCGACTTCTGGCTGTTTCTGTTCCATTATCGGGTGGTGCGTATAATCGTTTCTGGCCGAGAGAGCGCACCAAAGTGACTCGCGTACGTCCAGTTTTCTCGGCGCTTTTCATTGCGATCCCATCTCGAGATCTCGTCTCGTTCAGTCTCTGGTTCTTCTCCGTTTTGGCCGTCGGGGAGCAGCCGCGTTGCGTTACGACCACGAAAGCCCGCCGGCTGTTGCGCCGGACGGGCTAAAAAAAAAATGACTTTCAGAAACCGATAAGCCACAGAGGCCCACTACCGGTCTCGCGCGCACTCACCGGCAGCACTTTGGCTACTCGGCGATACCGACAGCGCTCGCGCACTGCCGGAATGGATTTTACATTTGTCATTTCGTATTTATTTTTTTTAACCGTGTGGGTTAATCTTTTGGAATTTTTTTTTTTTTTTTTTTTTTTTTTTTTCTCAATGTTACGAAGAGCCGGGGAATAAATGGTTATTTTTTGGTCGAGAAGCGAAGAGCCGGCGATTACTCGAAACACTTGCGGTCGCGTTGTCGATACGGGACGACTTTAATGGACCCTAATTTTTAGAGGGGTCAACGATCGTCACGAAATTTGTCACATCCTCATCTTACAATTTATGTTGTTTTTTTCTAAACATTTTTTTTTACCCCTTCGAAAATACAATTTAATTTTCAATCGCCTATGGAGAGTTTACTTTTCTTTTCTTTTTTTAAACATAGAATACAATGTTGTTAACGACTCGACGATAGCGGAGGCGTTCGCACACTGCTGTAATGAATTTTACATTTCTCATTTTGTATTTATTTACTTGTTTCAACCGCGCCGCTTGATGTTTACAATTGCCTTTTTTCACACGTTTTTTTTTTCGAACATAGGCGAGCCGCGAAATAAATGGTTATTTTTTTTGGTCGAGCAGCGATTATTCGATATACTTGCCTCGTCGATCCGGCACGACTTTAATGGACTTATTTAAATTTATCTCATCCTCATTTTACCATTTTTTGTTGTTTTTTTCCTAATTTTTTTTCGACCCTTTCGGAAATACAATTTAATATTTCATAGCCTATGGAGTTTTTTTTTTTTCATAAAATACAATATCGTTGTAATATCGGGCTTGATGACGAAATTTCTCGAGCATTGAATCATGTGCCGTAATAAACTCACTTTATCCCTTCCACCCCACCCCAGCATCATACACACACACACACACCGCATTATAACAGGAGAATCAGCGAGCAGCGGCAACAGCGAGGAACGGTATTACAAAAGTGACAGTGAAATGACGAGCGTGCCCGCGGTCGCGGTTTCACTAGCTGAAAGCGATGCAGCCCCGAGCTGCGTGCGCGTTTCGCGTAACATAGAAAACAACCAGAGGCGCGCAGACGGATAGAACACAACTGAGTGAGTTACGAGACTCGGTACTAAACGTAATATGGCACGTCGTCCGAACCGAACGCTTTTGATAATTGTTATTCTACAATCATTATAAAATAATCATACCATATATCAGAGCCGGGCAAAGTACGGAAAGGACTCGAAGTACTAAGTACCAATTACCGCAGGTACTTTAAGTACAAAGTAATTTTCCTTAAAGTAACTTCGGGTCGAATTTTAAGACATCAGTTTGTACTTAAGATCGCTCTTGAGCTCGAACTTAAGATCGAAGTTTGGTCCAAATTTCATTGCGTGCTTAAGTTTGATCTTAAGTTCAGACTTAAGTTTAATCTTAAGTTCGGACTTCAGTTTGATCTTAAGTTCGGACTCAAGTTTAATCCTAAGTTCGGACTTAAGTTAGATATTAAGTTCGATTTCAAGTTCAAACTACTGTCTTAAAATTCGACCCTTAAAGTACTTTTATAAAATACAAAGTACTTTTTCTTCTCAATCTGAAGAGGCGGAGTTCCACGAGTAACTTGGGGTAGTGAGTGGAGGTCGACTGGATGTATAACAGCATAAATCTGGGACGTATGGATCTAGTGCAGTGGCCGAAAGTGAGAAAGATCTTGATTTTACGCATAAAAAATTGTATTTTTGGGATTTAAATGGAAAATATTTGGCTGGGAGTAAAATAATTTTATGAGACATTTTTTTGCGTTACAAAAGAGGTGCAACGTAATTTGCACATGGTTCTCTCATTTGTTACAATGTTTAGCATAGTTTCCTCAAAGAGGACGCTATGCTCAAAATTGTGCAAGTACTTTGGTCTTGGTACTCAGTAATAGTATTTAAAGTACCGAAAAGTACTTTGATACTTTAACTACCAAATAAGTATTCACGTACTTTAAGTACTGCCCAGCTCTGCCATATATTAATATTAATATTTTCAACTAAAAAATATTGTTAAATCGACAACAAAAAAATTGCAGACCTTCGACAAGAAATTTTCAACTAAAAAATTTGATTTTTTAGTTGACTGACAAAAAATAATTGTTAAACTGACAACAATAAATATGGTGGATCTTCGTGGACAAGGAATATTTGTTAGAGATGCAAAACTTTTATTTTCACTGTCTATTATGTAATAAATATAATGACGAATGCGATATTGCGATAATGATCGCTTAGGCCGTTGCTTTCATGAGGGGGAAAAAAGGAGAAAAAAAAACGTGCAAAGAAAGGGCGATCGTGGAAAATATTTATCCGGCCGCATCTGTGCGTAACTCTGTAACGTCGAGGCGTATAAAATAAAGTAAACAAAATAAAATGAGCAGCGAAGTCTGAAGCAGAGACGCGCTTCGAGTCTGAAGTCCGATCTAACACGGACTGACGCGAACGCTGAGTTGCTTTCTTGATGAAAAAAAAAGAAGAAATATGCGCACAGAAAGGCAGACAGTGAAAAATATTTATCCGGCTGCATTTGCGCGTAACGCTTTAACGTTGAGGCGCATAAAATAAAATAAAATAAATAAAGCGTGCAGAGAAGTCTGAAGCAGAAACGCGCTTCAAGTCCAAAGTCCGAGGCTGAGTACGGATATATCGGAGGCAGAAATATATATATAAAAGGTCGGTGACGGAAGACACGTGTGTGGCAGATCGGGGCTTGTAGCTCGGCTCGGACGATACATCAAAAAGCGGAAGAGAGCCGAATTTTCGTAATTTTCTCCGAGGCTCGGAAGATAGGAACACCCTGGCTGATGGATCGCTCGCCCCGTTTTGACTGATCTTTCGGGATGTAAAAATACGGACCGTTGGGCAATATTGTGGAAGCGCTCGATCGCGTGTGAATGAAAGTTTCAAGCCACCATTTATTTTATTTATTTTATTTATTTTATTTATTTTATTTATTTTATTTATTTTATTTATTTTATTTATTTTATTTATTTTATTTATTTTATTTATTTTATTTATTTTATTTATTTTATTTATTTTATTTATTTTATTTATTTTATTTATTTTATTTATTTTATTTATTTTATTTATTTTATTTATTTTATTTATTTTATTTATTTTATTTATTTTATTTATTTTATTTATTTTATTTATTTTATTTATTTTATTTATTTTATTTATTTTATTTATTTTATTTATTTTATTTATTTTATTTATTTTATTTATTTTATTTATTTTATTTATTTTATTTATTTTATTTATTTTATTTATTTTATTTATTTTATTTATTTTATTTATTTTATTTATTTTATTTATTTTATTTATTTTATTTATTTTATTTATTTTATTTATTTTATTTATTTACCGATTTTTTGTTAACGGTCGGAGTAACAAAACGGCTGGAGGAATACCAAATTCCTTACGGATTTGCGTTCGGCATGTTAAGGAATGGCTCTCACTGTTCCCGGAAGTTCCACTGTTGTTTCCTCGGCCTTGTTAAATATTTACACTGAGACGGAAAAACGGCTTGCATCCATCAGACCTCTCGTATAATACATATCTCGTCTCTGTGACCGAGTTTTTCGCCCCCGCGGCGAATACTCTCTATCTCCGTTGAAAAGAAAAAATTTCGAGATTTTTTACCGCTAAAGTCGCTAATCGAGTTGCCGTGTCCCACATTTCAGCGTCGAAGCTATCGCACTCGGTCAGGATGTCGACGTTCAGCTGACCGCTCGCTAACGCTACTTCGGTGCAGTGCGCAGCGCCCCGGTGCATTGCTCGCGCCGCCTTCCGACGTAAATTACGAATTCAAGCGTTAACTTTCGACAATTGCGATTTTCGATTCTTTACACTACTTGCGGTACTTTTAAAATTCTCGCAACTTTGGAAGTTAAAAAAAACTTTGAACAATAACATTCTTCAGCATTTAAAAAAATGAAAATGATAATTCATTTCCGGCATTCGACTGTCAACTTAACTTTGATCAAAAATATTTTTCTATTCTATTAAATTTCTGTTAAATTGAAAAAAAAAAAAAAATCTTTTAACACTCACTCAAGTTCACACGAAACTGTTACTTTATTTCTTAAAATATTTTTTCATGACCAACGGTCTCCCAGATACATTGTACTACATTGTATTACAAGATGGTCACTCGAAACTCTAAAATGGACACGAAATTTCAAATCGTCGAATGAAAAAAAAAAAAAAAAAAACAGTCACTAACTGTTATAAAAACACTTACTAAAAAAAAATAAAAAAAATTAAAATAAAATAAAACTTGAATTCTGAGTTATCGAGTTTAACCGTTCTTCATCGGAGATACCTCAGATACGTTTCGTAATAATAACAGAGCGGGTACTCGACCGTACTGGAGTAAATATGAATATAAAAAAAAGTAGGAAGTCGAAATGAATAATTCCAATTGATTATTTCCTTCGCCGGGGTAATTTCGATATTGAAGCGCGCGCGGGCGAGCGCAGCGTGTACAATCGAGGAACCGCCTGTGAGTGGCGGAGAGATAATGTATATGTATATGTATATGTATATGTATATGTATATGTATATGTATATGTATATGAGTTATATTGTAGGTTAACCCATCCACACCGGAGGGGAGGGCGAGGAGGAGAACGCATAACGGTAGTGGAAAATCGTTCTTCGAGGAATCGATTCGGCGAGCTCGTCCGAGCTATTATTCCCGCGTGCGGATTCTCTTCTGCGCGTGCGCGCGTCGAGAGAAGACGAAGCCCGCGAGATCGGCCGCGCGAAAGGATTTTCGAATGCGGGACGAAGAGCGCGTTCCGGGGGAGGTTCGTAAGCCGGAATTATCGAAGGAACGAGTCGGCCGATCGGCCCCGTTCCGCGCGATTAGCTCCGTTAAGCGCGTGCGATCGCGGCGCGAGTGAAGATACTGTTTTCCGTACGATAATGCCGAATGGACGATTACGACGCACTCCGCGGCGTCCAATGAGCAAAATAAACGCTCCGACGATGCACGATCCCACCCCTAAATCGAATTGTCAACGAAAACAATTAAATCTGTTCGTTGCTCTTCACGCAATCACGGACTAGGGAAAAAGATTAAACATTTTTTTTTTAATTTATGTCTTAAACCCTTTAAAGCATACATTTTTTAAATTTATTTTTATTTATTTTTTACAAGTACGAAGTGCAAATACATCGGTTGGTCGTTAATGCATTTTTTCGGAACTGAAAGAGATGATGGGCCGTGCTTTAAAAGTTTAAGCGGTAAACTACTAGGAACCGGAAGTCGAACTTTGAATGGCCGTATCTCGGAAACTGGGCTCGTATGAAAAAAAAAGTTTTATACAAAAAAGTTTCATTATTCGATTGTCCGTCTGTATGATTTTTTTTTTGGGATTTTTGGAAACATCCTAAATCGGTAAAACAATCGATAATGTAAAGTGTTAAATTTTTTACAATTTTTAACAAGTACGAAGTGGCAAATACATCGGTTGGTTATTAATGCACTTTTTTTGAATTCAAAGAGGTGCATCACTTGCGACACACCGCGTTTCAAAGCGTTAAGTCTCGAGCTACATCGAACCGGAAGTCGCACTTCGAACGGCCGTATCTCGGAAACTGGACTCGTACGAAAAAAATGTTCTACACGAAAAAGTTTTGTTATTCTGTCGGCTATCGGCATGATTTTTTTTGGGAATTTTAGAAACACCCCGAATCGCTAAAATAATAGATAATGTGAGGTGACACTTTTTTTAGTTTCCCAAGCTTCTCGAGTAAAAATTCGATTGTATCGCTGCGCGACTATCCGTGCGAATTTTCTTCGCGCCTGGTAACCGAGCGCCGCTATCGGTGGGTCAATAATCGAGCAACTTTTCCGAGCTCGCGCGGCACTGCCCCGGCCCCTTTAAACGCCACCGGTGCAAAAGTTGTCCGCGCAGCTGCACGCAACACGTATAAGTAATAAGTGTAACTGGCATTATAGCTGTATATTGTTACACTTACTATCGCGGCTAATTCGCCGCCGCGTGTTCACACACTGCGAGCCGCCTCGGCTCGCCACTCTAAAACCGATGCCCGTTTTCGATATTTCGTAATCGAGGATACGGATGTGACGCGTGACGCATGCACACGCGATTTTACCGCGCACTGCGCGCGTACCTCGCATTACTTTGCATCTCATCGGTAACGGGGCTGATTCTTTTTCCAGCGATCTTTTTTTTTTTGTATTTTACGGCTCGGCCTTTATCTGACGCACTACATCTTCATATCGCTATCGGCCTCGCGATCTGTAGCTGCAACCTGCAATTTTTCACGCTATCTTCATCTGCGACGCTTTTCCGGCGAACAATGTATCACCGCGGGATTCTTTTTTTTTTTTTTTTTTTTTTTTTTTACGCAACAACGCTTACGGAAATAACCACGTGCTAGTCGTCGCATTTGCAGCTTTTTTCCGTTGACATTTTTTTCTTCAACTTTTGGCACATAAATACCAAACTTAAAGAAAAGAATATTTCGAAAAAAATCTAGTGTAATGTATAAGGGTAGACATATTTTTATTCAGTTTGTTTTTCCAAATAAATGCCTGAAAAACCTTGAATATCTTCAACAACTTAAATTAAAAAAAAAAAAAAAAAAAAAAAATCCAGTAAAATGTGCAACGGTAAACTTTTTTTTCAATTAGTTCTCATAGAAATGCTTTTAAAAACCTTAAATACTTAAATACCCAAATACCTTAAATACCTTAAATAACTAAATACATTAAATGCGTTAATAAAGAAAAAATTCCGAAAGGTCCAATAAAGCGTGCAAAGGTGGAGGGAATAAAATCTACAAAAAGAATAATGAAGTGGCTCGAAGAAATGTGAGGAAATGATGGACGGACGGTGTGCGTTGAATGGTTTTGGATACGTGCAAACGATGGGGATCTTGTGGTCACGCGTACAAGGCACACACGCACGTAAGTGCATAAAAAAAAAAAAAAACCGTCGAAACGACCTGTCTTCCTCGTACGAGCGTATACGCGGTGCATACGATATGCGCGGTACCAGCGCGAGCGGGAGAGAGTCTCGGGCGAGCCGCGAGAGGATGCTAAGTAGCCGGTAGAGAATAATATCGCGCGACTCTCGGGAGCCCGGTCCCGAGCGCAAAGTTATCGTGCCGGTTCGCCACTAAAACATCGTTATATTCCATCGTACGTTATAATACCGCAATCCAGTCACAACCGACCTCTGCAAAACTTCTAAAACTCGTACGAGCGCTCCTTTTCTCGTACACGATCGCTTTCAAAGTGTCCATTAACCATGAATATATCCCGAGAGATTTATCGCGGATATACACAATGTATGGGACATTCAGTGTCGACTCCACCCCGTTATCACTCGGGATCTCTCGAAATTCGTTCGCGATCTTTCACCCTATTTTTCAGACTATACATATACAATCGCAAAAATATAGGAATATAGAAATATAGAAATATAGAAATATAGAAATATGGGAAATTAGAGAAATAGAGAATTAGAGTTTTACTGAAATAGTGAAGTACTAAAATATAGAAATGCTGGGGGTTTGGCATGGGACGACCCATATACAAGGCACGCTTATACAGAGTCGGTGCGCGAGGACGGTCGGTTCTCTCCCTCCGTCGATTATCTATTGCGAACTCGCGCCAGTGTGGGCGTGAGATGCGTGCAGTCTTGTACTGTTCGAAGTACTTTGCTCGGTTCTCCACCGGTCTCCCCACACGGTGCAGTGTGTTATCCGGACGCCGAGATGCAGCGACGAGCATTCATATTTATTTATTTTCATATTTATTTCTTTTTTTTCATCGCGATAATCGTAAGTCCCGGTTTTAACAACATTGTAGCGCGTACTGAAGAGCACTTGTTTTCTTTTCTGCAGGTGTATTTGTGACGGCAGGATGTAAATTACCGAGGGGTTTAAACATCTCATGAGAATCCTATGGAAACGAGTAATTTTTTTTATATTCATAATTTGCATAATTTTTCAATGCTCTACGATCGTTATAGTTTCCATGCGGTCAAATCACAGGCGATCGGGCCTTGATGCAACACTTTTTTTTTTTTTTTCTTTATAATATTTTTTTACGTGCTTGCACATTTAAAAAAAAAAAGTACACATCGGTTAAAAAAAATTGTTGGATTGTTCAGTATATATGCAATGTGATATACAATTATTTCAGATTATTTTATTCGTGTTTATGACGACACTTCAAGTGGCTTTTTTAAAATTGAGACATGAAAACTTTTACGTTTAAAAATCTCATCATGCGCGCAAGTTTTATGGCGGCGAGTATTTTTTTTTATATTCTTAATTTGCATAATTTTTCAAAGCTCCGCGATCGTTATAGTTTCCATGCGGTAGTCTTAACAGACCGGGGCCAGATGTAACATTATTAAAAAAAAAAAAAAATGATGATAAATCCGTGCTCTTTAATGCTCTTCCGGACATAACAAAATATACGTCGGGTTAAAAAATTTGAAAGTTTACTACACACATCGATACGATATTATCGAATAAAAAAAAAAAATCGTGTTTATGCCAACACTTAAAGTTTTCTCTCTTTTTTTAAATTGACACATGAGACTCTTGTCTGTCGCTTTCCTTTTAACGCTTCCTTAATTTTTCGCACCCCATTAACGCCGACGCATTTCCCTCTCCCATTTCTGCCTCGCTGCCGCTCAACAAATACACAACGGGCCGTGACGACGTTCGCCCTCGGGCGACCGGGGCGAGATGCAACACTTGTTTCTCACGTGCTTTTTAATGCTCCAACTTAAAAAAAAAATATACATGGCGTAAAAAAAATTGTTAGATCCTTCACTATGCATGTCAATGCGATAGCATAAAATGTTTTTTTCGCATTATTTTTATTCCCTTTCGTGCCAACACTTAGAGTGGCCTTTTTTTTCAGACATGAAAATTCTTATCCGGCGCTTTCCTTTTAACGCTCCTTTAATTTTTCGCACCCCATTAACGTCGACGCACTTTTCCTCTCCCATTTCCGCAACACTGCGCGCTCTACAAACATACAACGGGCCGTGACGACGATCGCGTTCTTAGTTACTTTTTTTTTTTTTATTTAATTTAATCTCCAGACGATCTCTCGTTGCGGAACACGCCGCTCGCTGTCTGGATCATTACATTGTATACTCAGCGCCGAGTTTAGTAGATCATCGCGATCCATTTTTTTTTTTTTTTTTCTTACCGCCGCTTCATTCTCTTCGACCACGCAACGAATTTTTTTTTTTTTTTTTTTTTCCATTTTTTCGTTCCCCCTCCGCTCGCAACTTGGCTAATTCGCACAATCTTTCCCGCTTCGTGCGCACTTCCTTATCCGACGGCGAGACTCGAGCACGCGCTATCGAATTTCGACGCCCGAACAGCCTCGCAATTCGCGGTTTCTCAGCGTAGCTCGTTGAATTCAAACGCGTCGATATTTAGACCATTTTCGCTTTTCCGGATGAAAATTTTGAATGACGACTATTTTTGATTTTCTTCGTAATTCGTTATTCGATGTCAATTTTTTATTATTATTTTTTTTTTTAATAAAATATCGTCAAATGTTGTCGATTTTTATTTGGCGTATTTGGGCCTTTTTATTTCTTTTAATTCGGAATTTTTATTCGGCTTATTTGGGCATTATTATTTATTTTATTTAGGGATTTTTTATTGGCTTATTTTGGAATTTTAAAAAATTTTATTTAGTGATGTTTATTTCTTTTATACTCGCCGAAATTATCGAATTCCGATGCCGTAACTCGAGCTCTGACGCAGCTCGTCGAACTTAAACGCGTCGGTCATTCAGGCCATTATTTTTTTCTTGATAAAAATTGTGACAAAAAATATTTTCAAAATTTTTCGCGATATCGTTATAATTCAACTTTTATTTTTTTGCATTAAAAATCGCGAAATTTCGTCGACTCCAATGGTCGCCGCAGTCTTCGCGGTTAAATCGTCGGTGCTCTCGGCACCGGCGTGATTATACAACCGGAGATATCGAAAAAAGATAATAATAATAACAATAATAACAATAATAATAATAATAATAATAATAATAATAATAATAATAATAATAATAATAATAATAATAATAATAATAATAATAATAAACGATAATTCATCGGTATATACGAAGCGAGACGATAGTTGGAATTAGAAGCGAGCGGTGTTGCGCGAAACTAGTCGCAATCGTCCGCGAACGTTTTCCCACGATCTCTGCGTACCCGGGCGGCGAAGGAGGAGGAGGGCGGGGGGGGGGGGGAGGGAGGCGCACTATCCGCGAGTCACGTATCAGATGTGATCTCACAGAGTGCGGCGGCAATGATTTTTGCATCGCCCGAGATAATCTATAGCCTCACGCGGACGACTCTCCCGAGCCTCCCACTCGATCACTGCAGAGTCTGCATCTCCGTACTCTCGTACCCCACTGCAATTTCGAAGGTTAATTTTTTTTTTTTTTTTTTTTTCTCTCTGAGACTAAATGAATATCCGTGGCTCAATCGATCAGCGCCGTTCGCAGCGTTGTCTTCGATTGACAAATGATAAATGATAGTACCAAAATTTGTATGCAAATGCAGACGTCGTCGCTCGGATACGAATCTCGGTTATTTTATTTATATTTTAATTTTTTTTTTTCTTATCTCTTCACGATAACGATCGCACGAAGAGAGGAGAGGTAGCGTCGCTGGGCCATCAGCTGTGCAGGACACAATTGGATGTATTTGTACATATATATTTGTATATGTGCATACATAAATACATACATATATATATATATATATATTTCCAGTACGACGACCGGTGCTCCTCTCGTCGCAATTTAAAAGTATAATCCTCACCGTTGTTACGGTATTAGCATACACCGCCGTCTAATAAGCAACGCAAATGAAACTCAAACGCGGGCGCGCGGATGGTTATAGATCGGAATTGCGATGTCCTTGCAGCCCGCAGGAGCAGCGAGGGGGGAAGGACCGCGGGATAAGGCGAGCCCGAGTTTCGATAATTGCATAACTGCGCGTCATCGCTCGACTCGTCCCGCTCGGCCGGTAATCCGTTCTCCTCTGCTCTCGTCGAACCAAATTTGCCGGACATCCTCGTTGAGACGATACCGACCACTGAGAATTTTTTTTAATACATTTTTAAAAACCTTCCTCCATTTTATTTATTTTATTTAGTTGATGCCACGATTTTTTTTTTAACATAGCATAGCATAACGTAGATCGACGTGAGATTAGCCAATTGGCCATCGACCAATATATTGTCAATAAGCAAATAACTATATATACCGTAATATGCATATATATATTGTCAATTAGCCATCGACCAAAGTCCTTCAGCCAACCTTGTATCATTAATTTTATTAAATTTTATCGTCATATCATGAAACTAAATTATCGTGGAGGTCCAAAGTCGACAATGTCAGTGTCTACTTTAGAAGCGCAGTATGTATGTCGTCTGGGGTACTTTTGTACCCCATGCATGAGTTCTACAGTTAAGATTAAAAGAAAAACAAAAAAAAAATGTTTACAAACCTTTCGTCCCAATTCTTTACACCGAAAGAAGCAAAAGTTTCTCGAAACACGGAACGACCCATGTGCCTTCACAACAGCGATCTTCGCACCCGATATAATTTCCGATGCCGATTCGTCTCGTATTTCGATGCGAGGAAACGGTTTCGATATTCGAGGCCGCGACTCCCCGTTGCTCGTTCTACGAGCGGCAGTTCGACAGGGACGAGTCCGCCGGTGTCACGAAATTGCCGAGATTTGCCTCTCCGTACGATCGAGGAAACTGGAGAACCGGTAGGGAGTGAGGAGGGAGTCGTTGCAGAGAAGACCGAGGCTTCCGTTGTCGTTTACCATCGTTACCGGGCTTGGCATACGCGAACACGACACCGCATCGTCGAACTATACTCTCACTCGTCGCTCGATCCATGCGCGAGCGCTTGCACTTGCACGGCGGAACGGTGCGTTTGCCGAGTTGTGTAGGTGCATCGTCGAACCGTGTCATCTGGCATATCGGCGATCCGCAAATAGACCCGCTCTATCCTCTGGTGTATAAACTCCGTCGAGAGTTTCCATGCGTGGCGCGCGCGTTGATTTGTGCGGGAGGAGGAAGCCGATCCGTTCGAGGCTGCTGTTGCTTTCCCCGGTCAATGCCGATCGTTCCCACGGGTACAGATCGTCGAGACCGAAGGGGGATTACATCGAATCCGAGATTATTGCCCGGCTCTGGGAAGATAATTTACCACAATACCGGACTTGTTTGCCTATTGTTATTTTGCTATTGGAACGATTCTATTTATTTTATCCTGGGATTTTTATTTGGCTTCTTTGGGCTTTTTCGTTTCTTCTATTCAGCGATTTTTATTTGGCTTATTTGGGCATTATTATTTATTTTATTTGGGCATGTTTATTTCATTTCTTGAGAGATTTTTTTTTTACGCCTATATTCCGGACAGAACGCCCCATGTATGTTGCATCTGATTGGAGGATGCGAGGTCGGTACGGACGGAGAAAAAAGGACGAAGAAAAAGCTTCGGCTCGGCGCGTCCATAAAACTCCACCGCTTATCTTTTATTTAGGCTAGCGCAACGTGCTCGCTTCGACCGTCACGGTCTCCGTTCCCGGACCGTTTGAAAAAAAAAAAAAAAAAAAAAAAAAAAAAAAAAAAAAAAAAAGAAACATGTCGACCACCTTATTCCCTCGTGTCTATCTGCGTAACGTAACGCGACTCGTCGAGTATCGTAAGCACATTCTCCGATTCCACAGCAAACCCGAGAGCGGCGTTGCTCTTTCTCGCTATCCTAATTGCGCGATAAGATTGGCTCATGGGAATTTTATTCTCGTTCACTTATCAATACCGCGCTCGAAACGCGCACATCCTGGACGATCCTCTACGCCCGACGGATACGTAGAAAAAAAAATATATCACGTCTTTAAATTACAACTGCCATTGAGAAAAATAAAATCATCAGAAAATATTAACCCTCTTGATGGTCGGTAATTTTGTATAAAAAAAAAAAAAAAAAAAAAATATGTTCCCCTTGGACATGCTGCCCCATATAGGTAGCCGTCGGAACATATGTTTAGCGGAACGTTTCTTCTCCGCCGAAGGCCGTGGAACAACTCCTCCTACCGAGTCCCGAGACGAGGACTTCCCTTTAAAAGAACCGACTACCGTTTCGCTAATATGGAATATTCTCGCTGCGCTCGCCGGATCAGAGCAACTTTTCGCCACAGTCACGCTCGGTTCCGCTCGCTCCCTGCTACAGCCGCGCGACGATCCTCCTCGCCTTATTGGCTAGCGTCCCGAGTCTAACGACGCGCGCAGGATCTTTCTCCAGCGCCCTGACTGAGCGCCCAAACTTTACCTCTCCGTAACTCGACAATTGTGCGTCATAGGAAAAAATCTCAAAGGAACAATTCTTTCAGTTTTCAACCGTGAGTACGATCATATGGGTTTCAGGCTCGAATTTTGAGAAAAACTGTACAGCCACCCCATCTGCATACGATTATCCTCATTGGCTAGCGGTCCAAGACTGACGACGCGCACGCCATCTACCTAGCGCTCTGACTGAGCGCCCAAACTTCAACCGCCCCCAACTAAAAAAATGATGCACCTTGGGGAAAAATGTCCAAGGAACAGTTCTTCCAGTTTGCATCCGTGAGTTCAATCCAATCGGTCTCGAGCTCGAATGTTGAGAAATCCTGTACATCCGTCCTAGCGAAGCAACCGCAGCAGCGCGCATCGTCTGTGCGAGATAATCTGCACCCGTGCAACTCATTAGCTAGTGCTCCAAGCTTAACGAGGTGCGCGCCATCCATCCCTAGCGCCCTGACTCAGCGCCCAAACTTCAATCGCTCCTAACTCGACAATTGTGCATGTTAGGAAAAAATGTCAAAGGAAAAATTCATTCAATTTTCAACCGCGAGTACGATTCAATGGGTTTCGAGCTCGAATTTTTAAAAATCCTGTACACCCATCCTAGCGAAGCAACCGCAGCAGCGCGCGTCGTCTGTGCGAGATTATCAGCGTTAACGTACCGGCCAGCTATGATAATTCAAGCGTGCTTGAAAAATTACCGATTACGGATTCAAGGCCTCGACCGACAGCGATTAGCCGGTATTACGACTGACACGCCACCATAGCCTCGCTCACCACCGCAACCCGTTCAAAGCCAGCCCCCTCCCTTCTCCCTCGACGGTGATACGTGTTTAATTTCAAATTAAACAGAGGAAAGAAAAATCAACCGCAGCCTTCCGATGCAGCTGGTCCGAGGGCTGGTCTCTCAGCTCTTGTTGGTCACGATACCAAGTCGCATTTGCATGCCTCTAGGTATGCAGCTCTCGGATATCGCGGCGCAACGCGTTCCGACCGCGGCCGAGCCTCCCGATAGTCTCGGGTAAAAAGTAGGCCAGGAACGCGCGTGAAACGCACAAGGCTCGATATAACTGCACGTGTTCTATAAAATGTTTCGTATTACGCTTCCTCTTCCACCCCGGCGATCATCGGTGTGACTTTAACGATGCTGTAACTCATTTGCAAATTAAATTTTATCGAGAGCCGGCAATGTTTTTTCCGCCACGAGTCGATCCTTTTTTTTTTTTTTTTTTTTTTTTTTTGCCTCGGACTAGAAGGTGTGGGTGATATTGAAATTTCGATGATCTTCGAGACGGAGAATGACGTATGGAAATCTCGTTGAATACCGAGAAACGATTAGAGCGCGACTCTTCGGAGGCAGGGTTAATGTGTAATGTGCCTCTTTGTGCTGCGAGCAAGGACATTGTCTCGGTTCGAGGATTCCTTTTTTTTTTTTTTTTCTTTCTTCTCTTCCGGAGGAATACCACCGAGAGAAGGAGAAGGAGGCGGAGATGAGACCAGAGGGAGATCATAAAGAGCACCGCGCGTGCGAGCGCGTCTTCTATATTCAGAAGACAGCCGGTACGCTGACCAGGAATAAACGATTCGAGGCCGCGTGAAGCGATTCGCGAATTCAAGGTTCGAACGCTGAGAAAATTATATACGGGTAATTCGAATCGGAATCTTCTTCGGGTTATAATATCCACTCGAATCGAGCGTCGCTAACCGCGGAGGTGCTCGATCCTACGGCGAATTCACAACCATCTTATTTCATAATAATGATAATAATAATAATAATAATAATAATAATAATATTTTATTAATCATTTTTATAATAATCATTATTAATTCTTAATAATTCGTCGAATAATAATAAATTTCGAACTAATATAAAAATAATAAAAAGCGTGAAATATATTCGATACTACCATGAAATTTCCAACCATCTTAGTTCACAACGATAACAATAATTTTTATTAATCACTTTTATAACAATTATCATTGATTCTTAATAATTCGTCCAATAACAATAAATTTCAAACTAACATAAAAATAATAAAAACAGTGAAATATTCGATATTACGACGAATTCCCAACCATATTATTTCACAATAATTGCCATTGTTAATTAATAATTTTTATAATAATAATTAATTTTTGAAAAAATAATAGCTAGTTCGACAATCTTTAGTCGATTATGCGAATGAAGTGTTAACTTCGGCGAAACATTAAGCATCATTTCAGCCGATATTTTTGATTAAATTCTGACCTTTAATAATTGTCCCTAAAAGTGCCAACTCGAAAGTTTCGAGAGCGTAAACAACGTGAATAAAAAAAATTGAGCGATAATACGAAATTATGAACGCTGCCAATTGCTCTTGTAGGCTGAATCTCTACTATCGGAGCTCGTTTCCGTCGCAAATAGATCGTTCTCGCGCTCGCCGCCGACATTAGCGTACGGCATCGCAAGAGCAACTCCCGTATGCGCACGAGACACGGACACATAACGCACAAAACTCCATTACTCTTCGTGGCGAGCGGCGAGAGAGGGGAATCCGTGACAAGACGGGAGACAAACGATTCGCACTTTCAAGGCCGAACGGGAGATTGTTACGCCAGTGGATTTCGTGAACGCGAGCGATTAGAGAAGAGCCGAAAGTCCGAGAGACGGCGAGGCAAGGCCGAGCTCTGCGTCGCGACCACTTCGCAGTGATCAAATCAGCTGCGATGTCATTAAAGAACAAATTTTTAAAAAATCACTTTAATTACTTTCGTCTTTCAAAAATTTTGCACTCAATTTGAAGTCAAATTTGCGCTTGTTGTTCAAAGTGCGAAGAAACGTTAACGTTCTTCGCACAAGTTTCATTAAAAAGCGATTGTAATTGATTGTTTTTTTTCTAATCCGAATTTAATTCGAAGTCAAATTCGAACTTTTTGATTGGAGCATGAAGAAAAGTTAACTATTCCCTTTTTGTTAGTTCAAAAAAAAAAAAATCATCTTAATTACATTTTTGTTTTTCAAACATTTGATTTTAATTTGAAGACAAATTTGAACTTTTTGATTAAAGTGCGAAGAAACGTAAACTTTCGTCACCTCTTTTAAGTGAAAACAAAAATCATTCTAATTGGATTTTTTTTTTAAGAATCCGAACTTGACTTGAAGTTAAATTTGAACTTTTCGATTGGAGCATGCAAAAAAAAAAGTTAATTCCCTTATTGTTAATTAAAAAAAAAAAAAAAAAAAAAAAAAAAAAAAAAAAAAAAACAAAGATAATTTTAATGACATATTTTTTGTTTTCTCAAAATGAGAATTTCATTTGAAGTAAAGTTTCAACTTTTCGATCAAAGCTGCGGAAAAAAAAGAGGGAGTTAATTATCGTCTCTTTTTGTGTTTTTCGACTTGCCATCGGCCGGCTCGTACTTTCTACGCGCAGTGCCGATGTAAATCATTGCTGCGCGGCTCGCGAACGAGTTACGACTTCCTGGGGAGTAGAGCAAAGCGCAGCGGTAGTAGTAGCGGCAGTGATGTACGGACAGTTACTTAATATACACAAGCTGTGCTCCCGGCCAGTCGTTCGTTCGCTCGCTCGGGCTCGCTCGTGTATATTACCTTCACCCCCCCCCCCCGCCCATTTCCCCCTCCCCTTGTCTTTATCACTCGTCCCGTGCCTCCTTTCGGCTCGGTGTCGCGCCTCTCTCAATAATTTTCGCCGTAATCGCGATAAGTCGTTTACGTTTCCGGTGGCTGCGAAACTTACCGAGAAACTCGCTCATCTTCATTCGAAATTACAGCGAACTTACGCATCGCTGATTCTAGCTTCGAAGCTACTTTGGCGTCGTATCTGGAGTTATTACGGATAACGAAACGGCCGGAAGGGAACGAGGAAAAAAAAAAAAGAGGCGCAATATTTTTATTTCATTCTTTATTCCAATATCTTTAAACACTCCGAGGACTTGGATTTTTCATTCTCGCAGAGGGTTAAGGAGAATCGACGGTATGGAGCAAAAAATTCGATTGAAAAAAAAAAATTCATCATACCGGTCTTGAATCACATGCAATCCTGAAAATAGGTTAAATGGACCTGAAGTGAAGTCATCTTTGGTTCTCTCAATGGATCAGCTCTCGACCGGAGAGGTTGAGCCTGGCGCTGACAAAGTGAGCTTTGCATCGATAAATCATTGAGTTTGGACGGTAAAGTGCGGTTTTTGCGTGTTTTACACGGACTTTGATGCTTCGTCTAATCAAAGCTATTTTTTCAAAACTCTAAGTTGAGTCGATAGTAGTAAATTAGTGATCTTTTGTCTCGGAACCGACTGGCTCAAATGTTGAACTTAGGACGCTACGATCAAAGTAGACCGTAGTAGAAATAAAAAATAAATAAACAAAAATAAAAAGGACAAGTTTGCCGGTCGGGGAAAACTGGCGTGCGCTTAAATGAACCGTCAACTTTTAAATTGTATTGCAAATCAACTATACGGTCAAAATTGCTCAAACTTCGTGAATAAATGCTTAGAGTATTCATGCAGAATCATGTAGAACATATTAAAAAATTCCTTAAGTTGGATTCTGTCCGATAGTCAACTTCTAAATTCTATTACAAATAAACTGTAAACTATACGCTAAAAATGGCAAAGCCTTCGTGAATGGATGCGCAGAGTGTTCACGCAGAACATTTAAAAAAATTGATTCCTTACGTTGGATTTTCTCTGATAGTCGATTCACCTTAATCGTTAGGAAAAACGAAGACAAAAAAAAAGAAAAATAATTGATACCTCATTACCGACCGATGGTAATAAATTTATCGAGCCATTGGTAGATGCAGCAGACGAAAAGGAAGGAAAAAAAAACACTGTGTCTCCGAATGCAGACTTCTGTTCGGGAAGTCCCCACGACGAATACTAATTAATACTTCGTACACTTCGCGGAATACAAATGCCGATTCGCAGAAACTCGCTGGGAGGACTCGTGTATCGGTTAATGGTAGGAAAAAAAAAAGAGGATTGCGTGCCTATCGGTCACGCCGTGGGATCCGCGATCCCGTCGGCGCCAGTCAATGCCTACATCATCCAACCGTCCGAGGATAGAAAAAAAAAGAACCTTTACCGATTTTTCCGCAATTCGCACGTACGCTCTTGAAAGCTTTGCGGTCGCTTCCATTGTTCTCACGGCTTCCTGGTCAGCGAAGTGTTGTTTTTCGAAGGAGCACCGCTCACCTCGTCGGGAAGTCGCTTCGTGGGAATAGAAAAAAAATATATATAAAGAAAAACACGGAATCGTCATTTCACTCGGAAGAGCCAAAGCACCGAGAACGTGAGAAAGAAGTGCAGCGAAACAGGATCCGCGGTCCATTTAACCGACCGTCAGTTCCCCTCGTCTGGCGAAGATGTGCTTTTTATTTATTTATTTATTTATTTATTTATTTATTTATTTATTTATTTATTTATTTATTTATTTATTTATTTATTTATTTATTCATTTATTTATTTATTTATTTATTTATTTGCGAGTTTGCACCCAATTAGAAGACAACTTTCTCGTCGTTTTCGTTTCTCATCGTCTCAGGACCAAAACATGTTCTTTTCCGGAAACCAGAACGGCAGAATGCAGTGGTCTTCGAAACTCAATACACTAAATCTAGTCTTTACGAATCCAATAAATTAGATTCTGAGCTGCTCCATTTGCCTTCTCCCCGTTTTCAATAAATACTAAAAAAACAAAAAATCCCTTTTCTATTCCTTCAGATTCAACGTGCCTCGCTCAGCGGCTGTTGCAGCCCGAACAGTACGGCAAGAGGGGAAGGGGGGAGGGAGAGGGGGGGGGACAGTCGCATTTGTACCGATCGCACATATTACATACTGTACATATTACATACTGTACATTCATACCGCATATTTGCATACTGTACATTTTTCTTATATTTCATTGTATTTTTCGCGTATTTTTATTCGGCACGACCGAGCGTAAGCGAAAAGAAGTGCCTTATACATTCGTCAACGCAAAATCTCTCACTGTCTGAAAACTAAATAATATCAGTATAACTTTGCGTTTTGACCATTTTATAAGTAATTTCAATAGTTTTTTAGCAGTGTGTGTGTGTGTGTACGTGTGTGTATGTGTTTATCCGCTGTACAAGTGAACGGCTCTACCGATTTAGCTCCAATTCCGTTTATTCATAATATTTTATCTTGTTTTCATGCGTTGCTTTTTTGTTTGCGTTCGTATCTTGGTGCACGAAATAAACGAATCTACGAATCTATCTACCCTCTGACGAATCGAGCAGGATAAGCATGGAGCCGTGCACGAGTAGTGTCGGTGGTGAAACTTACGTATTATTATATATTATTCGCCATTAGCCTGCAGCTGACGGAAGTGAGAGACTTAAGGTCACGCCGAGAGGCAGGCCTGCATCTCAAACACGGTATCGTGGCCTTCGGCTACACCGCTCCCGGCAGTGGAACGAGCGCCGCCGCAGCGGAGCAATTGTGCGTGTAGCACAACGCGTCGCGAACACATGGATCCATGAATATAGATAAATGTAGAAACGTGTACGAGCGGCATGCGTGCGAGAGAGCCTAAACGCGGTGCGCGACAATGTCGGACGGCTTATACGGAGGCGAGCGGAACGGCGGCGTTAAAGATCGAGAGGACGAAAGAGGAAAGAGCAAAAAAAAAAAAAATGAAATAAATCATTCGAGAGGTTCTGAAAGGTCTCTGGAAAATTCCAGTCGAGCGGCAATTTTTTTTTTTTTTTTTTTTTTTTTTTTTTTTATCTCGCGCTGATGGAAGCTACCACCACGTGGGATTGAATGTTCGGGGATAATAGAAAGGGAGTAAAAATTATCGGTCTCAGTGTGCGAAGTTCTTGATGCGGACTTGAAGAATCGAGGAGCAGCTGGGAATGTTCCGGAGATAACGTTGAAAAATGAAATTTCTTTATTTTCTTATGAAAGATGAATAGTGGAATTTTCATATTAGTTTTCTTGTAAAAGTTGAAAATTGAAATTTTCATATCGTTTCCTCGTAAAAGTTGAAGATTGATATTTCCATATCGTTTCCACATAAATGATGAAAATGGAAATAAATCCGTACATTTTATCTACTGGATTTTAAGTTTTTATGCAAAAACTCGTACATTAAATTTAATGCAGAATTGCAATGAAAATTTAATATACTTTGTCATTAAAATCTAAGTACTTCGATGGTGTAATTAAAGTAAATGATTAAAAATAAAGTATCGCCAATGTTTTTAATGCACAGAACAATTTTTTTTTTCCTCACAATTGAACATGAAATTTAACATCCCACTTTTGCATAAAAACTTCCAGTTACATTAAATTTCTTTACATTAAATTTCATACGAATTATTTTTTACACTGCACTTCGGCGATAACAGAGAGTAAAAAAAAAAAAAAAGATGATTCATTTCAGAGAATTCGAATTTCTCGACTCGTATTCTCGGAATCGACGAGTGGTCGTAAAGTCGCAGAGGGAAAAATCTGAAAAAAAATTCACGTTGGTACCCAGAAGTGTACTTTCTTCGATGGCTCGGTTAAAAAAAAAAAAAAAATGACTGGAAACATTCGTGCCATTTTCGTAGTCGAACGAAGGCGACTGTCGATACGCCTCGCAACGCCGCTCGACGCGGCCAGCCGTCGTTGCGTGTCTCGTCCGACTCGTGGAAACACACGCCGTTCTGTCCGCCCGCTGGTCAGCGACGCGGATACGGGCACCCAGCTCGTATAATAAACTCGTATACAGCAGTTGCAGCTGGTTAGTAAAAGCATCGATTGTAAATTGAGAGCGACTCTGGTTTAATCGCGACTTCGGAGCCTGTGAGAAAAACGGGTTTTCGCGGGTAAGCCTCGCTTCGCGGGGAGACTCTCGGCGATCGCTCGTTCGTAAAGTCACGGTGGTGTTTTTATTTATATTTTTTTTTTCATATTTTTTATTTTTTTTTTATCTCTCTCTCTCTCTCTCTGTGTCTCTCTCCCGACCGAGGATAATTACACACATAATTATACATCTATCAGATATCCACACTGTAACCTTCGATGTGTTATTAACACTGTAATCGTTGATTATCGAAACTCCAGATCTCGAGGCACGACTTTCAACTCTGCCCGCACGCAACGGACACCGAAGCGGGCACTTCAAAAAATAAATACATTAATATATATATAACGGAAATAAATAAATTCGTAAGACAATTGTCATTATTTTATTTCTTTCTTGATGCAAATTAATATTTGCAAAAAGAGAAAAAAAAATAAATTAAAAACAAATTGTTTTATTAATTTATTTATTTTTGTCGGAATTTCACTTCCGCTCGGTCGGTAAACCGGAAGTGCTGTTCGGCAAGTACCGCGCGGGGCGCTCGATCGTGCGATTCGATTCGTAACGCCGGGAGTATTTCGAGGTGAAACATATATATATATATATATATATATATATATATATATATGTATATATATATATATATATAATCCAGGGTTTTGCGGCATTTTCATGAGATCTCGGCTCGTTCGCCGAGTTCTCTGGATTCCCCGAAGGTTAATATTGCCATATAGACACGAGCTTCTGCGCGAGTCGCGCACGTGAGCGTGGCTTATTCCTTCCTGGTTTAGAGCTGACGCCGTTTTAACTCCATTTACGGCGAGAAATGGAGGGGGAGAGAGAGAGAGAGAGAGAGAGAGGAGTTTCGATCGCGATCTGCGGAAATCGCGGAGTTCTCTCGGAGAACAATTTTTGCAAATGATTTTTTCTTCGATGTAAAAATGAAAAAAGAAATTTTATAAGTTTCCTTTAAAAAAAAAAAAAAAAAAAATTGAGCGGTGCCAGCGGGCACAAATAAAGAACGGTTGCGATATACATTAAATGCCGAGAGAATTCGCAAAGCTCGTCGAGCATGGGAACGGGAGGCGTTCCCTAATTGATTTTACGCGAGAAACCACTTACGCGATGTGCCATCGCTGCCCTCTTATAGCTGACTATAGACGAAATTAGAAACCCATTAGCCGATGTGCTTGTACAAATCTGCGGAGTATAGTTGCGAGAGTAGCATCGAGGCGATAAAACATCCGCGATTATCCGTCCGGCAGAAAAGCGGCCTTTCGACCTCCCGAACATGGGCGAATTTTATTTTACTTCATTTTATTTGTATGGACGGGCAAAGCACTTTTTACATAAAATGTACAGCAGCGAGTGGGAGTGAGGTATTGGAATGGTAATCACGGTAGTTGAGAAATTGAAGAATTGAGAAATTGAGCAGAAGCTCTATTTAATATTTTTTCTTTAATTTAAGTTTGGTAATTAGAAATTGCATGTCGTAGTGTTTATCGGCAGTGGGGAGAAGGGTTCGGTGCGAAACTACGCGAGGAGACGAGAAGGGACCCTGAAACGCGACTGGCATTATAGGAGGCGCATCGCCGTCCTTTGAAATCACGGGCATCAACCTAATTGCTAACCAAAGCTAATGCCTCGCCCCTGAATATGTATATATGCTTCAGCATGCCTCCGGCGGGAGGGACGCGTACATACATTCAACAACGCGAATGCATTCATCACATCCGCGGACGAATGCACGCACGCACGCACGCTTGTTGCAACGGGCTGGGACAGAGGGATACCGCCGCCGCTGCTGCCGGTGGTGCTGCGTGCAACTAATACCGAGACGTCCGGACAAACAAAACAATGCTTCATGCACGGGGCTATACCGCATGAATTAATAATTCCATGCGAAGGCCTTCCTACATCAATTTCTACATTAAATTCACGCATAAATGTCCATTCATGCCGGCTGTCGAGAGTGGAATAACTGAATACAGGAAAGCTAAAGATAGGTTAGAATAAGAAATTGTCGTTCCAGTTATCGAGCCAGAAGTTCGTTAACATAAGAAAATTCGTTAAAATAACTGCTGGATCGTATTCGGGACACGATTCTGAGCAAATTATCCCCCGGAAATTTTTCTCCCACGTCCATAGTTTCAGAGATACGAACGTCGAACCTTTCTCCCGAAAATGCCGCGCTCTGATTGGCCGAGAACTTTGACGCTCGGTATCTCGGCAACCGCTCGTCCCACGAAGTTTTGCCCGAGGAAGAGTTTGTTCCGTTTTCGACCCGCAACAAGATCCCAACGTTACTTTCCCCAAATTTGCTAATCACTCCACACCCCACCAAAAAAAAAAAAAACCGTTTTTCTCCACGCACTCGCATATGTGATCGCATATTTCTTTAAATTCCGACAAATTGCACGCGCCTTTACATTGTCGGATCGCATGTACAGTAAGGTGTACGCGTCAAAGGGCAAAGCGGATTCACGGACCGCAGTGCAGTGTCCTGCGTGACGAGTGCAGAAAGAAACGAGTCGGCTCGCACGCAACGCTCTCTTCGCCACGCGGTGCAGCAAGGTGGCTCGCGTCTCTCTTGCTCGACCTACCGGGGGAGCGCGCACGCCAGTCCGACAGATAAAGATCGAGGTGAATCCAAAGACGATGATGAGCCCTGGCCGCCACGCCAGGTGGTGCCATATCGGGGTTAGCATAACTCAACGCATCAAAAAGCATTGTGGCAAATGCATACACGCGTTGCCACGTATCGGATCGCGGTGCCTCGCCTTGACTTACATTTCCACACGGCTTATAATCTCTCTTTTCCTTTCCTCTTTCTCCCTTTCGATGTGTATAATTTTTCCTCTTCCTGCAAAGATCCGGCCGCAGAGTTCTCACAACTCTCGTCGATAATCCCGCCGCCTGTCCGCTCCAACTGCGCGGTTATTTTCTCCTCGGAATCGGAACAGCTCCGCTGTTAACCGGTGAGAGCTCTCGCGAATTCTCTCCTCCTCGATAAACATAGACGATTGAAACAAACTTTTATATCCTCGGACTACATACTGGCGGGTCGGCACTATAAAGCTGCCGAGTAGAGCGGCGATCAACTGGTGGCGGAGTTTGGCACGGAGCCCTGGAAACGCTCTCGGACGAGCCGTGGAGGGGATGATTTTTCATTGAAGAAACGCAGTTTAATGGATGAAGCGGAGCTCACTTGCCGCGGTTTAAAAGAGGTGCGGCGCTTCGCTCTCGTCAAACAAGTGCTACATTTTTTAAGTCGTTTATACGAACTTTTACGCAAGTGTTGATTATAGCGGATGGTTACACTGTAAAAAAAAAAAAAAAAAAAAAAAAAAATTGTAAATTTAATATACGGAAAATTGAAATTTCCTCACATTATTTACATTAATCGAACATTAATGTACTTTTACTGTAAAATTACAATACGAGATATTAAGATTACAAATCTTTCGCCTGAAATATAAAAAAAAATTTCCATAAAAACCACTAATTTTACTGTAAAATTGCAACGCATATGTATTTGAAATTTCAGAAGCAGTTTATGTAAAAAAGCTTCCAATACTGTTCAGTAATTTTCAAACAAATTTTTTTTTACAGTGTATTTGTATTGTAGCAGATATTCTTAACCTAGAGAAACATTACTTGCAATGGGTTTTCAATATCGTAAATTGGTTTTTTGATAGTTTTTCGTAAAGGTGGATATTTGTTCAGTTTTTTTCAAAGCATGATCTTCAGTTTTGGCTCGATTTTGATGTATTACATCACATTCTCTCCCTTGAAAGATGCTCTACGAATTGAACACCTATTCGATAGTACTTTCCCTTTAAAAACGAGAGCCTTTTGCTCATCCATCAACGAAAGTCCTTCATGAAAAAAGTCTCAAATTAATCGACTGAAAAAACATAATAAAAAATCGGTAGCAAAAAAGTCTGACATTAGGAGACTTCAAAAATGTGGCACACATTTGACTAGTGTGAAGCGCTCGACCGCGTAAAAATGAGCAAACCAGAAACTGTCCTGCAAAAAAAAAAAAAAAAATGATTCAAAAAATCTGAAAAAAATTCTTGAAGATGAACATCGAGTTTCCCGATCCGGCATCCAAAAATTTGTAACGTTTCATCGAAGCGGTTACATAGACGCTTCACCCTAACGGAAGCGTGCCGAAGGGTTTTCGGTACTTCTCGGTGCTTTTTACAGGAGATTATACGGTATGGAAAAAAAAAGAAGAAGAAGAATAAGTAAGGGCGGAAAAAAAAATGATGATTTAAGAGAGTCGGAGTTACGGTGTGCTCTTTACGACCCTAGATGCTCCGCTGATACCTCCGCGGGAAGGGCCGTGTCTTGGCGTTGTTTTTATTTCCTCACGTTTTTTTTTTTATTCTTTTTTCTGCTCTCGCCGAGCTGCGAAGAGGGCTCGAGGACGAGTGAGAAATTTAACGTTGACGCAGGTGCCACCCCGCATTTTTGTACGACATATACCTCGTGTACGCGACGGAGGGACTCGTGAAAAACTCATATTTTTCCTCGAGAGGTCGTAACTCCGTTTCTCTTCTCCGACGTCGGGATCGCGGCGACACGAAATGAAAAAAAAAGAAAGAAAAAAAAACTGTAAAGCCCTACGAACGAGTTCTCACTCGAGTTCCGGGTAAGGAACGAAACATCTTCGGAGCACATGCGTGAGAGTGGAGGATTTTTTTTTTTTTTTTTTTTTTTTTTCGTCGACCGCTCGTCACGTGATAACGATTGAGGAGGTCGTTGACCCGAGGCCGGGGGGATGCAGCGCGACTATGTGGGCAGCGCGAAGAGGCCATTACCGTAAGATGGATAAATAAAAAGAGACAAAAATTAAAAAAAATAAAAAAAATAAAAAATCCGTATAAAAATAAGATAAAACAAACGGGCGATGATTGAGGCGATCCTTCGTCACCGATTGCATTTTTACCGGCGCCTCTCTCGATGCTCTCTCGCCTACGACCTCCCGCCGATATAACCAGTTCGACGAGTTTCTCTCGACGCCCCTTTGCCCGATTACCGCTTCGCGTCTCTTCCAGCTAATCCGGAAGAACAATGTTGATAACTTCAGCCAGTCGGTTCTCGGATCTCAGGGCGGGGGAGGGGGGAGGGGGGCGACAAAACTTCCCGTGAGAACTTACTTCTAGCGAGTCGGGTGTCCGGTGTTCCGGGCGAAGATCGAATCTGAACGCCGCCCGGTCGGTCCGCTTCTTCACTCGCCAGACCATTCGGCTCTTTTTTTCTCCACCGATATCCCGTAACTCTCAATCGTCTACGAACTTTGACGTTACAAACATATTCACGAGCCGAATCTGGAGCAGACATTATAATAACAATAACGGCATTAGTTATAATAGCAACAGCTATAATAGCAATAGCTATAGTAACAACAGCTATAATAGCAATAGCTATAGTAGCAATAGATATAGTAGCTATAGATATAGTAGCTATAGATATAGTAGCTATAGACATGTAGCTATAGCTATAATAGCAATAACTATAATATCAATGACGATAGTACCAATGGCAATCGTATTAGTGGCATTAATACCAATGGCGATAATATCAATGGCAATAGTACCAATGGCGATAATATCAATGGCAATAATATCAATATCAATAATATCAATGTCAATAATATCAATGGCCATAGCAATAGCACTAGTAATAATATGAAAAATTTGCGGACAACGATAGGGTAAGAGCGATAAAAGCAAAATTTGAATAAGCCCGAGGAGCTGTCACGGGCCCAAAGTCTCTTGTTAATGTATCCTGCGTCCCTACGGCTTTATCTACAATCATGCGTGTCGCGAATGTGGGTCAAGAGGATGTTACGTCCAGCGGTGAAAAAAAAAAAACGATACGCACACCTGGAGATAATTTGACTTTCATATAGATCCCGCGTCCGGTGTAATAAAGCTCCACCCTCGTTCGGCTCTGCCCCGGCTCCGAAAGTCCGTGAAGCGCGTACATGCAAACAGCACGGCAGTTTGCCGGATCGGATCGATTAGCGGCCCACCTGTCCCGGGCAGGAATGAGCAAGGGTGAAAAAAACACTGCTCGGTTTCCTTAATGAAGGCGTTCGCGAACACGATCGACGAGACGGAGTCCGATCGGGACGAAGTCGAACGCGACGAAAGCTCCGTCGGAAGTTTCTCGGAAGCGCCGAGCGGCCGCTCATCTTCCGGGATCGCGGAGCGCGTTCCGTCTCGCGAATCGGACAGGCGATGAGCGCGAGATCCGAGAACGTACCGTGTGTAAAATCGCGTCGCGACTCGGCGTCGCCGTCGAGACTCCGCGCGACGACGTGGAGAGGCGGAAGGAGGACGAGCGGCGGTTCGCTCAGCGCGTTCCGATGCCGTCGATAGCGCCGGAGCTCTCAATTAATTAGTCACATTATCTCTTCTCGCTCCCGTTCGCGGGACCGACTTTGATCCGCGGCCCGGTTGAGATTTCCCACGCTTCGAGGAAACACCGCTAAAGAGACGAGTCCGAACTGCACTCGTCTCTTTAATTTTTCCAGAGGTCGCCTCTCCGGTCGGATGGAAATTCGTGTTATTGAAAATTAACGTCTCGCCGGTGAACGATATTATGGGACAGAGTTTAATCTGTCGATATAACGATAACATCAATGATAATCGCTATTGTCATGATTATAAAGCTCTAAGACTGAGACCGAACAAAATAACCAAGATAGTAGGAGTTTTTTTTTTTAAAACACTGTCTTTGTAACACCGTTAATGTAGTTCTGTCGCTTGGTGTTCATTTTGCGTAAGTTCGAGAAAAATAAGATAAAATTGCAAATACTTCTCGATCGTATAAAAATCTGAAAAAATTCACACGTATTCAGAAAAATGAACGAATCATGTTTGTAATTAAAAAAAAATTAGGTTGCCGAGTAATTTGTTAAGCAATTAATTTTTTGATTAATTTGTTAAGAAAATATTGGACTTATTATTATTCGAGATCAAACTTCTCAGTACCTTTAATATGCATGCATTTTTTCAGATTTTTATACCGTCAAGAAGTATTTTCAATTTTATCTCATTTTTTTCGAGCTTATGCGAAATTAACACCAAGCGCCAGAACTACCTTAAGGATACACTTTAATTTATCGACGTATCGATAATACCGATCATAATAGGTATTATCATGATTACAAGACTCTACACCTGGGACCGAACAGAAATACCCAAAAAGAAATAGAGTTTAGCTTCCCACAGATGGAGCTTAATTTGTTAAATAAAAAAATCAAAATTAGCATAGAAAAAAAAAATCAACCGTTATCTCACCAACCGTCTCGCGTTCCTCTGTTTCAGACAAAGAAGAACAACCCGAATCACATAAAGCGTCCGATGAACGCGTTCATGGTCTGGTCGCAGATAGAGCGAAGGAAGATATGCGAGGTGCAGCCGGACATGCACAACGCCGAGATAAGCAAGCGGCTGGGTAGGCGCTGGAAGACGTTGGACGACGCGGACAGGCGTCCCTTCATCGAGGAGGCCGAGAGGCTGCGCCAGTTGCACATAGTGGAGTACCCGGACTACAAGTACCGACCGAGGAAAAAGACAACGAAGCCATCGCCGGCGCCGAAGCCGAAGGAGGTGAAGAAGACGAAGAAGTCGTCATCGGCCTCGTCCTCGTCATCCTCGTCGGCCTCATCGTCGGGCTCGTCCTCGGTCTCGTCGCCCTCGAGCGCCGCGACGATGAACAGCGCCGCCCTCACGACGACGTCAGCGACGACGCCGACGCCAAAATCCCGCAACGACACCAACAACAACACCCACACATCGGTGAAGAGGCTTCAGGCCCAAGCCTCGACCAACCAGATCTCGAGGCTGAAGGTCCGCCTGGCATTGGACAAGAGGTCGACTTCCGGCCAGCAGAGCAACAGCCTCACCATCAGCTCGATAACGGACTACACGCCAACCCCTCCAATAGTCACTGCCAAGGTGCCGAGCAGTCCGTCCTGCGACACTCCCGACTCGCCGGAGTCAGCGAGCTACTACGACGACCACTTCGTCGACTGCGGCTCGATAAGCGCCGCCCTCAGCCCGATGAACTCGAGGCTCAACAACAACAATACCACCAGCAGCAACAACAACAACAGCCTGACGAGCGCCTCTCTCAGTCCGGTCCACCACTCGATAAAGCGCGAGAGGATCAAACAGGAGAGCCTGGATTTGGACTACCAGAGCGACTTCACGAACGACAGGCTCCTCTCGTCCGTTCGCGGCTTTCCCGACATCTCCGGGATTCCCCGTGGCTTCCAGAGGACCTCAACTCCGTGCCATCTCGACGGCTACATCGTCAAGCAGGAGCCCATCGAGAGAACCTCGTCATTGGCGACCAGCGTGACCACCAACGCCGTCGTCAAGCTCGAAGACCCGACGAATCCCAGCCTGGCCGACCTCGACTCCCTCACCGACCTCCTCCAGATCCAACCGTCGGACTTCAAGCTCGATCTCGACATGGAGACGATCACGACCGATCTCGACTCCTTCGAGACCGCGAGCTCCAGCAGCGGATCCCACTTCGAGTTCACCTGCACGCCGGACGTCACCGACATGCTCTCCGACATCGGCGTCGGCAACGAGTGGGTCAGCTTCTGAGAGGACGAGGAGCGCGACGAGCGGCCCGAGGGCGATCGTCGCCTCTCTTCGGAATGAAGAGTTCACCCTTCTTTAAGAGTCTTTCATGGCGAAATGCGTTTAGAGAGGCGGGAAAGACGTTTGCTCGCGACGAGAGAACCGTCGTGGGTCGGGATGGAAAATTCGGTCGCGTTCCCTTCGCTGGGAAGTTGATGAAAATGTTTTGCCAATTGTTTTTTTCTTCTTGTGCTCAATTACGGTCGACGAATTTTTCGATCCCACGAGATCGCTGATGGTTCTCTCGACTTTTTTTTTTATTATTGAATCGTCTTTCGAGAATTTTTATTTGTACTTTTTTATCGTTGGCCTCGGTCAAGGATCGAGCGATCGAGGGAGAAACGGCCGAGTCGGGTACTCAGAGGAGTTTTAAGCCATAAACTCGTTGTGGCTCTTGTACGATAGGTGATGAAAACAAAAAAATACATCTACATTATTAACACACACGGACAACACACGAACACACACTTACGTAAACTTATTCACGATTTTTCAGAGTATAAATAAACGTTTTTTGTATATGTACTGTAGTATACTAGTTGGTAAGGAAGATTGAAGGAGGAGAAATTTTTTTGTACGAAAGAGAAGAAGGCGCGTGCGCGGGACGCGGTCGAGGCGTCGAGCGCGGTCGGCAAGAGGGAGCTACGCGCGTTTTTCCTGCGCGTTTTTGTCTTTATCTCTGGTTTCTACGCGGTTGAAGAAATCAGAAATTTTGGCGACTTCGGTAGCTCCAATTTCGCGCGCGCGAGATTTTTTTTTATGTTTTTTTTTTTCCATTACTTTTTTTTATTTGCCACGCGTTCGACCCGCCGACGGCGAGATCCCTTTTGTTGTGTATATCGGTAGAAGCATATTCATTAATATATTATATATTAACTCTTGTAGAAATATCGCTGAACAACCGTCGCACGATGTGTTGCTGCCGGCACAACGCGCGATGGACGTGGTTTTTTTTTATGTTCGAGAGAGGAGCTATCGTGTTTTTTTTGTTCGTTCGAGAGTCATATAGAAGATGACGAAAGGCACACGATTATTCAGAGAAATAAGTCGAGGAGACGGCTACCGTGTATTGTGGAAACATAATAAACGTAAGGATTACATAAAAGATTTAAAAAAAAAAAAGAAATAATCGTTATTGTATAATGAAGATATAATGGTAATTGTCCTTGAACGAGAGAGAGAAGGCACAAACGGCGAAGGAAGTTTGTCGATATAAAGAGTGTCGAAAAGTAAGAGAAAAAAAAAATTGTTCCATCGTGCGCTCCGTTGAAAACCGAACAGACTTTGTTCTCGAAGAATTTTTCTGTGATGCATAGTTCTCGAGTTTGAAGCACTCGAAGTTCGCAGCGCGGCGCGTCGCGCGCGCCACCTATCGACGCGCGCGCCACCTGCCGGAGCGCGCTCCCATTGGCCGGAGCGTCCCAAGCTCCGTAACTCGCGAACCGTTCGTCCGATTGAAAAATATAAAAAGGTGGAACGATTTTTTTCCTCTTCAATTTTTCAGCACACCATGTGTATATATCTTGACGACGGAAGTTAAAGCGGACAGATAGATATGCGTCTTTGACGAAGAAAAAAAAAAGAATCCGTGGACCGAAGACTGTCGTCGAAGGGTCACGAGCGCGAAACATTCGTATTTACAATCGTTTTTGTATTTTATTTCTGTTTTTTTTTTAAATCTGCAAACGTTTTCGACTCGTTCTCAATCATTATTATCGTTTTTTTCTTTTTCGTAACACTAAAATAAAAATTCTCACACTTGTTTTTTTTTTTTTTTTTTTTTTTTTTTAATACTTCGTGCAAAGTTTTTAGCGTTTATCAGATGGGCCGACGGACTATAATTATCGAATCTTGATCTCATGTTCGTTTTACATTTACTTATTGTTTAATTTTTATTAACGATAATGACACTAATACCGGCCGACCCACTACCATACTTAATTTTTTTTTTTTTTTCTGTAAGTTAACGCTTCCTTATTTCGTTTTATCTTTTTTTTTTTTATTTCGTTCGTTCGATCGTTTAATTTTTTTTTTTAATATAAATCATAAAGCGTTTTGCCGATTCGCGAACGTGTTTCGGATATGACGAGAGAGAAAGAGAGAGAGAGAGAGAGAGTGAGAGAGAGAGAGAGAGATGGAGACAGGACAGGCGACACCGGCGTCAGTTTTTTCAAACGACGATTTGGACAGTCGGGAGGAAAATGAAAAAAAAAGGTTGAACAGAAAGAGTTGACAGTCGAAACGGAGCTTTTTCAGTGATTGTTCGTGGGGATGCAACAAAAAAACGACGAAAAAAACATCAATAATAATAAAAGAGGTATATAAAAGAAAAACAAAAAATAGTGCCTATCACTCCGGTCTTGAATGGAAACTTTTGTACAAAATTGAATACAGGGCCAATGAAACAAAGTAATATGTTAGACGTCTATTTACAAAAATGAAAATGAAAATAAAAACGCGACTATGTATAAATTTAAAAAAAAAAAAATGAAGAGAATTACTAATGCGAATCGACACAAAATACACCGAACAATCATGTTTTGCTGAAAGAACAACCGATGCTGTGCGGTGAGGAAACAATACGAAAAAGACATGGAGAGAGCGAGGTAGAGAGAATGCAAAGCCCAACGTAAGACAGACGTAAACGCAGAGTTGAAGTAGTAAAAGTCGAAGATATAGAAAAACCTCTACAAATACAGGCTGTGAATATCTCTGGAACAAAATAAAAACAAATAAACAAACAAACAAAAATCAGACGAAAGGTTGTAGGGAAGCGAGGCCGAAGAATCGCAAAAAAAAAGAAGCATAACAACGAAAAAGGAGCATAGGAACAAGTTTGAATCGATTGGAACAAGTTTGAATCGTTTGGAACAAGTTTGAATCGATGTGAACAAGTTTGAATCGATCGGAACAAGTTTGAATCAATTCGAACAAGTTTCACGACGACGTTCGCGATAGCGAATTAACGGGGAAAAAGAAAAATTCCGTTTCGAGTATTAATCGGTAAAAAAGACAAATTCGGATGAGTCCGACGTGAAATCTTTTCGAGTTCATTTTAACTCCGGGAAAGATGCTAGAGAGAAAAAGTTCGAAGCGATAAAAAAAGAAACAAAAAAACGGAGCCTACACTTCCAATAACAATCGAAACTGCCACTTTTCAATGATAGATAAACGAAGAAAAAAAAACTTACACATATCAATTTTCTTTATTTAATCTTTCACGATCGTCGAGTAACGATGAGTTCATTATTATCATTATTATTATTTTTTTTTTTTTTCAACTATAGGGTTTGTCGTTGCCTTTTCTCGATGCGTATTGACACGTGCGAATCCCCACCCAGTTCGAGGACGCGCGAGAGTTCAATTTTTTTTTTTTTTTTTACAGGAAGTTTAATTATTGTCAGGATGCCAAATAGCCCGCGAGGGGAGGATAATAAACAAAAATGGTCAGTAGAGTGCCGTTCTTCGAGGGGGATCGACGAGAGAGGATTTATCCATCGAAGATCCAGCGGAAAAGAGACACTGAGGCTTGAAAAAAAAAAAAAAAAAATCAGAAAGACGAGTCGTCCTCAATTTCGGTCGATGAAAAATTCGGACAAAATGAAGAAAAAAAAAAAAAAAAAAAAATTACGGTGAAGCAAGTAAACCTGACGTGATGGATGATAAGCAATTTTAACATTGTTCAATTCGCGGAACCGAAAGGGGTGCCAAATTTTGATTAGGACGCGTTTGCGGCCGAAGAAGTTTCGTAAACGTGTTGAAAAATAAGAGAAAAAAAAAAAATTGTATAACATAAAAATGACCTTCGTGGAAATTTGTCAACATTGTCACCTCGTCGCGAAACGAGGTTAATAATTTTTTGTTCTCCGTGTATCGTTACGAGCGTCGAATCGGTGTGTAAGATTTTTGAAATTTAATGAAAAAAAAAAAAACGAATATATATATATATAAAATAATGATAAATCGCGTTTAATATGAAGGAAACGTTAATTCTCTTTTTTCTGTGGCTTACTTGTCTTTGTGAAAGTGGTTATTTGCACAACTTGTGATTAGAGCAAAAATAAGAGTAAAAGTAACAAAAAAAATAAAAGCGTATAGTTATTCATATAGTCTATCTATCGTATTCGTGTAAACTTAAAGAAAGAAACAAAAATATTTCTGACCATAAACAAAAAAAAAAGCAACACAACAACAACAACAACAAACAACAACAATAACACTCCTGATCGAATTTATAGTCGCGACGACCTCGAAATTTTGAGTTCAAACGAGACTCGAATAACTTCGAAGAACCTCGAATCAGTCCGAAATAAAATTCAATCTCAAAAATTCGATTTAACGACTAAAAATTTGACTCCCACAAATATAACGAGAATATTTCGATGCCGACACGAACGAAAATAAAAACTCGAAGATTAACGAAACTAAATATTAATGAAAAAAAAAGCAAACATAAGAGTAATAAAAATAAGTGAAAAAAAAAAATTGATGTTAAAAATACATAGATACTATTAACGAGTTGACGGTAAAAAAAAAAAACAAAAAAAAAAAAAACGAAAAAAAGCGCGTGTTGAGCGAAGAAGGTGCGAGGCGAGTTTTGCGGTCCATACGTCGTTTAAGTTTGTGCTTCCGAAACGCAAAAAAAAACTTCCCGGCTCGACTGGCAATATTCACACGATGAAAAAAAAAAAAAAATGAAAAATTGTTTAAAAAGTCGAGCCGCTCGAGATGCTTTAGCGGCGTAAAAATTCTCGCCGCTCGCCTTCTTCTCTTCGCCCCGCTGAGAATTTGTATCATCTATTATGAAAGAGTCCGAAGTGATTGGAAACTTTTTTTCTGGATCGTCATTTTTTGTTTTTTTTCCTCCCTCCTCCCCAGACGGTTAAACACTTGGGCGATTTATCCGTTATTTCGCATACCCGAGTTCAATACAAATCAATGCTCAAATACGTGTTAAGGTATTAAATGTGTACCCCTCTAAAAAAAAAAAAAAAAAACGCCCCCATTTTTTTCACCCCCCTCCGACGATCGAAAAAAAAGTCTCCGTCTCGAAAGACTCGCCAATGTTACGATTAGGATTTTCCAATTTTTAAACGAAACTTAAGATTGCGATTGAAGAAAAAAATAAGGGAGAGTAAAACAAACAATAAAAAATTAAAAGAAAATAACGCGAAAAAAAAGAACGTTCACGCGCATATAAACGAAATCTCTTGCGACAGAAGAAACGAAAAAAAAAAAAAGGAAGAAAAACAACGCTCGGCTACGTTTATCGGCGCGTGTAACATAATGTATATTATTATAAAGCAGATAGATGTGTAGTAGTTTTTAACAAATTTTTAGCATGTATATATGTCCAATTGAAGACGTGGGAGAAGTCAAAAATAGAAGTTTTTTTTCGCAACGAGAGGTTGCTTCTTCGAATATTCTTTTTTTTTTTTTAAGTTTCGTTCTTCGGAGTGTCAATTCGGGTGAGCGCAAACAGAAAAAAAAAAAAAAACACATTTTTTTTTTAACGTCTCGTTATGATTGCGTTCTGGTGTGCGAATCGTTGAACGCAATTATCGATGATCGTCGGTCGACGGATCACTCGCAGAGTGCACAAGCGACGAGGATAACACACAACTTCGCATTCGATCCTCTCGCAACTAGTCCAGGCTTAGCGATATTCCGTCGATGGCGATCGAGCCACGATTCGAATCTAACTCGGATCGGAACTTGGCGGAACAATATAAAAGTCTCCCGCGGCTATCAATATAATGTTTCTAATCTTCTGACGCGAGAGCCCAGTGAGTCTTTCCCTCTGAATCGGCCGATGCAATACCGTCCCACGTCCACGGCGTCCAAGCGATCCGCTCGATGTCGTCGAGGCTCGATCGCCGTCGCGGCTTCGATTGTGAACCACGATAATGTCGATGAGTAAAAAAAAAAAAAAAAAAAAAAAAAAAACGAAAAATTCAAATTTGTATGATAGAGAAAAACGATCCGTTTACGATAGAAAAACACAGAGACAGACACGCATAGCTGTAATATTGGAGTACACCAAAGTGCAATATTGTATTTCCTGCGAGATGGATTGAATTTTTAGCGGCACTTTGAACGACGAGCGTAAAACGTCGAAATGAAGGAAAAATCAATTTTTCCTTTTTTTTTTTTCTTTTGCGACGATGTCTATTTTTCGCGTCAGAGCTTACGATATTTACGATTTAACGACGAATTAAGAGAAATAAGAAACAACAAATTGAGGATAAGTCATTTTTTCTACGTCGTGAAAGGGTTGAAATAAAAAGACAAAAAGAAATATGAAAAAAAAAAAAGAAATGAAAAAAAATACTAAGAAGATGCAACAAAACGTAGCAATATTTTTACACAAAGTGAATCAATTCGCAATGCCTACGATAATTGTCGTTCGTTTGTATCGTGTCAGGCGACAAAAAAATATATATATTTTTTTCTTTGCATTCGCTCCTTTTTGTTTTTGGCGAGAAAAAGCCTTTTTTTTACTATTTGTTTTATCCGCTCCCTTCTCTCTCTCTCACTCTCTCATCCTCTCTATTTTTTATTTGCATTTTTTGGATCCATTCGATCGTTTCAGCCTCACGTTCGACAAAATAATGAATGATCGTTCGAACTTTGTTCTTTTTTTTTTTTTTTTTTTTTAACTCGTAAGCCAGTATACGCGTGCTAGCTGAAATATGACAGATTTTTTTATCACTAAAGAAACGCAAGAAGAGTATAAAAAGAATTTCGTGAGAAATATATTCGTTAACGAAGGAATAATAATTTAATTGAAATAAAAGTAAATTAAAAAAAAAAAAAAATAAAAAAAATGAAAAACAAAACGAAAAAAAAAACAACAAAATAAATACAATACAATCTCTAAGTTATCTACCGTAGTTTCTTAAGTTGCGAAACACCTATTTCATAACAAGAAAGAAAAAAGTTGTGCTATCGACTAACTTTAAATGAATAATAATAATTAAAGAAAAAAAAAAAAAAAAAAAAAAAAAGAAAAGACCCACTGTACATTTGTATTTAGTCCCCTTGTTTATAATACTTATTATCTTGTTATTAAGTACCCGATTTATATCATTTTTTATCGAAATTATTAAAAAATAATTTAAAAATAATTACACAAGTGTTGCGTTGATTTTATTTATTTTTTTTTCCAGGACGACGAGACCCTTCCTTGCGATTCCTCGTTCCATAACTCCGTCGCATTCGATTAAGCGATGAGGCGAAGAAGAAAAAAAAAGAATACCGTATATTCATAAGCCGGCGGAAAATGAGTTCCGAGAAGTTTTGCAGCGTTCGCAGTGCGATAGAAGTAATAATAATAATATATATAAAGATAAAAAAAATCGAGGACGATATAGCCAAGTTTGCAAACGAAGTCTGGAGCTAATAGCACGGCTGCGCGCGTTTGTAGTATCAACCGAAGGCGATACTAATTTTTTTTTTTTTTCATCGATAATCATTTTTTATCGACGGTATTAAAAAAATAATTAAAAAATAATTACACAACCGTATTGCGTCGATTTTATTTTTCTGGGACGATGAAACTTTTGCAATTCCTCGTTCCAATAACTCTATCGGATTCGATTGAGCGACAAGGCGGAGAAAAAAATATATATATATCGAAAATACATCATCCGACGGAAAATGAGTTTCGAGAAGTTTTGCAGCGTTCGCAGTGCGAGTAAAGTAACAAAATATATATATATATATATATATAAAATGATTAAATTAATTAAATTAATTGATTAAATTTTTATCTGGGACGAACATAGCCAAGATTGGAAATGAAGTCTGGAGCTAAAAGCAATAATAGAAGTCGATACTAATTTTTTTAAATCGATAATAATTTTTTATTGAACTTATTAAAAAATAATTTTCAAATAGTTACCCGACCGTATTGCGTTGATTCAATTTTTCAGGACGATGAGACTTTTCCGTCCCTCGTTCCAATAACTATCGGATTCGATTAAGCGATTAGGCGAAGAAGAAAACAATTATCGAATATAAGCGAGTGAAAAATGAGTTATGAGAAGTTTTGCAGTGTTCGCAGTGATTGAAGTAATATATATATATATATATATATATATATATATATATAGATATAAATTGCTATAAATTGATTAAAAAAAAAAAAAAAAAAAAAAAACAAAAAAAACAAAAAACAAAAAACCGAGGACATATAGCCAAGATTGCAAACGAAGCCCGGAGCTAATAGCGCTGCTACGCGCGTTTGTAGTATCAACCGAAGGCGAGACAAAAGTGCGAGGGTGGTTCGAGTGCAATTAAGTTGCCGCAACGAAACGAACGTACACGTATCGCGACTTGATTCATGAAGATTAGTGACTGCTGACTTCTCACACGGCCACGCATGAACGATAATGCGCAGTAGCTATTAATAACGCAGCCGTTGCCAGCGGTCTGCATATTTATATATTTTATTTATACATATATATATATATATATATATATATATATATATATATATATATATATATATATAGTGTACACATATAGTGTAGAGAAATACATATAGGTGTGGGGAGAGGGGCATTAAGTTTCGACGGGTAAAGTTGCTCGGGGTAGACTCGGCGTCTGTGCTGGGAAAGTCAGCTCGAATCGTATAAAATCTTTTTTTTTTCCACATTTCATTTTTCTTTTTTTTTTGTTTCTTCATTTTCTTATATATTTTTTTTATATACATATTTTTTTCATTCCTCTGCCAGTCCGTGCATTACCGAGATAAATACGAGTTGCGAGCTCTCGAGGTTCGCAGCGGCGGATCGCGAGTCGCGTATCAATCGCTACGAGCGTTTCTCACGTTTCAACGATATTTATACGCTTGATATTTAACATCGGGTGTATGTCTGTGCGTGTACCGAGAGTGCACAGCTCCGCTCATCGTCGAGTGTGCCGACGACGTGTGCGCACTTTCGTTTGCAGACTTTAGTGCGCCGCGATCGTGAAACGGTCATTGCGCGGACACACCTATTAGCAAGAATTTTTGAGCGATTAAAGTGAGATTAATTGCGCTATGAAATAATGGAGTGGAAGCCAGAAACGCGCTACCATGAAATCGTTAAATTGTCACTTATCTTTTCGACAATAAGTAAAAATAAATTGTCGTCACTCTTGCGGGTGTCCCGTTTAGATCAAATATTTTTTTCTCGCGATCTGTGAGATCGAGAAAGTTACTGAAATTATTTCGCTGCAATGGTATGTGCGTGAAACTTGTCAGGGCCGAGATAATGACTCAAGGAATGGATGGAGTTTTTTTTTTTTTCAGACACTGCGACGCGTTTCTGTGAGGTAAAATATTTTTTGTGTATCTTCCACTATATCAGAGAAGGTACTGGAATTATTTCGCTTCAATATTTAATTTCTTTCACCGCCTATAAAATCGGTAAAGTTACTGAAATTACTTCGCTCCAATCGTACCTGCGGAAAATCCGTCAGAGGCAAAATAGTAATCCAAATAACGAACAGAATTTTTTTCAGACACTGTCAAGTGTCTCCGTGCGCTTAAATATTTTTTGTCTATCTTCTACTATATCAGAGAAGCTACTGGAATTATTTCGCTTCAATATTCAATTTCTTTCACCGCCTATAAAATCGGTAAAGTTACTGAAATTATTTCGCTCCAATCCTACCTGCGGAAAATCCGTCAGAGGCAAAATAGTCGTCCAAATCACGAACAGAATTTTTTCCGTACACTGCCAAGTGTCTCCGTGCGCCTAAATATTTTTTGTGTACCTTCTATGATACGAGCCAAAATACAGGAATTATATCGCCTCAATTATTTAATTCATACCTCGCCACAAAAAAAAAAAAAAAAAAAAAAAAAAAAAAAAAACACAAAACTTACTATAATTTTGCCGTACAACCACACGAGACGACTCTCCGCCTCCGGTGACCACATTATCCTTTAATCTCCCGTACACCGTTCGCGAGACGAGGGAGTCCGAGCTCGTACGTCTCTCAAATAATTATATGCGCGCGGGGTGCGATAGATGACTGAATCTCGGCTATAAATTATAACGAGTATCCAGCAGCAACCGCCTCGGCGTAGGAATAGTTATCGGGATGGAAGCGTCGTCGCGCACCCGGAGGCGGCTCGTCTTCGCGCATGCGCACGGATTCCGATTCCCGGGGAGATTTCAATCTGCGCCGGCATCGGATGTTTCTTTTGGAATATTATAGGAGCCCCTCGGGCTCGTGTTACTTTATCGGACGTGCGGGATTGGTGTAAAAAAAAAAAAAAAAAAAAAAAAAAAAAAAAAAAAGCCGTATATAAAAACAAAAAGAACGCACGTCACGCGTGATTAAACTTCGGATATTGTATATCGGAGCGACGAAGTAGGTAGGTGTAATATAGCGCGGCTGACTCTGCTCGAGAGGTTCTCTCGGGTCGCTCGGTGCGATCTCGTTCGATCGCTCTCGCCGAGCGGCCCGACGGACAAACCTTCGCGATCCGGAAGCCAATAGCGATCCGCCGATCGGTTAATCGATGTGACACGCGTCCCGTTATCGGCGGAGCCGCGCTCACTTCGCGAACAGACGTTCGCCCGTCCGGCCGCGTCCGTATACGAACACGGGTTTGCGCCCCGACAACCGCGAGAATAATTACACTCGCTGAAAGCGTTGCACCTCTGCGGCAGGGGGAAAGCGCGAAGAGACCGGCGAAGGCGAACGGAGGAAAATAAATTTCGGAATAAGGGGCCGGGTGGGGAGGGCCGATTGCGAAATCAATTAAAATAACGTTATCGAGGCGGCACACGATCGGGCATCGTGAGATATTGCGAGGCGGCGAATTCTTCTTGTAGATCGGCTGAGATCGGCGCGCGGGGTGCGTTTAAATATCCTGGGGCGCTAGGCAGCTCGTAGAATACGTCACTTCCGGTTTGGAAATCTCACTTTTGAACCGGAAGTGGGAATTCGGACATCTCACTTTTGAACCGGAAGTGACGATCTGAAAATCTCACTTTTCAACCGGAAGTGACGTCACGCATATAAATTTGGATAATTTCGTTGTTGATAGTGACCCACTTAAAGTACAGGAACCTCTGCAGCTGGTGCGGTTTCGTGGCCGTGCCGACGGTTAAATCTCACCCGAGAGTTCGTTCATTCTACAATTTATTCCAATACGTTTTTGTTTTTTTTTTTTTTCGATTTTTATTTTTATACTTCTTTCGTGCATGTTGCAAATTTCTACCACAGACGCGTTTCTTTACGCATCAAAACACCGGTCGTACGGACGCACCCGTCGCACGAGAATATCGTACGAGGTGAGAATACATTATCGATACGTGCATTGGAAATATAATAATGCATTATTTATCGTTCAAAAAAAAAGGAAAAAAAAGGAAAAAAAAAGAAGGAAACAAACGACCGCGGCAGACAATATGCAGACGGTCGGTTATTTCACGCCGTTTCGTTGCAACACTCTGCTAGACTCTTTCGAATATACATATATACATATATATATATATATTTCTTTAATTAGTCTTCACAAGTAGAAAAAAAAATGTATCTTGATTGACAACGAACACGCATCGAAGCAATAATATATTTTTTTTATGTTCATTTTTTGCCTTTCAATTTGTCTTTCTTTCTCCTATTTTTTTTTTCTTTTACGGAGATTTTTTTTTTTTTCTTTTTTAGTGACTCGTCGACTCACGGCGAAGGCCACCGAGATAAAGAGCTCCCTCGGATGCGAGTATGGGAATAACACATCGGAGCGTGTGTCGTATCGGTTTGCTGATTGCGCGAAAGGTAAGATTAGTAAGTTCTCGGTTATTGCGTCACGTCTGGCGGGCGGGATACTCGTGAGAGCGACGTTTGCGCTCTTGATTACGCTAAAACACCTGACCTTCCTCACGCTCCTCGCGAAACCCGCTGCTTATGTGCACAGTCGTCAGTGAACGCGCTCACCGACGACGTCTCGTCTCAAACATTTTTCGTTTTTTTTTTTTCTTTTTTTTTTTTCGATACTTTATTTTTCATCGCCGGCTCGTTCGCCGCGGCGTGATAATTTTGCGGGAAAAGCGAGGTCAGCACCTCTCAAACGCATCGGGTTACGAATTTGACGCTCGAGGGACAAAAAAAAAAAAGAAAAAAAATAGTTTCGTGATTTTTGTTTTTTCCTGCTAGGCTCGAAGCGCGAGCGATTTAAACACGACGCAACGATCAGATCGAGCGTGCGTTTTGTACACAAACAGTGATAGGCGATGCTCTTATGACCGTGCAGAGGTTTTTTTTATTTTTCGAGAGGGAGCAAAAGTCTTTTTTTTTAATTTTAGTTTAATTCTTTTTTTTTTTTTTTTGAATAGACGAAATTTTGATGAGGTGAAATTTTGTTGTCTGAAAATTCGGTGTCGTGTCGATTAAATGCGTTTATGGATGTGCGCATGCGTCGGATTAGCGAGGGCCGGCCGGGCGTCGGGTTCGTCGCTGCTTATCGTCGCCGGGTCCTTGATGATTAACAGGAACTCTTCGTCAGCTCGTATCTTCTGCTGCTTCTTCTTCTTGTTATTGCTCGCTCTCCCGAGAAGTTGTTCCGCGGTATTCGCATCCGCTTTCATCCGCGAGGTCAGAGGACTCGAGTGTAACGCTTCTGGGGAATTATTTACTGTGCAACTCTGAGGCCTACAGTAATTTAACGTCACAGCTTATTCTGAAGGGCAGGTTCCACTCTTCATAATGATCGGTGGCTCGTTGTTTTATCGTGTGTACTTTCTGAGATATCGACGTCCGAATACAGTCTGAAAATGAATTCGCCTTCTTTCTTCTTCACCATTTTCATCATCTTCCTCTGTCACTCGCCGCGCTCGTGAACGCTAGAGTGAGGGTGGACCGCGCGTGCAAAGATCGTAACTCGACGCAAACCGTATATAAACCTTCGCCCACGGTTATAAAACGCGAAATTTTAAATAAACACATTTCGCAACTGAAATGCACACACGAAGGCGCGCGAGTACACCTGCGCGAAGACACTCTCTGCCCGTCCGTCCATCTTTTATTTTCTATCTCGCTTGTTAATCAATCGATCGCCTCGCGTGAGAAGGATTGCCCAACTTCTACGTATCCTCGTCTCGCGTATGCGCGATTATTGAAAGTATATATGAAAGCCCGGAGTCAGCGAGTGCTCGGGCAAAGAGCCGGCGCATGGGAAAACGAACACGCGAACCTCGCGGTTAATCGTCTGATCGATTAAGATTTTTAGGCTCCGCTAATGGCACGAGTATGTTGCCGATGGCTCGCTAACGATTCGGTACTCGATAATGTCGATCCTCGATTCGCGAACATTTTTTGCAAGTTTTATTCTCAATTTTTTGTTGCTGTTAATGTGGTGAAAAAAAAAGTTCTGAAAAAATTCGTAGAGGTGCCTCGAAGTCTGATCTCTTTGATGGGAGGGAAAAAAAAATTGATTGCGCGGATCCGTATAAGTTGGTGCGGCCAAAGCATATCGTTTCGTTGATTCGCGAAGATTTTTTACGGTTTTAATTTTAATTTTATTCGGGAATGTTCTGAAGAAAAAAAATCTGAAAAAATTCGTAGAAGTGCCTCGAAGTCTGATCTCTTTGATGGGACGGAAAAAAAAAATTGATTGCGCGGATCCGTATAAGTTGGTGCGGCTAAAGCAGATCGTCTCGTCGATTCGCGAAGATTTTTACGATATTAATTTTTATTTCCTTCGGCAATTTTTATTTCCTTCGGCAATGTTGTGAAGAAACGAAAATGCTGCAAAAATTCGTAGAGGCGCCTCCAAGTTTCGTCTCTTTGATGGAAAGGAAAAAAATTGATTGTGGCGATCCGTATGCATAGTTGTTGCGGCTAAAACGGTCCGCCTAGCCGATTCTCGGGTCCACATAGATGCGCGTATGAATAGCAAGATGTGTGCAGAAATTGGCCGTTGCCGAGTTCGTTTACGAGAGAAAGAGTATGCCGCTCGCTTATATATAGGATCTTGAGCGTCGCGAGAGGCGTTTTGCAGTAAAATAATCGCTCAAGGTCCGCGGTGGCGTTGCACCCGGCCGCGGCCAGGGCTACCGCGGCGAACCGCGATGTTTACATCGCGCATATACAGTCGCCTCATATGTGCCGCTGATGCTATATGAGTGCATGCATGTGTACCCGCAAATATATATATGTATGGATGTATGTATGTATGTATGTATATATATATATAGGTTTAAGCAATGAACGCTCTGCATCGACTTCGATGCACGAGCGCATCGCGACGTGCTCGCTTTTAGGGAAGTTTTTCTTATGGAATTTTCATTATTGTTCTAACTGTAATTTTTATTTTTATTAAAAATTGATTACAATATATGATAGATATATCTTTTTTAAAATCATTTTTTTTTTGCTACCGTTCGAACTCTTTAATAATTCTGTTTATATTTTTGTCTTTTTAACCCTCTATAAGTGCTACTTTTATCCCCACTCTTAGGCGCTAGCGTAGCAAGCGGCGTGTGGCTCCCAATCCGGATCAGTTAGTCCCGTTTCGGTGTGGTTTAATTGAATAAAGGGTTTAATTGAAATTCGAGGGAAAAATTAATTGTCGTTGTTGTATCGTCAATTGGAGATTCTGCCACTGGGAAATGCCGCTGCCCCTTCTGTCGTCAAAGATCGTTGCTCAGATGAGCCGTCATCAATATCGCAAGTTCCCTGGAAGATTTTTTTTTTAATTGAAATTTTCAGTATTGTTCGTTGTTATTGTTCAAACAATATCGAAAAAAAAAAAAAAAAAAAAAAAAACTAAAGAATCGTTTTGTCGAAACTATAGAACTTTTTGAAATTTTTCTTTTTCATGAAAAGTGAAAAAAAAAGCGACGGTTGTCATTTTTTAACAAAATTTTCGTTACTGCTCGAACTGTTGAATAATTTGTTCTGTATTTTTTTTTTTTTTTTTAATTAAAATTGGACATAAAAAATGAATGATCGTTGCATCGTCGATTGGAGAGTCTGCCGCTGGGATAAGGCCCCCTTATAACGTTTAAACATCGTTGCTCAGATAACCTAGGCCTCGTCCGTATCTCAAGCGTGAAAAGTCCTTGATACACTCTTCGCGAACGGTCCGTGCACAACGGGCCGTATGAGAATGACGATGAGCTCTCTCGCTCCCTCTCTCCCTCTCGCCGAACGTTTATATACGATGCGTTTTATATACTGTATATAGAAGCTCGCAGTGTTTTCCCTCTCCTTCATTATACGAGACGCGGAGCGAGAAACCTCCACCAGGCCTGTCGACGTGATTTCGTTTACGAACGTTCATCGCTCGCTCGAAGGTCTCTCTCGTTATCCCTTCTCGAAGCGAACGATGCCCAGACGCAATACTCCTTCTCCCACGCGTATGCACTCCCTCGTACACTTTTTTTTTTTACTTTTATTTTTTTTTACATTTTTTTCTTTCCATTAATTCCGAGACCTCGTCGTTGTGGATTTTATTTAATTAAAATAACGATTTATCGCCACTGTCTTCGAAGTGAAAAAACAAAAAAAAAAAAATTCATTCGGCCAGCATAATGTGATCAAAAATTTATAACGTTGAGGAATTTCGAGTTGCTCTATGTAGTGTCTAGTGCGCATACTCGCGTGCCCAATGCGGATGCACTTCTTCGTACACACTTTTTTTAATGTTTAATTTTTTTGTTTAATTTTTCTTTTTAATTTTTTGCGATATTTCGTCGTTATGGATTTTATGTAATTAAAATAACGATTTACCGCTGCTGTCTTCGAAGTAAAAAAATTAGTAACAGAAAAATTCGTTAAATTCGGCCGGCAAAATGTGATCAAAAACTTATAACCTTGAGGCATTTCGAGTTTCTTTATGTAGTGTCTAGCGCGCATATTCGCTTCTCCCACGAGTGTGCACTTGCTCTTACACACTTACAAAAAAATTGGATTTTAATTTTTTTACTTTTTCTTTTAATTAATCGCGATATCTCGCCGTTACATATTTTATACAATTAAGATAACGATACATTGATACTGTGTTTAAAAAAAAAATCAATTAAATTTCGACTCGGAAATGTGGTAAAAAAATTATATCCATGCGGGATTTCGAGTCTCTCTATGTGGAGTGTTTAGTGTGCATGCTCGCGTTTTGTTTTTTTTTTTCCCCTATCAACTGCCTCTGCGCGCTCCTTCGGCATTCATATTAATTAACCGCGTGCCTTGCGCATGCGCGGGGCATAAACCTCACCGAGATTCCTCGCTGATTAGGGTAAATCTACTTTAACGCGCGTTACTATAATTTTCTCCGGCTAATTCTCCGGTAATTTAGCATTAACCTACCTGTATAATTGGAATATATGCGCGACGGTGTTTTATCGTCTTTTTTTTCTTCTTCTTTTCGCCGCGAACTTAAATTTTCGAATTCGAATCCCGGAAACGCGTGAGAGAGAGAGAGAGAGAGAGAGAGAGAGAGAGAGATCCGTCTGTCGATCTAACGAGAGGCGATCCAACTACGGTCGATCAGATCGAGCTCCTCCTATCATCCCAAAGTGGAGCCTCGCAGTACACGATTGCAGTGCGTGCACTAATTACACGCTGCTCACGCAGTAATTAACCATTTAGGATCGCGCTGAGGTAGCGCACTCGGGGACTTCCACGTCAAAGTTCGAATAATCGATCGATCGCAATTTATTCTTTATTCGAGAACCGCGTCGATCCGAGAGAAATAAATTCAAAGTACCTAAAATTTATGTTTTTCTATCGAAACTCGGATCAATTTTTTTTTTTTTAATGGATTTTAATAGAAATGGCGCAGCACGAGCAGAGAACAATTTTTTGTTTATTAAAAAACAAACCAGAGCTGGCCAAAGTACTCGAAATTGCTCAAAACATAAAATAATTTTTGTATTTAAAATACAAAACACTTTTTGTACTCAAAATATATTTATAAGTACTTTTTAAAATACCTCGTAAAAATCAATACAGATAAATCACCGGGATGGATGGATTTTGGATTTTGGTTTAATTTCATTGATCCTTCCCGTCGATCCATCCCGACCAGATAAATGGCCGGCCTAAGCAGACGCAAAAGTAGTTTGTATTTTGTACTTAAAGGGCCCGAGCAGTACTCAAAATATCAGAAAAGTATTTGAGTACTCGAAATGCCAGAAAAGTATTTGAGTACTTAAAATACTGCCCAGCTCTGAGACAAACATTAGGTCGAAAATTGAAAAAAATTATTTACTTTTATTCAAAAATGTTTTTAATGCATTTTTTTATCAAGGATACAAGGTTAAAAAAAAAATTTAAACCACAATGTCCAAAATTAAATAAATTTGATTCTTTTTTTTCGAAAAGTCCCAAACTTTTCGATCGAATTTCGACTGAAATTTTTTTCGAATGAATTTCAATAGAACGTGCCTCGTACGAGATGTGAACAATTTTTTTTGTTTATTGACATAAACAGTGTGTCGAAAATTCCAAAAATTGGATTATTTTTTCTTTTTTTTTCGGAAAGTGTTCAACTTCAAATTGGCTAAAAATGTTTTTATTTTTTTTTTTTTACAACAAAAACTGGTGACGAAATGAAAGTAAATTTGACACGGAATGCCTGGTGTATAGCCGGACAGTGTGTGCAAACGTATAGCGGCGCGGAGTGGTCTGATTAAGGATACGGGGACGTCGAGGCGTACATACGGTGGGGCTAACGTCGATATCTCATCGAGAGATCGAAAACATCGCCACAACACCAGGCAGAAGGAGGTACGCGCCGCCCGGCTGCGGATCTGGAGGATCGAACCGCTCTCCCAGCGGAAGATGCTCCGCTGCAGCAGCCGATCAGCTCCGACCCGATGTTTGCTCCCTCGTCGCTGCAGAGATTCGACGTTCCCGAGATCTTCTCCAGCCTCCGCGCTTCTCGTCGATTTTTTTTTTTTTTTTTTTTTTTTTTTTTTTTTTCATCGAGAACGCGCCGATCCGTTTATATATATATATGTCTCTTCGAAGTTGAAAACCACAAAACTGATCGGATATTGGTTATTTCGATAAGTGGCAAAAATAAACTTATTGACGATATTAATGTTAAAATAATATTGCAATTTTAGTATTTCGATTATTATCGTTATTTTAAAAAATTGAAAAAAATTAAGTTTAAATACAGAATCTTCCATTGGTGACGTTCGACATCCTCGACATCTTTGCCTGTCTGCTCCCTGCTCGCCGATTTTTTTTTATTTCGACGAGAACCCATCGAACCATATATGCATACATACGTGTGTCGTTTCGAAGCTGCAAACCACAAAACTGTTGGGATATTGGTTATTTGAATAAATGGCGAAAAGAAACTTATTAAAGACATTAATATCAAAATAATATTCCAATTTCAACGATTATCATCGTTGTTTAAAAAAAAAAAAATTGAAAAAAAAAGTTTTAATCTTCCACTGTTGAGATTCGACGACCCCGAGATCTTCTGCTTCCCCGATTCTCGTCGATTCTTTTTTTCAACGAGACACCGCCGATCCGTATCTGTCTCTTTGAAGCTGAAAACCGCAAGATTGTTCGGATATTGGCAGGCTGATAAAAAAGTACAGTTGAATCGACTGAGATTCGGGCAGGGACATTCAGATACATATTTAGTTGGTCGAACAAAATCTTTTAACGACTCAAAAATATTTTGGTGAAATCACCCAACAAATTTTTGAATTAACCAATTTTTTTAGCTGTACCAAAAAAATATTTACTTGAGCGTTCCAGCCCGAATCTTAGTTGATTCTACCGTATTTTTTTATCAGTGCTATTTCAGTAAACGGCGAAAAAAATCGTATTGACGGTATTGATATATTAAAACAATGGTCAGCTCACTATATTGATTATCGTTATTAAAAAAAAAAAAAAAAAATTGATCAAAAAAATATATTTTTTTCGATGTTTAATCTTCCATTGGTAATCTTTTGTGCCAGACCGTGAAAGAAATCTCGGTGGAGGGAAGATGCGTATCTTTTCTGACCAGATCGGCTATTCCGCAGGTCTGCAGCTCGAGCTGCAGTTGCTATGCTCTCCCGATGTTCTTTCTGGTGCTCCCGCGGGCGACTGTATCGCAGGTAGTTTCGGACTACCGACTGCTGTTAGAATAAAAAACAAAGAAATAAGAAGAGCGAGGCTTCCCGGCGAGCTCAGAGGTCCCAGGATGAAACTGGCAGGTAGATGCAGACCGGAGAGAACCCTGCGCGAAGTTATATCGACGACTCGGAATGAAAAGCCAGCGATCTCCACGTTAAAGTGCGTCGAGTTGCGCCCTTTCGGTTCCCAGCCGTCGATATAGGCTCGACACTTGCGTCTATGTATATTTCGATGCGGTGTGTGATTTTTATTTCATTTTGTTTTTCATGCAGCGATACATACGTGCGAATGCACCTGGGTGGGCCGGCTTCAATAAAAGCGCGATAGTTTAAATGCCCGGAGAACCGCTGCTTTTCCTTCGGGAATTTAATACCGTTTCTAAAAACCAAGAGCTACGCGCGGTTTGGGAGTCGATTGCGAATCAGGGATTAGACGCGTCTCTCGACGGGATTTGACGGGTTCTCGTTGGTCAGATTTTTCGGGAGGTCGAAGAGGAGCTAATTTTATTTTAGGTGTTTTAGGAAACTCGATAAGGCGAGTGTGATGACGATCTAGAATTGTCCGGTCCGTCGACTTCTAAATATTTGTTCGAGGTTAAAAGGCCATCAAAAAATTCTGAACAAAATCACCGAGCTACTTCGAAGTGTACTTTTGCAAATGAACTGGATTTAAAAAAAATTACGAACATTCGCGCCCTTATTTTATTGGAAATCGTTAACTGTCGATTTCGAATCGTGGCTGCGCGCATGCGCATCGAACTATCGGAGATATTAGTCACTCGTGAGGTCAAACAGAAGCTGATTTTGGGTATTTGGGTTATTTTACGAAACTAAGTATTGCGAGTGTGAAGCGGAAACAATTAATCGAGAATTTGGAACCGACTCCGCGCGCATGCGCACCCAACTCTCGGAAACACAAGTTTGTCCTAAAGGAAACCAAAGGAAGTTCCACATCGGAAAGTTGCGGTGGGAGTTTAATCTTGGTGAGCTACGCGGCACAATACCCAAGGCAGAAAATATACATGTACATATACATATTCCATATAGCATATACATATGTACACATATATATGCGCAGGTACAAGAGCGCGGGCGAGGCGGCAGTAACTCCAACTATAATGCATACACCAAGTTTCAGTCCGTGTATGCAAGTAAGTAAGTAGGTACGCGCCGAGAGTTGCGGCAAGGAACGTCTCTCTTTATTTTATTTTATTCAATTTCCCCCCCCCCCCCCTTCTTTCCCCATTCCTCGTCGCTCCTTCTTTCCCTCCTCGGCTCTCTCCCTCCAGAGGATCGGATGTGCGCTGCCCTCCAAAAGATTTGCATGCCGAACTGCCATTAAACCCGTTGCAGCCGTGTCGAGGTGATTTTTGTACGGATATTTTTAGTGTTTCGTCCTTCGTATCCGTCGCTCGCGAGCTGCGGGGTTCAAGGCCTCGCGGAGCTCGATGCACCGACGGGGGATTCTTCTCTCGCGCCTTTTCTCCTCCCGTACCTCCCCCCCCCCCCCCCCGACACGAGAACGGCGAACGACTCGTTTCCTATATACAGTGTACGGATGCACCGGCGCGCTGCGAGCGATGCAAAGTTTTCGCGTCATTTTCGGAACTGATTTTCCCGAATTATTGAGGCTGGACGAAAAATCGCGCTGTCGGTAAGGAAACCCGCAAGGAACGCCGTTTTGAGACGGCAGTCAGCTAGAGAAAAAGAAAATTGTCTATCGTCGGAGAAGCTGCAAAGGCGGGGAAAGAGAATTTTCTTTACAATCGGCATTTATTACAGTTTTTGTTATCGTTTTACGTGGCCTTAAGTGAAATCTTGGATGGGTTTTGTTTTAAACGAATGAGTGAATCTTCGATGCGATGAATTGAAGTTTGTTCGGGAGGTTGACGTTGGTCCGCGGACAAAATTTGATTGAAGAGAAGAGAAGCTTTGTTTTTAACTTCCGATCTGGAGCGCCCAAAAATATTGGTTGGGTGTTCGTTTTGAGGCTTTCCAGTGTAGAATTCTGCTGAAGGATTCCATCTAGGACGTCGGGCTGCGCGGATGGAAGTGGATGCGAATGCTGCGGAACAATTTCTCGAGAAGACCGAGAACGGCGAAGGAGAAGAAGAGGAAGAAGAAAACTACGACGGAAGTTTATGATCCTGCTATTCGAAGGCGCTGAATTTTCGATGCAATTAGTCGAAGTTTGTTCGAGAAGTCGACGACAGTCAGCGGACAAAATTTGAATGAAAACAAGACGCTTTGTTTTTAACATCCGATCAAGAACACCCAAAAATATTGGGTGGGTCTTCTTTTCGAGGCTTTACACCGTACAATTCTGCTGAAGGATCGTACTCAGGACCTCGGGCCGCGCGGATGAAAGTGGATGCAAATACTGCGGAACAACTTCTCGGGAGGACCGAGAGCGAAGGAGGAGAAGAAGAAGAAGAAGAAAACTACGACGGAAGTTTATGATCGTGCTATCCGAAGGCAAGGTTTCCCAACTCCGAACACGCCTACGTTTTACAGTAAATAAATGTTCGGGAGGCACACGCCAAGGTCCCGAGCAAGCCACGAAGGTAGGTGCGCGACTACGGTATATAAACTCGGGCAGCGAGGAATCGAATCGCGGATCTTCAGGAATCCGGCAAAAGCGCCTTCAAGGGCGCGCAGCGGAGCGGTCGTCAAAGATCTTACACTTGCAGCTTAAGCCGCACATACACGCGCACGGTAGTCGGTACGTAAGCACGTGCGAAATACGTATAAATAGCTTTAAATGCAAACCTGACAGCGAAACGCTCGCGGAGGCTGTGCCGGAATACTATAAAATCTCCGTAAAATATGATCGGAGACATGCACCGCTCTCTATGATATATCATATCTCGGAACGTTTTAAAATAAAAATAAAAAAAAAACTTACAATTTCAACCATAAACAAAAAGTAAAAAAAATCTCCCAAACTTAAAGCCAACCGTCCCAACCTCTTGGAAGTCCTGATTTAAAGAGCCTCAAAGCTAAATCCCGGTGTGCTAATACACTTAACGCCCGGTTGGAAAATATGATGAAATCTGCGTAAAATATGATCGGAGACATGCACTGCTGTCTATGATATATCATATCTCGGAGTGCTTTAAAATTAAAATTAAAAAAACCTATAATTTCATTAATACAAACATTTTTTTTTTTTTTTAATTCTAAAGTTAAATTCAACCGTCCCAACCTCTTGGGAGTCTCGATTTAAAGAGCCTCAAATTTAAATTCCGGTGTGCGAATACACTTAGCGCCTGGTTGCAAAAAAATATGATAAAATTTGCGTAAAATATTATCGGAGACATTCACCGTTCTCTATGAAATATCATATCTCGGAATGCTTAAAAAAATAAATAAAAAACCCCACAATTTCATACACAAAAAAAAAAAAATTCCCAAACTAACGCAAACCGTCCCAACCTCTTCGGAGTCCCGATTTAAAGAGCCTCAAATTAAAATCTCGGTGTGCGAATACACTTAGCGCCCGGTCGGAAACTTGACGCACGACGCTGTTAGGTACACAATAATAGACAAATAAATAAGGCTCTCTTGTATACCGCGCGTACACAGCGAGCGTACGAATAGAAGCGACCTTAAGCACACGCAACTCCCGTGAGTGGTTTACGAATGTTCCGCGCGTGGGTATCGCGCGCGCGCGCGAGTGCGCGCCCGGTGTTTTGTACAGTGGCTACCACGTATCGCCTCTCTCGACTCACCAAAGTATGAACGGTCTCCTCCCGTCGTGCGTGTGCGTCGCGTCGCGCACGCATACGCCGTATTTCGCGAACGCACGCACGTTCCCGAGGAGCGGAGAGCGGCGAGGAGGCGCGACGGTGCGTCGTTGCGGGAGGTCAGGGCACGATGGCTTTTTATACGAGTGGCGAGGGAGGAGGCGGGGGGGGGGGCTGTTCTGTACTCGCGCTTCTGCCTCGTTCTCTCTCTCTCTCTCTCTCTCTCTCTCCGTGTGACTCGTCTCGAGAATAAGCCCGCACACTTTCAGAGCCTCGTGGATTCGCGGTACGATGCGTGGATTCTCGCGCGATTACGGATACGATCGGGCATGCGAGACGCGTCGCATCTCTACACGATTTTCTCATTTCCGATCGTCGAAGGATGATGGCGGCGAGGGGGCGGGGGGACGATTTTGTTTTCAATGGATTGTTGTGGAAGGAAGGTCTGGACGGACGTGCTTTTGAGGCTGGGTTGTAGGATCGGAAACGTACACGGTAAACTACACAGTTAAACAAATGTGTACTTTTTGGAACATATTATTGTCCAGAAATATCCACAATTTTTTATTTGTTAATTTTCTTGTTTTTCAAACAAAAGTACAAACTTAAATCGTCAATGATACCAGGAAATAAGAGGACAGTTTCGTATATTCAAATAAGTAACAAACGAGTTTGTCACTTATTTTTAACAAAATTACTTTTACCACACTTCGTATTCCATTTTTGAAACCTTACTTTTAAACCCCTTCACGTATGCGATCGTTGTTTAACGAGGACCTAGAATTTGCCAATGCTAAAAAGGTCGGTAAACATTCTCAGAGGTACCTTCAAGTGTTTTTTTCTTTTCTTAAATAACGCAGAAGAGCATTTATTACGAAGATGTGTATCGTATTTGTGTTTAAAAGAAGGCTTGGTCGTTTCCTCTCTGCAAGTCTTCCATACTTGAAGGATTAAGTTTATGCCCGTTTATGATCAGAATAATTCCGCCACTTGCCCGGTGTCATCAAAATAGAATAAAAACCAGTCTGACATTATAGCGGATGTAAAACTGAGAGAACTTTTCCTTTGGCAAAACTTCGTAGCGTGTGTAGTTTTCGAGTTACAGCGGTTTTAGACAGTGAGGTCAGCGCCGGATGGCGCGCGCGATCGTCCGCTCGACCTCATCGGCCCGCGAACTTCGATCGCTCGTATCTCGAGAACCACACGTCGAAGAAAGAAGTTCCAAAGGAAAAATATCTTCAGTTTCGTACCGCGAATAGGATTCTCCGCCTTTCCTTCCATAATTTTCGAACACCTCGCCTGGCCGAATACATTTACCTTGTCCTGAAAAAAATACGATCAGTCCGAATTGCCGGCGTTATCCGGAGAGGCTCTAATTGTGTTATAAACGACCATTCGCACCTACACACGCGCACACATACACACATATAGAGTGCGACTTTTTATGGGATCGTGTGATAAAGGCCGCGGCGAGCTATTAATTTTGGCCTTCGCATTCGCATTGCATCGCAACACGAGTCTCGTCGAACTTGGTGCGCAGCTGCGGAGGAATGCAACGAGCAGGTCACTGACTAGCGAGGACACGCGCCTTCCGTCGACTCTCTTTCGTACATCTTTCAATCTTGAGAAACTTCGGTTTTGACCATGTTGCGCGGGTCAGCGCGGCTCCGGTGCTGCTCGCTCGCAGCACCCACGTTTGCAGCATCCGCGTGAGACGAGAAGAAGGAGAACATGAAGAAGAAGAAGACGATGAGGAGGAAGAAGAAGACCATGACGAAGAAGATGAAGAAGACGATGAAGACGAAGAAGAAGACCATGACGAAGAAGAAGAAGAAGACGTGGAAGACGAAGACGAAGAAGTGGAAGACGACGCGGAAGAAGAAGAAGAAGATGAAGACGAAGAAGAAGACGGCGTAGGAGAACGAGAAGAAGAGTATGAAGAAGAAGAAAAAGCTGCAGAGAAGTTACTACGATGTTCATCCGCGCAGTTTACGGCCGCGCTGGGCCTTCAACCTCATTTTTATAGACTTTCCGCAGACATACTTTGTCGCTGAGTACGGAGCGAGCGAATAAAGACCGCGGAGAGAACGCGTCCGGTACCACCGATGTTATTTACGTTTCGCCAAATGAATGAAGAAGCAAAAGGGAACAAAAGACCTCAACCCAGACATCGTCTTTAAATCCCCCCAAAAAAAAAAAAAAAACCCTGAAGAAAAAAAAGAAACGACCCGAAACACGAACCTCAATAGAAAACAATTTTCTTTTTCTCCCGCCTCAGCTTCGTATTTCCCGGTAAAATTAATTTCTCAACGCAAATATCAGATTTCTCTCCAGGCTCGGTTAAATCGCCTGGCGTAATCTCTCGCAATCGAACATACATTATCGCGCCGCGTACGCGTAGGCTGATGAAAATTCCGTTTTGGATATTCCTTTTTTTTTCCTCTCATTTATTTATTTATTTTTTTTTTTTTCACCGCCGTTAACCTCGAGCCAGGCTCGTTGCGTTATGGTCCGGTGAATGATCCTTGTGTAAAACGGGTCGCCGGCGCTTGCTGAGGGACTGCGAAAGAGACGACGGCCACTCGCTGATCTCAGTTACCCGCCGAGCTCGCTCTGCCCTCTCTCTTCGTCTCCTCGACGTCATCGACTCTTCTCTTTTTCTCGTTTCGCTCTAACTCTGTACATACGCGTTCTCGCATCGCGGCTCGACTCGTTTTTCTCCGCGAATAAACTTTTCCCCGTCCTCCTCTCTCTCTCTCTCTCTCTAGCCATCTTCCAGTTATGCCGAGCTGGACGTGTGTGCACACATACGCGTGAGAGTTGGCTTGGTCATCTCTCGGTGGACCACACGTTCGCCATTAATTAGCGGTTAGTCAAAGCTCGATCTCCCTCCAACACCCCCCCCCCCCCCCCCCCCCCCGCGCGAGAGAGTCTTTCCGGCTAGTCGACGACAAGACTATTGCGCGATCTCACGAAATCTTTCTCGGCTTCTTCTTAATCTAGTTCTTCGTCGATATCGGTCTCACGCCTCTTAAAGAGCACCTTAAAGGCCAAACACCGACCGGTTGAAATCGACGTCATCGTCGCCGGAAGTGCGTACCAACGCGCTTGTCCGATGAACCGGTGAGACGATTTAATCTACAGTAAAACTCCGATCAAGCGTGCTGATCGGGAAGCTCCGGATAACAAAATGTGTCAAGTTCTTCGTCGATGTCGGTCTCACGTGTCTTGGTTGTTCAGCGAAGACCTACAATTTGCCAAGACGCAACCTTCGAATGATTCGAATAAGATGTTAATATGCTGAAAAAAAAATCTGTAAAAATTCAGAGACATGGTCTGAAGTGTTGTTTTTTTTGATAGGGCAGAAGAAAATTTATTATGAACATTCGTATTGTTTTCATATTTAAAATAAGGTATGGTCGATTGCGATCGGCAAAAAGCTGGAAGTTGGATCGGAAGTGCGTCTAAACGTGCTTATCCGATGAACCGGTGAGATGATTTCATCTGCAGTCAAACTGCAGTTTCGGAACTTTCCGATAATTGAAACCCCAAAATTAAGGTGAAGTGAAACTCATTCGCTGTCGTTCTCTCTCGCTCCACCGTGAGACCAATGGCGCTATTTCTCTCACACTTCAGGCTCCGTCACGTGACTTTCACTTCACCTCAGTGCGAATTCAACGGCATGTCACGGAATGTTTCTCGTCTTTTCTTAATCCAGTTCTTCATCGATATCGGTCTTACGTCTCTCGTAGACGGCGAAGCAGCGACTGGTTTCATCCACTTTATCCTCGCCGGAAGTGCGGGCGAACGCGCTTGTCCGATGAACTGGTGGGATGATTTCTTCTACAGTAAGACTCCAATAAACCGTGCTGTTCGGAAACGAAGAACCGGCAACTGAAACCACAAGGTTAATAATAATAAAAATAATAATAAGGTTAATAATAATAAAAATAATAATAAGGTTAATAATAATAAAAATAATAATAAGGTTAATAATAATAAAAATAATAATAAGGTTAATAATAATAATTCGAATTCAACAACGTCTCACGAAATGTTTCTCGTCTTTTCTTAATCCAGTTCTTCACCGACATCGGTCTCACGCCTCTTGTAGAAGGCGAAACAGCGACTGGTTTCATCCACTTCATCATCGCCGGAAGTGCGTACAAACGTGCTTATTCGATGAACCGGTGAAACGATTTCATTTGCAGTAAAACTCCGATCAAGCGGGCAGCTCGAGACCGAAGAAGGCTCTAATAACTGAAACCACATAGGTTAATTCGAATTAAACGTCATCTCACGAAATCTTTTTCACATTTTGCTTCGTCATAGAGGAAACTTTTTTTTTTTTCTTAATCTTACTCTTCATCGAGATCGGTCTCACGCCTCTTATAGACCGCCAAGTACGGACTGGTTTAATCGACTTTATCGTCGCCGGAAGTGCGCACGGACGTGCTTGTCCGATGAACCGGTGAGATGACTTCATCTACAGTCAAACTCCGATTAACCGGGCTGCTCGGGACCGTAGAATTCCCCGACAATTGCGCAATCTCACGAAATCTTTGTTGTCCTTTTTCAAACCAGTTCCAAATCGATATCGGTTTCACGTCTCTCATTACGGCCAATCGCCGACTGGCTTCATCGACTTCATCATCGCCGGAAGTGCGTGCGAACGTGCTTGTCCTCGAATTAACTGGGCTCAAAACCTCGATTAACTGGGCTGCTCGGGAACGAAGAACTCCCGAAAAACGGCACTTTTTATTTATTTATTTTAACAAGTGTGATTCCAAATCAGTAGATATGAATTATTACTTAACCTTTTAAGTTCTTGACAGATAATGCGAGCCTGAGCTATCGGGTTTCTACTGTACGCGCATCGTGTCATCGGCCGATTTACGGTCGGATATTTGCAGACTCTTAATTCAAGAATTGCCTTTTTTGGTACTTTGAGATTGCGCAGTTCTTTTTTATTAATTTGTTTTGTATTACCTCTTTAAATATTACCGATTTACGTTCGCGCATGCGCGCGCGTAACGTCTGTTATACACGAATGTTTCCGCCGGACGATTTACGGTCGGATCGTTGCGGACTCTTAATTCAACAATTGCCATTTTTGGCACTTTGAGTTTGCGTCGTTGGTTTTTTTTTGTTATACCTTTTTAATATCACCGATTTAACCCCGCGCATGCGCCCAAGCGCGAAACGTCCCTGTTATTTCTGTCCGGGGCTCGGTCAGCGGCGCGGTTTTGTACCGCTTGGCATGATTTTCGAGGCCGATGATTCGCTCGAACGTTGTACCGGAATTGTAATTCTTAACGAAGGTCGGGCAGATCGAACCACTGGATACGAGTAAGTCGTCCTTGAACGGCCCCGATAAGTCGCGCCAACCGCGCGCAGAACCGCTCGCACACATGCCGGCTCTGCAGCTCTGCACAAGGAAGTCTCCTTCCCTACGCGACCTCCCCGACATCGTCATGAATCCCGCAAATTACGAATCTATTTTCGTTAATGTTTCTGCAGAGAAATATTTACGACAATATATCACCCGAATCCGCGTTTTAATATTAATAATTTATTCTTTATACCTGCGCCGTCCGGCCCGCGAGAGATCCTCTTCGAGGACGAATGTCCTCGCGCTATAAAAAATAAAAATAAAATTAAGAAATTCGAAAAAAAAGAAATGTAAAAATAAAAATGAAAACAATCTCCGGGCGAAGGGAACTGCAGCGCTTCGAAAACAAGCTGACGTATCGCGTACAGATGTCCCGTCTCGTACGCCGCGTCCCTCCCGTATACCGTTTTACGGACAATTTATTCGGGGAATTATATTCGTTCGTAACACCCGTAGTTAAGACTTAATTAGTTTTTATTGCTGCGGCGGTCGAGCGCGGGCGTCTACCGAAGAGGGACGATGGCCATTAAAGTTTTTATTGGGATGCTCAAACACTCGCTTCTGGTCAAGTTTTAACGTGCCAAATATTGTCCTGACCGCTGCATCTCGGTCTGTCTCTGCGGGCCGATCTGCTTTTTAATCGCCGCGACGGAGAGAAAGACGTGTTGATAGCGGCTCGAGAAAGGATTGGAATCTGGAAGACAGCATGTAAAAAAAAATGTCTGTCGAGATGTAATACCTATGTTGCAAATACACTGAGAGAAGAATCCGATTGGAATTATCATAAATCTGGTAAAAAAACGGCAGGACTTTTCGGTAAATGGAAACTACTTCGACATCCTGATAAACATTCGTAAACTTAATACATAATACTAGAAAATATGGTAATTTTCGTTACCGCAGATGTTATCCGAATGTCCAGTAATTTTTGGTAGTATTTAAGTTCCTACTAGAAAATATGGTCGTCGGTGGCGCAGCAATTGTCTTAGGCTTGTAGGTTTTACTGGCGTATTATGCCGATGATTTTTTTTTTTATGTGTAGATAACAAAATTTGATTGGTGAAATTGTCAGATTTTAGCCACGGAATTCTCAGTTTTTAGTCATGGTATTCTCAGATTTCAGCCACGGAATTCTCAGATTTTAGCCACGGAATTCTCTGTTTTTATCCACGGAATTCTCAGTCTTTATTCACGAAATTCTCAGTTTTTATCTACGGAATTCTTAGTCTTTATCCATGGAATTCTCAGTTTTTTTTTAAATTTACCATATGAGTTGGGTGAAAATTTGCATGGCCGCTGTGAAAATTTCACTATAGAGTAAACTGGCCAGTGAATGGACAGTTAAGCAGACGAATAAGCCAGTGAATAGACGTTTTTTATGCACGTGTTCTTATGGAAAGTGCCCATTCAATGGCCCTGTTCGTCCATTGGCTGATTAACCCTATTAGAGGAAAAAAAAACCCAAAAAAAAGGTCAGAAACGTAAGATTTAAGACTTTCATAATAAACGAATTACAATAGTCAAATGCAAATATCAATTGAGGATGTATTTCTCAAGTATTTAATGGTCGATATACTTTCCATTTGTCAAAGGTCTTCATTCAACGCCTTATTAAACTGGCGTCACTAATGAAAAAAACATACAATCAAATTAAAGAAAAAATCGCAGGTGACGAAAATCTCAAAAAAAAAAAAAAAAAAAAAAAAAAAAAATGAATATGAACGATATAACTTATCGACGATAATTGGAATAACTTCCTAAGCATACAGCATTGCTGACGGCCTTAAGCTTCGCCAGTGCTGGCGTCGATCTGCAATATCGCCTCTTCGAAATTGACCGCACGACTCGTTAGTGCAAAAAACTTGGATTTTAACATCTTTTTAAAAAAGAAAACCTCTTTCGACCTGCTCTCCGAGGTCGAAAGAGGTTCTCCCCGACAAATGGAGAACAGGAAAACAAGGCCAAAATCGTGCGGTTCGCCTTTCCGCGCATTCTCCTTGGTGTCGATCGTTAATCAACCTCACCGTCCGAGTCTCCGTCTTCATTCGACCGACTCTTCGCATTCGAAGGTGACGATCAAGTTTATCCTCACCTCGACGTCTCTCGACTTCGCATGCGCGTTTTTTTTAAATTTCTCGGCTCTCGTCTCTCTTTTCGAACGAACCCATCGAAGCGATAATTAAACCACTCAGTCATCCGCATTTCTAAAGATCATTAATGATGCACCTAATACAGGTATCATTATCCCGTCGTTGAGATTCGCGATGATATTACAGCCGAATGAATGTCCGACACGATGACACCAGACACGAAATATCAAGTGATTAATCGAGACGCTTGTCTCGTTTGTATCGCCATTGGTAATCGATGACTCGCACGGCGCGTCGCGCGCGCATGCGCGCTGAGCGGCGCGCGCGCGCCGCCGAGGCACTGCGCACGCGCGCCAACGGAAAAAATGACATTCGAAATCGCCCGTTGTAAGCGCGTCGAATGGAATTCACGTAACTTCGTCGGTCTCGAGATCTCTCCCGTGTCTGCGGGAAGGTCAACCGAGCGGAGAATTTCACCGATATTAAAATATCCAAGAGAGAGAGCTGAGACGGCCCGGCCATGCGCGCGCGCACTCGTGGGCGTCGAATGCGATTGAGCTATTTTTCTTTCTGGCCACTTTTCAAGTTCAAGCACCAGAAGCTATTTTTTTTCGCTCCCTCGTAACAGCATCGCTCGTTCGAGCGGCTGCTTTCACTCCGAGTCTGTTTCTTTTTTCATTTATTTTTTTTGCGCTTCCTGACCTTGCGTAAGGAAAGGCGGCAGCCGCTATCCGCGACTATGGGCGCGAGGTGCGTGTTCTCTACCTGCCCGATCGGAGACGTTAATCCTGTCGTGCCATTTAAAAATTTATCTCCGAACGTGAAAGGAAAAAGTTGAAGAAAAAAAAATATAAAAATAAAAATAAATTGAGAAAATAACACGAGAATAATGAGTAACGAGAGACGTAATTAATTCATTCCCGCAGGTACACCCCGCGTGTCGGGGGACGATGCGAGAGGCGAAGGTGGAACGATCACGAAAGCCGAGCGCGAGACCAAACGCGCAGGCGCACAAGAGGAGATCCAATCGGTCGAAAACGAATGACCGTGCGCGCCGGGCGAGAGGGTAAGGCCGGCGTATATAATTCATGATTCGATGGTGAACACACACTGTACGTACAGTGCCTTTGGCGCAATCTCGAGGATTCTTTTTTGAAGCATTTTATTTTATTTTTTTTTTTTGCCCGGCACCGCATCGAAAAGAGAGAGAATTCGCGCGAGGAGGGTAAGGCGGGATTTAAGGAAAGAGAAGACGACCGAATTTTGTTTTTTTTTTGTTTATTCAGTTTTTTTAGCGATCGGAATTGGCTGGAAGGCTGGGGATTTTTTTGCTGGTCTGTGAAGTCCAGATAGCGATGTGTGTCGAACGGCAAATTGATTCGTCCGACTGTGACGTAGTTAAAAATTGTAATCAGACATTACGAAATCCTTCGAATAATGTTATGTCCTTCCGTTCGCCAATATTTTATTTGAAAATCTATTTTCCCCTCCGAAAATTTGTAATATCCTCGCACTTTCCTTTACTCAAATCTTCCATCACTTAATTGCCTATCCACCAAAAAAAAAAAAAATATATATATATATATATATATATATATATATATATATATATATATTATTTTATTTCAGGCACAAGTATGAATTTTTGTTCTTTTATAAATTTTTTTATCGAGTCTCCCTCATCATCCCTCATTACCACTGAGCCTCCGTCCGGCGAGATTCGCCTCGATCGGCGAATTCTCGCTGTTCTGTTACGCTCGCCGGCTGATGATCCTCCTCGTCCTGCCGGAGGTAAGTAGCGTCAGGTAGGACCGCGGCCGGTTAAGCAGAGTGAGAGAGAGAGAGAGAGAGAGAGAGAGAGAGAGAGAGAGAGAGAGAGAGAGAGAGAGAGAGAGAGAGAGAGAGAGAAGCACGGAGGCATAGAAGGCGGGCGAGGATCGCGAGAGTCGGAGGCGCAATACTTGTCCGGCTGCATCTCTCGCTGACTCTCGGGCAGCGAAGAGAGCCGGCGGGGATAGTCGAGTCGCGGATATATAGCCATCGAGGGCAATGGTTAGTCCAAGGTCTCGCGGGTTCAAACCCCGATGCGAGAGCGCCGAGATTCGCGCTCGACGCTCTCGCGCTCGCGCGGGCGCTTCCTCCCGCAAACAACAACCTCCGCCGTTCTTAGAATAGTCGTCGTCGTCGTCTTCGCCGTCGTCGGTTCTCCGATGCTTCGGGCAGCCTCTGCTCCTCAAGACTCTCGGGCACTTCCTTTTTTTTTACCCCTCTTTAAACCACTCCGATTTGACTTTGCTGGACGTTTTGTTGGAACTCGTTCGCACAGTGGGTTAATCCTCAGGATTGGACAGAAGTTCCTTGGACATTCGACCGTTGAAGTGTCATTTGGATGATATTAGATTCCTTTTTTCCTGCTCATTTGAGATTCTTGGAAGTTTTACTGGAACCGCCTCTCATTAAAATTACTTAGATTTGACCTTTCTGGAACTCGTTCGCACAATGGGTTAACCCTCAGGATCGAACAGAAGTTCCGTGGACAATCGATCGTTGAGGTGTCTTTTAGATGATTTGCCATTCACTTTCATCATAGTCGATTCGGCGATGCTTCAGACTGCCTCTAATTCTCAACACTCTTGGATTAATTTACCCTTCACCAAACCACTTCAACCTGACTTAACTGGACATTTTGCCGAAACCCGTTTGCACAGTGGCTTAACCCTCAGGATCGAACAGAAAGGTCCTCGGACGATCGACTCTTGAGTTATCTCTTCTCTGATTTTCGGATTTCTTTTTCTTTTTCTCTTTTTTTTTTTGCCGATTTAGCTTTTTCCGATGTTTTACTGGAACTTGTTCGCACAGAGGCTTAACTCTCTGGATCAATTTTTTTTTCCGCTCTCCTCGTCACTCCTCGCCACTCCCAGGTCCGTCAACTCCATCCTCAGAGCTCAACGGCCATCGGGTTAACGCGCCGCGTGTCCTCCGCAGGTTAACGCGCCTTCCTCTTCTTCTTTTCGCATTGAGAACGAGCCAACAGCTCTCTCCCGGTAAAAAGGAGATTATAGGTCGTGTCCTCGTCGGGTCGTTGCGCTGCCGTCCGGGCCGTTGCCGATCCTTCGCTTCGATCTCCTCCAAAGAACAATATACAGAAACACCCGCGAATCACACTTTCATTCGTCTTTTCGCTTCTTAACTAGGCGTCATCCTTTCATTATTTCTCCCGAAGAGATTGGACGAACCTTAACGGGGACGGAGAAAGGTTGATACATCGACGAATCGAAATACCTGCAGTGGTATTTACAAAAAAAAATAAAAAAAAAAAATAAAAATAAAAACCAAAAAACGAAGTTGAAGTGATGAAGACGACGAGTAAAGCAGAAGAGGAAGAACAAGAAAGAGAGAATTTCGTCAGACCAGACGCCCGTAGGCGTCTTCGCCCCCCCCCCCCCCCCCCCTTCTTCCCTCACCCTCGCCGGAACAGGGTTAACGACTCGGAAAAGCGAGCTATCGGCCTCGCCGACGTCGCAGAGTCGCGAGGTTCTCTCTTCACTCCAATTCGTTCCTACTCTTTGATTTTTGTTGTTGTTTTTTTTTTTTTTTGACGTCGCTTTATCATCGTCGAAGGAGAGTCTTGAAAAGGAACGTGCTCACTTTTTTAATTTTTCCTTTTTTCAAATTTAAATTTTTGAGAGATACGAGAAAGATGGCATCGCCGAGGTGCATCGCTCTCGTGGGCGGAAGGACGCTCGCGGCTTACAAGCCGCGTCGTTCGCTCGTACCTGTTCGGCAGATTTTTTGTCTTTTTTTTTTTTTTTTTGAGGGTCCCACAGTAAGCGAGAATATTCGGATGCATCGAACGCCGGACGAATTTTCTCGCATTTAACGAAAATTGAAGAGAAAAAAAAATTACGCCGTTATTTTTGTTTTCAATTTCTCGCAACATCCCGTGTTTGGTCTTTTCTGTCAATCTTTAACGACGCTTGCGTCTTTTGAAAACAATTTTCCAGTGATTTTTCCTTTTTTTTTTGTTTAACATCCCAAAACAAGCCAAAATATTTGGATGTATAGCGGGACGAATTTTCTGTCCTTTCCCGAAAATTGAAAGAAAAAAATAGTTGTGCAAGCTGTCGCCGTTTTTTTTTCGCAACTCGCGAAAAGAAGCATCGACATAAAAAAAAAAAAAGAAAAAAATTGCACAACCTACCGTGTTCCGCGTATCGCGTTAATTTTTAACGACGCTCAAAAACCAGCCACGCCTTTTCGGCGTCTCGCTTGAGCCGCTTTATATTCGGGTAGACGGCTTGTTTCGTACAACCGCGCCAGACGAACAAGCGGAGAGTACCGACGCGCTGCCGCTCGTGCGCGATATCCGTCTTGTCCGAGCGTGCGACGTACAATGAGCGAAGCATGAGCGGCCAATGATGCTCTTTTGCTCTGCTTTGCCGCGAAGAAAAATGTTCGCGGATGTCGGCGAAAAAAAAAAAAAGAAGGGTCTTTGCCGGAGGAGGCGCGAAGGGGGGGGGGGGGCGGCGGCGCGGTTGGTAGGAGGGGTTTTAGGACGGAGAAAGTTCGAGGAGGAAGAAAATAAAGCGAGAAGAAGTGAGAAAGCGAAAAACACATAGTTGAGAGAACTCCATGGGCAGAAACAATTTTTCACCCGGCGCCCTCGCTCGTTTCCTCTAGCCACCGAACGGATATGATTCGCATTCCTGCTCCCGAAAAAAGTGCGAGCGAGAGATGGCGAGAGAGACGAAGAAAGTGACGGAGGCGGAGGAAAAAAGAGAAATTTATCGTCGTCTAATTTTAAAATTATGACGATACGGCGCGTACGAGACGTATCCTTCGCGCCGAGACTTCAAAAATCCACTGTACGGTGTACCGGTGGAAGCCTCTTCGGGAGTTATTTCATCCGTAACCGAGGAATGACGACAACGTTACTTTTATTTTGCTCGCTCCCCAAGTCGAACACTTACGTGGCTCAATTCGTCATCCAACGATCTATTTATTTTATTTACTCTATTTATTTTGGGGCAAGATTGGAGACTACGATACGTGAACCAATAATACGTGAACTTCCGGTTTCGAGATCTAATTTTTCGTCCGGAAGTGACGTCATACCGGAAATATGTTAATTCCCGTTAGAAAACTTCATTTTTCGACCGGAAATACGTCACTTCTGCTTTGAAAATGTTATTTTTCGTCCGGAAGTGGGGCTTACCGAAAATACGTCACTACCGGTTTGAAAATCTTATTTTTTTGACCCGAAATACGTCACTGCCGGTATGAAAATCTTATTTTTCGACCGGAAATACGTGACTTCTGCTTTGAAAATCTTATTTTTCGACCGGAAGTGACGCTTACCGGTAATACATCACTTTCGGTTTGGAAATCTCGTTTTTACGGCACTTCCGGTTTTACACTTGCTGGATAGTTGATCTCAAAAGCTCGTCACTGAACAACTGATTTCGACAACATTTAGCTACGCTTAGATCGAAGTCGCTCGCTGCAGTGTTTTCTTCACTCGGTCACCTCATCGTCAGCGAACAATCGCGTTGCGCTTAAGGTAGTCCTTGCGAATAGTGTTCGCATAAGTTTTCGAGAAATGAGAGACAATTGCAAACACTTCTAGATAAAAATCTCAACAAAATCAAGCATATTAAAGGTGCTGAAAAGATTAATTTTGCATAATAATGATTTCAAAATGTTATTAACAAATTAATGAAAGATAAAATTGTTCAACAAGTCTTCCGGAAACCGAACTTTTTTTTTCTAATGAAAATGATTCGTTCATTTTTCTGAATACGTATGAATTTTTTCAGATTTTTAGTCAAAAAGTCAAAGTGAATTAAAAAATCTGAAAAAATTCTTGCGTATTCAGGAAAAATGAACGAATAACTTTCACGAAGAAAAAAAAAAGTTATCCTTCCGGGAGATTCGTTGAACAAATTTTATTTCATCAATTTGTTGATAACATTTTGAAATAATTATTATGCAAAATCAATCATTCCGTCATCTTTAATACACTCAATTTTTTTTCTTCAGATTTTCATACCGTCAACAAGTGTCTACAATTCCCTCCAATTTCTCTGAAACTTATGCGAAGTGAACACGATTCGCAAGAACTACCTTGATAAGAGGGCGTCCACTTTTTGCGATACGTTTCGATAGTGAATACTCGGATGCATCGTGACACATCAACATTTCCGGCAACGGAGAACGATACTGCAACGATCCGAGGCTTCCTCGTTATCCGCACCGCACGACCCTAAGCCCGATTATTTCACGGAAAATCTCTCGCGCGAGCGTCGCTCGCTGCGAGCATCTTCGCCGCAACGCGCAACGAAAGTACTTTTTAAGAGGTATTATTTGGGCAAAGCCGCTGAATTACCGGACGGAGCGCCATATTGGTGTGTGTGTGTGTGTGTGTGCAAGAGTTTCGGAGCGTAGCCAGGACATAACGCGCGAGACCCGACGGCGCACACCGCGCGCACCGATGTGCTCGCCACACCGAGTATTAACGACGACGTTACGCTTAACGAGGATCCTCGATAACAGTTTTTTACTCTCGCGCCTGCGAAGCATCGATTATAGCGGGCGTTTATTCTATCCCGTTCTTGCTCCTTCTTTTTTTTTTTTATATTTCACCCTCCGCGGAGGATCGGGAGGAGAGCCGAGGAGGGATCACGTATGCATGCGGCAGCTGCGGAGATCCAACGTTAACGTCAAAATAATCGCGGATCTGAGAGGGGCGCGAGGGTGTGGGAGAGGATTAACGAGGCTACCCGACGGCCGTGGATCATAGGCCGTTTCGCAGAATCCGCCCTCTCGAGAGGCTCTCTCGCGAGAGATATCCTCTCTGACGTACGAACGACGCGCAGCGCGCGCGCGCGCGAGGTTTCGCGCCGGGTGTGGATCGGGATCGGGATCGCGATCGATCCCTCTGGCGGATCACGACGCCGGCGACTCGACGCGGACCGTCGGTAGGCTGCGTGAGCGGAATTTTTTTTTTTTTTTTTTTTTTTTTTTCCCTTCGGTCAGCAAGCATTTTTCTGTCGTGATTTAACTAGCCTAGATATAGGGCGATGAATTTTTTTTGTTTGCGACCATTTTTTTTACGGTCGCAGTATATTGTTTTTTTTTGAAGCAGCAATTTTTTTTACATCAGCAGCAATTTGTTTCCATCACTAGCCAATTTTTTGACACCGGCAGCAATTTTTTTACACCAGCTGCAATTTTTTTTACACAAGCAGCAATTTGTTTACATCAGCGGCAATTTTTTTTACATCAGCAGCAAGTTGTTTAACACAAGCGGCAATTTTTTTACACCAACAGTAATTATTTTTACATCAGCAGTAATTATTTTTACATTAGCAGTAATTATTTTTACATCAGCAGTAATTATTTTTACACCAGCAGCAATTGTTTTCGCTGCACCAATTTTTGTTTGCTTCAGCAGTCATTTTTTTAGCTGCATCACAATTTTTTTTTCCTGCAGCAGCAAGTGTATAAACCATCATCTAAACCACCATCGTCACTTCGCGTCAGCCTTACGACGGGTATAATTTTTTTTCCACGTTGGCGCAAACGAATCGATGAATAAACAAATAAATCGATGAAAAATAGTTATCCTATTGCATAACATCACCGAACGGCAGAAGCGAAAAAAAAGTTATGAGGAGACTCGCCCGACGGCTCAAGAACCACGCGATGCAATGCTCTGGTTCTACTCCGTTATTATTATTGTAATTTTGTTTTATTACGTTAAATCGATCAAACCGGTAGACGCGAGAGACGAAAGGACGAGATAGAGCGAGCGTGTTCCGAGCGTATCCTTCTGCCGCCTACATCCTGGCCGAGACCTCGTATCTGCACTGTAACGTCCACAACACTCTCGCTTTCGAGATAAGGTCCCGCGAATGAGGGGCGGAGAGCGAGGGAGGTTCGCGTGTCGAGCAGAAAAATAAAAAAATACAAAATAAAAAACGTTGCGCTGGAACCGACCGAAAATAGAGCGAGACCCTCGCGGAGTGGCCCGTCTTTTGGCAAGCTCACGGCCCACACGCAACACGCAGCCTTCAAAGAGGTTTTTCGTTAAATTAATAAGACGAGTTTCCCCTCGACCCTCCTCCGGACCGACACCGATCAGTTAGCGTACCCACGGGGATTCGTTAAATCGCACTGGATGTAACGCGAGAAAAAAATTGCACCGATTCGTCATTGCGCACCTTGATGAACTCGGAAACCATGTGCAAATTACTTTGCACCTCTTTCGTAACGTAACAACATGTCTCATAAAAGTTCTTTTTACTCCTAACCCAATATTTGCCATTTGAATCCCAAAAATACAATTTTTCATCCATAAAATCGAGATTTTCAATGTCTTTTTGTACTTTAGTCCCGAAAAAGCCAGCGGATTCGTGTTTAGCGGGAAAAATTACGTCGAAATAGGTGGCAGTTCATTAAAAAAAAAAGAAAAAAAAATGTCAATAAATTGCAAGGCTTCGAATCCATTTTTCGCGTTTTCCAACGTTTCGAATCTGCCCGATAAAACGCTTCTAGAACTCCGGACGAGACCTTGTCTTGTGTATTTTTTCCCGTAGAAGACGATGCGCACCCTGGATTTTCCGTAGCACCACTGGGAGCCGAGATATCGACCTTTGAAAATCACGAAAATCGACGTTTTTCAAAAGTGGCTCGCCGAGGAGCTTTTCTCGAAAGTGCAATTTTCGTCCGGATTCTCAGTCACCTCACATAAAAAAAAAAAAAAACGTAACACAATGACAGAACATGATGTTCAAAGTGCGATATATATTTTTTATTGCCCTTGACACAGACTAAAAACCCGAGACTGAAGTTCGGCCGCCGAATGCCGAGGCAGAACCGTCGAAATCTTTTCGAAAAAAATGTTGTCCCCCCATAAAAAAAAAAAAAAAAAAAAAAATCCCGCGACGAGAGCTCAGTCGCCGAATGCCGGTTCGAAGCGGAGACCTCGGTTCGCTCGATAAATTAATACCTTTTGCGACATCCTCGTGATTAATCGCACGCGCCGAATTCTCGGAAGTGCGAACCGAGGCGGAACTTCCTCCGCCGGAAGTCGTGACCCGCGCGCGTGCTCCCGAGAAGTAGATGCTTCGTCCGGCCGGCGCGATGGATAAGGAGAGACCGAAAGAGATCGAGAGAGCCGCGGCGAAACGAGATGCGAGAGACCGGTCATGGCATGGCTTATTGCGTAGTTTTCGGGGAATCCCGGGAGCGTACAGTGCGGCGATAAGAAAATTGCTGAGGAACCTTTTCTCGACCCTTCCCCATTCCGCCGGCTCCGATCGCGACGAGCTACGGGCGCGTTCGGCAGGAGACCTTCCGCCGCTGTTGGTGAAACGTCTTATAGGTACGTGACCGAAAGAGCACGAGATTACGACGGATCGATAGCGACACCACGGCAGCCGCGGCAGCAGTATCGTATTATCGATACGGCCGAACGAGCCAAACCTCTCAACGAGACGAGAGCTTGAGGGAGGCCGCGCAGCAACATTCGCGTTACCGGCACTCGTTGACTCTTCGGCATCGCGTTATCGTTCTATTCGCCAGGGATTACGATAAAAGTTAACTTGACGGAAGGATGGGAGGGGAGGGGGGGGGGCTTGGAATCCACCAAAGCACAAATAAATATTGGGGTAAATCGTATCTTCCTCACACTTTACCTCCTCTATGCGGTCGGTTTTCTACAGGGTTTTATATAAATGTCATTCCAAAGATCGAATCTGTCGGCACGGAAAGCGGAAATTATATAAAACATGTATCATATATTAAAAGTTCATGATATGAAAATAAAGTATACGCGAAGAAAAATTTTTTTTTTTCATGTGTATACACACGAAAGAAATATTTTGCAATTCAGAGATCGTGTTTACAGTTCGAAGAGTTCGAATCTGCGAGAGCGTTAATGTCGATCGCCGTCGGACGAATCGCGTCGGCCCGATGATCCGTGAAAACTGCGGTCGCCTGTACGGATCGCAAAAAAAAAAAAAAAAAGAAAAAGAAAAAGAAACGAGACATGGGTAAATCCTTAACGGGTTTTTAATTGCTGTAGCGGTGCTAATTAACGCCCGTGGACCTGTTGTACCGTATAGGCCCGTCAACTGCGCGGCCGGGACTCCGCAAGGCAAAACACGCAACAATTGAATTTTCACGGGCGTCTGAGTATTTCGGTCAACGATTGGACGATCTTGACGCGGCGGAGGAGGCGGAGAAGGCGGATGATAGCGATGGAGGAAGCTTTACCGATCTCGGATCTTTATTCGCATCGCGTGTCCGAAGGCCCCGGCGGCTCGCGAGGGTCTCGTGGAGTTGCAACGAGAGTCTCTCCGGGCGCGGATTACGATCACCGGGCTCGTTGCGGGTCCGGCTATGGAGTGCGGCTAATGGACCGGAAGTCGCCGATACAGCGCGAATGGCACGCTCGAGCGAGCGAGGTGGCCGCACGATCGGACTTGAAATTCGTCGCTTTTCACGGTAACGTGCGGGCGTAACGGAATTTCGTGGTGGGCCGGCCTGGCGTGTATGCAGACGAGAGCATAAAGCGAATTCCGGCGGGAGCGAATCGACGATCGCGGTCCGAACCGGCGCTGGGCAAAATTCTCGAAAATACTCAGAATACAATATACTATATGTATCAAAAATATAAAATACTTTTTATACTTAAAATACATTTGTAAGTACTTCGTTTAAGTACTTTTTGAAATACCTCGTAACAATCAATAAGGATGGATGGATAGACGCGATGGGTGGATCATCCATCCCATTCCTCCCACCCATCCATACATCCATACCATTCATCCCGTCCATTCATCCATCTCATCCATCCATCCATCCATCCATCCATCTCATCAATCTATCCATCTATCCATCTATCCATCCATACATACATCCATGCCGTCCATTCCCTCCCGTCCATACATCTCGTCCACCCATCCCGCCCGGACTAACCCACAGTTACTAACCGACAAATACCAGAAAAGTACTTGAGTACTTAAAATACGTATTTAAAATACATAAAATACATCAAGCAATACTGCCAAGCTCTGAAAAGAATACGGCTTTACTGGTCACATCATCCGGAAATTGTGCGTTGACCCTTGTACATACAATCTTATAATTTTCGGTGTAATCGTATTGTATCCACATATACTAAAACATACCCTAAAGCATGTCTGGTGGGAATTACACATGGAACAGGTGCTGGCCGACGTTGGGCAAACGCTGGCCGACGCACCGCTGATACTGGCTCTGGGTGGCGCTCTGATTGGGGTACGCGAGAGAAGTCGCAAACGCGTTATGGTCGAACATCGGTATCACCGAGGGACGACGGCGGCGGGCCATCGTGTGGGTTCCACATGCATTTTCGAGAGAACGAGAATTTTTTTCTTTTCTTGAAACACTTTTGCGTGATCTTCGCTCGGGTGGATTTTATGAGCGTCGGCTTTATCGAGCGGCAAACAACTTCGGGGATGGTTGTAATTAATTCTTGCTCTCTTGCCTCAAGGAAATTTAGACTTTTGATTTGATTGCTGAATTTTTTTTCGACGCATTTTCATTATTTTTTGTTACATTTTTTGGGATCGCCTAGCGGCGAGTTCTGTGCAATAAAATTTTTTAAAGAAACACAACGAGAGTGTTTTTCTCGACTCTCGCCCGTAAACTCGTCGCTGCCATAAGAATCGTGCACGCGCATTTATTGCACGTCGTATTGTGACCGAAATAAAGTTTACGTCATGACAGAAACATTTTTTATTGAACAAGAACATTTTTGAGAATTTTTAATTATTTTTTATTACTACTTTTTGCTCTCGCACCTTAAGAAAAATAGACTTTTGGGTTCATAAGTGCATTTTCAAAAAGTTTTTTTTCTGTTTTTAGAAGAATTTCTTCGTTTTTTTTTCCAACATTTTTAGGATCGCCGAGCAGCGGATTCTGCGCATTAAAAAAAATTGCGAAGAAACACACCGAGAGTGTTTCTCGTGTCTGGCCCGTGCCTAAAATTTTCGATTGGACGAGAACATTTTTGAGTTTCTTTTTATTTTTTATTACTATTAATTTTTGCTGCCGCGCCTAAAAAAAAAGTGAACTTTTGGGTTAAAAAGTGATTGTCTTTGATGTTTTTTTTTTTTTTAATTTTAGAAGAATTTCCTTGCTGTTTTCGAACATTTTTAGGATCGCCGAGCGGTGAATTCAGCCCAATAAAAAATTGCGAAGGAACACACCGACAGTGTTTCTCGTGTCTGGCCCGTAGGCTCTTCGCTGCCATAAGAGTCCCGCGCGCGCCTATATCGCACGTCATATTGTAACCGAAATGAAGTTTACGTGACGAGAGGAACCCATGGCTTTTACGACGTCTAATTTAAAAACGAGCGCATAATTCAGGATAACCCTCCAGTGTTTCCGATGCCCTCCATCCCTGCGGCGTCTCCTCGCTCGACGTGCTCTCGCACACGCGCACGCGCACGGCGAACTTTATAACCAACACTGCGAAAGCTCGTCGCGCAGAGGCCGACCGGTTTTGGCAACGGCTCGAAACACATGTTTCCAATGAGCCTTTATTGGCAGATAAATCAATCGAGATTTTATTGCGGGATTATGATGTTTGCATGAGCCCGATAACCCACTCTGTCCATACACGTGAAGCTTATCTTACGGATGTATGACAAGTATTTTAAAAAACGTTATTTTTTATTTATTTTTTTTTCAGTCGAAAAAAGTCCGAATTACTATCTGAGAAAAGTCGCAATTGCAGTTACTGTTTCGCATCGTATGACAGTTCGATACCTGGTCGAACTGTCATACTCATACGGCAGTCGGGAACTCGTTGCAAATTTCATGTTCGCATTTGAGTGTGAAATGATAATCGAATTTAACTGCAGATACAGATTAAATTTGAGGATAAACAAAACTTTTAATTTGCGCACAAATAAAAAGTTCAATTGCAGCACAAATAAAGATTAAATTTGAGCGCAAATAAAGTTTGAATTTGAGGGCAATTAAAGGTCAAACTTGGACAAGTGCACATCAAATTTAAGCGCAAATAACGATCAAATATGATCGAAAATAAAGGTCAAATATGAGTGCACATAAATGTCAGATTTGAGCGTATATAAAGGTCAAATCCGAGGTGAAATAAATGTCAAATTGAAGGCAAAAAAGGTCATATTGCAGCATAAATAAATAAATGAAAAATTCGAACGCAAGGACAGCTCGATTTAAGCGCAAGTAAAGATGAAACTTGGGCGCAAATAAGCGTATATGAAGCTGGAATTTGAGCCCAAATAAATGTCGAACTTGATCGCAGATCGAGTTCTTGCGTATCGATCGGAGCTTCGTCGGTCAGGCTTGCTCGATTCAGCGATTGAGACGACTATTGCGAATTAAGATTGCATTCTGTAGAAGCCTATGGGCCGCTCGTTTGCGATTGTTAAAGCGAGATGGGAGGAAGCGAAGGTGGAGAAGCGCGGTGTCGGGAGCACTGCGGGTGTCCTTGGCGGGGGGCAGCGATCTCGTCCAGCGTCCGCCCACCAGACGGTAGGCGCGGCGGGGCCCGTTGGGCCCCTTCATTTCGTCCTTTTTTTTTCTGCCCCCTCCCTCTTTCCTCTTCCCCCCCCCCCCCCCCCCCCCCCCCCCCTCGCCTCGCACGAGGCCCGTACGTTCACGCGCATAACGCAGAATCTCTCCGGGATGAAGCAGAGACTCCGTTATTATAAACGCAATCCTTTACCTGCTGGGAACCTACGGGTCTCTTCCACTGGATCCTCGTAAAGCATCTCCGGTTTCGAATCGTCCGACTCCCGAAGATTCCCTCGATTTCATCGTCAGTAAATTTTTTTTGTTTTTTTTTTCAAATTTTTTTCATCGGCTAAGCTCGCTGATGCTGCTATTAAAAAAAAAAAAAAAAAAAAATAGAAAAAAAAAAAAAAATAGAAAGCAAGAACGGGGGAAAAAAGTTGCGAAAATGGCACGGCAGAAACATGGAATTCTCGATCGCTCGAAAGCGTCCTCTGAAGATAAGCCGGTGAGAATCTTCGCAAAGTCTCACGCCTCGTTAACACCTCGTTTTTATTTTCTTGTTTCTTTTTGTTTTGTTTTGTGCGTGTGTGTTTTTTTTTCTTCTTGTTAAATTTTTCCTTCTCGCACGGGTAATCCACTCCGAGCGTGCGCCTCTACGCTTATCGACCTCACGAACTCTCGTTCGAGATCTCACGCGCATGCGTGTCGAACTCCCGTTCGAGATCTCACGCGCATGCGCGTAACTCAATTCGGCACAGTGCGATAAAGACGAAATAACAATGCAAAAAAAATGCTTTTATTTGGATTGTTATTTTATTTAAAGACAACTTGTTAATCTTTTTGAATACGTATGATTTTGTTTGTTTTTATTTCGTGTAATTTTCAAAAACGCGTTTGTAGTTAATAAAAAAACGTAATTTTTAAAAATTGCACAAAATTCTGAAAGAATTCATACCTATTCAAAAAGATTAACAAATTTTATTCATATGAACAAAAGGTTAATTTGCCGGGGGTTTGTTGAACAATTTTTCTTTCATTTATTCGTCAATAACATTTTGAAATTATTATTATGCAAAATCAATCTTTTCAGCACCTTCCATATGCTTGATTTTTTTCAGTTTTTTGTCTCATCGAGAAGTGTTCGCAATTCTCTCTCAGTTCTCTCTGAACTCACCTGAGGTCGAACTTGCCGCTAGCTAAACTTACCTTAAAAGAAAATTAAAAAAATATCTTACCATTTGTGTGAACCGCCGCGAGAGACTCATTGAAATTTTTTTTTGCTGCCGATTATCTCTCGGGGAGTTTTTCGAATCGAGAAATTATATAGTTTAATCTTGGATGAGCTCGCGAAGCTCGCGGCACGTCGTTATCTCGGTCGACGTGTCGCACACCTGCCTCGGACTGCCTAACACAATATCCAGCTTGGATGAATCTCGTCCTAGCGCGAAATCGGGGAGCGCCGACACGTGCGACCATAAATCGCTCGGGACTCGCGCTCTCCTCCGCTATACGGTGATTTCGTATTTCAATCAGGCACACGCACGACCACCTCATTCTCTCTCTCCCCCTATAAGCATGTATTTTTTATCTCCTGTCTCGGCGGGTGATGCTTCACTGGCTGCACTTTTATATACTGTACGTACACACTCGGGGCAAGAGCGGTGAATGCGGACCGATGGATCGGTTCGAGTTGACGCGAATGCGGATTCTCAAAAGAATGTGAAACTTCGTCCGTCTTACTTGCAAAATAAGTACTAATAAAGTATCGCACTAGCTTCCTTGATCTTCATGGACCATCCTCTAGGTTAGCAATGTGGACCACACTTTTATCTCGTTGCAACAGTGAAATTTACTTCATTTCCATTACAGTTTTAAATTCCGAAGAAACTGCCCAAGAAACTTGAGAAGAAACTTCTGAGGAAACTTCTGAATAAATTTTAATTCGATTCTCAGTGTCGGAAGCCTCACCTAGACGTTCGTTCGCTCATTACCAGCCGACCCTGATGGTCCATATTTACCGAGCATGCGAACAAGCAGAAAGATGGAACGCGGCCCGAAGTCTGTGAAAAAAAAAATCTTAAAAATTTTTCCATGACAAGCCTTTCTGAAGGGTGTTTTCGGGTATCTATTCCTTCTATCGAAGTGTGATTTCCTCCTGAAATAGGACATACAGGACACATATTCGCTACTTTTTAGTGTCCCACATTCGCCACTTTTACTCTATACATTAGCGTTCTGTTGCGGCTCGTTTGAAAATTGTGTGCAAATTTTATCGCAGCCTTGCGATGTTTAATTTTTATTATTCGCATCGCGTTTCGGAAGTGTATTTTCCTTGACAAAAAAAAAAAAAAAAAAAAATCAATTACAAAAATCTCTAACGCTGTAGAATCAGAAAGAAGGAAGCGCGTTTTGCCGAGGAAAAAATTCGTCACTTTTACTTCATAAACACTGCCAGACTCCGGCTGAAAATGTCGCGAAAATTTCTTGAGAGTCTTGCAACGTTTTGTTTTGATTATCCGCACCGCCTTCCGGAAGTGCACTTTCCTCAACGCCAAAAAAAAAAATATATATATATATATATATGTACATATAGATGTATAAAAAAAAAAACACCGGAAAGCAAGCAGCGCGTTTCGCCCACGGCAAGAACGTACGTCAACGTTTAATGCTCTTAGCTTCCTTCGATAGTTACAATTTACCCGTTGCCGCGGTGGATATTGCTGCAGGATGCGAGTGAAATTGCGATTGATGAGTGGTTCGCCGACGATCAAAGGGCGGAAGGGCCGTACGGTAAAAGCCTCGCGATACGGAGCCCTGCAACACTTTGCGCATCTATGTCCATACATACGTTATCTCGATCGTCCATCGGAACCGCGAAACGCCCACCGCCGGTGTTATTATTTAATCGATAGGAAACTAAAGGATGTTACACCGAGTTTGTGGAACATTGTCCATATCCATGTGCGCGCTTTTTTTTTTGTACTATAAATTCATACGCGCCCGCGCGCTTGCGCGCACGAAGTCCGCTTCAGCGTTCGCCGTTGACAGACGTGTAATTTTATGTCGAACATTACACCGGCCCGTATCTCGCACCGTCGGGCAATCCATTTCCTATTCCATTTCACAAGCTCGCGTCACACCGTACATATTATAACGAAGTTGCATGCGGCATGCGCGCGATGACGTCGCACGATGAACACTGAATGCGGATTGGATTAGACTTGGAAAAATTAAATTAAAAAAAACACAACGAAAATTATAGTTGCGAACGTAAGCTCGGCTCAAAGAATGGTTAAGTTTAAATGAAAATGGGTAAAATTCAAATGAAGTTTCTTTTGCATTTTTTTTTTTACCATTAACCGTGAGCTTCGTCGATGCGGCAAAAAACTGTCTCATGCAAACTGAATCTGTAACTACGGTAAAAAAAAAAAGGTTGTCGATGGCGAAACGTGACTATTGCTTTCATATTCACTGAATACTGCTGGCATTAAATTAAAAACAAAGTAAAATAAAAATCAAGAATAAAATTAAACTTACAGTTGCGAACACGCGCTTTCTTAAAAAAACGGGCAAACTTCATTCGATAAAAATAATAAAAAATTCTTTAATTGGAAGTTTCGCCGATGCAGCAAAAAAAGAAAACTGCATCGCGAGAATGGAATTTGTAACCGTGGCACAAAAAAAGTTTATCGACGGCGAATCGTAACTATAGCGTTGATGTTCGCCTCCGCTTCCGATAGGTACTAAGTAGGGATGGGAAACTAAAGTATATATTGCACCGAGTTTCTGGAACATTGTATGTCCATGCGCGGGCCTGTTCGTACGATAAATTCATATGCGCGCGCACACGAAGCCCATTTCAGCTTTCACCGTTGACAGACGTGTAATTTTACTTCGGGCATTATACGGGCTCGTATCTCATACAGTCGGGCAATACATTTCCTACTCCATTCCAGGAGCTTCCCCGATGCTCACGTCACATCGTAGATATTAGAACGAAGTTGCATGCAGCATGCGCGCGATCACATCGCTCGATGTTCTGCGAATATGGAATTGGAGTAAATTAAAAACAAAAAAAATTTACTAAAAATTCGAGAATGTGTAAAATTTATTTGAATTTTTTGTTTTTTCATTAACCGGAGGAAGTTTCGTCGACGGGGCAAAAAAAAACTGCGTCGTGAGAACGGAATCTGTAACAGCGGTGAAAAAAGGCTATCAACGGCGTAGAGAGCAAAAAATAATTTCGTAAAATCGGAATGCGAAGATTCGTAAAAATGATTTTGTTAAATACGCGAGAAACTCGTTTGTTACGGTTTTAATATACATATAAGCCCGTCGTTTTATTTTCCGCGTGATAAACAATTTTAGTTTGTGCTTTCGTTTGTAAAACTAGAACTGGATGGTGGGAACGGAGAATTAACAAATCAAAAATCGTGGACGTTTTATGGACAATGAATTGTTGTAAAAAGTACAAATCTTTTTTACTGTTTATCGTAACTATCGCATTCACGATTACTGAACGTCGATTAAATTTAAAAGAAGTACATTCAAATATACTTAAAATTAGCGAGCTTACTTTAAAAAATGTGCAAACTGCATTCGATTTTTTTTTTCATCAACCGGAAGTTCCTTCGATGAGGCGAAAAAAACTGCATCGCCTGAACGGAAGCTCTAACATCGCTAAAAAAAAAAAAAAAAAAAAAATTATCGACGGCGTATCGAAACTATCGCGTTCATGTTCGCCCCCGCGTCCGATACGTTCGTCCTGTACGACCGGTCATACGCAACATCGCAATTACAGCTCCATTACGAGAGCTCGGCGGTGTTACGAACGATCTATCGATCCCGCTTATTAGCCGATGTACGGGGCTTGATACACTATCCGCTCTGTCCCGCTCGGTACAGGCGTGTAAGCTCCCCGAGGCATCGCCGCGTGTGTCCGATACCCGTGTGATTGACCTCTACACCGTGCCGTGATGTGCTTCTGACATCGACGGAAGCCCACCGTTGCCTTCATGCAAGATGGACGGATAGAGGGACGGCGTCGAATCGACAACCGTCAATTTGTATATCGCGCACGGACGGTGAAAAGTTTATTGGAAATAATTTACATCGAGGCGAAAAAATAAAGTTTTTTTTTTTTTTTTTAACGAGGGTCGTTCGGTCAAAGCTGGTTTCGCTTGAATGCGGAATTTCAGTCGGAGGTCGGTTCGATTAAAATTAATTAAATTGAAAATTGATTTAAATCGTCCGTGTTTTAATCAACTTCACGGCTGAAGAAATAAAAATAATCGAGCTTTAATCCTCCGAAATACCTGATGAAATGAACGCCACAAGCTCATGCGGACTTTGGAGTCAAAGGCTCATGATGTCGACGTTAAATCGAAAAAATAAATAAATCAGAAATCAATAAATTGTTTTGAATTATTCGTGTTTTAATCGTCGCTCCGGCTGAGAAAAATAAAAATCGTCGAGCATTAGCCTCCGAAATACCTGAAGAAACAAACGTTGGGGTCAAAGGCTTGTGGTCCCGACGTTAAATTGAAAAAAGTACATAACAGATAAATAAATAAATTTTTATCATCCGTGTTTTAATTGTCGCTTCAGGAGGAAAAAAATAAAAATGATCGAGCATCATCCTCCGAAATACCTGAAGAAATAAACGCCAAAAGCCCATGCAGACGTTGGGGCCAAAGGCTCATGGTGTCGACGGTTCCTGGGGTCTTCCGTCGTTGCTGCAACATCGCTGACTCTCTCACTGGTCCCGAAAATAAAATTACCGCGATAGGCGCGGGGCTTGCCCGTATATTTTTAGGGCGCCTCAGGACGTTAACTTTCGGTTTTTTGGCGCAATGACAATTTTTTCCCTTGCTTGCACCTCGCACGGCGATTTAGCGTTTGCCTACGCGCGCGCGCGTAGAAAAAAAAAAGAGCTTTTCCTTCTAACTCATCTCGCGCACGTAAATGGAGTACGAGCGACGAGGAGATTTTAAAAATATACGCTCGCGACGTCGCAAGGTGATGCGCTTTGATAAATTGTCCATCCTCGCTAAAGCCGCGCCGCGAACGCTCCCTCACCGAGACTTCACCGCCATGCACAAGTTAATTCTGCCTTGGAACAGGCTAATTCGGAACGACGCTGAAATAAACGATCCGTGCGAAACTACACTTTGAGGTACTTTCAGACATTTTTTTTCAGTTGATTTTTATTTTTTGTTTTACAGTTTTCATCGATATTCGAAAGGTTCGAATTTGGTCGTTGGATCGATGGCCGATGTCAAAATCGCTGCAGTTCTCGACCTTTCTCAATCCCAACTGGTTGCTCTGCTCTTCCGCCCGTCTTGTGTGACGTTACCAGTAAGCTTAAGGATGGTTTTCGGTTACATGAAAATGGTGAGAACGCTTTGAAATTTTTACACTATGTTCGTAATGGCTTAAGAAAACTCTGTGCAAAGTTTGATGCAGGTCCTCTTTATCCTTGCTGAGATAGTAAATCTTGAAGTTGTTGCTGAGATGGTAAATCTCAGGATTCACTTCGCAGAAGTTTCAGAGAAATGAGAGGGAATTCCAAACACTACTCGATAAAAATCTAAAAAAAAATCAAGCATATTAAAGCTGTTGAAAAGATTAATTTTGCATAATAATAATTCCAAAATGTTATTAACATATTGATGAAAAACACAGTTGTTCGACAAATCTGAGATTGGCGCAAGCCAATCAAACAATTAACTATTTCAGATGTTAATTTTTACCCTGTTTTTGTATTTTTCTGCATCTATGCATCCAATAAATATTATTATAATATTATTATTATAAATATCCCTCGTAAACCTAACTTTTTTTTAATGAAAATTATTATTGGAGTTATTATTACGTGTGTGAATTTTTGCAGATTTTTTTTAGCACGTCAACTTGTTATTGGAATCGTTCGAAGGTTGGGTCTTGATTAATTCTGGATTCTCGCCGAACAAGGAACCCTTACGTGAAGGGTTACATTTTACCCCCTTTATTTTAAATAAATTTATCCCCACCAGCAAACATAAATTTTATACTTCCGCCATTAAATTCGAGTTTACGCTTACCCGGGTTTACGGCACCGTGTAATAACGGAGAGGATTTTCGTGTTATCCCGGGAAAATTAGCCTCGCACCGTATTTCCACGTGTTACTGTAACGTCGGTTTAGATTCGCTTTAGGACCTTGAAAAATATCAAAATAATCCGCGCTATGCGGAAACACCGTTAATACCCGGTTCTCTCGAAATAGCGCAACATCGTTGACGCCCAACTTTGTATATCGCTAGCGTCTTTGGCACGTGCGAACCGTTGTTGATCGGTAATTTCGCAACGACAGATCTTCGATTCGACTACAGCGACGAGGATTTTTTTTTAAATTAAATTTTCCACAATGTCTGCGAAAATTTCAGACATTCCGTAAAAACTTCAGACATTCTACATTAATTTCACACATTTTGTGAAAATTTCAGTCACCCAATTTCAGTGCAAGTGTACGAAAAAAAACATATTATTATTTCGAACCTAACTGACCGTACTTACCGATAATTGCGTGTTTTTTCTCGATAAGGAAAAAAAAAAAAACACTATTCGTTACTTAGTTGCAACTGCGTGCGACCATGCGATCCACTTTGGTTACCAGCTGTAGACCGGTACAGAAGTTTTTGCACGAGAGCCTCGCCGATCTCTTTTACCGATCTTTTCACCTTGGAGCACAACATCGCGCGCGCGGTAGTATTAGCGTCCCTCATTTCTCTCCGTTTTTTTTTCTCAATTAATATCTTATCAAATTCGTGCCTGTAGAAGCAGAGAAGTTGAGGAAAAGGACTCTTAATTACCGGCACGCTGTCTAACGATCCGAGAGTTTCGCAACATCCGGCTTCACGCCGTTGTTCCCGTTCTCGCATGTTTGATGCCTCCTGGATCGACAGCACGTATGGGGCAGCCTCGCTTCGCGAAGATATCTAAAACATGCTCGGTCGGTAACGAAGCTGTAGCGAATGCCATTCAGACTCCGTAGAAATTTGAGACAAACCGGAAGTGTCATCGAACACATCCGAATGGCATTCGTTACAGTTTTTGTTACCGACCGAGTCCGAGATGACACGGCCGGAGGGCGCCAACGTCTTCATTCTCATCTCTCAAGTAGGAAAGATTGCAAACGAATTTTGTTGCGACACATATCGATGAAGTGTGTCGAACTCCCTGCGGACCACTTCAAACCTGTTCGGCCCGCCGTTCAGTCCGTCCGGGCGTCCCTGCGCGCGGCTCACGCTCGCGAGATGTATGTACAAACGCCGGTTTCTTTCGCAATCGGCTGATCGCGGACTCCGATAGCCGAGTCGAACGAGCCGGCCGATGAAAGTTTCGTTGTTGTTCGTTGTTCGAATAGAGACAATTCGAGCAGCCAGCGATCGGCGGAGCCGGCGTTTAATCCACTGGACGCATCTATTGCAGTGTCAATCCGGCTCGGTGGCTCGAGTCGAACGACATATAACTGGCGCGGAACTTGGACGTTGGGGCTACCTAGAGCGTGTATGCAGATACATGTGTAGTTACACGCTCGGCCACTGCGGGACTCCACCGTGAGCATGCCGAGATATACTTTTCTTCGTGTAAATCGTTCCTATCGGTTATTTTGTATCGGGCCGACTTATTATTAGCCGTCACGGCATTTTTCTTATCTGCACCGAGATACGATTGCAACGACGTCGAGGGTTCAACGCTAAGTGAACTATTAGTTTAATGCTCCGGTGATTATACATGAATTTACATCAACACGCAACACGATGGGATTGAATATTCGATACTGTCTTTGAAAATTAGTCGCTGCTCGCAATTATTTTTATCGTCAAATTTATAACGGGCGTTAAATTTATTTTGGTCCAACATTCGATAGTGTCATTCAAAATTTGTCGCTGTTCGCGATTCTTTTTATTTATCGTCAAATTTATAACGAGCGCTAAATTTATTTTACTCCGATATGTCGATACTGTCTTTGAAAAGCGGTGTCTGCTCACGATTATTTTTATCGACAAATTTATAACGAGCGTGAAATTTATCTTAGTCGCAATGCGAACTCGCGGTCGAAATGGTAAATTTCGAATATTCGATACCGTCTGTGAAAATTAGTCGTTGTGCACATTTTTTTTGTTTTATCGTCAAGTTTATAACGACCGTGAAATTTATTTTAGTCGAAACATGAATTTGAGATGGAAACGATAAATTCCACTGTTGTACGTTAATCTGAGTCGTACGCTAATCAACCACATATGTACGTCTGTCCGATAACGATCTACTGTTAATGTTGTTCATCCTCGAGACTTGGAATTGCGAACATGATATTTCTAGCATACAAAATTTTGTTCAACATGCTAAGTTGCAGCAAGTCGTCACTACCGGTTGAACGCTGAGATTTTCGATCGTAAGTGACGATTTCCCAAGATGACGTCACTTTCGGTCGAAAAATAAGGTTTTGAAATAATAATTACAATACATGTCGCTATTTGACCATACACTAGCATTCCCGATTAAAATGTTTTCTTTGGTACCGATATCAAGAAAATTCAACGCTGAGATTTTCAAAACGGATGTGACGTTTTCTCATATAACGTCACTTCCGGCCGAAAAAATAAGATTTTGAAATAATAATTACAATACATCTCGATATTTAACGATACAATAGCGCCAGCGATTAAATTTTTTTTTCATTGCTATCGATATCGAGAGAATTTAATGTATGGTACCGCGTTCAGATTTCGCACAGAGGTTTAGACGAGTTTTGCAGTACAGTATTATATTGTATTAAAACGTCTGGCGCGTACGTATTACGCGCGCGTGAGTGAACTTCGGACGCGTGGCAGTTCAGTACACGATATGACTCTCCCGGCTTCGGCCGCGGCGGCTCGCTGTATCTAATCGAAGTGTGGGTGTTCGGTGTCGCAATATGTTGCCTCCATAGTTATGTCTTGCTAGAGCCCAACTAGTTTAACGGTGAAAAATCCGCGACTCTTAGTCACACAGCTTGCGACATTATATCCAGGCTGCAACGACGGGCGAGCAACAAGCTGCGGCAACACAACGTGTGGCTCTCGTGTGTGCCCGTTGTCCTGCATGAACGAGCCCGAGTCCGGGGCTTTGCTTCGGCGACCTACTTCCTCACGGGTGTTTTACTATACGAGCGTACGATGTGTGCGGATTCACGAGACTCGATCGCTGACTGCAATTACCGCGAAGCTGCGTAACAACAGCCGATCGTACGTGCGGTTTTGCAGATTGACAAAAAACAAACAAACAAACGAACAAATGCCGCTTCGTAAAACGTATCTGGGGGAGCGAGGAGAGTCGTAATGGGACTTTTTTGTCATTGGGACAGATATCGCACTGTTGGACCACGCTGATCCATGGAACATTGCAGCATCGCACAGATCATAGTCTGTAGGTCTGCGCACGCCAAGCGTGCGTAAAACTGCCATTTCCGCACTGAGTGTAATAAAACATATTTCGGGAGGTGTCAGTCGTGATGGGACTTTCGTTATTACGGTACTGTACTGTACGGTACAAGGGTTGAATAGGGCTCGACAGAATAAGATGGACCAGTGAAAATCAGAAACTTCGTTCACCGACTTGTGTCGATAATGATCAGGTATTTTATGCCCCTCGACCTTATAAAGGGTGTTTTCAAGTAACTAGTTCTTCCAATGAAGTGGGATTTACCGCCAGGTATAGAAGAAACAGGCCCAAACTTTTCGGTGGTCCATATTCACCACTTTTACCCTAATTAACCCACGAATCGTTAGTAATTTGATGAATATCTCGCACGTGACAGAGAAACACATTACCCGTCACCCGACCGTCCACGATCCAGCATCAACGCACTAATCCCAAAGTCAATGACCCCAAATGAAACTGCGATTGTCGCCTACGCAATAAATTCCCCGAAAGTGACGAACAAAAATTTTAATATCCGACGTTTCGTCGCAGTTTCCGTTGCACCCGCGATAGATATCACTCGGTGAGACGGCCGATGAGAATTTGTACGCAATTAATACGTCGAAAATTGGCAAAGCGTGCCGGATAATAAACCGGGAGGAGTTTCGTAACGAGGGGAAAGGCGCGTGTCTCGCTCGTCACTCATCTCAGCCCCTCCAACATATCCTTTCGTTATAAAACACAAGTTCATTGTTCCCTCCTCTTTTACCCCCCCCCCCCCCCCTTCCTCCCCGTCGCCGACCCTTTCCTCATAGCTCGAACTTCCATACGATGCATTAGTATGTAAATGCATATTAATTTCGACGTTCCATATCGCCCCTCGTATTTCTTGGATTGCTCTCAACGAGCAATAATCGCGACTTTTGCGGCGCTGCTATCGAACATTCGAGCTCAAAACTCGAGCTCTTTCCCTCCCTCGCAACTCCGACATATTAATATTTTCCTCGTATGCTCGCCGGAACCCCGCCATGAAAACGGTCATCTTCCCTCCTCGCTTTTCCCTCGGCCACGATTACTAATCGTACGACATGATGTTAATGTAAACATACGGTGATAACGGTAATTTATAGCGCTGAACGGCGCGGTACGCGGCCTTTGACGAAAGACGATAAAGCGGCAATTCGCGAAATGGCGCATTAACTTGTAAGTTATTGTAACGTGGATGCTGCGAGCGAAACGACTTCGCTGTAAAATCGTAATCGAATATTGAGCTTCGATGAAACTGGTTTTTAAATAAAATTTTAAAAAATTTTTTTTATTGGAATCATTGGCGATATTATTCGCGAGCAAATGTCGACAATGTTATCGCTATCGACGGCGGAGTGATTCTTTGCCGATAGTCGTGAACTTAACCATAAATCGACGAGCGAGTGCATAGATGGGATTTTTGATTTTTTGTTTTTTATTTATTTATTTATTTTTTTTTACGCAGTTCAGACGACATTGAAATTGGTGGGGGAAATCGGGTTAAGCCACTTGCGCAATATGTATTTTTCGCGGATGGGAATGCGACGCGGTTTACCGCAGTTATCGCGACGCGGAGGCTGATTACGAGCTTCTTGGGACTTTGCCAAGGAAAATTTATGTCGAGTATGGGAAACATTGGATACGTTTTGTTTGTTTGTTTGTTATCGTGAGCGAAGTTTTTTTTAGAGGTGTTTTAAGACTGTAAAAATAAATTGGAAATTCAATGTACGGGAAATGGAAATTTACTTCCATTGCTCACATTAAATGAGCATTAATGTACTTTTTTTTTTTGGTAAAAGTGAAATATCAGTTATTAAAATGACAAATCTTTTGCCTTTAATGTACACATTTTTTATTAAGAATAAAAATTTTACTGAAAATTGCAACGCACATGTATTCGAAATTTGCAGAATCAGCTTATGTAAAAAAAAAACTCCCAATACCGTTCATTAATTATCAAATAACATGTTTTTACAGTGAAATACGATGAAAATTAATGGACTTTTACCGTGAATTTAAAGTAAATTATTAAACGTAAAGTATTTCTAAAGATTTCAATATACTGTACGTTAATTTTTCATCACAATTCCACATGAAATTTAATATACCAGTTTGTGCATAAAAACTTTCAATTCCGGTACATTAAATTTCATACGATCTTCTTTTTACAGTGTATTGTATTACCGATCTTAAAAAGTGTTAATACCGAAATTGGTCCGTTACTAATTATAATTTTCCCTATTAATACGAAATTTAAAAAAAAATGTTGCAATGCCTTTTCACTGCAGTAAAAAATGTCCGTCCGCGCGAACGTTTATTCGGTGAAATTTGTTCTGAAGCCAGATTTTTTCGATTACGTTTTTCTTGGCTTTGGGCAAAAGAAAATTGACGTCGAAAGCTATCAAAATCTTTCGCGTTCTCTGGGGGGGGGGGGGGGGGGGGGTGAAAATGCGATCTGTGGAACGAAAGAAACGAGTACTCGAGCACGAGGGCAACTCCGATGTGGCTCAAGGTTTCATCGCGAAACATTAATAATGTCTTTTTTAAAGTAAATTTTACCATTCCTCGCTCATGCTGATCATTGTTTTCTTTGGCCAGCGCGACATTCGAGTCGGATCGTCTTTACCGATCTTGACGTTTACTCGGCGAAACAACCGAGCGCGACGACTAGATAATTGATTTTGACGGCTCAGAATCAAACGGGCGTAAGTCCCGTTTTATAGCGTACGAGTTGCGCCCTTTTCGTTCTCGGCCTTCGGTATACATTATTAGCGACAAAATGGACACATACATATTGCCAATAAAGCCAAAAATAATTTCCACCAGTCCGCCAATCGAGTCCGGTGTACCGGACAAAAACGGTTTTTAGCACAAACCCAATTATCGAATTTGATTCAGCAGTGGCGCCAATTTTTCGACGTCTTTAGGACTCCGATGTAGAGCGCGACGATCCTGAGTTCTCGTGCTCGTTCGGTTTTGAAATTATTAAAACGAAACATTCTCATGGATGGAATTTTTTTTTTTTAATTAACAAAAATAAAGTTTAGATCAGAAACCTCAAAGGTTTAAGGTTTAAGAGTCAATGTAAGATGAGATAAAAAAATAGACCCTTATCCGCGACCCGGAACTTAAGTGAGATTTGTTAATCTCGGAAGGTTCAGATCGTTGTCTAACTTAACTATAAAAAAGATTTCTTTAAACAGCAAGAATAAACTTTTGATCAGAATCTCAAAGGATTAAGAGTCATTCTGAGGTGGAATAAAAAAAAAATGAACCCTAGTCACCGACCCGGGACGCGAATGAGCGTTGTTAATGTCGGAAGGTCCAAATCGTTGAGCGCGCCCGTAAGAAACTTATTCCACTTTTGTTCAAGGTCTATGAAAATGCGCGGGTACTTTCAGTGCCGATGACGGTGAATTCTGGTGCTGGTGCTGGTATTATATACCGCTTACTTCGCGGATTACTTCGCGAAAGAGGCAAAACAGAGTATATAGCCCGACTCGGTTAAATTGGTACTTACATATCTCTTGTTCGCGTTGGCACATTTTTGGCACGTTACCCAAGACACATCTGCGGTCCTCGAATTCGCGTATCTCTCGTTTTTTCGAGGACGTATTTAGTCCAAGAGCATCGGGCTCTCTCGTATACCAAGCCGCGCGATAACCGCAACGAGAAGCCCACCCCGTCACCGTTTTTTGGTGTATTCCTCGCCCCATCCCTCGCCCCTGCCCAACCTACAAGACACCGAAGAGTCTGTTAACCTTCGAGAGATTGCTTCTATTCGGAACATCTCAAAAATTGCCGGCGGGCAAGAAGATGTGGCTCGAAAGCTAAAAATTTCACCTTTGAGCAGATAAATTTTGGCAGGATATGAAATTTTTATTGAACGGGCGGCCATCAGCGCTCCGGAATTTTTCGGTAAATGGTAAACATCGAAAATAACAGTTTCATAGCTTCTGGCGCGATTCTCGTACGGAATGTTCAGGTGGGAGTGAAATAAGTGAAAAATTTAGAGTTTCTTCCCACCCCCCAACAACCTCAGAACTCTTGATCGATGAGCTCATCCGCTCTGGCAATTCGATTGCGAAAAGCTCTTACAAAAACTCCAACACATACCTTGATGAGAGTCCAACGACGAAACGTCGAAACGGGGCTTTTTAAAAATAAGTTTGTCGTTTATATTTAAAAAATTAATCATTGAATCAATGGGATTGAAGAACATATCTTGACCTTGGTTCGCTGACAGAGGATGGAGGCACTCCAGCGAGGCTGATAATCTTTGCTCAGGCTTCTTGAACGCTCCGGTGAGGGACCGTTAGGCGATAAAACGACGGGCAACATCACGATGACAGAATAAGTGGCAATTCCATTTGGCTAACGATGCAAAAGTTCACTGTGCGCGGTGTAGTTTGCTCGCTCGAGCCTCTGGAGTGTGTGCACGAGAAAAGAAGGAAGAAATAAGAGAGCGAGAAACGAGCGCGGTCGAGTGACACACGGGGAAATGGGCTGACGAGCTTTACAACCATCATCTCGGAGAGAATCTTACCGATGGTGGTTGAAAATACATAAATATATATATACATATATATATATATATATATAGATATATATATATATATATATGTGTGTATACACATACGATGCCCACATGTGGACGGAACAAAGAATAATAGAACGATCCCATTACGTGTGCTATAAGTTATAACCGTCCATGCATCCGTACTTCCCACGTGTCATCCGAAAGAGCGTTTGATTTTCCAACAAGGAACGAAAGGGAGATAAGTATCTATTCATGCACGACAACAGTCGCGTACTTGTTCGGAGAGACCGAGGACTTTAAGCACTTTTAGTGCGGGTATCAAATATAGCGCTAAGGCCATTGTCGAGTGCGCATTATCGAAACGCTGGATGATGCATCCACTTAAGATGAATTTTATCCCGACATTCGGTTTCGCGCGTGAAATGGTTTTTGTTCAAAATGTTTTGAAAGGGAATCCGCAATATGAATCCTATTATGACTATGCAAAGGTCAACTAGTTTTTCGGAAGACGATCTGGGAGCAGATCGATGCAAAGTGGGAAAATAAATTGATGCACGAAGCCCCTATTCCACGAAACTGTGTAGATGGGCGAATAAGAAAAAGTTGTAGTAGCAGTAGAAATAGGAAGAATGGCGGTAAAAAGTAAGGCATGATTTAAAATAATTATAAATGCATTACTCAGCACGACCGTTCGTTCTTTGGCTCTTTCCCTCGGATTCAGGGAGTCGAAATCAGATGGTAATCTCGGTGATTTGTTATGCCATTGTTGACGCCTAATGAGGCGCAAGGCAAACCTTATTTGTATACATGTATGTGTATATATGCCTGCACACACACAGACACACACACACACTCGCACACATGCACATATGAATAATAAAGTGAGTGCTTACACGCATCGTGGAGACGAAGGAAGGAGACCGAGCCAGGCGTTCGTCGTCGGCAATAGCCCGTCGAACCTGCAGTCGAGAAAGAGTGGGACAGAAACCGAAGGAAGGAGACCCCGAGGTAGATTTATCCGTAAAACTGTAAGCTCGCGTTCCCCCGAGCATCCTGCCTCGGGCATATATGCGTGTTCGAGAGAACAGGTCGAATATTTATTCGCCAAACTCGCGAAAAGCACGTTCCGATCGAAACCCATCGCACGACTGCAGCCGGGTCTTTCTCTCTTAAAAATAAAAAAGGTTTAAAAAAATTGTATAAACGAATATTCGTATGGCTAAACTCGTCTGGTGCAAGCTGCGTCGAGAGAATATGGTTCCCTCGAATATATCGAACTATTGTGGTAGTCGGGAGTTGCAGTGGGTCGGATTGATCGAGGGAATATTGGAAGGCGAAAGCCAATAATAGGATTAATTCGATATGCATTTTTTTTTTATCGAAGCTAAAGTTGTATGGAGACACTTTTTAAGTATTGAAAGATTCTGGTCGGGTTGGATTTCGTAGGAACTGTTAGGAAGTAAGGATATTTTTTATTTTTCAAAACATACTAATTTGGTTATGTTTCGTTTAGCCTTCTCTCTCTCTCTCTCTTATCTTTATACGACACTTTAAATGGGTTATTTGGATATATAACTGCGCTTCAAAGTGAAAATCAACATATATCACGAGAAAAGACTCGGCGTTAAGGAAACCAACAAAAAAATTGAAAAAATTATCAAAGAGACGTTTTGATCCTCTGAGAATGTAATAAAATTTTTTATAATGTTTCATCGAGTCGTTAAAATGATGCAGCGCTGTAAACCAGCTCATATAGATAGGGGCGTCCAAAATGAATCTTGCGAAGTGGCTTCTTTGAAGTGACAAGAATTCCGATTTTAAATGCTACACCTCGTGTGAGCACGTGTCTAAATTCGCAAAACTGTATCCGCGCACTATATTCGAGATAAAAATAAATAAAAACAAGCATGAACGTTGGCACGGTCTCTGCCCCCGCGCCCCCTCACGTGACACGCATCGTCGCGTCAATCCCCTTCACAACGAATTACCTTAATAGCCTGTAATTATAATTACAATTTAATCTCGTCGTATTATCGTACCTCGATTCGTACCGTTGAGAGAGTACGCTACAGCACTCCCCGACAGATAAGCGATTCACTATAAATGACCGTCTGTGTATCATATAATGGACGGCAATTAGTATTAATTATTGTTTTCATTCTTTAATTCATCAGCTTGTCTAAAGTCTCATCGCGGACTGAGACTCGTAGTTTGCAGCGCGGCTGCAAACTACCAGGAATAGCCAGGAAACGGCACGGTTTACAGGCTACGCCTGCTTGGACTGGGCGAGCTGTTGGTTCGCTCGCTGGTCGCCAGATGGCCAATGGCGCGTGGGCGTTTCTCGCAAGCGAAATGACAGAGCCGAATCTATAAGAGGTCTTCAATCAAGCTACCTAGTCACGTCCCCTGAAAAGCCTAGATACAAGATCTACAAACAAAAAAACCCTTTTATAACTATGAAGAAAAGCTCTCGCATTTTCTATTAAGTATGAGCAGAAGAAATATCCAAACGTGCGCTGTATCCAGGCAGTCCACCGCCGCGTTGAAGGTACAACGCTAAGGTCTCGTGGGTACGATAAAGCGAAGAGTCATTTCGGATGCGAGGAAATAAAAATAAAAAAGGTGAAGGTTCGTGAGACGCGAAAAAAGAGCGAATAAAAACGTAACAGCAGTATATTTCGCTCTGGATGAGACTTTCTCGTACAAACGACGGTGGATATCGAATGAACAACACCTGTTCGCTGTGACGTTGGCGGCCGTGGCTCGCGTGATTCCACGTGCGCGGTGGAGAGGCGGGGCGAGGGGGAGGGGGAAGGGACTATCAACCCGGAATTATTGAGGATCTTGCGAGCGAGCGAATGTACCGCGAGCGGCAACTACCCCTCGGGGGTAATGCACCTATATTATCGTCGATCGATCTGTACATAGAAACACCCCGTTCCCGCACACGAGAGCATGATTCTTTTGCGTTCGTGCGCGTGCATGCGAGTGCCATAGAAAAAAGAAACCTAAAAAAGAAAAAATACAGACAGTCTGAGCCAGAAAGCGAAAATATATGGAATGTCTGTCGAGCGATATCCGTTTGTGTTGGGAACTCGAAGAGAACAATTCCTGTCGAAGGTTTAATGGGCGAAAGCAGCTCGATAAATTTGATTGATATCCAGTTTAGTGAGGTCGAACCCGGTCATTCCAAATCGTGCGATTAGTAGGGTAAAAAAAAAATTAAAAATTCGAACAGAAAGTTCCGAGGGAACTTTTCGTCGGGATTTTTGTTTCTTCAAGTAGTCCCTCTCACTGTCTCTCGAATTCTCCTGGAATTGCAGCAGAGGTCTAGGTATAATCGTACAGAATTCGGTCGCCAGCCGGTTCTCGAGCGATCTCCCTGGCGCGCTCCCTCGGTTGACCCAAAAATAAACGCCCGATAAATATTCCATAATTTATTGTTCAAGGTTGGGAGGAGCCCGTAGACGCGTTTCGCGTTCGGTGGGAATCAAAGCATTTCGAGTGTTGTCAGCGCCCGGACGATTCCGGACTCGCTCCCTACCGCCTTCTCGGACCGCGTCGGGATTCTCTCTTTCTCTCTACTCTCGAAAACCATCAAAGACAAACCGCTCGGCTCTACGGGTTCCAGGTATATATTCACTCGGTGCGTCTCGAACCTCGGCGGTGTGTGCGCTCGCGAGGCCCGCTGCTCGTACACGGTCGTCGCGAACGCGTGCACGTCCGTCTAGATTCCAATCAACGGGTTTTTGCACCGATCCGAGACTAAACCCGCCGTCGTCGTCGTCGTCGTCGTCGTCGTCGTCGTGTTATCCTGGACCACGCTGATGGCTCTCGCCGCTGATCCTGTTGATGGCTGATCGTAGGTAATTTCTCGAATATGGAGCGCGAGTCGGTTCGGCTCCCAAACACCTCTCTCAGCCCGCTCCGAACGAGTTTCGAGACCGGTGGAAGCTCGCAGGGACCAACGCGGCAGAGGTATAAGACACACCGCCGACGGTGGACCAGTTCGATTAGTCATCGATCAACATTAGCATAATCGACGTCATGTAATTTACTCACGAACGAACAATTTCGATATTTCTATGCGCCGATTCTGTTCGACCGGGTTATTCGGCTGGATTTGCTATCCGGCGATTGGCACATCACTCGGGCCTATTACCTATCATTTATGTTTTTCAAAAAATTAACGACAAAGAAAAATGTAATGTTCCAGATTTTTCGCCCAATATCAGCATAATCGACGCCGTTTACGCTGGAACGAACAATTTCGATAATTGTATGTGTCAATTATTTTCGACCACGTTATTCGGCGATTGGCACATCAGCTGAGCCTAATAATAATAGCCTATATTATAATTTCTATTTTCCAAAAAAATGAGCGATAAAGGAAAATATTATGTTCCAGTTTTTATTTTATTTTTTTTCAATTTTAGCGTAATCGACGTAATGTAATTTACTCTCGATCGAACAATTTCGATATTTCTATGGGTGGATTCTGTTCGACCGCGTGATTCGATCGTATTTGCTATTATTTATCGTTTCTATTTTCGAAAAAATGAGCGATAAAGAGAAATGTTATATCCTAGTTTTTTTTTTAATTAACATTTTTTTTTTCATTTGTACAAAATGATTTTATGACACGGTCGGTTTCTAGAGGGCTCCTTAAGATCTTCCGACGCACGAGCTGGAAATTGGAATATTTCACGTTTCGCGAAGCGAGAATCCGTATTAGACGCGTCCGAGTGCGCATGCGTGGTGTATGTCCGCTCGTATATGCGACGAGAACCCGATGAAGATAATGGTTAAACTTTTTACGCCTATAAATTTTGCTCCTCGATATCCATTTCTTCATCGCTGCCCGTTTTGTAGAATTTCCATTGTCAATTCGAGGCGTTAAAAATAATGATTATGCAAAGAAATTTCCAAGTCTGCGTCGTAACCGGAGCCGAGCAGGAAATGGTTTTTTCCGCTGTTTGCGCACCGACTCCGGAGGGCGCGTTTCGTACGAGATTCGAATAACGCATAAAGCGACGACAGTACACACGCTCCGGTAAAGATAGGCGATAGAGAATTAAATTTTCCTCGGTCACGTTCGTGTTAAGCGCGGGTAAAAGGGACAAAAGCGAGGCGGCGAAGGAAACGCTTGTGCGAGTTTTATGGGAATCGTGTGTGAGAGACACGCGATATAAGCTCGAGAGCACGGCCGCGGCCTCCGGAGTGCGTTGAAAAGATAAAGGAGCTTGTACCAATAAAAACTCGTAGCTTACGATACAGGCGTACGTTGTACAGCGTGCAAATAAATATTACTCGAATTCACCGTATTCTTTATTTTGTTTCTCGAATTAATCGAATTAATGATCCGCCATCGTGCGAATAAAAAAATATGAAAAAATACGTGTTTTTTTTTTTTGAGATTTTTGTCAATTAAATTTTGTGGTTTTTCGAGATTTTTTGTTCATTCGAATTTGTAGCTTACGATACAAGCACACTTTGTGCAAGGGTTAAAATAAAAATACTACAATTTACCGTACCTTCGATTCTCGAATAAATGATCTACGATCGACGATTTAAAAAAATATGAAGAAAAAAAAAAAAAACATTTTTTTCCTCGATTCTTGGCGTTTCTCAATAAAAACGGTCCCACCGGTGTTCGACGAAATTGCGGTAACGAGAGAATGATCGTTAAGAAAATAAAATGGGGCGCACTCCGGAAGAAGATCTTTTAGATCTCGGGGGCGATCTTGTCGAAGCAGCGGTCCGTTGGTGTACACCGGCTTGTCCGGAATATACGGTAGGGGTTTCCCGCAGTACATACACAACACGGTTACAAGACCGACTCTCCGGATAATACACGCTCCGAGGACCCGAGAGGTGGATACGTATGTACGATAGAATCTCGAGGCGCCAGGAATCCGCCCACCGAGCGGGCACGCTCTCTCGCGACCGTTTACCGCTCCCTGGACCACGGGAGTGTAACCGGCTCGATCTACGAGCGATAACTCTGCTAACCAACTATCTCGCGTGTATTGCGCCAACGACGAGACAGCGCTGAGTTACCTCGAAACAACCCCCTTTGCCCCAGACAACTCTCGTTGTTTTTTGGCGACATTTTTTCTTTATCAATTCATTTCATCATTTTTCAAGGAAAAATTTACCAAGAAACGGGCTCCCTAGTTTTCTGGTTCTCGAAACAACCCCCTTTGCCGGACAACTTCCGTTATCATTTGGCGACAATATTTTTACGTCTTTCTTTTTTTTTTTTTTTTCAATTTATTTTGTCATTTTTCAAGGGAAAATTTACCAGGAAAAGAAGTGTCCCAAGTTTTCCGGTCCCCGAAATAACCCTCTTTGCAAGAACAACTCCCGTTGTTACTTGACAATTTTTTATTTTATTTTTTCAATTCATTTTCCCATTTTTCAAGAAAAAATTTATCAAGGAATAAAGTCTTTCCAGAGTTTTCTGGTCTGACTTCCGGAAGGGCCCTGACGGAGTCGAGATAGTCTAACGTCGCAATGGATCTCGGACAAGCCGAAAGAATTATCCCCAGGAACGATTCTTTTATTTGTCTCGGTACCTGCTCTCGCGACGAAACGTGCTCCGAGCATCGGTCCACGAGATAAGTATTACCGGGGGGTAATGGCTTTTGGTCGTGACATTTATCCGGGGCTCGGGACCATCCCGATTGAATTAACGAACGGCCATCCCCGACCGAACGTTTGGTCGCCAAACGTTCCTTGACATAATTCACATTTCCCATCGGTGGGGGGGAAAAAAAAAAAAATCGTACGCAAATGTGGATCACAGCGCATTAAGGTAGTATTAGCGAACAGCCGGAGCCCACGTGAGTTCAGAGAGAATTGAGAGAGAATTGCCAACTACTTCTCGATGGGATAAAAATCTTTAAAAAATCAAGCATATGGAAGGTGCTGATAATATTAATTTTCGATCATTATAATTCCGAAATGTTATTAACAAATGAATGAAAAAAATAAATAAAAAATGTTCAATCAATCCCCCGGCAACTTAAATTTTTGCTCCGATAAAAACAATTTGTCAATCTTTTTGAATGCGTATGAATTTTTGAAAATTTCATGTAATTTATGAAAATTACGTTTTTTTATTAACCAAAAACGCAATTCTCAAAAAATACATGAAATTTTCAAAAATTAACAAATCGTTTGCTTAAAAAAAAAAAAAAAATTCGGTTGCCGGATCATTGGTTGGGAATTTTTTTTTTTCGTTAATTTGTTAACAACATTTTCCAATTATTATTATGCAAAATCAATCTTTTCGGCACCGTCCATATGGTTGTTTTTCTTTTTTCTTCAAGTACTACTTTAAGTATTCGAGCTTCGCGGCTCGCTAAATTTACTCCACTATACGATAATGCATATGTCAAGATCGAAAACATCGAAGACGCGTGCTCGATTTTGCGAAGACATTTTTTTTTTCTTGCGCATTTATAATGAATGACGCGAGGAAAGGCAGCAACTTCGATAATCGCCGGTAAAGTTCACGGCGAGATCTTCGGAGGCCGAGAGGTCGACGAAAAATTTATTTAAAAAAATAATAAAAAGCAAATGAAAAAAAAAATGCATGAAATAAAAATCGTTATCAAGCGATGGGCATCGACAGGGTCAGCGCCGGAGCGCCAGCGTCGACAGCGACGAGGAGGAAATCAATTACCACGAGAAATTGAAATGTTGCGACAGCCGGTTGTTTTGCATCGTCGAAACATTCGTAACGGAAAGACGACGCGAAACTATTTTATCTTATTGCGGGCTATAATGTCACTGCCTCGCTGTATCGCGTAATCCGAGACGCGAGGACGACGATGCTGACGCGGACGGAGATAATCAAGAATATCTATCAGCGTCGCAGTAGACTCATAGATATTCTGGAGAATTCGTGGAAACAATATTTTTAAATCAATTTATATTATTAAATTTTTATTTTACATATTCATATATTTATATGAATCTATATTCATAAATGATAATCACAATAATAATATCTATGTCTCTAGATATTAGATATGTTCATATAAATTTATTCGAAAATATTTATGTAATAATAAGTCTCTTAATCCGCGTATCTATCACGCACTCTCTCTCTCCATACCGGCTCGGTCGTCATTAATAAAATAAAAGAATTTTGTACCAACGTCAGAAGCAGAAAATCGGCAGCCTGATGACACACAAATATTTTAAAGAATTCGTGGAAAAACATTTTTAAGTAAATTTATATGATTGAAATTTTAGAAAATTCGACTTCTTATATATTTACATGGATCTAGATACATATATATATTGTTATTAGATAAATAATAATAATATGTATCTACCTATTAGATATATTCATATAAATGTATTTGGAAATATTTTCGCACTAATAATGTCTGTAATAATGAGTCTTTTAACTGCGCGCATCTATCTGGCACTCCATTTCTCCGGACTCGGCCACTAAAAAAAAAAAAAAAAATTTTTAACCAACGCCAGAAGCAGGAAATCGGCACTCTGACGACACACAAATGGTTCACGACCAATCTGTACGTACGTAAGAGGTACACGGACCGACGCGGATACGCGGGTTGCACGTGCGACTGAATCATATACGCAATCCCCGGTGCGGTGCGACGTGTACATATCGGTACGTACGTATATACCCTGCAGAGAACGGGGCGCGCTAGTAACATCGAGGAAATCATCGAGCCAGCAAAACGCTCGACCGAACAAGCAGCAACGTTCGCGCGTCCCTCGACACTCGCGTTTTCGCCATATACAGCAATTCGATATACGTACGTATGCGTTTACACTCATATACACACATGTACAGGTGATGGACACACATAGGTCGATACATAGTCGATGCAATTTGCGTTTGGCGGAGATTACACGAAACGTCATTAAGCCAGCATGGTATATGCTGTACGTGGCGTATCGATTGATGCGTCTGTACATAGGTATGTGGCACGTTCCAGGTGCATTATCGGTTGTGTGCATATAGTATTAATGGACCTATATATATATATGTGTGTATATATATATATATATATATATATCTGTAATGGTACTTCCGTTTGATGCCGAATTCGAGAGGGGCCTCTTCGACGTGATTTTCTCTGTGATTATCGAATCGAGGACACGATGATTCATAGGGGCTGTCCGTGGGACGATTCGGAGGAGTCGAGCTTTTCGTGGAATTCTCGTTTGATTCGGTGGTCGTGGATCTTCGAAACTTTTTGACAATAGAAAGAACAGAAAATAAAAATGTTGGACAGAGAGGTGTGCTAAAAACATTGACAGAATTCATATTAATTCATTGGGCCATTTGGTCGAGGCAGGGGTATCGGAAAATGCGATTTTCAAACAAGAAGTGACGTCATACCGGAAATTCGTCACTTTCGGTCGTAAAATGAGACTCTCAAACCGGAAGTTATGTATTTCCGGTATGACGTCACTTTCGGTTTAAAAAGTGTGATTTTCTAACCGAACGTAACGTCATACCGGAAATACGTCACTTCTGGTCGGAAAATCAGATTTTCGAACCGGAAGTGACAGCATGGACAAAAAGGTTAATTTGGTCTGGCAAGCATGCTTATTAGCGCCCGGAAGACCGTCGACTTCGCTCTGGCTGCCGACGTCGGCCGGGGAAGGACCGATATGGCGTTTTGGCGTACGGCAGTTAGTGCAGAGCCGACGATGTGCCGCTTTTCCAGTTACGGCAGAATCCCACCTGGGTGCTCGAGACGCAACCGAGGCAAAATAGCCGTAACGCTCATCGAGCCTTCCATCGTTCCTCCTCTACTTCTCTCCATTGTACCTCCGCAACGCGCGAGTATACAAATATACATACATATATATATATATATATATATATATATATATGTATATATAACAAATTACGTGAATACTTCCTTCGCGCGCGTATGCTTGGGAACGCGGATCTGGCGTCGTTTATCCTAGATCTGTCGCGTGCACGATCGAGCCTTCGTTTTCCAAACAGCAAGGCGCTGTGTAGGAGACCGCGGAGCAAAACGGACCAACCTCCTACATTTGCCAAATATTCCGTGAAAAATGTTCCACTTTGCCCCGCTCTCTGACCCCCCCCCACACAGTCGCTATAGCTCAATGCTTCGCTACAAGAACTCCCGAGGCTTCGCCGATGGAACGACGGAACGAAAGAGCCGAATGGCGGCGAGGGGAGGAGGAGCGCGAAAAATCGTCGAATGACGAATGGAGGCAATAAGAAAAACGCAATAAGTGGTCCCCCCGATGTGCGCGAGGCTTACGCGGTCGGGAGAATCGAGCGGAACGCGTTTTACCGGCACACAAACCCTTAACTGGCATACCCGTGCACTATATCTCTCCCATTCTGTCATTCGACTCCTCCTAGCGCCTTCCCGAGCAGCGATATCCGAACAAGATTCCGCACCCGGCTAGGAGCCAGCGTCTCTACACTGTTCCAATTTTTTCCGATTTTTTTTACGACCCTTAAAAAAATAAAAGCTAAATGTATAGTTTGTCACTTTGAAAAGTGCTCGAATTACTCGAATGGCTCGACGAATCGTCATGACATTTTTATCACGCACTCGAAGAGTCAATAACCTCGATTTTTTTTTTTGTTAATTTTTTTCAAATTCCTCCCCCTTTTTTACTTAATCCAAAAATATGAAGAAAAAATATATTGGCTCGGACAAAATCTGCCGGAGGCTCGTCGTCGCGCCGTCGGTGTGTGCAGATTCGATATTCGGTATCGATGCCGCTTCATCGCCACGTCGAGTGTTATCCGGGAAACGATCTTCTGCTCGTAATGGCCGGTACGTGACGAAGAACCGGAGTTCTTCGAAGGCTCCGTAATACTTTGCTCACGACGCCATGCCCTCCCCCCACTCGATACACAACCCAACCCCGGAGACGATCGCAAACTTTCGTTTTGCATAATATACACATTGCCTCGTTATTCCCCCCCCCTCTCGGCCCCTTTCTCTCGCGATACTATTCGAACTGTGCCGTGTGTAAGCTTGCCTCCTGCCTCGGCTGTGAGCCGAAACGGAAGGGAAGAAAAAAAAAACACTATTTAACCGTAATGAAATCGTGCGTCACCGACAGAGATCTCGGAGGGTTCTTTTCCGAGCTCGTTAGACTGCGCGTTAGTTGGCCCTGCTGTCAAGAGTAGCTGCTGATTATTATTAAATTATCATATTTCCGACGGTTCAGTTCCCTGGTGGGAATGACGCAGGGGATCGGCGCTGGCCTACATTGGACGAAGGCTGGCCGACCCTGCGCCAATACTGATCCAGCGTGGCGCTTTCATTAGGGTTGTTCTATCTCAGTTATAATTTGGCTATACTTGAGCTATACTTGAGCCACACTTGAACCATACTTGGGCCGTACTGAAGCCATACTTGAGCCATTTTTGAGTCATACTTGAATCATACTTGAGCCACACTTGAGCTGTACTTGAGCCAAACTTGAGCCAAACTTGAGCTATACTTGACTATAGTTGACTATACTTGACTATACTTGAGCTTTTGCATTTAGTGCCTATGACAATTTTCAACCTCTGACAACCTGGGTTATCAGCAATGAGTCACACTGATAACAAAAATAGGGCTGAATCAACTAAACATTCGGGCAGGGACTTTCAAATAAATGTTTTGTTGGTTCAACAATTTTTTCGATGATTACAAGCGGGATTTTGCTCGGTTGTATTCTAAAATAATAAATAGTAAAATTAATCAAAAAACGATTAATGCTTTTGCGCTATAAAAATTCGAATTCTACTATCATAAAAGACTGTCTCTTGTGTTTAGAGATTTTTTGTTAAGTTAGTATCGAAACCATATTTATCGGCACGATAAAACATTTTATTGTTTGATGCGATATTTCGTTTATCGCCGAAGCCTCCCCCGGTACATTATGCGTACCATGACAATAGATTGGACGGATCTCCGCTGTAAAGGACCCGCGCCTGTGTCGAACGCTGATAGGGAAAAGATGAAAAAGCAAGCACGAAGAAGAGACGTGCCAGTCAAGCGATGACACGAAATTTAATCGAGATCGAAGCGCGAAGGTGCTTCGCGCTATTTAATTCATGCACCGCGCTATCAGGGCTGCCAGTTCGGCGATAAGGCCGCGTGAAATTACTGAAAAAAATTGCGCACTTAGGCTCGTTCGCCTGCATCGAGACAGCGTAGATAAACAGAAAAATAAATGATCAATTTCGAAGATTAATCCCGGAGAAAAAAAAAATAATCATTCTCTCTCGAGCGATTCGTAAAAATGACTTTCACACGAAATCTCTTACGCGTGAATCGTTTCGCCCCCCCCCCCCCCCCCAGGGGAACCGCCCCGCTGATTTATGCCCATAAATCCTACCGCGCTCCGCTTCATTAAAATAAAAAAAGATCTATTGTTGTATCCTGCAGGTAGGTAAGGGCGGGGCAAAATGGGACAGTGGACCAAAACGCAATTTTCCAGTAATTTTTGGATGCCCATTTTACCCCGTCGGTACATCGGGCTGTTCTAGCCCGTTTTGCCGCACTGGCCCATCCAAAAATTATTGGAAAATTACGTTTTCCACACTGTACCGTTTTGCCCCACCCTTTTCTACACGACGACACTCGAGCAGGAAAGGATCCATCGAGTGTAATTTTCACAGACCGCACGGGAATGAATTTTCCCCGGGATCTTCATTTCCATAATTCGAGCCCTCCCCAAAGAATTTTTCTCGCCTCGAGAGCAGCCCATGGGCGAGACACATTTTTAATTTCCTTTTTTTTTTTTTTTACGACCATACCCGGGGCAAGGCCTCCGGCTCGCTGGCCATCAGGCACTCCAATCCTTTGTAGCGTGGCATTCAGGTTTTCTGCATCCACAGAAGGAAGAGGATTCCCGCTCGCGTTACCCCTCGCCGGGGCTTTTAACCACCTGTCGAGTTACCTGCCCGTGCCTGATATGCCTAGCGGTGCGCGTAGTCGAATTACCCGTTTCAGCGATCCCGAGTGCATCAGCCTTAAACCCTTCCCGGTGCGCTGATTTATTTTCCCCTGCCCGCTGTCGGAGGTGAGCCGACCCGGTGAGAGCCAATGTGGGCAAACACTTTCGGAATCGTAACGATCAAGTTGCAATCTTTCGTAAAATTCTGACGGACTAGACGGTAAAAAAAAAATTATCCGACAGATATTTGCGCGACTTCGAACTTCGTCTTTGCACAAGTCTCTGTTGACGCGCTGCTTTGTGAAGAAAAAAAATTGTTCACTCGTAGAATTTTACTCTCCAAGTGAACTTTTCCGAGCGAAGTTCGTGCGATGCAAAAAAACAGCCGTTGTGAATCGATGAAATTTAGTTTCGAGCGGATATCTTTGGAGTCAGAAAAAGAATAAAGACTCGTAGATTTGTCATGTACATTTGCATACGTTGAACAATTTTTTTTGTATCGTGAAAAAAAAAAGTTTCGGACTCAAAAGTGAGGAAGCAAAAAATCAATGGACTTACTTTTTCATCCCCGCATAAAAGAGAATCTTTTTCCTTTTCAGCCTTGACGAAGCTTATCCGGAAAAAAAATCGTTAAAAAAAGATTCCTACATTTAACGCTTCAAGTACCGGGAACTTTTTGCCGGCCGCGAACCATGTCTTCTTCTGAGTACAAAAATCATACGGATGTTCGTAATAAGTTTTCTTCTGCGTCATCAAAAAAAAAAAAAAAAAAACACTTCACGGTACGTCCGTCAATTTTTGCAGATTTTTTTAGCACATTAACTTGTTCTTGCGTCTTGACAAATTACAGTTCTTCATTGAACAAGGTTCCGGTACGTGAAGGGTTGAGATGTACATTTGTATATATTGAGCAATGTCTTTTTACGTGAAAAAAACGTATTTCGGAATCAAAATTGAGGAAGCAAAAAACCAATGGACTTTTATCCTTGTGATCACAATTTTCGAAATTTTCCCAACGTTCCAGGCTCACTTGATTTCGTCATGCCCGTACCAGCCTCCAATCCCCGTCACATCGTATAACACGATCGTACATTACAATTTCAGGCCCACTTTTTCATCTCCGTATAAAACCCACCTAGGAATAATTCTCCTTTTCATCCTCAGCGCGTAAAACTCGCATCCCGAAAGAGAAAAATCTGTCTCTCCCGATTCGACTCTCCCGTGATCGATCTTCGACCGCCGTGCGTGTCACTCCCCGTCCAATGATCCTTGATATCGCTCAACACCGGTTCCCCTCGCGCCTTCCATCCCGAAAAACGTATTTGTTGCATCCCCGACCCTTCCGCACAAAAAAAAAAGAAAAATCCCGACCAGCCCTGTCGAATGCGCGTGCTGGAGAGACTGCGCGATTCAAGGGGCCATAGAAAATGAAGAGATATTTCCCACTCAGTCTAACCCCGAGCACCCCAAACAACCGGTTTTCCTTTTCTTTCTTCTTCAGGCGCCGACTCATCCGCTTCTCCCTTGAGCCCTTTCAGCGCATCTCTCACCCTTCGTCCCGGCAAAGCTATCCCTTCATCCAGATTCTATCCCGCACCGTTCGTCCGCGAGATCGGCAGGAAAGGTACCGGACAACGTCACAACAATACATCTCTTTAGCGACGACACAATAAATCAAAATAAACTCGGCGGGGAGGAGAAAACAGGTTGGTTGCACCGCAGGAGTCTGCATCCCGGTTTGCTCGCCCTCGGCTCCGAGCTCGTACCTTTTTCCATGGTTGTTTGCGTGGGGATCGGTGTTGGCCGGTCCACACGGTCACGGGTAGAGCCGTGGGGAAACCGTGTGTATTGCGAACGTGTTCTGGTGTCGCTCGAGTGTGTCGGAGGTCCGTGTCTTGTCAACAGGTGTGCAAGAGTGTGGTGGCGGTATCCTTCGATCGGTCGCCGCATAGGTGCATCAGCGGCGCATCGCTGTGTGGGTTCCTGCTCCTCCGAGCGGACGGTGGAACACCGGCGTCTGTAGCGCGGATCGCCAGGGTCTCTTCGGTGTGTCGGTGCCGGGATCTCTCGAAAGAACGAGGGAGACCGTGATAGTCTGGGTGGATTCGGTCCCGAGCGAGGTTTACGTGTGTCCGCGAAGCGTACCTGCTCCACCGTGAACCTGGACCAGCGCCAGGACGATGTTGCGCAGCCTCCAACCGAGCCCTCTAATCTCTTTCGAAGACCCGGCTTTTCGCCATTACTGGGTGTCCGTGAAGTCTCGATTCGGACCCAGAACGGCAGTTATTGACAGTCATCATCAATCATTGATGACCAATTCTGGGTCGAATCGGTGAATGGGTTTTAAAGGGATTCCAATAGGAGGTTGGATTGAGACACGTCAACAGCCGGTCATCAGGAGCTGTTGGATAAAAGCTGGCCCATCATCCAAGTCGTTGATGAAAGTCGATAAAAGCTGACGAAAGCGTTGAAGCGGTTTCTCGCGTTCAGTCTCCGAATGCATAAACCTCCGAGATGCTGGGGAGACAATAACAGCTCCTTTTACGACTTCGCAGGGGCACGTCCTTCGCATCCAGGATCCTGTGTGTGAATGTTTGAGGCATCGCGGGTATCAAAGGATTCGTCGCTCGGATACATGTATTACACGGGAGGGGGTTGTTTCTTGTGTTCGTGCGTATATTGTACACGCACTCCGTGGTGAACCTGGGATGAACACACCCGACTCGAGCGGAAAGTGCTCGGAATACGTAATATCCCGCTAGCTAATCCACTTGTCAACTTTGCTTTCGGTTTATTCCGTGAGCTGTCTCGAGCTGGCTTATTATACAGCGCAACACCAGTGGCAATAGCCGAGCTTATACGAGCCCGCGGCCTATGCCCATGTATCTTCTCGCCGGATAAAAGCCCATTTGGTCGGATTCTCATCCCGGCTCGGTTTTACTCGCACGACTGTGTACGGTGAGTTCTGTCGGCATATGCGCGAAACGAGAATTTAGCAGATAAACCTTAAACGCCAGCTTTGAGTATACACACATCTATGACATTGCGTCTGTTTATCGACGATGTTCGTCGAAACGGCGAATGAGTAGCCTAGTAGCATTTTAAGAACCTTAGTCCTGGAAAGTCCTTGTCAGGACTCTTGCGGACCATATCGGGGCCCGATGTAACGCTGCCCAATTTCTATCAGGCTATCCTTAGATTGGTAGGTTTTTACGGCCGATCCAGGGACACAGCGCAATTGCAACTGTAACGGGTGGCCTCTCAGCGTCGCGTATATACACGCGTTTAACATTGCGTAGCTTTGTCGTCAATGTTCGCGTGAATCTTGGACCACCAACCCATCTCAAAGCGAATGAGTAGCCTGGTAGCAATTTCGGAGCGTTGCATCGGATCCCGACAAGATCCTGAAAATGCCTCCTCAGGCCTCTTTCGGACCCTACCAGGGCCCGATGTAAGACTTCAACATTTCGACTAGGGTATCTTCATATCTGTGGGCTTTGACTGCTGATTGAGGGAGGCAGCGGAATTGCAACTATAAGTGGCGGCCTCTCAGCGTTGCTCTTTAAAGTCGATGTTCACTTAAATCTTGGACTACCATTCCATCCCTACACAAATTACGCTTATAGACATTTTAGCGTCTTACATCGGGACCTGACAAGGTCCTGGAAAGGCTTTGTCAGGTCTCTTCCGGACCTTATCTGGGCCCGATGTAAACCTCTGAAATTTCTACCAGGGTATCCTGATATTGGTAGGTTTTTACTGCCGATCGAGGGACACAGCGGGATTGCAACTACAACCGGTGGCCTCTCGCGAGTATATTAGTAGGTAAACCTCCATACCGAGACGGTCCTCGGCCTCACGGCGAACGAGTTTCGAGAGGACGGAATTTACTGGCTCGCGGTCAGTTTTGTTCCGCTCGCGAGACGGCCGGAGGGAACGGAATCGTGGTATTCTTCGCAACGCAGAAGGACGAACAATCGTTCGCCATTGAAAAAAGAATTTAACTCGCTAAATTAGAATTTGCTCCGAAACGCTCTTGAGAATACAAACGCGGTCGAGGAATACAAAAATCGTTATCCGCGGCTAAACCGGATGCGGACCGAATGTTCGACGATTTGAAATACAGGCGATACGAACAATCGACCATGTTCACCGATTGCTGAAGCAAGGAGATAAATTACGTAACATTAAGTGACAACTAAAATGCGCAAGAACTCACTGTGCACTCTGCGCATGCGCAGCTTCTCCTCGACGTTTCCGTCTCCGTATTTTACACTACACTCGGTAAGCATTTGCAGAAGCGATACGAAAAATCGACCATCTTCACAGATTGCCGAAATAAAAATATAAATCACATAAAATGACATCACGCATAAGATGCGCAGAAGCGCACTGCGCACTCCGCGCATGCGCGTCCTCCCGACAGTTCCATTAAACAAGTGTTTTACCGCACACCCGGTAGGTGCTTACAAAAGCGAAGGTGAAAGACGATTTGAAGGCGGATGAGAGAGAGTGGGATAAAAGAGGAGAATCTCGCGAAGGAGCGCGTGCGGGTTTAAAGAGACGCGCTCAGGCGATCGTAAAGCGAAAGCGCTCGCGCGCACTCGCTCTTGCGCACGCGCACGCGGGGGGATTACATTAACCGATTATGATCGGTAGTTGCCAATCGAATCAAGATCAACATCCATCATCTCCATAAAGATCTTATATGATGATGCGAATATATATCGAACGAGGGGGCGGGGAGGGGCGGGGGGGGGGGAAGGGGGTAAGCGATAAAGAGACTTATACGACACCTGCCGCCACATCGAACGACGCTGGAGGAGGATGAGATAGTGTGTATGAATACGTTGACATCCGGTCATTATATAGCATCAAGCTTCTCTGCTGCACTTGCTGCACGCCCGGGCTCACACAATTCAATTACCAGTGACGATAATTTACATGTCTTCTTCGAACACTTTGCTTTTTTTCGTTTGTCGAGGGGTTTTTTTTCGCTCGTTTGGGAAATTAAATCGAACGATTATTACACGTTATACGACGTCGGGCAGCACAAGATTGCTGTTTTCATGCCGTAAACGTCCCCCGAATCATACGGAGAGGTTCTTTGCGAGCTCGTTGATGTCGGTCCGTGTAATTTTCGTGCTTGCACCAACAACGAAATAAATTATTGACTTACCGAATTTGCATCGTTTAAATTACTCAAGGGATGCGAAAATGAGAAGTTGCGGAATTCAAGTCGCCGAGCCTCTTGACTCCGAGAAAGATCACGGACACTGCTCCAATAACGACTCCGAAAGAGGTGAAAAAAATTTAATTAAAAAAATGATGAGATAAGCTGCATGGAAGGCGCACAGTGGCACGAGGAAGCATTTACATGTCTTCTTCGACGGCTTCGGTTTTTTTTTTTTTTTTTTTCATTTCTTGAGAGGGCTTTTTTCGCTCGTTTGGGAAATTAATTCGAGCGATTATGTGACGTCAGGCGACACAAGATTACTTGGTTTCATGCATAAAGTCCCTCGCTTCATACTGAGATGATCTTCGCGAGCTCGCCGATGTCACTCACTATAGTTTCCGCAGTTACACCAACAACGAATTAAATATAATTATTTATTTATTAAATTTGCACCGTTTAAATTATTAAAGTGACGGTCAAAATAAAAAAAGTTGCACAATTCGAGTGTCCGCGTTCTTGACTTCGACAGGGACCGAACACTACTCCAATGACGACTCCGAAAGTGGACAAACAAATTTTTTAAACGGCACGAATAAGACTAACGACGAAACCTCGCTGTCGTACGACCAGTCGGTGTGGTTTGCCCAGTTGTAACATCTACAAAATAAATGTTAATTATTGACTTATCAAATTTTATAATTTTATAATTTCATAATTTTATAAAATCGACTCATTAAATTAAAGTTACATCGTTTAAATGATTAACGTGATGTTAAAAAAAAAAAAAAAAGAAACATGAGGAAGTAAAAAGTCATAGAATTCGCTCCGCCTTCTTGATTCCGAGGGAAACGGAACGCTACTCCAATAACGACACCGAAAGAAGCGGACAAAAAAAAAATATATATAAAAAAATTAAAATAAAAGTTGAGATAAGCCGCTTGAAAAGTGCACAGTGGCACGAAGAAGACTAACGACGAAACCTCGTTGTCGGACGACCGGTCGGCCTGCTGGCTCTGCACCGTGGTCTTCGGGTTCGGCGATCGAGGAGTGAACTCGGATGAACCATGCTCTGGACGCTGCTCTTGCTGCTCCTGCTGCCGATGCCGCTGCCGTTGCTCCGGCGTTGCCCAACACATCGAAGCGTCCGCCTCTCCGGCAATGGCTTCGCAGGCTTTCTCGGCCCTCGAAGACGCTCGGCTGTGTGGGTGAGCCGGAGAGTTGGCGAGGCTCGCTCGAGAGGTTCGCGGTTCGAGCGGGCCTGAGTACGAGCGAACGCGGCTGTCGGGTCGCCGTCGGGTCAATGTCGCCAGAGTAATTACCTCTTTCTCTCTCCCTCTCGACTCCCTCCTCCTCCCTCTCACCTCATCCCTCTCCGGCTCACCTACGTCAACCGTTCTCGAACTCTCTCCCTCGGTCGCTCGCCTTGTTCCTTCATTTTCCTTTTTCTTCTCTTCGCCCCCTTCGATCGCTCCTTTTTCCTCCCTCGGACCTCCGCGGGCTCCTTTGCCGCTCTTACGCTACGGCCTTTTCTCATTCAAGCGTCGCTTTCGAGTGTACTTGGTTGTTTGCATTCTTTTCCTCCGATATTGTACAGAGATCATTATTTTTGGCAACGAGAAATGGGGCATTTTTTTAGGCAACGACAAATGCACCAAGAAAAATAATTTATTTGACGGCAACCGTTTATTTGGTTTAAGTAAAATATTTATTTTATCTACATAAACATTTATTTTAATTGAGTAAATAATTACTTAAATGAAAGAAATATTTATTCAAATCAAATAAATGTTTTACTTAAACCAAATTACCAGTGACCGTCAAATAAATTTGTTTTTTTGGCATGAGGATTTTTTAGGCAACGAGAGATAGGGATTTTTTTAGGTAACAAGAAATTGGAATTTTTATCGTTGACGACTTGTTTTGTAAAAAAATGTTGTGGTTGATGGTTGATGGTTGTGGCTGATATTATACAGAGTGAATTATTGTTTGTACCGAGAAATGAGGGATTCTTTTTGTGGCAATGCGAAATGCGCGATTTTATCGTTGGCGATTTTTTAAAATAAAAAATGTCTTGGTTACGTTTTCTGATACTATATAGAGAGAATTACTTTTGGTACTGGAAAATCGGTTTTGTTTTAGGCAACTAGAAGTTGGGATTTTTTTTTTGGCACCGGGAAATGAGGAATTTTATCGCAGGTGATATTTTCGATAAAAATAAATGTTGCTGTTAATTGTCCTCGTATTTGCAAATTAAACGCAATCCCGTTCGCCGAGCGATTGTCAAGTGTCGTGAGACGCGTCTCGCAGTCTGCCCAGAGCGTCGTCCGAGCGTCTTCTTGCCGTCGTAGTTTCTCGAGAGTACCGAGGCAGGTGAGGATTACGAATCGAGCGTAACTCGTTGTCGGCGACGTTACAGAGAATCAACCAGCGAGCGAGCATGATCAGCAGCAGAAGCGGCGCACACATGCAACGAACGAAGGCGACACACATCGCGCGCGTTCTCCATTACGCAGGTGCCGACTGTCAGGCAAATTACGATTCTCGAGACCATCAACGCTCTCTCTCTCTCTCTCTCTCTGCGCACACACGACAGCGTATACATAACATTTTGTAATTATCCGTGACCGTGGAATATCTCCAAGCGATGTGCTCCGTTGCAGACCGCTATATTGCGAGAGAAGATTTCACTTTCGAATATTATTTATTACTTATTTGTAGGTTTTTTTTTTTTTTTAGTGCTTCGCGACTGCAGATGTATAATTGGAGAAACGAAGATCGTATGATCGGGGTGAGTCATCGAGTGGTTTTGTATCTGACCTTGGTGGCGTGAATGCACTCGGTGCAGCGACACTGATGGATAATGTTGATTCCCCCCCTTTTCCACCTCCCCAGACTAAAAGTGGCTGATTTCGTCGAGCGGATAAAATGATAAGCGGTTATATAGAGAGATGTAATAGATAATAGAGAGATAAGTTATCGGAGCTTGGAGTCAGCGTGACGGTAAATAATCAATGAAAACCGAAATGACGAATTTCCAAAAAAAAAAAAAAAACCATAAAAATACGTCGTTTAGGTCAGTTAAAGGCATTTAAAAAAAGACTGTCCGTATGTCAATTTTTTAGGCCAAGAGGTGTATTCGCCAGAACAATTTGCTAAAACACACATACGATGTGTCGATAATGAGGGAGTTGAAAAAGATTTTAGGCGAATCTAAGTGCTTAAAAACTACTACTACTATGATTGGTTCAATCGCAGAAACTAAGTGACGAAAAACGTCCATTTTTAGGTCGAGAAGTGGATAAGGATAGAATCAAACCAACTACTGCTACCAGTGGTTCATTCGCAGAAACCAAATGGCGAAGAACGTAAATTTTTAGGCCAGGAGCTTTATTCCCCAAAACAATTTGCCACGACAAACATGCGACGTGTCGCTGTTGATATTCCAAGTCGTCGCAGATTACGGAAAACAGGATTAAGCCGCTTCAATCTAAGTGGTTCAAGTCACTACTACTACCAGTGGTTCATTCGCAGGAACTAAGAGCGGCGAAGATACCAGTCGATTACAGACTCTTTTTTTTTTAGTGGTGATGATGATGCGGGTGTTCGTGGTGATGAGGCCCATGGTGGTGGTGATGATGCCCGTGGTCATGATGTCCGTGATGATGGGGCGGTCCATGATGGGGCGGACCCTGATGGCCCGGCCCATGATGTCCCGGTCCGTGATGTCCCGGTCCATGATGCAGCGGTCCGAAAGGCGGCGGCGGTGGCCCGTGGTGATGATGCGGATGATGTCCGTGATGATGATGGTGAGGAGGCGGCGACTCCCGCCCACAAGTGCTGCCCACTGTCAATGTCAACGGAATGATACGTCTCTCGGCCATATTGCGATACTGAATAACACACACAAAGGTATACATTTATCGACAAAATTAATTGCAACAAGTATCAACGCACCAATTTTGTTTTATCCAACCGCACGAATTGTATGAAAAAAATGTAACTGCAACAAGTATCAACGCAGCAACAATTCTTTTCGTCCAATCGCAAGAATCGCATAAAAACCACGGCTTTAAAAAAACCATTAAAAAAATGGTACAAAAAACCAGTCGCTGGCCTCGCGTATCGTCCTTCAAGGTCGATTCCCACAGGTCCAAATATTGCCATTACGAATCACGTATTCCAGTCACGCGACCCTCCCTCGCTAGTCAAAATTGGCCAGGGGCCATTTCCGCAAGATAACTTTCAGAGTGGTACGTTTTGATGATGACAGCTAGAGAGCCGCGATAGTCTCGGTTTGCCCTTGCCTTTCACCGACATACAAAATCGTTACGAAGCACCGTAAAAAAAAAAAAAAAAAAAAAAAACTTGCGTGCGCAGCCTCCAAAACCGTTTAGCCGGTAATCACCAGTGCTCCGCGAAAGTACTTACTCCTTGACGTCGGAAGGTAGTTCGAAGACGAAAACAGGTAAACCAAGAAGAAGCCTCCGTACAGCAGTGGGCACTGTGGTCGTCTAGCGCGGGATATCGTTTCGCTTCTCGCGGATACCGCGCCACGGAAGAAAAACGTTATTACGTATATACCTTCCTGTGCATTTAATAGCGTTGGGCTGAGAGAGGGGTACAGGAACTGCGTCGTATCTTATCGGTATTCTATCTCTACCGGGTAGTCGAAAATATCATCACGGATGACGGAACCGAACGACGAGGCTGGACTAACATTCGCTGAAGCGTTATCTGCTCAATTGTTCGGAAAACAGAGCGACTGGGGGTAACCTTGCAGGTGCATCACGCGATCCAGCAAACTTCCGGTTGAATTGCTACAAGTCGTTTAAACTTCACTTTAAAGCGCTGAAAGTAGCTCAAGCTTCGCTGTAAAATCCCATAAGTAACTCAAACTTTGGGCATAAAAACTTTACTTTAAAGTGCTGAAAGTAAAGGGAAGCTCAAGCTACCCTTTAAAGTTCCAAAAGTAACTCAAACATCAGGCATAAAAACGGTACTTTAAAGTGTAAAAAGTATGTCAACGTTCTTTTTAAAGTTCTAGAAGTAACTGAACTCAGAGGTAAAAACTTTACTTTAAATTGCAGTGTAACGCAAATTTCGCTTTAAAGTAGTCAAAAGTCACGCAGACGTCACTTTAAAGTGCAAGTAGTTCAAAGTGAGTAAAGTACTTTAAAGTGGGTAGTTCATAGCTTTCTGCAAAGTACTGAAAGCAGTTCAAACTTCTGTTCAAAGAGCTGAAAGTAGCTCAAACTTCAGATTTGAAAATTGACTTCAAAGTCCTGAGTGTAACTCAAATTTCGCTTCAAAGTGATGGAAAATAACTTAAACTTCAGTTTAAAGTATTAAAAGTAGTTCATAATATACTGTCAAGTGTCGGAAGTAGTTCAAAGCGCTGAAAGTAGCTCAAACTTCACTTTAAAGTGCTGAAAGTAAAACAAGCTTCTCTTTAAAATGCCAAAAGTATCTCAAACTTCAGACCTAAAAACTCTACTTTAAAGTGCTGTTCACTTTAGAGTGCTGAATGTAGCCCACTCTTCACTTTAAATTGCCGAAAGCAGCTCAAACTTTGGTCTCAAGTGCCAAAAGTGGTTCAAACTTCACCGCAAAGTGCCAAAAGCATCTGAATATTAAGTTTCAACTACCGAAAACCGATTCGACCACCATCATCAGATCGCTGGGACTTGAATCCTCAGCCTTCCGCTACGGTTATCCTCGCTCGATGCAACCCATTGCGGGAACGTGACGCAATACCATAGATATCATCGCGATGGTCGCCCGTGGGTTTAGTTCAGGACAGCAGCCGCACAGTAGTGGCACCGAGCACAGAGTTAATACCGGAATTATGGTAGGTGTGTCACGTTTCAGCAACGGGACATGTCCCAGGCTCCGGAGCTCTGATACTACTTTCATCCTCGTCCATCCCACTGGGACTCCGGCTCGGTCTTCCGAACCGGTGTGTAATCCTGCTTCTGATGCATTTCGTCTCTCGGCTGCGAACTCCCTTGCCACCGTGCTGCACAACGTTCCTCGCAGCTATACTTAACCACGTAGTTTGTACACGTGCAAGTTGCAGTTGGCTCGAGGATATAAATGAGACGAAATCGCAAATTGCTTCCTCGCAATATCACGCAATGGGAGCAACACAGACGGGGCACGGAAAGGTCCGACGTTACTCCACACGACTTATAGCTTGCGGTGGAGACTCGACCGGCAGATATCCGTTTGCCTTGGTCCACCGTGTAAACGCAATGACTCGGGCGGACTTTGATGATTGTATCGCGAACAAATTCAAATTCATTATGAAGAACAACAATTAATTAAAAACGGGCGAAGGACTTAGACCGATGGCCAATTGGCAATATTTTCGTACTGTCGTGACAACTTAGGTTATGTAATGCTATGTACCAAAAATTGTTCCGTCTGGAATATTGTCAATAAATCCATTACTACTAAACGCAGAAGAATAATTTATTTGACGGCCACCATTTATTTTGTTTAAGGAAAATGTTTATTTGGTTTAAATAAATATTTATTTCATTTAAGTAACTATTTACTTGATTTAAATAAATATGTATTTAAATCGAATGAATATTTTACGTAAACCAAATAAACGGTGGTCGTCAAATAAATTATTTTTCTGGGTGTACTAAATTAAAAAAATGTTAACAGAGTAATCCGTCCGACTCATAATTTGCTCGTATGTCTTTACGTGTCATCGAATGAGACTCGGGACATTGATCGTGAGTCCAATTTATCTACAATCTTATTTTTTCTTGCAAACACGTGAATCAATCACGCGTCACCTTTGATCATTTTTCTTCGCACATTTTCTTTTATCCTTTTTTGCTTTTTCACACAACACATCGGCGATCCCTTCATCGCCGTCGTCATAATTATTTCATAACTCCGATCTGCTGTGTGCTCGAGTGATTTTTTTTTTTTTTCTCAAACGAAACGTTTACGTCCAGTCCTCGCGCTCCCGATGAATCACCGATGATTCACGGTCACCGTGTCACGTTTTATTCCATATATTCGCGAAGAAAAAAAAAAAGAAAATTATTCCCCTCCCTCCGTCATCGGCACAGATCGGTCGAACAATCGTCGCGCTTGGCTTTGCACTTTTGCGAAGGATAAAGTTACCGCACGTAGTCGGCAGCGATCAAGAGTCCGCGACACGTATTTCCGGCATGTGAGCGTCACATCGCGCTAACCTGCCGCGTTGTGTAGCTTCGATAGAGAATCGCTGATTCGCGAGTTTCTCTGGACAGATGAGACGCCAGTTTGTAGGCCTATCACTATTTTTTTTTTTTTTTTTTTTTTTTTTTTCATAGTTGCTACCATCTCACTCGGAGCTGATTAGATAATGAACGGGCGGAGTGAGCGGCTGGCGAGGCGATTCCGTCCCGATGACGAATTTCGTGTCGCATTGCGCTCGTTCGACGTTCTCGAAAAAGAAAAAAAAATGGCACAATCTGCATTAATCTTCGTTCTATGGAACGTGGACGCTCGCACGACGAGACTGTTATCAAAATAATCTCGATTCAAGAGTGACGTCAGGTGAAATCGCGGTCATCGTCGAGCTAGACTGCTCGACGCTGAAGTGATTCACCTTTCAGCGTTATTAGGACGTATCATGCGCTAATCATGCTGAATCCGCTTTAGATTCGGAATATCGATTTTTCTGTTTTTACAGTATCGATAATCAGGATTTTCCGATTATTTCAAGTAGTGTAAAAAAGATCGAGAATGAGGCCCGTCTAAATATTCGGCATTTAAGACTTCTATTTTTGACGGAACGAGCATTTTTTTAAGGACATTTTCCTCGGGAATTTCAGTCGACGATCGGAGTGATTCATATTTGAACACAATTAGGATATACTGTGTCCTAATCATGCTGATATCGCAATACCTCGAGATTCACGAAAAAATTACAAGTGCAAATTTTGTATTTTTTAACGAAACGAGCCTTTTTTTGCTTCCTCGTGGAGAAAGCTTTTTGAATTTTTTAAATTTCATGCAAAATTTTTTTTTTTTTTCGAGACTCATTTTTTACATTTCCCTGGAGAATTTTTCACCTCTCCCTGCATGTTTCTCGGTAGAACACGGCCGCAGAGAAACCGCGTTGCCAATAGTATATCGCCTCGCCATTACGGAAGGCTGTGGCCATGTGTACGCTGCAAGGATGGGAAGGAACAACAGTGCACCGTCGGGAAATCGATGCCAAACAATTCCGTGAATTATGATGCAGGTCTCCGAGATAACCCGCAGCCCAATACTTGCCCACGCCAAAGCACCGGACGTTGATTAGATTATAACGCCGAGGACATGGACCGTTCTTCGTAAACATGCGTATGCGGCCTTTCCATTAAAAAAATAATAAATTGTAAAAAAAAAAATATTATCAAAAAGCTACTCTGTTCATTTAAAAGAGCGTCTCTCACCACACGCAACGATCGCATGACTCACAGCAATCGGATCTCTATTATGAATTGACCTCCAGATAAAATTCCCAAAAATTCGACCCGTCTATTATCGACAAAGATCGATTCACGTTCTGGTTAATGCTATTTAATCGTTAGGATAAATTTGCCGTTCTCAAAAAATGTGTGAAAAAAAATGATCAAAAAACCACCCTGTTAATTTAACAGAGCATTTTCTACGAAACGCAACGATCTCTGACTCACAGTAATCGGATCTTTATTTCGGCCTCAGCTTCAGATAAAATGTCCAAAAATTAATTTCGACCATTATCGACGAAGATCGGGCCAGCCCTCTGGAAAATCATCTTTGTTTTCTTTTTCCCGATCGAACAACCGCTATTTAATCGCTCCGATAAAACCCGCATGTAAATTAAAACGAAAGGGGTTCCACCGTTCCGCGATCGAGGGGAGATTACGACACAAAGTATCTCTCTGTATCACTCGGTATCGAGTACGAATCCTCAGTCGCGATGTTCTCTTATCGATCGTCGACTCTCGTTAAAGTACAAACATTGCGCAATGTATATGCATAAATATTGGCATAAAACGCCCGCTTGTCAGAGCGCATTAATTTGACCTTATTCCTTCCTACGGATCGTAAAGCAATTTTTTTTTTTTTTAATGCTCTCACATCATCATCATCATCATCGGAACATCTATCAGCCCTGCCGCTGATAGATTATTGGAACAAAGAGAAACGTCGAGATTTACTGCGCAGTTCGGCGATCGACGGCGCGTGGTGCTTTCTGGGATAAGTTGAATTATTATAAACGTCGTCGTGCGTTCTGCTCTCTCGGTCTCTATCGCTTCTGGACGGTGATTTGATTATTATTACCGGACGGTGTCTATATCACTGTGCATAGAGGATCGCATCGAGAACGCAGGCGCGTGTGGGAGGGAAATATCTCTTACTCGTTGCCGTTGACATTATAAAAAAAAGTTTAAAAGAAGCGTATTGACCGATAATCTGCGTTTTAGCGAAGAGGCGAGGAGAAGAAGTCTCGATCGGCGATCGAGGCTTAACGCGTGCCCAACTATGCACGGGACGTTCTACGTAGAATGTATCAGCCATTTGTAATTTTTGGAGTTAAAAAATTCAGGTTTTTCAAAATGTATCACTAATGAATATTACTAATAAATCTGCGTTTTAGCTGAAATTCAGATTTCTTTTATTTTTTTAGGACCAACGATTTGCGTTTGGGCGAAGAGGCGATCGAGTTTTAACGCGTGTCCAACTGTATACGAGGTGTTTTACGTCGAATATATCAGCCATTTTTTTTTAAGACCTAAAAAAAAATCAGAATAAAAATTTTTTTTCATGACGAATAAATCTGCGTTTTATTGAGGCTAATCTAGGAGAGTTCTAGGGGAGAGCGGGGCATAGCGGGGCAGAACGGGATAATGAGACAAAACGCAATTTTCCAATAACTCTTGGGTGGTGACGATCGTGGTCCGTGGGACAAAACGCGTTTAAAAAACCGGATGCATCGATGGGACAAAATGGCGCATCCAAAAATTATTGCAAGATCGAGCTTTGCCCTCACTGTCCCGTTTTGCCCCGCTGTGCCATTTAGCCCCGGTCTCCCCTACGTCGAATGTATCAGATCTTTAGTATTTCTTATTTTTGCAGAGACAAATAAAAAATTAGATGTAAAAGAAAATTTAGATATAAAGGTTATCTAAATTGGGTAGATGAGGAAATGTATGAGCGATTTGACACGAAACGCCCTGTACATATGTGTAACATATTATAAAAGATACTATCCGACGTAGTACTACCGCTATGTTGCAGCGGGCGGTAGTTGTAAAAATGCATCGCGTCACAGACACTGTACATATATAACTAAACTATATACATATATATTGAATTTCTATATAGAGTAAAGTGTACGAACGATGCAAGTATATCGGTAGCAAGATAGAAACCCGCCGCTCGCTCTCGTATGCACACGTGCAACGTATGCGGGCCAGGGCAAAGTGCGAGTCGCAATTACCGTGAGTTTATCTTCACGTTAAGCGTGTGAATCATCGTGTACACGATCGTTATTGTCTCTCTTGTCAGTTCGTAATGTACTGTTACGATTGTTATAGTACACAAACTCGATGTTGTTTATCTCTAAACAATTTCTCTTTTTTTTTTTTTTTCTTTCAACGGCCCAAGATTCTGTTTAACGTTCGCCGGTCATTCGTTACTGAGTGCTCTTCCACTTTTGAAAGTTTTTTTTTTCTCTTGGGAGAATCTTCGTTTTCGGAGCAGATAACCGCGACAGTTTTTATCCCCTTAAGCGACGCGCTGAGCTCGACAATTTTTGTTTGGCAAGTAATGAACGATATTCGAAGCTTTTCTACATAAACTGTTGCCGAAATTTCAAACACATGTGCGTTGCAATTTTACTTTCTTGTTATTTTTAACAATTATTCTGTTTAACGTCCCGACATTCGATTCAACGTCCGTCGGTCATTTGACTTTTATTTCTCACTGCTCTTGCACTTTTGAAACAGTTTTTTTCCCCAGATAACCTTCCTTTTCGGTGCAGATAACCGCGACATTTTTTACTCCATTAAGGAACTCGCTTAATTCGAATCTCGCATCCAACTTACGCGAATCCTCTCGAACAACTTGAGACACACCGACGAATTTCGCAGGGTAGTTTCACTCGTGCACTACGGCCGCGATGCAAGCGTCTTATGTCTGCGCGAGTCGAGTTCGCCTGTTGGCACTTCAATTCCGTCGTCCTTGCTCGAGTCGAATACGTTGCATTGATAACGAGCCTCAAACGAGTTCTTATCGTTCGGTCGCTCGTTTCGTGCGCGGTGCTTCTCCAATCTGCCGTTTTCCCTTAGTTCGCCGTTCGACGGAATCTTCCGACTCGATCGATCCGTGAATGTTTCATTTTTTTTTCTCTCCCCAATCTTCTTATGGATCGGATCGCCGCGATGCCCGAGGAATAATTTCAAATGTATAATTTACCGTGCAAAGACATTCGTTCCGAGACGCGGGACCGTCCAATGGATGGACCAGAAGAGGCTGTAAAAGGAGGACTGCGGGTATCTCGTCGAGCGGAGAGAATAACAAGTTCACAATTCGTTCTCTCCGGCTTTGCCGCGGTGAATTTCCGAGGCGGACACTAAAAAGCCAAGTATTTAATGGCTAATGGGGAAATAGCTGAGCCAGAGAGTCAGCGATACAGGGATAATATATGGGAATTCATGCCGGTGCGTGAGTAGGAAATATACTGGCGGGAGGTACGAAGCGATATATTGAGAAAATCGTCCGCGGGTCCATTTACGATCTCGGATTATTTACGATGCGCGTGACCCGGCAGCCGGTGGTGAAATACCCATAGAGACGTGTACCAGAATTATCTGTACTGTGCTCAGGATCGAGGTGAGTGTCCTGCCGCTGGACACTTCGGCTGTAAACTAAACGGCGCAATTTTGAGAACTTGTTAAACGCGCGGGGGAGCGCTGGAATCGCGCCCGCGCGCACGGTTGGGAGTGTTCGGGCCGGATCGTTGCCGCACATGTGCAATTTTTAATCTGCACATGCGCAATTTTAAATTTTTAATAAAAATTTCACTGTACAATTGCAACGCACAATAATTTTTACACAAGATTTTATTGCCAGTGCAATAAAATCTTGTGTGAAAATTATTGAACGGTAGTGGAAGCTTTTTTTAAACTGTTTTTGAAATTTCAAACACGTGTGCGTTGGAATTTTACAGTGAAATTTTAATTTTTAATCCACATTCTTGTAAATTTTAGACAAAAAATCTGGAATTTTAAAATTTGGTATTTTAACGTTACGAAAAAGTTGATTCATGTTCGATTAATGTAAGTAACCTAAGCAAATATCAAGTTACAGTGCATTAAATTTAAAAAAAGACAGAATGATATTTACCCAATAAAAAGGTAAAAATGTTTATTCAAAGCTTGCATCGAAAATAATTGGAATGATCCAAAAAATGGGAAGCAGTAAAATCGACCGAGCAATATAATTTTTCGTAAGCACAAAAATGTGTTTCCTGTATGAAACACCGAGCCGCGCTAACGCGCGATAAACTCTCCAAAAAAAATTGTCGAGTTAACGAAAAAAAAAGATGTTTTTTATTACTCGGGTCAGCGCGTGTGTCGAGAATCGAAGGAAACAAGCGTGCCATTGTACGCTCGTTTTACGAGTTTAGCGATACACACGCCTTTTACACGCGGGTACTTTAAATCCCTTTGCTGCGCATATGTCGTATAGGCGATCAATTCGACGAGCGCCAGGTTCGGCCGGTCGCACAGAGAGCTCCATTGTTCGACGGCAAACGCGTTCGCTCGTATTACAGTACAGTATAGAAATACATATGTATATACTCATATATATACAAAAGTGTGTGTGTATACATATATAAAGGCGTTCGACTCTCGTCAGAAATTATCAGAACCTGTCAAAACACTTTTCCCAGCTTCGCCTCGCCGCCAGCCGGTCCGCGCAGATTATCGATGTCTTCGGCCGGACCTCGTTGCCCTTATCTCATGCTACGCCTGACAGCTCCCAGCCTGAGCCTAAGCTCTTCGTCACAAACTCCTATCGATATTACGCACAACTGGAATCCCCATTTCCTAACTCGTCCGTGCGTCGATAAAACGATTATTCGCCTCTCACGAGACAATCGCTAAGTCCCCGAAAACTCCGGATTACCGATTTTCATCCGAACACTGCAGTTTCCTGAATTTTCGCTCGTCAGGTTGGTTCTCGGTCGTTTGAACCTGAAAGGAAGCAGCCCGAAGTAGTTTCGACTCAGCACAAACAGTTTGAACTTATCGGAGGATCTACGGCAACTTTGTTCCTTGAGATTATTATTCGCCACTCAGGAGACAATCGCTAAATATCCCGAACACTTCGGATCACCGATTTTCATCCAAGCGCCGCAATTTCCTGAATTTTCGTTCTTGGCCGTTCAAACCCGAAACGAAGTAGTCCGAACTACTTTCGACCCAGCCTAACCAGTTTGCACCGATCGGAGTCTCCATGTCAATTTTATTCCCGGAGAAACGCCTTCCCTCCCGATAAAAGTTACGAAAACACAGGACCTCCCGTCCCGTCTACCTGTTCGAAGTCGGCCCAATCTCCGTCAGCGGGGCCCCCTTTTCGCACGCCATCCGGCGTCACCGAAGTGAACGACCGATTAAGCCCGATTAAACAAGCATCGGGCTTCCTCCGGTCGTCCTCCGTGTCCAGCATCCCTACCGAAAATGGACCCTCGGGCACGGGTCCATCCCGCCGACATTGTACAGATCATAAACTCGCGGAATGATCGGACCTCACGGTGTGCTGCGAAACTGGAGTCGCGTGCTCTTCGCCCCTCTCCGTCTCCCTCAATCCCGCGGCTCCCTCTCGTCTCCTCTCGTTCTCGCGCGAACGGATCACAGAGGAGAGTCTCCACGAGCTGAAAAGCTTGGCGAATGATTTCATCGTCGTTCCGCGGCACACCTGCCAGCGCATAAGCGAAGCCCGTTTGTTCGGGACAACCTGCATCGGGCCGGTTTAACGAGATGCGTGCAGGAGGTTCGCTTATCTCCTTCTTTTTTCTCTTCTCTTCGTTCTCCTCTCGTTCAGCTTCTTCCCGTCCGTCCTCCTTTGCACCCCGTTGTCCCCGATCGCGGAGGTAACGCGGAGTTCGGTTGGGCAGAGGAGGGGTCCAGGTGCGTCGCCCGGAATCCACGACCGTATCGCGGCTCCCGCTCCGGCCGGTCCCTCCGATCTTCCGACGACGAGGCTGGGAGCTCTCGTGTTACTCCGGGCGTTGAGAACTCGGACCGATACCGAGCTACCCGCGACCTTTTAAGTCGGGCTTTTCGAGTTTCGTCACGTACCAGTTGCCCGCTCGCGTATTCAGTTCTGTCGCCGCGTAGAGGGCCCCGCCGCGCGACACGCGAGAGGGAGAGATCGGAGGAGAAGAACTGGAACCGGAGTAAGAACGACGCGGACGTGTGAATGGGTCCTTTTGGATCCGTTGGAAAGGCTCTTTTTTTCACTCTGTCGTTAGTCCGGAGAGACGTATACGACGGCAAGGGACGGCCAGCTAGGTCAACGACGCGATGAGAGATTTCACAGCATCCGGAGGGAAGATAAGTGTCAGGTATAGAGCTGGAGGCGCAGCGTGTACCCGGTTCGTGCGAGGATCGTAAAAATTCTATTATAGAAGAGAGATCATATCGAACGAATCTCAAATGGTTTTTAAGAACATTCGGATCACACGGAGCAGATATGACGGCCGCTTGGTTTGGGGGAATACGATGAGTCGGAAGGGACTAGCGCTGTAATTGCAGACACGTGATGATAGTTCGGAGTTCTATGCCTTACCTGACGATATCGTCGACTACTGGGACCTTTCCCACGTTGCCGGTTAAGTCGATGGGTAGGAAAGAACTTTACCAGGTGGTTATGTGGAGAGTCAGTGACCAGTTGGTTGATTGTCCCAACTAATTGGTTCTTTCTGGAGATGATTGGTTGGTTGTCCCAATGATTGCTTCTGTCTGGAGCCAATTGATTGGTGGTTCTGACTACTCGCTTTGGTCTGTAGCCGGTTGGTTGGTTGTCCCAACTGATTGGTTCTGTCCGAAGCCGATTGGGTGCTTGTTCTATTGGATGGCTTGAGTCTAGAGTCAATTAGACGCGTGTCCCAACTAACTGTTGATGTCTAGAGTCAATTAAGTGTTTGTCCTAACTAATGACTGCTGTTTAGAGTCAATTGTTTGGTTGTCCCAACTAATGACTTGTGTCTGGAGTTAATTAGTTACTTGTCCCAACTAATTTATTCTGTCTGGAGCGAATTGTTTGGGTGTCCCAGCGAATTGCTTCTGTCTGAAGCCAATTGGTTGGGTGTCCTACCTAATTGCTTCTGTCCCAGCTAATTGGTTGCTGGTCCAAACTGATTTTTTCTGTCTGAACCCAATTGTCCGTTTATCCTGATTGATTATTCGATCTTGGGAGCGAATCCCCAGTCGTGAATTCAATCACGTTTCATCATTAGATCGTTGGATCTTGGGATCAGAATTTATTGCATCGAGTCGAAGCTGGCATTGCGACGGCGCCGTGAGGATTAGAGATGGCAAAAAAGAGAGGATAAAAAGAAGGAACAGCAATCGTGTCTCGGAGTGAATGTCGCGAGCGGAGATCGGAAGACTCTTAACCGGGAGCTAATGCACCGGAGGTCACCAGGAAGCCGCTACGCGACGGCACGAGGCTCTCGGGTGTATCGTCGGATGTACAGTCATGATATCTGCTCGAAGCTGCTCCAGTCTCCCGGGGCGCTAACTCGCCCGGGTTAGGATTGCACTATTTGCAACGAACAGCTGTTTCGTTCTCTCCACTGACTCAGTGAGAATAGACTGTTCATGGCTCTGGCGTTGCGTGGTAGAGCGTTCTCGGCCTTGGTACCGACAAGCAGCCGGGGATTATATTTAACTATACTTTTCATTGCTGGCTGCATTAATAGCGTTACTCTGCAGCAACCGAACGGAGTCGCTATCCATTGAAAGTTACGACACGTGCCGCGTTTATTCCTCGGAACAGACTTTTTTCACCGTGTGAGAAACTTTCAGAACAGGAGAAATTCTAGAGAAACTCCACACGAGAGAATTTCAGATGAATTCAGTTCCTCGTTGATCCGTGACGAGGGGAAAGGACTAGTCGGAAAAATCAAGAAATCGGGCGCGTAAGCACCGGAAATCAATGGTTCGACCCCCAATAAATTGGACCATCATGCTAAATGAGCTGCTGCACTCAATAAATGAATTGTACCTCAACATTTCTTGGCGTCTAGGATGACGCGCCGTTTAGTCGGTTATCCCGACAAGTTGCCATCAGTTGATCCCAGATTTGATCAGCTTTAGTCTAAGGGAAATCTATCTTTAGTCCATTCGCACTGCAATTCCAACGAACTTACCCAGAGTGTTATCCCGAAGATTGGACCCATCATTCGAACTGAACTATCGTCGCTTCCCTTACGAGAACCACTATCCCGGCGCCAATCGGCTGGATGATAGATGAGAACGAAACGCGTCGGCCTCCCCGGCGCTTCCGCGTCTGGCACACATGAAAAATTCCCAAGTCGTACCCAATCGATTCTCTCGCCTCGTTATCAACGGGTATCACGAGGACTGCGTGGGAACGGTCAGTTGTACCTTCGCACGCACTTTTTGTATCAATCTTCGAAGAGCCAGACTGCATCCTTCGCCGGCGGCGCTATCTGCGCGCCGTACCGCCGCGGATAGAAGACTCTTGGATCACCCGTTCCTAACAGCACACCGCGAAGGCGCTCGTCTCGTCGATCTTGCACTCTTCGACAAGAGGTCCCATCGATATTTCGCACGAAACCAGCGGTTCCCGAATGAATCCAACGCACACCTTGGCTCGCCCTGTCCGGATCGAGTCGGCCTTGTGTGCGCACTGTTTACACGTGGCATATCCGTTCCACTCTTGATTCCGTTGTGTGTGTTTTTTCTTCGTTTCTTTTTTTTTTTATACTTCGAGTATTACATCGTCCTCCACCTTTGCCACGGGGAGAGACCGCTGTTAATCCCCCGATATGTTTTCTCTATCAACATGGAAGGTAAGGACAAGGCTCGGTATCTCGGCGTGTATGGTTCGCATTACGTGCGGCCGTTCGGCGATTAAATTATCCCGAAGCGGCTTTCACGCGGGCGATCTCGCGCGAGGTCGCTGTCGTCGTTGTTGCATACCCGGCCCATAAGTATTGTACAACAAGTCGATGTAAAGTATATCCGTCGGGGAGGGCCCCGTGGATTCGCTGCTGCGTTCGGACCGGCCGCTCCGCGAGATGCTCTCCCGCACAACACGCTCGACATCGTACGAACCGGGTAATAGCCGTTAACTTCGCGATTTCGTTGCTCGAGAGCAGCGAGCTCGAGAAGTTGCGTGGGCCGTGGTCTCTCTCCCTCCGGCCGGGTGTATCGGGTCCGGAAAGCCACGGGCGCAGGGCATCGAAAAGCCTTTGCCTCGCTAGATGCGAAAATGGCAGTTTTACGCTTTGCGTGCGTAAAACCCCACTTTTGCAACGTATGCATGTAAAGTCCTACTTTTTGTGTCTGCAGAGAGGGCTAAAGTCGCGCTTTACAGCCAAGTACTATAAATACCCGGTGCACGTGTACATCGGCCCGATCTTACTTTACGCACGCTGCAGCGTGCGTAAAGTAGAAATGTACAACGCCACAATCAACAGGCACGGAGTAACACTTCTCCTCCATTCGTTACAAAAAGTATTATACGATACTAGTGTGGTGTAGTGAACATTACACGCGGACTGTCAAGGGTGTCTAAAGTTCGCTTTACCGCACTTGCATCCTAAATTACTATCTCATAATGAGTGCACCTAAGGTCTCGCTTTCTGTTCGTGCTAAGGGAGCGCAGAAAGGCACTTTCTCCCATCGCGTGCGAGAAAAAAAATACTACGCATGCGCACCCACGCATTATTGTTTTTTTTCTCGCACTAGTGCGAGAAACTTCCGTTCTGCGCGCAATTCCTAAAAACGAAAAGCGTAATTTTCGTGAATTTGATAGGAAAAATTATGTAAATGACGTGGGCGTCGAAAGTTGAGTCTTAACTCTTGTGAATGCCGCACTCGCTTCCGGCTCGTGCGGCATTTTCACTCTCTTCGAGAACTCCCTTTCTACGCCTTTGTCGTACAAATAACTATTCCCGTAGCCCATTCTCGTACCCCTCCACTGAGCGATTGGAAAAGTCCATCAGGAGCGCGTGGATTATCGCCGTCGGCAATTAAAAACTGTAATTACTTTTTTTTAACCTTGCCGACCATGAACGCTCGAAAGGAAATTCTTGCATGAATAGATATCCGTCCGAGGTGACAATTCGCTTTTCACCGGAAATGGTTGGCGACACGTGGAAAAAATAAAAATTAATTGCAGTTGCCGTTACCGACCGAGCTTGGGTCGCGGGTGCGACGAGGAAAGGGAGTGTCGTCGCCTCGAACCATCGCAATGCGGCGCCGACTCGCTCGCTCGGCGAATCTATCGTCTATTTTCGTGATCGATTAACGGCGAGAGGAAAAAAAAAGCAACAACGAAACAAATGAAGAGTGTCGTCTCGCGTCTCTCAGTCGGTCGGCGAGCGACGTGTGTCGCCATTCGCCAGTCTCGTCCGATCTCAGTTCGGACTCGAGAGTCGGTCAAGAGAGCGCACGCATACCTTCGAGCTACGCTGTTGAATATCGAGGGGTCGGAATCTACGACGGATCTTATTGTACGGAGAGTTACGAAGAAACAAAAAAAAATTGGTCTTCGCGATAAAGAAGTTCGGCACGATTGTTTTTTTACTCTCTCCGCATGTAACATCGGACAGACACGACCGCTCGTCGTTCGGGCGCGTATCGGGTTTCTCTGTCGCCAAGATGGCGCAAAGGAAAAAAAAACGTCGATGCTTGACAATTTTTTTTTTAATTGTGTGTCTGAAACTGCATGAATTTCCGAGCTTTTTTTTACAGTTTGTAAGAAATTTTTTGCACAACAGTTTTTTTCACTTTTTTTTTTTTACAGTTTGTTTGTGATCGATCGTCATTGGTGAGAGATGACTCGTCTAAGCGTGAGTTTCGGGCCTGCGGGACGAAGCGACGGAGGTGTCGCGGGTACGCTCATTAGCGGCTCCGGCAAACGATCTCTCGCCAGCGTGGGCAACTACATGATACTTCGGGAACTCGGAAAGGGAAATTTCGCCAGAGTCAACGAGGCCATCCACACCGTTCTCAAGATCAGGGTGAGTAATTTCACTGGGTACTCCATTCGATCGACATGCGACGCGATATGTTCCGTCGCGTAATCAACCGTTTTTCTGCAGCTACATACTTTTTTGCATAAACTACTTTTCCCGAAAATGATTTTTGCCATAAATCACTTTCGCCATGAATGACTTTTGCCATAAATTACTTTTGCCATAAATGATTTTTGCCATAAATAACTTCTGCCATAAATGATTTTTGCCATAATTAACTTTTGGCATAAATGATTTTTGCCATAAATGACTTACCATAATTAATTTTTGCTATAACTAACGTTTGCCATAAATGACTTTCGCCATAAATGACTTTCGCCATAAATGACTTTCGCCATAAATGACTTTCGCCATAAATGACTTTCGCCATAAATGACTTTCGCCATAAATGACTTTTGCCATAAATGGCATCTGCCATAAATGACATTTGCCTTAAATGACTTTTGCCATAAATGACCTTTGTCATAAATGACTATTGCCATAAATGACTTTTGCCACAAATAACTTTTGCCACAAATAACTTTTCCCGTAAATAACTTTTGCCACAAATGACTATTATCTTGAATGATCCTACGTTTTCGATCGCTTCTGCAACAACGATCGCCTCGAACGATCGCTTCCAATTATTTCACCATCAAAAATCTCGTACATACCGCTATCGGTATAACGTCGCGGCACGTACGAACTTCGCGGATATCCGAGACAGAAGAGACACGCAGTTTCTCTCGCGTTGCGTCTCCGTCGATTTGAATTCCGTCCGTACCTGTTCCAAGTATGGAGATTTCGCGGATTAGCATCTATCTCGTTATTGTTATCCGTCGATCGGCGGATCTCCTCAGATCGGAAAGAATTCGTCCAATCACCGGAGACGTCCGAACGTCCGTGGATTCACGGGCGAACGGCACATTGCGAAGCGTTCCTCCACGTCCAGTGGTTCGAGCAATTTTTCTCCGAATCACAAAATCTTTCATATTTCTGATATTTTTCAATTTTATTTCTTCTTTATTTTTCTTGAAATTTTCTCGATATTGCAGCGGGAACTTCGTTACGTAAAAACTCACTTCGCCGAAATCCCCTCGCGTTTCGCTACGCTCCGAATTTTTCCATATATTCCTTTACGCAAAAATTTTACAGTCCGTAGACTCTCCTTATGGATCGTACATTTTTCTTCGGCTCCGCCGTTCTCCACGGCTTTCACAGCACTTCGCCGCGTCCATACGCGTACAGAGCCGAGGAGCATCGGAGGATCCTCTTTGAACACGAGAAATTCCAGAAAAGGACCGCTCTCTCTCTCCCCGAGGACTCCGAGAGAGCTTGCGATTGGAACCGGCTCTCTTCGATCCACCTCCGTCGTTTTTCTTTACCTGCGAGCTCCTCTGCCTCCCCGCTTTGTTAAAAGCAGGAGAGAAAAAAAAAAAAAAAAAAACACAACCAAGAGTCGTACCAGCAGAGAGCAGGCCACCCTTGACTCCCGTTACGGCGCGCGGCCGTTCGTCGTGTAGCCGCGCGTGTAAGACAAATTCGTTACGACGTTCTACGTCCCATTGAAGAACCGTAAAATCCCGTCAAGTATACACGACCTAAGTAGCGTTTTCGTTTATCCTCGACGATTTTTATTTATTTATTTTTTTCACTGCGTGTCCGAGTCTCTCCCATAAATTATCGGACGAACAAATGAAATTGTACCTACCGGTAATTATCGTTTAAGGTCCACTCGTTGCGTCGCTCGTCTCTCCCCTGGAGCGCCGGACAGGGAGCGAATTTACTGACGCTCTCGACTAATTCACCGTGGTGAGAAAATTTCGAGAGTTCTTTGGGCATTTTTGGTAGAGCTTTTCACACTGCGTTATCATTTGGTACGCTACGTTTTTATTGTTTTTTTTTTAGTTCAGCGACGAGATAGACGACTCAGCGGGTCGCTGGCGCGCACGCCGACACGGGTGCGGAATTAACCGTGAATAATCCTCTCGAGGGGAACTCTCGTGCGTAATGCGCGCTTCATTGAATCACTCGGATGATATTTTTCGATACGATGTGGGAAAGTTTAATTTATGATTAGCTGTTATTATCGTTATTTCGTGCGTTTAAATGAATATTGGGTGATAACTTTCTCAGGACAACGGAACAATCTTTTATTTCACTCGGTGGGAAAATTGCCGTTTTGTCAAAAGGTGTGAAAAACACAATTTTTGTAACTTTTCCTTACCTTCTTAACTCGGATTGCGGCACTCGTCAGGAAAAATTTTATCGCATTAGTATCGTAAATTATTATTGTTTAATACATCAGCAGTAAAAACGATTCACTGGGACACATGTGGGGAATTGACCACGAATAATTTTCTCGAGGGGAACTTTCGTGCCTAAAATACGAACTCCGTAGATTCAATTCAATGAGATTTTTCGACATGGGAAATTAAATTTGTCATTAGCCGTTATTATCGCTATTTCGTGCGCTTTAAACGAATACCGGGTGAAATCTTTCTCAACACATCGGAAAAATCTTTCTTTCAAGTGCGAGTCTCCTGGACGCGGGGAAAAATGAAACGGGGCTGAGGTTCACACCCCCGAGGCTCTAATCTCCGTTGGGATCGAGACCGGCAAGAGCGCAGGCCAATAATAGCGGCAGCGGCTCGCATAAGTCCTCGGCGATCGGTAGAAAGAACGAGAGTTCGACAGCATGTAATTACGCACTTCCTCCAAAAACTTTCATCGTCGTTGTATTAAAAAAAAAAAAAAAAATTTTTTTTTTAAGATTATAGGTGTAATATATATTGTTGCACGCTGTATTTTCGGGCGAGTTGTCTACTCCCCGAGTAGCGCGCAACCCTGTTATTATTTGCCGTTCGGTAATATATTTTCGACACGTCCATCATCGGTCGCGGTTGGGACGAGTGTTCGTATCCGTGATGTTTACACTATCCGCTCACGATTCACCCGCGAGAAACGAAATTAATAATAATAACAATGATGATAATTATGATTATTATTTTTCATCGGCATTGTCGAAAAATGTTCGATGTTCTTATAATTGCTAATTATTATTTGTCTCGCAATGCTCGCAGCCAGATAATAATTAATGATAATAATAATAGTAATGAAATTGGGTGAATGTGAAATGTAGCAATATATACGATGCATATCGTTAAAATGTTTCGAAAATCGCATGTATAAATAATATACATACAACATACAGTTGTACTTCCCGATGTCTCCGAGCGATTCGACGAATGGTCGGAAGAAAGCTCCGTTCCACCTGCTTCGCGTGCAGGTGAACGATCCGCACTTTGCGCAGTAACTATATACTCCATATATATATATACACATACGTATGTGCATATATATATGTATATATATATATATATATACATATATATATATATATAAATATAGGCAATCGAAGGATCCTTCTGTCGCTGCCGAGTCTCCTCGGCATCGCCGAGGGTCTTGCCGATCGATGACTATACCTTCTATAATTAATTGGTGTAGTCACTCGACGCCGCGGACTTTCGAAGCGGTCGGCAGCGGGAGCGCGGTAGCGAGCAGCCGGAGAGGCGGACTCCAACTTGTCGTGCTGTTTGTCGCGAAATACCAAAGCCAAGGGATTTCTCACGTTCAAGGATTTTTTTTTTTTTTGAGTCTTTATCGCGATCTCGACGCATATGAGGAGATACGATAAGCCCGCATGGAGGTAAGAGCGTATGTAAAAATATGTCGGAGAATATTGCATCGAATTACGGCCGAACGTGCATGTTTGAAATTAATGGCAAAACATGAATGAAACATATGCCAAAATACATACCTACACGAGATGTATGATTTTTTTTGTTTGTTTTTCATGTACGGAACGGGGAAAACAATTTCTACATGCCGGATGGTATTTTTGGCTTCGCTGTATTTAACTTAATTAATATTGTGTCGAATTACGGCCTAACGTGCATATTTGAAGTTAATGGCACAATATCTCGGAAATATATGCCAAAAAAGAAAGTGAAGAAATTTTGTTTCAAAATTAAAGAACGGTATTGGAAGCTCTTTTTTTACATAAACTGTTTCTGAACTTTCAAACACATGTGCGTTGCAATTTTACGTTAACATTTTTATTTTTAATGAAAGTTTTTGTAAATTTCAGGCCACAGATTTATAACTTTAACATCTGATATTTTTATTTTACGAAAACGTACATTAATGTTTAATTAATGTAAGTTACGTAAGCAAATTTCAAGTTCCACTACATTAAATTTACAATTCATTTCTACAGTTCATACAAGAATTACAGTTTTACACGAATACCCGAATCTATCTACCTATTTACACTGTTAACAAAATTGTAAATTTAATATATCGGTCTGAAAGTTTTTATGGAAAACCAGTATATTAAATCTAATGTGCAATTTACTGATGACAAATCGATGTACTTCTGCATCGAAACTAAAGTAATATTATATTAAAATTAAATTAAATTATTTAAAGTAAAGTATTTCTAGAGTTATTAATATTCTGTACATTAATTTTTCATCACAAACTTTCATGAAATTCAATATACCAGTTTATGCATGTTAAATTTCATGCGAATTTTTATTATATTCTAGTATATTTTCCCATTTACGAGATGAGGAAAACAATTTTTACATGCTGGACATGCTGGACTATAGTGTGCTCAGCGTATCCAGTTAAGTACAGTATTTTTGTTTCGCTGTATTTAACTTCTTTGTGGGATGCTTACAGTCCGGCGACGATTTCCACTCATTTGCGCAGTTGCAATTGGATTATCGTCTGGGGTCTCTGACTAATCGGGAAGATTCGTTGCGGCGGGATCGGCAGCTGCATTCGCGCTGATAATCGTCCCGGCCGCGCGTCCCTCGCTCCGTTTATTTGTTATGACGTCTCGACGCTTATTAATTGAATCTTGATAGATTCGCTTTACACCGATCTCCCGGGAGATCAGCGGTAATCGCAAGATATTCATACGCCTCTTTGTCCTTATCCGTAGAAAAATCCCGGGGTGAAGCGCGGCGCGGAGTCGCCGGTCGAAAGAATAATCCGAGTGTCAGTGCGAGGTCGATAAAAATTGACACGTGCCGTGAACTCGCCGCATCGAAGATCGAGGTTACCGATTATGTAGGCAATTTATAACTTGTAACAGCTCGGGAGATACGCCGATGAGCGATATCGTCGTTTCGTTATTTTATTGAGATCACGGTTGCGGAACGTGTGGTTGAAATTTCATTTTTAATTCAATCCTCAATTTCATTTTAGTCGAATTTTTCATCTTCTTATATATTATAATAGCGGTATGGGTAAATAGACATATGGAAAAAATACATATTAATATTAATGCTTTGACCTGCAAAAAAAAGACTCCGTATTTAGGCAATTTTAATATTTCATGTAATGCCAAAGTAGCGTAGTGTGAAAGTAGCAGCTCGTCATAATTGCGTTCTTCTACCAGGCATTTATTCTTTTCACAAATTAAAAATGAGAAATTTCTGTTTTTGCAATACGTGACGCATAATCTGTAAAAAAAAAATGGTAATTTTTAATTGGTGAAAAAATTCAATTTATGAAAAAGGAGCGGAATTTTGAAGAGACACTACTGTAGCTTGGGTATTATATGAAATATTAAGCTTGCTGGAATGGACAGTATTTTTTATCTTGCACAGAGCAAAGAATTATTATTAATCTTTTTTTTTTTACTAATTATACGACTTTTAATGTGTGAAAAAAAGAAATCATTGCAAATCACTGCAAAAATAATGGAATTTTGAAGAGACAATACTGCTGCATGGCTATTATATGAAATATTGACATTCGGCGATAGACAGTATTTCTTTTTTTTTTAGAGCAAGTAATTATAATTAATTTTCTGTTTTTGCTCTACGAGGCTCACAATTCGTGAGAATTTCCGTGATCATTGCTAATTTTTTACTTTCCGTGCCTACAACATTTTTTATTTTTTCTTCGGCTCTACTTTGCTCTCTTCGACAAATTTTTAGGATCGTGTCTTAAAACATGCTCTCCATGCTTCTCCCTGACTCCGTCAGCTCCGATAAGTGCGTCGCAATCGCACTCGATTGGGTCTCGCATCCCCTTGATCCCTTTCTTCTCGATATGTGCTCCGGTATTGCACTTCAAGTTATGATTTTTTTCCCTCGAAACTCCTTGGGGGTTTGATGCACGGCCTTCCTGGTGCCTCCCTCCGGTAGCCGTGCTACTTGGTCTGCGCACTGGAGACACGACGGGACGACCTGCATCTCTTCAATGAAGCCGGCTGTGTGACATAATGCCTGCGAGAATCGCGTACGTTCTGAAATTCAAAGAGAGCCAAGCTTCCTTCGTCGGAGTGCACTCGAGGAGCGGGCATTACGGTGAGGAGTGCAGAACCATAAAGCCGCGGTACTTTCACTTTGATCTCGAAACAGAGAGCATCGATAAGCAGCCACGAGTGCAATACATAATATAATAGCGGAGAACGTTATGATACTTCAATCGTCCTCGTATTACTCTTACTCTGCGGGATAAAACTCCACCGTTCACCGTCGCTCGGCATACATCCGAAGGCCGGTCCGAGAGCGCTCTTTGACCTCGTGTCCACGATCTTTATCCGTTATTTCGCATGTGGTAGCCATTTTTTTTTATTATTTATTCATTCTCTCTACGGTTTTGCAGGAATCGATGGAAAAGTTCACTCGAAGGTCAACACGCCCTATGGTCAACCGGAAAACTGTCAGGGCCCTAAAACTCTCCCTACGTGTAAATTTATTCTTAACTTTTGGTACCCAAGGTCACCCAAAGTTACTCAAGGTCACCCAAAGTGACTCGAAGGTCACCCAAAGTGACTCGAAGGTCACCCAAAGTGACTCGAAGGTCACTCCATCGTTTGAGGCCCGCAGTGAATCTAGGAAGAACGAGGCTGAATTATCTAGTGATCTATCGGCTAAGAAAAAAAAAAAAAAAAAAACGGAAAACCGTATCTAGCGTTCGAAAATTCTACGGGGCATCTCGAGGTCTTTTCTTGATCTTGAACGATAGAATCTCTTTCTGGAAGCGGTATTCTGGTTTTCCATGGTTCGGAGCAGCTACCGGAGAGTCTTCGAGGTGTACCTGAGCGATTTTGGCAGGTCTCTCACCGCACGGCGGGCCCACCGTGCGAGTAATTCGAAACCTCGACAATCTCGCTCCCTTCTTTTCTCTTTCCCTCCTCACCTTCCGTCGGTGGAAGCCTCGCTCTCCCCGTTGGGACAATCCGGTAGGTCTATTGCCGTCTCATAATCGATGCTAAATATGCCGAAGACATTGGGGCGACGGGGGGGGGGGGGGGGGGGGGGTTGCTGCTCCCCGGAGATGCGAGACCGAAGACCGCGGGGTGAGAGGCGAGCCAGGGAGAAGCCTAGAGGAGTCTTTGGACTCGCTTGGAGTCCCTGGGCGAGTCCAGCGGCCCGGAGGAGAACCAACCACGGGACATTCGATACCTCGCCACCAGCGCCACACGGCTGGTCTCTTCGCTTGTAGTTGTGGTTAACGAAATTATAGCCTCTCTGTCTTGGGAACAATGAATAAAAAAAAAACGACGATAGAGGATCGCCCGGATGATAAAAACTGGACGCTTATAACGATGAGAGTATTTAAAGAGCAAGAAAAAAGGCCTCTTTTTTGCTGTTATCCACTTTGGGAATTGAACGGTTCGCCCAAACTGGTTCAAATTTGTTTTACACGTTATTCGCTCCGTTACTCGTGACGGCTCATTGACTGTACCTTCGCAGTCAACAAAAAATTGCATAAATTAAAGATCGTTCGCTACGAAAAAAAAAAGATGAAAATAATCTCGACGATCCGAAATGCCGTTCTCCCTCGAGCGGAGAAATTCCGAGAATCGAGGAATCGAAGAATTCAGCGGGGAATCGTTAAATACCGGGCACAAGCGACGATCTTCGCGCATGTCGTTACGTCTGACAATTAAATTTGTTTGAGTCTCGAATATCGTATATATACATTCTTTTTTTTTTCTCTTGCCATCAGCCTCGGCTACGGCAGCGGTAGCAGCGGCTGTGAGCCAGAGATCCTCGAGATATCCTCTGTGGATACGCCGGCTTGCAAACGGTTTGCTTCCGTGTTGAAGACGGAGGCACCCGGAGGCAAAACTCGCGAGGTTCTTTAGAGGCGGAGGGAGCGATCTGCGAAAGACGAGCCTCGGAGTCTGAGAAACCGTCGAAGGTGAACGCTCAAACGACGCAGTCACTGGTTCCACTCGAATCGATGCAGCGACGGTTATTGCCATTTCGCGTTTCATTCGATCCCAGGTCAATGGCGAAAGCGTGACCGTGGCAAGTAGAAAACTGGTCGCTCCAAAGTTCTTGGCGACTAGATTCGTGACTTCGTGATTTTGGATGTCCAGGTCCATCGGTTCCCAGTTTCTAGTCTTCCGTCCCATTGCTTCATAGTTTTCGATGTCCAGGTTCATAATTTCATAGTTTCGGATGTCCAGGTCCATCGTTCCATGGTTTCACGTGTTCGGCTTCATAGTTTTCGATGTCCAGGTTCATAATTTCATAGTTTCGGATGTCCAGGTCCATCGTTCCATGGTTTCACGTGTTCGGCTTCATCGCTCCATAGTTTTGGATGTCCAGGTCCATCACTCCATAGTTTCTAATCCACAGTCCAGGTTTATCCTTTCATATTTTTGGATGTCCAGGTCTATCCCTCCACAGTTTCGGATGTCCAAGTCCATCCTTCCATAGCTTTGGATGTCGTGGTCCATCACTCCATAGTTTCTGATGTACAGGTGTATCGCTCCATAGTTTTAGATCTCCAGGTCTGTCGCTCCATAGTTTCGGATGTGCAGGTCTATCGCTTTATAGACTTCGATCTCTAGCTCCACCGCTCCACAGTTTCAGATGACCTGGTCCAAGTCGATCAGCCAGCAACGACCGCTCAGCGAACAGCCCAACTGCACACATACGAGGTAAAAAGGCCCTCGAGTTCCATCGAGAAAGACAGTAGACTCGGTGGAAATCGAGCGGACTGATCGGTACATACAAATCGCAGTCGCAAACGAGCGTAACGCGAAGCGAGGCGAGCTCGTATGGTCGATCGGGGAATCAAGATAGCCGGTCGGACGACTGGTAAGCGCCACCGTGAAAGAAGCACCTCCTTTCGATGTGAGCGATCCGGCTTCCGCGGCTACTCGCTGCAGCTCGTATATACTCGGTGCAAAATCCGCGAGGAATCTGCAAAGTGTAAGTGTGCACGGGACTCGTGGAAAAGGGCCGAGACGAGGCAAAGAGCCGACGGAGGAGCGAGCCAGACTCGCCTACAACCGGTATGGTACCGCATTCGCAGTCTTGTACACCTCTCGCGTTTCTGTGGGGTTTGCGGCTTTCGAGGCTCGACACGTATATGGGGTTTCAAAGACGACCGGAGGACGGACCGACGGACGGGCTGCCGCTGACCGAGGAAAGACCGTCGACTGTGGTGTATCCATATAAGAAGCATCGAAGGTGCCAAGAAACACCTTGGCCACGCGGCGAAGATGGCAAGGTTCCTCCCGATGTCCGTACGCCTACCTGCCGGTCCGACTGTCCATCCGTCCGTCTGTGACTATGGTATGCTGACGGCCTGGCTCATTCGCGAGAGCGATACCAAAGTCCCGGGAGAAATTGAGCGATTAAACGAGTTTTAAGGCAAAGTAGATTAAATTGTTTTTATCCGTCATCCGAGTCGGGGTGAGGTGGTTCGAAGGTGTCAGACAGATATTTATGAGACAAAAAGTTGGATATACTCTTTTCTTTTGATCTGCATGATAGATGGTACCTGAAACGCACAAAGTGTTACAAGTATGGGACTCAAGTTTGGGGCTCAGTCCCCTAAAAGCATTTACAGGATATGCAGTGATATATTTAACATTTACAGAATGTGTGATGAAATGTATAGTGTTTTAAAAATGTACAAGATTATGTGATAAGCATTTGGGAGTGACTGATATTGTTATTATGATGTCTGATGTTGTTATAGAGTAAATGTGAGAAAGTACATGTGAGTGAGTGATGTCAGCTTTGCCTATTGTTCCCTCGCTGTTGCCTTGATGTGTTCAGATTGAAGCAAGTGTTCATATAGAGTTTTTTTTGAAAATTGCCAGCATCGATCCCTTCACACACATGTATATATAATTTTTTTTTGGGTCGACAATATCGTGTTTCCTGATTGGAATGGTTACGAGTCGGAAATGCGGGTAGAGCCAAAAGGTAAAAAGTGTTCGTTGCGTCGCAACGATAATTAGGACCCTAATTACTGAGGATAATGAGAGCAGTGAATGAAAAAGCTGAAAAACTCGGCAAAAATTTTCTAAAAAAAAGTGGGTTTTCATACATCCCACTATAACTGTATAGGAGAAGAGCAGCAGCAGGGCCAGCTTTGACTTTGCTAATCCCATGCACTTTTGCCGTATTTACAATTGCTCGCGAAAGAGTCGGGCGTCGGTCTTTCTCCCTCTCTCTCTGCCCGAGAGACCAAACCTAATTCCATTTGCCTAATCCATGGATTACCAGTATTATGCGAATACTGCAAGAGACGAGAGAGTTTCTGGCACGAAAATCCGGATGGACTCGAGCAAAATTCTCCGAGCTCCGGGGAGCAAGTGTTGTCGCTGGAAACTTCGGTCGAACTGGAGAGTGCAGAGCGAGCATTCGTATGTTCAGCGTTCAGTTTTATTTTTATTTTTTGCTCCTGATCACGACCGAAAAAGGAACAGTTTTACACGATCGACTTTCGAAGATGAACTTTTGTTGAAAAATTATTTCATTACCTTTCCGTACAATTTTTTTTAACAATACGTTTAATTCTCATTGGTTTTCTAGTCTGGCGCGACTTTCCGTCGATTTCCCATTTTTCCAACCCCGCCAGTTTCATTGCGCATAAAAATTTCATCGAGCAAGTTTCCTCGCTCGAAACTTCGATGGAACTGGAGTATTCAGAGCGAACATTCGTATGTTTAGCTTTCAGTTTTCTTTTTATTTTTTTGTTCCTGATCACGACCGAAAAAGGAACAGTTTTACGCGCTCGACTTTCGAACATGAATTTTTGCCGAACAATTACTTCATTACCTTTCGGTGAGATTTTTTTTTTTTATAATATATTTAATTCTCATCGGCTCTCTGGTCTGGCGCGAGTTTGCGTCGAGTTTCCATTTCCCCCCCCCCCCCCCCCCTTCTCGTTTCCTTTTCATTGCGCATAAGCTGACCCGCGGCGGCGGCGGATGGAGCCTCCGCGGGGCCCCAAGGAAGACGAAAACATCCCATTCCGAAAGTTCGCCCGAGCGACGAAAGGACCCGAGTGCAAAATGACCTCTTGATTATTCCGAGCTGCTGGACTAAAACGGCTTTCGTGAACCTCCCGGCTGGATAAACTTTTACCCGCGTCCATGCAGCATGAGAAACCCCGCTTTATTTCCCATGTGGGCCGCGCGAAAGGTCCATTGTCCATTTTCCCGTACCGTCCCTCTGTTCGTCCCGCAATTTCGTATACCAAAAGTATCTGCCGCTATCGTACTTTCAGGTTCAATTTTTTTTTCTTTTTTCGGAGCATCTTCAGAGGAATAAAAAAGGTGCATTGTAATTTACACAGGGCTTGCTCATTTTTTACAATTTCGCGCATAGCTTTTTCCGTGAGAAAGTTCGTTGAATGATTTTCCGCTTCCTTGCAGAGGAAGCTTTGCGCAAAATTGTAAAAAAACGAGAAAGAAATGTGCAAAATACTTTGCACTTTTTTCCGTAACCATAATAAATGTCATCGTCTCACGATATTGAAACGGCCAGAAGTTATCGCAGAATTTATTGAGGAAAATACGGAACTGAATTTTGCGGGTTTCGTCGTTTTGAAGCAGGTTTTAATCTATTCTTCTAAAATCTCGATTTTGTTTTCTTTATCAAAACGTAGCTCTTCTATGAGGGAGCAAAGTGATTCGCGACTCATCAAAATCGAAACTCTTTAGCAGGATAACGGACGATATCCGGACGCCAACTAAAAATCGCTCTTCTTGACGTTTTGGACTATTTTAAATATTCTGACATTAAAATCATTAATTTGTTCTTTTTTTTTTTTACGAAAACGCAGCTCCCTCTACGAGGCAAAGTGAGTCGTGACTCATCAAAATCGGTACTCTTTAGCAGGATAGCGGACAATATCCGGACGCCAGCTAATCGCTTTTCTTGACGTTTTGGACTATTTTAAGTATTCTGACACTAAATTCACGATTAAAGAAAAAAAACACAGCTTCCTCTATGAGGAAGCAAAATGAGCCGTGACTCATCAAGATCGGAGCTCTTTAGCATAGGAAATAATTGGAAAGCAATGATCGAGGTCGTATAATTCACGGCTCTCACGGTGGTCTTCCGTTGTGAGCGTGGATGCTTTAGTGGGCTGCCATAAAGCAAAAAAATTATAAAAAAATCCGCCCAATACACAGCAAACGAATATAAATTTGTAGTATCGAACGCAAGTCGGATCCTTTAATCTACAAGTTTCTACCAGAGACGACATAGTAGCTGTGTCATTTAGCTCGTCGCCGTTTCGCCGACAAAGTTTAAAAAAAAAAAAAAAATCGTGACAAATACAAGACTCGTAAACGCATGTAATTAAGTTGAACGAGGGGTTCGTGGAAGGCCCCGAGAGAGCTATCCGGCAATGATTCCGTGAACCGGCCCGACGGAGCATCGGCATCGACGAGAGAATCGGGAGTACAGATACCAGTCCGAGAGATTCCCAGAGGCGCCGCCGCGAAACGTGCCGCGAAAAAGAATTCGCCCACTCGACGTCGCTCGCGTCTCGTCCGCGGAATGACGATTTTACGGTCGAACACCGCCCCGGTCGAATCATTGCGGACCGGCAATTAAAACCTCTCGAGCAAAACATGTACCAATGTTTTTTGAAATTTTTCTCATTTTTTTTTTTTTTTTCTACTTTGCTCCAGACTTCATTGCGGAAAAGTTATTAGACGGAAAATGTTTTTGATTGTATAGAATTAAGAAAAGAAAAATCGTTTTTGTCGAAAGATTGCAAACGAAAAAAATTGTATATATTGATATCAATTTTTTTGTTTATTCGGTTTTTCTCCAACAAGCTTTGAAGCAAATCTCGTTGGCCGATTGAAAAAATACTTCGATTATCAATTCAACTATTTCGCGTCCCTTCCACGGTCGAATTATTGCGGGCCGGCGATTAAAACCACTCGAACAAAACGTGTACGAATGTTTTTGGAAATTTTTGAACGAATCTAATATTTTGCTCGAGCCCCAATACGGAAAAGTTATCGTTGGGAATATTTTCGATTCTATAGAATAAAGAAAAAAAATCGTATTTGGTCGAAGCTCGCGATAAAAAAAAATTCATATATCGATACGAATAATTTTTGTTTAATTTTCATTCGTGTATTCGATGAGAAAATAATTCCCGCAGTCGTGGGAATTTTTGTATCTCCGGCAAGTTCCGACAAGCTCCGACGACGCGTCTCGTCGGTCGATCGGAAAAGTATTTCAATTATTAATTCAAAACTATTTCGTATCTACCCTGCGCGGCGCGTCGCGCCGTACAAAGACGGACGATCGCACGCTTGCCGGCGCATATATCAGTCCCGGTCCTCGCCCGTTCCACCTCCGTCTATCTGTTCCTAGGATCACTAGATTTCTACCCAGATTCGTCCCGATAGCGATCCCGGTGATGAATAGACCGTCAACACCGTAGCCACAAATGCCTTGCCGCTGTAAATTTGTGTCTTTTTCTTTCTTGAAAACGCATTAACTGCCGAGAATCATGGGAATTAGATTTTACTAAAATAATTTTAGAATCGTAAAGATATATATATGAGATTTATCGATAATATGCGACCCCTTCTTGGAATCCACGTTCATCACATCTGCAGAAACTTTTTTGCGGTTTTTTTTTTTAGATAATGTTATTCTTATTTTCAATCTAATGGAAGTAAACTGGAAGTTTTTGTGCAAAAAGTCCTGTATTGAATTTCATGTAGGTTGTGCTGAACAATTAATGTTCAGTGTATTAAAAACATTGGAAATACTGCATTTTCAATAATTCATTTTGACTTCAATTAAAAAATACATTAATTTTTCATTTTCAATTCTTGTTACTTCTTGTTACTCATTTACAATTCTTGTTACTTTAATTTAATTTTTGGTTGTTAAATAGTTTAACTTTAAGTTTATGACCAAGTTAAATTCGCTAGCGGACTGCCAAAGAAACAAAAATGTAATTTCAATTCTTACAATTCCATGCGCGATTGAACCGATAATACGTCACATTGACAGTTTTGTAACAACTGAACGTGGAATAGAGATAACAATTTTTTTCTTTTGCAGCGAGCAAGCGAATTTTTTTATTCAGTGTGTTCGCCATCTTGTCTTTTGTGGTTGTATGTTCGGTCACTTGCCTTAGGACACGAATAAAGCAACACTATTCTCTTCCATACTAGCGTTTACCTTAGCTCGCATAGATTGCATTGTTCATAGCACGTGGAAATCCATTTAATATGGAATGGAATTTCGAAATTCCGAAATTTCGAAATTGCACCATATAGAATAGAATTTCCGATTTCCGAATTCCACTCCATGTGCTATGAAAACCGGGGCGGACAAATATCGAAACCAACGATAAAATCCACAGTTTTCCAAAATAATTATAATAATTAACTTACTACAAAGTGAACCGACGATTTTATCGGTGGCAGGTCCAATGGAGCCAAGATACCTCGACGACGAACCAAACGGTATATCGCACGCTCGCACCAAAGTGCATGTCCCGTGACCGAGAACCGAAACCGCCTATCTTCGACGCTTGGGCGCGTGAGTTGCGCCCTTCTGATTCCATTCGCCCGATGTACTTACCGCGAGAGATAGTCTCCGAGCAAACCGTGCGGCAACATAATACTCTGCACTCGCGAAGTCAGGTCAACGACGAAGGTCGCATGCAGTATCTCGCGAAGCGAGGATCCCGCGCGTCAGACGGAAGCAACGGAGCGAAGCTCCTCGACAGGAGGCTGAATTGTGGTAACTCCTGTCCTATCCCGCGCCAGCATCTCCGTCTCGAAACGTTTACTAAGCAAACACGGGGGAGATGGCGATGGGGCGGAAAGGGGGCGGTTGATGGGGAGGAGGGGGGGGGGGGTTATTGATAATTGCAAACTCCGGTTAGAGGAGACTATCTCTGGTTCGGTGGCTCGTTGTTACGCCGAAGAGCGGAAGCCGCGGTTCGGACTGCACCGAGTCCCGACGCAGCGTCGGAGCACGCGACCGGGAACTGAGGGGCAATTACCCGAGAACGCCTCGTCCCGCACCGGTACGAAAGAAAGCCCAGCTACCGGAGCCCATCTCGCGTTTGCGCAGATCATTGCTTGTAACGCAAAACCATAGTCTTCGTCGTTTCCACGGAATAATTATATACATCAGGCATGGCGAACCATTGAGAGAGTGCGCGCAGAGAGGCGGATTAGCTTTCCAGTCTTCCTTTGCGCTCCCGAAGTTTAAGGCAGCCTCTTTGCCGATGGCCTGAGAGATTTCTGGATGGTCGGTAATGGTACGGGGTCGTTGGGGCGATGCGAGGATGATTTTGTTTACTTAGGGAATGATGAACAACTTTTTTTAGGTAGGGTATCGATAGTCCAACTTGGTACCACTGCAGGGGAAAAGTTCTTTGCATGCTCAAGAGTGGCGGATGTTTGGTTATTTCAATTCCATCCTGTCCCTCCTACCGACAGAGTTAGGCGACATCAAAGCCATTTTGGGCTCTAACGATCTCGCCGCTGTCGCCCCGCGATAGCGAGGAAACACGCCGGAAAGAGTGGGTGCAGAGAGAACCCTCGAACAGCCGCGGGCGCGAATTTATTCCTAGCAGGGCTGGAAAGTAGCATTGAATAAGGGAGGCTGGGAGAGATGCTGTCTTTCGTCTCCACAGGATGAAGGAACACAAGCTGCAGACGCTGCGAAAACATCTACGGCACAGAGAGAGGACAGTCTCGATGTCAAAGCGGGCCTCAAGGTACAATTTATCCCTCTTGGACAACTTCGATCGCGATTTAACGAGATCCCTTCCACCCTCCCGAAATGCGGAAGTAACTCGACGAAGTCAACGAATACAGACTGTGCCTGATCAAGCTGGAAGAGCCCATCGGCGAGCCGATGTGGCGAGATCGAGGGTCGGCTGAGTCATGACGGAGCATCGACGGGAAAAAGCCAAGGGCGTGCGAGTGCCCTCAGCTACTTTTCGTTAAACATTCGACACACGCGCCTGGAAGCCGTACGATAAGATTCCGTAGGACGGACTCGCTCCATCCGACATCCAATTCCGCCAAAAGTTTCAATCTCCGATCTTTCGCCTCGGCGTATAGGCGTCTCATCGCCCTCCTTTCCCGGCAATCCCCGTGTTTCGTCTTCGTTCCCATCGGCGTGAGGCGACCAGGAGCGAGCTCGCTGCCGCAGGATTCCCAGAGGAACTTGGGGCATCAAAAACCAAAGGTATCGGGAATCACCCCGCTCGACTGGTTCCATTCGCATCGCGCTTATTCTCGGTTCCGGAAGAGAACGAGACCGGGCGAGACAGCGAGACGCGGGGAACAGCGGAACGCTGGTCGGACCCGGCTATCGAAGGTCGAACCAATGTTACGCTTGGTCGGACATTATTTTACTCCCTTCAACCTCGAGGAAAAGGAGGAAAGAAAAAAAAAACGGAAAGTAAAATGGAACGAAACGAGCGGAGACGAAGGATGCGAAGGTGGAGGAAGAAGAGGAGAGACCCGGAGCAAGCGGAGATGTATAGCCAGGCAGGCCACAGGGGAACCCCAGAAGACGGTGGGAAGGGATCGAGCGAGAGGACGAGACTAGAGAAAGAGGTTCGTATTATCATTCCTGTTGGAAGTGAAATTCAATGGTATACCGAGAGAGATTCAGTGCCGCGGCAGAAGCAGAACACATTGCGGACTACTCACTCGGCTATCCGGCCGTATCTACGTCGGAGGCTGGAGTGAGAATTTCAGAAAACAAAGGGCGTAGATGGGTCGGTGGGGAGTGTAGGTGGGTTTTGTTCGAGGAGAGAATCCCGGACGGCTCGCTCCGGTGCCCGGATATTTCGACATTTACTCTGGGCTCTCACTCGCGCAAGGGAAATACGCAGTGATATAGAGAGGGTTGGCGCTGGGCTGCTGGCAGCCGGGAAAGGGATTGGGACCATGAAGAGGATGGGACGGGAGTGGTTTCATCGCGAGATTTCCTAAACCCCCCTTGCTTCCGCGTTCCTAGCTCTGTACGCTCGAGTATCCTCACCGCGAGTATGGGTAACATGTTTGAACTATGAAAACCCTCGGGCGGTTCCGGGTGCTTTATATGGTCTGCGTTTCAACGGAACGAGATGATCCCACGAAAGCGAGGATTAAATTAATTGGCATTAGTTGGGAAATCTGTGAGCGGAAGTTCCGGGGCCGTGTGTGCGACGCCTTCTTGTGTTGATGTTCCTAGCCGCCAGATCGATAGATCGGTTTGATCGGGCTTGATGTTTGTTGGCGACTTTGCTCTCGGGCGATGCCCCGAAGATTTTCCTTGACCGCTGGAGCCGTATCAAGAAAATCCAGACTTCGATTAATCGCCATTGGTTGGAGGAGTCCCGCCCATCTTTGGGTCCACCGACAGAAACTTCGGGCGACTTTCCTGATTGTCCCTGATCTACCGCTCTCGTACGATCGATCGACAAGTTTTATCGATCCCCGATACCGGCTCCGTACTCGATTATCCTCCGGGGCAATACCTTACAGGCGCGCTGATAAATGGATACCGGCTTAACAACGAATGCGCCTTTCATCGTTAATCCGACGTTTCGTTGGCGATGTCTGCGAATCTTTGACACACGTGCGCTCGGGGCATCATAATAATTGGGCAGTCGACGTGCGCTGAGAACACGCAAACTCGCCCGAGTAAATCACTCGCATTGGAGAGCGTAACGCCGAACGGTTGGAACAAAAATAAATGAGAGGGCGAATGACGCCGTGTTGCCACCTGCTGCTGGGCTCGTTGCCCTCGCGGTCTCCCACACCGGGGCTGGTCTCTTCTGTTGCTCATGAAAACAACGAGGGAGAGAAAATATTCCTAGCTCGTGCATAGACAAGACGCAGGGGGATTGGAAACGGCGTAGCCGATGTGATCTCATCTCACATTCGCGTCACGATTCGGCGTGTCACCGCGCATCAGATATCCCTCCGAGACGAATTTTCCGGCTGACGTCGTTGCCTCAGCAACACTCGCGCACGGTCCGAATTCATATTCCGCGACTCGATTTGATTTCTCGTGTTTCAACGACAGAAATTCCACTCGAATGTGCCCGAAGGAGCGCCGTCATCACATTGCCGTCGGAAGTTCTTTATTTCCGGGCTCGTACGGGTATATCGGCTCGCATCCATATTTTAGTGTGCTCTTCGCGCTCCTATTCCTGCGAAATCCATCTCGTTGCATCGAATCTGATGATCCTGGCTGAGGAAAATATTCATGTTGGGAAAACACTCAAGTACAAAAAACACATTGATATCTGGGCAAAGTAGCTCAAGAATGAAGGGAGATTTACTAGACCAGCGTTTCTTCTGGGACATCAAGATTCTAACGTTTTTCTTTCCGCGACTGGATTTGATTTCTCGTGTCTCAACGACAGAACTTCCACGCGAAATGCGTCCAACGGGGCGCCGTCGGAAGTTCTTTACTTCTCATCCATATTTTAGTGTGCTCTTCGCGTTTCCACTCCAGCGAAATGTGTCTCGCTGTATCGAATCTGATGATCCTAGCCGACCAAGAAATTCATGTTGGAAAAATACTCAAGTACAACAAATTTTGATATCTGGAACGGTAGCGCAATGGTGAAGGCGGGGTTGCGAGACCAATGTTCCAACGTTTTTCTTTCCGCGATCCGATGTGCAAGTTAGTGGCGATATCTTCTTCTCTTGATATTCCTCGCGGCCAAATCGATCGCTTTGATCGAGCATGGTGTTCCTTAGAGGCTTCGCTCACGAGTTATGCCTGGAAGATCTTCCTTAATTCTTGGAGCACCACACGTTGGTTTGATCGAGCTGTTTCAAGACAATCCGGACTTCGATTAATCACCATTGGTTGGAGGATCCAATCTTAGGGGCTACCGACAGAAACTTCAGACGATTTTCCCGATTATCCTTGATCCACCACCCTTGTCTGATCGATTGACAAGCTTCATCTATTCCTGATACCGGCTGTACTTGAGACAAAAATGCATGGGAAAGCATGCATGCATGGGAATGCATGGGAATGCATGGGAATACATGGGAATACATGGGCATGCATGGGAATGCATGGGAATACCTTGATATCTTAGGGCAGTAGCGCGCGGATAAAGACAGGGTTGTGAGACCTACGTTTCTTCAAGGAGATCAAGATCGCAAGATTTTACTTTTCGCGATCCACTGTGCAAGTGGATGGCCCAATGGCTCGAGCGAACGGTGTTTAAGTGATATGTCGGAAAGAGCTGTTGCGAGACGGAAAATGGTGTGGATCGATGGGGAGTCTTTACCGCGTGTTTCGACGTGGGTGATATCAAGATTAAAACCACAACGAGCAACGGCACCATCACGCCGGCCGGGGAATATGGCTCTGGTGTTGCGTCCGTACGAGGCGAAGATTAGCTTGACGCATGGCTGCGGAGATTGCGCGAGGCTCTGCCTCCCCCCGTGGGTTGCCGTTGCTTCTGGCGTTGCTGCTCCGCTCGCACGATTCTACCCTCGTAAAGGTCTACCGAACCCTCGACTCCCTCGGTTATATGGAAAATCTCGCACTGGGTTCATAATCGCCGGAGCCTAGTAAGCGGCGTCGGGAAGCTAGTGTGCGAGTCTTGGGAAAATAGCTGCGAAGAGGGAGCTCGAGCTCAGGCTCAAATTAAAGGATAAACGGAGGATATGATCGAAGCTTTCGGTATCCGCGATTGTATCGAATGAAGGAATCCAACTAAGCTGGAATCGCTCTTTCATTGGAGGGTTTTCCCGTAGTTCTGCAGCTTCCGGCCCGGACGACTTGCCGACTTCTTCCAGAAGCTTAGGCGATTGGTCGATCAATAGCACTGTGGCTTTTCCAGTTCTCCTGCGATGGGTAGTCATCGACATCCCGACATGAGAAATTAATACACGGGGAATTTTCCATCTGAAGAGTCTTGCCGGGTGAGATTTAACCATCGGCACAGCTACGGGCCCGCACGGGTTGCCATGAATGTACTTCGGGTCCTCTTCAGTGCACTCCAAGTCCACTCCGAACACATTTGAGATGTATGACGCACGTTCTTTGATCCATTTTCCTGTGTCCTTAATTTACATGTCTCTACACTGAGAAAAAAAAACCGACTCGGTCAACAAAATGAGCGTTCACGGGTGGCGAAATAAATTTTTGGTTGTTTGAGCAAAATAATTGTTGTAGTAAGTAAAGAAACATTCGATTCGACGACCTGTCAGTTTGATCAACGAGGCATTTCTTTTGATCAACCAAACATTTGTTTCGCCGACCGTAAGCGTATATTCTGTTGAGTCAATTGATTTTTTTCTGTATCACTTGCTGAATGCGAGATGCATTCCAGACGAAAATAATAAATTTTCTATGTAACACCACTTCCGGTTTGGAGATCTGACTTTTAAATCGGAAGTGACATTGCGGGGGAAAGTCAACTCCGATTTCGAAATCTCCGTTTTTTACCGGAAATGACGCCATCTGAGAAAGCGTTATGGTTATAAAATCTCAGTTTCCACCGGGAAGTGACGGCAAGCACGCAGTGTTTGCCCTCCGCTATATTATTCACGGCGACGAGGGAACAACCCTCAGGGCTCGAACACGTCATTCGGTAGCGAAAATTCCGGCCACCGATGCGAACTCGCCATTAAATGCACGGTGGTAAAAATCCATCAACAGCTACCAATACCCAACAGCGAAGCGCAGATGGAACCGCAGAATTGAAAATTACACGAGCTTCCGGGGCGCATTAGCGCGCAAACACACATCACCAATTCCGTGGCAATGTCGGTTTACAGTGGCGTTTCATTTCGCGGTGTGTTTCAACCGTCCAAAGTTAACGGGAACGAAAAAAAGCCTGCGGTTCGATAACCATAGCGAGCGCCGAGCCGGCACCGAACTAGCGCGCCTCTCGCCGCACCGTATTTCAATTAAACATCTCGGGGTTCCCTCGTATATCTGCATTCCGTTATAGCCGGAGCGCTCGCAACCCCCGGTCGAAGGGAGGCCGAGGGAGTCACCCCGATGTTACTGTAGTATATACGCCGGTGATATACATATATCGGTTGGTACGCCAGGCGTGGAGCCCTCCTTCGACCACCCTAGCACACCATCGACGTTCATTAAGCACCCCGCTCTCGAACCCCCACGTCTCTTCGTCCTCTCCTTCGTTCCCCGCCCGACCCACCCGCGCGTCACTCCACCGTCGCGTCCCTCTCACACCGTTCGCTCCATCCTCCTCCCAACCAGGCAGTGCTCGCCGCGATCGCGCTCCAGCCACCGTAGTCTCATGGGCTGGTCTCGTTGATCTTGCAGCATTGCGAGCATCGAACCCGCCCAAGGGCTAAACAAGGCTTCTCCCCCGTTCGCATGGTCTACTAAAGAGCACTCTGCCCCGCACGTCGGCTCACTCCGTCCTTCCGCCAGTTCGTGGCGAGATAGCTCCACGTGCTTCCAGTTTCGGCGTGTTCCCCCCCAACGGATGATCCTGCCGCTTCATTTGCATGAGTCCTCGCCCGGCAGCCGCGACGGGATCTGCGACCTGGTCTTTCAACGCTGCGTGGCAATCCGCCTGCGAAGTCTGAAGCTCTCCTCGCCCAGCAGCTATGTCAGGCTCTGCGACCTGGTCTTTCAACGTAGCGTGGCAATCCGCCTATAAAGTCGGAAGCTCTCTTCGCCCAGCAGCCGCGTCAGGGTCTGCGACGTGGTCATTCAATGTTACGTGATAATCCGCCTGGGAAGTCCGAAGCTCTCCACGCCCACAGCCGCCTCAGGATCTGTGACCTGGTCTTTCAACATTGCGCGACATTCCGCCTGGGAAATCCAAAGCTCTCCTCGCCCGCAGCCGCCTCAGTTTCTGCAACGTGGTCTTTCAATGTTGCGTAGCAATCTGCCTGTGAAGTCCGGAGCTCTTCTCGCCAGCAGCCGTGTCAAGATCCGCGACTTGGTCTTTCAATGTTCTACAGCAATCCGTCTGCGAAATCCGGAGCTCTTCTCGCCAGCAGCCGTGTCAAGATTTACAACTTGGTCTTTCAACGTTCCACGGCAATCCGCCTGTGAAGTCCGGAACTCTTCTCGCCCAGCAGGCGTGTCAGGATCTGCGACTTCGTCTTTCAACGTTGCATGGCAATCCGCCCGTGAAGTCCGGAACGCTCCTCGCCCGTCAGCCGCGTCTAGTTCTGCAACTTGGTCTATGAACGCTGCGCGGCAATCCGCTTGCACAGTCCGAAGCTCTTCGGGGTCTCCGTGTGATGTTCCACGCAGAGTGAAGTGGTGCACGGAAGCGATTGCTTGGATGGACGCTCCGCTGGACGATCGAGAGTCCTCGTGGTCCTTCGGAGTGATTAACGTCGACCACCTGACGCCCGGGGTTCGCTCCTCCTTCCTCCCTCGACCGTGTATCTCTCTCCTCGTCCAACCCTGCCGTGTATCTCCTTGCCGACCGTGCGGCTCGTCCCCTTCGATGCAGCCGACATCTCCCCGACGTCTGAAGTAATCCCTTCTGCGATAATTGTGTTCCCCAACCGGAGCTTAGAATCTTCCCTCGGGGAGCATCGACGCCCGGACGGCCGCCATCGGCGATGATTCAACGAGGCGCTACACCGTGTCGAGGTAAAATTGTGCGATCGATCGTGAAGATGGACGCACAGTCTTTCCATCTTCGCGACTATGCGGGTCAGTGTCGTATTTTTTTTTAAATCCGATTTCGGATAATTCGAATTATGTTTTTGCTCGAGCCTTTTTGCTCGAGCAGATGAACAGGCAGACGAATGATTGAGACATTCGTCTCGGTGCGATACTCGTGAGAGGAATTGTTGGCCGGCCACAGGATGTACCACGGCTGTTTCAGCTTCTCGTTATTAGAAACCCGTTGCATATCAATGGCAGATAGCGATGCGAATCGACCTCGTATATGCAGATCCTATGAATCCGAAATTAACTGCTTCCGCGACGGAATCGATTCTCCGCTCCGCTGTGACAGTGGGCGCCATTGCGGAACGTGCCCGACATTTTTATATCGACGGCTTGAGAGGAAAAGAAAATACAAACGTAACTACGACATATCGGAATTCCTGCTAGCGTTATTTCTATGTGTCGACGATGGACACTGTGCACTTCCGTCGCCGACTCTTTCCTTGAGGATGCGGAGCGTATCACTACAGGGTAACTGCGATAAATGACAATATCCATCTCCGTGACATTGCACGACCCTGAAGATATCTGCATGACAACAAATTTCATCTTTGTCAAATCTCTGTCAAAGCACTACTTTAGGAAAAAAAAATTCTTCGCGTGTAATATTTTTCCCCTAAGTTAGATTTTCTGAGTGGAACTTGTGCGATACAAAACACAGCCGTTATAACTCGATGAAATTTAGTCTGATGCAGATAACTTGCATCATGCAACTTGCAAGTCATGTAATTGCAGCTTTCTTCAACCTCTTCAGCCTCTTCACTTTTTTCGGCCGTCTTCACTGTCTGTAATGCAATCTCGGCTCCTCCCAGTCACGATACATTTCCCATCGGATTATAGTCGTAGACTGAACGCCTTCTGATTTTCTTCGCAAGGTGTTCTTCTTACATTCGCCCCGAAAATCATTGACCAATCCACCGATCGACACGACAGATTTCTCGTCGGGCACGGAAATTGACTAAGTCTATCCTTTCCCTGCGAATCACTCCCGCGCTTCTGGTTGAAACGTGAGCAACCCCGAGATTGCATTTTCGGATTATCGGCCAAGGCGAAGCCCGAAGATCGTCCTCGTCTGCGCGATTGTCCTCACCGCCCGAATCTCTCGGAGAGTTTCACACTACATGAGAATACCTTCACCTATCGGGTCTGGAGCTCAACGTCGAGTGATTTTCCACGTGCTCGAGATACACGAAGCTTCAACCCTCCGAGCCGCAGAAGCTGCAGAAGAGATGCGCTCTCCTAGGCGACGGCGCAGCGCTGGAGTGCTTCTGGTCTTCCGCTTCAGTCTTGTTTCCAAACTGGATTTCTTCGCCGGTAATTTTCGCCAGTGCATCATCCCCTTTAACTAATATATTTGGAAGCCCCCGAGCGCGCCATTGTAATACCCACCGAATACACAATATTCCCAGCTCACCGGGAAACGCTCTCGCCCTCTTCGCCCTCGCGCCCTTCGTCCTCTCTAGCCCTCTTCGCCCTCGCGCCCTTCGTCCTCTCTCGCGTTCGAGTTCCGAACCCTTCGTCACTGAAACTATCGTGCATCTCGCTCCCTTTCCCTTCGATTTGTCGAAATTTCTCTCTCCCTCTCTGCATTCGGCACTTTTCCACTTCACCCGCCGACCACCCGCGGACATTCTCCTCTGGCTCCTCCGCGTTCCCCGCGCGCGGAAAACAGCGCCGAGTCAGTTTTTTAATCACTGAGTAAACGCAACCGGGCTCGGTTTGGATGGCTGTTGCCCGCTGTTGCTGGCTCGCAGCCACGGACCCTCGGAAAATTGACGGTGCCAAACGGTGACCGCGCTCGACGTAATCCTTTTCTTATTGCACGCTCACGCCTGATTCTAATTCTTTTATTTATTTTCCCACATTGTTCTTGCCTTCTCCCTTCGTCACTTTCGCTCTCGTGACCGTATCGGTCGCGTCGTGGCATGACAACAAAAAATTATACACGGTTTAATGAAGGCCGATTCGGATGCTGCGGCCAGCACGATTGGGGAAATGCAGATCGCTTTTATATTTTATATTTTATATTTTATATTTTATATTTTATATTTTATATTTTATATTTTATATTTTATATTTTATATTTTATATTTTATATTTTATATTTTATATTTTATATTTTATATTTTATATTTTATATTTTATATTTTATATTTTATATTTTATATTTTATATTTTATATTTTATATTTTATATTTTGAACTATCTTACTCTCAGGGGACTTCGGTTGTACAGTACGGAATGAATATCTCTATCTCTCCCTCGCTCCTCGGATGTCTATTTATCTTCTTTCAGTTGTTTACTTATTTATTTATTAGCTATTGATTCATGATTAGATTTATTCCATTTTCATTTCATTTATGCATTAAATTTATTCTTCATTATTTATTTCCGATAACTTTTCCAGTCACTTCTAATAATTGTAACTCACCGAACCGTATATTATTGATTATGACATATGATTGTTCGTCATTGCAAAATAACAACCATGTCCTCATGCTTAGCACTTGAGAAGAATTGTCCCAGAGCGCATAATAAATATCGTTTTCTCATCTTTTGTAACACGGAAAAAGGTTCTTTTTAACAAGTTTCAAGGGCCGAAAACAAAACCGTTTCGGAGATCGAGATATTTTTTTTTCTTCGAATCGGATTAAGTTCCAGAATTCGGTACTCCCAAGGTGGCGTTGAGTCTTATAAATGCGAAATACAAACAAACCAAAAAGTTTGTAACGATATTCCATCGATATGTCCGAAGCGATGAGGCAAAAGACCTTCGGGGCAGAAACGCTGACTCGCGCGACTCTTTTTCGCAGTGGGAAGCTGAAGAAGGGAGGATCCTTCGAGATTCATCTCGATTATGGGTCCCTCGGTCACCGAGAAAGTGGAATTTTCGCATTTGCCACCGATATTTTGTGTATTATCGGTCGGCACTTTTATCGGAAATTTCTTAACTTCCGAGCTCGAAGGCAGATAAGTCAAGGAAGGAGGAAAAAAAGTTCTTTTCCAAGATATTGAACGCTTGTATCAGCTGCCCACTTCTATTGGCGGAGTTTCCCTTGGCAAAGTTTTCCATTGAGCGTTTAATGGTAATGAATGGTATCGAAAGGCATTCAATGGGATCCTAATGGAAATTCATGGGGAAAATTGAAACGGCACTTTCTACCGTTCATTCTTAATGGGACTCCACTGGCAAATCTGTGGAAAATGTTAAGTGCTACATTTCCCCATGCGTTACCAATAAAAGGCCAGTGGCAATTTCCTGGAAAAATTCATCCAGGACAGCTGAAATGATGTTTATTACCATTCGGAATAAATGGGAACTGGATCGAACGGTAAAAAGCTAGAGAATCCTTAATGGCACGTCTAACTATTCATAATTAGGGAATAACTATTTACACTACAGAATCACCATTCCGCACTGTAAAAATAAATTATAAATTTAATGTACTGAAACTTGAAATTTGCTTACATCGCTTACATCGATTGAACATTAAAGTACTTTTTCGTAAAGTTCAAATACCCGATATTAAAATTACAAATCTTTTGCCTGAAATTTAAAAACATTTTCCCGTAACATTGCAAAGCCCATGTGTTTGAGGTATTGAAAACAGTTTATACAAAAAAACTTTCAATACCGTTCGTTAATATTCAAACAACATTTTTTTAAGTATACATACCACCCTCTTACCCACTATTGTGCATAGTTTCTAAAAGGGCCTTGCCCGTCTCCTCAAACCTAAAAAAAAGAGTTCGCCCATTTAGTATGCAGGTAGCGTCCACGAAAAAAAAGAAAAAAAACATACCGGTTTCCTCAATCACCTCGGCTCACCCGACATCAAAATATCTCGCAGATACTCCAGCGACTGGTGCGTCTCCCGAAGCCCGCGAAGAAATCTCCGATTGGCCTGCCCTTTAAATCAATCACGGAAGAGCTCGGAGATCGCGATCGCTTTGCATGCCGTTAAAAAAAAAAAAAAAGAAAAAGAAAAAAGAACCCAGATTCACATCCTCGCATTAAACCGAGTAAACCCCCATTCCGTTCTATATAAACCTTTCACCTCGGCGTTCGAGGCCCGCGCGAGAATCGTTCCCTCCATCGTTCCCGAGACACACCGTGACACGCATAAATTACGATGTAATTACAGGTCCGGCGATCACGATCGCGGGGCTCGCTCCTCTCCGCGGCCATAGACGCGCTTCTCGTATCGTTCCCGCTCCGTCTGGCCGGGCTCGGGCGCAAGATCGGATCTCTCGGTGTCTCTCGGCGAAGAGAGATCTCCCTGAGAGTCCGGTGTGCTCGGGTTGGCCTGTCGCCCCTCTAGCCCCATTCCCGTCGTCCCGCCGTCGTGTGATCCCTCGCAACGGCAGCATTGGACTCTGCCTAGGCGCAGCTCTTTCCGACGTAACGTCGATGTAACTGCCCGCCGAGCAGATAACCCTGGCCATCGGCGCAGCCACCGAAGTGGAGGAAGAGAACGATGGAAGGCGGAGGGACACGAGAAGGTAACGCAGTAACCGGAATCATGCCTAGGAATCGAGACGTTGGGTAAGTGTCCGGATCCAGGTAAGCCCGCTCGGACGCGGAGACGGAGTGGGGTGAGCAGGAAAAAAACGTCGGCGGTCAAGGAAGAGGAAGAGAGCCCCAGGAGTAATCCCCGGAGACACGATTCGCAACATCGATTCGACACGTTGTACGGTGTTGGCGATGCATCCTCGATCTTCCCGACACAACGACACGCAAAACACACACCCACGGCTGGCGTCATTGGCGATGAGGCTGGACGGGGATCGAGAGGGACTGGCAAGGATGGGGGAAGATTGACGCTAGTGGCGATGGTCGTGAGTCGCGGAACATTCGGAGACGAGGCATGGCGTGACGTCCTGCGAGTCGCGGGGATCACGAGACGAAGGCGGAAACCGGCTAGTTCAAGGCGAAGGGCTGAGGCGATTCGTCGTAGGAACTTGACGAAATGACATCCGACATGTCGCGGGAGGGTTTTTTCTTATTCGCTGATTCGTCAAAATAGGCAATCGAATGGCCTGTGCAGTTAACGCGATGAACGACTCTGCAGCCGTTTTAACTCTAGTGAGAGCTCCACACAGGATCAGTATTGGGAGAATGTCGGCCAGCACCGATCATGTGAGTCATTCCCACTAGAGAAGTTACCAACGAGCCATCCGACCGTAGGATCGTCAGTAACGGGACCGTGAAACCATTTTTCTTGGTAGAGGTTGATCAGGACGGTTGGTCCAGGCGAAAATCACGACCAAAGGCGGAGACGGACAAGTTCAAGGTAAAGGGCTTGCTGCTGAGAAGATTCGTCAAGTTCCTACGAAGCCATCCGACCGTAGAATCGTCAGTAGCGGAACCATGAAACAATTTTTCTTGGTAGAGGTTGATCAGGACGATTGCTCCAGCCGGAAATCGACAAATTGAAGCCAAGGGGCTTGTCGCTGAGGTGATACGTCGCAGGAACTCGACGAAAGGACCCTCAACATGTCGCTGATCAGTTTTCCTACAGTTTTTCCTTGGTTGCCGATCCGTCAAAATATGCAATCGATTAGTGCAGGAGTTAATGCGATGAACGGCACCCCACCCGTTTTAACCCTAGTAGAACCGTCACAAAGTGTCAGGACCAGTGATGGCACAGCATCGGCCAGCACCGGTCCTGTGCATCGTTTCTACGAGGTAAGTTACCAATGATCCATCCGACTTCAGGATCACCAGTAGCGCGACCGTGAAACAATGTTTCTCGGTCGACGGTTGGTCCGGACAGGCAAAGGTCTCTCGGGGACGAAGTTCAAGGCAAGAGGGGAGCACTGCCAGCAAGGCAAAGAATCCGATTCGTCAAACGACGGCTGGGTAACGAGTCTCGTGGCTCGTAGCTAAACCCCTGCGAGTCACGTAACGCGCGTTCAAGTTTTCAGTAAATCTTGGATACTCGTAGCTCGAGCACGTCCCTGTATATCTGAGCGACGCGCTGTGTGTATCCGTGAATACACGTGTACTGTCGTTCACGTCGGGTGTATGTTTCTCTATCTGTACTTCTGCTTTTCTAAGATTCACCGTTACACGCGTGCCGAGCCGAGCATCGTAGTCGCGCCGTTTCCGAGTCGTTAGCTACGACCTTAAAGCGTCTTCTTTGCGGTGATCCAGCGGACGGCGTTCTCCATGGTGGTATCTTACGACCCGTGAGAGATCCAAAGAACATGAGAACAGTAGTCTTGTGTACGGGCGGCGTCGCGTCTGCCGTGTGCAACTTTGGTGATCGATGAATCTTTGCACCGCGCCGTCATCTTGAGTTAGGGAGAGTGGGGCAAAATGGTCCATTTGAAGAAAAACAACATTATCACGGAACATGTCTTAAAAAAACGACTCGTACATTCGAATAGTCCCATACGTATCCGGCACTTCTTCTTGAAGGTTCAAACTACATCTATGCACATCCGTCGTTCCCGTACCTGAATCATGCATGCATTTCCTGTAACTTCGCATGGTCCCTTATCGATATGCCACACATCTTCCCAACTCCATTCCCGTTCCACATCCCCAACTTCCGTGCTCCGCGCTTCTCGACGTCCCTCCAGATCCATATCGGGCATTGCGTATGCCGCGCAGCATCCGCGACTTCGTTACAGCTCCGCAACTTCTGCATCCAATGCTCCTCGATACCACTTCGGCCCAGCTTCGGCTCGCTATCGATAGCTTTGTATCTGCCTCACTCAAACGACGACGACGACGACCAATTTAAAAAAAAAAAAAAAAAAAATGACAACGACGGCGACGGCAACGACGGCGACGACGACGACGATGACTCTCCCTCTCCCTCTCCCTCTCCCTCTCCCTTTCCTTTTCTTTTTTTTTCTTTTTTTTTTTTTCTTTTTTTTCTTTTTTTTTTTTGTTTTTTTTTTCTTTTTTTTTTTTAAAAAAGAAAAAAAAAAGAAAAAAAAAAGAAAAAAAAAAGAAAAAAAAATAAAAAAAATAAAAAAGAAAAAAAAAGAAAAAAAAAAGAAAAAAAAGAAAAAAGAAAAAAGAAAAGAATTCTCTCTCTCTCTCTCGTTTGCGTGGTCCTCGACATGTTTGAGGGTACAAGGAGCGGCGGTGAATCCTCTTCTTCTTTCTCCTTCTCCTCCTCGCGCCGCTTCATCCCTCGGCTCCGAATTCGGTATTCGCGAAGCGAAGCAAAGCAGACACCCGGGATAATGGCGAAGCGGAGCACGACGTGATGCTCTCTTCCGGACCATCTGGGTGACCGGTTGCATCCCGCGAATGGATCGATCCCACCGGTTATGCAGATAGAAATCTCCTCGCTATCCGTAACTTCGGTCGATGCTCCGATCATCGCGCCGCTTCGATATGAGCCCATCCCGGTCAAAGATCAAAGCGAACCCACGATAGCTGATGCTTCCTTCTGGACGCGCCAGCCTCAAACCCTTCGCCATTAGAACAACACTCGACCTCCCCCTCCCTTCCTGGTGCAATCGCCGATCGCTCAATTAATCTAACGCTAGATGTCCGGGATTATCTTTTCGCAATAGCGGTATCGCGCGGTGTTTACAAGCGTCACGAAGCGGGGCAGAGCGACGTGGTCTTCTCTCGTGCCGGTCCGTTCCACCACCCCCCCCCCCCCCCCCCCCCCCCCCCCCTCATCTTCCCCCTGGGGGGCAATCGGCGCCCTCAAGTTCGCAGAGTCGGAGACCGTGGAGTTTTGCACGGTGAGCGAACGAGGACGGACGATCGAGGCAGCGAGGAGAACGACGATGAGGAGAGCGAAACAAAAAAACACAATGAGTTAAGGCCGCGCCGCAGGAGAGAACGGACCAGCGAGGGACCCGGCCAAACTCACCGGAGCAGATCTCCTGCCGGTACCTGACTAACTTCGGTCTGAATCCACCCACCCGTGCAGCTGAACTGTCCTCTTCGCTGCCCCTTACCTGAGACCGCTGCATTTTCTGGATCGCGAGGCTCAGCCTCGGCGAGCGTTGCGCGCCGGGGATCGCTCGTTGAACGCTTGCGAAACGCTCGGTTCGCACATACGCGAGGTGCCGGTGGACGAATGGCCGCGGCGGGGAGACGGCGGTAAATGAAGGAAGAATCGAACGGATACGCACTCTGGGAGCCGTAACGGAAACGGCCCGTCGAGAAGTTTTTGAGGCCGCGGCGGGGGTAATCTAACTTCCGGTCGGACAACGATCCACCGCTGCTGATCGATTTGACGGTGCGATGTGCCCGGAACGCTTCCTGCCATTTTCCTGACTATCCTGTAGCGGTCTTGGAACTCGGCGTGTTTTGCTTCCTCGTTGAGGAAGCTGTTTTCGCAAAAGAAAATCCAGTTTTTAGTGGCAGATTTGTAATGGTCAAAACGTCGAGGAACGGGATTTTTAGCTGGCATCCAGATGTATGTATCACTCTAAAAAAAAATGGTAAATTGTAATGCACCGAAATGGTAGTTTTTATGCGAAAACTGGAACATTAAATTTAATGTACAATTATGATGAATAATTAATGTAATTTTTCATTGAAATTTAAGTGAGTTGTTAAAATTAAAGTACTTTTGTAGCAAAATTAAAGTAAATTATTACAAAATAAGGTATTTCCAATGTTTTTAATACACTGAACATTAATTTTTCATCACAATTGTACATGAAATTTAATATACCAGTACATTACGTTTCATACGATTTTTTTTTTACAGTGTATGTGTCTGCGTTTGTGTGTGTGACAGCTTGCATCGTTTAACCCTTTAGAGCACTGTGCGTTTCAAGCGATACACCTCTTTGAATTCAGAAAAAATGCATTAATAACCAAGTGATGTATTTTAAACTTCATACTTGTAAAAAAATGTATGCTTCAAGAGGCTAAAACGACTATAACTCGAAAGCAGCTTCAGATAGCCAATTAAAATTAGCTACCCTAGTAGAGTGGTCACGTCTCATCTCTCGGTGCAATTTTCATGAAGATTGAAATTCGACACGGAACCTACAATATTTTTAATAGGTGTCAGGAACGGAATAACAATTCTGAAAAAATTCACAGAGTCAGCTCGAAATCTTCTTGAAGCCGAAAAAAAAATCGATCAGAAGCATCGATGTATCGCCTAAAAAAAAAAAAACGACCGTGAAGGGACTCGAGCGTTCACGGCGAAAACTTATATTAGCCCATCGGAATGGACACAAAGCCCTGATCTACGTTCCGTATGCCGCTGGTCGGATGTAACCGTAGGTCCCGGTTGAAGAATTATAAATAGTTGGGCGATGGAGTTAGGGGGGGGGGGGGGGTGGGGGGGAGGGGCGAATGTTCTACCGGTGGCTTCGATTATCGGTGAATAAAAATGCCCCCTTTCTACAGCCCTCCCACTCCATCAGCGCACCTCGATTAGCCTATGAATAGCAACGGTAATCGGGGGCGTTTTTAGAACATCAAAAGAAAATCATAATTGTGTAGCCGAAGGTTTTTTATTCCCTTTCACCCTTGCGACAGATTTAAAGGGCCCGGCAGATGGATCTGCCTGATCTTTCTTCTCGTACGCTTCATTGTGACGCAACTTTTGACGGCCATTATTCGTTTTATATTCTGGTAAATTACATAGGTTACAGTTTCCTTTTTATCCGAACTGGGACGTTTTGTATCGGTGAAAAAAAGGGAAAAAAAATCTTCGGTGCTGGTAGAACGATGGTTGTTTCCTTTCCGTCATTCCCCACCCACGCTCGCGATACAATGCTCGCGTGGAAACGGCTCGTACTTCGTTCCTCCGAGAACTCCGCGTCGTTGATCCCGATGAAAGGAGGACCGAGCGGCGACGTGTGTATTAGAACCAACCGGGCGAGGAAACTCGAATCTTGAGAGCTTGAAATTCGAGATCGACGGGGGAGGGAATTAGAACGTAAATAACGTTTGTTCGAAACTACGTCGCTTGAAAGTTCCACGGGGAGGGAGGAGGCGAAAGGGGAAAGGGAGATATTCATCATCGCCTCGTGTCAAGGGGTTGTTGTTGCCGAGCGGGTTTTCACAAAAGACCCTCTACTAGTCGGTGGAGCCGTATATATATGATAGATTGGAGCCGGCAAGTAAAAAATACAAAAATATAAATCATTTTAGAAAACCTTTGAAGTGCAATTTTTTTCCATTGCTATCGTAGCATTAAATTCCCATTTTTTTTTTTTTTGGCATATTATACATTAGAATTTTATTTCTTTTTAAAACTATCTTTCATGGGGTAGCCATATATATAAGAGTCATATATATAATAATTGATAATATATATAAAAATAACCATATATATCATGGGACTTGGGAAGAAAAAAATAACATAATAATCATTTCGTGAAACCTTTGAAGTGCCATTTTTTTCCATCGCCGAATTCTTGCGTATAATTAAATTGGATTTTTTTTTTTGTAAATTACAATTCCGTTTCTACTTTTCTATTATATTTTATGACGCAGCCGTACATATAATAGATTCGATCTGGTAAATAAAAAATAAAAAATAAATCATTTCGCAAAACCTTTCAAGTGCAACTTTTTTGTATTTCGGAATTTTTGCTCAGAATTAAATTGTAATTTTCAACTTTTATGAGGAAGCGATATGAAAATTCAAATTTTGCTTCCTCACGGAGGAAGCTATGTTTTTAACTTTTACGACGAAGCGATATGAAAATTTCAATTACCAACTTTTAAAAAATATACAACAGATAAAGTAATTGTACATTATCGTCGATGCGGTTTTCCTGAAGCATCGTCGCAGGAATACGCGAACGGGCTCAAAATTCATGTTTCCCTTGCGTGAGGTAGGAGAAGGTTGATGTACGGCAGAAAGGGGGGAAGGGAGGGGTGGGAAGGGGAGGGATGAGGGTCTTATCATCGGAAATTGCCCGAAACACGGTGGAATGGCACCCCTGTGAGATCTGCTGCTCGGACCATTTCGTGATGGCCCATATCTATCTACGACCGGATGTGGCGTTATGCATCTCCGTTCTTGTGCCCAGGCTTGCCTAACCCTCGCTCTCTCGCCGTTCTTGCGGTAAACTATCGGGGCTAGTGGCTGTACCGGGGACACGACGGTTTTCCCCTTCGCCCACAAATCGCCCGTAGCTTATAGATCGTCTCGACGACAGCTGCACAGTTTACCGTTACCAATTTCTGATTATTACCTATACGTATCGATGCATCGAATGTATTTCGATATCAATCTACCGGAACGGGAAATAAACATCGGGTGTTATTTAAATCGAGGCGAAACCTCGCTTAAATATTGATTTTCAAATCAAACGTCCCTGTTCGGGGCCAACATTTTTTCAAAACGTCACAAACTCTTCATTTCCGATCGTTGATAACAGACTAATTGACCGGACTACGTTGACTGGACCTTGGGGTAGTGAGTGGAGGTTGACTGGATGTATAACAACTAAATCTGGGACGTATGGATCTAGTATGGTGACCGAAAGAGAGAAAGGTCTCGAATTTATGCCTCAAAAATCGTATTTTTGGAATTTAAATGGAAAATATTGAGCTGCGAGTAAAATAATTGTTATATTTATCTTCAGCGGGAAAAAAATACGTCGAATGTAGCTTTGAAACAAAAAAAATTGAGTGAACAACGATTTTTCAATTTTTTAGCCACTTTTGAAAAAACGTCGATTTTCGTGATTTTCGAAGGTCGATATCTCGGTCCCCAATGGAGCTAGGGAAAATCCGAGGTTTAGCTCTTGTCCGGAGTTCTAGAGGCGTTTTATCGGGCCGATTCAGAACATTGAAAAACGCGAAAAATGGACTCGAAAGCCTTGCGATTTTTTGACCAAATTTTTGTTCTTTTTTTAAAATGAACTGCCACGTATTTCGACGTATTTTTTCCCGCTGAATACGAATCCCCTGGCTTTTTTGGGACTAAAGTACAATGAGACATTGAAAATCTCGATTTTATGCACGAAAAATCGTATTTCTGGGATTTAAATGGCAAATATTGGGCTGGGAGCAAAATAATTTTATGAGACAAACTTTTTTTACGTTACGAAAGAGGTGCAAAGTAATTTGCACATCGCTTCCAATTTACACTCGCTTGCAATTACTCGCTTGCAATTTATTACAATTGTGAGCATAGCTTCCTCGAAGAGGAATCTATGCTCAAAATTGTACAAGTACTTTGCTCTTTGTACTGAGTAATAGTACTTAAAGTACCGAAAAGTACTTCGATACTTTAAGTACGTACTTTAAGTACCAAATAAGTACTCATGTACTTTGAGTACTGCCCAGCTCTGATATGTATCACATATATGTTATATGATATATTAATAATATCAACATTTTTCCCGAAAAGTATATATGCTCGCATACTTCGTCAGGGATTTCTTTTTCCATGCCCTTATACAATTTTCGAAACTTCTGGAAATCTGGCATAAAAAAAAAAAAAACTAACCAAGGAATTACCTATCGACGAAGTTTGCAATTAATTATTATTCTCCCGCCGAGGCCGGGGGATAGCCCGTGGATTAAGGAACGGGATTAAAAGTGGGGATTAACGGTGTCAGGAAAGTTTCATTAATATTCATCGGGACGCTTTCACGCTTTTAATATACATCCAGGACGAGTCTCCACACTCGCATATTAGCGAACCCAAGAGCTCCGAGCTTGGCTCGGTAGTTCGGGGCACGAGGAGCGCGTAGGTCGTTAAGTCCCCGAGTGTCCCAGCGGTGCCGGTCGGCTCAGTAATAAATGCCTATCGCACGAAATGACCGCGATAGGGGGATGGTCCAACTACGGTTCGCGCTATTGGGTTGGTTTCGGTGGTAAAAGGCATCGCGCGGTTACCGGATTCTAAAGGGGCAGCCTCTGCGCCGTTCTGGAAAATGGGCTAACCCTTTAATCGCCGGAATTCTTCGAGGCCCTTCTCTTTCCGCCTCCGCCGCCGGGTAAATGGGACGTGGAAGTAAGCCCAGCCGGAATTTCGTACAAGCAAAAAGCCGGCCACCATAACGGGACAGCGTAGAAATTTAATTACAGCTGCGAAAGTGAGTCGTTAAAAGTGGGCGAATTGTGAGAGAGATGAAAAAATGCTTTGCCCCGTCCTCGCGTCCGAGAAACTCGCCGATAAAGTCATCACTACCCTGTATTCCGAAATATCATTTTTTTTTTAAAGGTGTTTTTGTTAATGAAGAGACAAAATGAGTCGTTAAATTTCTCATGAATTCTACGAAAACAGCATCGTTGATGCCTTTTTTTCGTCTTGCTCCGTTTTTCGTCACTTTACCGTATCGCCACGTAGAATAAGGAAGAGTGGGGAAAAACGGTCCATCTGAAAAAAGCTTTGCCTCGTCCTCACGTCCAGAACGTGGCGATAAACTCATCACAACCTTGTATTTGGAAAGATCATGTTTTTTTTTTTTTTTTTAAAGGAAGTGGCAAAATGAAGTCGTAAAATGTTTCATGAATTCTCAGAAAACAGCTTTTTTTCGTCTTGCTCCGATTTTTTTAAAGAAACGAGTGGCAAAATGAATTGTAACATTTTTCATGAATTCACCAAAAACAGCATCATTGCTGCCTTTTTTCGTCTCGTTCCATTTTTTTGTGACTTTGTACCGTGCCGCCATGTCGAATAAGGAAGAGTGGGGCAAAACGGTCCATTCGAAGATAGATAAGTAAAAAAAAAAAAAAAATAACAATCGACTTAACATCTCTTCAAAAAAGTACTCGTACACTTGCATAAATCCATGCGCACCCGGTGGCAAAAAGTCCGCTTGCCATAACCGGACAGCTTAGAAATTGAATTACCCTTAAAAGTTGGCGAATCATTGAAGAGATAAAAAAAAAAAGCTTTGCGCCGTCCTCGCGTTCCAAACTTTCCGATAAACTCATCGCTGCCCCGTGTTCGAAAATATAATCTTTTTCTCCAAAGGAACAAAAGTGTCAAAACAAGTGGATAACAATTTTCCCAAATTCTCGCTAAAACAGCATCGCCGATGGTGTTTTTTGTCTCTTTTCTGTTGAAGAAAGCCGAGAAGCGTGAAGGCGTCCGGTTACACGGTAGTCAACTAGGTGTCGCGCAATCACAGCGGTGGGTACGTGTACGAAAACATAGTCGACGCCGGAGACACGTCGGATAAGCTCCGGTCGGTGTCTGTGCCGGCTGCTGGTTTTGCCGCTACCGCTCGGCACACAGCTTATACCGTATTGCCTAGCCGATCGTGAAGTGTGATATTGCTGTGTACAGAGCCGGTCTCGTGCCCGGACGTACCCGTGGACCTGGGAAACTTTTGTCCGCGATGCTGTGTGCCAGCCGGATCATAAAAGGCCTAGACGGACGCGGAAAAAATGGTCCCTCCGTCTGTCCGTCGCTCTGGAGAACGTTCCTTTTTATCCTGCAGCGTTATTCGAGTCCCGTGGCTGATAAAAATAAATAAACGAATGAAAAAATAGGAATTTCTCATTATGAATTTCTGACGAGGCGGTCTCTCTCGAGGGAGAGAGCGGTTGACTCGAGCGCAGTTCGGATAATGGTCGGACATGGTCAATTGCTTGCAAGTCAAGGAACGTCAACGGGGGTATCGGCGTGTTGAAGATAATATGGGCAGGGTAGCGAAGAGGAGCAGGGAGAGAACACGCTCCACTGGTCCATACCAGACACACCTCGGGTCACTCCGGCGTTGAGCGCCCCACTCGGCGGCGTATCGGCGACGTTACATCGCCGGAAAACACACTGCTCGGACGACCCCGTAAAAAGTTCCTGTAAATGATCCAAGCGAGCTTCATGGAAATAGAGATTTTCCTTTTTTTCTCGTTTTTTTTTGCGCTGGACTTTCAGAACATGCGCGATGCGCTCTCCGAATCACACTCGACCGGGCGGCGGATGTGCTTTTGAATCTTGGATGTAGAAAAAGATGTGCTTTTCCAAATTTGTGGTTTATATTTTTTTTTATTCTGACGGATAAGATGTGAAACTTTTTTTTTCTTCTTAAAATAAACTGATCGGAGGTCGTTTGAAATTTTTTTCGACATTTTGAAATTTTACTTCCTATATTTAGGAGACAGTAAAAAAAATTTAACCTCGTTAACCGAGCTCGTTCCGTCGTTTCTCTCGTTTTGCGCTCGTTGCTCGTTTCCTATCGGACTTGGCTGTTCGGACGATCCCGTAAAAAGTTCTAAACTATCCGAGCAAGGGTTACCGAAGAGATTCTATGAGATATTTAGAGAGATACTATTATTTTTTGGTTGTTTTTGTTTTAGTGTTGCTGCAGTTTTAGAACATGCGCTATGCATTTTCGAACCATACTTGACCGGATGGCAGATATGATATTAAACAGAAGATCTGTTTATCCGAATTTGTGGTTCCTATTTTTTATTCTTCCCGCCTAGATGTGAAACATTTAACAAAAATTCTTAAACTCAAACGATCGGAGATCATTTGAAAAAAAAAGCCAACATTCTGAAATTTTACTTTCAATTTTTTATAGGCAGTAAAAAAAAATGGAACCTCGTTAACCGAGCTCGTTCCATCGCATCTTTCGTTTTGCGCCCGTTCCTCGTTTCCTATCGGATTTGGCCGTTTGGACACGGGTCACGGTACGCGAACACTATACAAACCGCAGTGCAGGCGTTAATCATCCCCGAGGCACATGCTCCGGATAGAGATTCCGATATTTTATTCGGTCCGCCGGCGGAATCGCGCTTCGATCCATATTTACGCCCGCGGAAGCTCGGGCAGCGGAGAAAAAAAAAAAAAAAAAGAAAATGAAAAGACCCGAAAGAAGCGAGAGAAACGAGAGGAGAGAGACTCGGAATCGCGGAGAGTGAGATCGTCGGTTCGATAAGCACGCGATGGTCCAATAACGGGGTCGTGCCTTATCGTCCGAACTGCCCCCGCGTAGGGCCTCGCCGATCGGCAACGCGCATAGTCACCCGCCGTAAGCGATATTAAAAAGTAACCGTAACGCTTCTAACGTTTCCATACGCTGCGGGCAGGCTGCCAGTGTGCCACAACGTTTATCGTATAAAATACCGTGGTACGCGCTTGTGTACGTATAAAAGAGAGTCTCGTTGCCATCCCGCGGTGCGCGGTCAAGCCCTAACTTTTGCCATTTTATTTTTATCGCCAAACCCATAAAACTTGTCGGCCGCCGGACGCGGGGACGGCGGAGTGGCGGAGATATGGTCGATGAGAGAGCACCTGTTATTGGCAGTGGAACGCACAGTTATTGGCTCGAAGAACCGCTGTAGTCGCTGTAATCAGTGATTAGCCATTTTTCTGAAGGAATCGGCATTTTTTTGTAATTTTTCGTTTAATACTTGAAGTAATCTTTACCAAATTTCCATGACATCTTCGGAGGGTTGATAAGGCCGTCTGAGGATTTTTTCAATTTTTCTCCGCCTACGCTTTCAAAACAGTACATCGATTTGTGACTACCAAAATTTGTTCCATAATCCCAACATCGTTCACCAAGCGATCCGGTAACTAGCCCTTTTTCTCGAAGGCATTTTTGAGAATTTTTACCAAATTCCCATGACATCTTCGGAGAGTTGATAAGGACACCTGAGAATTTTTTCAAATTTTTTCCTCCCACGCTTCCAAAACGGTACTTCGATTTGTGACTACCAAAAATTTGTTCCATACTCCCAACCCTCGTTCGACAAACGATCCAGTAATAAGCCCTTTTCTCAAAGGCATTTTTGGGAATTTTTACCAAATTCGAATGACATCTTCGGAGGGTTGATATGAACGTCTGAGAATTTTTTCAAATTTTCTCCTGCGATGCTTCCAAAACCGTAAATCGATTTCGTTCATACTCCCGTCATTCACAAAACGATCCAGCGACCAATCACTGGACCTCCTTCGCTCCACAGGCCTTCCGTTCGGCAACCGAACTCGAACCACGCTTGTTCCTCGTCCCAGTCGTTCTCCCGCACGTTGCCAACTCGTGTAGGCTTTCCGAGTTATACCTTACACCCCCTCCTCACTCTTGCCTCCTCTCGGTTTTAGCTAGCAGCCTCGAAATAAATAAAGGCCTCCTGCTCCCCTGCGATCTCGCAACTTCCCTTCGTCGTATAGTATATCCTCGCGTTTGTAGCTTTTGCCTCGTGCCGACTCCCTCCCCATCCGCCGCGCGACTCTCCGCCTCTAAAAAGTCCATACGAATTCAGAGCTCGACGAAGTTTACGTCGCGGTTCCATTGAACGCGCACACGCCGAGAGTACTTTACATAACGGCTATGGCCGGATAGCCCGAGCGTGCCTTTTTGCGCTGCGCGCTACAACGCGGCTCACGGTTTGGTAGGCGGAAGGAGAAGAGGAAGGTGGATGAAAACTCGCGAGAACACGAGAAGGGGGTTGGGGGGTTTAAAACACAAAATCCAGACTCGAAGACCCCATTTTTTTACCCGGGAAATCGCAATACGCCACGGGAATTGCGAATACCGCGTCGTGCGGTTTGCTTCTTTTTTTCTCTGTTGTTTCTCGAGTCTTTCCGAGTGTCTTTCCGAGCTGATGCGCCAGCGGCGAGGAAATTACCCTCTCTCGGTCGACGCACCCAGAACAATTATTTATTCAACGCGCGATCCGCAAATAAATATTTATTTAGTTTAAAATCAATAGTTATTTGAATAAAATAAAGTATTTAGTAGCAGTGGGTTTATTGACAATAAGTCAGATGATACAATTTTTTGAACGTTGCATGACATAACGTAGATTTACGTGAGAACATATATATATATATATATATATATTGCCTATCGGCCATCGACCCAAGTCCTCCAGCCATAAAATTATTATATATAATAAAGTTCTAAGGTCATCCATGGGTTCCCAATGGCCGCTCGATTCGGATTCCAGTGGTTCCCAATGAACGCTCGATTTCCGATTTTGAGAGTCTGTTGTTTTACAATCTGTCACCTGTAAAAATGTCACCTCGACATTTCTTGGTCCTGGCAAATAATCGGCTTATTGTTAACGTGCCAGGAAAGGTTAGAATATGCTGATTGGCATTTGAAACTTTCTTTTGGATATAAAATATCCGATATATCTAGTGTATTAATGCGCGAGAATGAGAATCTAACGTCATTCGTGACGGTAGGTAGTCATATGTTTTTCGTTTCTATATGCTAACAAACCGAAATTTTGGTTTGTTAGCATATAGAATCGATTTCGAAAAAAAAAATTTCAAGATATCGAATTAAAACCTTCGCCATTGTTTTCAAGTGGCATATTTCCCAACCGATTTCATTAACGAAAAAATTTTTTTAGAATTTTTTAGAATAATTATTTGATTTAAAAAAATATCCATTTCATTCAAATGAAATGAATATTTTTTTAAATCAAATAAATATTTTTCTTAAACCAAATAAATGGTGGCCGTAAAAAAAATTATTTTCCTGGGTGAAGGAACACGAATCGTTGATGCGCAGCGACCGGCGCATCTGCGCAGACTCTCAGTCTCTTCACTCAGAAAAAAAATTTATTTGACGGCCACCCTTTATTTAGATTAAGTAAAATATTTATTTGATTTAAGTAAATATTTATTTAAATTAAGTAAACAGTTACTTAAATGAAATAAATATTTATTTAAAACAAATAAATATTTTACTTCATCAAAATAAACGGTGGCCGGCAAATACATTCTTTTTCTGGGTATTATATTATTTCAATATGCAGATGACTCACCTCAAAAAAGGAAACCTCATTTGTTCCGCACTAAGTAGAGCCAATAAGCAGTCTAATGGAGCCGACTCACTTTCACCCCCCGACCCGGTGAGACCCCGTCAGGAACGTGCTTACGGGAATGTAGTGAAATAATCCGCGGATCTATTATTTTTTATTTTTATTTTTCGGAACCATTAGAGAACTAGTTGCACTAGTCAGCCGCGTGCTGAGAGCCCCGGAAAGCTGGGGAGCGAGCACCCACGTGCCTGTTACAGAAGAGGGTGAGAAAGTGGAATGGTCGAAAGTTGGCGAAATTATTTCTTCATCCTGAACCGGAAGCCCGTCACGATTCTCCCTCAAGCCCTGCCCTGATTATGAATAGGTGATATCACGTTGAGTGGCGTGTGCGAGACTCTGTTGCGGTCTCGCGCACGTTACGGCAAAAGGGATTAAAGGGGTTGGGGGTTGCTCGGTGCGACCGGAACTGCGTACCGGGCTCCGGTTGCGGTATTGTCCTAAGTATAAACACACACCGGAGAGAGCGAGAACCCCGGAGTCCGCTCATCGAGCGCCAGGAGCTTTTCCGTCGAGCAAGTTTTCGGCCCCGCGCAACCCCCAACGGCGTTTCCCTTCGCGGGGAATTCGGCATAGAGAGAATCCTGCGAATTAAGGCAAATTGACGGTCGTTCGAGAACGCCTTAATGCGTCCCCTTGTTATGCGCAATATTCGCAAAGCGTCGCGAGTGAAATTGCCGTTATAGAGTGTACTGTGTAATTTGGAAATCTAATTACAAACGATATTAGGAATCGGGAAGACGTAATTAAAATTTTGAGATTTACGATTCTTAGGTTTTAGGATTCATGACTTTCACATTTTTGGTTTTAAGATTACTAAATCGTGAGATTTAAAACTCTTAAATTGTAAGATTTAAGACTTTTAAATGGTAAGATTTAACACTCTTAAATTTTAAGACGTAAAACTCTTCAATTTTTAGGTTTAAGACTCTTCAATTTTAAGATGTAAAACTCTCAAATGTTAAGATGTAAAACCTTTAAATTTTAAGATGTAAGACTCTTCAATTTTAAGATTTAAGACACTTAAATTTGAAGATTTTAGACACTTAAATTTTAAGAGTCAAGGATCATAAATTTTAGGATTTAAGACTCTTAATTTTTTATATTTGAGACTTAATTCTTAAGATTGAAACCTTGAATTTTAGGATTTAAAGCTCCTTCAATTTTAGGATTTAAAACTCTCCGGTTTTTGACGAATCTTTTTACACTCTTGTGCTCTTCCGTTGGCTTGAAGGCCTATTAATTCAAGACAGAAGCGGCCGAATATAATGGACTTGGTATTTCTGGTGGGAAATACGTATTTGCATCGCGGCAGCTCCACAAGACAGTGAAAAGAGAGACGACGAGAGCGGGAGAGAGAGAGAGAGAGAGAGAGAGAGAGAGAGAGAGAGAGAGAGAGAGAGAGAGAACGGGAGATTGTTCTTCAGCGAATAGCACGTTTTCTAACCAAATCCCCCGGGACAACGAGATATCTCCGGCGTACTTCGTGGTGTTACATCGTTCTGAATTATACATTATTTAAACGTGAATATATGGCGGACAGGTCTTTGTTGGCCGATCTGAATAATTACGCGGCCCGCTGGGCGCTGCACGGGGATTCAACATTTTTTCCACATTTCTGAACAACGATTTTAACGTCAGAAAAGTTTATTCACGTGAACTACACGACTGCAGACAGCGCGCGGATAAGAATCGCGTCTTGCACCGAGTTATTCTTCAGCTCATAATTGCACAGCAAAATCGGAAAGTTATTCGAAATTTTGCTCAACCTAAATTATTAATAAGTTTTATTTATTGTTTTATAATAAAAAATAAACAAATAAACGAATTCATTAAGGAGCAATGTGTAAATTTCCATTTTTCAGAGTTTTTTCGCTTTTTACGACGGGTTGTATTTTTTCGTTTTTTTTTAAAATATATTTCACCCTTATCCTTGCAATAATTACGAACGAGTCGCCCGAGGGAGCAATGTCTATAGGATGCTAATCAGTATACGCCGGGACAAATGAAAAAGGGAATAGGAGAGAATCCATACTGTATGCGAGACGGAGGGGTGGAGAAGCGGCGAACCGGTGGCTTTTGTGGCGAGGGTCTTTTTGTTTTTTTTTTTTTTCTTATTATTTATGGTATCATCGCCCGACATCATCGCTCCTCCCGTCCCAGAGGTTTGACTTTTTTTTTAACCAACGAAAAGCGGCGTAATTCCCCGATGTGTTGTAAATCGTAGCACGCGCGTGGGAAAATATAATCGAGGAGTTAAGCGCAATTTCCGTTAGTCGGGGTGTATATGGCTTTTCGGTTCGACGGTGATTTTAATCTATATCGCTCTCGGGACGCGGCTGATCGCGTCGAGTGGTCAGGATATACGCGGGCCGATCGGATTAAAATTCCCATTCCGCGCCAATTTGATAGGGATTTTAGCGACGATCTTTTTTTGTATATTTTTTTCCTGCGCCAAAAGGCCGTGACATTTTTTTTTTTATTTACGTCGCTCGATATCATTTAATTAATACTTAGGGTAGTCAGAAATATGAAAACGGGGGCAAAAAATAACGAGTCCCTTAGGGTGAAAAAAATGTTCATCATGTATCGGTTCTTGCGCGGATAAACGAAAACAAATTTTGGAACGCGGTTGATCGCTTCGAGTGGTGAGGATACGCGACCGATTGGATTAAAATTCCCATTCCACGGCAATTTTATCGGGATTTCAGCGACGATTTTTTTAGTATTTTTTTTTCCCAACTCCAAAATGCCCGGACACATTTTTTTTTATTTACGTCGCTCAATATTATTTAATCAGTAATTAGGGTAGCTTAAATATGAGCGGAATTTTAGCGACGATATTTTTAGTGTCATTTTTAGACATTTTAAAATTTATGTCACTATATATTATTTATTAATTACTAAACTTGGGTAGCCCAAATATTATCGGGATTTTCAGCGATGATTTTTTTTTAAATGTATTTCTTTCCCAACTCCAAAAGGCCCGGCCTCATTTTTTAACATTTACGTCTCTCGATATTATCTAAGTAATACTTAGGGTTATCCGAACTTGAAGACATGAGCAAAAAACAACGAGCCCCTTAGGCTAAAAAAAAATTCATCACGTATTGGTCCCTCCGCGGCCAAAGGAAAACATTTTTCTTCCCACGTTCGCTCCACGCTTAATTATCATCGCCGCAGGCACAATTCTCGCATCTCTCGGTATTCTCGACGATAAATTTTCACAATTTTTCCTAACGGCTCTTAAAGGGGTTGCGCAATCAAAAAAGTATCCTAGATTAAAAAAAGGCGGCTCGATTCATTGGAGCGAAAAGAGCGTTCTTCTCATTGCATTGTAAATCTATATATACACACACATATATATCTTTATATTATACACTATACGGAGCAGATGCATCGTACACCCGTTTTTTTTATTACGAGATTCGAGGCCCTCCCGTTGGTCGGCTGGATGCCCCGGCCGGGGGAGTGAATCGTTTCTCACTACCGATGCATCTCTCGGTATATGTATTATTACCCGGATAAAGGTGGATGGAAAAAAAACTAGGGTGGCATGCATCGATGAATTTTCCCTTGGTCGGGTTCAACGCCAGCGTCGGGTGGGGCGCCCTGCACGAGCACCTATCTGTACCAAGTTGGGGCGGATGCTTCCGACATTCGAAGCATCGAGGACGATGTAAAAGGGTTCGTTCGCCTACTGCATGAGCCAGTTCTGCTGCATATCGGACATTCCATGCCAATCTGATCCGAATGCGACGATTTCGTGTTATTTCACTTTGTAAAAGAAATCCTGAAGGGACTCCAATTTTATTTTATTATTTTTAGCATTTTCGTTAGTCGATATGACAAAACATGTAAAAGCAAACTTAAATCCTACCAGCTCAAAAAATATAGTTTAACTAATTTTTACGAGAAAAATAATAATAGTTTAGGTTAAGTGCGTAATTTGATAATTTTGTTAATTCATGTGTTCGATGAATATAGCACCGAATATTAACATAGACGTATAGAATAATTTTTTTTCACACCCTGATCACGTATCGATAACGTAAAAAAAGGGAAAAAATGCTACAATTATACATACATAATACATAATAATTACATAAATACATAATAATTCCAGGCTTCTCATTTGGCATTGAAAATGTACGATCTCGACAGCGGGAAGAAGTATGTTGCGTCATTTGTGTTTATACGTAGGAGTGGGGATCGCCGATATGTTTTTTCGATATGTCACCGCGATTTTTTTTTATATGGGTAAAATATCTAGAAACCCACAATATTCAAAGTGAATTTAAAATTCCGAAAGTAATTCATACGTATTCAGAAAACTGAAGGAATAATTTCCATAAAAAAAAAAATTGGCTTTCTGGGAGATTCGTTGAACAGTTAAATTTTCCATCAATTTGTTAATGGCATTTTGGAATTATCATTATGCAAAATTAATGTCAGCATCTTTAATATGCTCGATATTTTACAGATTTTTGTACCATCGAGAAGTCTTTGCAGTTCCCTGTCATTTCTCCGAAACTTATGCAAAGTGGACTATTCGCAAGGACTAACTTAACTCCCTTTTGCCCTGGCCGGTAGTCGGGAGTAAAAAAGAATCCTTTCCCAGTTTAAAGACTCGGAAAGGGTTGTTCGAGTTGGCATGAAACCTCCCATACGTTGCGCCACGTCGCTTCGAGGGGTTGTCGTCGTTACTCGCTCGTGTTTTTGTTGCAGTCCTCTCCGACACCAGAAAGCCCGAGCTCCGAGCTGCGTTACACCGTTGGCTCTTCATTGTCGAAAATTTTCCATGCCACTCTTTCAATCCTGCCTCTGTTTATCGTTCGGATCCACGCACGGAAAAAGGGACGGAGCCGAATCCCGACGATTTTCAATGCTTTCCAATTCATTTGCATTTTATGCGTCTTCCACGGGCATTCGTCAAATTGATTTATAAACATGACAGGGGGTTGAAAAAAAAACTTCCAACGCAAGTGCAGCGTACCCATTGGAGGACTCCGTTGATTCTTGACAGGAGGCGGGGGGCCGACTTGATTTTACAATGGCGACTTGATTTCGGTCGAGGAACAGTCGCTCCGCTGGAATGATCTGACGCGAGTTCGGAAGGGTGCGAGGGTGCAAGACCATGCGGCTGTACGGTTTAGAACGATGATTGACAAGCTCCCCATGCACACTGGATGGGCTGGCTTCTCGATGCCGCTGGAGAGACGTTCGGTTCGTGGACGAAGCCGGAGGATTTACCCGGTCGATCGTTTCTCATTGTCGAGCGTTTGTTCCGCCCGCGGCGGAAGTTGAGTTGCTTGGAGCGCATTCGACATTTCCCTAGTGGGAATGACACACGGGACCGGAAGTGGCCGACGTCGGGCGAAGACTGGCCGATGCCGTGCCAATGCCGGACCAATGTGACACTTCCACTAGGGTTCGAACTTGATCTTATAAATATCTTGGAGAGTTGTATGTTTATTTATTTGTTTGTCCCAATTTTTTGGAATCCAGCGTGTTCCTTAGGGACCCTGATTACATCTGACTCCCCGGGTCATGATTATTCGAAGCACCTAGAGGGGATCCTTTCGCAGGCCCGGGTTATCCCAATACCGATTGTCCGACCGGAAGTGACCTATTTCTGGTACTACGTCACTTCCGGTGGAAAAATAAAATATTGAAACAGAAAGTGACGTATTTCCGGTGTGACGTGACTTCCCGTCAAAAAAGTGAGATTTTCAAACCGGAAATGACGTATTTTCGGTGTGACGTAACTTCCGGTTGAAAAATGGGATGTCCAAATTGGAAGTGACGTATTTTCGGTACGACGTCACTTCCGGTTGAAAAATGGGATGTCCAAATCGAAAGTGACGTCACTTGACGTCGAAAAATGAGGTTTTCAAACCGGAAGTAAAGTATTTCCCATGTGACGTCACTTCCGGTCGAGAAATGAGATTTCCAAACCGGAGGTAACGTATTTCCTGTCTGAAGTCAATTCCCGTCGAGAAATGAGATGTTCAAACTGGATGTGAGACGTATTACCAGTTTCTAAGTTTCACAGACCACGGCGTGGGCTCGTAGCGCCCGAGCCACAACAACCTGCCAGCGTACTACAACTCCGGATGGAAGAGGAGACCCCGCTCTTGTCCCTGGCCCATCAAACGCCACGGGCAATCGACCGATCCGGCGAATGATGATCTTGGCAACTCCGTCAGCCCGATGTTTCCCTCCGGCCTTGTTGATGTTCGCCGAAAGTTTCGGACCTAAGCTCGTTAGGGCTCCTGAGATTCGCGGAGGGTTTGTTTCTCCAGCCTTGGCCCTGTTCTGATTCCACCCGAGTTCGCCGAGCCTCGCGAGCATCCCGTCATCTCCGGCCCTCCTCGTCGTCCTCCTGTCCCGATGCCGAGGAGCTCTTGGCGCGGGCTGCTCTTGAATGCAATCCGGGAATTAATTAACGAGCGCGAAGTAGGACCCGCTCTCAGACGAAATCTGACGTGACTGCTGGCGGAGCTTCGAGCTTAACGCCCGAACTGTGAGTCATCGGGTTTCCATACGGTGCGGTCCCGGCGGACGGAGAGAAAGCTCTCGCCCGCGGCACACACCACTCCTCCCTCCACCACACCGTCATCTTTCTCGGATAATTAATAATAGGCTTTGTTTCCCGACGCCACCGGAATACCAACACCGAAACTACTCAGGGATCACGTCGAAACGGCTGCCCAAGCCCAATCGCGATCCTCTCCAAAGGCCCAAGCGCAACACCTATGGTTACGTGCAGTCGGTGATGGAAATACAGAAATTCGAAAAAATTCGAAAAAAATACGCTGACGGAAATTCGAAAAAAAAAAATCGCAAAAATTAGTGGGAAAAATTAAACAAGGAAATTCGCAAAAATATGTGAAAGAAATTAGATCAATTCCTGAAAATCTTGTGAGCTCTTCGCGTGAAACACCTATGATACGTACAGTCGGGACTTTCCGTACGTTGATGACCATACGTTGAAGGAAATTCGAACAAAAAAAAAAAAATTGCAAAAATTAATGCAAGAAATGAAATAAGGAATTTCGCAAAACTTTGTGAAAAATCCTTAGATACATCCCTGAAAATCTTGCGGTTCTATCGCGCGTGACACTCATGGTACGTGCAGTCGGGACTTTCCCTACGATGAAGGAGATTCGAAAAAAAATCGCAAAGCTTGGTGAAAAAAATTAAATAAAAAAATCTTGAAAATCTTGGGATCCACAACCGTCCGACAGGCAAAGCTTTGATCCCTCGCTCGACGACGTGCATCGAATTTGGACGAGTTTCCAATTATCCTCGCCGCCTCCCAAACGCGGCCATAACGCGTTTTTTCTCCGCTCGTGTTAACGATTCTGACACAAAAATTTCCTGGCTGTCGTTCGCACAAATACCCCGGCTGCGCCGAAAAAGCATGTTACAAAAAAAAAAAAAACGAACAAACAAACAAAAAAAATGAACGAAAAACCGCGAAACGAATCACGTTCAAGCCGATGACACTTGAAAAAAGAAGAAAAAAAAAAATCCAACGGTGTACATAGCCCGGAAAATTTATCAACAGCCCAGCGAGCGAGGCTGCCATTTATCCGCCAGTTGCACGCCAGTCACTTCCGTCATGTCTGCACGACCGTGCCACAATATTCGCGATACTTTGGCACTACCGGCAGCCAGCGCACGGTACAAAAATCGAATCCACCAGAGGTACCCTTCGCGTCGTTTTCGCCCTGCAGTGTCAAACATGCATGCCGCATATGTGTGATGTTCATTGGAAACGAGTCGGACGGATTTTTCGGACGGCCAGCTATCGCGCCGTTATCGTACGGTGTCCGTGGCTGACGTTCCGTGCAGGCTGTAAACGTCCGCAAGGCTGTTTTCGTGTGCGTGTCCGCGTTTTTTTACCTCTCTGCCGATTTGGCGCACGTCGTTAGAGGTGCAAAAAAAAAAAACCTAGAATGGCCCTTCCCTCATCGTTCGTTCACGGTGGAAGAGAGAACAGTGACCGGGCGGGCGCGTCGCGGTACCTAACGAGCTGCCTCGTTACAAAGGACCATTTTCACACCTGGCGAAACGATATCGGCTCTCGATCCTCGAGCCATTTATCGCTTCTGCTGCGAGTGTCCGCCGTCCACTTCGGCGCTCCGTTCCACCCGCTGCCGTTCCGGCCACCCCTCGGCCGACCGTACTCCCGACAGAACGCAACCCTCGCGTGAGCGAAGGTACAGTGAAACCTCCCACATGTTCGATGCGGGACGGAGAGTGAAGTGCGGGAAGGGCCGATCAGGCTCGCGAAGTGACCCTTCGGCTTGGTCTGATCGGAACAGCTGGAACGGCTCCATCTACACTGAGAGAGTGATCCAGTAAATATGAATATTGTTTGCGAGATATTACTAGGGGAGAGAGGCATAAAATGGGACAGTGGGCAAAACGGGATTATGGTGTAAAAAGCAATTTTCCAAAAACTTTTGGATAGCGGTGGTGGTGGTGAGAGGGGCAAAACGGGTTTTAAAATTCCGCTGGGACAAAATGTCCCGATGGATTGGGACAGAATGGAACACCCAAAAATGATGGGAAAAGTGTGTTTTGGCTTCCGTGTCCCATTTTTGCCACGCTGTTCCATTTTGCCCCGCTCTTCCCTATTGCACATAGTAATACGGAAGTATGGCGCCGCTTATCAGACGGGAAGTAATATATAAGAACTTATAAGAATTTTTCGTAGTTATTGTGGTAAAAATTCTTGGAAAATCTAGGATTTTCTGCCATAGCTGACGCTCTAGTTGCATACTACTGTGATCTATGGTAATTTCTCTCAGATGACCTGTACTTTTTATTATATCCTTCTCAGTGTATGGTCAATAAATTCACTGCTACTACTACTGGTTCCAATATTATGTGACAGGAAGTACCGAATTTATAAGATATTTTTTAAGATATTATAGTAGAAATTCTTGGAAAAATCTGCACTCATCTGCCACACGTCTATCGTAATTTCTCTCAGATGACTGGTACTTTTTATTATAATCCTCTCAGTGTATCTCCGGTAGGTACGTGAATGCGACACGCTCGAGCTTCCACTGTATCGATGCAGGTGTTCGCGGGAGGCCACTCGTCGCCTCGTCGAGGAGCGCACACAACTCTCCGCTTCGTGATCCAGACAACTGTTTGGTAATTGGATCCCGTGCACTGCCGGGATTTCGGAAACACCCGAACTGCCGAATATACACACAGAGGCCGTTTCTCCTGGGAGAGAGAGAGAGAGAGAGTTCCAAGTCTGCCTTCCGGTCTTCCGCGGTGCGCTTGGTCATCGGCCAAGCGGAAGGGGCGAAGAGGGTGGTTTTCCCCCTCGCTCCTCCACACCCGCATATAGATGAAATCCGCTACCAGTGTTTACGGTACCTGTTACGAAAGGGTCGTCACTGCGTTTTGGTCGCCACTCGAGCGGGCTCTCCATCTGGCGATGCGGAGCGGTCGTGTCCCTGGAGGGTTGAAGCTGCTCGCACAAGAAGCAACTTGTGCAGATCGCTGTCACACGAACAAGCCGATCGGACACCAACACCCAAGCGCCGACCAATCACTGTTAGAAATTGGTATCCAACGGTGTCCGACCGGCTCGTCTGCGTTCTGTATGTGGTTTCGTGTGTGAGCAGCTTGATAGGTTTGTCGTCGAGCGTGACAGCCTGCTCAGTCTCCATCGGGGTGGATCAATCGGATGGAGCACGGTCCGGTTTCTCAGAGGTTCAACGGCGAGTCGTCGTGGGGCAGGTCGAAGAGCAGCGGCCAAATAGTGTTTGGGGCCCAAAAATCGGGACAGAAAGGTCCTGAGAGCTCTTTTGAGGAAAGTTGTCTTCCCGTTATCCCGTTTGGCGGTTCATAAAGGAAATGTCGTTTGTACCTTGCGCCTGAAAAAGAAATTTGATATGCTCGTCGCAGAGAGTTAAACATTATTTCGTAAAACCTGAATATGGAGGTTAGGAAAAGTAATTTTTGTTAAATAAATGACAAAGTCGTTTAGTTGTACAGGTTTGAATGTGCAAAGCTGTCCTCTTATTTTCCGTGTCATTAACGATTTCGGTTTGTACTCTTGTTTTTAAAACGAGAGTCGGAAGGTGCGATCGGAAAATTAGCAAATAAAACATTGTGGACGTTTGTGGACGATAAGTTGTGGCAAAAAGTAGAAACTTTTTTTACTGTGCCGGTTGCGAGCTTGCCAGATATTATTGTATCGGGCTACCATGCTGACGTCCACCGAATACATCAGACACACTGTAAAAAAAATGCTCTTTGAAAATTAACGAACGGTATTGGAAGCTTTTTCATATAAACTACTTCTGAAATTTCAATTTTACAGTAACATTTTTATTTTTAATGAATACTTTTATAAATTTCAGCCTAAAGATTTGTCATTAAATATCTGGTATTTTAATTTTACGAAAAAGTACATTATTGTTCAATTAATGTGAGTAATATTAACAAATTTCAAGATCCAGTACATTAAATTTACAATTTATTTGTACAGTGTGGGACAGTGTGGCTCCTATATTCTATTTGTTGTTTATTCCATGTATGGTTTCTCCAACCTTTTTACAAGAGCCCTTAACTATTACTTATTTCCTATAATTCCTGTTTCCCCACCACTATTGCTCCTACAGCTAGATTGTAAAAAAAAATCGTATAAATTGAATATGTCGAACTGGAAGTTTTTATGCAAAAACTGGCATATTAAAGTACATGTACAATGGTGATGAAAAATTAATGTTCAGTGTTTTAAAAACATTGTAAATAATTTCTCTTTAATAATTTACGTTAATTCCACTATAAAAAAAATTATATTGATATAAACAAATTTTAATACTGTACTTTAATTTCAATGAAAAAGTGTATTCATTTCTCATTACAATTGTACATTAAATTTACAATTTTGGTTTACATTCATACTCATGATCGACGCATGGTCCACGCACGGTACTAATTTTATCTGCTCATAAAAGAAATTTCATTTACACCACGCGCCCGACAAGAAAAAAGTAATAAATTCTCGGCGAGTTGCGAGTTTGCCAGATATAGCTCTATCGGTCTACCGTACAGACGTCCGCCAAACGCCGCTATATATCGGTCGAACTTCAGAGAGGATAGGGCTATCGCTACTATGGCTACTCGTGGTCCAGACGACACTCGAGACTTCGAGGCTCTCTTCTTCTTTTTTTTCCCCGCTTTTTTTTAAGAGCCAACAAACGCCACCGCGAGGAAAGTCGAGCTTATTAAAGAGTCGGACGTGCCGGTGCCAGCCGGGCATCTCGCTCCGATCCTTCTCCTCGCTTCTCCGTCTCACGAAGTTGGCACTTAAATCGTCGTAACTTCCACGGTTCCTGGAAGGTGTTCGCGACTCCGCTCGAGCTCCCGATGATCCCCCGGTTTATTTTCTCACCCACACCGAGCGCACCGCCAGAGTTTCGCGACCCTCCGGCCTTCAACCGCACCGAGGCATTATAAATATTTTTCCGACAATTTTATTTATTTATTTACTTATTATTATTTTCGGTTTTTTTTTTATGTGAAAACAGAACATTTGGGCGTTCGTGCACAAAGAAAAATTATTTATTTTACAGGCGCCGCACAAATAAATATTTTAATTATTTTAAGTAAATATTTATTTGTGGGGCGTCTATAAAATAAATTATTTTTCCGGGTGTAGTGAGCATTTACGCGAACGATTATTTAATGAGAGCACACGACGATAATTAGAATTACTATTATAATTTTTTTAAATAATTTATTATTATTCTTTTTTTCGTGTGAAAAATGAAAATGTGCTTGTCTGCAGCGACGCATTTACGAGGACGATTGTTTAATGAGAGAACACGACGATAATTATAATTTCCATTATAATTTTAAAAAATTATTTATTACTATTATTATTCTTATTTTGTTTTCATGTGAAAAATGAAAATGTTCTTGTCTGCAGCGCCGCATTTACGGGGACGGTTGTTTGATGAGGGAGCCCGACGATAATTAGAATTACGGGGATGGGCACAAATTGATCGTCGTACATTTCTATGTACGAGCCGGCTCTCCCGTCCCTCAGCGATCCGTCCTACGGAGACGGACGCAGACACGGACGGACAGACAGACAGACTGACTGAGTGGCGACGCAGTTCTCGGAAGCTCCATTGAAATCATCCCGTTTAGCAGAAGGACGAATGGAGCAATTTAACGCTAATAAGCCTTCAGCGCATAACGAGATTCGTTAGTCCCGCGGCTTCTCCGCCTCCCCCGCATCGCTGCTGCCTTCGCTCTTCGCCGGATGGATCGTCGATGAACTGTAAAAAAAGAAAAAAAATAAATATATAAATAAAATTTAAAAAATTAATTTTCTCGGACAAATGCTGATCAACTATCGAGGCGCGATCTTGACTCCGCAGCGACACGGCGAGCAAGTGCGATCGGCCATCGACACGGCGGTCGAAGCACGGCCGAAGTGTAACACGCCGGTGCGTCACGCCGACTCGAGTGAGACTCGTCGCGCTCGAATGAAACGAATTAGAACGCGGAACCCAAACAATGCTCTCCACTTGTGTGCCGTTGCTCGTGCCCGCTTGGCAAATTGAGCGGCGCCTTTTTATTTCAGATCAATTACCCGAGTACGGATGTGCCGGAAAGGGGGGGGGGGGAGGAAGGTATCATTCATGTTTTTCTTGGAAAATTGTGAATGAACGGCGCCAATTCGCGGCGAATGAACTCGGCGAGGTCCTCGGGATCTGGTCGAAATAATTCGTCGGTCTGAAGTCGGCGGACCGTGCACGGTGAGGTCACGATAGGAACGCCGGCTCTGGTTTCCGTAGAAGAGATTTCGGATTTATTAAACAATTTTTTTTCCCACCCGCTTCGCGAAAGGAACTTCGAAGCGCCTTTCTGAAGTTTTGTAATTTTTTTCTTCTAATTTTGTAAATTTGTTTCGAGGAATTCACCGGTTTGTGATTCTCTCTGGCGCGATTGTACGAGAGGATAAGTCGGCGTGTCAGATTCACCCGGTCTCACGCATGAAGAGATCTCGAGTTCTTGGATCGTTTTCTTCTTTTTCTTTTTTTTCAGATTTATCGGCAACAATCTTATATGCTTTAGCGGCGCAACACGGAAAAATGAGATCTTTGCCGTGGATTTCTCGGCCGAGGATAAGAGTACATAAAACGTCTAGGCGAGGAGGACGTCCGACGGTTAGGGCGAGCGGGAGGGGGAGTTATTAAAATCTTCGCTAGACATGTGAGACGACGACGAGAGGCTTGAGTCACGCTTGGGATCTCGCGAGTCGGCGACGCGTTAACAATGAAGACGTATGTAACGTAACGAGCGGTGAAGACGCTCGTCCGCGAGACTCTCCTACTTTGCGGTACGGGATTAAATTGTATCAGGAGGAGCTCGCCCCTGCAGCTCGGGACGATCGACCCCGATAATCCGAACTGATAAAGTTCCGTAGGATTGTCTTTTTTCGATGCGGAAAAAAATCGCTCCAAAGTTTGCAATTTTTTTCTTCCCCTTCTTCTTCTTCTCCACAATGCAGAGGAATTAGACGTAATTCTTTGCGATTCGAATAAAAATCTTCAGCGGGACTTGCGAGTGAAAAGTTTTTCTCAAAAAGCGTCACGATCAAAGTCTTTTGGGGAGGCTTCGATTCAGGGGATTTACATTTTTTCTTATAACTTTTTCGCCGACGAAAACTAAACTGGCTTATCATCAGAATCGACTCTGACTTATCTCCGTCGCAAAAAAAAAGTTACAAATTGAAATTTTCATATCGATTTCTTATAAAAATTGAAAACTGCAATTTTCATATTGATTTCTCGTAAAAGTTGAAAAATTGAAATTTTCATATCGATTTCTAAAAATGTTTATTCGTAAAGGTTTTTCTATGAGAATGAATTTCCTGTATTTTTGGCGTATTTTTCTGAACGTGATTTTTCGACGTTTTGGAACATTCTGAATACGTTTCCCTACGACCTCGATTTTTTTTTTTTTAACCAAAACAAAGCTTCCTCGGTGAAGAAGCAAAAAAAAGGTCGATTCAGTAGCGCAACATTTTTCCTCCCCTTCGTCTTCTTCTCCACGAGTCCCACGAATGAAACGTAATTTTCAGAGATCCGAAAAAGAATCTTTAGCTGGACTTGCGAGTGAAAAGTACTTCCGAAAAAGCCTCACGGTCGAAATTCCTCCGAAGAGGATCCGATTCGGGACTTTAGATTTTCCCCACCGAAAACTGAGTTGTCTTATCGACGGAGTCGACGAGCCGCGATTCTCCGCCTACTGCGACTTCCATTTATCTCCAACGCAAAAAAAGAAAAAAGTCGCTTCAACGGTTCACCATTTTTTTCCTTCCTCTTCTTCTTCTCCACAATGCAGACGAATTAAACGTAATTTTCTACAACGAGAAGTAGACTCGGGCTGTGTGGAGGGCAGCATGCGGGCATGACGAGGTGCTCGACCTTCTACTCTCCGGGGCTATTAAGCTACGAGAAACATTTCCCGAAGCGCGTGCAACGTATTGTGTGTACGAACACACATGCAAACGCGCACAAACACACACATGGAGAAACACGTGCAAACTGTACGGAGACTGTGAAACAGTGTATAGTAAAGCGAGCCGGGTTCGTAGCCGAGGACGAGGAGCTGTAAGGAGAGTGAGGTAAAGAGAGGAAGAAAAGCCAGGCAAGAGAGCTCTCCCGGACTCGGAGAGCGTTCAAGAGCGAGCCCACGGTGCAGGTTCGCACGACCTTAACGTTTCAGTGTTTGCCCGCACTAATCGACAAGAACTGGTTGGTGCAACTTTTTTTTTTTCCTCTTCGTGCTTTTTTTTTATCCGGACGGTGTAACGAACCAACTGCAGTAGGTCGTCGGGCGCAGGGAGAGAGAAAGAGGCGGACAGAGAGTGGCGAACGGTGTGCGAGAGTTGGCGATGCAACGAGCTCCCCCCCCGCGCGGCCGAGGGATAGATCATGGGATCGAGGAGGAGGCGGCGTGGTGGGGCGCGCGGGAGACCTGCGCGGTCGATCACGTTTTCCACTGCGCAAGTGGCCTTGCCCTTCGAACACAAGGCCAGAGTTCACGAGCGGGTTTGTAACTTCGATGAGTTTTGCTGGATGTGAGACGTACTGTGCTGAAGTCGATTACACCGACATCGAGATAGGATGGACGGGTGAGCAGGATCTAAAATTTATCGGATGTAGGCAGTTGCGCCGTTCTTCTGTGATGGTCCGGTATCGCATATGTGTTGACTATTCGAATGGCAGAAAGATCTGGTAGAGGATCGCGCAGTGGCCAGCACTCTTAACCGGGTAGGCTTTGGTCCGGCTGGCTGTTACATCCCAGCACTGGCGCGGCACTGGCGAGACTACGGGGCTTGGTGCGGTCTCACCCCAGTGTTGGGATGTAACCGCCAGCCAGACCTACTCTAACTGGGCAGTAACCGACTGGCTCACTGTTCTTTCTGTCATAATAATTTGATGACGACCAATCCTTCGAAGTCTCAGTTTGATCATTAGAGCACGTAATCGAGCGGGTCTCTTAGTTCATCGCGTAGGGCGATAAAATTTTTAAAAAATCGTTTAATTTCCGGTGTGGATGAGCAACCTTCTCCGATCCTCCTTTCGGGATTGATGACGACACGCTCGTACAGTTCGCTGACGAATTTGACGTAATTTGCTAGTTGGCCTCTTGTGGGAGTTTTATCTTCGGACGACCCAGCGATCCCACTTCCCTCTGTCTCTTCGCGGTGAATCCTCGCTTCCGCGATTTCTATGCCGATCTCCTAGGCTGTCTACCGTTGCCCGGGAAGATGCAGTGAGAGCGAGCAAGTGAGAGCGAGAGCGAGTACAAGCGACTTGGCGCAAACTCACCCTGAATGCGTAACAAATGATGTGCCACGTCACGGTAACTCCTCGTCGGAGCGTAGCGTGAAATTGTCCACGCTCGGTGATCACGGGAAGAGAACGTCGTGCGGCCATTATCGCCGTTGGCACGGAAACGGAGATGGGTTTGGGATTATTCATGGGTAGCCGCCCGATTACTTAGGCATACACTTGCGATTATATACGTCAACGTTTTGTTATGTTGTTCGAGATTCAAGGAAATCGACGGAGAGTCAAGAATCGAAAGTAGCTGAGATGGATGAGCCGAATTCGGACAACCTGGCTAACCGGTGGTAATGTGGCTCTTTGGTCCACGGCAAAAGTCTTCTCCAAAATCCCAAAATCTTACCACAACGTAGCAGCGATGATGGGTAAAGGAGTTGGAAAACTTTGTGAATATTTATAGGCTACCGCCCTATTACTTAAGCCGGGAATCAAAAGTGGCCAGATGTGCCGATTCGACCAGCAAGATCAGCTGGTGTCAACCTACCTTCTAGGTCTATGACAAAACTCGTCTCTCGAATCCTGAAGCCGTTTACCACAACGTAGAAGCGATGATAGGTAAAAGAGTCTGGAAACTGCATTGCCGTGCAAGTTCCAGCACTCTTCTCTCCATCCATTCGTCGCCCAGCGACTGGACGGAGGTATCCCAGCCGTTTTTGTCCCACGAAAATTAGCTTCGTTAGAAGCTTTCCAGACCCTTCACCGTCGTCGTTGTCGTCGTCGCCGAGGTCGGCCAGTCGCCACCTCGCCCCCTCCCCACCCAGCCGTTGCACGATCTTCCTCCACAACACTTGTTGTGGCTGTCTCGGCTACGCTGGAAAACATTTAATAGCTCGCGGAATGATAATTGGAGTGGTTTGTTGAAAGAAAAAAAAAGAGGAGAAAAAAGGAGAAAAGAACGAAGTTTCGTGATGCTGTGTGGGCGTCGTCGTCTCGGGCCGGAAAACACAGAGCTGCTAAGTGCAATGATACGAGAGCTCCGGAGGTCGGAGCATCACCGTCGGGGTTGATTGCCTCCGAGGCGGCTGGCGACCGTGATCAATTTGAGGAATCATCGTCGAGAATCCGCCGAAAGCATATTTTTTTCGACCGAATTTCCCACACGATAGGAACAAGACGAGCCCGGTCTAACACGAACCCTTCAGCTCACTCTCCGGGTGCTTCGTGGAACTTCTTTGCTCCATCATCCTCTCTTGTTTATCCTTGGAAGCAACGAGGCAGACACTTCGCAGCGTGAATCGATAAACCCCAAAGTGTTCTCCACTCTCGGTTCAAAACCCGGCTGAACGGCTCGCAGTGATTGATATACAAAGTTCGCCGAGAGTTTTGATCGAGATTGATGAAGGAATGAAAAACAAAAAAGACGAAAAAAACGTGAAGTCTGAAAAGCGGTCGCGACCACTGGACTCCGACCTTCGTGTATCTCCAGAGCCTTCGGTATATCGACGGAAGCAGCCATACAGACGCCCTGCACCGAGCTCCGACGAGCTCTTCATGATTACCGCCTCGCACTTCGGACGATGATTTAGTTAATTCATCATCGTCATTCATTATTGCATCGCCACAGCTGAACGCGCATCGTGTGTCGGTGTAAGGCGAAGCTAATCCTCGGACCGTTAAGAGCATCCCCAGATTCCGGCAGTTATCGGTAGGTCAGGAACAAATTTTTTGTGACAACAACGCAAACCAATGTCAAGCTGATACACCCGGAAACATAATTTATTTGAATGGCGCCCACCAAATAAATATTTATTTGGTTTAAATAAATATTCATTTAGTTAAATAAATATTTATTTGGTTAAAATAAATATCAATTTCCGGGCGGCCGTCGAACAAATTATTGCGTCGACAATGTTTTGGACAGTCATAAATTTCGATAATTTCCAATTTTCTTATTAACTGAAAGAATTTCTTTGCCATTTATTAAGTAAATCCACGAAGAAATTATGTTTACACGAAACAGTACTGAAGATAAGCTACGCAGAATGCTGGATAAGCCAACTTCTTCGAACTGTCCGATTATTAAATAGTAGTAAAGGATTGTACCAATTTTCGTACACTATATCGTCTGTAATCACAAAATGCAACAACAAAAAACAATGTACGCTTACACCTTACTTAACCTTTTTCTGTATACCAACTATTGTTGATACGATTACAAGTGGTAAATTGGATTTCTAATACACTGCAAAAAACATTTGTTTGAAGTTTAATGAACGGTATAGCAAGCTTTCTTACGTAAACTATCTCTGAAATTTCAAACGCATTTGCGTTGCAATTTTATAGTAAACTTTTAGTTTTTTTTTATGTTTGCAAAATTTTACACAAAAGATTTGTAAATTTAATACCCGGTATTTTAATTTTTCAAAAAGAAACGTACATTGATGTCAATTAATGTAACAAGTGTCAAAAAATGTCTGGTCACAGTACATTAAATTTACAATTAATTTTACGTGCTTGAATTCGGAATAAATCAAATCTGCATAGGAGTGTCCGACAACAGGGACATTTCCGAGCATTGGTGCTTTCGGATTTCAGAGACGAACAAACAAACAACAACAAAAAACTAACAAAAGTCAATTCCCATACGGCCATCTTTTCATTACCCACGCTGCGTTAACGCGATTAACGCCCGGATAAGTCGCGTGTCAACATCCGTTTATCTGTGGTATCGAACCACCCCCCCAAGGGGGGAAGGGGTTATCGACATCGGGCCGTCCGTTATCCGATCGTCGTTCTTCGTCCCCGCGCCAACCCGATGCAAGCGGCCACTCGTTCGATTTTGGCACAGATTGGATGGATTCGATCGTTCGGACGCGAGAGCGAGGCCGAGCAGCCGTGTTTCCGAGGGCAGAAGCTGTTTGTGTAAACGACTGTGCGATGACTCAAGGATCGATGCCGATCAATCGATACGTTCATTCAATCGCCATTTGCTCTTCGTCGTCAAAATGTTGATGACAAAAACTTCCTCAGCGGGACGTCCAGGTGAAAGCCGTCCTCGAGAAAGCGTTATCGTCAAAGTTTTCGTTAACCTTACCGATTTTCGGTTAATTCCATCGCCGCCCGACGATCGGCATGTGTGCGTGCATGCGCGCCGTTTGCCCCGTGCAGCGACCGCTTGTTTACGCAAATGATCGGCGCAAACTCATAAATATAACCGGACAATTAACACCTCGCATGTGGCGAGGAGGGGCCCGTTTGGCTCGCCTGTTCCTGCTTTCGCTAGCGAGACCGGGACGGGAAGGGAGAAGTGCGCTGCGCACTATAGCGCAGGATTTCCTGCGAACGCCGTTCGGTGGACTCTTCTTCTGCTTCTTTTTCTTCTTCTCGCGCGACGACGAGTCGAACTTCTGGGAGTTTTGTGAAGCCGTCGCCGACATCGTCGTCGTGGTCGTCGTCGTCTCGGCAGTTAGCGGGTCTGCAGTCTGTGCAAACATCCCGGCTCCCCGCTCTCTCTGGTCTCGTTGCATCGGCGACCACCGGCGGGAACACAGAAGACCCGCGGAGTCTTCGCGCATGCTGACTCATCGAACGAGTTATATACACGCCGTTCCTTCAATTTCTCCTGCCGCTTCTGGTTTCCGTGCGGGAGCGAGCTCACCAGTCCTCGCGCTTCGGCACTCGCCGGGTGGCGGAATTCTGCGTCCCGAGGCGATCATTGATGCCGGAATCGGGCTGCTCGGGAACATCGGATCTTGAACTATCAGAAGAACCTGATATGCCTCCGGGAACTCCGAAAATGTGTGCTTGGTTTCCTAACGCAATTCTGTCACTCGTATTGGAGCAAATTTTTACTTCGTTCATGTTCTAATTTGGTTACCAGTATTGGGTAACCCTCCGAGAAAACATTCCTTCAACTTCTCCTGCAGCTTCCGGTTTCCGTGCGAGACTGAAGTGGCAGAGTTCTACATCCTGTAGCCATAATCGATGCCGGAATCGGGCTGTCCGGGAATATCGGATGTCCTCAACAACCTGAAGAACCGGACGCACATTTCTCCGGGAATTCCGATAAGTGTGCTTGGTCTCCTCATCCAATTCTGTCACTTGTATTGTACCCTTCGAGGCGAAAAATTGAGGATGTCCTAAACAACCTGAAGAACCCGACGCACATTTCTCCGGGAATTCCGATAAGTGTGCTTGGTTTCCTGATCCAATTCTGTTACTGGTATTGGATAATGCCTGACCATTTGAGACGAAAAAAAACCTCCAATTAATTCCTTCAATATCTCCTACCGCTTCTGGTTTCCGTGCACGAGCGACGTGTCAGAATCCAGCGTCCTGCATCCATAATCGATGCTGGAAACGAGCTCTTCGGGAACGTCGGCTCCTAAAAAATCTGAAGAACCTGATGCACAGTCGTAGTAATTGTGTTCATCACCGATACTTTGCATGGTCCAGACATTGACAAATTTAGCAGATTACTTGCAGTATATATTTCCATTCTTAATTCGCCATCGACCCAAAACCTTAAGCTATGATGTGCTTTTTTTATACTAATGCGTTCGTTTTCCCGTGTATTGCATAATTTTCTTGACGTTTATGTACGGTTTCTACTCTAATTTTGTCACCGATATTGGATAATGCTTGACCCTTCGAGGCGAAAAAAATGCCCTAGACCGCTCGGCGCAGAGCCACAGCGAACGCGGGGTTCAACGATCCCGGCAAGCTGGCTAATGGAGCTGGCTCGGCGCTCAGCTATGCATACATTTTAACGTTATTACTCCTTTCTCCGGGGTCCATGTCCGATAAAAGTGCCAGGTACGAGCTTACGTATGAGTCGATATTCTTTGTGCAATCGATGCTACCAGCGAGAGAGCAACAGCTTCGAGCGTACGCAGGTCGTGGTGAGCGATCGGCCGCTCGATTCGACTAAACTCGATGAGAGAGGCTCGACGGGCAACGACGGGGCCAACGATCCCGCGACAATATTATGCCCGCTTTACGGAGTACTTGCCCGATAACGGAATTTGTGTTGCGTCAATGTTTTTGTCATTCCTCTCCCGATCTTCCTCCGCAACGAGCGCGGATCGATCTTTGGCCACGACGGGACGAAGATTCAAATTTTCTTCGAACATTTTTTTTATTCGCTCAGGCCAGGGCAGGTAACCAGAGCGAAGCCGACAGTCTTCCGAGCATTAATAAGCACTGGGCGATGCTAATCCGTCATTGCTTCCCAGAGAAAACAAAAAATCGCCGTGAGGTCACTTCAATTTTCGAGCGGAAGTGAAGTCATGCGGAAAACGTCACTTTTGGTTTGAAAATCGCAATTTTCGACCGGAAGTGACGTCACACGAGAAAACGTCACTTCCAGTTTGAAGATGCTAGTTTTCATTCGGACGTGACGTCATACGAAAAAACGTCACTTCCGATTTGAAGATCCCAGTTTTCGATCGGAAGCGACCTCATCCGAGAAAACGTGTAACTTCCAGCTTGAAAATCCTAATTGGCTCCGACTCAATATCGGTGTCGGGCGACTACCGGCTTAAGTGTCGGGCCAGTACAAGACCCTCGACGACTGGTGCGGGCCCAGAGTCCCGCCGATGGTTCAATCTCACTTGGGATGCTTCGTGAGCGATTTTGAGCAACGACAAGAAAACGACGAATTCGCTCGTAGCCTTGTACTATTTTGCTCGTGTGTCATTTTGCCCCGCTGTGTTGAAAACGAGGATCGACAGTGGTAATGACCCCGGGCAATGGGTCCGTCACACGTCGACTCTCGATTATACCGTATCGATATTCGATCGTAGAAATATCTCACGATGCAAATATACAAAGCGGCTCGGCGAGCCGGTGCGTTAATATTTATCGGGGGAAAGTCGTGCAATTCCGCTCGAGGTTTTATGGGTCGTGGAACTCTGACTCATCGTGGGCGCTCTCGCGCGCGCTCGCGAGAGCGAAGCTTCGACGAGCGAACTCGGAGAGGCCGCGGCGGGTCCGACAAAACTCTCTGTACCGTGGCATCGCGCTTGTATATGTGCCCGATACGAAAATCAAACGGGAGAGCGCACGAACCTCCTCTCGTCTCCTCGCCTTACGACATTGACGCGCCTACCGTATTTTTATCGCTCGGGAACCGAGAGCGAAAAGCGCGCACGCGAGCCACGTACTAGCGCAACTTTTTAACGCATTATTACAGTCATCTCGTCGAGTCTGTCGAACTCCGCGGTGAAGAGCGGCGATTCGGGACCACGGCACACTTTTCGTCGGGCTCGAAATTTAAATCATTAAAAAGTCGGGAATAAAAAAAAAAAATTGGAAATGATTTTGTAAATTTTGCTGAGGCATGGGAAAAACGTATTTGCGGAAAATATTTCAAGAGGGACTGAGGGACTTCGGTCGATGCCCCGTTGACAATATGTGGATGCAATTATAAATGTATTAATGTATTATGTATTTACATAAAAATGTTTAAAATCTGTAAGGATCACGAATGCATCGAATGTATTGTTAATAAATACACACTCACTACTGCTATATTAAAATAATCAGACTTTTCGCACGAAAATATATTTCCGGATATAAATGATGCATTTTTTATATTCGCGTGAACTGATTTGATATATGATATGACTAGTAACATATGAATAAAAGTATTAATCATAAATATTTTTTCATATATTAAAAGCATATTTAATAAATGAAAGATTTATTAAATATACTTATCTCCGGGTGGAAAACAATTTTATTGGGTAGAGGCGGTTGTTCTCACTTTTTTTTTCCATGAAAGCCTCCTTAGAGCGGAAAGAAACTATATAAATAAATCATAAGAAAATGTCAAACTTTCCGCTTGGAAAATGAATGCTTCTAAATTATCAGCTCGGACATATTCGACATGCGATACGATATATATTATATGAATCATAGCATATAAATAAAAGTATTGACCACCATTTTTTTTGTTCATATGTTAAAAGCACCTTTAATAAATGAAAAATGTTTTAAATATACGAAAAAATAAAAATAAAATATATTTATTTCCATCGGAGTTATAGAATTTTATTGAGCCCGGTTCTCTTCGCAACTTTCTGTTTCCAATGAAAGCAGCTTTCCCACGAGGTGGCAGCATCTCGCGAAAAGCGCAACAACAAAAAAAAAAAAGAAGAAAAATGGATTCCAACTCTATTCTCACCAGTGACTTTATTCCCGCCTCGATCAATTTTCGCGCCGATAAGCGCGCCGTAACGTCACCCACGCCATTTTTTTTTTTTTTATTATCATTCCCACCGGCACCGATTGCGAAAAACGTTTTCCGAGGCGCATACAAGACCGTGTCGTAATATTAATAACGATGATAAAAAAGAGAACTGGGTCAACGATGTTGACGATTGATCGTCGTATCTTAATATCCGTCCTCTACTCGGCGTTGTACTTTTGTTCTCGCCGTAATGACTTTGCTAATTGAACAACGGATGGCAGGCGCGTATATCTTCTTTTTTTTTCCTCTCTTCGATTTCACCGGGCTCGCGAGGCGCAGATAACCGTTTCATTTGCGGAGCCGATACACCCCGCGCCTGAAAGAGCGACCGAACTCTCTCCCTCGGCATTAACGCTCCTGGCGCGTTAACGCGAAACGCATCTTCGTAAATCATCGGGAGTTTCTTACGCCCGAGGTTCGTAACCACCCGAGGCTCTGATCCTCGCTCGTCCGCGAGAGTTACTCACCTTGTGTGTTTGAACGGGGTTGCCGGGGCGAGGACCGGTCACCGGAGCCGGGAAACATTATACGAGCGCGATAACGCTTCGGGGTTGTCCGCAACGCAAGGCAATCCGTATTGTCGGGTGTTTATTGGCTTTAAAAATGAGGTCGTATTATTTTTTATTTTTTTATTTTTTTTTCTCTCGTCTATTTGCTCAATGATGCAAATCGGAGTCCGCGCGAACAAAGGAGAGAGGGTTTAATGGGAAAAGGCGACGATGACGAATCCCGCGTGCAGATGCGACGATGTGGCGTTGCAGGGACAGCAACTTTGTTAGCGATGATGGACATATTTTTTTTTTTTTTTTTCTGAGGCGTAATTATTATTCAGAGCAAATATTAAGCGAGGAGCCGTGACACAGCGCTGCGGTGACATGCTCGATGAAGATTTTTTTTATTGATTTTGTTGCGGTTTTTCTTCTTCTTTTTTTTTTATCGTTGCTCGATGGAAGCTTCGCGAGGCGCTCGGGAATTACTTTATGACGCTTCGCCTCTTCATTCTCAATAAAAACGTTGATCTCGTCACGATTTCAGGACCTCCCGAAACGAGTGGAAAATAAAGATGAAAAACTTGAAATGTTATTTTTTATTATTTCTCAAATATTTTTACATTGGTACTAGCCGGAAACATCGCGAAGCGATCGGGAATTATTTTGGGACGCTTCGCCTGACCATTCTCAAACAGAACCTTAGTTTCGTCACGATTGACGTACTTCTCGAAACGAATATAAAAAAATTAAAACTTTAAAATGTTATTTTTATATTTCGTAAAAAATGTTATCGTATTCTCAATTTAATTTACAGATATCCTTACGAGGCTCCGCTGAACGTGGTAGTCACTGTGCGAGAAAAAAAAAGTGATACAAAGCGTGTATGCTAAAAAGCGATCGACGCTTCGTTTTTTTAACGGCAGTCGAAAACAAAACGGTGAATCTTTTTCAAATTTGGACATTATCTGTGGCAAAGTGTGCTCTTCAGTCGGATAGTTCTTTATTTCAATTGGACAGAAATTGCCAGAGAAAAACGCTAGATTGTATCCTTTTTGAGGTTAGATCCGATCCTTCCCATATTAAAATACGTAACTTTGAAATCGCGTTGCAAAAAAAAGAACTAGACGGTCAAAAAATCTGTAAAAATGCCAACAAATAAAGCGTACTTTTTACTGTCGACCACATAAGTTTGATTGAGATAGAACAGAAACGACTTTTGGCAAGGATATCCTTAATTTTATTTCCTCGCCTCTTTCTTTTTCTTTTTACTTTTCTTTTCTACAGAAATACATTTTTCTTGCTCTTCGCCGAAGAATATTTTCGTGTCCCGTTGTGACGAGATATCAATTTCCGGTTGAATTAAATTTATCGGATGACACCGGTACACGACGCGTTGGAAGCATCCTTCGGGAATTATTTTAGAACGCCTCGCCGGTCCATTACCAACCGAAACGTTAATCCTGCCACGATTTATGAACTTCCGAAAACGTGTAGAAAAAAAAAATTAATGAAAGAATTGGAAATGTTATGTATATTATTTCCTACAATTTTTGTTGCAACTTACAATTTTATTTTATCTTATTTTATTTCCTAGCCTCTTTCACGACGATTCACTGGAACTCTCTATACACGTCGCGACTTTTCTGTAGAAATACATTTTTTCTTGCTCTTCGCAGAAGAATATTTTCTTGTCCCGTTGTGACGAGATATCAATTTCCGCTTGAATTAAATTTATCGGATTCTCGCGCATATCGCTGTGTATAGATATACATATATATATACATATATATAAATATACACATGTAGAGAAAATATATGATACCGGTACACGCCGCAGTGCAACCATCCTTCGGGAATTCACTTTCCTGCAGCAGTATAAAAGCGGCAACTCTATCGTCGGATCGAGCCGAGCTTCGAGAGCGTGTCGGATTTCAATTCTCACTCTCGCGATGAAATAGAGAGAGAAATTCCAATTTCATTGGGCAGCTCATTGTCAGCTCGGCACGTTCGCGCGTACGTCGAGAGAACCACGGCGTTGATACGGTACTTATAGCTTATATATGTATATATAGATACATATGTATGTGTGTATCCCACATTAATATCATATGTATGAGGAAATCGAGCAGAGTTCGAGTGCGAAATGAGTCTCGGCTTAACTGTCAACTGTCCCGGCAATAAACAATACAAAAAGTCGAGTCTCGCGAGTACACGGAAACTAAAGATTAGCAATAATTACTGAAATTCCATATGAATTATGCGAATTTGTGAATAATGAAATTGCGGGAAAAACGACAGCATTTTTTTCGACAAATTACGTTCGAAAAAAAAATGCTGTCGTTTTTCGAGCAATTTCATTTTTCTCAAATTCTAATAATTCATGGGAACTTCGGTAATTATTGCTGACAATATTTCGTTCTCGCAGAGCACAGACTTATTATAGATTATAAATATATTGTTAAAATAACATATTATAATTAATATATAATTATATATTATATTATTATTAATTAATTATATATTTTATTTATTTTGTGTTATTAATTATAAATTATATTATTATACATTTTCTTCCGTTTCCCTGATAAGAGTACATAGCATCTTACATAGATTTTCGAAAATTGAGAATTTGTTTGTGGCTTTGGATATTTCTCCCCAACCCCCCCAGCGGAGCCCTGAAATTGATGCACTTCCCCACCGCCCGGCTTTTATAGCAAATAGTATGGATTTCGAAGTTCTGAAATTCCATTATATACGTTATAATCTCGTAATTTCAGTTTTTATAGTATATTGGATGAATTTCGAAGTTCCGGAATTCTATTCCATATGCCATATTTTCAAAAATTTGCTTTTCATGGCATTTGGAATGGAGTCCGAAATTTCGAAATTTTGTTCCATATTGAATGTACTTCCACATGTTATGTGCCATGCATTCTATGCAAGCGCGCGAGCTAAGTTTAATATATATTTGTGCGGACAGTCCTCCAATTCTCCATTTGCCCTACCGGGATCGCGAATTGTTCGCCATAATACCGGAATTAATGGAGTCCCGGCGAGCCCGAAGTCCCGAAATACCGGCTAAGAGAGATTAGATTGGCCGGATTTAATGTCGAGAGTTCGGAAGAATCGCCGAAGCAATCTCATTCGATACTTCCATGGAGAATTCGTCGAGCGAAGTTGCAATTTGGACTCGTACGTGCCGAGTCGCTTGTGCATCGCCGCAGAGGCGCGATAATAATCGAAGCGTCGAGGCAACAGTAGCGGCAGGGTCGAGCAACTCTCGCAGCGAAAAGTCCAACGTTTACGAGCGCGTCCGTTATTACTCAGTGATTACAATTATCAAGAAGCCGATAATCGGCGCTCCATCCTCCGGCCCATCCGCCACACGTCGTCTCATCTCTCGGCTGTTGCAACGAGAGGTAGCGCAACAGCCGGGAGACTGCACGAACTATGCAGGATTCGCGTGCGTGTGCGCCGACACACGTGCATTCGAAGCTCAAACTCCGTTTTGATGATCGTTTGCCAGTGAAAAAAAGCATTTCAAGACTCAACGGCCGTTCTGTCGTAACCCGCGCCCGGCTCGCGCGCCCACCGACAACCGTACATTACTTTTTTTTTTTAACTGCCGCGAGGACGTTTTGCGTAAATGGCGATTGTAAAAAAATCGACGGACGCACGGATGGGCTGTTCGAAGTATCGATTGTTCGGGCTGGCGGCGACTGCTGCAGCGTGTGTAAGAACTGTCCAAAGGGGTGCTTTGATACATTGATAGATAAATAGGTTTTTATTAGATCCAGGGATAAATTCCCAGAACTAGGTTAATACTGTTGGGTGGTATTTGTAATACAGTAGTAATAATAATACAATAATAATAAAACTAACAGTAATAAAGATAGCAGTGGAAATAATAATCAGCGTAATAGTAAAAAGTAGCAATTATAGTACCGTGTAAATAGGCTGGAGCGTACAAGTACATGTGGGGTTAAAAAAAAAAAAAAAAATTGGTGAAGAAAAGCATGCAGTCGTATTCGGCATTAAAAACCAAGTATATTCTCTCTTTAGCAAAAATGCCTACTGCGAATAGTTTCCGAGTTACGGGCAGTTGAAGTTTTCGCTCGCGGCGTCATCCGGTAGATGGCGCGCACGACACCGCGCGCCGTTATTGGTCGAAAGCTTCATCGGTCCGTATCTCGGAAACGGCGCGCGTTACAAAAAAAATTCAAAGAGTATTTTCGTTCAGCTGTGAATCGTGAATACAATGCTAAACTTTTTTTTAATGGATAATTCATCACTGATCGTCAAGACTGTCCAGACCCGGAATTAATTTCTCATTAATTCTCATTGCTGTTCTTCGTCCAATGACGCGAGTCTACAATGAGGCACGATTACTACGTTTTTTCATGCAACCTTAAATCTCCGCCAAAGCGTGTTTCTCTTTCGACGCTTGAAACCTTGCACTTGTCGGTTGTCGGTACAATAAAACCTCCAATTAAGTGGCCAGGTGTCGCCGGTTGTAATAATCGAGGAAGTAGCGTATTTTCCGGGCGAGTGGCTCGCGGCTCGGGCGATTTCGCTAACGCACGTCGCGAGGTTCGAGAGCTCGCGAGCATTCGCTAATTAAACCCAACCATTGGCCTCATGGAACTCTGATTGCCCCGGTATACATTTAATTATCTTTATGGCCCTCTCGGAGAGCTCTGATTGCGCGTAATGCCACGTTGCAAGCTAAGCATGTAATCTGCGAGCTCGCTCGCGCGCGAGCGAACGAACGAACGAACGAACGAACGAACGAACGAACGAACGAACGAACGAACGAAACTATTTTCTTTCTACTTTTTTCCCTCCATTTTTATTTTCTCTTAACGCATTACCCCTCGCGTCGACGAGGTGCCGCACACACCGCCGCCTAATGTCATAGTAACAAGCCGCGGAAAGGGCGCGCACCGGCGGAAGCCGTCATTATGGGCACCTTCGCCGTGGCTTCTGCAGTCGCGAAGATTCTACGTTACGTCAGCCTTCGCCACTGTGCCATCCTTGTATTACCAAGTTACGTTGGCCAAGACGAATATGGCCAAACATCTCAACTGTCCCTGGGGCCGTCATCGTGGACCGCTGTCCAGACGCACACGCGAAAATCTGAAATCTTGATCGTGCAAAGGCTTCGACAGCCACGCAAGGATCCCTCGTGGATCCTCAGGATGAAAAGATCAAATCCTGCCGATATCTCCAACGCGGTACCTAACAATCATCGCCCGGCCCGACAATGAGAGGGTAATTGGCCAAATGAAAGTAGGGGTCGGGATCCCGCGGATCGTTTTTGCGAATCAAGGGATGAAAAGGCGAATCACCGAGCGGCATGACTAATTAACGAAGCGTTTTAACGAGTCGATTGTAAACGATCGATCCCCATCGACGGGAAGGAGGAAGCGTCGGCACCTGTCGGAATAGCCGACGAACCGAACACGAGAGCGAGACAATAACGCAACACGAGAAACGAAGAAACGGCGTACGTGGTTTCGCCATTGGACGCGCCGCGAAGAATCGCCGCGGTGCAAGATAGTCATGAACACATCGCACGTACGAAACTCGCGGTGCAAATGAACTGTTGGGCTGAGTCATCGCGCGAGTCTCTCCGAAGGAGCAAGAAACGCATTAGAGCGTGATGTTTGTGGATGTGTCATGACGGGGTACGTAATTGAAATGAGTTTGTGACGAGGCAACGGAGAAATTACCCTGAGCGCCTAGGCATCCTCCACTTCGGCCGCTCGCCTAGTCTTCCCCGCCTTCCGCACACCGCTCCTTCACGATCGCCTCGCTGAGATAATAAAACCTGTGCAATCACTGGTGGTTTTTTTTCTCTCTTGTGTTACAGTTTGTAATTTTTTCATTTATTTATTTTTCCTTATCGCTGCATCGTGCGTTCTTGCTTTATTTCAAAACTGGCGGAAGAGAATGATGTGCGTTTTAACGGGGCACGGACATGAGTTCAGCGTGCACGGCTGCTATGGTCCAATGCATGTAGGGAGGGGCGGACGAGGCTTGACACGAGGAGATTAATGAATTAAACTGACACGAGGGAAACGGACAATAAGCTCCTGATGGCTGACCACCGGTGTCCTTGTGTTCGGTTGGACGAGATATCTCTGAATGCAGAACTCGGTTGGAATGCGCGAAGAGCCTGTTGGCTGCTGCTGGATGCGGCCGAGAGACGAAGGAGTTTGGGAGAAAAAAAAACTAAGAGGAGCGCACTGTGTAGATCATCAAAAGAACGTGTGCCCGGAGGGCCGGTGCGACGCGGGAACCCCGTTTTTCTATTCGACCCCAAAAATTTTTTGCTCCTCGGCTCCGTTTCGCCTGCAGCCCGCGCTCCGGAGCGGAGCCCGAGGTGACCCATATAAGCGTGGGTCATCGCCCATTGGGAACATTCTCGCGAAAGGTTTCCACCCGCTTGCGCTTGAATTTATCGCCGGCCGAACCGCTGTAAATCTTGAATTGTTCGGAGATAGCTGGAGGATGCTTTGTCGAGGAAGCGTTACGTGATTTCTTTTTCCTTCCTCGTTCATCGGTAGAAGAAAAGAGACGCCGGGACGGCGAGGCCTCGGAAGCCAGAATTTCCTTAATCTGTGACGAAGCAGCGTTACATGCGTGTGGAGGAGTCGAATGGTGGAAAAATATGGATGACGTTAGCGCAGTGGTTCGAGCTCTTATTATCGAGATCATTTCCTTCGATGGACCAGACGTGTCAGTTGGTAAAAATGGCTTTGTCGAGGCTCCGATGTCGTTTGATGAACTTGCCGTGGGATTGTTACGACCGGGTGGAGACTTCGGAGGATTGATCGTGGCCGATGATGTGACGACTAATCCAAATTTAAATGATGGGAAATTCATATGATGGGGAAATTGTATGATGGGGAATTCAAATGATAAAGAGTTCGAATGATGGAGAATTCGAATGATCGAAATTCGAATGATGGAAATTCGAATTTTGACCAGTCACGTCATCGGCTACGATCAATCCTCGGAAGTCTCCGCCGGTCATAACAACTCCACGCCAAGTTCATCGAACAGTATCGGAACCTTGACAAAGCCATTTTTACAAACGGACACGTCTGGTCCATCGAAGGAAATGGTCTTGATCGGTGGAATATCGAACCGGCGACGGGAGGAAGTTCGCACCTCGCCGTTGCAAGAGCCGTGTCATCTTGTCTTCTCAGCGTCCATCGATCCGCGTCCTCATCTCCGTCGCTCCGCGCCAGCGACCGAAAGGATGTCGGAGGAGTCGGGACGTAACCCCTCGATCTCGACAAGAACGAGAGTAATTATATTGTTACCGTCATCAAGACATCAAGCCTCTTCTTGTCGGACCCGCGGGGCCGCCTGTCCGGAAAGTGGAAGTCCATCCGACGACTCGGGGGACCCGGCCGAGGTCAGCTTTTTGGTTCTCGTGCTGTGCGCGCGAGTCTCTTTCTCCTTCGCGGTTCCTCCACCTTCCGACCATCTCGCCGAGTCGGCCGAAGTCGCTGATCTCTTAACGCGGCGTGCAGGTGCTCCGTCATCCGGATGGATATCCAGTTGTCCGTTCCCTTTACAGGCGACGCCTCTGCAACTCGTTCCTCGCCACTTCGATCTGCCTGGCCGAGCGGACATCGGCGAATTAAGAAATCGGCGACGATCGTATAAATTCAACTCGTATGTCCGGTTGTCGGGAGTGCTCGAGCTTGAGCAATGATTCTCGTCGACGCGGAGCATTGCCGTGGGATCGGCAGGAGCCTACGAAGGGTTCCTCACTTTGTGATTTTTTTTTTTTTTTTTATAAAATCGCGATTGATATCGAACTGTATCGATCGTATCGACTTCGCTTCGAATGTAAAAAAAAATAATAATAATTTCTCGACCAATCATTTCGCAAAATGTTTCCCAAGCTGGGGAGCGGTTCGACGATGAGATCTCTCTCCTGAATCTCCCGTCATTAAATATCACTTACGAATCGGGGCCTCTCGTGGGCACCGTAAATCGCGCACTCCGCTCAAAGTGTGCTGAAATGTTATCGCAGCGTATAATTTCAAATGTATTACATACGAGTATATCGCTCGGGTTACCCGCGTCACACCGGTAGCCTCGAATGAGCCGGTAATAAGATTGGCGATTGCACGAGCTGCATATACGAACGCGCTGTAGGTGCTCGCATACAAATACATACACACACAAGGAAAGCAGACCTCGCGTGAGTCGTCGAGCTCCGTCCAGTTTCGATGAATTATTTTCCAAAGTGGAATAATTTTACCCAGTCTACCGTACTCCGTTGTACGTTGCTCTCGCCGAGCACGTTTTACCCTTTGAAGTACCTTCACTCGACTTCGTTTCCGAAATCCACCAGGCACATCGACAAGACAAATCAATATTCGCCTTGACGGCTCATTTACATGGTACAACTCTATCAATGATAATAATTATGATAATTGTATCTATTATATATTTTAGAAAGTTATGGATTTGTTTGTTATGTTTCTCCCACCCCAGGACATGCGTTACTTCCGGTCGAAAAATGAGATTATCAAACCGGAAGTGATATATTTTCGGTATGACATCATTTCCGGTCGAAAAATAAGATTTTCAAACCGGAAGTGACGTATTTCCGGTATGACGTCTCAACCGGAAGTGACGTTTTTTCCGTCCGACATCACTTCCGGTCAAAAGCGTAAATTTTCAAACCGTAAACGACATATTTCTGGTCAATCTCCGAAAATCAGACTTTTAGGTTCCTAAATTTCATACTTTATAGCGAGGAGCTCGAACTCCCGAGTCGCAACGACCTGTTAGTACATAATAATATTAATAATTACGTATTATTATTATTGTACGATAGATATGTAAATGTGACATCTCGATAACAGTGGTCAATTAAAAAAATTTGCTCTTCCGGAATCGAACCTCTTCTCCCCTGTTCTTCCCTACACTTATTCTGGTATTTCGCCATTGGTGTTGATTTTGTGTGTTGATTCTCTCTCGCGAGCTCGTTCGCCGCGCTAGACCCGGTTCTCCCGGATCGTTCGATAACCCCCGTTACAGGAGGAATCGAAGCGAGAGTTGCAGGAGTATCGAAGACCAGCTTATTCTTCTTCTTCATCTTTATTTTCCTCCTCTTCTCGAACTATAATTCACCACCGGCGCGCGCACCCACAGCGCCAACGTAACTCTTTACCCGAGGTGGAATCTTCTTTGTATCATCTATCTGCGTTGGGAAATTAATCATTGACCTGGACGCGACCTCGTTGCGCGTTACAGCTCAAAAGAGATACTCCGGCCGATGAAGTTCGATTGGAGAGGAAAAAAAAAAAAATGTTTGATCGAAAGAGGGAAGAAATGAAATTAATCCGCGGCGTGCATTAACCTCCGGCGCGATCGATGTATCCTCCAGTTTATGGTCAGTCACGTTTTCGTTATGTGAGGAAAATCGTGCGATACGCTCGAAGATATATCTGGTTGCTCCTCTCAAAGGCGCCAGGCTAGGAACGATTTTTCAGGATTTCATTTCGCGAAAACTAAAAAAAAAAAAGATCACACCAAATAATCAGGTTCTGTGAGTCCGAAGCTCCTCGGCGACGACGTAACTGGCTTAATACGGCCGAGTCTAGAGCGAACGTACGCGCAATTCGAGGCTCGATGTTCTCTTCGCAGCGCTCTCGGAACGATGACGAAACGAGCGAGGGCAGTAAAGTAATAACTTTACGGTAATTGCCGCCAATGCCGCAATTCAACGTTTCACGCTACCGATCACTCCGAGTGCGTACGATCCTGAGTGGCGTGTATTGATGAAAAAAAAAAAGGGGATACAAAAAATAGGAGCTCGTGATCGCGCGTAAACTTTCCTCCAAGTGAAAAGTCCGAAGCCTCGCGTGTCAGGACCGAAACTCAGTAGTGCGAGGATAAGGGGAAAAAATGTATATATATAAAAAAATGAGAATAAAAATCCGAGCGATAATAACGTCATTGCGTTATTTTTTTTCCATCGCACGAACCGCTGCTGCTTACGAACTTTCCGCTCGCGAAGGTTTCCGTGTAATAGAGTAATAACGGATAGTACAATATTTTTTCTGTTTCGCCCGTTCTCTCGATTGAAGTTCACCACCGTGCTTTTTTGCACGATAGCACCGAAAATTTATCGGTGCAATTGGAAACAAGAGAGAAATGAAAATTCCATGAAAAATGAGCAGATAAAAAAAAACTTGAGCACTTTCATTCGAAACGTACTGAGTGTACTTTTTGAACGAAAGCGCTTTGATTGAAATAAATATCTATTTAAATCAAATAAATATTTTACTTAATGTAAATAAACGGTGGCCGTCAAATAGATTATTTTTCTGGATGTAGAGATAAAAAATTTATTAATCGCCGTGGACTTTGGGAAAACATAATTTTCGATTTCCTGGGTAGCTCCTTGTACGCGTTGTTTTAGCATCGGAAACAAGAGAGAAAAAAGAAATTCCATAAAATAAGTAGATTAAAAACAAAAATTAAACGAGGAAAAAATCGGAGCCATAATAACGTCATTGCGTTATTTTTTCCATCGTACGAATCACGGCTGATTACGAACTTACAACTTGCGAAGGTAAATACAGTAATAACGAAAAATACCAAACTATTATTTTTTTTTCTTTTTCGCGTCTTCTCTCAATCGAAGCTCACCTCGGTGCTGTTTTCCACGATAGCAACGAAAATTCCATGAAAAATAAGTAGATAAAAAAAATAAAATTTAAGGGTTTTTGTTCGAAAAGTATTAGAGATAAGAAATTTATTAGTCCCCATAGATTTTTGGGGATCGTAATTTTCGGTCTCCGTAGTTACTTCTTGTACGCGCTCTTTTTGCACGCTTATACCGATATCTTTTCCGTCTCGGACATATATATACATATATACTATATGTATATATAAAAAAAATGTATATATATATATATATATATGTTTGTGACGTTGTGTTATATTCGTACAGCCGGAGCGCGAGCTCGGCCGAGAAGAAAAACGAGGGGAACGAACTCTCGTCCTTCTCGCGGACGTTGTACGGAATCTTTGAGCTCGCTCTCTTACATGCCTCCCTCGTTCCCTCTCCTCTTTTGTCGCGCACCACGCCCGCAACAGGCGCAAACTTTTCTTCGGGATCCGGTCGCGGGAGTTTGGCCGCGGGGTCGAACGAAAATAATGGCTACGTCGCGATGCAGCCTTGTACCTACTATAGTATACCTTCAGCTTGTATACATATAGTATCGAGACTCCACGCCGGGCCCGCATTTTTACTTCGACCTTTTTTAATGCACCATTTTTATTTCATTTTTTTCTCTTGCCTGCCCGACCGTCGATTTTTATTTTACTCCCGTTACCGATAATTTTTCTTATGTCTTTATTTTTATTTTTGTAGAATGGCCGCTCCTCTCGACGTCGCGGTGATCTTTACCAATCATTGTTCAATCATCGTTGTCTATGTTTTATATACATTGTTTTCGTGACGGTTGCATTTTTTTGGAGCGATGTGACTCGACTTTTTTTTGGTTGCTGTAAATAATCGTCGTTGATCATCGAAATCGTGAAGTCGATTATAAATATATAAATCAAGGCCAATAAATTGAAAATAAAAATGAACATGTTTATGGTCTGCCGATTTTTTGCCGATGTCACCGACGAAAATGTATTTTCCGGATCGGTTTATTTTGACGTGATAATTCGTCAAATTACTCCTGTTATGATTTTTCTTTAATCGATCATACATCGCCCTCATGTCGGTTGCATTTTTTGGAGCGTCCTGACTCGTATTGTTTTTTTTTTTACTTGTTGTAAATGATCATCGTTGATTATCAAAATCGTAAAGTCAATTGTACAAATATTAATCGGTAATTAATGAATAAAAAAAAAAAAAAAAAAAATTCTTATGCCTGCGGATTTTTTTGCCGATCTCACCGACGAAAATCTGTTTCTCGATCGGTTTATTTCGCCGTGTTAATAAATAATTATCGAAAAAAAAAACGTCGGTGAAGAGGAGATTCGGAGGCCTTGACCGGTGGCAGTGTCGGCAAAGTAAGCGGACAGCGGTTAAACCGCGAGAGCCGGAGTTCTCCGCGTGACGAAGGTCCGAACCGGCGGTGGTGACTGTCCGACTGTTCTCTTTGGGTCCGAGTCGCGATTGCTGTGTCCAAAGCCGGAGAGCCCGTTCGTCCGAACGCCGATCGGACGATTCGACCGGGTGAAGGATGAGGCGATTGCAAAAAGTTCGCCTCCCAAAACTGGACGACCGGACTGCGGGCCGGAGCCGGCCCGCCGATCGCGACGCAATTAGAAGACTCGTCCAATCAACACGGAGTAATCGAAGGATCGTGTCTCAATCAACGATGACGAATCGCCGCGACCCGATCGTCCTGTTGGAAAAATTTGAACGATAATAAAATACTCGATCGTTCGACAGGTTGGCGATCGACAATTTTTGCCCCGAAGATCGCCCGATGCGCGCGCAGATGGAGCGTCCACTGGTTTGAACGCCGGCTCTCGATCGTATGATTTATGACTCATGATATGTGCTCGTCGCAGAAGTTACCGAGCGCAAACGACATTACCGCGATATAAAGAGAGGGCGCGAGGTGGGGACAGCGGGAAGACGGGTCAAACGGTGTCAACTCCGGTATTTAACAACATGTGTACGGGCACGAGGCAGGAGCTCTTGACTCGTGTCAAGGGCCTCGTCGGGGGCCTAATCGACAGTCGGGTAATGAGTTTATGAGAGACGGAGAGAGAACGGGCGACAGACACCAAACGGCATTTGTTCGCCCCAATCACCGGCAGACTTTTCTGTTATTTATTTGTTTATTTACTTAATTATTTATTTATTTAATTAAAAGAATTTGATTAAAAAACAAAAAATGGTATTTTTGAAAACAGCCTTTACTTTGGTTCCCTATGGAATTGTGAGACATTGGACGAGCCTATCGTGTTCTGCGAAAAAATAAATAAAAAATGGCCAAGCGGTTAAGAGCATAGTCGAGTAATTGAGTACGTGGGAACCGGATGGGATCTATCGTCCTTCTTCAAACCTTTATATATATATATATATAAACTGTACAGGTATATATATACACATCGATCGGACTTAAACGGATGAATCAAGAAGGAATTGAAGCGCAGCAGGATCGGGAGCGTGATTTACAACGTAGTCGAACACGATGTAGGATGTACGCTATCAGTTGGGCATAACACGGAGAGTGCTCGCGGAAGAAAGCCCCTATTCTCGCGCCTTCGTCACGAGGTCAAGTGCGGCATTGAGTATCCCCAATTATTTCATTTAAAAAATAAATCAACATATATTTATATATTTATATATTTATATATTTATATATTTATATATTTATATATTTATATATTTATATATTTATATATTTATATATTTATATATTTATATATTTATATATTTATATATTTATATATTTATATATTTATATATTTATATATTTATATATCTATATATTTATATGTATTTTTTTAGCGCTTCAAAAGTGGCTGGAGGGGGTTGTGCATTCGCTCGGCAGCAATTAGCCAAGATTACTTCGATAAGGGCCTCTTATCGGGTGTTGCAACAGCGGGGCCTAGAGCGAGCGCGGGAGGCCGCGCGTTCGAGGGCGCGCGAAGGTGCATAGCGTCCGAGACCTACTCGAGAGATCGCCAGGATCGATTGGATCGCGCGGGGCTCGCGTAAGGTCACAGACCCGCGATCTGGTTGGCAGACCATGTGTACCGACCCCGTCGACTCTCTCGGTCGAATCGCTCGGCCTCACGACTTCGAACAATACCTTGTATACGCCGGTACATGCATACAGTATCTCACTATCTCTATCTCGTCCGGACACACCAGGCCACTTTTCCCCATTCGTCCTCGCGTTTTACACTCACGGATACGCGGACCGTCCGAGCCCGAGGCTCCAACCGCGCGCTCGTACGCGCGACGTTGCATTTTTTTTTTTTTTTTTGTGCAAATCATCTGCCCCGAGCCGATTGTTGCTGCGGATGTGTAACACGCTGAAAGAGATGTTAAACTACTGACGCGTGATAGCTACCGAGAAGAAAAAAAATGCAAATTTAATTTGCACACCGGTAGCTTCCTATAATTTGCTGCACGGTATCGAGTCGTTTCCCAAAGCGGGCAATGGCGCAAAAATTTAACCACGAAAATACAAGTTTTAAGTTTAAAAGATTTTTTTTTAATTACTGAAATACAAAGATATATTTAATGTTTGTTAGAAATGCTAAATATATAAACAAAAATATTTTTTGCATATCTCTATGTTTTATATACACTTTTTGTTTTCATGAATAGAATATTTAATATTTGAAAATATATTTTCGAATATATGTTTTTTTTTCCATGGGAACTTGACATTAAATTCTATGCAATTTTTGTTTTTAGACAAGTAGTTGTGACGAATTCTAATCATTCCCCAGAACCGGTACTGGCAATGGCAATGGCAGAGGCAGAAAAAGCCAACCACCAAAATACAAGTTTTTAAGGCAATTTTTTTTCTGCTTCGGCAATAAAAATATATTTAAGAAGTATTAAAAAAAAAAAATTTCCTGCGATAATGTATATTTTTTGAACATTACCTCGAGGAAATTCGTTGCATGTAACTCACAAAATATGTATTATATGTAATGTTATTCATGAAAAGAATATTTAAAAATATAAAAATATATTTTCACATATGTTATTTTGCATGGTCAACTTTACACTAAAACCGATATGATTTTTGTTTTTAGGTAAGTAGCTGTTACGAATTCTACTGGAATCACTGAAGCCGTCCCGGTCAATTTTAGCGTGCGAAACGGTAAGCAATTTTTGTCATAATGAATTCAACAACTTTCCAAGAACGTAAAAAAAAGAACGTCCGAAATCGCAATAACAGCAAAGAAATAAGAGAGTAGAGACGTCAGCGGGGCATCAGAGCTTACTTTTACGGTAGCGCCGTCCCGCTCGGAGATTAGACCGCGATAATCGGATTTCCGCGAGGAGAGATGAGGTACGGCGCGGTGTCTTCAAACGCGGGAGCGTTGCCGTCCGAAAGGCGAAGAGGGCGCGCGCCCGCGTAATCCGGAAGGCATACATTATTTCTTCGGTAAGCTGACTCGAAAGGGACAGCGGGGAACAGAGGAAGTGGGAGGAGGGAACACTTTTGTTTCGCGCACAGTCTCGATCGTACGAGTTTCTAACCAACTGGCTAATGCGTCGTCCTCTCGTGGTCGGGGCGTCGTGCAACATTGATTAGATTCTAACTATGGATCATGGACCGGAAACTTTCTAATTCCTGTGTAAATTATGGATCAGTCGAAGCGTATGAATTATAGATAAGTCGTGCTTAAAATTGCGCAAAGGGATAACTGATATAAAATAATTCTTTGAGCGAAAACATTAGAGGATGAGGATGAGAAAAGACTCTTGATTGGGGCAAATTCTCAAACGCACGAGATTCGAACCAAAGTCGCTAATGCGACGTCCTCGCATGCTCAGGGCATCATGCAATATTCATCAGATTCGAACTATGGATGATGGAAGCTTTCTAATTCCTGTGTGAATCATAAATCAGTTGATGACGTATGGAACAAGCTTGAAACGGCGTAAAGGGACGACTGATCTAGATATAAAAAAAATTGTTCTAGAACTCATTCTAGAACTCGAATTGATCTAGAAATAAAAAATTGTTCGACCCGAAAAATATTAATCAAGAAAAAAATGGTTATGGGCAGGAAAGTTAATTTTAAAAAATAGTATACTGGCGTAATTGTAGGAACGGAGGAAGATGAGAAGATTAGATACACTTGACGCGGTATGGACCAAGATTGAAATGGTGCAGAAGGATAACTGAACTAGAAACAAATAAAAATCTTTGACTGAAAATATGAATCGAAAAACAAAATTGTTATCGTCAAGAAAAGAAAGTAAAAAAAAAACAAATTGTATAATGGCAAAATTGAATATTCGAAACCCGTTTCCGTCACTCCGCGAGGACTCGTGTTGGTCGGATTAGCGGAACGGTCGAGGCAACAATTTCCCGGGTCCTGCAGGGAAATAAACGAAGGAAAGTGGATCTTCCCGACCAATTTGTACAGCTGATTGATGCCTCTCGCGTATGCAGCAGGGTCCTCGACTCGAAGCGTTGGAGATGCAAATGCGCCTCCAAGGCCGGCAGATCGCCAAAGAGGTGTGCAGAGCAGGATGAGAGCAGCGAAGCACGGTACACAGAAGCCGGCAAGGTGAAAGAGCCCGAGAGGCCTTGGCGCGATACGAAAGCGTTTCGCCTTGCGCCTCCTCGCTCCCGGCGAACTTGCGGCCGAGGCTCGCACAAAGCGAAAAAGATTAAAATAAAAATTAAAAAAAACAATAAAAAAGTAAATTTGCATGTGTGACTAAGAGCTCAAATTTCCTTGAGGAGAAAGAACTGGGATTGTGTGCTAAACGCGTCTTGCCGCTTCGGCCGATTCCGAAGCCAGCTAAACCGGTGTCAGAGTCAGAAGACCGAGAAAGTATTCATTCCCGACGAGGAGTCTCCGAAGTAATTGACGTCCTGACTGCTTATCGTTGTTTGTCTTTAATGGCCGAGCTTGCTCTCTACCGTCGTTAGAGCGCAATATTCTCGTGGCCACTGGAACGTGATGCATGCGGATGCAGCGTTTATTTTAATGCACCCTGTTTATTCCACTTGCTCGGGCCTGCCGGTAATGTTGCGCCGGACTTCGGGATATTCGAGGCTGCTTCTCGTTATTCCGTATTTACCTCGGCAACGCTGAGGCAAGCTCCTTCGTCCGAACTTCCGACTGAGGTAGGGAAGGCGAGCGCTGCGAATTGTACAGGTTATCCGAAGCCTGAACTTTTAGTAGGTATTTCTAGCTCAATTCGCATGCGACTGATCGCAAGATCGATGTTGATCCTGGAAGATCGAAAAATATTGATCACCGCCAAACTGGCACAAGGACGAAGATAGGAGTGTTCAAATTATTATGGAATTTGGATACGATTACTCGAAAGATCGATATTCATCCTGGAAACTCGATGATAATCGTAGACAATCGATATTGATCCTGGAAAATCGATGTTAATCCTAGAAGATCGATACTGATCCCGGAAGATCGATATTGATTTTGGAAGATGGATATTGATCCTGAAAGATCGACGTAGATCCTGGAAGATTCATGTTGATCCTGGAGGATCGATATTGATCCTGGAGGATCGATATTGGTTTTGGAAGATGGATATTGATCCTGGAATATTGATATTGATCCTGGAAGATTGATATTGATCCTGAAAGAACGATATTGATCCTGAAAGAACGATATTGGTTCTGGAAAATCGATATAGATCCTTGAAAATCGATATTTACCTTGGACGATCAAAATATATTGATCATCGGCAAACTAGCGCAAGGCCGAAGACGAGACGTGTTACAATTTTTTCGAATTTCCGGGTTCAATTCGAAAGGACGATGGTATTCTGGACAAGCATCCGCTTTCTCGTCCGGTACTGGTGCATGCCGAAAGTAGCACCAAGTTAAGGAATTAACGATGCAACACTGGTATTCTAATTGTTTTTCACGGGGCACCGAATCCGTCGGCCTCCGGAGGCATTTCTGCTCTCGCAAGTAGATTCGCAAGTAGTTTCGCTCGAGGGTTTTAATAGTCGGGGTGTTCTCGTTCGATCAGCGCCCGTCACAGAGGGTGCTTCCATTAAGCGGCTCTCCGCTCCGGGTCTCGGGTACGCACGATCACAGCCCATCAGAGATGGGCTAAGTTGAGTAATATGGGAACTTGACGCGACGGGGATGGGCCCGGCCCATCCTGCTAATGTAAAAAAAAAAAACAAATCCTCGCCAGCCAATTCAATAGCGTCGAATGAGAGACAAGAGTAATTCACGAGGTTATTACGCGGTGCGGTATGCACGCAAGACACAATCGTGCGTCCAGCGGAGGAACGAAGAGGAGCGCCCGAACGGAAAGTAATCTCGCCGATGAAGCTATTGGGCATCGTTAACTCACTCCGTTCACTAATTCCAAATTGCTATAAACGTACACGCGTGTCCTCGTCAACTTCTTCCGTGGAGCAACGAACTCAACGAGTCAACTTGTTTGCCAATTTATTCATCCGCGAAGATTCCCACATGGAAAAAAAAGTATACAAATTACCCGGCAACCGAATTGTTGTTTATTACGACAATGATTCGTTCACTTTTCTGAATATATATGAATCTTTTCAGATTTTTAAATTTTCTTTGAATTTTGTATTTTTCCACACATTTTTTCCATATAAAAAAAAATCGAAGCAATTTTTAAAATCCGAAAAAATTTATACGTATTTAGAAAAATGAGCGAATCGTTTTCATAAAAAAAAACGTTGGTTTTCCGGGAAATTTGTTCACCAATTTTTTTTTTTTCATCAATTTGTACAAACGTTTTCGAATGATTACTATGCATGAATTTGTTCAGATTTTTATACCATCAAGAAATATTATCGGTTCTAATACCCCGAGAGCTTAAAAATTATCGGGTATTTCCCGATTGTTTCGTTGCGTAGCAACGAGCGAGATAAGTTTTGCTTAAAAAAATCCCGAGCGCGCAGCGCGAGGGATTTTTGAGCAAAACTTATCTCGATCGATGCTACGCAGGGAAACAAGAGGGAAATACCCGATTAATTTTTAAGCTTGAGGGGTATTCGGCTGATTATTTTTTCAACCTCAATTTCGACCAATGAGATTGTGGTATTTAACATTTTCCTGACAAGGTTTGACTTCTTGCTCTTCTCTGTATTAGCCGGGACATTCTGTTTGATTTTTTTAGAGATGCTCTCTAGAGATTCATCACCAAATCGCTTTCTTCGCTCACTCATGTCCATGCTCGTGAATAGCAATTTGACGTTTAATCATTCGCATAGGTTACAAGTGACAGAAAAATTAATGTTTATCGCCTAGCAACCTAGCCGGAAAATTTTCGAAAAATTATCGATATAATTTAGACCTAGTTGTACCACGTGATGTCAAATACCGCGCTCTCATTGGTCGAAATTGGGGTTGAAAAAATAATCAATTTTATCTCATTTTTCTCGGTCGAAATGAACACCAAGCTACAGAACTACCTTAAGTATTTAAAAAAAATGTTATATTTCAAATATATTTTTCAGATATACTTTCCTTGGGCGCGGTTCGTCCCGCGCGACGAAAGTTTCATCATCGTTTTCCTGTCACGACCCATTAACGAACGAAAAATCTAAATCAGATCCGACAGTCTCCAAATAAAACGTACCCGAAGTTTCCATTCCTCGCCTAAATTAATATCGCCCGGAGAGAAGTATATTTTCGCGTTCCTTGTCAAAAAACTTCGCGTATGAAGGTTACCGTGAAAATTCCGTCCCCGCGCATGCATATTTTCCCGTGAGATCCGAAAACCCTACTCTCTGTCCGCCCGCACCCGCCCGCCGTATCCCGAGCCCGATGTAATATTAACCTTCGTCCCGAGGTGATCCGAGGAAGAGAGTATCCTCTCGCCGAGGGCCAATCTAAAACAGTCTATATACATTCATGAATATTGAAGAACCAACGTGATCCGTTTCACGTCCGCTCCGGCCTCCCCGCGACCTGGCAACGCGCCCTTTCCCGTCCTCCCCGAGGGGTCTTCAGGGCGACAGAGCAGTCCTGAAAACGAAACCCTCTCGCACTATCCACTGAGAGTCGTACTGTTTATACGCATATCTACTGGAGTTTCCCTGCGGTGTTACGCTGGACGCGAGATCTGAGAAAATGTGAAATGCCACATAAAGTCACGTCAGACACTCCTATGTAGATTTGATCCGTTCGGGATTTAAGTATTGGAAATCCAAATTTGACACTTATAATCGTATCTAGAAACATTGTTTGATGCAAAGAAAAAAAAAGTTATATAAGGTTCAGGCCTAAAGGTTCACGCCGGGAATGGAGCAAACATACATGAGCGCTTGAGTCAACCGAATATGGTTGGCTCAATGCCGATTTAGGTGGCTCAACCACCGAGAGGTTGAGTTAACGACATAAGCGTGGTTCAACCTCTCGGTGAGGTTACGGCGGAACTCACCGCCCGATGGTGAACTTGATGGTGAACTTGAACCAATCGACCTCATTGAGGTTGAATCAACCTCAATTTGAATCAATCAACCTCACTGAGGTTGGCTCAACCTCGATGAGATCTATTGATTTCAGTTCACCATGAGTTTCGCCGTATTTAACCTCACCGAGAGGTTGAGCCAAGCTTATATCGTTAATTCAACCTCCTGGTGGTTAAGTCACCTAAATCTTCATTGAGCCAACGATATTTGTTTGGATCAAGCTCTCACGTGTGTTCGCTTTATCCCCGATTTTTCTCTCAGTGTACAAGACAGATGATATCGTGTTCGGAAATTCGTACAAGCGTTATTACTACATACGCGACCCAATAATCGGTCACTCCGCAGAAGTTACGTTAGCCAGCTTTCTATGTTATCTTCAGTATTGTTTCGCGGACATATAATTTTTTCATTGATTTAATTAATAACTGTCAAATAAATTATTTTAATCAGTATGAACAAGTTCAGTTCGTACATTAGAATTCTCGAGATCTATTATTATTGTCCGAAACGATGGCATTAAAAAAATTGTTATCTTTTTGTAATTAATGTCTTTTGGACACTGGAAACTATCAACTTGACATTGGTTTCAGTTATCTTCACAAAAAAATGTGTACTCGACCAATAACCGCAGCACTGGTCTGGTGTGTCATTCTCACCGCGGAATTCGAAGCCACTCGTTGCTCCGCGCATGATCGCCATTCGAAACGGCATTTTATTACCGGTGCGAAGGGTCCGATGTTACCATGGAGTTCACGCTCCATCCTCCACTCGCAGTCCATCGTTACGGCACGTAGGTACGCGGTGGAGAGACGTCGTGCAAACGACGTGCACCATCGCCACGCAATACTCTACGGAAACCCCGTGCGGCGTATTCAGCGTGTTCATGACCCGCGAGAAACACAATTCCACCGCCATTACGAACGGGGGTTCAAAGGTCTCTAAATCATATTTTATGCAACGTTACTCGCTCAATAGAGCCAATGGTCGTAAACGTTGGCGCGATGCCGTTTCACCGGGGGGCCTAGATTATCGCGTTGCCACTATACTTCCGAGGTGCTTCGGTCGGAAGTCTTTACTGCCCTTTTTTTTCGAGAGTCGATTGGGCGAAAGGGCAGAGACGGTCAAGAAATAGGCGAGGCTGAGGCGATACGTCCGGTTCGGGGTTGCTACCGGGGTAAAGATGGCTGGATTTGCGTAAAAGTTTTAAATAGATAGATAAATATCTTTATTAGTTCCCAGAATAAATCGCCCAAGAACTTTAGCATACAAAGCGCAGCAGAATGGTGTGTTTAAGCGTGAGGTCGAGTACAGTGCGGCTGTATCAGTACAAATAAGCTGAACGTGTACATAAGCAGGTGTAGAATGCGAACCACCATTTAACTTTTTTTAGGTGAGTCGTTTCACTCGGTTAAAAATTGCATTTGCGTAAAGACTTTAAGTAGATGAAAAAAAAAATATTTTTCTAAAGTCTCAGGATAAATCCCTTAACGACTCTTGCACACAAGGCGAAGCGGACAGGTGTTTATAAGCGTGAGGTGGAGTACAGTGCGGCTGTATGTGTACAAATAAGCTAAACGTACCCATAAACGTTATCAGAATACGACGCACAGTTCATAGCCATTTCATCCGCCAACAATTGCACCTGCCAATTTAACAATTTTTCCTCGGATTACGAATTCCTTCTTCCATCCTTCTACCGTCCTTTTCCTTCCGAAGCCTCGACCTCGATTGTCACCTTGGAAACGGCTGCCACGGAAATCCACACCGTACCATTTTCCCGGGATGCAATTGCGGCAATTTGCACGGCTGAATTTCGTTGTGTCTCTTGTCGCGAGGCTGAAAAGTCGACGGTAATTTATATCATCGTCGTAACGCAGAACGTATGTGGTAACCAGGGGGATGTTTGCTGTGTACAACCCCTCCGGGGCTTTACGTAATTTCCCACATTACTATTATTACATTTACCCGGCATTCACGGCGAGAGAGAGAATCGCCTCGAGGCTTCGTGTGTGCTTGCATTCCACACGTGTGCGCGCACACACACACACACACACACACACACACGAGCTCCTTCCTCCCTCGCGCTGCATTCAACCCGTGATGAAATTATCCTTCTGACTGGCAGAGAAAATTCGTGGGAGTATTGGAATTGCTTGTATCAGATAAGTACGTAGGTGTGTTCGCACGGTGGACGTTAATTATATTTATTTTTTTATATCGAGAAATATGTATATAGATATACGCTCGTACATGTGTGTATATGAATAATCGACTGACATGTTTATAAGAGAGAAAATTTTCATGAGAAAATCCGACTAACCGAACGGAAAGATTTCGCTATTGTATCGCAGAGAGACCGAGAGATTGCTCATTCGCACATTAATTCGACTCGTGTCTCTCTCGTTACGAGGCACTGCCTACGCGACAATTTGCGGCGCGAGTTGACGGAGCGGCGAGCGGGACGGAGTGAATGCAACGATAAATATCTGATATTAGCAACTCAATAATAATTCACGAACATCAAAGCGAACAATCGCCATGAGATTATTGAAAAACTCTGCCGCAGAGGCCGATTGGTAATTACACGCGCTCTTATTGTTAATAACTGTAAAAAAGGTTGTAAATTTAAGGTACCCGAGTGGAAGTTTTTGTGGAAAATGTGGTACATTTAATTTCATGTACAATTGTGGTGAAAAAATGATATAATTTTTCATTGAAATTAAAGTACTTTTATAGGAAAGTTAAAGTACACGATTTAAAGTAAGGTGTTTCCGATGCCTTGAAAATATCGAACATTGATTTTTTATTACAATTGTACATGAAATTTAATACACCAGTTTATGCATAAAAACTTGCATTACACTGTAAAAAAAAAATGATCTACTGTACCCGACGGAAAGTTTTTGTCCAAAAACTGGTACATTAAATTTAATGCATAATTGTGATTCAAAATGAATATACTTTATCATTTAAGTTAAAGTAAATGATTAAAAATAAAGTATTTCCGACGATTTTAATACACTGAACATTGATTTTTCATCACAATTATATATGAACTGTAACATATCACTTTTTGCACAAAAACTTCCAGTCCGGTACATTAAATTTCATAACACTTTGTTTTACAGTCTCTATGTTGAATAATAATTGATTTTTTACATTTGTGCGAAATAATTTTTTTTTTTCGAAAACCAATTTTCATGCCGTTCTGAAAATTTGTGTGGAGCTCGAATAGTGTTGAGTCCTCGTGCATCAGCCTCCCCGTCGCTTGTGCAAGTTCCCCAGTTATAGTTAGGACGGAGAGAGAGACGAGGCGCGCGGCATTCCAGATGTCAGGCTGAAATTTGTTCCGATAAAATTTTAACCGGCCGTTGGACGATAGTCACGCTTTGGAGCGAGCCAGAAGGCGATAAGGCAAGGTCGGTAACCGACCCTCGTTCAATCGTGCCGAGACACCTCCTCCGCCCCGACCAGCCGCCCGCCGTCCAGCCGCGTCTGTGCAGTCACTGGCCTTACCTACTGCCTCCTCGTCCAGAATCGCCCGGTGAGCGTTCGATATATATATATATTTTTTCTCTCCGCCGCTTTCCCCGCGCACCCGTGCGCGCTCTTTCCGCTTCGTTCCAGCAAGATATGTCTATATATACATACATATTTTTCTGCCAAGGTAACAGGTCGCGAACGCAGCCGCTAAAATATAAATACTTCGTGGAGTGGATGATATTTGCAAAAAAAAAAGGCATCTCTGAGTGGTTTTGCCGATGTGTGCCCGGATTTGTTGCACACGTTGCATTATCTCCGTGCTTGCAGCCTAAACATCGCACGGTCGACCGGGCAAATCAATCAATTGACGGGAGACATTTTTATTTATTTATTTATTTATTTATTTATTTATTTATTTATTTATTTATTTATTTATTTATTTATTTTTGATTCCTCGGAGGAAGCTTCGTTATGGTGAAAAAAAACGTTTTCTTGATTTTAATGAAAACGCGTTCAGAATATTCCAAAAGATCGAAAAATCACATTTAGAAAAACTGTCCGTACGTATGTGTGGATGTGTGAATTGGTCGCGAAAATTCAAACCGCTATAACTCGAGAACGTCTCGACCGATCAAGCTGAAATTCCACAGACAGCATGTGTGGTTTATAGTCAATATTTCTGCAAGATTTCATCCACAAAAGTTCAGTTGTTTTTTTGTACGCAATTTTTAATTTCTTCGAAAATGTCTGTAGGCACTTTAGCGCTCGCAATTTTTTAGCTACCGGGCTAAAAACGGGTACACATATCGGATATGACCACCCGACGAGCCCATTAAAATTTCAGGAAGATCGATCGAACCGTTTAAATTTTATGTCATTTTGTATTTTTTTAATTCCATGCAAGTTTCTTTTCGAGACGAATGATGTTGTTTTTTTTTTAAAGGAAACTCCGAACTTTCAAAGACGAAACGATTTCCGACGATAGCTTCGGGCACGGATACACACCGTGGTAAATATTCTATACACACACGCACACGCGTGCATGCGTGGTTCGGCTGGATGTAATACCGAGTGTGTATATTGCGAGGTAGTCACGTAGCGTCAATATTAGACGAGGATCTTAATCCGTGAGATACATGATGAAAACTCGCTTTCGGTCTCGCGCTCGCGCTCCTACGCGATCTTTCCATTTTCCGTGTTTACACCAACACAATATGTCCAAACATAAACGAAGTGCCGGCGGGATTGTGGATACACGTACCGCAATGGTGAGGGAATGAAAATTAAAAAAAAAAAATCATAAAATTACGAATCACACGAATCGGCCGAAGAATAAAATTTGAGCCCAAATAGCTGCGAAGCCACATTTGACCTATATAGATAGATGGAGGTTTTATTGATACTGTCATAAATTCCCTAAGAAAAAATACGTCGAAATACGTCCCAGTTCATTTATAAGAAAAGATAAAAAATGTCAAAAAAGTGCGAGGCTACTCCGCCGGCAAAATTTGTCGACACGCGTCTCAGGATAGTTGAGAAGATGGAAAAGAAAATCGTAAAATTGATAAGTCCGCGAGGTGCGATTCGGCTAAAGAATTAAATTTAGGTCCCAAATCGCAGCGAAGCGACATTCGACCGAAGGTCGAACCGCTTCCGCGGAAGGAACTTCCGGAAACGGACTCCACGCGACTCACGCGAGGGTCGACCCAATTTCGTTCCGGCAAAGTTCCGATGGGCCCGGTCAATCTTGGGCCAACCCCGAGACCGAAAGAGGAAACCAGCCACGAGGGCGGAAAACGGCCCGGCGACCTTCCGTCACCTTTCGCCACCCCTGCCGTCCGAGTTCGAGCACATTCTCGCTAACGCGTCTGCGAACTCTCCGCTGACGAACAAGTCGAGCCAAGGTGCCGATGCGAAAGCCTCGACGCGTCCTGCGAATGTGCGAACGAAAGGCCAAAGACGCTCGATGGTCCCAGGAATTTCGTGCTCATAGAGAGAGCCGGGATGAGAACGGCGTTCCGGGCACGTACGTGAACTGAGTTCCAAGCTTGCGCTCACCCGATTCCTATTTGTGCCCAGCAGGATTATTGAATTTGCGGACGCTGAAAAGATTCCGCTTTCGCAATTCCTTCCGCACTGTTCCCTCCTGTTTCGTTCGACTTTGCCGTGATCCCTTTGCGAGAAGGCTTTCGTTACCGAAAGACTTCTCGACGGTGCTTCGAAGGACGCTTCGGAAAGTTGGCATCGCAGTCTTTTTTATTTTTTATTTGATAAGGAGCAAGGTTACAAACTTAAGGGCCGAGTCCCCCTTTTTTGGCGCATTTTCACGTCTGCGTCAGGATTTTTTTAAAGAAATGTTTTGTTTTTATTGCAATGAAACTGAACGAATATTTTTATTGATATTGTTAGATGGTGCAGGTTCTTTTTTGTCACACAGTGTTGAATCCTTAAGGTGAGGCAGAACTGCTGCTTTATGACCTGGACGACGATCGCGACTATAAATATCTGATAAAAGATATTCTGCATTATCTATTAATATCAATAAAAATATTCACTCAGTTTCATTGCAATGAACACACAAATTATCTTTAAAAAAATCTTTAAAAAATTCCTGACAATACACCCGAAGATGCCAGAAAAAGACGACCCTATCCTTAAAATACCTCACTGTTAAAAATGTCTGTATGTAAATTCATAAAATGTATACGAAGTTTTATACAGTATATGAAATTCCATTGACACGTATGTAAGAATATTGCGTTACTGGTAGATTAAAGACAATATTATTTGTATAATATTTGATAAAAATAACATAACTTTCCTATACGGCTGTCTTAATTTTCAATGCCATCGCTGGTAATTTTAATATACAGGTATTTAAGATTAAATTATAAAAATTAAAATACGACGTACATGAATTCTAATTTCATATACCTAGGTTACATATTTCATATAAATTTGTATATTAAACGTCCTGTAAATTTCATACCATTTTGAACAGGGAACAAGTGTGATAACGACCTTTAAGATTTTTACAAATTTCTCATCTGTCTCAACACGCGCCGGTCCAGCCAAACGCTTCGGTCCACCTCGCCGAAGGGCGGAGGGGGAAGTAACATAAGCAACCCTCAAGCAGGGTGGTCTCGTCGTACTTTCGGCTCTTAATAAATGCCCGCACAGTGCAGATAATAAACTTGTTTTCATTCCGCATCCTCCGTCGCTGGCGAGGGTCGTCGGCGGAGGATGCTTTGCTCGGTCGACCTCGCGCAGAAACTTCTCTTTCCCTCGATCGGTACGGACGAGAAATTCGACTAATGCGGATGCCAGCGGACCAAGAGGAAATTACGAGCTGGCTATGTGTCTGTCTGTGTGTCTTCGGGCCAGAACCGATGGACGACCGAGGCCGGATCGTCCGCTTCTGCCGACGGTCGTGATTCAACCGTGGCCTCATAAAAATTCCGAAGGTTTCGTAAATACCCTATCGTGAAGGGGGAGGGGGAGGGCGAACGCCAAGTGTCTCGCTCGAGATATTCCCACCGAGAGACGAGAAATCCATTGCGTCGTCTCCGTCGTTTCCGAAGCGTCGATATATTTCCGGCTTCCTTTCCTCCTCGGTTCGGAGTGCACGCATCAGTCACCGACGCACACGTTTGCACGCACGGTTGAGCGCCAAAAATTGACAGGCATGGATTTCGGGATGTTTGGGTGGGAAAAAAAAAACAGAAAAATATGAGTGTAATGAAAACGACGCCGAACGGGGCAGTATGAGAAATAGATTCGAGATTCTTTTCGGAGTTTCTCTAGCTGTCCCTCGGCAGCTGCGCAATGGTGCGAGAAAAATCTCGCGCGTCGCTATTCATCGTACCGGCAACATCGCGAGGCTTTCGAAATGTGTTTTGTAAATTGTGAACACCGAAAATAATATTTTTTCTCGTCTCTAGTGCGGATGACGAGGGGGCTTTAATGACCGTGGAAAATTTTTTCGAGACTTAGGATCGACGCCTCCGGATGACTGGGTGGAGAAAAAATGTTTACAATAATTTTTTAATAAAGCTTTTTTTTTGTGTATCCTCTAAAAATGTTTAATACGGCATACACATTTTTGCCACATTTGGTCATATTTTTTTGTAGAAAATTTTATGATTTTTGTATTACTTTTTTTTCACAACTTAAAAATGAGAAATTCCTGGTTTTGACTTGCAGAAATTTCGGTTTTCGCATATCGTTCCTGGGAATTTCAGTGATTATCGTTCATTTTTATACTTTCCGTGTGCGAAACGAGAGATTCGTTTCGAATGGAGGAAAAAAGAAGATTGTTTCATTACAAATTCATTGCAGATTTCCGTGTTATATACCTAAAAAAATCCGTTGTTTTTCCATCACTTTTTTCACAAAATGAAAATGAGAAATTCTTATTTTTGCGCCATGGTGCTCATCGTTCATTTTTATACTTTCCGTGTGCGAAACGAGAGATTCATCTCGATTGACTTCCCGAAGTCGGTATTGGAGGAATAAAGAAAATTGTTTCATTCCCAATTTATTGCGGATTTCCGTGTTATACCTACCACTCGAGTCTCTCCTCGTGCGTGCGAGCCCTCGTCCTTCCGTGTATCCCTTCTTCGTGTCTCCGGTGGGGGGAAAAGTGGCGGATGTAAGCCAGAAATTCCATATTGATTGCTATACGATTTCGCTGGCTCCAGGAAAAGGGGATTGCCGCTCGATCGATTCGGGAGCTTTGTCCGGTACACGGAGTGTCGTCCGCGGCACGGTGGTCAATCTCCTCCAGTCCCGGACAACCCGCACGAGCGAGATCGAAGTACCGAAATAATATCGTCTACCGGCATTGACGGTTATTACCGACGATTTGTCTCGTTCCGTGGCTCTTCCGTCTTCCCCTCTAACCACCTCACCGCGCGACCGATATTGACCGCGACGAAACACGCCACCGGGCATGGAATGGAATAATTATAGTTATCGCCGCTATAAATCGTTTATCCGTTTCGATGAACGACAGAGCGCTACCAATGCGGAAATTTTATTGATACGAAAGTCGGTAAAACTACGCCCGGTCGCTATTTCCGTTCGAAATTCGAATTTTCACAACCGACCGCTCGTCGAGTCAAGCTTCAACCGCTGAACGATCAAATTTTACCGGATAACTCTTTAATTGTTAGTGGCGTCATATATGCTCGAAATCAATGGTATGGATGCCAGTGACGTCTAGATCGCTTGATCGCTTGATTGCTTGATTGGTCGAATTGTTCGTTCGCTTAATCGGTCGATCGTTTGAACGCCCAGTCATTTAATCATTAGATCTTTTGGTCATTCGATCGTTATATCATTTGATCATTCGATCGTTTGATCGCCCGGTCATTCAATCGTTAGATCGTTTAGTTATTCGAACGTTAGATCGTTTGGTCATTAGATCATTTGGTCATTCGATAGATAGATGGTTTGGTCATTATTAGATCGTTAGATCGTGTCGTCATGAGATCGTTAGATCGTGTGGTCATTAGATCGTTAGATCGTGTAGTCATTAGATCGCTCGATCGTTTGGACATTACATCGCTTGATCGTTTAGTCTTTACATCGCTCGATCATTTGGTCATTCGATCGCTCGGTCGTTTGGTCATTCGATCGCTTGAGCTTTCGATCGCTCAAGGTTTCGATCGCTACAGTTTTCGATCACTCAACCAATACCGGGAAAGTCGATTTCGTGACTAAACTATACATACAAATAAATAAACAAAATAAAGAAGTATCGATCGGACGGCCGGCGAATACAATAGCGCTGATGGCCAAAGCTTTCATCTGGGCTTTTATTTTCACCCGATTTTTGCGATTAGAGCAAGACGGGGGGACAATCGGGCTTTCACTCTCTCCGAGAGAGAACGCGGTGTCATTAACGCTTGGTCCATTAAAAGCTATCGGGGCCATTAATGTGTCGAAATATTTTATGCTCAACGACCGGGGCGTCTACGATGGGCCTACGGCTTTGTGAATGCGCGCTCTCTTCGCGGTGTGTACGCGCTGCCATCAACGGGCGCAACCCTAACTCACCGGGAGGAGTTTCTTCGTTCGAGCTTTACTGGCCAAAAACAAGGAAACACATCGTTCCCTCGTTCCCGGATTCAACTCCGTTCGGTCCCTCACGGAAAATATCTCGGAAGCGCGAGAGCTATCCCATTATCCGACTTACGTAGTCACCCTCTCGTCGCCGAAAGTTGTTGGGTAAAGTTTCGAGCTGGTCGGATGCAGCGATGGAACGAGCGAAGGAACGATATAACATGGTAAGCGAGGACGGCGAGATTCTCTCATCCAGCTGGATTATCGATGGATTAACTCGAAAAGCTCGGGACAAAAGGACAGTCGAAGCGAGATAGAGTCAAAGGAGAAGGACGAAGCTGAGAAAAAAGAAGACAAAAATATTTTTTTTGCATTCTAGTAAAGTGTTTTGGGAGCACTTTGTCTCTTCTGGTCTGAAATTTAAATGGGTGGGTCGCAAGAGTTAGGTTTCTTCCAGATCTCTTAAGCTTTACAATGCTTCGTTGGAACTTTCCATTTTTTAAAATAAAAATTAGTACATCCCAACCCCGAGCCCTTTGACCCTAGTAGATGCGCCACACCTGTGCATCTTTCTAGCATGATCAAGCCACAAAGTTCTTACTCTCAGAGTTCTTACTCTCAGAGTTCTTACTCTCAGAGTTCTTACTCTCAGAGTTCTTACTCTCAGAGTTCTTACTCTCAGAGTTCTTACTCTCAGAGTTCTTACTCTCAGAGTTCTTACTCTCAGAGTTCTTACTCTCAGAGTTCTTACTCTCAGAGTTCTTACAGTTCTTTTGTCCCTTGAAAATTCGACTCCACAAAATACCACATCGTCAGTGTTGTTCTCGCGACCGAGACAATCTCAATAACAGCGGGTTAATTCGTCGAGAAGTCGCGGCAAGAAAATTTATAGCCGCGCGGGCGCAGGTGCGCTCGTTACCGGCCGTCCTTATCCGTCGCCCGAGGAGGGAAAACAACCGTAGCTTCGGGTATGAAGTAGGACATAAAGTTTTCAGAACGGGTCATGAATAAACTACCTCCACTGCAGATAGTTCATTACCGCTCCGCCCCTCCCTCAGTACATACACTTTTCCCTAAGTAAAAGTCTTCCCTTAATCTCCCTTCATTCGAAGAAATTAAGTATGCATCGCCGGCGTTGAATTATTAATGTTCGCGCACTCTCCCGTTCCTCGCTAGCCCCGAGGAGCCATCGCGAACCGCTGCCGAACGCGGAATCCCCCAGGGTATCGTGCTCTCGCAGGACGGAGTCGGTAGGGTGCGACGAACGATTCGACCGAGCAATTTGTACCTATTCTATTTTGCACCCAGAAAAAAAAACCCGTCCAAGCAAAGCAAAAAGAAAACAGCCCGAAGACAACGACCCAAAATCCGTCATACAATCATCGTCTTATTCCCTTAATTTCCCTGGGCCCAAGAAAACAGAGCTCGTGTTTGGCCAAACTAACGCGAAAATTCGGTAGGACGCGCCGTAACCGGCGATCCCTGAGTACGTGCCCTGTTGGTCGTGTCCATCGAGCACCGAACAGAAAATCATGAAAACAATGAAGCCCGCTCGAGTGGCTTCGAGTCCCGATGGGAAAAGACCGGGCTGTAATTGCTTCTTCGTGATCGACTCACGTCCGGCGATGTTTTCGCAGAACCCTTCCGTTTCCTCCCCGTCTGCGATCGGGATCTAATTAACGAATTGCATTAGTGCATTAGCGCGAGGGTGCAGACGGGGCGGACGGCGTGGCGGATCATGCGGAGGAGCCGCGCTCGGGAGTGGATCAAAGCAAACATCATGTTCGACCTCCCGCCCCACGACGGGGCTCGCCGCTCGGCCGGGTACGAGAGGGCGACCGGAAGTGCATACTTGCACAGGGCGAAGGAACACAAACGGCGGCTATTGCGCCTCGTAGGTGTACAAAAGCCGCGGCCGGAGGCGATACACCGCGAGAAACGCGGCTGTGGAGAAGGAGCGGATGGAAAGTCGAGTCAGCGGCTCCGATCGGGGTTCTGCGTGTGTTCGCACGCCGGATTCGCCGGCCAGCCGACGATATTTGTTTAGGCCGGCAATCGGCTTGGTTCATTGTAATCCGCCGGCAGCGAGGCGGGTGAAAGGGACCTTAAGAGAAAGAGGCGAAAAAAGAAACTCCGAGGTTGTGCATCGACATCCGAGGAAAACCGCCCGGGGCGGTCTGGAGCTTTCCATTTCCTCCCCGAAGGCCATCGAGACGATGTCTCGAGACTTTATTTCCTCGCCCGGCGAAGACGGTACAGCGCGAGACGATGCTCCGAAGGGCCGGATATCGAGGAAGCTGTCCGTGGAGGGAAGGAGCGACAATCGTCCGGGTGTGTGCTCGACAAAAATCCGTGTTGAAAAGTATTTGCGGCGGTCTCGAATTGCATTTGGATCTTCGGGGACGATAAAGTCACGGGTGGCGATCGGTTTCTCAAATCTGCAAATTCTCACCCTACGTCGGTGAGTTTTCAATTATTTTCGGCGAGATAGCCGCGCGGCGAGGATGTGCATGCGATCGACGAAGCAATCTCTGCTCGAGACGTGCAGCGCCGAATTTTCGCTGAATCTTCGGGACGAGAGGAAATGACGCGGCTGCGATCTCTGCGGCTATGGGAGAGGACGAAAGTTCAGCGAAATCGCTGGATTCGTCAGAGGATCCGAGTGGCGAAGATCGTCGTCTTCGAGACTCGCAGACGGAGAGACGGAAAGGCGTCGGAGCCAGAGATTTGACGCTTGGACGGACACGAAGAGCGAGGAAAATTGGTCTTCCGTTTCGTCCGGAGTCGGTCGACTGGACTGGGCTGGTCTAGGTTGTTTTTCCCTGACTTCGCGAGGGCGAAGCCGAGGAACGGCTTCAACGGCGACGAGAAACAGCGCCATCGACGCCGACCGATCTCCTCAAGATCCGTGTCTCGATGCCGGAAACAAATGAAAATAAATATCTGCCGGTGGAGTACGAAAGTTTGGAAGTTACTTGCGAAAGGGGGATCGCGCGAGTCGCGATAGGGTGGTCCGAGGAAGAACGCGGCGGAGGACGGGGGAGAATGCTGGCGGTGATGGTGCTGAGGAAAATAGGGCTGTTTCAGTGGGCGGATAGGGTCAGTAACATCGCCTCATGCATCACTGGAAACGGACGGAGGAGTCCGAGACGCTCACTTTTCGCTCGATATTTCCACCCTCCTTCACTCCGGCCTATGACTCCCTCCAGGTTCGGTGGTGCTGCTGCTTTCGGTCTGCGTAGTTCCCTCGATACCTCCGGATTCCGGGGCGAGTCGCGTATTCGAAGTAAGCTTGACTTGGATCCTCACTCTGCAGAGAAGCGTCGCTGTCGTCCAATCAGCCAGCCACAACTTTAACCACCCATATCTAACTTCGCCGATCTATTGCTCCTGAAAACGTCACTTGCAGATTGAAAATCCCAGTTTTCGACCTGAAGTGACTTCATATGGTAAAACGTAATTTCCGCTCGAAAAGTAAGATTTCCAAAGAGGAAGTGACGTATTTTCGGTATGACGTCACTTCCGGTCGAAAATTAGTACGATTCCAGAGAGAGTCGTATATTGGAAGTAAACTTGGCTTGGATTTTCAGTTTGTAAGTCCACCGTCACCTTGGTTCAGTCATTCAAGCACTCTCCTTTAACCATCTGTACCAGTGGTTCTTAACCTTGGGGCTCCATAGGTGGTCCCTCGTGTATTTTGGGCGTTCACGGCACCCAGGTTAAGAACCGCTGATCTATACCGAACGCTGTCGATATAATCCGTCCTGAAAACGTCACTTGCAGATTGAAAGTCTCAGTATTTGGCCAGAAGCGAAGTCATAGGGAAAAACGTAATTTGCGGTCGAAAAATGAGATTTTCAAACCGGGTGTGGCGTTTTCTCAGTATAACGTTACTTCCGGTCGACAAATGTGTACAATTCTAGGGCGAGTCGCGTATTCAATGTAAGCCTGGCTTGGATCCTCACTTCGTAGGTGTTCCATGTCTGCCATTCAGTCAGTCAGGCAATCTACTTAACCGGCTATACCGAACGCCGCCGATGTAATCGCTCCAGAAGATGGTGCCGGACCACTCTGATCGAAAACTCCGGAGCGTCATTGAATCTTGTGAAAATTGTATGAGTATCTTGGGTTCCTCGTGCCTCAGCACTTCGCTCGAAGGATTCGCAATTCTGCCGAACCTTTCAAGCCTCGGTATAATAATCTTCTCCTGAATTTGGATATTCCGTCCGGTGGAAGATCAAGGCTCTCTCAGTATGCATCGACTATCCGACACAAGATGAACTCCGGACGGGCGTCTGAGCGATCCCTTTCAACGAAGCTGATCGAACGTCTATGCCATCAGCTTTTTCACCGAACCCCCGCGATCCTTGGGGTGATTATATACATATATATATTTGCCCGAGTCGGAGTGAGGGAAATCGTGATTGAATCTAAATGGAATGACCCACGCGATCGGTCATTGACTTCTTCCTCTCGACTTTCACAGCCCCGAACAAGAGAGCACCTCAGTAACAATTCGTCTACTCAGACGCGATTAACAATCGTTTTTAGTCTATCGAACGATCATCGGACTGAAGAATCTAGCACCGAATAAAAATTATCATCTGTTCATGATAGCGCCTTCGCACCATATTCGCACTAATTTTTTCGACCGGAAGTTACGTCATACTGAAAATACGTCACTTGCGGTTTGAAAATCTTATTTAAAAAAAATGAGATTTTAATCACGAGCTAGAAAAATAAGATTTTCAAACCGGAGGTGACGTTTTTCCGTATGAAGGCACTTCCGATCGAAAACTGACATTTTCAAACTTGTGACTTCACAATGAAATGTTTCAAATTATTATGCGCGACATCACTTCGTGTTTATGAGTGAAATTTTCAAACCGGAAGTGACGTCACAGAGACATTTTTCACTTTTCCTCTGCCAAGTAGTTGCGCAATGGTAGTTTGTCAGGTCCGAAAGCCGCGACTTCGCGTCATTCCAACGCGACTGAAAACTCTCTCGACTAGTCGCGATCGTCGTCATCTGGCGGTTGACGGGAAAGCTTTCAGCGGCGGCGACGAGTCGTTGGTAAACTGAAAGGTGTGCAAGAGACACGTCCGCGCATCGTCTCGCCATGTGCCATGTCGACGCAGCGTGAACCGCAACATTTACCGCGCGACTCGATGCCGCACGTGCTACGAGCTTCTAATCGGTAGCTCAGGGGTTTCCGTCGGCTCTCAACAGCCACACGGATCATCGCCTGCCGTTATACTTTCTCCTCGTACTTCTCAGTCGACACTTTGGTGCTGTTTTTTTTCTTCTTGTTCCTAGGCTCGTCTAGCGCGCCGTCCAGGCCTATCGCTGGAGCAACGCTGTCGAGGCTACTCAGCATCCATTTAGATAGGCGCTTAGGCGTTGATTGCCGAGACCGTGGATGCGTCGAGACGATGATGGTTTATGCATTTTTTACACTCGCGTCGCTGCACACGACGTTGACGCCAGTGGAATTCTAATCGTTAATGCACTTTGGGATTCTGAGCTACCGAAGGCAAATCTAAAAAATCCTCGAGGTAACATTAATAATTATAGAATAGAATAGAATAGAATGTTCATTGCTTACGTAGAGTCAGCGAGGTCTGTGGCAAGAGGTTAACACAAGCTTTTCATATCACAGAGTACAAAATTCGTAAAAATGTACAATATATCAATTAAATAGTCGATCGCTTCTTATTCATTAATGGAGAAAGCTCTCAACGTGAGGCTTTTGTTTTCACATAATTGCAGGTAGTTTTGAGGGTTTGAACATTTTCAGAAGCTAGACATAACTTTTATATCTTATAAGAAGTATGTATATCTATATCTTCTAAATGGGTTATAAAGTGGAGAGTTGCAAAGGAAGTGCACTACCTTTTCTTCTTCCAACAGGTTACAGTTTTTACAAGATCGATGTGGATTTAGTTTTCCCACGCATTTCGCAAACGCGATCCGGCAGTAATACTGATTGGCCAGTCTCAATTGCGCTGAAACTCTTTTCAAGGGGAGGGGAAGCCTGAGCGTTAAGTACTTCTCTGGCGCGGGTCTGAGCGCCCTTTGCACACTCAATTGGCACGATGTTGATAAAGTTAGTCTATCCAGGTCTTCCTCCCTCAAAGTTAATTCGTACGAAGCGTTGACGCCAGTGGAACTCTAATCGTTAATGTGCTTTGAGATTCTGCGCCCAGAAAAATAATTTATTAGACGGCAACTGTTTATTTAGAATAAGTAAAATATTTATTTGATTTAAGTAACTATTTACTTAATTTAAATAAATATATATTTAATCAAATTAATATTTTGCTTTATCTAAATAAACGGCGGCCGTCAAATAAATTATATTTCCGGGTGTGAGCTACCGAAGGCAAATCTAAAAAATTCTCGGAGCAACATAAATAAATATATAACTGAATAATTAAATGAACAAGTAAATAAATAAATGAGCTATTCGGAGGGTGCGTATTTCGGTCGGCTCTCTCCAAGCAAGATTTCGCGCCGAGGCGATTACGAGGACTATATTGCATTCTCGTCCATCATCCGTCCCTCCCGATTTCTTCCGGTCGCCGGAGCGGTCTCTCGCGAGGAGCGAAACAATCGTAAGAGCGAAGCGCTGCCGCCCTCCGGGGTCGTAAAGCATGGAACGCTTGGAATGGACTCGGCGCTGATCTCTCGAGCAAAAGAGGAAGCCGAGCCGGAGCTCGACGAGATGGGAAGTGGAGAGCGAGAGGGATATCGATGCGCGTGGTACCCACGAGGATTGCAGGGTCAGGGGGTTGTGGAACCCGGCCCCCCTCTCCGTGGAACGAGAAAGGAGCAACCTGGAAGCGCACCACACCGCTGTACAGAATCCACCGTACACCGGCGTGTTGGACGTTATTGCGGAGGGAGAGACAAAAAAAAAACCGACGAACCACTTACGAGCGATATCCCGACTTTTTACGAGGGACACTTTTCTCTCTCGAAAATATTTGTGTCTGAAAATATTTTACGGCCCGTTTGCGGGAGGGGGGCCCACCGATCAACGACGGGAAGCGGCAAACGCCGGAAGCCTGAGAACCTTCGGGAAACGAAAACAATATAGGTGACCGGGGTCAAACGTGACATCGATTGATTTATGTCGAGAACTCGATTGGATTTTTTTTTTGCATCGGCATACATCGGGCAATTAATTTTTGGCGTCGCTTATAGGGTCACACGGATATAGGGCGGAAATTTGAGAACTTTCGGGAACAAAAACAATATAGTTGACCTGGGTCAAACGCGACATCGATGACGATCGATTTTTATCGGAAACTCGATTGAATTTTTTGTCCATCGAGATACATCGGACAATTAATTTTTGCCGTCGTGCACAGGTTCACTCGGACATGGGGCGGTATCCGGTGGGAGACCGTGGCGAATTGCAACACACCGATCAATTTATTTCCTCCTCCGAGCGAGTCTTGTTGCATTTCGCCCCGGTCGTCCACAGCACCCGACGCTCTACAACCGTGCCTCGGTATTTATGGACCGATGGTCTATATCGGTGTATTATTATCGCGCGCGGTATGTGTATTTTCGTCGGACGAATTTACAGTGTTGAGAGCGTATATTTCTCAGTGGCGCGGTTTTACGCGCGAGATGTAAAACGCTTTATCGCGTGTAAAACGGCCTCCGCCTAAGCGCTTGTAGCTTATATATAGTGTGTATATATGTATTATATGTATGTATATAGGCACAACACGCGCTGCTTTTCGCGAGGGTGAACGAGAGAGCGAGAAGGGCTTAGTTCGCGATCGAGATGGGTTCGAGGGAGATCGCAATTGAGGGTGGCGACGGAGAGAGTGAAAGCGCACCCCTGTGCCAAAATTTCGGGGAAGGGTTGCTCCACTCGCCGATCGATAGACGGTTGTTCAAGGACATTTCGGCGTGCAGAGGGGGCCGGGAGAGCGAGAGGGAGAGTCTCGTGTCTGCTCTTTGGATGTGGTCTCTGGCGCGTGTGTGTGCGTGTGTGTGCTGTGCGCTGCGTGTGCGAGCTTCTACTCTTCTATCCTCGTAATCCGGCACCCTAGTGCGTAGCTTGCATTCACGAACCCATTTCGCGATGCCCGGAGCCCCTGGACCTCTGCTGCCTCGATTTTAAAGTGGAACTTTCCATACAACTCGACCGTTAATGCTCGTTCGTTTGGAATACTCGAGCGTTTCGATAAGATACTTATTTAATAATAAATAATAAATAATAAATAATAAATAATAAATAATAAATAATAAATAATAAATAATAAATAATAAATAATAAATAATAAATAATAAATAATAAATAATAAATAATAAATAATAAATAATAAATAATAAATAATAAATAATAAATAATAAATAATAAATAATAAATAATAAATAATAAATAATAAATAATAAATAATAAATAATAAATAATAAATAATTTTCGGAGGCTCTCCGGTGTGATTTAAGCATCGTCTTTTCCAGTTACATCTGCACGGATAGTTTTTATGCGCCTTATGCGAATTATTTTTTGTTCTGGGGCTACCTGCACTGTACTATTTTGGTTGATGGGATTCCCTATCAACTTGTAATTGCGTTTAGCCCGTTTTTATTAAATAAAAATAAAAAATTAATTATTATTATTAATAATAATAACAAAAATAATAATAATACTAATAATGATAGAAGTAAGTGTACGGAGATGCGGTGGTGAGAGAGCGAGTGGAAACGATAAAGGATGTACCGCGATAGAATAAGGAAAATTTGTAGAACGAATGTAAATAAGAAAGGTAAGAAGAATAGGAAAAGGTGTCAATGTAACCCCAAGGTAAAACACTAAATAAATACATACAATAGTAATAACCATAGCAATGAAGTTACATCCCTAAGAGTTCATTCGACACATTTGTCAGAAGAGTTGAATGAGTGCCGGAGTAAAAGGATTGAATCGCAGGACCGGGCATGTACCATTCGATTCCACTTATGCTCGAGCCCGACCAATTCGATCCACCGGAGTCCGTCGAAGGATTGCGTCTCCTCTCCGGTCCTTTTCATTCTCCGCAGACGGTTCCGAAAGTCCGTCCGAGGCTCGAATGTCCGCGATCTATCAAACCCAAAGTCCCGTCGTTTGTCGAAGCGCGCCTTCGGTCCGAGGCCGAACCGACGCCCCGATGAAGAGTGAGCTCGAGCAACGGTAGGACTCCGATCGGAGGGATGGATCGCTTGATCGCTCATACTTATCCGATACTCGTCAACAGCACTCGTGCAAAGCGCGGATTCCTCGAGCAGCGATACACACCCTCGACGAACGCGACCCGTGAATCCGATGGGCCGACTTTGCACAGAACCGAACGATCCGAGCCAGGGCACGTTCGCCCTACAACTCCATCTCAATCTCATCCGCAACCACTCTCGCCGGCTGTCTCCATGTGTCTGCATCCGTTCACCTCCGGGCTCTCGCCATTTCAATGGCGGACTTAACGAACCGCCCCAGGAAACTTTGCAATTCACACACGCGACTGCCACTCGGAGCTCCCGAGTACCTTCGAGGATGCTTTTACTGCCAGCTGAGACTACCCGGAACAGACCCGCCGGTGGTAACAGTTGTCGTCATGTCGTTCATGCCGTGTCGGATTTTCCTTCTCGCGTTCCTTCCCTCCGTCCTTTCTCGCCACTATTCGCCGCTTCTGTTCTCCGCGCCCGTGCTGGAAATCCAGCCTCGAAGACACAAATGAACCCGTCTGGAATGATCCAGTCGAGGCCGGGTGTTCCTGAGGTCGAAGATTCATATTGTTTTTCTCCGTTTTTATCTTTCCTTGGTCCAGGGTGGAAAATAGGACCACCCGGTCCTGTTTTTCGTCATATTCCTCATGCCGAGTCGGATCTTTCTTCTCGTCACTCTTTGCCACTTCTATTCTCCACGCCCGTGTTGGAAATCCGGCCTCGAAGACACAAATGAACCTGTTTGGAATGATTTAGTCAAGTACATGAGTTCCTGAAGCCCAAGATTACTATTGCTTTTCTCCCTATTTATCTTCTCTTGATCCAGGATGGAAAACAGGACGACCCGGTCTTGTTTTTCGTCATATCGCTCATGATGAGTCAGATTTTCCTTGATGCCTTCTTTCCCTCCGTCCTTCCTCGTCACTCTTCGCCGCTTCTGTTCTCCACACCCGTGTTGGAAATCCGGCTTCAAAGACACAAATGAACCTGTATGAATTGACCCAGTCGAGTCCGGGTGTTCCTGAGGTCCGAAGACTCCTATTGCTTTTCTCCCTTTTTATGTTCTCTTGGTCCAGGGCGGAGGGACCATGAAAAAAAGAAACAGGACGACAACCAACTCCGGTGGGCGTGCCGACCTTTTCTTCCTCTGCCTCGTGCATCATTCCCTTTCAGGAGCTCGACGACTAAGTCTCACTCTTTAAAGTTTCCATTCCTCCCGACCAGCGGGGATATTGAGAGACCTCCCCGATTCCGGATACTTCATACGTGTTTGCTATACTCGTCGTTCCAGCCGTGCGACACTGAGGCCGACAACTTCCCTTTCAAGCGCGGCGGGGCAAGGGAAGGTGTTCGACTTTCACGATAACGGATTGATTGATTTCGAAGTTTTTTTTGGGGGATGCGCGTTATCAAGTCGAAATGGACGCTTCGCACGGATAATGGATGTGTCTCGAGACACGCGCACGGGGACGCGTGTATTTTGAAGTCCGTCAAGCGGACGCACCGTGACGTAAATTTCCGGATTAGTTTCGAGTCGTTAGGCCAGATTCTTATCTTTCAAAGTGTCGCACGTGCTGGAAGTTCAAGGAGCGAGTTTTGAACACGCCAACGATTCTTTCAATCTCACGTTCCTCATGTGTTTCTGAGGATTCAAAATGAGTTTTCTTTTTTCTTTTGCGGAATACTTGGCACTTGCAGCTTGGTGAGAAAGTTGGAAGTAGATCTTAACTAGCTACTTGCATAGAACGCTGTAAACTGCAAAGTGTAAGTTCAATGTACTGGGCTGGAAGTTTTTATGCACAAACTGGTACATTAAATTTATTATATTAATTCTTGCATGAAGACTTCCGGTCCGGTATATTAAGTGGTATACGAACTTTTTTCACAGCGTAGCGGTGACTACTTTAAAGTGGGATTTTACTTCTGGGACAATAGTCGTCACATACAAGTAAATATCCGAATGTGAGAATGAAATGTCTTGAATCCCTTGACAAAGCCAGATTCGCATCTATCAAAGTGGCGCACGTGCGTAAAGCTCAAGGAGCGAGTTTCCCGCGCGCTGCCTCGAACACGCCAGCGACCCATTCATTCTCGCGTTCAGCGCGAGTTTTTGACGCTTTAATAGGACATTATACTATTAGGGCGGAAAGTGCGTAATTTCCAGCGAATGCGAGGTTTGCTGCGCTCGGGCAGCGCTCCGTCCCGCGTGGCATGCGATATTTTTTTCCCACTATGCTAAAACGTCGCCGTATTTTTACGCCTGCAGCGAAGGTGAAAAGTTGCCGACTCTTGACGAGCGGGCGGAAAAGTTTTGCTTTTCCTCCCACTAAATTATTTTTCCTCGTGCCAAATCACTTTTCCTCCCGCTTGTCAAGAATCGGTCACTTTCCACGCCCGTTCTAGGCACAAAAGACGACCTTTTTACCGTAGTCGGGAATCAAATTATTTTCCTTTTATAGAATAGGTGCCACGTCGCATATGCGTGACTTCCTTTCGAAGAAATAAAAATGAAATGTCAGCTCGTTGAGAAGGTTGAAAGTGGATTGCACAGCTAACCACTTGGACAGTCGAGGTGACCACTTCGAAGTGGGTTTTCACTACCGGGACAATAATGCTACCTACTTAAAAGCGAGTGTTCGTCATCAAGGCTATAACGGTAAACTATAGCAGTCTCACTTGCTGGTAAATACCTAAAGGTGAGAATATAGTGCCTTGACTCCGTTAATAGAAACTCGTACGCCGCTTTCTCTTCGTTACAATAATTCAATAATTTTCAATCGATAGAAACGACTATCTTATCAGCCGAATCGGTGTCGCGCCATTTCCGTAAGTAGTATATTTTCCCACCCTCTGACACAAGCCAACGATGAGAAAAGAACACGTGCCGCTAATATTATCCTACCAGTGACAGTAAGGTCACGAGCTCGAGCCTCCCGACGAGCTTGCGACGGGCTTGGTCCGCTTGTGACCAAAAGAAAGTACGGATTTAGACGATTTCTTAGACCCAGATCTGCACATATGCCGAGCACGGGGCACGTTATTTCTGGTAGCGGGAACGCGTGTTCCTCTCGTTCGCGCGAGAGCACCGGCATCCGGTCACCGGTTTCAGAACTGCAAAGTCTGCTGCATCCGCAGCCTCCGAGACTCCCAGCATCGGGCGTACGCAGACAATCGCATGCACACCGTACCGCGCCGCCCCGCAAGCCTTTAATAACTCACACAAAATAATGGACGTCTGAGCCATAGAGCGAGAGCATTCGAACTCCACTCGAGTTTCAAAAAGTCCCTCCGAAGCGCACGTACCGTCGAGAGAGAGCAAGCCTTGCGGACTACTCGCGCACAGCCAAACGAAATAGGGTACAATTAAACGTAATAACGAATCGACGTAATAGCTTTACGCGTACGTGAATCCTGCGGGTGAATGAGTGTGCGTGTACTTACGAACTCCCTCGTGGCTCAATGCTTTTCGCTTATAATGCGTACAGAGCTCTCCACTCGGCTCGAGAAGGCGAATGCACGACGAGGCCTGAATCTGCGCCGTATGCATGTTGGGAGTTGCAGTTATCGGTTGGAGTGCAGAAAACTATGGGAACGACATCGGTGGTTGTCGTTTGGTGGGCATTTTTTTGGAGCGTCAATCGGCGTTTAACCTGAGAAAGCGCCTGGCCAGACTTTGACCAAAAGGAAAGTGTCCCGGATGGAAAGTAAATAAGTTTGCACCACTATCACCCTTAAATTGTTCTTGTCATTTATGTGGAAAGTCCAGCATCGTCTATAGTAATTGACTGAGCTAAAGCTTTTCGCTTATGATGCGAAAGCAGGATGCCTGAATTCGTACCGTCTTACAGTTATCGGTTGAAGTGCAGGAATGTAGTGTAAACATTCTATAATTGTACAAAAAGACGCAGAGTCATTTGCATATAACTTTCTCATTTACTAAAATTTTGCGCATGCTCTGATCCGAGAGCCAAAATCGTTTAACGAAGTTTCTCATAGCGAAAGCTAAGCGCAAAATTGTAATAAATAAGTAAGCCATGCGCAAACTACTTTGCACCTCTTATTTTAGAGCCTACATAACGCTCAGCGCTACGAACCTAATTGCGAAAACAACTTGGAAAGGCTGCTTGCGAAATACTTGAAGTACAAAAAGTACTTGATGCTTCAACTATTTGTCCACACATTGGCAGGAGCGTTTCGCGGCGAGCCCAGCACCGGTCGCCGTCTTCTCCCCCGCGGCAATTTTCCGAGGGATTCCTACGTATATGGCACGACCGTGATATTACCCACGTGCGACTGACCACCTCCCGGCTAAAGCACCTCCGCACAGCCCACGCCCGGACGAGTCCCTTTTCGCCTAATTGCGAAAACGACACACAACCCGTCCATCCCCTTCCATCCATCGGGAAAGGCCGGTTCCCCTCGTGTGTGCGCGCACGTGTCCGCACATGTGTACATACGCATCCTACACACGTATCGTGCGAGCCACCGCCGAGAATCCACCGTTTATATACGTACAAACGTCGTCGGTGGAAGCAGGAAGCAGAAGAATGAGAGAGGAAAAAAAAGGGAAGAAAACGAGCTGCGCTCCGCGCCAGCTTCGCGGGGCTCTCGCGATACATCGGCGACGAGGCCAAACGAACTGCTCGCGCTTCTGTTGCCTGCACAGAAGGCCACCGCACCCGCGCGCGGCTCATTTGATCTCGAGCAGCGGCAACGGCAGCAGCACAAGTTCCTCGCCGGTCGCTCCTATCGAGAATCGAGAATCGCTCTTACGTTGCCGGGCCGAGCCGAGAAACGTCCCGACACAGAGATACACACTCGAAAAGCCGGGTGTACGCGTCCGCTGGCGTTCTTTGGACTCGCCGTTTCGTTTGAAAGTATATTTTCAGCGGGATTGATCTTGCGACGCTCGACGAAACTGGTCGAAAAGGAAAAAGGAGAGAGAAGCCTTTTTTTTTTAAAGCAGTTACACTTTAGCACGCACTCTCATAGCGCGCGCCCCGTTCCGATTTTCTTCTTTCTGCACCGGATGTCGGCCCGCGGAACGGAAATTTATGCGTATCGTTTCGCGAGCGGGTATGAGGATATTTGGGCGTTTGGTAAGAGGGCACGAATTTGTCGGAGGAGAGGCGAAAAAGATCTGGCGAAGCGAAGGAGAAGAATTGGGGGAGAATCGCCGTCATTGGAACACTCAAGAAATAGCGTTCGAGACAATCGGTAAATAACTTTCCTGCGTGTTCGGAGTGAGATCCGTTAGCGCGATCGATTTCTGTCGTCATTGGACCACTCTAACGGACGGATTGTCCTGGATTCACAAATCGGCTACTCGGAACTTCGAGGTGTTGTCTTTCGGGTCTGCCGGTTTGAGTTACATTTCGTTTGGGAGTTGTTTTTCGATGTCTCAAGTGATTTCTAACACACCGCACTGCGATCAATCGTCACTTTGCTATGAAACGTCTTAAAATATTTATGTATGTTAGCATTACCTGATCTATCTTTTCACAATCATTAAAGGCAGGTTCTTCCCTCTGTTTTCCTGTAATTTCCCTCGTTACTTTCGATCCTGTAGACACGACAATAATTAACGAAGCCTAGGCTAGCCATTCAAAACTGAATAGATACATTTATAGATATTAGTGAAGACTATTACAGCGCAAAATGCAAATGCTAGGCAATTTTTCATTTCGCTTCATAATCCATTCATGAAAAACCTAAAAATATTGGGAAGCGGAAGGTTTGCGCTAACGAGCTACATCTCATTTTGAAGGGTAACAATCACTCTTTAAAACGGGCAAAGGTCCATTGCCGCAGGTATAATTCTCGCCGAGATATTGGCGTTTGAACGGGTCCAATGAAGACCATTCTTCTTAGCTCAAACGTCCGAAGTAAGAACTTTGGATGCCCTTGCCTTTTCCGCCTATTTATTTTACAGAAATCTTATATATGAATCTATTCCGATATATCAAATAAAGCTCAATCCACCACACCATGAACCATCGTCGCAATGCTGGGAAACTTCGTTTCCCAGCATGGTCCATTAGCAAAAGAAAAGTCAAAAATCTCGGTAATCAGAAAGTTCACGTCAACGAGCCACATCTTATTTTTGAAGACTAACGATGACTCTTTGAAACGAACCAATGTCCATTGCCGCATAATTCTCGGCGAAATATTGTAGTTTGAATAGGTCTAACGACAACGATTCTTAGCTCAAACGGCCGAAGTAAGAACTTTGGATGCCCTGGCTTTTTCCGCCTATTTATTCAGTCAAAATTTTATGTACGAATCTATTCCGATATTGCGAAAGAAGCGCGATCCACAGCACCGCAATTCCCCGTCACATTGCTGAGAAACGAAAGTGGTCCGTTTATTCAACTGGTTAAACCTCGCGGGAGTACCCCTACGCGGGGTTGGAAAAGCGTTAACTCTTCTACGATCGTAGGATCTCGGGACGTTTAGTTCGCCGATGGAGAGGTCGACGATTGCAAGAAACAAACGAAAGTGGAGCGTCGGTGGTTTGCTTGGACAAGAAACGTCGAACCGTAGGATAATAAATACTTGTATCGCATAACGACGACGATGATACGGAGAGCAACGGCAATGAAAACGTTTCGTCTGTAATGAGCGAGAGCCAGCGGGCAGTAAAATAGTTTCCTGCCGATATTGCCGTACAGGAGAAGCACCGAGTCGCCTCGGGGAACAGCTGAGGGCCCGGCCAAATGACCCGGACGCCGATAAAACGAATTCGTCTCGACTGCTGTTAGGGAGCGGGCAGTACCGAGTGGAAATTGCGAAGCCGATCTGGATCTCTACAAAGTACGTTGGCGGCAGCATAAGTACTGTAAACTCGAGTCAGCTTCAGATATCGGGGAATATGTTGATGATGATGATGATCCATATTTTTCGAGATCTCGTTTCCATTCAATTCGCCTTGAGGTGATTCGCCGTTGATTGCAGTTTCTTTATCGACTGCGGTATTTCAGATGTTTTAAACGACGGATGTGAAACTTTGAATGTTCGGTCGTTTCGCGGATGACTCATGAAACTACGTACGCCGAACATAGACATCTGGCTGAAATCCAAGGAACTTTCCATTATTATACAAAGTCTGTCACATGCCAATACTCCAAAGTCGGCTGCATCCCAACACAACATAGTCTGTTATATCCCAGTACTACATAGTCTCTTAGATCGCAATACTACGAAGTCTGGTGCATCCTACTATTACAAACTCTGTCATAAGCCAATACTCCCAAGTCAGTTACATCCCAATATACTACATAGTCTGTTACATCCCAATACCACATAGTTTGTTATATCTCAATACTTCATAGTCTTACATCCTAATTCTACATAGTCTGTGACATCCCAATTCTTCATAGTCTGTTACATCCCAAAACTTCATAGTCTGTTACCACAACCACACAGTTTGTTATATCCCAATACTTCATAGTCTATTACATCCTAATACTACATAGTCTGTTACATCCTAATATCACATAGTTTGTAGCTGTTATAAGTGCTGCAAACTCGAGTCGGCTTCAGCTAATTTTATTGGGAAATATATTGACGATTACGATGCATATTTTTCGAGATACCGATAAGATTTAATTCGCCTTGAGAGCGATTCGCCGTTGATTAGAGTTTCTTTACCGACCACGTTTTTTCGGATTATACACGTCGGTTCTGAAACTCTGAATCTTACGTCGCTTCGTGGATCACTCATGAAACTACGTACGTTCGAGCATACACTTCTGGCTGAGAACCGAGGGACTCTCAATTATTTTTCTCCGTCGTAAAATTCTTCCGACAGAAAATGTACCATGGAGAATGTAATCTTGTTAGTTCAATTTTTGTTGGTTCTTTTATATTCTTTGGATTTCAACATCGAGATTTTCTCGTGCATGTGTAATTTTCTTTTTCTTCCGGTCTGACGAATTATACGATCCGCGCCCCCGGGCCAGCGCGATTCACGCGCCGAATGTGCCAGGGGCGTTTTCTCGTAAAACCTCGCGCAAGTTCGCGAAAGTGAGCGCTTTCTTTACGATCAAAGCTGCCAACGCTCGCTGTGTCTGGGCTTCATGCCGCGCAGTACGCTATAATATGGAAGACTTCACCCCGGAAGTACGCTGACGTAGAAAATAATTGAATGATCGTGGCTATGCAGCGGAGGATTTGCTGCGCGGACATATAAACTATGCTCCCGTAGCGCGGTATGAGAAAATCGTTTTTATTTCTTCCTCTTTTTATTGACTTGGATAAAAGGCCCAGCACAAGAATTATTGCCAATAACGCGTCCGCGTTGCCCCTTGGCCATGTGCGCTGGATGGTGCAGGTCGACCACTAAATCTGATGAAAAAAAATTCCGTGGCGTTTCATCGATTATGGTCTTATCGTTTCGCCGGTCAGAAAGCCACTCGCGCCTTCGCGGGACTTCATCTTACCAGAAATCCCGAAAGAAAAACATGACCGGAAGTAGCGACAGACGAATAGCAAATAAAATTGGTCCCCTGTGAATCAACGTCGCTTCTCCGTTTATTCATTATCTTATATTTTTCGGTTCGATTCGACAAAATCGAATAAAAAAAAATTCCCTGAAATTTCCCCGATTCTGCACTCGTTGTTTCGCTCTTCAGAAAGCCACTCGACATTCGCGGAGCTCCATCTTATACTCATAAACGTAATCAATGAATCAACCTCGCTTCCCCATTCGTTAATTGTTTTATATTTGTCGCCTCATCCCAGGTGGGCCGGATCCGGCTGGCGTCTACATCCCACCGCTGGCACCAGACCGCACCGACTCCGGGAGTCTGGCCAGTCCCCTGCCAGTACCGAGACGTAACAGCCATCCAGACTGAACCCTACCTGGGATACTTCTTCCATCGCATTATCCTCGTGAACGTTTCTCCGTTGCTTTTTCTACTTGCACTTCTGTGACTTCTGCCACAGCTTATTTTTCCTCCTCCTCCACCTCGTCCTCATCCTCTTCCTCTCCTCCTTCGTAATTATAGCTCCACGGCCCGACGAACATTTGCTTCATCACATTCGCTATAATCTTCTAATGCTCAGCAATATCTCGGCGCCCGGGCGATTTGACCGTTCGGTCACGTATCCTCCTCCCTCGTGTGTTTCTCCTCGGGGTCGAATGCCAAGAGAACTGAGAATACAGTAAATTCTCGCGTTAACGCACGGTAAAAGGAGAAGCTGTGAAACGCTGCCGCATTAATTCTCGCCGTGTTACGTACGTACTTGTGTACTGGGACTTGCCCGGCTACATACGTACCTATTTCCCTCTATTCCTGCTCCTGTCCCGCTGCCGTTGCCGGCGCTCTCTCGACGGAGCTTATTAGATAACGTTATTTACGGTTTCTGTAATACCAGCGCGCGAGAGCGCCTCGCGAATCCCCGGCATAACGCCAGCCCGGGTATGCGCGTCTACTTCCTGGCTCGTTCATAATTGACTCGTCCGCGTTTTCCGCTCCTCACCTCTCCCTTTTACGTACAAAATATACATACATTACTTGTATATACAACCGAGTCACTAATATACCTCACTCCCTCGACAATTTCCTTTCCAAAACTCGTTTCCTCGACTATTCACAAGCCATGAGCTTCGCGTGCCTTTATCCGTAAACTCGGCTGTACGCGATAAGAACTTCGCCACCAATTAGTTTCGGTTTACTGTATATCCGAGCTGGGCAGTTCTTAGAGTTCCCACCTTCAAGTACTCAAGTACTTTTTAGTACTTGGAGTACTTATTAGTACTTTTAAGTACTTGAAGTACTCATTAGTACTTTTAAGTAGTTGAAGTGCTTATTGGTACTTTTAAGTACTTGAAGTACTTGAAGTACCAAGGTATTTTTATTTTACGAAAAAGTGCATTAAGTTTCAGGTAATGTACGTAATGTTATCAAATTTCAGGTTCCAGGACATTAAAATGGCAAAATCGGGCGGCATCGATGAGGCAAAATGTATTGTCCTAAAATTATTCTTATAAAATGATATTGTAAAATTGCGGTTGTTAAAACTGCAATTTTCCAATAATTTTGGGACGTCCTATTTTATCCCGTCGATGCATGCCGATCTTCTGTTCCGTTTTGCCCTGCTCTTCGCTGCTTTGCCCAGCTCTATATTTTTTACGTTCACTCCACCGAGTCAGGTTTCGTCGATCGATGGTCGTTTTGCTGTCGAATGTCGAACGCCTCACACTCGGTACAGCGAGTGCGGACAGTGCGATCGACGGGGTGCCACTTTCTCGGCGAAGGACTAAAAACGGGGTGGTCGATGAAGAGAACGGCAAAGCGGGAGGGGGGAAAGGACGTGTCGGAATATTCATAAGATCCCCCCCGATTTACAAAACAGTTTACAGTAAATTTGTTTCTTCCTGCTCCCGAGGGCCCGTGTGCGTCGGTCGTGTCGGCGGTACCGCGGTTACCCCCGAGGACGACGAGGAGGGCCCGGAGCGTTGCATCGCGATAGCCACGAGCTCGGCGGAGTCAGGCATGCGATATCGGGACTTGCGCTTCGCAGCACACAGAGCCAAACCGCTCGGAAAATTTTTAAAATATTGACTGCCATGCCCTCCGGGCTCCGACGGCCTTCGCCACCTTCCCCTCTTCGTCGTCGGTCGTCGTCGTCGTCGTCGTCGGTTCTTTCCTGTTCCCGAATATCTTTCTTTCGAAGTCTGCGATCCGACCTTTAAGGAAGTCGAGTCGACGAAATCAGATTTCTGCGGTCTTTACCAATTTTGTCACCCCCATTCAACTTGCCGGATTCATCGGAGTGCTCTGCGGACTCATCTGGAATCCGGTGTCGCTGATGTCGCGCCAATTAACCGGCAGACCGAGCCGGGAGGAATGGATGTGTCGCGCTGGAAAGCTTTCCGGCGGCGATGAAGTTCACAGAGTTAATAAAAGCTGAGCTAGGATGGTGAAACCTCACTTTGGCTCGTTGTGCGAAACGGCGATGAATCCATCGCCGCGGGGTCGCCGAAGGGTCGAAGGGAATCGTCGGTGGAGCCTCGCCAGGGGGAGTCACGGAAGCATATGGGATCGATTGGTGTAAACTCGTACGGAAGCTCGATGCAGAACTGCTCTTGGGAGGGAGCGGACCGAGAGGTTTGCAGTGTGTAATCCTCCGAAGGGAAGTGTCCTCGTAGTCGTTGAAAGACTGTCTTCCACTGTCCAGGATGCGATGATAATGGGTAGTCAGAGTCGTCGGAGGATTACCTATTAACCTTCGCTGCTCCTTCCACCGACCCGTTCTCGCCGTCGCTTATCCGCCGTTGGAGTGCGGAGAAGTCTCTGCAAGGGCCGCGGCGACCGGAACGTGCCACGGAATTCGTGGCACGTTCTGCAGATACGGTACGACAGAAAAAGCCACCTTCCCGGGTCTCTCAGGCTGCGAGAGGCTAGAACACACGCCTTAACGAGTTTCGGATAGCACTTAGCACAGTGAGCGCTTAAGACGGCGAAAGAGCTTGGAAGGAGTGGAAGGCGAGAGGAGAGAACATTTTAATCTGTGTTCTCTCGGACTACGTACGGAGTCTAAAGCCAACTCCAGCTCGAGGCTCCCGCCGGATCGTGAGGCAGGTTCTCTGCGAAGCTCTCCAATGAATTCGCAAAGGGATAAAGGGGGTCTTTGGATACGTTCTTTGAACGTGTGCCAAAAGGAGTCTCGGCGAGGTACGGCTGAGCCGTCGGGATCTGGACTAAATGAATCATTTGGGCCACCAACGCGGCATCGGGCAAATAGAGCCGATCGGCAAATCCTACGACCACTTTCTGAGTGGTCCTAGGAAAGACGTCATCCCTCGATCAGGTTGGGAGACGGAATTTATCGTGGGCAACTGACAATGAATGAACGGCGATGATCCTGATGGAGATTCGGAGAAGTTCACTTTCCAATTGGAAAACAATTTTGACTGACGATCAAGAGATCTCGGTCAAACCTGCTCCCAAACAGATATCGAACAACGATCTACCCGTTCTTTGCGAGACCTTCCAATGAATTCGCAAAGGGATAAAGGGGTATTTGGATATGTTATTTGAACGTGTGCCAAAAGGAACCTCAGCGAAATACCGTTCAGCCGTCGGGAGCTGGATCAAATGAATCCTTTGGGCCACCAAAGCGGGATCGGTCAAATAGACTTGATCCGAAAATCCTAGGACCCCTTCCTGAGCGGTCCTAGGAAAGAAACCGTCATCCCTTGATCAGGTTGGGAGACGGAATTTATCTTTGGCAACTGACAATGAATGAACGGCGATGATCCTGATGGAGATGCGGAGAAGTTCACTTTCCAATTGGAAATCAATTTTGACTGACGATCAAGAGACTTAGGTCAAATCCGCTCCCGAACAGATATACAAGCACAATCTACCGGTTCCCTGCGAGACCTTCCAATGAATTCGCAAAGAGATAAAGGTGTATTTGGATTTAGGGGGATTTGTATATGTGCCAAAAGGAACCTGAGCAAGGTACCCAGCCATCGGAATCTGGACCAAATAAATCATTCGGCTTACCAACGCGAGATCGAGCAAATGGACCTGTCCGGCAAATCCTAGGACCACTTCCCGACTGGTCCTGGCTAAGAAAACGTCATCCCTTGATCAGGTTCGGAGACGGAATTTATCCCGATCGACATTCGGAGAATTCACATTCCAATTGGAAATCAATTTTGAGTGACGGTCAATAGACCTCGGTCACATTCTCTCCCGAATAGACATCTAACAACAATCTACCGAGTGAAAAATTGCAAACTCGATCCAACTCAAGGAGGAAAACGTTCCCGACAGCGTATAAATTCCTGCTTCCACGGAATCGCCCCGGCGAATCTCAATGATCGGCCAAAGACACTTTGAATTCTATTCGAGCATAAGGCTCACCAGCGTAGTGAATGAATCGGGGAAAGAAACCGAGGAAGAGCTCTCGGTGGAGACCACCAGGATCAAGGTGTTTTATTTTGTAATGCAAAGTACGGCACGGCGGGTCTCGGTGTTGCGCGAGCCTATCGTCAAACGGTCTGCACGTTGCATCGGCATTGCACACATACCGATATACAAACAGGGGGGCGGGAGGAAAAGAGGGCTCTGCGTCGACGACGAATGCAACTGGAAGGTCTTCCTCCGCAGAAATGTACAAGTATACTCTTACAACTCCAATCTATAGCGCACGCCCGTGCGGCGAAGGTTAGTTGGGTAATTCCTGTGTGCACGCGATCGGAAATCAACGACAAGCCTGCACACTGTACATAAATATAGATATACACATACACGTATACGGCATGCATAAAGTAAAGCGAGAGACTACTTGGCGAGCTCGAGCGTTCAAGCGCACTCGTCGTGGGTTGTGATGAACGATTATTGGCGTCGCGCGCTTCGATTGAACCGATTACGCTACGGAGCCCGACTCTGCACGCCTCGATACTGCGTTTTACCGAGCGTCGTATATCTGTATTAAAAATAAAATAAAACATTATTTCCTACAGTAGAAACTCGCATAGGACACGCATTATCGGGAGTTTATTGAATCGTCTTCGAGGATCGGTGGTCGCTACCGGTTTCGATTTCCGAGCGAGCTCGGAAGCTGAGGGACCAAGTGGAACCGCTCCAGTAGACGCCAAACTAGTTCGGGGATGACTTTGTAGCCAGGAACTCAATCCCGACTCCGAGGTGGAGACCCGCTTGACGCCTCGACCGGCGCTGCCGGTTCTCGTTTCTTGTCCTCCTTGGAGACCGTATATGGATACAAATGAGCCAGTAATTAGCTACCGCAATAGTAACGAGGGTTCCAGGCCAGATATATCTGTATCCCGTTTCCAATTACCTCTCGGCCGGGTTCCTTGTCGCTTCGCATCAGCGTTCCCGAAAGATCCGGACGCAATTCGGTCCGGCGAATGATCGTTTCGATCTCTTTTCTTTCTCGCCGCTCGGCCTCGCCCGAGCCTTGAATTATTAACGAAAGGAAGAAGGGAAAGCGAGATAAGTTCGTCAGTACGGTGAGGCTGGTCGAGCCGGTCCGGATAGCGCTTTCCACCGTCGTCGATGATTTAACGAGCGAAAATCTGAGGTCGAGCTGCCGGATCGGGCTAACAGGAGGAGGCGCGGCAGGTCGTGTTATCCGAGGGAAGCAAGGACAAGAGTCAAGGGCGGCGCAGGGCAAGGTTAAGGGCGAATATAAAGCTCTTTACCTGTCGCTCGGCGCTGAACCGGCGTTCGGCTCTCGATCTTCGTTTTCCTTCCTACCGACGACGGTAAGCCGATCCCGCTTCAGAATTAATAATGCAGAAGGCGCGAGCCCGCCGACGGTGGAGAAGGTGAGACAGCCGTTACCGCGAGGCTTCTCCGCGACATAATCAGGTTAATAATTCAACCATCGAATCCCCATGGATCGAGCGTATGGAGCGTGTGTACGTGTGTGTCGGGTGCGGAGAGTCAAGCGGGAGAGTCGGCAGTTGCTAGGATACATGGGAAACGATTCTGGTGGAATCCCGACGTAACTGGAAAAACGGCACATCGTTGGAAATCAGAGCTAAATCGACGGTCTTCCGAGTAGCAAATAAGCACTGGGTTATGCTATTGCTCGAGGCGAACTGGGCCGTTCTGGAGATTGGAAAATTAGTGGGCTCCAATTATTAATTCGTAAAAAAAAATCCAAACAGCGAACGCAAGGCTGGTATGAATGTCTCTGAGGGACCGGTTCAGCACTTAGTGGACTACACGGGAAACGAGCCAGGTGGAATTGTACCGTGACTGGAACGCCAGATCGGTCCAGAGCCAAATAGACGGTCTTCCGAGCAGCAAATAAGCAAAGGGTTATGCTGTTATTCAAGGCCAACTGGGACATTCTAGAGACTGGAAAATTAGTGGGATCCAATTACTAATTCGTAAAAATAAATAAAAATCCAAACAGCGACCGTAACGCAGGTAACAATGTCTCTGAAGGATCGGTTCAGCATTTGCTGGGATACATGGAAAACGACCAAGGTGGAATTCTGCCGCGACTGGAAAAACGGTACAGCGCTGGTACCACTCTGGCTGCCGTATCGGTTCTTCTCCGGCCGGCTTTGGTACCCAGAGCCACATCGACGGTTTTCCGAGCAGCAAATAAGCACTGAGTTATGCTACTATTATTCAAGGCGAACTGGGACGTTCTGGAGATTGGAAAATTAGTGGGATCCAATTACTAATTTGTAAAAATAAACAAAAATAAAAATCCAAACAGCGACCGCAAGGCTGGTATGAATGTCTCTGAGCGACCGGATCTGCATCTGCTGGGATACATGGAAAACGACCAAGGTGGAATTCTGTCGTAACTGGAAAAACGGCACGCATGTTACCATTCTGGCTGCCGTATCGGCCCGTCTCCGGCCGGTGTTGGTAGCCAGAGTCAAACCAACGGTCTTCCGAACACCCAGTAAGCACTGGGTTATGGTACTATTACCTACGCTGGTGCTCCAACATGGGCTGAGCGGTCTGTGGACCAATCCAAGACGAGCTGGGACGTTACGGAGATTGGAAAATTAGTTCAATTTTATTCAGTGAAGTTCAATTATTAATACGTAAAAAAATTTTTTAAAATAAGATCAAAGCAATTATCGCAACGCTGGTGCAATTGTTCCTGAGTGACCAGTTCAGCTGGGCTACACCGGGAATGACCCAGGTGGAATTCTGCCGTAACTGAACGGTCTCCGGGCCAATCCATGACGAGCTGGGACGTTCTGCAGATTGGAAAATCAGTGGGGTTCGATTACTCATTAAAAAAAAACAACTCGAAACACCGACCGCAACTCTTATTACGAATGTCTCAGAGAGACCGACAGGGAACTAACGCAAACTCCCATCGCTCTCGATCCGACCTATGTCTCCGGCCAAAAAATATATCGCCGAGAAAGAGAACCCGATACATGTTCCGTAACGTTCGCCGACCTTATCAATAATATTTAGATATTCCGCGACGATCCGAGAGCGGGCCGCGACCATGATCTTTAACGTTGCCCAAGGTTGACGCACCGCCGGGCGACGTAGGTGTGAGAAGCGCTGGCGCTCACCAGACGCTCGCGGTTGTCACAGAGACACAAGTCCGTCCGCGGTTTTGGCAAGGTTCATACTTTCGGATATTTTCGCAGGTTTATTTCCGTGCAATGCGTGACCACCGATAAATTTAGGAAGACGGAGTGGCCGCAGCGCAGCCCGGCTCTGGACGTCCCCCTCGGCCAGGTGGTCGAGATTCGTCGCGATTTATATTTTTCGCACTGTCCTCCGAGGCCCTCGCTTTTCCGTGATTTAGGAAAGGCCGAGGCAAAATGGCACAGCGGGGCAAAACGGGACAGTGGGAGCAAAACTGAATCGTACAATAATTTTCGGATGCCCCATTTTATCCCAAAGATACATCCGGATTTTCAAACCCGTTTTGCCCCACTTAACATCATCGCCACAGTCAAAAAGTTATTGAAAAATTCCTTTTTGCCTATAATCCCGTTTTGCCCGATTGTGCCATTTTGCCCCGCTCTCCCCTACCGAATTCACCCACAGCAAGGCTGGGCGAGAGTGTGATTGATAATCCGCCTTGACCAGATGAGCTTCCCGATGCCTCTCGATGCGTCTTCATTCCGCATCTTCTCGCGGATCCGGAATCGAGTGAGTGGCAGAAATCGCCCACGCCACGACCAGTCTTTCGGCCTTCCGGCTGCGAAACGTCTACGACCGGAGTTGCAAAAAAAAAAAAAAAATCCTTCGAAGCGATGCAAGTGGCGCCAAGCTGGAGGGAAATTGAGCAATCATCGTCCACGTCAGTCCGAGTCACGAACGCATTACGGTGGGAGGCTCTTGCCGGGCACGAAGTCCGTACTCCGGCTTTCCGGAAGATTGAAGCTTCGTGCCGGCTCCGCCTCCCGGCGCGAAGTTCCGTCTTGCCGGCGTGGAATAGACTCTTCAAGCTGTTCCGGATTGACACACAGCGAACAATGCATCACGAAGTTCTGTTTCGTTAGTCAGCGAGGCGGTCGAGCGCGATGAGGAGACTGGAAGAGGAATCGCGCTCGCGGCTGAGGTGGCTCGACGCGCTGCCGAGACGAGAACCATCGCTCGTTATCGGTCTCTTCGGGGCAGCTGGTCCACCGCCCGCAGGCTCGTTTCGAGATGTATCGACGTTAATTAAAACGAACTGCCGCCGTTCGGCTAGCGCGCCGGGGAGAAGAAAAATTCCGGGCCTCGCCGATGCGAGACGGACGTCGAAGCGGCCTGATCGATGCGCGGAGAACGCGGATCGTTGCGCACTTTATTAGCATATCGACGATCGATTCGGGCCCATTAGCGAATCTCCCGTGTAGGGTGATCGAATGTGGCCAATGGTTGGGCGAAGCTTGGTCCCAATGTCACCGACATTGGCCCAATCATCGAGGGAGCCTTCGATGATAAGTGCCTGCCAATATTCGGAATATATCAAGAGGATCGGCCGATAATTGGTTGTCAATGTCGGCCCTCTATAGGTTATATGTATTGTAACGACTGTGGGAATGAATAACTCGCGTATTAGGTTATGGGGCGGATATTCTTGGTATAATCAGGGCTATGTATCTCGAGTATCAGGTGTCAAACGTCTCTCCTCTCTGAAAGTCTGATCAAGACTGTTTATCTGACGACCAATCTTGCATCGATCGTCCGTTCGTTTATCTATTGTCAAACCTAACTAATATCGTGCATCTTAACGAATAGTCAGCTATATATTCGTTACAATATATATGGGGTGAGAGAGGTTTTGCAGCAATACTTTTTTTTTTATATTGTAAACGATGGAATATCCCTTTTTTTATGCTTAGCATATCTCGATATTCGGCTGAACATTGGCCTGAAATCGGCATACCAATGACTCATGAAATCGTGCATTAACCGTCCAACGGTTGGCGAATCGGTATTCGGTTGAAGATTGGCCTAAAATTGGAAAATCAAAGTTCGATGAGTTCATACTCGACCGAACACTGGCCTCAAATCGGCATACCATTGACCGCAAATTATCAAACGAACCATTGGCGACCCAATACTTGGCCGAACATTGGCCGAACGTTGGGGATTGAACAATCGCCACGCCAACACTAGCCCGACCATCGGCTGCGTCTGTTCCATCGGCAAAACCTGCATGGGCTACTTTCTACCAGACGTGGGTAGACGAAAATTAACGCGCATCGGCGGAGGCTCTGCGAGCTCGGGGAACTTTCGCTTGCAGCTTCCAGACCGCCTTTTCTTCTCGGATGTCAACGCTCGATGCTAATTCATGTCTTGCCAAAAAAAAATAAAAAACAAAAACAAAAGAAAAATTAAACCGTGCGCTATTCGCTCAGACTTTACCTTTGCCAGTTGCTGGAAAGAAAAACTCGTCGGGTGCTTCGTGATCTTCGGGCGGACGAGTTGCGGCGTAATGCTGAAGCCAGTTTCGCTGTTCGCGGAATCTTATCTTTCGTTCTCTTGCGTATTTTTTAGTTTTTCGTTTTTTTGCGAAGCTAGACGGGAATAGTTGGCTGCCGCTGGCGACGAGTGACGGTCCGCTGACGCTCTCTTCATCTTTGCACTTCACATTCCGTCTTTTATTATGTATTCTTTACTCTCGTTCCTTTGATCCTTTCCCGGTGGAGAGGGCGAGAGTCGAGGCAATCATCTCATCTGCGACGACCAGAGAATTTGGCGTACCGACGTCTTTGCCATTGTCGTTCTTAGTGGCGCATCGTACGACAATCACCCGGTTTCCTTTCATCCCTCTTGACGTTCGCGGCAATTTTCGTTTCTGGACGAACTGCGAATATCTTCGCGGAAGCGTATCTCCGTGGCTTTAGCTATCCACTCGCCGGACTCGCCGAATTCGCGTCTTGGTCGAGAATTTTTATTTTGACAGCCCATGTAGGTCTTGCCGAATCCTCAACGCTTGGCCAATGTTGGGCCAAGCATTGGTTGGTTTGACAATTTGCGGTCAATGCTCGGCCGCATCCGACTCGGCAATTGTTGGTTCGTCGATTTGGGGCCAATGTTCGTGAAAATGTACTACAATGAATTTACAAAAAAATAACTCAGTGTAGGTCACTAAATCTACGGGCATATTTTTGAGCAAACTTTGTGAAGTTAAATTTGTAATTTTGGTCCGATCTTGGCTTATTTTGTTGGTTGAAATATGTTTTACGAATTCTTTGGGTAATTTATTTTGGTTAGATTCTTAATCGGAAGAAAAGTTTAGTTAACGTCGTAGCTCTCTGCTTTTTTATTGAAAAATTACTGCGATTTGTAAACAATATATATTATCGTTGATGTTGTTCGATGAATTCTTAGAGTATCTATCGAGAATCCAAATGGGCTTACACTCGTCAAAATCGAACAAAAACTGTAAATATGGCTTCACAAATGTTACGTAAAATTATTCCCGTTGATTTAATGGCGTAAACTGAGTTATTTTAAAGTAAATTTACTGTTGTACATTTTTTTCGACATAAAATAGGAACACTCATCTAGATCCATCTTAGTTCACATTAATCAACCTTTTAAATTGTGTACAAAGCATTATAGAAATCTTGGAACTGAATTGACCGGACTGTACGGCAAGAACTACCTTAACGCCAAGAGAAGTTCTCTTTACACCCAGAAAGATAATTTATTTGACGGCTAACGTTTATTTGTTTTAGATACAATATTTATTTGATTTTAATAAACTATTTATTTGATTTAAGTAAATATTTATTTCATTTAAGTAACTATTTACTTAATTTAAATAAATATTTATTTAAATCAAATAAATGTTTTACTTAAACCAAATAAACGGTAGCCGTGAAATTAATTATTTTTCTTGGGTATAATGCGAAGATTTTTTTATTTTCTTATTTTTCCGATTTGCACAACTTGGTATTTTTCTGAATATCTCGAAAAGCTCTTCAGCGTCGTTTCGCTGACCTTGCCTCAGCGGCTTACTCACCGCAGAGACGAGGCTAATAGCATCAGCGGTAGAGAGAGTTATCGTCGAGGAAAGTATTTTTCCCGCTCGAGTTTCACGGAAGGATTGAGTGACGTGCCAAGCGGCGCGCGCTTTTCCCAGCATCGCGATTCCGCGAGTTCTCGTTTCCATTTATTCCATTTATTCCATTTTATCTTGCGTTCTCGTCTTTTCGCGTGTCTCGGCGGTTTAAATTTAAGAGGAGTGAATCCAGTCTGGTCCTGGAGCCGGCAAGGCGAGAGATCGAGGAGTCACCCAGACGCGTTACGCGTCAACCCGTTTCCGCGACCTAAGCGGATGGATGGCACCGAGGCAACGACGAGACCTCGAGCGCGATTGCAGGAAAAGCGCCCACGCAGCGTAGGCTTGGCAAGCTTCGAACCAAACCGTCAGAGATTAGAAATAAAAAAAATAAAAAAATAAAAAAATGTAAGCAAAAAATCGTTATGAATTTAAATTTCAAAAGCCAAAAGAGAGCCCGGCTTTTATTCAGAACCCGAAAGATCAGTTCTGATCTTACAGAGAGATCGGCTCATCACCGGTTCACTGCACCGTGAAAAATAATTTCGTAAAATCGGAATCGGAAGTTTCGTAAAAATAATTTTGTACCCAGAAAAATAATTTATCTGACGGCCGTCAAAAAAATTATTTTTCTGGGTGTGTTAAATATGTGAGAAATTCGTTTCTTCAGGCTTGAATATACAGACCTGTCCTTTTATAACCCGTGCCTTGAGCGACTTTAGTTTGTGTTTGTGGAGAATAAGTTGTTCTAAAAAGTCAATCTGTCCCACTTGTTTGGAACAATTCGACTTAAACAAGTTCACTTTCTACTCGGTTCCTACTCTACAAATAACTAATAAATTATTTCCCAAGTTTCTTTTTCCATTAATAATCTTTTTTGTTGCGATATTCTATTTTCTTTTATCTGGAATATACTAAGTGCAATACTGTCTTCATGGCATCTGCATTTTCTTTGTAAGAGTGCTTGTCCCGTAAATGAAATAAATAAATAAATAAAAGGTCATTTGCAATGCACGATATAACATTTATGGCTCGACGTACATTCATTAATATTGATGAATATTGGCTAGTCGGTACGCAACAGGATTGTGTCGCTCATTTTTTCTTGATGCAGTCTCCGTCCACACATATCTGTAAAAAAAATATTTCATAACTGCGAGCTCGCTTGTGCAGCTCGCGGTCGCTTTTACGCCTTTACAGTACAGAATTGCACATGGAAACTAAAGGAAATCGTAAAACTTGGGCCGATACACCGGGGACTTACCATTGTATTCTTTTTATCGCAAAAAGTGCCATCCAGCGTCTTTCCAACTTCCGAACAGAAATCACTACGATTGTGGTGATCCGAGCAGGCCAAGTATCGGCAATTCGAGCGTTGCCTAGTCTAATGAGGGGAAAAGCAGAAGCAAAACGATTTTTTTAAAATGAAATCCGAACAGATCACTGTTTTACTCAAAATCTGGAAGTGTTTCGTCAAAAGGACATTTTTGAATTTAACCGCGCAATTTTTGAATTAAATGAAGTAGGGAAGTGTGGGGCAAAAAGCGGGAAAGTGGGGCAAGACGGGACAGTAAGGCAATATAATACTCAATTGCCCAATAATTTTTCGATGCCCCATTTTGTCTCAACGATACATCCGGATTTTCAATCTCATTTTGCCCCACTCATCGTCATCGCCACCATCCAAAAGTTATCGCAAAATTGCGTTTTACACCACTGTGCTCTATACGAAATAAGATTGAGATGGAGACCCTACCACATTTGCGTGCCAACAGGTATAAGCACCCCTTTTATGTCCGGCTGCCTCGCATTGTTTTACACTTGGAAAGAGCTCTCCCGCCAAAATCGGAGCTACTGGTTTTCCGGGTGGATAGCGCCCTTTCGGTGCTGACATACACGACGCACTGGAACGAGATCACACATTGAAACTGATTCCATTATAAATTTTTACTTATCAACGAGTTCGAAAAAATACCGTCGTACCCTTTGAGAGCTCTTGAGATGGCGTCTAAAATTGTCTCGTTCCACTTTCTACTATTGTAACAGTTCGCAGGAGCACTGCTTCCGAATCTAATTGATTCATCATTTAATAAATGTATATAATTCAATTATATAACATTCATACATAATAATTATACGATTGTTTCGTACTAACACTTTGGGCATCCGTGAAATGGCCAAGTGTAATCCCTCGAAGGCGAAATCGTCATGGATTATAATGCCGGCTATTTTATTCGGCAATTTGCACGGTGGTCCTTTCGAAGCTGCAACTACAAGGAAAGACCGTTTATTACGCTTGTAAACTATTTTTGTACACGTTGTACTGAAATTCTTACCACGGATTCGCTTTTTGTGCTGGAGTAGGCATTTTTTGCATAGCGGCCGCGGATCTATGCTGAGGATCATCAAACACCATAAAACTTAGCGATATGAGAAATATTTCGTCGGTCGAATTGTTTTATTTTTATTTTTATTGTTCTATCCGAGTTCGGTAATAAAATTTGACGAAATTGAAAATTGATTGGTATCAATAGAAAGACGTTAATCGCTCATTACTCTGTCATGTGCGCTATGATGTCGTACGAGCCGATTCGAAAATCACTGTTTTCTTTCGCCACGTTTTTCCAGTATTTCAGCATCCTTGGTAACGCGTTAACCAGTGTCTTTGGACCTCGATTCTCTTTTAGGTATGGGGAAGCGTGTCGTGTCTGCTCATGTTCATAAAAAAAAGTTATAACACCTTGGAGAATCGCGCAATCGCCAATAGCTTGCCATAAAACTCAATGTACTTACTGTACTGATAACGATACCAGCGATGCGCAGCGACACTCTTGGGTTCCGAATTTTCCTCAAAGATCTGCCAACGGTACTCCAAAAAGCCAGAGCGTAAAGTATCTTTTCTTTCGAGAGCCATCGTATTGCTCTGCGAGGAAAAATGAATGTAGTCGTCAAAGTAGTACCAAATTTGCGTCACCTGCACGACAATTCGGTCACCATCACTCACTTGTCAGCTTCCGGATGGACATCGTGGTAGTCCATGACGACGAGGACAGAAGGATGTAGAACTTTCTCCCCGACGATGTTTTTCTTCTTCAACCGGCTAGAAGAAATTGAACTGTCGTTTCCGGTATCCCTTCGTTGTTTGAACTGTTCGATGTAGGTTCGACTCATTATAATTGCCATTTTCAAGATCCCGGACGCGTGCAAGTCGAAAGTCATTGGCACCAGTGCCGGACAATGACAAATTAGTATTTTCCAAACTCACCAAAATTTTTTCATTGTATTTCGGTTGCTTTCTGACCCGAAAACCTTTTGTATCCTTAATTGAATTCCAATAGAGCAACGACTGTTTTACGATACTTGGTGTTTTGAAATTCCTCACGTACTTAAGCTGAACAAAAGTAATTTGGGTAGGGGAGAGCAGTGCAAAATGGGACAGTGTGTCAGAACGGGACACAGCCTGGCTAAAACTCAATTTTCCAATCATTTTTGGATGCCCCATTTTCTCCCAACGATACATCCCGATTTTCAACCCCGTTTTTCCCCACTTGTCGCCATCGCCACCATCCAAAACTTGCTGGAAAATTGCGTTTTGCCCCATTATTCCGTTTTTCCCCACTGTTCCATTTTGCCCCACTCTCCCCTATCAGTCCAAAAATCTGACGCTTCGATGGATCGTGATTTCATACCAAACTCTTTCATAAACAATCGTATTGTGAGGATAATGTCGTCGTGCCAACCAAACGGGAGTGTCCTCTCCCGCAAAAATGTTGTCCTTCGTACGAGATAAGTGTGCCAATTTATGAGTACTTTTGTTTCGAGTTCCATGTTTCACCCGGCATTCTGCAATTGCCGCTGCAGCCAGAAGGGCGAAGCAACTGTATTGTACAATTGCGAGGCTCATCGTCGATCGTCGTATAAAAATGAGCCGCAACGTACACGTCACCACTCAATACACATTAGTCATCGACTGACACTTATACATCGAACTTGCCATCAGCCGTGCTCGTATCACTTTGGACTCGCGAAACGTACTGCGCAGCGCAAACACAAAATTGACTTCAAATACGGCACAACGTAGATAAACCGTCGACCGAACATTGTAATTTTAGCAACACGTGTGTCACGAATTCGTCATAAGATCTACGCGTTTACAAAAAAAAACATTTTTTAATACGGACATAAAAATTTCCCTGAAATCTCCTCTCTGCCGGACTTGGGTAGCCGAAAATTTAACGCGCACATCCGAAAAAATAATTTATTAGACGGTCACCGTTTATTTGGTTTAAATCAAATGAATATTTTACTTAAACCAAATAAACGGTGGGCGCCAAATTATTTTTTTGCCCGACTACGCTAAAAAGTTCTCATTCCAACCAAACCGCCGGCGATTAGAATTAAAAAAAAATCTTTACGGATTTTGATTTCAAAATGACATTTGCAATACACGGTATAACATTTATTGTCAAGCGTACATTCGTTAATATTAATGAGGAGCTAGTCGGCATACAACAGGATTGTGTCGCTCATTTCTTCGTAACGCAATCTCCGTCCAAACATATCTATAAAAAAAAACATATTTCATAACTGCAAGCTCGCTCGTGCAGCTCACGGCGGCTTTTACCCTTTACTGTATAGATTTGCACACGAAAACTTAGGCTAGTGCTAGTGTAAACCTGTGCCGATACAGTCATTTTAACCGTGTCTCATCCAATACAGCGAGTATTTACCATTGTATTATTCTCATCGCAAAAAGTGCCATCCAGCGTCCTTCCAACTTCCGAGCAGTAATCATCGCGATTGTGGTGATCCGAGCAGGCCAAGTATCGGCAGTTCGAGCGTTGCCTAGTCTAATTAAGGAAAAAGCAGAAGAAAATTAATTTTTTAACTGAAATTAGAACAGGTCACGGTTTTACACACGGAGAGTTACATTTGATCTCAAAGCTTGCAAGTGTTTCGTCAAAAGGACATTTTTCAATTTACCCACGTAATTTTTTAATTAAATGAAGTAGCTGACAGCGGGGCAAAATGGGGACAGTGCGGCAATACTCAATTTTTCAATAATTTTTGGGTGCCCCATTTTGTCCCAATGATACGTCTGGGTTTTCAACCTCGTTTTGCCCCACTCACTGCACAGTAAAAAAATTGTACTTTTTACGACAATTTATTGTCTACAAAGGTCTCCAATATATTATTTGTTAATTTTCCGATCTCACCATCCAGTTTCAGGTTTTACAAAAAAAAAAAAAGTACAAACTAAAATCGTTAATGCCACGGGAAATAAAAGGACATATTTGTATATTGAAACCTTAACAAACGAGTTTTTCACTTATTTAACAAAATTATTTTTATGGAACTTCGTCTTCCGATTTTACGAAATTATTTTTTACTGTTTACCATCGCGACCATCCAAAAGTTATTGGAAAATTGCGTTTTGCCCCATTATCCCGTTTTACCACACTGTCCCCTATACGGAATAAAATTGGGATGTAGGCCCTACCACATTTGTGTGCCAACAGGTAAAAGCACCCTTTCTATGTCCGGCTGCCTCGCATTGTTTTACACTTGGAAAGAGCTCTCCCGCCAAAATCGGAGCTACTGGTTTTCCGGGTGGATAACGCCCTTTCGGCGCTGACATGCACGACGCACTGGAACGAGATCACACATTGAAACTGATTCCATTATAAATTTTAACTAAACAATGAGTTCGAAAAAATACCGTCGTACCCTGTGAGAGCTCTTGACATGGTGTCTAAAACTTCACTGTTCCACTTTCTACTATTGTAAAACTTCGTGGGAGCACTGCTTCCGAATCTGATAGATTCATCATTTAATAAATGTGTGTAATTCAATTATATAATATTTTTAAACAATAATTATACGATTGTTTCGTACTAACACTGTGGGCATCCGTGAAATGGCCAAGTGTAATCCCTTGAAGGCGAAATCGTCATGGATTATAAAGCCGGCTATTTTATTCGGCAATTTGCACGGAGGTCCTTTCGAAGCTGCAACTACAACAAAAGACCGTTTATTACGCTTTTAAACTATTTTTGTACACGTTGTACTGAAATTCTTACGGAGGATGCGCTTTTTGTGCTGGAGTAGGCATTTTCTGCATAGCGGCTGCGGATCTATGCTGAGAATCATCAAACACCATGAAACTTAGCGATATGAGAAATATTTCGTCAAATGGTTTTTTTATTTTTATTATTCTATCCGAGCTTAGTAATAAAATGTGACGAAATTGAAAATTGCTTGACATCAATGGAAAGAAGATAATCACTCATTACTCTGTCATGTGCGCTATGATGTCGTACGAGCCGATTGGAAAATCACTGTTTTTTTCCGCCACGTTTTTCCAGTATTTCAGCATCCTTGGTAACGCGTTAACCAGTGTCTTTGGACCTCGATTCTTTTTTAGGTATGGAGAAGCGTGCCGTGTCTGCTCATATTCATAAAAAAAAAAGTTATAACACCTTGTAGAATCGTTCAATCTCCAACAACTTGCGATAAACCTCAATGTACTTACTGTACTGATAACGATACCAGCGACGCGAAGCGACACTCTTGGGTTCCGAATTTTCCTCAAAGATCTGCCAACGGTACTCCAAAAAGCCAGAGCGTAAATTATCTTTTCTTTCATGAGCCATCGCACTGCTCTGCGAGGAAAAATTAATGTAGTCACCAAAGTAGCACCAAATTTGCGTCACCTGCACGACAGTTCGGTCACCATCACTCACTTGTCAGCTTCCGGATGGACATCGTGGTAGTCCATGACAACGAGGATTGAAGGATGAAGGACTTCGTCTCCGACGATGTTTTCCTTGTTAATCCGGTTGGAAGAAATTAAACTGTCGTTTTCCCTCTCCCTTCGTATGTTAAACGATTTGATGTATGTTTGTTCCATTAAAATTGACATTTTCATCATCCCGGACATGCGTAACTCGGAACTCATTGATAATGATGAATTCGTTTTTTCCGAATGTACGGCATTTTTTTGATCGAATTTCGGTTTCCTTCTGACCCGAAAACCGTTATTGCGCTTAATTGAATCCCAGTAATTCAATGACTGTTTTACGATTGTTGGCGCTTTGGTGACTTCGTACGTGAGCTGAAGACAAAAGGAAATTTCACTATTAATCTGAAAATGACTTCGCTTGAACAAGTCTCAAGGGATCGAGATTTTATACAGTACTCTTTCATAAATAATCGTATTGTGAGGATAATGTCGTCGTGCCAACCAAACGGGAGTGTCCTCTCCCGCAAAAATGTCGTCCTTCGCATGACGTAAGAGCGCCAATTTATGTGTACTTTCGTTTCGAGTTCCATGTTTCACCAAGCATTCTGCAAATACCGTCGCAGCCAGGAGCGTGAAGCAACTGAATCGGGCAATTGTGAGGCCCATCGTCGATCGTCCTATAAAAATGAGCCGTAACGAACACGCCACTAGTCAATGAATATCTGTCATCGGCCGACACTGGTAACTTGAGGTCATCGTTAGCCGTACTCGTGCCTCTTTAAACTCGTAAGACGTAACACGCAAAGTAAACACAAAGGCAAGAGTAAATACGGCACGGCATAGATAAGAGTTTGGTAGAACGCCGTAATCTTCGCCACACGTAGGCCACCGATTCATTGGAAAAGTCATTGACTGCGGAAATAAAATATTCAACGAAGGTCACGTATATGACTGATATGGTGTCGCAACTGTTTACTCATAATTTTTGGGCACGTTGCGATAATCTGCCAAATGTTGAAACAATTTGAAATTTCTGCTCTGCAGTAAACATGGACAAAAGTAAATGCGAAACTAAATGTTTCATATATTAAATACACTTTACACGATGCATTGTATATCGTTTTGATACTATGAGATATATAGGGTAAAAGTGGGGAATATGTCCATATTTCCAGTCCATATTTCATTGATTATTACGTGTTAATCGGGGTAGTCCATATTCACCACGTTTACTCTACGGCGGATGTATCCGTGCGAATATTGTTTAATGATATTATATGAAACCTATATATTGACACTATACTACAATATATTCTCACGGATTCGTTATACAATGTTTGATAGCGGATATAAAAATTTCATCGAAAGTCACGCATGTGACTGATATGTTTATCGCACTGTTTCCTCATCATTTTTTAGACACGATGGCGATAGTCTGCCAATTATTGAAATTTAAATTATATGAAAAGTATATGATAATAGACGAAAATATATTCTATCGGGAATATTTTTTTGTGTTTAATACATTTTTAATATATTGTTTTCGGATATACTTTTTTTTCGTGCGGGTGTCGATAGCTCAGAAACATATCGAAACCCGTCCAAATTATCCAAGTGCTTCATGAAATCACCCCTCGCGCCTGCGGCTCGAGTGGAGCTCGGAGCACCGAGTAAACAGGAGTCTCGATGATTGAGCGATCCGAGGGGATCTCTCGTTATTTATTTAATTAACGTAATCTCGTAGCCGTCCAGTTTGCTCGGTTTTACGAGATTTCGCCTCTCGTCTCTACTTCCCCGGCTTGGATAGTAAGTACTTGCCTCTCTGCCCTACCGACCGAACGGCAGGCCGAGGGAAAGCGAGTTTATAGCGCGAAGGGAGAAATAAAAGCGATCGGATGTGTACACGGCTCGATCGAACGAGTACCGCATTTTTCACGGACGCGATTAAAATTAATTGAATCTTTGCTTAACAGCCCGGAATGAATGGGATACGATTGGTCGAATATTTGATTAATTCCTTTTTACTATCGACCTCGCTATCTTCGAGGGGTTGATGTCACTTTTTTTTGTTAATTAATCATTTTTTAAAAAGTAGCCTCAACCTCAATTTCTGGCTGGTAATAATTTAATTAATTTTCATCGCGGCATCCAGAATCCAAGATTCGTCTGATAAAGTTACGAACACATCCGTTTGCTTTTATACGTATCATGCAGAAAGATTTTTCTTTTTACATGTTCATAATTATTCCCTTACCACTGATAATGGAAATCTTGCAATATATCTTTATATATTTCTTTTTCTTTGCAATATCTTAATAATTTTTCGCTTACCAGTAGTAACGGAATTCTTGCGATACATCGTGCCATTTCTCGAAGAGAAAATACATCAAGTACTTGAGGTAGCGAACCTTTCGAGTTCCGAGTGCTCGAAGTGCCTGGTAATGAAGAAACATTGAAACGAGCGTACTCCGATTCGTTCCCTCGTGCCGGGCTGGGTCGGTCCCGAAGGCGGCTGGGAGATACTCGCCGGAGCTCTCCCAGGCCCCCCCCCCCCGCCCCCCGTCGAAACGTCGTTGGAATTACGAGAGCGAGAGTCGTGCGGGATTTAAACGTAGGTGCCCTATAAAAATTATATTGCCCCGGAGGGTTCGGAGCGACGGATCCTCTATAGACACGTATAGCCGACTGCGGAGCCTTCCCGTGCCCTCCGATGGATTAAAGTTCGAGCTGTAACGTCGCGGATGTATTCCGACCGTTCTTACCGGGACTATAAACGCGGCGATACGCGGCCTCGTCTCGCCTACACCCGAGAACGAACGCGTCGAGAGTATACACGGCAATATTGTATCCGAGAAAATTTACGGAGATCCGCGAGGGGTTAAATCGTATATCTCAGGCGAAGGGGACGCTGCTCATCGACCTATCTTTTTTTTTTCTTATATATATATATTTTTTTTTATTTAAGGGTAAAGATCGTTGAAAAGTTACGGAAAGTTGGCCGTTCAGCTGCTTTTATTGAGAATAACATTTCAACCTCGCTTCGCAAAAAACGTGTCGAGGCATGGCTGGCTGCCTTTCATTTTTTTTTTTTCTCGAAATTCAGGGATTTGACTGTCGCTTGAAAATTTACTGACTTTTTGTTTTTATGTATATTGTTTTTTACTCAAGGGTGAAGATCGTTGAAAAGTTTCGGAAAGTTCGCCTTTCGTCTGCTTTTATTGAGAATAATATTGTAACCTTGCTTCGTAAAAAAATGTGCCGAGGGAGAGCTGGCTTTAATTTTTTTTTCTCGAAAGCCAGGGATTTGACTGACGTTTGAAAATTTAGTGACTTTTTTTTGTTTTCTCTGCTTATCGACCTATTTTTATTATATATATATATTTTTTTTTTTCTTCTACTCAAGGGTAAAGATCGTTGAATAGTCACGGAAAGTCGTTCGTTCATCAGCTTTTATTGAGAATAACATTTTAACCTTGCTCCGTAAGAAAAAGTGCCGATGCATGGCTGGCTTTAATTTTTTTTCTCGAAATCCGGCAATTTGACTGTCGCTCGAAAATGTACTAACTTTTTTTTTTACTTTTTTTTTTCTTTCTCCACATTCGAAAGTAGAAAAGAGTTAGCAAGTTCTCGGAGACGCTCGTTCGTTTGCTCGACTGTCGTATCGCATTACACGTGTCACAAGTCAACTCTCCCCGAGGCAATGCTCTCAGACTTATATCGCTTCTATGCTGCGACTGGAGGAAAGAAGCTTCAAAGGATAGCCGCGCGTGCAAGAAACCCTCGTCTCTGATATTTTTTCTTTATTCGGCGCGATGCGTTCGTGGCGTGTTCATTTTTTTTTTTTTTTTTTTTTTTTAGACTCGTGATCACTCGTTGGCAGACTCGAAGCTCGATTCCATAACGATGACACTCGCGCACCAAAATCCATGTTACGTCCACAAACATCGTAAGGCTACTTACGCCAACTGGCATAACACTGCTAGGACTTTGAAACGATATTTTTTCACGCGTGACTTCGATAGCAGAATTTACAAGTCGTCGAATTACCGGTCGAACGCGGTCGAGTAAGAAATCGTCGAGTTGCAAACAATTTTTAATGCACACGCAGAGAAGAAATTTCGAACGATTTTGCGTCAAGCAAATAAACTTTCGAAATTTCGAAATCAATTTTGTTGTCATTTTTAAATGACAAATTTAATTTTTTTATTAAATTATAACTTAAAGCCAAAGACAAATTCTCAACACACACCATTTTTGAAACAATCTCCGGAATCGAATAAAATTAATGAGAACTACGAACTCGCTAGCTTAAGCTTTTAGTATGATATTTTCATCGACTGTATCGTCTTTACGACAAACAAGATTTTAATTCATATCCACGAGGCACTCTACAAATAAATACAAATATACGGGCTGAAGGACCTCGGTCAATGGCCCATTAACCTATGCAAAAAAATCACATATTTACACGCTATACCACCGAATCATGTATTACTGAACGTATAAAGCGTATTTACTACAACAATAAATTAAATGATAAATTAAGTTATAAATTAAGTTGTAAATTAAATTATAAATTAAACAACCCGCCAAATACACTCTACAACTCAACAACAGAAATCATCCCAATAGTTCAAAGGTCCAAGGTGTTCACAAAAAAATTTGCCGAAAACAAAATCGATAATATTAAGCCGCTATATACACAACCGCTCCAGCGTGTTACGCGCAAAGTCAAATTTCCCAGACACACAATTTATCAACAATTACAATTAATGCTCAACGAAAGAATCACGGAATAAAGTCGACAAATCTTTTAACCGTAAACTAAAAAAAAGGATAAAAAACCTTCCAAATACCAAAGAAAAACTCGGGCAGGAGGACCCAGGTCGATGGCCTTTTGCCAAGGTGTAAAATTACCATTCGCTATAAAATTTAGTATAATACGATAACTGTAAATATTAACTTTGGCAATAAATCTCTTTTACTACTACTGCTATAAATTAAATTACAAATTAAATTATAGATTAAATTATAGATTAAATTATAGATTAAATTATAGATTAAATTATAGATTAAATTATAGATTAAATTATAGATTAAATTATAGATTAAATCATAAATTAAATTATAGATTAAATTATAGATTAAATTATAAACTAAATTATAAATTAAACTGTAAATTAAGTTATAACTTTCAAGTTTTTTTTCACAAAAAAAAAAAATGCTTTTCGGAGCAAAATATCGTGCGAGGAGTAACGGTGGTTTCGTTGTCGGGTATGCATAAACATAGGGAAAGCAAGGATGGCACAGAGAGTACGGTGCTGCCGGTGCCGGCGTTGCTGGTGCTGCACCTCTCGGGCTGCCCCGGTCCGCGAGGATAGGTAACGGGCGCCCACGTTCGCCTTCCACCGCGAGCACCGCGACGTACGTTGACCCACGTCACTTCGTTTTTTTTTTTTATTTTATTTTTTTTATCTCGCTGAAATGAATCACCGTGCACGCAAGCGCGGCCAAAGTACCCGGTAGCCGAGCCAAGACACCATCATATTATTTTTACGGCCCCGAAACGTCTGCCGGCATTACCATAATCTCCCGCGGGGCGCAACCCGGCTACTCGGCTCTCGGGGGCAACTTCTCTTCTCTTTCTCATTTTTTTTTTCCCCCTCGAATTCTGTGTCCTTCTCGCTCTTCCTCTCAGCCAGCGTCTCAGACTCTCTCGCACGCCTCACGGCGAACGCGCGTTAACGCCCTGCGAACTTGGAAAAACTCAGGAGAACGGTTAATCAAATATAGATACATGCGACGGTTGCAGCCTATCCGATAACTTTTGTAGTTGTTAACTCCTTTTTATGATCTTTATTTATTTACGATTTTTATTTCGATCCGTACGAATCTTCGTGGAAGAGAGACTCGCCTACCCTGAGACGCGGATGAAAAATAAAAATCAGCGATTGTCACTGAAATTCACATGAGTTGTGCGACTCGTGATGCAGAAACGGAAATTTCGGATCTTGAATTTGCGACGAAATAAATTACTGGAAAAAGAATGGAATTAAAAAAAAATACATCCGCGTATGCGCAAGGTATTGACAAATTTTACAGGAGCATTTCAGTAATGTTCACGCATCCACATCCGGTAGTACGTAAAATAGAAAAATTGCTGAAATGGAGGGTATGTTTTTTTTTTCTTGTGGAACGCAGAATGATTCATTTTTTAATAAATTTTGTTTATGTCAGGAATAATAAACAGTGTAACAGTCAATATTTCGGGCAGTCGTAACCAGTTATTTGTTTGACATTATTTGATTGAAAAAAAGACTATTAAGGTACATGATTCAACTCAATAAGCCCGTATGAAGCTGCGAGACCGTCAGCGTTAAAGTCCTCAAGACAACTGCAGAAGAAAATTAGGGAGAGCAATAAGAAATACGCATTTTTAAGAAAAAAAGTAAAAGAGATTTATTGCCAAAGTTCATAATTACAGTTCTTTTGTATTCATTTTTATACCTGATGCTAATTTTAGACCTTGGCAAAGGGCCATCGACCTGGCTTCTTCAGCCCCGTATTGCAGAATTATTATTAATATATTAATTAATAATTTTTTCGTGCGGAGGAACAAGCAATAGCGTCGCAGTGTGACAGTCAAGATTGCGGGTTGTCGTCGCCGGTAATTTGATTGGCATTATTTGATCGAAAAAAAGATTATTAAGGTGTATGAGTCGACTCAGCGAGCCCGTACGAAGGCGTGCTATCTCAAGCTACTCGTCGCCTTCGAACGTCTGCGTTAGAGCGCACAATACCAGCGCAGAAGAAAATTAGGAAGAGAAATAAGAAGTGAACATCTCGCTGAGCACTCGAGCGAGAATTTCGGTCCCTCGCACTCTCTTATACGCACTATTCCTGTTGCCGATGCCTCGTTCGTCGTCGTATCTCGCTTTTCCTCCGCGAAATTACTTCCGAAAGCCCCAACGGAGACTTTCTCATTTCCCGTGTTTCCTCTTTTTTTCGCACGGCCGCCGAGAGGAGAAGGACCAATCGGCCCTTCCGACGAAAAGCGCGTTTCTTTCATTCCCGACAATTTTTTCATTTCCTCGCTACATTTGTATGACCCTCTCTAATATTTTGCTTTGCGCCTACTCGCGAAAAGTACAAATCTGCACGGAAAGGAGAAAGACGAATCTGCCCTTCCGACGATCAGCGCCGTTTCTTCCGCGACAATTTTTTGTTTTTCTCGCCACGTCGTCACGATTCTCTGTAATATTTGGTTTCCAAGGCGAAAGCTCCTGCGACGATTCACAGTGTAGAACAAAATTTGCCAGTGCAAATTTTGTTCCTACTCGCGAATAGTTCAAACTGGCACCGATAGGAAAAAGATCAATCGGCTCTCCCAACAAACAGCGCGTTTCTTTCGCGACATTTTTTTCTCCTCCTCGTTACATATTTACGATGCTCTCTACTATTTTGCTTCCGGAAGCCAGCTGGGCTCCTGCGACGATCCACCGCAGGATAAAATAAAATGATCCAGGGTAAAATTTGCTCCCAGTCGCCGATCGTCCAAACTCGCACACTGAGAAAAAAATTGAAATTTTCACATCGCTTCCTCATAAAAGTTGAAAGTTGAAAGTTAAACGTTGAAAGTTGAAATTTTTATATCACTTTCTCATAATGGTCCTTTATTCGGAAAGCTCCTTCTATGAGAAAGCATTTACTATATTTTTGGCTTCCTCATAGAGGAAGCTTTCCGAATAAAGGACCATTATGAGAAAGTGATATAAAAATTTCAACATTCAACTTTTATGAGGAAGCGATGTGAAAATTTCAATTTTCAGCTTTTATGAGGAAACTATATGAAAATGTCAATTTTCAACTTTTTTGCCCACATCAATATCGTATTTAACTTTTAGTCAAAACTGGTGGCTAACTCAGGTTTAGCCCGAAAAATACACCAACCTTACACTTTTGGTCAAAACGGATGTAGGATCTGTGCTCGGCGCGAAAAATACATGCAATTATAGCGTACAAAAAAAACTGAACATTTTTTAATGAAATTTTGACCAAACATTGACTACTGATCATACATGATGTGTGCCAAATTTCAGCTTGATCGGTTAAGGCGTTCTCGAGTTATAGCGGTTTCAATTTTGCACGTCCATTTCATACACACACACACACACACACATACATACATCCGGACATTTTTTCTAAATGTGATTTTTCGACGTTTTAGAACATTCTGAACACGTTTTCATTAAAATCTCGATTTTTTTTTTTTTTTACCAAAACAAAGCTTCCTCTATGGGAAGCAAAAGGATGGTATTTCCTACTATAACGAAAAGTTCCCAGAGGGAACTATATAGATAATTTGTGATAGTATATAGATAGTTTGTGATAGTATATACTCAATTGATTAAACTATAATTATAGTGACATATATAATTTTTAGTCATTGTCGTAACTATAAAATATAGACATCCCCTCTGGGTACTATTTACTATATAAGTTTTATCTCAGTGCACCGAGGCGTTCCCGAACGCCAGTACTCACCGATTGCCCTGGACCATGCATCATCCGTCGAGATTTCTCAAATTACACCGATACTCGTCAGCGCACAGCCGGGAATTTAAACGAGCGGCCTATTTCCGTGTTGCCCGTCGAGGGGTCGACCAAGAATTTTCCAAACGTGGCCGCTCCACGAGGATTCCCGAGTACCCAATAATACCCCACAAGAGCATGTCTAAAAACCAACGTTGCGAGACCCAAAAAAGAAAAAAAAAAGAAAAAATCTCTTCCGTTCAATCAAGTGTCGGCCTTCGCGATGCAACCCACGTGTAGATCTCGTTCCGCGATGTTAACCGGCACCGAGGAATGCGACTCTCTCGACATCGGGGCGGTCGCGGAGGCCACGTGTGGCCTTCTCGCTCGTCCGAACCCAATTTTTCACCTTCCTCAGGAAAAGTTTGTCGATGTTCGTTCGACGTTTCCCGTGGGAGAACGAAGTCCCGCCCTCGACGAGCTCTTATCCGAGAAATTCTACTGCCGCCATAAACCTACTTGTCGGAACCGTAAATCCAAAAGTTTCGTGCTCGAGTCGCCTCCGCGGTAGGAGACAACTCGAAGCTCTTTCGATTATCGCCCAGCGGACTGTGTCAAATGCAGGAAAGCGAGCGCAGTCATAAACGCACGACGAGATCCTTTATGCAGTCGATAAACGGCGGGTTCTTCACGCATTGGTGATAAAAAAAAAAAAAAAAAAAAAAAATTGGGGGAAGGAACCATCGGCCAGAAAACGGGCGAGCGAGAAGGAGGAATCGAGAATGGTGATTCGAGACCGCGGTCGGAACACCGCAGAGTTCCTGGTACCACGCTTCGGGTAGGCGTCGCTGATCGAAAAAAAACTCATTCTTTCGCGGCGGAGGACCGAAAACCACAGAAAAAAAAATCATAATAATAAAAAAAGAATTAAAAAGAAGAACGCTGAAAGAGTGGCTCGAGAGAGGGAAAGAAGGACTCTTTGCGACTCGTAAAAATATTATTTACGCTCCGCGAGGGACGATCGCGAGACTCGAAAGTACGCTTTTATGTTTCGGTCCGAGAGTCAGTCTGGCTCTGTGTCCTCTAATTTTCATGGGGAGGACGGAAGGGAGGCTGACTTCTGGGTGCCTTTGGAATCTTGAGGACCAGACGCGTCGGGGACCAGTCACGCGTTACTGGCCCAGGTCATTGACGATCGACGATGGATATTGGTACTGGCGGGGTTGTAATCGATCAATCGTAATAGTAATTTTCGAGACAAGTGCGGTAAAGCGAACTTTATACGCGCTGTAAAGCAAGCGCCTGCTGATTCGTAGCTAATTATTGTGGCGCTGTACGTAAAGTACGAGAAGCATGCGTAAAGTACGAGAAGCGTGCGTAACGTGAAATTGGCCGAATGCGCGCTAGCGCCGGGTATTTGTAATGAACATTTAGCTGTAAAGGTCGCACTTTTCATGCATGAGTTACAAAGAAATATTAATTGAGTTCCGCGAGAGACGATCGCGACTCTCAACCGCTTTTATGTCTGGGTCTAAGCACCAATCTGGCTCTGCGACCTCTAATTTTTATGTGAATGACGGAAGGGAAGGTAACTTCTGGATGTCCTTGGAATCCTGCGGACGGAAACTGACAACTGGCCCAGCCAACGCCACCCTAATGGACCTCAGAGAGTGGCTGGGAAAACTGTCTGCAGACGAGCGAAGGAAGGTCGTTGATGATCGACGGTCGATATTGGTACTGGTGAGATAGTACGGAACAGTCGATCGGCGGCAAAATGGGTCTTAAGGCGATGGCGGCGCAATTTCGCTCGTCCATAAACTCTCCGGCCTCCGCGGAATTTCCAGACGAATCCGTGCCCGGCACTTTTTTTTTACTTGAGCCAACGGCACGCGGCTTGTTTGACTGGAGCACCCTCGTAACGCGGCAACTCTCATTCCGTCGTCGCTGTTTCGCTAGACGTTTTACGAGCACGCGCGGATATATTGGGCTTCTTCGCGAAAACGAAGAACACATGCAGAGCACCCACTTGCTTCACTTATTTCCTTTGCCCTTCAAGTGTATATTTATCTATTCCCATACGAACATAGACGAATTAACTCGCAATTATTCAAATGGCCGTTTGAATCGGTGCCAGGTTTTCTTTTTTTTTCTCAGTGACTCGGCACTTTTCGTTACGATTTTTATACCACATGAGAGAAAATATGAGCTTAAGTGCATTTTTCATATATTAAATATACTATTCCACTATTATTCGATTCTAATTCCAGTCGAAAAATGAGATTTTTATACCAGAAGTAACGTGTCTCGGTAAATGTGTTAAGAATATATTTTTAAAACATCTTTCGTATATACTTTCTTTTCCAATCGAGAATTTTCATAAAAGTACGTCCGATTTGACGATTCCACGAGACTTGGAATATTCCAATTACATTTTTCAACCCACGTTATTATTGGCGACAGGTGACCCATGTGAAATTTTCACGAGAAAAAAAGCGATAACCGATCGCGTATGCACGGGTCCGGGTAAAATACTCGGAAAATATGGATATGAGTCGAGGATTTTTCTATCGAATAAGCATCGAACCGTTCTCATACACCCTGTACCTTATCCTCTCCTCGTCCAGTTCCTCTTTCCATTTCGTTATTGCGAGAATGCACCGGGCCATTCTCTTTCTCTCCGTAAATCTTGCACCGGTTCGCCGTGTGTTTTTCGACAGCGGTGTACGAAGAGCGACGTCGGGATATTGATTCCTACGGTTTACGATCCGACAAGCTGCGACTGCCCTGTTTCCCCTGTCCCTCCGGGGGTTTTTGCCCGGCGCCGACGACGTAAAAACGTGTCGACCGTTGAGAGGTCTGCGGGAAAAATTCTGGCAAATGTGTGACGTCGAGCAGCGTTCCCTTCCCCCCCCCCCCCGCTCCCCCCTCGTAAGCTGTCGTTACTTCTATCCAGCATTTTCTCTTTCCACGATTTCTCCCTTTGACCGGGATGTGCAGTATTCACGTGCCAGAAGGCAGACGCTACTGGAATTTTGTGCACGTTTCCGCAAAGTAGATTTCTTCCTTTTCACTTGCAATCGGCTCAATGTCATATTTGTCCGATGCGCCTGGACCTACGAACAGGGGTCGGGAGTGTAATCCGAGAAAAAGCCCGGCCACGTGTGCTCTTCAGCAGATCTACGGATATTCGAGCGCTTCGGACTAGTCGAATGAGTGCTACATTTTTCAATTTGTTGATGGAAACTTTTATGCATCTGTTAATTATAATGGATGGTTTTTTTGTATTAGCGCAGATGTCGTTAGCCTAGATAAACATTAAATGTAATGGATTTTCAGAAAAATTGGTTTGTGCTGATTTTAATACCTTTTCGATAATTAGTGAAATTAAAGAATGAGCAGCAATAGATCAAAATGTATTCGTTCAGTTTTTTCAAAGAATAATCCGTGATTTTTGTTTGTTTTTGATGTATTACGTCACATTTTATTCTTTGAAAGATGCTCTACGAATTCACCATCTAGATACTCGATAGTATTTTCCGATTAAAAATGAGAGAGTAATTGGCTTATCCATCGACGAAATTCCTTAAGGCGAAGTAAAAGTCACGTGACGGAGCCAGGAGTGTGAGAAAGATAGTGCCATTGGCCTTAAGGTAGAGCGACAGAGAAAGAGCGACAGAGAACGTGTTTCACTTCGCCTTAATGAACAAACGGCTGTCATTTGTAAACGGAAAATACAATCGAATATCTGGGTAGTGAATTTGTAGAACATCTTTCAAGACCGAGAATGAGCCGTAATACATCAAAATCGAGCAAAAATTGCGGGTTATTCATTGAAAAAACTGAACAAACCACTTACTATGTTGGAAAATCATTGCAATTAATGTTTTTCTAGGTTCGGGACATCTGCTATAATACAAATCGCAATCCACTATAATCAATAGATGCTTAAAAGTTTGTATAAACGATTTAAAAAATGTAACACTCATTTGACTGTTGTGATGCGCTCCAACCGCCTTAAACCGAACTTTCCAGTTCCATAGAACAGAGTGAAATCCACCCTGTCTCGCTGAACTTCGATGAAACCGGACGATGAAAATTTATATCCGGGCGACTCTTCCCCGAGTGCGTTGTACGGTGGATCGTCATCGACAGGACGACGGAGGGTGGCGACGGCACGTTCAATGAACTGACAATCGAACCAACCGCACCGTTCACCCTCTCCACCCTCGCAGTTTGTCCCTTCGGTGTATTTCCAGCAACTTTTCGATGTCGCGGCACGCCCTTGGATCGACCGACTTCTAATCGCATCATCGATGCGCCATTAATCGACTAAGCCGATCTTCGCGATCCTCCAAAGCGCGAGTTCCTGCGATGTCCGGGAACGTCTTTCCCACACTCTTTCCTTTATCCATCCGTCGGACAGAGACGAACGCCCGGCTAATCGTGATAAGAATACGCGGCACAACTATCCTGAAAGAAACATATTTCATAATTTGCCATAACCGATCGTAGGATCCGCTTGGATTTGGGAGAGGCTTGGAAAAGAGGATAATCGGCAAAATAATCCGGCGGGAGTTCCAATGGCGAAAGACAATGGCACGATTCCTCCTTGAGTTTGGGGGAACTCCGGTGTGGTTGGACCAGTTAAATTGATGGACCACTTTTGTTTCTCAGCGATGCGACGAGGAATCGCGGTGTTGTTGGTTGGACTTTGTTCGAAACATCGTAGAATAGTTGTAAATCAAATTCCACTCAAACCGGTGGACCCAAAAAGTGGCATCCTCAAAGTTCATCGACGAAACTGGAACAAGCCATCCGTTAAAGTGCCTCAACTGATAACAAAAATCAGTTGAACGGAATTTACCCCAAATTTGTATGGAAGTTGCTAACTTAGTATTTCGAAATCTTTTTCTGGAGTGATCCAACGATGACTTTTATCCGATAGAACATTTCAGCACCCCATGTAAGCTGGGAAGTCGATCTGTGCTTGACCGTTCAGAGTTGCACGCGGTATATGTCTGCGTCGACGTAAATGAGTGGTTTAAGATTGGTCTATGAAGTTAATTGTCTAATAATAATTCCCTTCTGTGCCCATTCCGAAATGCGGTGTGAGTCAACCTCAGCTTGAGTCAATCAACCTCACTGAGTTTGGCTCAATCTCAATGAGATCTATTGATTCAAATTCATCATGATTTTCGCCATATTTAACCTCACCGAGAGCTTCAGCCAGTCTTATCTTGTTAACTCAACCTCTCGGTGGTTAAGCCACTTAAATCGGCATTGAGCCAACCATATTTGTTTACCTAGGATGCCCCAACCGTTAGAATGCTCCATTGACGACAAAAACCGGTTGAATGGATCTCACTCCAAATGTGTACACTGAGAAAAGGAAATGGTGGATTAACCAAATTCGCGGTCACTCACGTTCAACGCTGTTATTTGGTTGGTACAACGAAATCATTCTTTTTTTGAACGATTATTCGCTTCAGTCGATTCAAAATATTTCGATTCAAGCAAATTTTTTTATTATACCAACTAAATAACGCTTTTGAACGTGAGCGGAACGCACTTTGGTTAATACAGCCATTTTTTTTTCTCAGTGTAGGGAAGTTGTTAACCTGAGTATTTCTAACACTTTCCCATGAAAAGTCCCATGATGACTTTTCTCCCTCTACGACATTTCGGAATTCCATGGCAAGCTGGGAAGTCGATCGTTGCTTGTTTGTTCATAGTTGCATACGGTATACGTCTGCCTCGACGTAAACGGCTTAAGATCGGTAATCCATGGAGTTTCGACTCTGTGCCGCTCGGCTGCTATGCAACTAATAATAATTCCCTCCTGTGCCTATTCCGAGATGCGTCGTAAAATGGAACAGTCCCTCCTCGCTCGTGGCGTATTCAACGTCTCCCCCCCGTCTTTCTCGTCCCCGGTTCATCTGCGTTCCCTCCTCCTCGCTCGCTAATGACGCTCTCTCGGCGTAGTTCCATAAAACCTCCTCTTTTTTTTGTCTTGCCCACCGGTATACGAACTTCGCTACGCGAACGAGAGGAGCGCGGGAGCGGCGGACGCGTAATGCTGCGGCTCGTGGAAAAAAGCCGAGCTCTTCGATACGCGCCAGGGCACTGCTAACGACCGTTAGTCCGCGGGTTACCTCGACGACGCTCCCTGCACCGTTAGAACGCTCGCTATTGTTTCCGATCTTTCCTGTTTTTTTCCTCTCTTTTTACCTCGTTCGCCTTTAAATCTTTTACTGCCCGAAGCGACTCTTCACCCTCTCTCATCTGGATCTCCGTCTTGACAGATCCGGTCGTCTCCGATTTTCCACCAAACAAAAAAGCAACGATTGTTCGACACCGCACATCGTCGCCGTCAGAATCTCAGCGATAACGATTTAGTGAGAAAAAAAAATGTCCCGCGTCTCCGAACGAAACGATATTTTGTTCCTCTCGAATCCGAGCCGACCCTCGCGAAGCGACCGAGAATAAAACGGTCCCGTATCGCGCTGCGCCCCGGTGCGAAAAGAAAAGCTGCACGATAAACATTTTTCCGAGATCCAGCTTTGAGCTTCACGCGCATCGAGACGGGCGGACTCAGCGCGGCCCTCGAAGCCCGCCCGGACCGGGATTCGACACGGGGCGTAACTCTACTTCAGTCGAATTGATTTATGCCCTATAAAAACGCTCCCCGAGTAATAATGGTGTAGATTAGAGCGTTCGTGTTGTCGGCAGTTAAAAAAAATACATCATCGGAAGCCGCGCGCGTCATTCCAGAGGAAGCGGCGGTGGCGGCGCGTAAACGGGAAGTTGGTAGTTTGGGAGGCAGGATTGTCGGCCGGCGCGGTTCGGACGAAGGGAAGGCAGTTGTTGGCAGGCTTCTGGCATTTTCCCTCCAGCGGCGATCGCGCTTGAGGATTGTCAAGGTTCGTCGAAGGGCCAGAAGTTGAACCGCTCGCACCGCCAAGAGCCAGGTCGCTTGGCTTCGGCCTCCTCTTCTCGGAGGCACGACGGCGAAGCAACAGCCAGCACGGTCCTCACCCCACATCCCGTAGCCCGGCGGGCTATAAAATGCAGATAAAGGGCGGTCCCGTGTTCAGGGAGCAATGGCTCGCACGTTATGCCTCGCCGAATCTAAAACGTCGCGCAAACTCCGGCTCGTTTGGCCCTCGACGCGGTCTCCCCGGATCGCTCGGTGGTGTCTCAGCGGAGTCGCCGGCTACCGTCGACCCGGAAAAGAGACGGGGACGACGACCAAGAGGAGAGACGGGGACGACGACGAGGAGGAGAGACGGGGACGACGACGAAGAGAGAGCGGCGGTGGCGACCGGGAAAAGCGGAGACCCACTTGGATCTCGTTGAGGTACGCGAAGGATCGCCATTTCACGCAGTAAAAACACGGTCGTCTTTACCCTCGGTGCGATAAAGCCACCGAGGAGCGACCTTCTTATTTCAACTCGAGCGCGACCTCGGCCCTCGGCGAAACGGGCGGGAGGCGAACTTTTCGCCGACGAAGGGGATGGGAGACGGAAAGTTATCAATCCCGAGGAGAGTCGTATCGCACGACGATGACGGAGAAACCAATAAGGCACAGACGGAGAGACTTGCGTCACCAGCGGAGATGTCCTCAGTATGGGACGACCCTCAATGATGCTGGAAATTACCGGTGATGAGTTCTTTTTTTTTTCATTTCCCGATACGATTCTTGGGAGGTTTTTAGGTATCTCTGGTGATCCCAGGTTCATGACTGGATTTCAGGTTGGGGGCATAAAAATCCGTGAGTTTGATGTCTGTTTTACGTCGTACATCTCGCGGGTTTCGTGATCATTCCCGTGGAACCGAGCTGGACAAGTACGTACTTCAAGCACTCAAGTACTTTTTAGTTCCTACATCAAGTTGTTTTTAAATTATTTCTTATGATGTCGAGTACCAAGTACAAGCACTTTTTGAGCAGACGCTCGCATTACGGATACACGATGAATAACATGACATCCTGTTTTTATTAATATATGATTATCTGTTTAAACTTTTCAATAAGTGTTTTTTGACGAGTATTTATTTTATTGAATATATTTTAAATAAATGTCTTTGTTCTTGTTTTATATAAAAAAACTCCATGAAAAAAAGTGGAAATGGGACCCTTATCGTTTTTTATAATTAAACTTGGTACACATTTTTCTATCGATTTCTGTTTGGTATAATTGATTTATCACAATTTTGGAGTTACTATCAGAAAGCCAAACCACTTGTGTCACCAGTGTGGATGTCTTGAGTGATTAATTTTTTCCTGTTGGATATCATTTTTATGGTGTTTTTAGGTATCTTTGATCCCAGGTTCGTCACGGAATCTCAGGTCAGGGGCATAAAAACCGATGAGTTCGATGTCTGTTTTGCGTACGTATATTTCCCGACTCTCGTAGTCGTTCGAGATAACCGGATGTGAGCAGAGCTTTTCCCTTTGAGCTTTTATCACCGGAACGGCACTCTAGCGAACTGGAACCAGCGACGTGACCTACCCGCGAACGTTTACTCGTAGAACTGCCCTCGGATTTCGAAGTTGGAGCTGCAGTTTGTTTGCAGGCGCATCTCTGACCGAAAAACAACGGAACCATTTCCGTATCCGCGTATCCGCCAATACGCTCTCCTTACGCCCGATATTTGTCGAAGATCTTATCTTTATTCCATCAGGCGCTTTTGGCACCGGTCTTTCTCGCGGATTCTTCGAGTCTCTCCTCCCTCCGTCCCACCGATCGTGCGCCAGGGCGAACAACGCCTAAGAGTCGAAGTGAGAAAAGCAGAAGTGAAACCCGGCGAGTTGAACCGAAGGAGAATCCGAGAACGTCTCTCGTTCTCATCTTATTTTCGAGGCGGCTTATCCGATTTCGTTATTCTTTTCGCTTGATCGAAAGATAAAGCTATGAATTATTGGCGTGTCTCGGAGGCAACTGAACACGCACACTCCGTCATCCTCTCACTCTCCTTCGTTCGGTATATAAGGCTGTTCCTCTGTTCTCTTTCCGTACGGTTTTCCCCACTCCATCGAGGTGGCGGAGGACGAGGAGAAGAACCTTTCCACCGAGTCTCGCGAAGCTTTCAATCATACCTTCCGCGACCGGTTTATTGAATTTCTTACGTATTCGAGTCGGTGAAGAAGAGGCGAAATATGCTCCTCGACGATCGGTGGAACGAGGCGTTTGAAAGGAAACATCTCTCGGAGATGCTCCCGAAGGCACTTCAATGTGTTTTCCACGCTCGGTGGCGTCTCGCGAAATCAATTCGTAGCGTGGACCAGATATGGCATCAATTCCGGACGGAGTACCTTTGGAATTTGTCTAGATTTCATTGCATTCGATTACTCACGCTACGTCGAAGATTCCTCGGGCATTCGGGAATCTCCATTTGCTTTGCGGCTCGTTGGCGTATTCGAAGCATCGATCCGTAGGTACGAACGAGCAGCGAGTGCGCTAACTGATGTTGTGTGCGGAAACGTCTTTCCTAGTTTTGGGGATCGTATAGGAGGTGCGATCCAAATCTAATATAGTTTGCGACCAAGCGTCGAATTTTAAGAGGTTGATTTCAAGTTGAGATTGATCTTAAGTTGAAACTAATCAGAAGTAATAAAAAGATGTCCACAGAAAATCTTCTCAACCTCTGCGTATCGTTTTTCACCCACGGTCACAATCACTGGTCATGTCGTTGAGGAGAAAAATTGGTCCCTAGCAATGATTCTGTAGAAACGAATTAAAGAAATTCGTTCACCACATCACAACCAGATACTATTCATGACAGTATTGGGATCCACATATAGATTCAGCGCCGCAAATGCTTCAAATTGCAATCGAATTTGAGTTCATACTTAAGTTCGAACGTAAGATAGATTTTAATCACGCAATGAAGTTCAGGCCAAACGTCGATCTTAATTTTTATCTCAAAAGCAATCTTAAGTTCGATCTCAAAAGCGATCTGGAGTTCAAACTATCGTCTCAAAAATTCAACCCTAAGTACACCGAACTTGCGACCGCGGCTCGAGATATCAAACGAGTGGTCTCCGTTGGGCTTTCGGGCCGTAAGTTTAATCGGATCGCAACACTTTCTCGCGCCATTGGTCACAGCCTTAAACTCCATTTTTCGCACCTGGCTGTATGATCGAAGGTATCCGAAGGAGCTCGGCGCTAATCCTTAGCCGCAGCTGCCGCTGATGCTGCTCGACCGGGGTCAAGTTCGCGGAGTTTCTCCTGGGACTGCAAATTTTCATTTGCAACGAACTCTCCGCACTCCTAACGAGGTGACGCGAGCTTAAGCTGGGATAACCGCGACGTTGGATCTACTTCGCCAGGACAAACGAATCCTCGACGTATCCCACCGCTTGCTCCTCAGAATGTGAATTTTTCTTTTAATCTTGTTTATATTTATCTTTTCTAGAGTACCGAATCTCTCTTCCTCTACATCACGAGCACATCTCGAAGGATATCAGGAGATAAATCTCGTCGATGCGCCGAGGCGATCGCGGATTCCGAGAAATCGCGAGAAGACGAGACACCCGCGATTTTCGCCTCTTCCTTCGGTCGTCCACGGGGCGTATTTATATATATCGTCTGCCCACAAAACGTCGGATCACCATAAAACCGAGTGATTCACAGTCACGGCGTACTCTCTTTGTACGCTGGCGTCCGGCGCGGCGGCGCGCAAAGTCTTTGCTCCTTAGACGTAATCCAGCCCGGGCAACACTGTACGGTGCAGTCTCGAGAATTTTCCTTTTTTTTTCTCTCTCTCTTTGTCAGAGGGAGCAACAACATTGTAACGCTCCGATTGCTGAATTTGCGACGATCCTCGGCTATCCCCGAGAACCCGCAAATCTGAAGAAATGTGACGGATTTTATTGCATCGGGAGGCTCCGCATCGCTACGGAGGAACGTTTTTATCTTCCGCGAGAGCACCGTCGTTCGAGAACGCGTATCTCAACACCCACCGAAACGAATTCAGCGAAGGGAAGAGAACGCGCGAGCACATCACGGAAACGGAGAGACGCTAAGGCGAAAATAGTATGTAAAAGCACGATTGTAAAAGTCCTCCGGAGGGTCATTAAGGGGGCTCTCGGGAACTCGACTGCGGTGCACCGCGATGACTTCGCGAGAAGTCGACCGCAAGTTCATGCTTCGACAATGGCCAAAAAAAACGAGCGAGACACTCACGTGTTCTCGGATTTTTTTTTTTTATTATCCTCAACGCGACGACTAATCCAGATGGTGGGAGCTTTTCTCGGACGCTGGAGGAGACTATAACGAAAGTTTACGCATTCGGAGGGACAAAATCAGGCGTCCAAACTTGAAAATAGAAATTTCCTATAAATTGTCGGGAGGACGATGTGATTATATACGTGATGGAAAAATAATGTATTTTTTACATTTTATTAATGTTAGTTTTTATCCGCCGGATGTGCGGTCTCTTCGAGCAAAAACCAACGGCTCAGTTCTACTGTCATATTTTCTCTTTCTCTCAAGACAAGGTCTAATTCGGCTGGTAAGACAGCTTTTCTTGAACACGGAAGGGCTGTAACGACTGTTTGCCGATTTGTCCCTCAAACTATCCCGCCGAATTTGAAAATAGAAATTTTCTATGAATAGGTCGGGAGAGAAGTGAGTATGGACCAGGGGCCAAGATGGACCGATGGCGGGTCCATTAAAGATGGATGGTGAAAGAAATCCTTTTCTCCTTTTATTAATTTTAGTTTTTGTCCGTCGGATATGCGCCATCTTCGAGCAAAAACCACCGACTCAGTTCTGGTTGCAGATTTTTTTTTCTCGACGCGATACTTAATACCAATGGTAACAGTTTTTCTTGAACTCGGGATGGCTGTAACGACAGTTTGCGCATTCAGAAGGACACACTGAGAAAGCGGATAGTGTTTCCTACCATAACGAATAGTTTCCAGGGGGAACATCTGTATATATAGTTTCTGGTAGTAATATTCAATTGTTTAAACTATAATTATTGTTGCAACCATGTTTTTCTGTCATTGTCATGACAACAAAATGCCGATTGTCTTTATCAACTATTATTATCGTATAAAGTCAGTATTGTTGCTTTTACTATGTATTTTCTTCTCAGTGAAAAGTCAGCCGCGAAACTTGGAAATAAAAATGTCCTATAAATAGGTCAAGAGACGGTTGAGTATGGACCAGCGGCCAAGACCCAGCGATCGCGCGTCCGTAAAGATGGACGGTGAAAAAAAAATTCCCTTTCTCATTTTATTAATGGTGTTTTTTATCCGCCGGGTATGCGCTCCCTTCGAGCAAAAACCACTGGCTGCAGCCGAGGCCAGATGGGGATCTTTTTTTTCTCTCGAAGGGCGACGGCGACCGTGTGCCTAAAAATAATTCGGGGACTCATGATCGTCGTTTAACTCCGGGAGATCCGTCGGTGGTGGCGTTGGTCTCGGATGAGCCGAGTTGAGCGCTTCCGCGATGCAGAAGCGCGCTCGAGCATCGAAACCCAAGGCGCAAACACACGCGCGCGAATATTGCGCCCGGTAACGGATACAGACCGTCCTTTTGCCCACCTGCGCATAAACTTAATGAATATTAATGCTCATTTCTGTGATTTACGAACGGCAAGGAGAACTCGGCTCTGGGGTTCATTATTTTGTATGCGATTTCTTATCCTTCTGGTATGGCGTACTTTGGTTACACCCACTCTTTGCATCGGCGACTTTTATCGCGCGCTAAAAGTTCCATCCCGAAAGACCGCATGCAGAAGCAAGCGGGGAAGCCACTTCGGCCGGAAGTGACGGGAAAACGGCGCTTGTTAAAAGTGAAGTTAAAAGTAATCTGGCAGGTAAGTGAAAAGTAATAGGAGGCTTTTTACTTACGCGCGAGTTTGCTTTCAACGTCATTTTTATCTAACGACGTTTTCCCGTCACTTCCGGTCGAAAACTGAGATTTCGAAACCGGAAGTGAAATTCACACTGAAAGTGGAATTGACATTGAAATTCTTCAAGTTTTTCTGCGTACCGTTATTTCCGGATTAAAAATGAAATTTTCAAACCGGAAGTGACGTTTTCCCGAATAACGTCACTTCCGGTTGAAAACTGAGATTTCGAAACCGGAAGTGTCACAAAAAACTTCTTAAAACTTTTCTGCGTGACGTCATTTCCCGATCAAAAGCAAAGTTTTCAAACCGGACGTGACGTCACAGGGAATTTTTTATTATTTTTTTCCACCGACCAGTGGGGTAGAAGAATGGCCCAGTGTGTGTCAGTGCCCGGAAGGCCATCGGCTCTGGCTGCCTACGTCGGACGGAGAAGGGCCGACATGGAGTTTCGGCATAGCAGCCAGAATGGACCAAGCGAAGTGCCGTTTTTCCAGTCGCGGCAGAAACCCCCGCCTGTGTAGTCTCACATGTCGTATCTCTCCTCTCGTTGACGATTTGCATTTCGCTTTGCATAATTCCGCGACTTGCGGCGAGAGTGCTGGCGAAATAAGCGTGGATGCAAAAACCGTGCGAGGTGAGCTCAGGGCCGAAAGGACCGGTAAAAAGTCACTGCTGGACTCCGGTTGTTGGGGCAGAAATGCTACAGGAGTTTATCCCGCACCGAAGAAAAGGTTTGGGAATATCAAACTAATCTGTGATTGCGCGTAGCGAAGGAAATATTTGGTCGATTGAAAGAAATATTTCGTTGATTGAACGAATATTTAACAGTTTGACCTAATATTTAGTTGCCCCAACGAATAATTACTTGAATTGAACAAACACTTTGTTCAGTCGACCAAACATTTCCTTATATTATTACTAAACCTTTTATTACTTGATATTACTAAACCTTTTTGTCGGTGTGTGTCAAAGTCGCGCCCGACCTTCCGACCGGCGCGTTGATTAATGTTAACAAATGAAAAGCGGTTTGAAAAACCGCCCCTGTTGCCGCTGAGAGAGCCCGTAAATGTATACCGGTCACGATGTGTCGTTGCCCTTACCGGTTGACGCTATGTCTGCGCCACCTTCGCACTGCATCCAGATGAATAATTTATTTGCCGGCCACCGTTTATTTAGATTAAGTAAAATATTTATTTGATTTAAACACATATTTATTTAAATTAAGTAAATAGTTACTTGAATCAAATAAATATTCATTTAAATCAAATAAATATTTTATTTAATCTAAACAAACGGTGGCCGTCAAATAAATTCTTTTTCTGGGCGTGGAGCGCCGAAAGGACCGGTAAAAAGTCACTGCCGGACTCCGGTTCCTGGGGCAGAAATGGTGTTGGAGTCATCCCGTGTCAAAGTCGCGCCCGTCCTTCCGAGCGGCGCGTTGATTAACGTTAACAAATGAAAAGGGCTTTGAAAAACCACCCCTGTTGCCGATGAGAGAGCGCCACCCCATAAATGTTGTACCGGTCACTATGTACCGTTCCTCTTACCGGTTGGCGCTATGTCTGTGCGACCTTCCCACTGGCGAACCGTGCCAAGGTAAACAGAGTCGTACAAATAGGACTCGATTCATCATCCGCTGTCCGCTTTTTTTTTTTTTTTTTGCTGCGCTACAGTTCGCTTTACCGACGAACCATACTAAAAGCCCTTTCGGCGAAGAGTCGGGGTTGCGAGGTCGTGAACGGGGTTGTTTCAGGGACAATCCTTGAGGTCGACCGGTGTGAAGAGTCGAGGCAGCGCGATCGGAGTAAAAAGACACGGAGCGAGGGCTCTAGAAAAAGGGATAAATAAGGATCGGTTTAAAATAAATGCTTCATATAAACCTGTCAGCGTCGGTTTACTTGTAGATTTTCGTGAAATGAATTTTAATCTTTATCCGCTGAGCTTTTTTTAAATCTTGCGTATCTCACCCTTCGACGGATCGAGGGCTCGAAAGTCACGCGGCAGTTTCCACGATGCACAGTAAAATATGTAACAACGTTTCTTCTCCACAAAAGTTCACAATTCTTTCCATGTTAATTTTACATTAAAAGTTTGTCCAATTTACAAAAATGACTGTCAATTTTACAAATGTTTTTTTTTTTTTGTGAAATTAACGATAAAATAACTGTGGAAGTTTGTGGGGAAAAAAGATTTGTTAAATGTATAAATATTTTTACTGTGTGATATCACTTTTCTTCTTCCTTTATAGAATTCACTGTAAAAGAAATTCGTATGAAATTTAATGCACTGGTATTGGAGATTTTTATGCATACAGTGGTATATGAAATTTTGTGTACAATTGTAATGAACAATTAATGTTCGGAACATTAAAATCTTTAGAAACACTTTACTTTTAATAAATCACTTTAATTTCACTGTAAAATGACATTAATAGGTCATAACAACTACACGTTAAACTGAATGTACCAGTTTCTGCATTAAATCTTCCAATCCGGTGGATTGAATAAAACATTTTTGTTAACATCGAATTCACACAGTGCGTTTATTTGTTTTGTACACACAAGAAAAAATTCAGTGGTATCAAACGGATTAGAATAAGGATCCGTAAAAAAAAAAAATATATGCTTTATATAACAGTGCCAACATAGATATTTTTTTGTAGAACTTCGCAAAACGAATTTCACGGTTTCTTTTATCCACCGAACTTAAAAAAAAAAATCTCAAGTATCTCACCTTTCGACGGATCGCGGCGCCGACATCCGCCAGTACGGCATAGTTTCCACGATGGAATCGCTGGAACCGGCTAAAAGCGGCGCAAACTCTCATTGAGAGTCGAGAATCCCGAGCGAGTTTCTCACAGGGCGAATACCGCGCGCTATATATAAGCGCCGAGGGGCCGAGAATAAAAGGGGCGCGAGCCCCGTGTCAGAGTTCCACGGGCCGCGCCCTTCCGATTCTCCGCCGAATCACAGCGCAAAAAAGGCGCAGGGGAAAAAAAAAAGAAAAAAATCCCCACGCTCGGTCGTTCGAGTTTGAGATCCTCGCCCCGGTGTTAAGTGAAGCCTCGGAGGCGCGAATAAGATGAGGTAAGAAAACCAAGGTGACACGAAGATTACACCTATTAGACGAACGTTGAATCATGGTTATCGAGGTGATCCTCCGAAGGAGCCGCGCGAAGGAAACCCTCGCGTTTGCGCAACCTCGATGTACATGTATGAAGGGGGGGGGGGGCTTCTTCTCTTGGGCTCGTCGTCGTCGTTGAGGCATCCGCGAGGATGGTCGGCTCGGCCGCCGTCGGAGATTCCGGCAGAAAAAGTTGCGTCGAAGAGACGCTGCCAAGTTGCTTCGCGCTTTGATCTCTCTCCTCTATCGTCGAGCGCGCTCGCCCAACAGATTTTCGTTCTATCCGGTCGGCCTCTCTTTCTCTCTCTCTCTCTCTCGAGACAGATATCTCTCGAGTGGCTCGAACGAGCTTCGTTGCTGCGGCTGCGAAAACAAAAGTAGCGGAGCTACCGAGAGTCGATCGTCGTCCCGTAATTTTCCCGTTCGCGGGAGCCCATCGACGATGGGGCTCGCTTCGTTCCTCTGGAGTTGACGACTGGGTTTCATAGCCCCGGCACGAGGCCGCTCCGGAGCGTTGGAAGCGGCAACGAGAGAGAGAGCGAGGTTACAATGTAGTCTTTGCAGAACCACCGCAACCACCGGCCGTAAATCTAATCGGCCCGACTCTCCCGGCTCGGCCGTCCTGAGGAAGCCACTTCTTCGGCGAAGTCCGGACCGGGAGACTCCGCGGGCGAATGTCCGGTGATCGTTGGCAATCGGAGCTACGAAGGGCCCCAGCTGCGCTCGGTTGCATTTATCGTTTTCCTTGGGATGAGCCACTCGGGCCTTCGAAGCCACTTCGGGTCATCCGAAGTGGCCTGCCTTAATCACCTGTACGAAGAGGATTTTGAATGCATCTGGTAAAAAGATGATCGTCGCAATGTCCCCGATAGAAATGTGGCGCGGGGCCAGTGGTGTCCAGCGATTCACCAGTACTGGGCCTGTTCTCTGAGGAAAGTTCTCTGAGACAAACGTACGGGGAATTCGGTAACATTTCTACCTGGGTCTTCACATCTTCGATTAGATACGCGCTTTTTGATATGAGGCCGAAGAATAGAATAGAAAGAAAGAATAGGCCGAAGAATAGAATAGAAATGTCGCGCGGGACCAGTGCTGGCCGGCGATTCGCCAGTGTTGGGCCTGTGCCACATCCTCGCTAGGAATGCGACACGCTTTTCCCCGCGGAAAACATATGGCCAATTCCGTACCATTTCTACCTGGGCCTTCACATCTTGAATTGGTCCTGTGATATTTTATATGCCAGAACTAACTCTCGTAAAGACTTAGATTTTTTATTAGATTTTTAAAAAATTGCTTACAATTATCTAAAAAAAATTATGAAAAATCTTGTGTCATATATAAAAAATGTTAAGATTTTAGCCGCAGTGGACCGGCTAAGATCTATTCTGTCCGTCATGAATTTTTTAATTTAATAAAAAAAATAAAAATCAGTGTTAAAAATGCAACTGAAAAAAATCACTGAAAGCAATTAGAAAAAAAAAATTTTACTTGCAACACCGCGTTCTTGGGAATTTTTTCAGATTCCCCCGAAGATTTTTTAACATTAAAAGAAAGTTAAAAAAAACATACATGCCACACGTTACTCTCTCCTTCGAGTACGCGAATGGATCCAATCTCATTCATCTGCATAACGTGCCTCGCCGTTTCCATTTACCATTCCGCCTTTTTCCCTGTTTTTTAATTTAATTCAACCGTCCGACATCCTCGATCCGGAAGCCCTCCTTCGAGCTCGCGCTTTGACCGTCGCTCGGGCTTTTCAATTAATTTCACCGACACACAAGCTTTCCTCGCCCGCCGTTCGATCCGCGACCGATGCAAATACACCGGAACACTTCCACAGCGCTATCGGGCAGCGTTCGAGAAGTAAGCCACGGGAGTTTCGTTACTCACGGTCTCGCGTGCGGTCGAGAAACCTCGACGAGTTTCCAACACCGCGTCCGCCGATGCCCGGGAATTAATGCCGGACCGCCGGCGAATCCGTACATTTAATTTAGAAACGCGAAGCAATTTTGTGTATTTATCGACGGGGGAGCGAGAGAGAAGCTCGAGGAGAGTCCGGAATGGCGCTCGAGTGAGGAACGCGAGGCTGATGGGAGCTTCGAGAGTCGCGGACCGCGTCGAGAGTTCAACTCCTAACTCATCCGCACCAGTCCGGACCGCGCTCCGCCCGTTCCTCCCGTCGTCTCCGGAGCTCTTTGACGATCCCGGTTCATTCTGGCCCGGCGACCTCGGACGTTTCTCCCCCGACCGCACCGGTCACCGCACACCGGCGTCGACATAAATCGCGGGCGTCATTCGCCGCGCTACATCCGAGACCGCCCTCGGACAGACCGAGTACTTAGAGAGGGAAAGACGCGGAGGAGCGGCAAGGATCGTCCTCTTTCCTGGCAATGCTGACGACTTTTGCCCGGAACCACCGCACACGCTCCATGGCTCGCTCGCGGATCCTTTGAATTCCCTTTCATCCCTCAACCCCTTCCACGAGGAAACCCTCCCGGGAAAAACGAATTAAACGTTTCGCAGTCCCTAATTTCACCGGCGGAAGACACGTTCGCGGTGAGCGCGGCTCTCAAACGAGGAGCATCAATTCGAGCGGTCCTCTCGCGCTGGAGGATGACCTGCGACCCGCGTCAAAGAGACGGAGATACGAGCATTTAAGAGAAGTAGATTCGGAATGTATCGTCGCCGTATTTGATTCCGCCGGCCCGTTGAGGTCCTCTTTCGAGGCACAATATTTTCCAGCTCCTCGAAACTCGCTCAACATCCTAGCCGTATCGCAGCGAGAATTTGTCGTGAATCGCACAACAATCAGTTGACAGTTTTTAATTAGGATTGTTTTTTTTTTTTCGTTCGTTTACATTTTTATACAAATTTAAAAAACTTTTAGATACTTTCAATAAAATGCTTTTAATAAGGAGCATCAATTCAACGAGTATATTAATGGAATCGCAACGGGAATTTTTCGTAAATCGCACAGATTTCTTTCTCGACAGATATTCCATTTATCTTGGCAGTTTTTATTTCGAATGATTTTTTTTTTAATGTTTTTATTTTAATAAAATACTCTTAGTAGGGAGCATTCATTAAACGAGTCCTTTGGCGCTGGGCGCTGACCTGTGACCAGCGTCAAAGAGATCGAGAGACGAGAATTGAAGAAAAATAGCTTCGGGATAAAATGATAATCATATTTTTTTCTCTGGAAAGTCCACCGAGGTGCTTTTTCCAGATCCGAAATTGCCCAGCTCTTCGTAACTCGCTGAGGATTTTAGTGCAATCCCGGCGAGAATTTGTCGTAAATCGCACAGTTTTTTTTTCCTCGACAGTTATTCCCTTTACCTGAACACTTTTTAACTCCGATGATTTTTCTTTGCCGTGTTATTTTTTTGTCTTCTTCTATAGAATGAATAGCGTGAAATCACGAATCCGTACGGATTCCACGTAGTCAGTCGAGCGATAGGGTGGAATTGTCGGAACGGCGAGGATGATAAATTAGCGTATCGTGCGTTCGTTCGTTTGGCACGGAAAAAAAAAAAAGAAAAATCGGTGGGATCAAACGGATCGAAAGGTTTTTCATTTGATTCCGTACAGTGACGCAAAAAAAGAGCTCGAGCGTGGGTATTAGATTTTAACGAGGCAATTCATCACCCAGTCGGGGATGGTGCGGGTGAAAACCGAGTACGAGAATCTATATGAGAGACAGAGGCTCCGGGATCGCGTACTTCATTAATTAGCGAATCCCAATCGACGCGGGGCTTTGAAAGAAGGCGCGTCTGTCGATCGTCGTGTGCGCTTCGTTTGGGATTTTTTTTTTCGCTCGCTCGTCGAAGCTTTTGTATGAAAGTCGCGTGAAATCGTCAAACGCGAGTGAATTGGTAGCCGAGCGCTTGCGAAGAGTCTTTCCCTGGCAACAGTCTGAAATCGATTGTCCAAAACTCCACGAACCTCTCGATCAGCGTTCCGCGTGGGAAGTGGCCTCGTTGGAAAAAGCCTCTTCGGTAAAAAAAAAAATAATAATTAGACAATGCCTGCAAAGTGCCGCCAAATCGCACAATCGTTCGCTGAACGGCGAGTCAACTATCTTTTTTCTTCTTAAAAAAAAACCAATCTGAAACTGCAAGGATGGAAGACTACAGCAAGACTGTCGCATAGGAAGTGACCTCATTGAAAAGAGCCACTTCGGTAAAAAAAAAAAAACATCGGATTATGACTGAAAATTGCCCAAATCTCAACATCTTTTGACAAATGGCGAACCAAAATTGTTTTTTTAAGTCTTTTCTCGAAAACCAATGTGATATTGCAAGGCTGTCGTGTGGGAAGTGGCCTCATTGAAAACAGTCCCTGAAGTAAAAAAAAAATCGGCTTATACCTGAAAATTGCCCAAATCACGAAATATTTTGCCGAACGGCGAGTCGACAATTTTTTTTCCATTTTTCAAATAACCAATCTGTAATTGCAACGATGCAAGATTCAGGAAAACTTTCGCGTGAGAAGTTGCCGCATAGGGAAAAGCCTCTTCGGTAAAAAAAAAAAAAAAAACATCAGATAATGCCTGAAAATTGACCAAATCAGAAAATCTTTTCCCAAATGGCGAGTCGACATTTCTTTTACATAGGAAAAAAAACAACTCATTTTCGTAGAAAACGAATCTGAAATTGCAAGGATGCAAGACTGCAGCAAGATCGTCGAAGGCCGCCAGTCGCGTGAGCTCTCTTCCTCGAGCGACCTACCGAAAATAAAACCCGGGGATCTCTGGTTGATCCTCCGGCTTATCGTAAATCATATATACGCTCCACTGATAAATCCAGATATTTCGGAGACCTCCCGTATCGCCGCGATCTCCCGCGACCCGAAATCGTCCCACGATACTGCACACAGTGTTTTTCTCGGAACTGGACCAAAGTTTGCTGTTACCAAGCCACAAATCTGTCGTGTGCCTCCCGTCCGCCTCCCGCAAGCCGGCAACGAGATATATTCCCCGATCGCATATCTCTCTTCGTTCGCAAAAATCTTATTTTTAGAGAGCCCGATCGTCGTCGCCCGTCCGTTCGACTTTGACCTGGCGTTTCTTTATTTCGTCCTTCCTTCTTCTTTATTTCACTGAGAACCGGCATAGCCCGGCGATGGGGATCGCGGCAAATTCTCTGATGCACATTCTCTGATGCACACTCGCCGATGCACATTCGCCGATCCACACTCGCCGATCCTTCGATCATGTCTTGTTATATATCGCATCCATTATAAATTCCCAACGGAGTGATCGCAATAATGAAATTAATTCAGACGAAGGTCTTGCATGATGTATTTACAACCGATGAGGAGAAGAAGCAAAAAAAAAAATTAAAAATGATCAGTTCCTGATGCTAATTCAGCTTCGATCCGATACACACGCACACGTTCGCCAAAGGTTTCCACAGTGGATTACAACGGTGACCCTTAATCCTCATTATCATAATGGCCATTAGCATAACCACTCGGCAAGTGGTAGGAGAGAATCGTCAGTATGTGTGAATTCGCAAACCGCGGGAGCAGCCGATTCGCTCGTGACACCATACCGTAGACATGACGCCAGAGAATCTGTATTGACAACAATCGCCTTAACGATCGTTGTCGTTCGCCAGTCGTTTCCAGCCACAATGAGAGAAGGTGCGATAAACGCGCGCGAGCGTTTTACCTTCGAGATCTATCGGGACGAACGGAGATGAGGAGGAAGGAGGTTGAATGCGAACCGAGATGCATTGCGAAAGCTTGCGCACGTTCGTATCGTGTGCGACCGATCGCTCGAGGTGTAGGAAGGTATGGCATAAATTCTAACTGTGCACGCTCGTTCGACCTGGACCGGCGTGATAGTTCGATGAGGAATCAATGCGCGACGCTGCGCCGACGAAGACGCTTGCGCTCAACCTCGGTCCAGCAGCGGACGCCCGATGATTGGACGAGATCATTGTTTTCATCGCACCTCTTTCACCTTTGCCGATTGAATTCTAATCAGATATGAGATGCGTGGTACGTCGATGCTGGATCCTCCTGTTGGCAATTTTAGAGCACTACATCGGGGCGCGAAAATCGGGCCTAATCGAGCCTTGTCGGGCGCCGTTGTGACGCTATGAAATTTCTACCAGCGCGCTTGTTCGTAGATTTTAAGATTAATTTTTGGGGCTCTCTTGGCGATGAACGTCTTACGGATGGGCGCGTTATCAGGACCCTTTCAAGACAATTATCCTGTGAAGCATTCGTGTTCGAAGCGACAAAATACTTCGGAGTATGCTGCTGTGTATTGGAAAAAAAATAAAAAGAATTTTGGCCAAAAAAATTTACCTCATTCTCATTTTTCGAATTCCGAAAAGGCCAATTTTCGCATAGAAAATGTGAAATCTTTCTTTTTTGAGAAATTAAACAAATTGACAACTTTTAGCAGAGGAAATCGTATGTTAAATTCAGCGAAACGGCACTCTAACAAATTTTTAGATATCGAATTAAGACCACCATTGTTTTCAAGCGGCATATTTCCGAACGTAATTACATTACCGATAAATAAAAAAATGTTCGCATTTTTGCTCAAAAAATTCACAATTCAATGGTAATTTCACGTTAGTTCTTCGCCGATGCTCATCGGCCTTCGACGGGCCGAAAAAACTCATTAGCGATTCCAAAAACCACCCTATAATGTGTATTTTTTCCAGTAAAACACGACAGGCACTTCGGATTTGAAAAAATATCGTAACCCTCGAAAATTTCTCCCACTTACTGTACACGTATTTTCGGAAAAAAAAAAATTTCACCGTGAAGTAAAATGCTTACGACAAAAAAATAAAAACAAGCAGACATCACACGCTTTGGGTGATTCTGCGAAATGCATATTCCCCAATCACGTACGCGGGTGCACACCGTGACTTCACTTCGGGCCCGACGGCAGTTTCGAAACTGCGAAACTCATCTTCCCCCTCAATCACGCGTGCAACGGGGATTCTCGACTTCGCATCGCGATGACGCGGCAGTTTCGAAATTGCGAAACTCATCTTGGCGAGCGTGTGTGCGCACGTGGCCACGGCAATTCGACTTCGTTTCATGCGAGCGGTAGTTTGCGCACGAATGCTAATTCGCGTGGGTCGACGGATAGGCCGCGGCTCCTCCGACTCGCTGCGTTATGCTCACCGGCAACATTCGGACCTCGCGTATAATAACGCATTTGTACCTGCTGCGCGGTGTCTCTCGCCGGTGGTTGCTGATACCGAGCGTGCGAGAGAACGCGATGATCATCGGGAAGGATGAAACGATCGAGAAAGAGGAGCGAACGAAGGAGGATGCCGCGCACGCTGAACGAGAAGGAGAGCCTCCAGGACTTCGCTCGGAGTCTTTTTTCGGTGCCCTCCCTCCATCCACCCACACGCATGATAAATGCCTCGGCAAAGTTCATCTCGTTCGGTTGATCACTGCAGGGAATGGCCTCTTCTCCTCGCGATATTAATACGCCGTCTCTATCGTCCGATTAATTTTTGCGACCCCCCTTCCGCCCCCCACCCAGCGCACTCAATCTTTCCGCGGTGTATTTTCAGTATGGAAATGCTCGAAATATTTTTCGCTTGAGACCCGACAACGAGCAGGACACGCAGGACATGCAAAGTTGTGCACTCGAGACGGGAATTATTTATGATGAAATTTCGTCGATGGATAAACGAAAGGCTGCAATTTTTAAAGGGAAAATACCATCGAATATCTGGATGGTGAATTCGTAGAGCATCTTTCAAGGAAGTGAATGAAACTGAACGAGCAGAAACACATCAATATTTTTGCAAATTCATCGCAATTAATGTTTTTCTCGATTAAGGACATTTGCTCTAATACGAGTAACTAATCTTCGCTATCATCAACAGATGTATTAAAGTGTGTATAGATTACTTTAAAAATGTAGAACTGATTTGACGAGTGTGAAGCGCTCCAACCTTCTTAAGGTTTCGGATAGCGGGTCGCCAATGCCGAGGTCTTATCTCTTATAAGTGAAAAAGCTATTGATATCGGAAGGTCGGACTCGTTGACGGACGAGGATAAACGCAGGAGGACATTGACGTCAGTTGTCATCGGCAGTGATGTATCAAAGCCAGCGCTCGTGGAAAAATGCTCGGACTTCTTCCCTCAACCTTCCTTCCCCGTCGAGTCGTCTCGTTGGCTCTTCTATATACATATCGGATCTCCTTTGAACTCCTCGCGCCAGCCCTTCCTTCCAAGCCCGACGCTGTTTTCCCTGTCAATCAATAACACCGAGTGTTTGCTAATAAAGTTCCGGCCGTCGGAGTGGCAGGGAAAAGGGGGAAAGATTGTTGAAGCAAAAAAAAATGGGGGAATATAAGTCGAAGTGGATTTAATTCAATCCGAAGAATGCTCTTGCGCTTCGAGAAATCTTATTTATTATTGGATTTCATTGACGCAAGACGCTATTGTCTTCCTTTGAAATTTTCATCGGCAACCTCACCAGAGAAACATTTGCCGGGAAAACCCTCGTCGTGAGAGCACCGCCTTGCGAGTCGACTTTCTCGAGCAAAGAATCTCATGATCCTCGCCAATATCGCGGGGCGGAGGGAGGCGATATCATTGCTGGCTGATCGCGGACTCGGCTCTCATCGCACGATATAGGTACGCGAATCGACGACGCTAGTAACCTTTCGTTATCTGCGTTCAATCGAGAAACTGTTGTTATGTTTGAACGATACGGAGCTGCCGAAACGTCCCGCATACCACCGAGTCGCTTCCTCATCGGCAAAGAAACCGCGCTCCTCGCGGAATTCGTTCAACGTCTTCCAAAAGTGACGTTCCATTTTACCCAAAAAGGATGATAATGAACTTTTTCGTCTTGACGATTTTTCTATGGTCGGAAATGATCCTTGAAGTGCTGATGACTGCACGCTTCGCCGTGCAGGCGCGAGAACAATGTACCAGCGGTCGGGGGGCCCCCTAGTACGAGACCGCGAAGAGAGCCTCGTCCGCGTTACCGAACCTTTTACGGTCGTTCCATCGGCGAGAGATATCACCGCGACGAATCACTAATCACCGGTGCCTCACGTCGGTCATCAATAGATCCGTTGCGCTTCTATTTTACTCGGGACTTTCGTTTTATAGGTGACGCTGGGGCCTCCCTCACTCTGTCTCTCTGCGCTCCTCCACCGTTCTGCCTCTCGGTGAGGTCGCAAGGACCTCACTCCCACGTTAAGCCATACGCGTTGCGCCCTTTCGATTCTCAATCGTCGACAAACGGAACGCTCGGTACATACTTGAGCTGCAGTGCAACACGTTGAACTGTGCGGCGAGTCGCAGCATTCGCGGTTTTACGATCGTGATGAACCCGGAACGGCCGCGGCCTCTGGCAGAGCGCATGCGACGAGCATTGCGGCGCTATCCAGCGCCCGGCCAAACCCCCGTCCGCTCGGCCTCCCGCGCTGTCCCATCGGTCTCAACGTTTCCCCCGAGCGAATCGGAACGCGGTACCGATTCGACACGTCAATTAGAACGCGATTTCCCGTTGGCACGGGATAACGCGCACGCATTGACGATGGAACCGCGCACCAACGCAGCCTGGCACGGCCCCCCCGTGAACGCATGTGTGTAGACACCCAGTCGAATACCTCTTCCATGTTCGATTTACAACCGCGTAATCGAGGGGACCGCAGTTCTCTCGGCGCCTGTCGCGGCGCATTTCCTCGCGCCGGCTAATACACGGATACCGCGAGGCCGCCGCGGTAACGGTGCGTGTCGTGTAACGTCCGTGAGCTCGCGCGAAAATCGTTCGACGGGAAGCCGAATGAGGGAAGCCCGACGAACGATCCGTCGAGATGTCTGTCGGGAAGCTTGTGCAGCTGACCGGACGCCGGAACGCATGGAAAGCGGATCAAATTAATTGAAAATTGGAATGTGGATACTGAGAGAAACGTGCGTGTAAGCGAGGCAAGACAATCAGTTTTTATTTTTTTTTTTTGTATAATTTTTACGACGTTTACCAATTATTACCATTATTACCATTGTTACCATCGTTATCATTATTATCATTATTATAAATTTCTTTGGCGCGGCATGAAAATACGAAATTGCATCTCAGATTTATGACAAGAGTTCCTTTTGCCTCTCGGTGTTCCGTTTTGCCCGACTATATCCATCATTAAAACTCAAAAAGACTAAAATCGAAAAGTCGTGTATTACATGCTTGTATGTACAGAGAAAACACGTCCTTCTGATTTCAGTCCCGTGATACATTATGTATGTGAAAGGGTTAATGCTATGTAGCAGGATCGGAAGAGGCGTCATTGAAATACAATTCTCACGGGCTCATGTCAGCTGTGCAACCGGTTATTAAAGCAGTGGAATCAGCTCTCGCCCGGCTAATCAATAATTGCTGCAGAGTATTATTAGTGTTTGATAAATCGTGGTATTAGCCGTGCGTTCGGATATATCCGTTTCGATTTTATAATCGCCGTTCGTTATCTATCCGGCCGTCCGGCTACCTGGTGTCGATCGGGTTATAAAGCAAATAAATATACACACTGTATCTATCGCATCTTAAACTTATGTTTTATTCACGAATGACTTACACCGAACATAATTATTTATTACCCAAACGAGTTATCGACGGGCTCGCACGAGTACACGGGGCGTTTCGCCTCAAATTAATAAACAATTTCGAAAATCAATAATTTCGGAAATTAAAAATTTCATAAATTAATGATTTCGCAAATTAATAATTGCGTAAATTAATAATTTCGTATATTAATAGTGATGAGAATTAATAATTTCGATTAATTTCTGATCGTCGATACCGCCGATCCTTCAAAAAGTCACTGACTCTACCTTAAAAAAAGTGACTATCATTTCCGCGAATGGTGCCAACAATAAAAAAAAAAAAAAAAAATTAATTGGAGCTCCGACTATCCGCGAAATCGCCCACATCCGCGAGTTATTAGATTGATAGAGCCGAGTCGAGCTCGGAGTCGTCTCAGTCTCTTTCTATCACCGCCTTCGCGGCAGCGCGGCATCGGCGGCAGGGGCGGCTCGGTCAGCGCCGTGGGTTGATCGATGATGTGCCGCCGCGAATCGGAAGATTGAGCGGGCCTGTCGTCATTACAAAATTAATCCTATTAGCGGGTCCTGCTCGATCGCGGCGCGCGGCGCGACTCTTCGTGCGAAAGTTTGGCCCGACTCTGGGCCCGCGTCTCGGCGAGACATGGGAAAGGCTCCGGCGATCGCCCGAGGGCGAAGCCGCGAATCTCCTCACCGCACCTTGCACCTTCACGCTCCGACGAATTCTGTCGCAACCTTCCACGAGAAAGCCAACAATTTTGTGGATTCGATCCGCGGACTTTACTCGCGGCCCGTTCGGTCCGCCAATTTTTTTGTCACTCATCGCTGCGTCGCTACGTTCGCCAGTCGGAGATCTCAGTCGGTGTCGTCGCCGCACGGTAAATGTACACAATTGAATTACGTCTACATTTGAGGGACGCGGAGCGGGGGGGGGGGGATAAAAAAAAGAAAAAACCTTCGGACGAGCAGAGTGCACGGTACGAGAGGGGGGGGCTCGTAATAACCCGGTATATTCCGGGATAACCTTCCATCGCGAGGAGAGGCTGGATGCGCTGCTCCCCGGTTGTACTTGGAACAGTTATGGGAACCAGGTCGTACCTCGGTCGTTACACAAGCTCGCTCGGTCTCCGCTTTGCGGGATGGGCGAGGCTCCTCGGCTCCTCTCGTGCCCGCGGTTCGGCATCCATGCAGCCGCGAAACAGCCCTGCTCCTCGCGCACTTACCACGGTGAAAGTGCAGAGATCCCTCGGCGGCGTGCACCGTAGGACTTGTAACTCTAATCCTATCGCTCGTCGGGCGATCCAGCGCGCTCCGCGAAGCAGATTTCACGTGTTGCGACGCGAGGAGAGCTCCGGATACGAATTTTCGTGTAGACATTAGCGGCGATGGCGATTGTGCCTGACAGAGACAAAACCAACTTCGTGGACCAGGAAAGTTTTCAATGGCATAAAAATTGATCGGAGTTTTTGCTCGGTCACCGACCAAGCACAGTTCGCTTCATCTCGTCAAACTCTTTCAGATACTCAGAAAAGAAATTCGCTTCACGGGCGCGTCGCAAATAAATATTTATTTGGTTTAAATAAATATTTACTTGTGAGGCGTCCGTTGATTAAATTACACTTCTGGGTGCATTGTGAAAAAGAATTGTAAATTTAAGGGACCAGAGTGCATGTTTTTATGCAAAAACAGGTGCGTTAAACTTAATGTATAATTGTGATGAGAGATTAATGGACTTTTACAGTGAAATTAAAGACAATTGTTGGATTTGAAGTACTGTTATAGTAAATTTAAAGTAAATTATTATAAGTGAAGTATTTCCAAAGTTTTTAATATACTGTATGATAATTTTTCATCACAATTGTACATGCAATTTAGTGCATTACATTCCATACGAATTTTTATTACAGTGCATTTAAAGAAACCACCGTACAGCGTTGAAACTACCGTATGCCATTTTCGATCAGAAAAACATCGAGATACATATTTCCCGTTGAGCAAATAATTTCTATTTTATTTATCTATTTTACGTATCATTTGCGATGACCGTTGACCGGAGAGAGCTCCGGATCCGAATTTCCTAAAGTGAGCATCGACGGCGATTGTGCCTGTAAGTGGTGAACCGTCGCGGCAGGCACGAGAATCACCTTCGTGGACCAAGAAAGTTTTCAATGGCCTTCGCATAAAAATTGATTACACTTTTTTTCTTCAGTTACCGACCGAGCATAGTTCGCCTTACCGCGTCGACCTCTTTCCATTTAAAGAGACTACGTTCCGCGATTGTTTCATTCGACACCCGACAGTGTTGAAACTACCATATGCCGTGTCCGTTATCTGCAGCGATCGGAAAATCGTCGAGATAGATCATTCCCGTTGAGCCAATAATTTCTATCCTCCGACGGTGGCTTTGACTCAGTACAATCGAATCCGCGTGCGATTGTGACAGCATTCGCTGCCGGGTATAGCGTCGACCGTTGCGGGATCGCACAATCCAAACGCATCGTCCGGAGAGGCTCGCAGATAGATCACCGCTGAGCCACCGCGTGCGAGGATCAAACAGGATCCTGAAAATCCCTAACACGTACCCACGCGGCGGTTAGGAATAGTCTTGCCCGGGGTCAGATCAGGGGGTCGACATTGCACGAGCATTCTGCACGCTCCTCGCACACGAACGCGCGTCCTCGAGGATCCTCGACTCGGAGCGGCACACACATCAGGCTCGCTCGGGGCCATACAGTCAAAAGGTGTATGGTGGCTTACAAAACATCTCCGGAGAACTTTCACGCGACGGGACGAGCGTTAACGGCGCGACGTTCCGCGGAGCGGGATCGAGGAGGATCGCGGTAGACTAAAGTTCGCATGTGGTGCCAGACCGGATTGACGGACGTTGAACCGAACGAATTTGGCTTGGAGGGTAGAACGATCTTTATATGTTCTGCTTGAATCGCACTGGACCAATATTCAATATTCAAAAAGATCAATATTCAAATTGAACCGAGAAGTTCTTGGTTGAAGTATGAACCAAGTCGTCCTTGATTGAAGTATGAACCAAACAGCCCTCGCTTGAAGTATGAATTAAGTAGTCTTTGGTTGAATTATGAACCAAGTAACCCAACCCTTGATTAAAGTATGAACCAAGAGTTCCTTAGTTGAGGTATGAGTTGAACTCCCATCGGCAGGGAGCACTCACGTTTTTCGCGAAATTCATTGATGAGGCAATTCTAACGTTTTACTTCAAGCAATCCAATGATGAGGTCTCCTCGCTGTACCACAGGTTAGAGTGCCACATCGTTGACCCCCGTTAAATCGGATGGCGGACAGTGATCAACTTTGACACGGAGGGGTATCGACCGAGCGGCTGAGATCCAGTCACTTCGAGATTTGTCAAGGTGTCCAGGGACGTTCTGGAAGTGATTTCAGAAACGCTCGTGCCGCAACGACGACGTCGACGATGACGAACATTTGTCATAGCGTCCAGTCAGATTCAATTTGCACCACGTGACGAATGTGTACATTCTCGCCAAAGCGATCAGATCCGCGAAGAGATCGTATCGCCCTAACACTCGGGTTAAGGTTCTCTCGCCACTTTTTGCTCGATCTTTTACTTTTTGCTTGTCAGCTCGATTTCCTTTGGTCGTTACACATTCGCGGATAGGTCGACAGGAGCCGCGCGCCGTTGACCAATATCTCATTCCGTCGATGTGAAAACGTGATTACCGGCGAGCGCGGTTTTATCCCGTATCGAATTAGGTCGCGGTACCGAATCGCGGCTGACCGAAATCGACAGTACCGCGAGCGAGCAAAGTACATGTATTTTCACCAGATTTCGTTTCGGTAACGTGCAGCCTCTGTAATGTATGTAATATCCGCTGTAAGGATCATTATTATTTTATAAGAACGCGCCCATTTGCTCGACGAGACTCGCCGTTCGCAGGAAATGTCGGACCCTCCCCCGGATGAAACGGCCTTTCGATTTATGTCGCAACCTTCCTCCGTGTCCGATCGAACTTCAACAATTTTTGCGGATAATTCGAACGAGCTTGATTAACGCCGCATCAACATCTGCGAACACACGAACCAACGACTCATAAAACTTTGTCACCGAAAACCCTGGACCGCTACTAAATATTCCGAAGACCACCCCAACGACCAGGATCCATATTCATAAGCCCAATTATCCCAGATATTTGAATTAAACGTCGTCCCATATCTCTCGCGGTACGAAAGGGCGCAGTTTCGCGACCCCGCTGTCCCGCCCTTATATATACGTGACACAACGGGGGGGGGAGTCAAAACTGCGAAGGGTCGGACCGGAACCCGGAGAAGCCCAGAACATCGCGGCTGGAGCGAAGGGTAACTGTCCATACACGGCAATTCGACGATATAGCGGGAGCGTGGGAGGGATCCGAATGAGCAAGTGCCGTTAAGATTAGCATCGCCCCCTCCCCCCCCCCCTCCCCCATCCACAAGACCGAGGTGAGATCTCGTCTGTTGACCATGGCCGGTTATATGGCTCGCTCGTTCAACAGATAACGGGCTATTGACGGGTGGCGTCAAGAGTCGATTCGCCTTGCTGCAGGAGAGGAGACCAGCGGCCAGCGATATTACGAGTACCGCAGCAAACGATTCCACCCCTGCATTATATCGCAGCCATCAGAGACGCGAACTACCGATGACGAGCCGTTGCGATGTTATACCGAGTGAGAAGTCTTGGTGAAACGGCAGCGGAAAAATCGGCCACTAAAGACGGCTCTCGTTGGTTCGCGATGTCGACTAGCGAAACTGGCACCTCATCGTACAGTAGTGTCACAGGAACAGTAGTCAACGTTCTCGTTTCCATCATTTCCACCGTAGATCTTGTTGTTACCATCGATTTTTCCACCGCCAGATTTTCACAATACCATACCGAGTGGTCTTGGTTGATCCAAACTGCTGCCGCCGTCGCTGTCAGGGACGCTGATGGTAATCCCTGCGCGGACGCGGTAAGTCGGTCAGCATCAGCTAGGTCACCCGGTATCGATACCGCCACGGCACTGTGCGAAGGGCGAAGGCAAAACTGCGGGGCTAAATCCGTCGCAGCCCTTTCTCCAGTGCGCAATAATTAGGCAATCAACGGGGATCGGCGATGACCGGCTGTTCGACGACCGTGAGCTCACACCCGCGCGGCATTAAAACGCCCGGCGACTAAAATTGAGACCGAGGGGGACTTACGGTTTACTGCCCTCGCTGTCCTCTGCATACATCGAATCGTTTGCCCGAAGGGAGAGAACAGAGAATCCGCTCCCTATTCGCGTTGATGTACAGATTTGAACCATTCGCTTGATTCGTGCTTCGTCGCAGCCGCAGTGGAGGTTCCTGCTGCTTGCTAGGATCACTGCCCTAGTGAGAGGGTTGCACAGGATCAGCATTGGCGCAGCGTAGGCCGGTGTTCAACCCACATCGGCCAGCACCGCTCCTACGTGTTTTTCCCACTTGGGTGACAGTTGCTCGTACCTTCTTGTTTCGCCATCGCCTCAGCCCAGAGAGATTCCACTGCAGATATGGGCATGACTCTACCACTTGTTCGTACTACTAATGCTGAAACCAATGACTGCAGATCGATAATTTTCCCACTGCAACCCTATGTTCCGAGCTTCCTATTCGCGTTGATGTACAGATTTGAACCATACGCTTGATTCGTACTTCGTCACAGCTACAATGGAAGTTCCTTGTTAGGATCACTGTCCTGGTGAGTGCTTCGTACAGATTCCCTGTTGGCAGAGGATTAATCAGCGTGCATCCAATGTCGGCCAAGACCGCACCTGCGTGTCCTTTCCAAAGGAGTCGTTTCCCTACTGAGTAGGTTCAACTTGTCCGTTGATCTCAAGAAAGGAAAAATGCAGGGGTTTTTCCAAGCTCATGACTCTAGATGGGTAACGCAGTCTGTGGTTAGGGTGCTACGTTGGGTTTGCTCATAATAGGTGAGAGAGCTTCGGGTCGAGTGTAAGATGAAGGTTTCGTGTCTGATTCTTTATACATTAGTTGTAGATGTCGGTAGATAGTACTGTTTGTACTCTTGTTTGTACTCTTAATGCTAGAGCCAATGAGTGTAGATCATTGGATTTTTCCACTCCAATCCAATGGAGCGCCCAATGACTTCAAGCGTTGGAGCTCTTCCCTATTAAATCCCCAATCCTCATACCGATATCTCAAGACTTACTTAACTTTCGTCACATAACGTTCCTGGCATCCTCAATCTTGGATCAAATGATTCGCGTTCGTAAATTGCAAAGTTCCTCTTTCCCCCCCGCTGCGTTTCGATACGAGGTTGTGGGACATGAAAGCAATTTAATACCGGGCGTATATTTTCAAGGCAAACCCGTCTCTAACGGTTGCGTAGTGCGTGGAGCCACGGCAATTTCCGGTCTTCCAACCAGAGCGAACCGGGTCTCCTCTTCTTCGCTCCGTGGGAAAAGGGCGTTAAATCTGCGTGAGCTCGTGCGCTCGCCGGTCCGTCGGAAGTGCGCCGCGAGTTAGACGCCCGGAGGATAAAGCGGATTACCCCGTGTTATTGAGAGGTCGCCGTACTTGATTTCCTCTTCGTTCATCCGCTCTCGCGAGTCTCCCGTGAATCCAGCAACTCCGCGACGACGGGTCGAAAAAGGGCGCGGGCTCGATGCGTGGATACGGAAGACATTTCCTCCGGGAACGGCCATCGGGAGTCCTGATTCAACGTCGAGACCGGGAGTAAATCGCGATACGCGCCGGTAGTCATCGGCAAGCTCAAGTCGGACGATCGGCCTGATCGTCCACGACTAATTGCCTCGCGGACGGCAATTTTGATCAGACGTCCCGGAGCGCCCGCTGAGGTTGCTCAACGGCGCCAGCGCTCTCGCAGTCTCTTTTCTCGGATCGCACGTCGCACCCAGACGTTGCGGTAGTTCGGAATTGCGCTAGCGAGCTGGCGTTACAACGGTCGATGGGACTTTAAACGTAGCGGCGTGTAAAACCGTGCGATTAGATATATAAAGCCCGAGGGTAGAAAGAGAGTTGCCGGAAAGAATCGTCGGCCTCGAACGTCAGGGCCTGAACACGCCTGCGAGATTACAGGTTGCTCGATGTAGCCTATATAGAAGCGCGCCCGGAGATGCGCGATAAATAAACCGACTGCGCATGTCCGAGAGCCGAGAATGTATACTTGCAACCGAGGGAAATCAACGAAAAATCCGGATCATAGTCGAGTTCACAGTTCTTCTGTGCCGGGTTATGCGGACTTGATAATGATGGGTTAGCGGAATCGCGAGACAGCTCTGCAGTGTGTAGACCGTTTTCGTTGTAGCTCCACCGAGAATAAGAAAACACACACCCAGGTCGCAAAAACATTAAGGGGATATCCTTTATCCGAATACCCGTCGAAGCGGTTCAACGTATTTTTATTAACTCTCGAGTGCCCGTCAGAGCAAAAGAAGGGAGTGATTACATTTTACTGACGCATCTCGATTTTGGCTGTTTTCGTTGTTTTTGGTATTCGTCGGAACGGCTTAATGTCTCTTGACAGAATTTGGCACATCAGGTCTCCGGATTCTGTAGTACGTTTGTAAGGACAGATTAGGAAAGTTAAATGTGAGGCGCCAAGAGATATCTGACTTTGAAAAAGCGGGCCAAAAGTCTATTCGGGTATATCGAAAGGCGGCCGCCATTGTTACTATTTATACATATATGTCTTTACGATTATTTGTCCTAGTTTCGCGTTTATATGGCCGCGTTTCATTTCCCCCCGTATAACTCTTTGGATTTTAACGTCTTTTATCCACAATATTCCTTTCCCTTGCGGCCGCAGCCGACTTCCTCCTCGGTATCACATTTGCCATGACATTTATGCCATGGGCATAGGGAAACTGCGGAAAACCTTTGCCGATATCGCCAATCTCAGATTCGATTCCCTGGCTTGGAGTTTGTCATCTTTCACCGAGAATGTAACCATTGACTATACCTCTACATACCGGCCACTCACACTTTGAATTATCACGTGTGAATGGGCGATGTGTGTATCTGGTTCTTCATCCCGCCCATGTTTTATTCTCAGTGAAACTAACGCCGGCGCTCAAGCGGTACAAAAGAACTTGTATTTGACAGGCGAGAAGACAAGTTCACCGGCGGACGATTTGACGATGTACGACATTTCATAATTACCGGTGGGTATTTTATCCGGCAGAATCACGGTCCAGTCGCGGATGAAGCGATTGATCGTGTATTTTGCCTATGTAGTGAATATATGATTTGTAAATATTAACAATAAAAGCGATAATCGATCATAAAAATTGTTTGACAAGGATTTTTGATATGTTACCGGAAATATTGGACACTCATCCCTCTCGGACCATGGCAGCATTGTAGCCTTGAAAAATCTAACCAGGAACATATTCCACCCACGTACGGTCCAGTCATTAGTAATACAGACTTCCAAAGATTCTACACTGTGTACTATGTCACCGGAATCTGTGTGAGTCACTTGTACAGAGAACTACGAGAGGGGTTTACAAAATCGTATATAATTAATGACTATTCAAGTGTTACATCCAGAAATTATGATTGTTAAGTGTCTGACAGATAAACAATTTAAACTGCCATATATAAATTTTAAACGCATTATATATATACTGTTATGGTATATCCATTAAAAACTATATCCTTACTAGTAATTGGTTGTATCCATCGACCGTTTGTTTAAGTTCAATATCTTGAGAAGGTTCGGATTGGTTTCGCGTGAACAATACTTTGTTTTGTAGACATATAGTCCAATATCTTTAAATTTTCGTGAATTTGAAGGCCGATACAGCTTCAGTTTCCTGGAATAAACACGAAATATTGTAAAGTAACACGTATGACATGTCACTCTCTCCATTAATATAATTAACATACATTAAAATAATGGGTCTTGTTACAATTTGTGATATGAATTCCCTATATGGATTCTTATAGGCATAGAAGTTAGGTAATTAAGTATTGGCAGCATATGGTGATGAGTGAAATTTACTATTCAAGCGTGAAAGAAATAGACATGCTCGCACAATCGTTCTAGTCAATTTTTCTTTGCAAAGCGACGTTGGAACATTAACGACACATAGAGAAAACGAAAATCTAATAGTGCCCACCGATTTAAGAAAATGTCACTAGTTAATGAAGCGTTCGAAAAGAAATATCTGTACAGTAGAACCCCGATTATTCGAACACCTATTATCCGAACCCTCTGTTATCCGAACGGCCTCCGGTTTGGATAAAGTTTCTACTATGCGAACTATTGCGCGAAATTCTCGTATTCTTACATTGTTGCACACCAACACATTGTTGCGCGCTACAAACAACGAGCCATATCAAGAATATTCGACACCCAGAAAAAATAATTTATTTTAAGTCTTAATTTGAAGATTTAAAGTTATGTGAAGCCTATTTACTTGATTTAAATAAATAAATATAAATATAAATAAATAAATAGTTATTTAAATTAAATAAATAGTTACTTAAATGAAATAAAGATTTATTTTAATCAAATAAATATTTTACTTAAACCAAATAAACGGTGGCCGTCAAATAAATTATTTTTCTGGGTGGAGCTTGCATAGAGTTACACCGCACTACCGTAAATGCACGTCAGTCGTATGCGCAGTATTTATTAGTTCATCAGCCAAGCAAATACACACGTATTCAAAATTTATTTTCGTTAATCTACTGGTCTCGCAGTTTAGTGCTTTATGGTTTCCAGTCCTTCGACCTCTAAACGTAAGCATAATGTACTTACTGTGGAAAAAAATTAGAATCCACTTCGGGACTCGATAAGGGAGAAGACCAGCATATTGTTAGGGCGTTCGGATGATGTTTGCAACTCAACGATCTTTGATATTAACAAAAATTTGGCTGCGAAAAAGCGTACAATTCTCTTGCGCCAAACGAAAATAGTGGATTTCGTGATGAAGGTTTGAAATTACTCTTGAATATCATAAAAATACATTAATCACGTTCGCGGCATATCACTTAACACAGGGTCAGATTCTGTTATTCGAACTTTCGTTAATCCGGATGAGCTCCGGTCTCAATTGGTTCGGATAATCGAGGTTCTACTGTATAGATATTCAGACATCTACCAAATGTTCTGCTACCAATATCCATATATTGTGTCGTATCGAACGCCTTTTGCCAACAAAAATTACATTAAGATTGATTTTCACTATTCTCAAACATCTTAAAGATATTTTACTCTCGACACAATGCAAAGAACACTTTAAACATATATATATTTGTTCGATAAACGTGTTTCCATAGAAGAAACAAATTTGAATATATTATTTAACATATTGCTTACTTTGCAACATAGGAAGGTTTTTTCAATATCTCTTGGACGTTAGAGAAATTTTAGTTAGTTTATAAATTCAATTTTTTAGTACGGCTAGTTCACACAGTATCTGAGTACGAATTGTCGTAAAAATCATTTTGTTAAATAAGTGACAAACTTGTTTGTTCAGGTTTAAATATATAGAAACCCGTCCTTTTATTTCCCGTGTCATTAACACGTTTAGTTACTTTTTTTTTTGCAATCCTGCAGTCGGATGGTGCGATCGGAAAATTAACAAATCAAAAATTGTGGACGTTTATTGAAAATAAGTTCCTGTTAAAAGTTCAACCTTTTTTTACTATGCTCTCGACCAATGACTCAATAGCAGGATACTTATTCTCTTAAGTACGCATAATGCCAGATGAACGAAGCTAAATTCAACCATTTAATATATTTTTGGATATTATTTCAATAAGTGGTCGATAGAACTTACTTGCTGGAGTGACATTGTCCCGACGACACTCAAAAGAGCGATGAGGACTTTCATGATGATCATCGACGATGCGATTCTATTTCCTTGGATGAACAGTATGCAATGGTGCAATTCCTAAATGTGTCCCGCTTTTATTTAGTCTAGTATCTTACCGCAGAGGTCACCTTCATGATAAACCCATTTTATAAATAGCCGTACGTGCGAACGTAATAATTGTTATTGTTATTAATGTTTTAAGCATGACCGAGTTGACATCGAGAATTGCCTTGTTTTTTTGTCTTATCCCATGCATGGGTAGTTTTACTTGTACAGGTGAAGCACGAAGGTTATCGTTATCTATCCCGGCACTTGAAATCACAAAGAATGTCAGCAACAAAATTTGAATTTTTATTTTTACATTTTGCATGTGATTATTATTTCACAATGACGCAGTATGGAAAGTCGTAGTTTCGAACACGTTCCATAGGCTTTTTTGTTTTTAATTTTTCTCCGTCACAGAGGAAATGTTATCGTAAAAAAAATCGAGATTTTAATATCGGAGTACTTAAAATATTCTAAAACGTCGAGAAACGACTATAATTCGAAAACTTGAGATAGCAAGTTGAAATTTGGTACACCAGTACCAAATTTCGTCCTTGGAAGCCCGTAGTCTCCTTCGGGAAAGTCTCGATCGCTAGGGTTATTCGACGAAACTGCGATCAAGTTGGCCGGTTATGAATTGGAGTTGTAGCAAACAGGTCTGACATGGCTCTCGTGAGGAGCATCAAATCTTATTTCATGCGAAAGGGCGCTTCGACTCGTGTCGAGACGAAGCGTCCTCATACCCGTCCATGGTGGTCGCCCATTCGGCGGCCGAACGGTCTGGCAGCTGCTGTGGCGCAAGGATCAGGATTCGGCTGGTATATCTTAAGCGTAGAACGAACGTCATAACGAGAGTTATCGTAGGAGCCAGTTGAACTTGGTCGACTTCTGATAATCTCCGCGGCTGCCCGAAAATGACCGGTTAGTGACATTAAGATCCGAAAGGCACTTCAGTCGACGAATCCGGCATAGATCAGCGACCGCGAAACCAACGATTCGGGAGACGCGGTATGTAAAGACCCGCGTTGTTTCCTTCGGGAAGTCTACGATCGCTGCGATCGTTCGGCGAAACAGCGATCCAGTTGGCCGGTCGTCATTTGGAATTGTAGCAACCGGGTCTGACCTGGCTCTCGCGAGGAACATCGAGTCTCGCGCGAACGAGCAAGAGCAGACACGGCGAACGCGATGCGGGTTGCCACAACAAACGCCATTCGCAAAGCGGAGAAGCTCACGGAGAGACTGCCACGATCGTAAATCTCAGCTCCGGCGGAACTGGTTATACAAAATAGGCTCTCTCTCCGCTCTTCCAGGCGTCGCCACCGCCGGCCTCACTCTTCTCCTCGCTCTTCTGTATCCTACGCTCCGGATGCAAAATCCTCCGAGCCAACAGCAAATGCACTCGAGAATGGCGATCCGGCCGTGGAGACCGCGCTATTTTCCTACCATTCGTATCATCGAATTCGGATTCTTCTTCCGTGGCAATCGCTTCGATGAAGCTCCGACGCGACCCCTTCCGAAGGAACCCGACGACCTCACTCAATCGAGTTCTTTGCGACGTTTTGTAATTGTCGACTGTCGTGTCCGGACGATTTCTCACCTATTATGAATTTGTCAAAAACCACCGAAAGATCGGTGTATTCGATTAATCAGTTTACGCCGGTGCTGCACGGTGGGCCGAGCTGTGAGGCATTTTTTTTGCTTTGCTGTTCAACGCAAACATGGTAGTTTTTTTTTACCCGAATCCCGATACGAAGGTGATCAATTTTTGGAAAGACGAACATTAGTACAGTTGACACTGGCGATCGCGGATGGCATTCCAGGATCTTTCTGCCAGGCCATCGGGAGCTCCATCGGGCGAGACGTCTATGAGCGAGACGCGACCGCGAAACGAGATTCTTTTTCTGTCATTCCTCCACTCTCGTAATCTGATACGTCTGATCTCGCGAGCTCTCGCGGATTCGCCAGGTATAGCGCGGCTGCGTGCGCGTATGGGATATTATGCATATGGCAAGCGAGTCGGAACGCCCCAGCCTAGATGTACACACGCGCTTTTAACGACCAAGGATAACCGACGGGCATTTTTGCGAGGATTATTTCTCGTCACGCCCGTGACTCCGGAAAGTGCTAAACTGGTTTATCCTTAATCCTTAGTTTGGCGGTTTTCTCGCTCCCCCGATGCTGTTTCTCTCGCGTGCGAAACGCTGACGTGTGCGTTCCCAACGCTATTCGACTATATCCCCAACGACATTCGAGAGCTCCTGGCGACGCGACTTCCACGAGGACAAAGTCGTACGATTTGTGCCTAGCGCGCGCCAACCCAGCAGCGACCAACCTCTCTGATACACGTCGGGGACCAGATACGAGCGAAGGTCCGAGCGCGAACGAGTAAACTCGAGACGCAGCAGACCGCGGGGCTCGCCGATAAAAACTGGGTGCAGTCAATTACCTCGGTTGCTCGTGCCCCTCGTACCGACTCGCAGACCCGGCGGAGATACCTCCTTCTGGCCTTGAACCGTTTATTTTGCATTTTCATTCAATTATCCCGGGGATCTTGTGCACTTCTTTGCGAGATTAAAAGACGTTGGATTCCCGAGACGTTGGTTGCACGGCCGACTTTTGAAAGGACGACCGTAATGAGTTTTTGCCCATCCCGAACGACTTGCCACTCGGCATTCGCCGCCAAGCGGGAAAGATTGGACAGCCACGATGGCTGTCCAATCCTAAGGAGCATGTTCAGTGCATGGTGTCCGGGGTGATAAGAATCTTGCGGCTGATGAGGCTTCATAAAAATCTTGAGGTCTATTATTTGGTTCTCTTCTCCCTAGTGCTAATTTTACTCTCCGATTGTCCTCGTATCGTCCATTTTGTGCCAGATCCGCCATTTCGTGCTACTCGAGTGCAATCGTTGGTTCGCTCGCATCACAGCTCCGTCCGGAGAGCGATAAATTGGAATCCCCGACGCGATGTTCGATCGAAATCTTGAGGTCAATTGTTTAGTTCTCTTCTCCCTGGTGCTAATTTTACTATCCGGTTACCCTTGCGTCACCCAGTTTGTGCCCGATCCGCCATTTCGCGCTACCCGAGCGGAATCACTCGAAACGTAGCCCCGTCCGGAGAGTAACAAAGTGGAATTCTCGACGCGTTGTTCCATCGATATCTGAATGTCCATTTGTTAGGTTCTCTTTTTCTGCGCGCTAATTTTACTGAGCGGTCGTCTTCGCGTCGTCCATTTTGTGCCGGATCCACCATTTCGCGCCTCTCGAGCACTGTCGCTGGGTCGCTCGGATCACAGCCCCGTCCGGTGAGTGATAAATTAGAATCCTCGACGCGATGTTTATTGGGCGAGAGCAACTGCAACGATGACTTGACGCAATAACGGCGATTGTCGGTTGATCTCTCGGTATCGTTTATTTCGAGTCCGGTCTAGTTTAACCTTGCAAGCTCGCGGACAGCTCTTTCTTGCACTCGTCCCGGTCCGTCGAACACGTCCGAGACGGTCCAGGGGGAGGAACGGCGGCGGGAGAACAAGGAGCACCAGAAGCCAGGATCCATCGAGTCAGCACAACTCCGAGGCGTGCAGGATCGCTCACCGGCGGGAATCCATGAGAAGCGGAGGCGTAATAAATTATACGCGGAAAGGCCTCGCGCGGTTGTTTGATGATCGTCAATAAAGCGTGGCGTGTAATCTATCAATTAGCTGAGAGTCGATCGGCACTCCTCTCGCTCCCTCTCTCATCGTCCGGTTCGGAGTCGGAGCGTATCTTTTTTCTTTTTTCTCCTCTCCCCGTCGTTTCATTCTCATTGGATGCTCGGTTGTTTCTGGCTCGCTCGGTGCTCTTCCGCCAAGCGCCGCCGTCACTCTCGCCACGGTGCTCACCGCGGACGTGCGTTTCCTCGGCCGCGTTCGGAGCCTCGGAGAACCCGAAGGAACCCCCCGAGGCGTGTACGTGCTGGTCGATCGCGAGGCAATCGACCAGCCGATCGGGCCAATCGATCGCCTTATACGATTCTCTCTTCTCCGTCCAGCTTCCGTGGAGCCCGCTGGCGGATCCGATCTCTCGCCGATCGCGAGGCCAGCGATCGGATAAGAAGAATCGAGAAAAATGACGAATGTCCGCCGAGTATCCTGCAGGAAATGAGAGATACGCAGCCCGACGCCGCGATCATTTACAAGATCATTACGAGGCCAGACTCGCTCGGTCCGTGAGTCCCTCGGCGATTTCATGGGCGGGAAGAAATCGGCGCAACGAGCAGACCCGAGAAAGCGGCAAAGACGAAACTCAACGGAAAATCCTAGTTCTCCTCCAGCCGACCCACCGAAGAACCGCCAAAGTGGTCTGCCAAGTGGTCTTTCTTGCGTACTGCCACAAACTACGAGCACCGTTAGCAGACTCGCTGAATGTCCGAGCCGCCTCTACCCGCTGATAGATCCTTGACGAGACTTTAAGCGAATGGAAATGCACGATAACCGGCCTGGACGACTCCGGCTCGTCACGTAGGTGTGCAACTTGCTCGCTGGACTTGGAAGACACCTTAGCTGCACGTGGATCGAGTCACCTATCCGCTCAAAGTACCCGACGCGGAGCTATCATCCTCGCGCACCGGCTCGCTCCATCGAGTCATCTTCCTCCTCTTCTCCCTCGATTCGTCCTGCACGCGTGCTCGCCAGCTCCGCCCCGACTCCTCGTAAATTGGTTCCTTGAGGACCTCCGCCACCGCGGTGGATTATAATGTAGTGGCGACCACCACTCCTGATGCTACGTAACGTACATCGCGTATCGTGGCAACTACCGCTGCTCGTTGGTGATCCAACTTTGCACCAGCCGCAACGACCGGGTAACCGTTGGGCCAAGGTATGCTCACAGCTTCCCCGAAGCTTACTGCCATACCGGGTAATTATAACGAGAGAAGATCCTTAACTCGGCGGTCCGACACGTTTCAGACGGTCTTCGGTGTCCTCGGTTTTTTTCTTGAAGCATTGTTTCTATTTGTCTGAAATCTTACAGGGAGTTTCCTTTAAGTACTTGGGGTACAATGTTAATGTAATCCTTTATAAGTCACGCATCCGTCCCCACTCTTAAGCGCTATCATAACAACGCGTGGTTATGGTAGCGCATGGCTATGACAGTCCGCGTCTGTCAGTTCCGTTTCGGTACGCTTTCGGCCAGTATGACTTATAAAGGGTTAACCGAGGGTCTAGTTGTTCAATGAGTCTACTTGTTCAATTGAAGATGCTCGTAAATTGAGAGATTGCATGCGGTGGCTTTCCCTTTCGGAGAAGTTTATTCATCTTGTCCTGTTCGACATAGGGTTTTGAAGGTTGGCCGTGTTTTCCCCTAATTGTAATTTTAGCACGGAAAAATTGGAAAAGCTGCACTTATCACTGTAGCTCACTATAACTAAAGGCCCTCAAATTAGGTTATATTTACAGTATTATGGTATTTACACTATTTATAGGAATCCCCGGTTTCTCGGGACACTTGGACAGGGTCATACACCCAGAAAAATAATTTATTTGACGGCCACCGTTTATATAGATTAAGCAAAATACTTATTTGATTTAAATAAATATTTATTTAAATCAAATAAATATTTCAGTTAATCTAAATAAACGGTGGCCGTCAAATAAATTATTTTTCTGGGTGTAAGGTTTCTGCCGTTTACTCGGCTAGCTTGTTCGAGTGGCTTGTCTCGGATCTTATTAACTCTCGCGACAGCGATCTTATTACAAAGGTGCTCGGGAAGGGTGTTTTCGCGGCTCGATCGCGGCACGAATTGCGACTCGTTCGACTAAGTTCGAGACTTTATCGTCATCGTGAGCGAAAAATCCTCGGTGCGAAGTATATTTGTATTTCCGAACGGTTAACGAGCGACTCGGGAAAATAATCATCGGCGCCGGGTCTTTACTGCTGATTTTCACGGGATGAGCGACGGCCGGAGAAAAAACAACGCACGATGTGCGATGTTTTTTCATCGGTTATCTGGGACACGCGATTTGCGCGAGTGCAACGCGTTCCGTGTTGCACTGCGCTACCGGCGAACAGGAGGCGAACGGTGCGCAGAATGCATCCGACCCCGAGGAGATACCGGTTTGATACGGAACGGATGATAGCCCGAACGAGTTATTAAAGTCGGGAGCAAGACGTCGAAGGGGATGTCGGCTATCAACGTTCCATCGCTTCGTATCTCTTGGCGGCCCCGTCGACTCCGCTCGTCGGCTCCGATATCGCCGGCCGAGAAACACAAGGGCGCAAGGGTCGCGCGCTGGTCGGGAATATCAGAGAAATTTCTACTTCGGAGACGAACAAATTCGCCGGAAGGAATTCTAAAAAAAAAAAAAAAAAAAAAAAAAATGAAAAAGTTGCAATTCCGAAGATTCCTTTGCGATAAAACAACATCTTTCCAGCTCTGGACGAAGTACGTGGAAAAACAGGAAAAACATCGCGTGCCGTCGGAAATGGCGTCTTCCAGACCGCGGGCGGAACGGAAAATTCATTAAATTCGTAACTAAGGAGAGCCCAGATAAAATATCCGGCGAACTTCTGAAGTTGAAGCTTTTTTGCGAGAAACCAACTTCCGACGAAAATAATGTAAAAATTGAATTGGAAGAAGCTTCTTTTCTCGGATATCCGAGCGCCAGCCGAGGAAATCGAGTTTGCTCGGAGAGAAAGAACTTCTTGAAGAATCCGCGAAGACACGCTCTCCGAGCTCTTATATTACACGTCCGAATTCACCGGATTACATCATACGGCTTTCGTCGGGACTGCTGTTTTGCCCGCTGTTTGCGCATTTATGCATGGTACAATTTTCTCCCGTCACGTATAATATCGCTACGTTCACGTGTATACATATATATATATATATGTGTGTGTGTGTGTGTCTGTGTGTGCATGCGCTGCAAAATATAATAAGAATTCGAGATTCTCACGGGAGAATCCACTCGGGCTTTTCTCGCGTTTATTTGATCTTTCGCATTGTGCGACCCTGCCTTGGCTCGATCGGGATGAGAATAATAGGGAAGAGAGTGTGCAGCGACTATATATATATATATATATATATATATATATATATATATATATATATATATATATATATATGTCGGCTGGCAAGAAACAGAAGGCTCTGTCGCTGGCAATGAGAATCGGTAAATAAACGGTTCAGAGGCTCCCCCTTTCGACGAATCCAGGCCAAAAGACGTGTTTTATATACACTATATATATTTTTTGTAAATCTTTTTAAAAATCTTTTTTTATGCTTTAACTAAATATAATTAAAGTTGACATTGTTTCGAGAGGAATAAACGAAAGAGTTCCATCATTTGTATTGTTAAGAACATAATAATAAGCGATTGGCTAAATTCGTCGCACAGCGGACGTAAAGTAAATAAACGTTTTAAAGGGGGGGTTTGAGGAATGCATGCAAAAATACTTGTTTTGCATATATTATATACATGTTATAAATCTTTTGAATTAATTTAATCAAAGTTGAATCCGAGCCAAAAAATGTATTTTACATATACAATATACATTTGAAAAAATCTTTTACATTCATGAAATTAAAACTGAAGTCCTTTCGAGAGCAATAAGCGGGACAATTCCATCGTTTGTATTGTTAACAAAGTAATAATAAGAGATCGACTAATTGCGTCGCAGAACAGCAAGACCTACAGTAAATAAACGGTTTAAAGGGAGAATTCGACGAATCCAGTCCAAAGGATGTGTCTTACACATAACTATGTACATATGTTTATTAAATTCTAAAAGTAATTTAATTACAGTAATTGACGTCCTGTCAAGAAAAATAAACGAGACAATTCCATCATTTGTATTAAAACAAAGCAAGATAGCAATAAACGCCCGACTAATTGCGTCGCAGAACAGCCAAGACTCACAACAGTCCCGGTCGTCGTTATCGAGGATTATTTTGCAATTCTAAAAGGCGACGGTGACGGCGACACGGATAATGAGTGATCGATGGAAAACAGGCGTCCCGTGGAACGGCGATACCCGTGCGTGTATCGTTAATGCATGAAATATAATGTCGAGGCGAATGGCGGAGAGTTGCGAGACCGAGAGCGAGACGCCGAGTGTGGGTCGAACGGCTCTCTCGATCTGCGTAACCGGGACCGGCCGAATACAAATGTCTCATCCATCTCTCGAGACACCGCGCCATTTGTACTCTCTCTCTCTCTCTATCTCGCGTTTACAATGCTTTACCGCATTTCGTCCGGGCGAATTACCTTTCGCAAAATCGTTAGAGTCATTCGAAGCCCGGCGCGAGACCGGGCCGGCACCGCCGGTTTCAGCTGAGACACTCCTACGTGCCGAGTCGATCAATCGACCGTCTGGAAAGTCTCGACGCGCCGGTTTTGCCATGATGTATGCATCGATTATTCATGAATATATATTATCGCTGACGATAGAGTTCGCCCGAATGATTCACGCTGAATTAACACGCGAACGGGTTTGTGTCCTCGCGGCCGGAGCGGGCGCTGGCCCAACGGTGGTCCGCGGCACGCGCCGATGGATCGAGCGAAAGGAGGAGCGAAATCGACATCCCGATCGCGAATCGCCGATCGAGAATCTCAATTTTTCTCGCATTTTTGTCGAAATAAGTAATAAACAACGTCAAAATCCCGTAAGATCCGACCACTTCTATAGATGATAGATAAATAATAGATAAATTCAATACCAAAGGTCCCTGATCAAAGTAGGGTATTTGTGTGCAGTTCTAGGACGATAGCTCAAAGTTTGCGCAAGTTAGAGCTACCACAGAGAAATTTCAACAAATTCAAAATCGTGTAAAATCTCCAATCAGGCCACAATCTTCACGAAAATAGCACCGAACGAAAAGCGCGGTGATCACTATTGGTGTAGCAAATTTCAACTTCCTGTCTCAAGCCGTTTCTGAGTTATAGTCGTTTTAAACTATGTAAATCTGTCACATACACACACATCCATCCGGACGGCAGCTAAAAATCACATTTCTCGATGTTTTAGACTATTTTAAGTACTCTGACATTAAAATCTTGATTTTTGTTTTTTTCGAAATACAGTTTCCTGCATGAGGAAGCAAAATCAAGATGTTTTTTGTCAATTTTTTTTTTTTTGAGCTTAATCGGTATTCGGTTCTCAACCATCCACGATAGTCCATCGGTAAATCCCTTCACCGGTACGATATGGCCTCCCGCATACCTCGCTGGAACGACTGCCGACTGTAAGTGCTGGCTGAAACTTACAGTGACCAACGGTGGTCGCGTGGCACGAGCCGCTGAACCGAGCGATAGAAGGAGAAACCCATCGAGAAACTCAACTTTCGTCGAATCGTGATCTTTCGACCCGAGAGGGAAAGAAAAAAGAACACCATTATTTTTTTTATCGGTGAATTTTAGAGATTAACCGGTCGTCGGTTCTCAGCGATCCACTCTACTCCATCGGTAAATCCTCCGCCTAATACCTTCGCCGTCATGATATCGCCTTTCGTATGACTCGCTGTAACGATTGCCTACAGCAAGTGCTGGCTCAAATCAACCTGCAGATGTCTGCATGAGGCTAAATTTCATCAAGTTCTGCCAGCAGCGTTTTGCGTCGCACAAGCTGCACTCGGATAAGTCCATTGGAAGAACAATATTCTATGAGCACAACAATTTTTTTTAGGTATTACGAAATTTGACGTCATTTGACACGATGACGAAATAAGACTCGTCAGTCAGTGCGACATTTCGGTGCACATATTACCCATCGAGAATCTCAATTTTTCTCGAATCCCGATCTGTCCGCCCGAGAGCGAAGGAAAAAAAACCCACCATTTTTTTTTTTGATCGATCTATTTTGGACCTCGATCGGTTCTCGGTTCTCAGCCATCGACGATACTCCATCTCCAAATCCGCCACCCAATACCTTCACCGCCACGATATCGCCTTTCGTACCACGCCGCTACGATCGCCTACTGCAAGTGCCGGCTGAAAGGATCGCCGCTACGGGAGTCAGTGAGCCGTTTCGGTGCACGTATTACTCCGAGCTCTGCAGCTCGGCGAGCCAACGAGGAGGATAACCCGTCGAAGGTTCGGCTTCGTGAGATACGCGATCGTGGTAGCCGGCTCGAGTCTCTGCGATCGACGTATTCGTCGGGTACTTATTAGAGTCTCTGCACACAGTGCCAGCACTTTTGCCGGCTGGTTGATCGCGTGAACCGGTCTTTACTTAACGGTGAAAACCTTTCCTAGGATCAATCATCATTATTTCGTAGCGTTCAACACCTACGCGCTCAAACGGCGGAGCGCTCTCTCCTCCTCACTCGGGGCTCCTGCAAAGAGACCTCCTCATTGTTGCGTACGCGCTGCAATAGCTCGCAATCGTTACCGAGGTTTATCACCGGTGTCTCGTGTTCCGCGCGTACTGCGCGCTGTCTGTACCCATTCGCGTGTCTTTGACGTAGCTTTCGCGCTGCTGGGTACGAGCCTCGGTAACGCGGTGGGCAGTCTCCCGTCTGTGTGTATCCGCAGCTCTTCGGTATACAGGATGACTCAAAATCTTCGCTCGTCAGAAGAGCGGAATCGCATCGACGACCAAAAACCGAGCGTACTTTTCCTTTGGACGAACTTCGTACGACGCTGAGTTACGGACTGCCGTGACGTCGCTTCCGGTCGAGAAATGAGTTTCCCGGAAATACATCACTTTCGGCCGAGAAATAAGTTTTATGGAAATACGTCACTTCCGATTTGAATATCTTATTTTTCGACTGAAAATCACGTCCTACCAAAAATACTTCATTTCCGGTTTGACAATGTTACTTTTCAACCGATCGTTCATCAAATACCATCATAAAATACAATCGTAAAATATATCATAAAATATCAAAACTTACGGACGGATTAGAGATGAAAAAAAGCTTTTCGCACGTATTTTGGATAACCCTGTACGTGGAATACACAGCTGAACGGAAGAATGAGAAAGAGGGAAAGCCTCGACAACCCACAGAGACAATTGCCGGGAGAAAACAATACGCCGAGCACCGCGAGTATATCGATGCATCGGCATTGAATCGAAGTGCACAATCCCGCGGTCGAGCGAGCAATATGGTAACCGAAGATTTCATATAATATAATTTAACGAATAAACGGTAGACTGTCCGGCGAAACGAGCCGTGACCACTGTGAGCCGCACCATTGGATATATATATATATATATATATATATATATATATGTGTATAAGCATAACCCGTTCGTGGCTTTTGTAACTTCCGACTGCTGTAACAAACTGTTGCAGATTTTCGCGACAAAAAATATGTATCGTCACAGACATTGTCGACTATTTTTCACATATTCGACGACTTTTTTTTATTTTTTATTTCCAACTTTGACATCTCAATCGAATGTCATTTTTCATTGCCCGGCCATTCACTAACGTTCAGTTACGACATATTTTTTAAAATCTTTCTAAAGTAAATAAAAATCCGTTGAAATAACTTTTTGACGTACTAAAAAAGGTAATAAAAGCACTTAATTTTTTCCCACTCAGTCAATCGAAGCTCAATGCTTGACCAGTCGGAAAACGCCGATGATTATTCACCCGAGTTATAGCTCATCGCTAAATTTCCGATCATTCTCTCCGCGACCGGTATCGTTCCCTTCTTTTTAAATTTTTTTTATTTTCAAGCTCATCCGCTTCCCACTCCCCGATTTGCATATTTTAATATGCATCTACCATTTATCGCCCGATATAAATGCCAGATTCGTATAGACGAGGGTATTAGCCTGGACAATTAAGTCCGAAAATACGAACGAAAGGCAATTTGCATCGGTGAGGCCCGGTCTGGTATATAACCGCGAACCATCATCGCCAGCAGCACGCACTCTCGCTCGATCGTTCCATCGTGCCCTGCCCGACTCTCCCTCTTTTTCATTCGTCTTTTTTTTTTTTTCGTTCGCCGGCGTTCGTCGACAAATTGAAACTCGATCGAATTACCGTTGCAATAACGCCCCTCGCGCGGTCGAGGGAGCATAAACTCTCGTGGTATTGAGCGCGCGCGCGCGCGCTCTCGGTGCACTCCGTACGAAAATCGCGGTCGTTACCGGCACAATACGTGCAAGGGTAGCCACCGTTGAGCTCACGCTCGCTTCATTTACCGACACGAACTTGTGGCTTTTAGTACCTTCCATACACGCGATACGGCTCGCTTCACACACGGACGGGTAGGCCTTGTCGAGTTTAACGCTTTTGTTTTCACCTGTAACCGTCTACCCCGTATCCAGCCTCGATGATATTGCGATCTTCAACCTATGTGCGTTATTAATTCGCTGGGCATTAAACCTTCGGTACTTCGTGGTCACTTTTCGCCACGTAAATTGCAGCGAAATTTCTCCAACATGCAACATCGTGCAGAATACTTTAATTCAAAAAAGTGCTAATTAATATCAATACAATAACTGATGATAATAACCGAAAAATTATTATTATTATATAGAATGTGAAAAATGAGATTTTTAAATTCGAAGTGAGGTATTTTCAATAAATCTCCCAAAAGTTAAACTTTCGTTTTCTAAACTTCAAGGTGTATTCATAATTAATGATCCTAATGTATTTTACATAAAACATACATCAAAATTAAATGAAACCTTCGGTCCGTCGTGGTACCTTTTCGTGATATAAAACACAGTAAAAAAATGTCTGCAATATGGAGCATCATGCCGGACAATTCAATTATACAAAATATGAATAAATATAAATAAAAAGAGGGCTGAAGGACTCCGGTCGATGGCCCATTAACAATGTCTATGTAAATATCGTTCACCGTTGTACCAGACATTGTATAACCTACACGATGTTGTCAATAAATGCACTTTTACAAATGTAAATAAAATAATGGCATACCAATAAAATAACTAATAATAATTATTATTATCAATATTAATATCTTTTATACAATACATTTTACAAAATAATGGTACAGCAATAAAATAATTAATAGCAATTACTACTATAATGAATAATATTTTTTATGCAATACGTATAAAAATAAAATAGACAGATATCCGAATATCAGTTTTTCCGGATCCAATTACTTCGACGAGTCAAGGGGTTAACGAGACCGCGGCTGACGCGAGAGTGACTCGATACATCGGCGGTATCGTCGACGCGCGGTTATAGGTCGGAGGGTCGTAAAACAAGCTGTTAATAAAATTGACTTGGAAAACATGTCCACCGGGTTATACGACGCGAGAGTCATTGCATTATTAGCCCGAGATGCGCGAAGATTTATCGTTGACTCGGCGTAAGGGGGGAGCGGAGAGAGGGTGGTAGCGGCGGGAGGAACAAAAAATCACCTTTCCACTCTCCGCGCGCAACCGATCGGCGGATACTCTCCGCGTCTCGAATAACTAACTGAATTATTGATTCGTGGAAGTAAATTATGCTGTTTCGCTGCTATTATCGTCGTAGTTGTGTCATGTATTCCGGAGTTTCGGTTCTCGTTAATAAATCTTCGTTAAAGCCAACGCACGCAGCGCGACTTGACAGCGACGAATTTTTATATTTATAGACACGATTCCTTTGCCATCGGCGGCGGGCCCATTTGATTCCGTATCCTCGCTCGCTCGACGAGTATGGCTCTGATCGCGGAAAAAAATGCGTCTGTAAGGGGCGTAGACGACTGCTGGATTGTGCAGGTTTTTTTTATTTATATTGTTTTTTTTTTTTTTTTTTTTTGCGCGCGAAGACGTCTCCGCGATGCAAACTTCTTGGAATCCGCGTGTTTTTGGGCAATCGGACGAATAACTTAATGATAATTCGATATTTCATATTTCGCTCGCCACTGCGGATACCGGATTTTTCGAGCAAATATTTTTGCCTCGACTGATTAACTCGCAAAAAAAAACTTGTCGAATATCGGCAACAGTGACAAATGTCTGTGTGTTTTTTTTTTTTTTTTTTTAATACGACGGAGGTTTAATTAAAACTGACGCGCGAGTAATTTTTCGATATTTCGAACTGCTCCGTCGAACTGCTAAAAAAAATCCCACCCAATAGCTCGATTCCCATGTCGGTCACGGAAAATAAGAGAAAAAAACGTATCGAATTTCAAACGTCGCGCGTATCGGCCGAAGTGCAACATTCGCTTCTTTATTCGGTCGCTCTTCAACCCTCTTCTTTTTTTTTTCGCGAGCTTCCGGGCCACCCTACGAACGCCCCAGGGGTAACGACGTTTATTTTCATTCGTATTCGATGATGCATTCGTCGAGCGGAAAAGCCTTGCGAATGACACTGCCGCGGAAGAAGCGCAGGAAAAACCACCGGAGCGAAATGTGTCGAGTGAATGAACAAAAATTAGGACGAGACAGTGATAAATGTCTGTAAATTCTTCGTTTTTCATATAAATTCGACGGTAGTTTAATTAAAACTGACGAGCGAGTATTTTTTCGATATGTCGACTCTCTGTCGAGCTGTTAAAAAAACATCCGAAAAAGAAATCCCAAACGAAGGAAAATTAGGTTAAAAGTCTATGTATTGGGACAATATTCATATGTGTGTGTATTGACTGCGAAACGCTGTTGCCAGCCGCGTTGTTATAAAAAAAAAGAAGAGCAGAATCTGACGAAACGGAAAAGGTGACGAAAATGTTTGCTCCGAATAATTCTAAATAAATACCTGGTTCTTTTCTAACTAATTTGATTATGTATTTAAATGGAAAACGGAAGTTGACAGACGAGTTTAAGCGACCAAAGAGCGCGACACGATAAAAAAACCCTCCGGAATCCCAAAAAAACGTTTATAAAAAAAAAAAACTAAAAAACTGTCATGACAATAATGAGCACAATACGAGGATAACTTGTCTTCGGCACAGTATTAGCACACTATCATCATCAATTTTACGCTACTGCTTAAACTGCTTGAAACAACAAAAATAATAATGACAAACGAAATAAGTATTATCATATAACTAACAATAACACCGGGTTAATAAATATTTTGTTATTGCTGGATTGATAAAAATAGAACAGTCAATGAAAAACAAAAGGATTCTTGTTTCTCATTGGCTAATCGATATGACGCCGCGAACTATTAATTTGTTTATCGGAATACGGTTTATTTACGTGCGTTTACACGTTAGCTTACATTTTTTTAATCACAAACATAGATCATTATACAATGAATCAATATGCCAAATTTCGTTAAGTAATATTTTGGCGTTTCGACAAACACTAGCGCCTTCGAAAAGTCGCCAAAGTGGGTTATCGCCATGAAACGCATAACTCTCGTTTTGCCCGGGGGGCAGTCAAAAAATATTTGTAAAATCCCCCCTAAAAAGAAGAAATCCTAAAAATCCCCTCCAAAAAAATCGCTGTTAAAAAAAATGTTACGAAATTTACAACACTTTTAATAAGTTATATAATATATAGAACCTCGGTATATAAAATTACAATTCATACACATTGTATTTGAATTTTAATAACTTAATTTTAATTGCAATACCTGTGTATTAAAATTACCGGTGACGTCATTGGAAATTAAGTCATCCGTATATGAAAATTATATTATTACAGACATTACACAAATGATATTGTTTTTAATAAACCCGTAACGCAGTATTCTCACATACGTATCAATGAAATTTCATATACATTTTATTAATTGTCAAAGAGAAACTTTTAACTGTGATTCCAATCGCTCGATACCCATGGCCGGCATATTAAAAAAAAAAATCCGTCGAATAGGAATCTTCGCGCCAATCGGCCGAAGTGCAACATTGGCTTCGTTCATTTCTTTTCCTGTTCGCTCTTGAACCCTCTTCATTTTTTTTCGTCGCTTACTTTTAGGGGACCGTTCAGCTTGCGGACGCCCCAGGGTTAACGATGTTTATTTTCATTCGTATTTGATGACGCATCCGTCGAGCGGGAAGGCGTCGCGAATGACACCGGCGCGTAGGGAGCCTACAGGAAAAGCCACCGTGAAATGTATCGAGTGAAAGAACAAAAATTAGGCTGAGGGTAGCTTTCGCGCGCTCTTCTCGAATACCGACGGCGCGCGCGGTCGAAGTGACGAGCTCCCGGGGCATCGCTTTCCTCGTCGGGCATCAACCGTTGACTCTCACTGTCATTAGTCAATGTCGTAAGGTCCTGTCACCGTTTCGCCGTCGCCCCTCGCGGCACTCGCGGCTTTGCCGGAGGCCTTTCGAAAAATCACTCAACGATCTCCAAAGAATTTTGGATGTCTCCAGGCTCGTTCGCGATGCCGAAGACTTCCCCAGAGCCACATGCCGCGGCTTCGAGGATATTTTTTTTTTCTTTTTTTTCCTCCGAAGAAAAGTCTCCGGGAAACGATGCAGCATGGCGTTGCCGTACGTTTGATAAATCGAAATCAATGGAATCGTATTTGTCGGGGTGCTTTGGCCGCGCAGCGAGGCGTGCACAATTAGCCTCGAGCATCAACGAACGATACAGTTGCATTTCGGAATTGACCGGGAAAGGGCCCTATCCATTTCTCGGGCGCAGCGCCTCTTCGATCGAGCGACGATTTTTTGCTCGTTTTTTTTTTTTTGTTGTTTTTGTTCTCTTCGGAATCCGAATTTTTTTCGTGATTTTTTGGGTTGCCGAGCGTTGCCTTTCTGTGCATCCCCGCAGAGCCGTTCCGCAACCCCTTCGATCCGAACCTCCGGGCGAGCTCCTTTGACGCTTTGCAGAGAGACCTTGCCGAGCACTGGGCCGATGCTGTCGGCCAGCTTTTCCGCATCGCGGAAACTTCGGTCGCTTTTAACTGCCGATAAATTTGTTTTCCCCTCCCACAGTCGGCGTGCGACTTCAAAGGGTTATCGGATTGTTAAACACTTCAGCGAAATTCTTGAACGGTAAAAAATATTTGCAGATAATACACGTTTAATTTCCCGAGAGGAGCGCCATATTTTTTTTATCGTTAATTAAAATTCTTTTTTTTTTTTTTTTGCCGACGAGTTGGAGTAAGATGGGCGCATATGGACCACCCTGATTTGCGCGTGAATCAATAATGTGTGGGGCGATATTCGCCACTTGTACCGAATTTTTTTTATCAACAAGAAGTTGTTGAATTAACATAAAAAAAATGTCGGCCTATCGTCTTAGCAAGAAACATTTAAAAATTGTGCAAACCTTTTTTTACCGCGTCCATAAAAAAAGAAATTTCACGTCGAACAAAATAAAACTTTAATGTCCCAAAACTATAGTTCTTAAAAGCAAAAAGTTGTTAAATCGACAGCAAGAAAAATCGTCGACCTATTGTCTTAGCGAGAAACATTTTAAAGAATGTGCAAACCTTTTTTCAGGTAGAGAAAAATAAAACCTCTTTCAAGTCGATTCGTCGAGATGTCGTCCGGTAGGACAACAAGCTCCTCGTATCTCGACATCGACGGTTTTACGCCGATTGCGCCTTTATCCCGCGTCTCTCCACGACTTGTCGCGGATGGAAAATTGTGCAGCGATACCTTCCTTCTTATCCTCTCATTTCCTTTTGCGAAAAATGCATTCCACTCGCGTCGGATAACCGCAGATACGGGAGCCGCGTGTTATTCCACTATAATACCCTTCCGCTCTATCCGCCGCGCGCACCGCTGCGATCTCTCGCTTCAAAGCCCCGAGCTTTGCATAACATTACGCAACCCGAGAATTCTCTCGTTCATCGATCACTCTCCTACCTTTGTCCCGGCGAAATTCGTATACGTTTCTCTGTTTCTACATTTTTTTTTCCTCTTCCCTTTCTTTTTTCTCGTAATAATATTTTCTTCACGTATACGACGTATACCGAGTTACAACCCGAGAGACGTCGGTGTTTCTCCATGAATTATTTATTCGGGTTTATCTCGGCGCTCTTTCGCAACGTTCCATCCGGCGGCGTTGAAAACGCTGAATTATCGTAAAATTGAGAAAGCACGAGAAGAGAGTTACGCGAGAGGGCCGAACAATTTTTGCGCGAATTTTCATCAGAATAGGGGTGGGTCGGGCTTCCTTTGCAGCCCCCCGATACAGCCGGGGCGTCGGCCGAGCGGGTGAATAACAGAAGGCGAGCGAGACAGAACAGTTTGTAATCACTGTGCCGGTACATCGAGCACGTTGGTGGGAAACCAAGCGGAAGGGTTGTACTCTCTTCTCCCTCCTCCCTCCTCATGGCGGCAAGTTTCCACCTTAGCCACTGAGCGGGATACCCAAAGTTTTCCCTAATTAAATATTCCTCGAGGGAAACGTTTACTTTGAAAGCGGGCAATGGGCTCGGTTGGAAACGGTCGGACGGCGTGTGTGGACCGACTCCGGACGGCGGATCGGCGTATAACCGGGCCATGAGGAGCTTCCACGCGACCGGTGGACTGACCGCGGGTCAAACGAACCGGCGAAGGCCTCAAACTTCGTGGAAATTGATAAGAGCACCGGGACAGCTCGGACGTCGTCGCGAGACTCCGAATGTGGCATCGTACGTGGAGAACTGTGGGAAAGACGCAATCCTGGAACGGCGGAAACTGTTTTACCGGCCGAATTTTCATCAGTGCTCGACGGCGTTTCCTAATGTGATTGATAGCTTCATTGTAAAAAAAAAAAAAATGTTTTACGTAATGTAGCGGATTGGGGGTTTTATGAAAAAACTGGTACATACAATTTAATGCACGATTGTAATGAAAAATTAATATTTACGTTTTTCATTGAAATTAAAGTAAATTTAAAAAAATGAAGTATTCCCAATGTTTTTAATAGACGGAGCATTAAAAGTTTCATCACAATTGTAGGTGAAGTATAATATACAAGTTTTTGCACAAAAACTTCCACTCCGGTTTAACCGTGTACCGAGAAAAAAAAAATTGTTTCTTTAACCAAAAGTCTCGGTGAGACAAGTTCGAGGCCGTTTGGCAAAAATAAAGTAATCTTTTCTTGAACGATTATTCGCTCCAATCGATTCAAACAAACATTTCTTTTTCACGAACTGAAAAACACCTTTGAACTTATGTCACCGCTTCTCGGTTAATCCACACCCAGAAAAATAATTGATTTGACGGCGACAGTTTATTTAGATTAAGTAAAATATTTGTCTGACTTAATAAAATATTTATTTCATTTCAGTAACTATTTACTTAATTTAAATAAATATTTATCTAAATCAAATAAATATTGTACTTAAACCAAATAAACAGTGGACGTCAAATAAATGATTTTCCTGGGTGCAATGATTTTCTTTCGTCAATGCATCACCCCTCCCCCCCCCCCCGCCCCCCGCGAATCTTTGAATCTCGTCCAAACCTCCGATCGCCCTCCAGCAATCTCGTCGCGCTCCACCAAAAATCGCCTCGCCCACAAGGCCCCAGCAGAACAAATTCATAACACGAAATCATTTGCATGTCTCCAGTCTCGGATGGTCGACCGCCGCGTCGCTAACGGCCGAGTATCGATGTCTCCCCCCTCGCCGCTCCTCCGTTTGTTATTTTCTTCCCATTCCGCCCCAACTCCCTTATCTCACTTTATTTCGTCTCCCGACCAGACACCGCGACACTCCATCCGCCGGGTGGCTGGCGACAGGGTGTTCAGTCGCGACGCATAGGCGTACGGATAGAGGGACGTCGGTTGCGGAGAGCGGGAGAGGATCGTTCGTCGGACGAAGCCGGGGTAGGTCTTTCCATGCGGGTGTGCGCCTCCCGCGACCCGATGGCCAGGGTGATTGATGACGGCTCGCCGCCACCGCCGCCGCCACCGCCACCGTTCCGTTCCCGTCGGGCAGAGCGAAGAGGCGGCCGACGGCCGGATGGCTCTCTCTAGCCTCGGCTAGCGGAGCCTCCGACAGAGCCAGGCCGCACCGACAACGCCGAACCGACACCGAAGCCACCCACTAATTTGTTTGTACAGAGCGCGTTGTTAGGGCGGGAGGGAGATGTACATTTTTTTTTTTTTCTCCACGCAACCGTCCTCCAGCGAGGATGGTCCTTGGATCGCCGCTGATGCTGCTGGCGAACGAGCGCGATGCGGATCGCGATGGAGAGGCGAGAAAGAGACCAACGGAGAGTAAATATAGCGAGTTCAGGGGAAAAAAAAAGAACGAGGCTCGCGTCGCACTGACGCCGTGTGTTTGTTTTGAGGAACTCTATTTCTCTTGTAATAACCGCTTTCTCGAAATAGTAACGGTGATCTATAAGCGGCGGCGGCGCACCCGCCACCCTCCCGAAAACACCTTGCGCCGTTAGTCCCTTTTTCTTTTTAACGACTGAGGCGGTGATTTATCGAGCTCGTTTCCTCGACGGTTTTCTGGTAAGGCGCTATCGTTACTAGTCGGCCGGCGGATGTGTGACAGTATGGCGAGGAAATTACGGAGAACGGACGGCGGAGCGATCGGCAGTTTGAGGGATTCCTGGTAAGATGCGAGCCGGCAGAGACGAGGTTTAGGGTGGGTGATGGAATTTTGAGAACAATTGGAATGGCGTCATTGATTACCTGCGAGAAGATAAATCTTAGATGTACTTTTGGAAGAAAGCCGGCATTTTGAGGGAACTTTGGAGGAAAGTGGCATTCGGGGAGGAACGAACTTCTTCTGGTGAACGGATGTATGACAGACAGTAAAAAATAATTTCGTAAAAACGGAATGCGAATTTTTGTAAAAATAATGTTGTTAAACAAGTGACAAAGTCGTTTGTCACTTATTTGAGTATACGAACCTGCCCTTTTATTTCCCATGTCGTCGACAATTTTAGATTGTACTTTTGTTTGTAAAACTAGATAATTAACAAATAAGAAATTGTGGACGTTTGTGGATAATAAGTTGTTGTAAAAAGCAGAAACTTTTTTAACTCTGCAGTATGGCGAGGGAATTACGAAGACCGGACGGCAGAGCGATCGGTAGTTTGCTGGACTTCTTGTCGAGCTGGAAGCTGGGAGAGACGCGGTTTAGGTGAATGGAACTTTGTGATGAAATTGTGACTCATCGAATTTTGTTCACGATCGGAGCTGCATTTTTCATTGATAGCGAGAAGATAAATGGGTGACGTATTTTTCCGCATTCTCTTTGCACTCTTTGGCCCTCTTCGTGCAGGATGCACCGGCTCATAAAGGGGTTTCCTGCGCACTTTACAATCTGACGCTGACGAAAATTCGTGGGTCAACGGTTTTGAGGAAAAACGACCGCCTTACGGAAAGATTGTCGTCACTCCGGCGCGTTCTCTCTGCTTCCCTTGTCTCTCCGTTCTCTGTGACATCGGGTAATCTCTCGGAGGTCGAGGAACGGGAAACTTGCGAAGAACGAGAGATAAGATCGGGTAACGAACGAAAGAGAAGTGGCGAGTGACGACGTTCGAAACGACGGACAGACGGACGGTGAAAAGCTTTAGGATTTTCTCATCACTCGTCGTATCGCCGGAAAGTTGGAGATACTAACCAATTAGAATTAACGCACACCTTTCGATGGCAAAGTCCTGATGACCTCGCTCTCCCCGTGCTGCCCTCGACCGGCGAAGAATAACTTAACGTACAAATGGGCGTTTCGATCGACCATCCGGGATAATCAATCTTGCGTCTTGGAAGTCGAATGACAAATTAGTATTATTGGAGGGAGTTTTTTCTTGCTTCAGGGTGATGATTTTACGAGGAGAAGGCTGTTGGACAGTTTTTTTTTTAGCTTCGTCGATTTTTCATTGAGTGTATGAAAAAAAAAGTTGTTGGAAGTTTTTCCCCCTTCGGGGACGGGAAAAAATAGACGGACTGAAGCGTAGAAATTGGACAGCGAAATTACACAATTTCAACTACACTTTTTAAAAATAGACAGTATTATTATAACTTTCTTGGTGTAGGTTATTATTATTTATTTATTCATTTAAGCAACGGGCTACGCCCAAATTACACGATGATAGAAGACCCCGTCACCAGGGTTTTATATCGGAACTGAAAAGTCTTACATACACAGCAATTGAACCTCTTTGAATTATTGTACAGAATTAGAGTAACTAAAGAAATTAAAAGAAAATACCGGTTGAGCTGTTATTAAAGCTACAATACCGATTAGATGAGTAAAAAAAAAGAAAAAAAAAAAAAACAAACGAAATACAAAAATTATCCAGGCGGTAACATTTCCAGTAGGCTACTTCTGAATCGAAATAGGGAGCCGCCTTTTTTATTATTTTATTTTTTATTATTATTTATTTATGCTGGTTTATTATTATTATTATTGTCGTTATTGTCGCTTGTATTATAGCTTTTTTAATCGTGAGTTACAGACGGAAAGTAAACAAATATGCACAGCCAATACTTCTCACACGCCACCCTATGGCCTCGCATCCCTCGTGACTTTCGCCTTCGTTCGCGTAAGAGTGACGAATATGGACCGCATCACTCGTCATTGATTTACATGCTAATCGGGATGGTTCATATTCACCACTTTTTACCGCACACGGCGTTCTCGTGCGAGGATATAACTTCTCCCCTTTGCAATTTGTTTTTTTCTTCTTTTTTTTTTTTCATTCCTCCTCCGTACGGCTCCCGATAGGGTTCTGCCGGTCCGGATGTAATTCCTTGCTTATTATGCGGATCGCCCACCCCTTTCGCCTCGACGGGATTATAGGTACGTGAATCCCGACGGCGCTCGATGCTCCTCGTCCCGTTCTACCCTCTCGCCTATTAGCCAACCCTCGTTATTCTCTCTTCGTCGATGGAAGAAAAATGTATATTTATATATATTTTTTTCTCTCCTACAGAAGGAACGAAAAATCTGAAGCATCTTTATCAAGGGACAGGAATATTTGGAAGGTTCCGACGTACGTGCCTCAGCAGCTTAAACAACGCGAGATTCGTGCTCAGCTTACGTTATTTTCGCACGATTCGCCCATTTTTTTTTTTTTTTTTTGTAAAACACCGAAGTTTTTAATTTTACGATTTATTTATTTTTGACTCCCGACTGCCCTTCGGGTAAAACGAGAGTTGTGCGTTTCAATGCGATAATCCACTTTGACGTCTTTTGGAAGGCGCCAGTGTCTTTCGAAACGACAAAGTATTACTTAACCAAATTTAGCATATCGATTCTTCGTATGATGATCTGTATTTGTGACCAAAAGAATGTGAGCTAAGCTGTAAACGCATGTAATTAAACTATATTCCGATAAACGAACTGATAGTTCGCGGTGTTATATTCTCATCAGTCAATGAGGAACAAAAATCCTTTTTGTCATTGGCTATTGCATTTTTTTTTTTTTTTTGTAAACAATCGAATTTATTAAATTTTTCTAAAAAACGAAATCTGTCAGAGGAATTGTTGAGCAAATCGGATACCGTACGAAAACAGTGCAATTTAATTCGCCGTAATATCTGGAGCGAGGCCCCTCCGTGGCTCGGTGGGCAGGACTGATTTATAAAGTTGCATCGTCGTAGGCAGTGATATAGCTCAGGCTGTGGGCCGACACGCGAGGATCAAGCGAATCCTCGAGCTACTTCGAATTCTTTCTCGAGCTCCCGATAAATCTTGGTGCGCCAGTTTCTCAAGGGGTCGTTGAGGGAGTCCTGCGGGGTGAAATCGGGCTGGTACGAATCCTCCGGTTCGAACGGTTCGCCTGATCGGGCCGACGGGAGAGGAGCGCGGCAGGAGAGATAAAAGAAAGAATAAAAAGAAGAAAAAAAAAAGAATAAGGAAGCGGAGCGACGATTATTATTTTCCTCGCGCAATCCGCCGAGGCGATAAATTTCCTCTCGCAAATCCTGCCGGTTAACCGTCGCGGATCGTCGTAATATAAGTAGGGATGGTGTCGGTAAATGCGTCGTGTACCGTAAAAATTAGATGGAGCTCGGTTTCGCAGTGGCATCGGCGTTTCTCTCGCGTCTCACCGAATTTCTCTTTTCCCGACGGCAAAGCACTCGTGCGATACATACGGATGTAACAGGAAACGGGGCCAATTGGGAGAGGAAAATAGCAGCAGGAACGTAGCGAGTGCTGCGAAAGGGCAGTTACTGGCGGCGCTTTGGGGCGAAAGCCACCTGCGTTCAGAGTTATCACTCCACCCGACCGAAGGTCTTATCTACGAATCCGAGGAGAGTAACAACGGGGATTAACCGAAATTAAACCCGGTTTCTCTCGTTTCTCTATCCGTCTCGTCTGGATCGCCCGACCCCTACCGCTCACCCCTCCGGCCCGCCTCGCTTAATCCACATCTTGCCGCGCCACACGTTTTACCAACCGAGGCCCTCGTGAATTCGTTCTTTTCGATTTGTACGAATTAAAGCGATTCAACGGGGCGCTGCCTCTGGCCGCTGATACACAGAGACCAGATGGCCAGACGTGAGTTCGTTCTATGCTCTAGGTGCATTATACCCGGGGGATGAGGGCGGTCAGGCGTGGGAGCTGCTCTCATGCTGGTTCATCCGTTGGTTTAATTTCTGACGAACGTGATCCGACTGATATCGATCTTTTTGCACGATAATGTAATTGGTATCTATCGTCGTAGCGGGCTTGAGTGGTGCGCGCGATTGGCACTTGAGTCCGAAACCTCTTTCCTGTTGAAACAAAAAAGAAAAAAATCGTCCTAGGCCAGATGGGATTCTACCGTAACTGGGCCCATCACTGGATCGGCAGAATCTGTCGAAAGAACTTGCGTGATACATCTCAAATTAGTGGAGCCGGAATTAATTGAAGTGCAGCCGGAATGAACTGCAGTGGAGCAGGAATGAAGTGGAGTGGAGTCGGAATGAATTGGAGTGCAGCCGGAATGAATTGGAGTGCAGCCGGAATGAATTGGAGTGCAGCCGGAATGAACTGGAGTGGAGCAGGAATGAATTCGAGTGCAGCCGGAATGAATTAGAGTGCAGCCAGAATGAACTTGACTGGATCCCCAATGAACTGGAGTGGAGCCGAAATGAACTGGAGTGGAGTTGGAATTAACTGGAGGGAACCTGGAACGTACTGGCGTCCACCCGAAAAGTATTGGAGTGAAGCCGGAATGAACTGGAATGAACCCGGAATGAACTGGAGTCCACCCGGAATTAACTAGAGTGAACCTGGAATGAACCAGAGTCCCCCCGGAAAGAATCGAATAATATTCGCAGAGTATGAATCTGTGGAATAAAGCATAGGCTCCACTACCGTACCCGCTACAGGCGCAGCGATATGTTCGGTCCAACTGAATACCGGGATCGGTTCGATACCAGCTCAATCCCCGGGCGAGTGAAAGACCCTCCGCAACTGTTGCGGTCCCGTAACTATGCCGATGGTTAAATCTCACCCGGAAGGCGACAGTTATCCGGAGGGATTCGCCGTTTTGCAAATTTTCCGTTCACCATGTTTATAGCCGATCTCTCATTCCTGCCGGACGGCTCTGAGTGCTCGGGGCCGAGCACCGGACGTCGTGTGCGTCAGCTGAATAATCTCGTTGCTTTTTTTTCTCTTCCCTTTTTACGATTCCTCCAATCTCACCCGATCCCACTAGTACAGCCGCATCCTGTCCACTCGGGCATGCGTTCATCGATATTCCCCGATATATTCCCGCTTCGTTGGATTGCCCGCATGCATAACTTCCCCCCGGAGGGTTCTATGCAAGGTTGTTTTATGTTTCATAGGCGACCATCCCCAAAGCCACTAACGCGGCACCGCCGCTAACCTGTGCAACGGAGCTTGACCCCGTCGAGGAATCGGACGCGGTCCACCCGGGCTTCCAGACACGATACCCTCCGTCCAACCATGGCGATGTAACTTCTGGCCAAGGGGGCGAGACAAACTCTTCCAGATAGCCCTGCATTGATATTCCTGTACTCAGGGGCGTATCGAATTGGCATCGTCGCCGGTTGGCCATTCGAGCGAACGAGCCCGGGCACCTTCGTCGCTATCGATAAACACGTATCTCGGCAATCTGCCCGGCGAAAAGCTGAGTGTACCGGAATAATGCACACCGGGGGATGATCCTGATGAAAGCACCCGCTCGCCTGGACGCGCCAGCGTTCCGCTGCTCGTATTAATATTCGCAAAGGACCGACTCCTCCATGGCGATGGGGAAAATAGGGCTGATGCGGCACATTCGCAACTCCATGCATCCCCGATGCTTCTCCACCGTACAACCTCGACCTGACGGCATTACAACCACTGGTTGTGCAACTCTCCGAGATGAGAACGCCAGCTTTTCCCTGCTATCTTCAATTACCGCATACTCGTTGATGCAGGACGCGCGACAACGTGGCTTCCTACGAACGACTTCATCCCTCACTTTATGGGAAAACAGGTCTAATGTGGTACAATTGCAACTCCATGCATCCCCGACAGGGCTCAACCACCTAACTCGGCTAGGAACTCACCCGAAGCGACCAGACGGCATTACAACCACCAGTTGTGCAACTCCACGAGATGAAAATGTCAGCTTGTCCCGGCAATCTTCAATTACCGCATACTCATCGATGCAGAACACGTGACGACGCGACTTCCCGCGCCGGATCTAATTCCCGTCCTCCGTATCGCTGACGTGCGCAGGACGAAGTTAATCGCAGCTCGCAGAAAGGACCGGAGCAATAAGCTCGAATGGCTGATGAAGGGCGGTGTTTTAAGCGGCCAACGGCAATCGACTCTGCGCTGGTGGGGTTGGCAGTTGTAGCCCTCCACGTGAAAATGCAAAAAAGGGGCTTTAACCCGCACCGTTGAACAGAGTCGCTATCGCGCTATTAAAAAAGTTTCGCCGTTCGTTCGCTCATAAAATGCACGCAGCTAATCCCGACGTAATTCAAAGGTAGTCCTGAATTTAAAAAATAAAAGAAAATTCGGAGATCCTCGGAGCTGTCGACTCGCGGGATTGCCGGCCACCCCCCGATTCCGCTGCTCCCCGGATGGGCTGAATGGTGCCCGTCGGGGCTGACGCCCGCGCTAATTCACCATCATTACGCAAAAGGGTTATTTTTTTCACCGTTTTTCCAACCCCTCCTTTGACGACCCTCGCTCTCCCCTGCTCCGGGTATTTCGACCGGCTTGGATCCCTCATTATCCGACGGCGGTGTGTACCGTCCTCCTCGGAAATCGCGAACCCCGCGTTTCTCGAGCTTAGATCCGGCAGCATTGGCTGTAGCGACGAGACTCTCGCCATCTCGCCTCCTTCTCCTCTAATTAGACAATTCGACGCTTATGTCTCTCGACTCTCGGCCCGATGCCGCACGTGGCACGTAGTGGGAAGTAAGTGAGGGCTTCGACTCAATTATGCCGCTTAATTAGTTCAATCGCAACGCGCGTTGAAGCATCGTTGCGCCGTTAACGACGAGAGTCGATCGATGATCACCGCGTGAAAATCCTTGACCCGGTTGCTATCGGCGATGCGGTTGCGGATAGCACTTCGCCCGGCGGAATCCCTTTGAAGCTCCTCCATGACACTCTCCGCTTTCCCGAAACGACCTTAAGGACCGAACTTCTTTGAATGACCGGGCTTAGTTGTGAAGCGAACAAAAAAGAATGGTGCGCGATAAATCGGTTTTTGATGAAAGGTCCTGAAAAGGTCTTGTCAGGGCCTGATGTAACGCTCGAAAATTTGCACCATAGGAAGCCCTCGCAGATGCGGAAACTGCGGTGATCTGGCTAGGCTTCGTTAACCGCCCCGAAATGCGATCCAACGAAACCATCATGGGAATCGTGTTTCCGCAACTTTCAATCGCGTCTCTCGTGGCGGTCCCGAGGTTTCCGCATGCAGAAACCTCGCGACCGCCACATGCGGTACCGATGCATCGCTACATGCAGTACTGATGCACCGTTACACGCGGTACTGATGCACCGTTACACGGGAATCCGTCGGTTTTCCGCAACAATCGAACGAGCGAACGGACTCTGTAACTTGCGTGGAAAGGGGGAGGGGGAAAACGGAGTGCCGAGGAACGAAGGTGAAAGAAGGGTGTTCGCGTGGGGTTGCTGCAAGGGGCGGGAGACGGAGAACCGTGCGAGTGAAAAATGAATGCGAGAACGCGATCCAACACGGGAACGAAGCGAGAGCGAAACTGGAATTGGGAAAAGAACGTTAAGTGATATTAATGAAGAATAGTTAATTAGGGAGTGGCAAGCAGCGGTCGAGGGTCACGGCGTGCCTCTCTTTCCGTCAACGCCGGTGAAAACCCTCAGGGATATATTTCTGTAATTGTCAAGTGGAGGTTGAGTGGATATTAATGGTGCTACTACCGGGGCTCGCGTTCTCCTAGTGGAGAAACCGGTCCCTGGGACTTCTCAGCCTTTGCCGTCCCAGCGGCAGCCATGGTAACCGCTTCGCGATGGCGGTCGTTGACGACTGAAGCCTTTCGTTATTATTAAGTCGTGCTTATTAGTTGAGCTCAAAGGCTTGGACTGCACCCTCTGCGGTCATGCGTTGCTCGAGTGTATTACACGAACGTAATAAAGTTCGAGGACCAAACGAACAGCACTTGCGAATCCAGCGAGGTTGGTACTTTTCCGATTCGTCGCTGTATCACGGCGAGCGATGAAACTCGACGGTCGGCATATTTTTACTTGGTGTGCGCGAATCGATAAGCCGAACGACGACACTCCAGGGACCAACAAGCTGGAATCTGCCGAACACAAACTCTGCCTCGTTACTCACGAAATTTGTCAACTTTGAAAGGACTATATGAATGTCTAAAACGCGGAAGAGTCTAGTGTCCCATATTATAGCGCCCCATATTATAACCTCCCATATTATAGCCTCCCATCTTATAGCGTTCCATCATATAGCGTTCCATCATATAGCGTCCCATTTTGTAGTGTCCCATCATTCTTCAATGTAGTGGACCAGCTATACTTCACATATTAGTACCCATCTATCTATCTATATACCCATCTATCATATATATGAGTCAAGATTCCACGAGTATATATAAAAATGGTTTTTATCGATGAGTAGAAGCTACCACGATTTATGTATCTTTTTTTCGTGCCCAGTTCGGTTATGACCTTTTCCCTTCCTTCCCCTATCTCTCAGATCGCCCGCGGCTCCTCAGCATTCAAGATTTACTTCGGTTATCTCGGACCTTACAATATTCGCCTAATATATCGCTATATTAAATCTTATTTTTCCGTCGTAAGGACAATTCGCAGAGATGTGACAGACCCAGGATTTTTGAGACGGAGCGAGAGTCGTGCTCGATCGGTATCAAAAACTCTAATAAACTTTTTTTTTCACGAATACTGGCGTGCACGATCGAAACAAAATTCTCATCGATCGCTGACACGAGCGCTTCCGACGAGACTTTTCGTTCGATCTCGCGTGCCGGTAAATGCGAAAGATCTTGATCACAGTTTTTATTCCCAATCGCGATGTTTCACATAGTCGAAAATTTTCACGAACTCTAAATTACACGATAGCTCGTGACACGAGTCTTTCGTTCGCGCTCTCTCACCTAGATTCGGAGGGTGGTTGATGCCGTGAATTATTCGAGTGCCGGGCCGTCTCAGAGGATTTGTGCTCGGTCGGGCATCGAACGAATCGCACGCCGCTCGGACAATTAGCTAATTTGACGACTGACACGCCGTGACAAAAGTATTTCTGAACGTGTCAAGAGAAAAGAGCCGGTCGAGAGACATTTGTCAGCGGGAGGAGACAACACCGAGAACTGCGTTCCTGCCTTATCATTTATCTACGAGAGGACTCTCTTCGTTTCTCTTCCTCTCTCTTATCTCGTTCCAAATTAAGCCCGCGCGTCGCTGCGGCGTCATCATTAGGCAAGTCTGCTCCTTCTTCTGCTCCCCTCTCAGTATTTTCGGGCACTCCGTGCATGCACGCGTATTCCCAGTGCCGCGTATGCGCGTCTGCGCGTCAGCGGAGATGAGCGATAGCGCGCTGTTCGCTATGTATATTTTAATTAACAACGATGCACTTAACGACTCCACCAATTCTCGCTCCGATAAATCGTCCGCGCCTCTCCCTCTCTCTCTCTCTCTCTCTCTCTCTCTCTCTGCGCCAGTCAGTAAAATTTTAGAGAAATGGAAAATGTGAATAATCCCTTGTCACTCGCCTCTTCTCTCCCCCTCGCCCGTTCGCGTCTGCCATCGCGCGAAGCCAACACGAACCGAGACCGACTCCTCAGACATCCAGACCGGATTGCATCGATCAGTTCATTTGAAGCTCCTGCACTGAGAAAAAAACATTATTGGGTTAACGATATTCGCGGTCAAACAGGAGAGAGCTGGACAAAATGGGACGGTGGTGAAAAACGCAAGTTCTTAATAATTTTTGGATGTCTCATTTTGCCCCATCGATACATCCGGATTATCTGGCCCGATTTACTCCACTATCCCATTTTGCCCCGCTCTTCCCTACGTTCGAAGCTATTATTAGTTTGATACACTCAGAAAAATAATTTATGTGACGGCCACCGTTTATTTAGATCAAGTAAATAATTTATTTGATTTAAATAAATATTTATTTCATTTAAATAACCATTTATCCAATTTAAATAATTATTTATTTAAATCAAATAAATATTTGATTTAATCTAAATAAACGGTGGCCGTCGAATAAATTATTTTTCAGGGTGTACAATCAAAGCATTGTTTTATTGAATGATTATTCGCTGCAGTCGATTCAAAATATTTCCATTCAAAGAAAATACTTTATTGCACCAACCAAATAAGGCCTTTGAATGGGTGAACGCGCCTTGGTCAATCCAACGATATCTTTTCCTCACTCACTGTGCCACGAGAACCCGGCCTGGGAGCACGAATGATCCAGAAGATATCTCGGCGGCCCTCGCAGTTCGCGCTTCTCGAAGGAAATGTTCATGAGAACGAGATCCGAGATTCGGCAGGTCGAGAGTCGAGAGCGCTGGCGCGAGGGGCGCGTCAGTCTTCGGCGATTCCTTCGAATTTCTCACGGGCAATTAGGCGCCCGTTCGGCGAGGATGGTTTTATCATCGCGCCCGAAGAGAAGGTCCTTCCCCGACGCGTTTCCGCGCCGCTGGTGCAGACCGGCCCGGAGGAGGAGGCGAGAAAATCGCGGCCGATCAGGCGGAGCCGCGCGTGCTTCTCCTCAGGGCTTGGCAGTGTAATGCAGCACGTAACATGCTATCTATATTTTAATCAGTCATAATTAAATGAATATTTCATCCTGGCGCTCGTGAAGCGGGCGGACGAGAGCCGTTCGCTTCGTCGTTGGAGCTTTAGGTCGTAACTAGACGTTTGGGAAAGGGGTGGGTGAAGAGTCGGGCGAAAGGGTTTTCATGCAAATGTGCGCCAGATTGGTCGGGAGCGACGCGGAAGCGCGACGGAGGTCGAACTGGAGAGCCGGCGGATCGGCGAGAGAGAGAGATGACGAACGAGCGCGAGGGTTCTTCGGGCGGGAAAGGCTGGCTCGCGAGGGACGTGGGGTGCAAAATCGGCAAGGGTGGCCCGCCGAGTGGAAGCGAAAGAGAAGCTCAATGAAGAGCGAACGTGAATCGTTGCACGGAGAGCACCGAGAAGCATGGTCGGAGTCGACCAAAAGGCATTTGAATGATGACGTTGATTTGTTTGCGAATCGGAATGAAAGATTAGTCGGTGAGTGGCATAGTCGGCGAGATTTTATCGGGATATCGATATACCGAACGGGTCAGTCATTGGTCGATGTCGATCCGAAGAGTTCTAGTTCGGATCGCTGTACGGGCGATTCAGGGTTTGCCGATCCAATTTGCAGTTTACTGGAAATCGTTGATGTCGAACCCGGCGAAGTTTCCGAAACGTGTACATTATCTTCCCCTACGAGATATAGCCGAGCACGCGGTTTTTTTTTTTTTTAATATTCTTTCACCCGCGACCGACCCACGTCCGGTGGCGAGGGAACGGGCATGTAAATGTTGAGGAATATAACGAGTGTACGTGACTTCGTGGACTTTGAGGTATTTTCGCGAAGTTCATATGCCGCGTATCGTGGTTACGCTGCGCATTCATGTTCACTTTGATGCACACACGTACGCCACGCACGGCGAGCGATTTCTCTTGCAACTGCTGCCATGAAAAATCTTCTGCGTTCGACAACCTGACACCTCGCGCGAGAGAGGTCAATGATACCAGGGTGCGAGCGAGGCCACAAAGATGTTCTCTGAATAAAACACAGCGGAGTTAATTTCATCGGGCGTGCAACAACATCGCTTACAAACGCGATTGATAACACCTGGTATATGTCAAAAGAACACTGGCATGTCTCTATGCCACGTGGCTCGTGTGTCACATCTCGCAGTTTCTCATTGTCTAGTGTCCCATCGTCTACAGTTCGCTCGTCCAGAGTTATATGGTCTTCTGTCTTCTCGTCTATTGCTTCATAGTCTAGTGTTTTCACGTCTACTGCCTCATAGTCTAGTGTCCTCTCATAGTCTCATAGTCGTCTGGTGTCCTCTAATCTAGTTTCCTGCCGTCTAATGCCCTCGTCCAGTTTCTTCTCGTCTAGTTGTCTCTCGTCTAGTGGACTCTCGTCTGTCTGGTGCCCTCTCGTCTAGTGGTCTCTCGTCTAGTGCACTCATCTAGTGCCCTCTTATCTAGCGGTCACTCGTCTAGCGCCTCATCATCTAGCGTCCAATTGTCCAGTGTTCTTTAATCTAGAGGCTTCACATTTCAGTATCCATCTATCTGCTCTAAAAGTCCATCTTCCAAGGTTCCATCTTAAAAATACGAATCTTCCACGAGTGTGTATAAAAATGGCTTTTATCGACGAGAAGAAGCTACCACGATTTATGGAACTTTTTTTCGTGCCCAGTTCGGTTATGACCCTTTTCCTTCCTTCCCCTGTCTCCTGCATCGCCTACGGCTCCACGGCATTCAAGATTTACGTCGGTTATGTCCGAGCTACAATATAGGCCTAATATATCGGTGTATTAAAGTTTATTTTTTTCTTCGTAAGGAGAGAGTGCCCGATTTAAATATCCACTCTTTCATCGCGAACGTAGCTCTCGTAACGAATGGATATCGGAACGATGTGGAAGAAGAGAAAGGGGAAAGGCCGGGGGGGGGAGAGGTAAATGAAGATAGCGAACACGTTTGAGAAGCTAGGGAACGCTAACATGTTTTTCATTTTGCAAGACTAAAAATACATTGGACACGGCTAGTGTGTAACACGCTAAGGTCGCGAGTTCGATCCCCTCCGAGGGAAAACACACTGCTATTTCTAGAATATCGCCGAGGATGGGGCTACCCCCCTGTGTGCGTGTTACGAACCGTCGCAAACCTACCAATAAGCCGCGCATCCACATTTTCTCGTGGTATTAGTGGTGGCCTCCGTGGTACACTCGAACTTGCTCGCCAAGTGCATTCAACTTCGTTATTCGCGTACAGCGACGGAGGGGGCCTTTAACGTGCCGGGAAGTTCGTGAAATTTTCTGGAAATCGTCGATCTTCGACTGATTCTCGAATGACATAATTTCGGTCCCCGATCGTTTATGCAACACATATTTCGAATACGTAAGCTCTTTTTTCGGAATTTTCGACAGCGAAAGTACGAGAAATTGCGTGAAAGATCGATCGATCGCAATGCATATTTTTTCAAATTTGACGTCTATTTTTGCAGAATGTAGGAGCACCTTTTTTTAGGTTCACCCTTAAGATGTGCCTCGAGGAAACCGTTAACGTGGCTATTTTCGATATGACCCTGAAAATATCTTCCATGAGGCTAAATTTTGCATCGCACAAACTTCGCTCGGGAAAGTTCACTTGGAGAATAAAATTCTACAATTGAACATTTCTTTATTCCTTCCCAGAGCAGTGCATTAACCGAGACTCGCCGAAGATGAATTTTGATGTCGTGCAGATATCTTCATGGTAATTTTCCCGTCTGGTTCGTTGAAGAGTTCACCGTGAACGAAATTTTTGGATCCGAGAACTTTCAACCGAGGAAATAATTGCCGAAGCGCCCATCGCGTCGACTCGAGCCGCGTTGCGTCTCGTATCGCCCCAAAGATCCGACAAACGAGATTAATTTAATTAACGGCTGACCGTTTCTGTCACGGTACTAGGAGTGTCTCGCAGCGAAGAGCCGCGGCCCGCGCAGGTAGATGAGAATAATCGTACAAGAACGTGCAACAGAACCGTCGTAGAATCATTCGAGTATCAGCAGTAGCGGCAGCAGGTCCGACGAGTAGCTTAACGTTTTTCACGCTGCTTTCTGCAGGTTTCTTTTTGCAATGGCCTGGGGGGCTGCGAGGGCCAAGCTAGCGCGCGCCGCGAGCTTTAGCGACGAGGCCGCTTATCCGCGCATTAATTAAATTAATTAAGTCCAATTAGCAGCCGGTTCTTTCCCTTTCGCACACTCGTTTCCCCTCTTCGTTTCGAGAGTCGATGCACCCGTCCAACCGAGCAGGGATCCGACGTTTCCCGGAGAAAGATGCGTTAACGCGCGTCATGCGCGTCTACCGCGTGCAATTTTTTTAGCGCTACAGCCCGGCCAAGCCTCGACCTGGCGATCGAACGAAATTCGTGCTTCGCGGGCCACAAGTAGACAGTTAGATGGATTCGTTTATTTCGTGTTATGAGGCCCAAGCCCTCTAAGAACACCGTGCAACAAGGTACAAAACCATCGCATATTCACAGCGCTTACGGGTGGCGAAACAAATTGACGTAATAAGTGAAGAAACATGCGATTCAACGGTCTGTTAGTTCAATCAACGAGGTATTCTTTTCGATCAACCAAATTTTTCTTGCGCCACCCGTAAGCGCACATTTTGTTGACTCAATTGTTTTTGTTTTCTCTGTGCAGTGTATCAATTTTTTACAGCCAAAAAAAAAAATAAATAAATAAATAAAAAATAAAAGTATGAGAATATAACAATATAAGAGTGTAAGTAATATAATGTAATATAACAATATAAGAATATAAGAATGTACACAGTAAAAAATAATTTTGTCAAATAAGTGAGAAAGTCTTTCGTTTAGGTTTGAATGTACAAACCTGTCCATTTGTTTCCCGTGTCATTGACAATTTTAGTGTGCACTTTTGTTTATGAAACTGGCGCCAGGGAGAAAAATGAACAAATAACAAATTTGTAAATATTCGTGGGCAATAAATTGTTGTAAAAAATACAAAATTTCTTCACTGTATAGATAGATCGATTCATTTGCTTCGTATTCTGACTCCTAAGCCTCGAAAATATATTAATAAAATAATTCGAAAATAATATAAATAATAATACGTGGTATCAGTAAAGGAAATATATATATATAACGGAAATAGTGATAACAGAATACATAATAACAGAAACAATGATACGAGGTGACAGTAAAAATAATACAAAAAGGAAGACATCAACAAAATAGAATATTTGACTATCGAGCATACGACTCGGAGCAGCAATTGGGCATAGAAAAACGTACGAACCGCCGAGGTCGGTATTTAAAAAACCAAAAGGAAATAAATAAAAATGAGAAATCGGCCCCGAGAAAAAGCTCGGCCGGTACGGAGGGAAAAATAAGCGAGCCAATGCGCACTCTCCGCTTCCTCTTTTCGCTCCTTCCTCTTATTATTCCTCTTATGTCGCGGTTCTAATTAAAGCAACCGAAATAGAAGCAAAGCAGCGAGCGGAATCGCGAGCGAGCCGCGAGCATGGGCGCCCCCTCCCGCGGATAATGCATCCGGCATTCCGGTTATCGCGACGAAGTCTCGCAATGCGAAAGTGTATACCGCGTATATTCGCCGAGCGAAATAGTCGCGCGATTACGGGACGATGGAAGAGTCCCGCGGAGCTCTTTTGCGTTTGATGTTTCGCGCAGCGGGTCGTCGGAGTCGTTTTGCCCACGGGGCTGAGCCACGAAAACTTCTCGTTTCACTTCGACGCTCGACGAGGCAATGTGCTGAACGCCCAACGAGCTCGGATTTCTGTACGATTTATTTTTCATTTCCTTCGGCCTTTTTTTACATTTTTTTTTCCCGTGGAGTTGAGTTACGAGAGTAAAGGGGGTAAACTGGCGACTGTTGACTCGTTATCGCTGCGATGTTTTCTGGCTTATTAGTGTACTCCGCGAGTGCCGCGGCTGAAACAAACGGCCGAGGCAATAGCGACGGGCTTGCCGCACGATAACATGTGATGCTCGTTATTCCGCTGGATTTATTAACTCTTTTTTCCTTCTCGAACATTTTCTCCGTTTCTCGGCGCTCGACGATCATCGACCATTGCCGGGATTCGATGGTTGACTGTTATCCGGATTTAATTGATCGCTGCCGGATCCTCGCGGGCAAATGGAGTGGAAGCGAGCTCGGGTAAAATTGAAAAAAAAACGTTCAGCCCGACGGGGCAAAATCTCTCGAGCGAGGATTAAAAATGACTGAGCCGTCCGGAATGGGAAAATTCCGTGCCGCGAGTCCCGAAAGATTTCAACCCTTGCAGCAATTTTTTTTTCTATTTTTTTTTTTTGAGATCCGTGACTGATCGTCGACGGAGACGAACGGGAGAACGAAAGTTCGGGCGGCGTCGGGCTCGGCTTCCAGGTGACGACGAAATAAATGAGATTCAGCTGTCGAGGGTAATCCCCCGACATCATCAAGAGCGAGTCGTCCCCCAGGCTCGCCGAATATCGACTCGACTCCGATTCAAACTCTCGTATGTCATTTAAAAATCTATCAAAGTTCGGCATCTCGCGCGGATGAACTGTAAAAAAAAAATGTGCTATGCTCCATGGGAGGGAGTTGCGCGATTTTCGCCGAGCGTGAAGTTTTCTGCGCGAGCGAAGCTAGGGCAGAAATCACACGCGAGAGTTTACTCCACCGAACTGTACTTCACCACCGAACTGTACTTCATCTTCTGAGCGAAGGCAGAGTCGACTGCCGAAAGAGGAGCCGCATTGTTCGCGAAAACGTCGAGAAAAGTCGGCTTCAGAAAGAGCGACCGTGCGCTCCAACCTCGTTAGGCTGTTTCGAAAAGCTGCTCCCTCCTCACCAGGAGCTTGTTTGCGTGTCTTGTGCACCGCTCAACGGACTTATTTTCTAAAGTGCCAAAAAAAAAAAAAAAAAAACCCTTAAAAAAAGTACCGTCTATTAAGCGTCCAAAAAGTTTTCTCCCACCAGCTCTTCGGCTTCTACCTTTGGTTTGCGAATCTCCGAAGCGTACGAATATTCCACGCAGCTCGAGACTTAGGTGCGGTGACCGGAAGCACCGGACGCCGCGCGGCTCTTCATAGAATAAAAATTGCCATTATTTACGTGCCTCGAAGATGGAAAACTGTTATCTTCGTCCAGCAAAGATCGCGAATTTGCCTTTCATCGTAGACGAAACTCTTCGAGATGAATCAATTACACTTTTTGTTACCGACCGCGGTGCTTCGCATCGCTCTCGAGTGCGCAGATCGACGAACTCCTCTCAATGGGGACGTTTTGAGGTCTCGCCGTAATTGGCGCATTAGCTCCGTATTCAAGCCAGCACGCACCACATGTATTTAAAGTCCTCTCGCACTGCCAGTTGGAGCACTTTTATTCCTTTCCTGTTCCTCGCTCTCTGGCTGGGCTCGCTCAAAGAACACAGCGATACGGCCTCAATGCCTTCCAGTGCGCTCTCGTGTGTGTGTGTGCGTGTGCAAGGTGCACTTTGCGTTTTAGCGTTCGACGTACAATTCCGCGGGGAAAAAAAGAGAGCGAGACTCGCGCGGCATTCAGAAGCGGAATTCAATTGAATTCCCGGACCTCTTTGATTGTGAGCTGCGCGGTTCGCGACGGCGTTGCATGCGCGCCCGCCTTTTAATATCGCTGGCTCTTTATCTTTCTCACCACGGCCGTTCGAGGGAGTCGCTCAAACGCTTCGCGCACAAACCCCGCAAGCCCACAATGACTGGGTCCGGAAACTTTGATGGAATGTGCGCGGACGCACTTTGGTCCGCGCGGTACTTTATTACGCGTGTGTACGGGAGCGATGCGAAATCGGTTTGGTACGCCTTTTGCATTTTGCTTCAGGTTTTTTTGTCTTATTTTTTTACTTGAAAAAGAATGTACATGAGACTCAGCCTTTCGTCCTCTGGAAGGTGTGCGACGCGTTTGAACTGTTCTTGCAGCGCGCAGAAACAACCCGGCTTTGCCGTCTCGCAGAGAGTTCACGCATGACCACAGGTCGGATTCTGCCGTAACTGGGAAAACAGCACATCGTCCTTTTCCGGCCGGCGTATGTAGTCAGAGCGAAGTCAAATACCCTCTGGACACTAATAAACCCTGGGCAATGCTACTGCGCAACTGCGTGGCAGATACATTTTTTTTTAATTCTCTGTGACGTGGCTTCCGGTTTAAATATCTTGCTTCCGGTTTGAGGATCTCACTTCCGGCTTGAAAATAACACTTCCGCTTTGAAAAGTCTCACTTTCGCTTTGAAAGTCTCATTATTCAGTCGGAATATTGATATATGGTCAATGTATCTTTGCTTTACGTGCCAATCGGTAAGGGCCGTAAATATTCACGATTTTTACCCTATTTCTTCATAATTATTATTAACGTTGGGAATCCAATTGCAAAGCTAGGAAAAAAAAATCCGCATCAAAGTGGCCTTTCCAGAACGAAATGTTTCCCCGTCGAATCCGATTCCACGAAGATTCCCAGCGTATTAAAATTAGCGTGGAAAGGAACATGGCATTTCTCCGAAACCCGGTGGATTTCAATGTGCCTGGTGCGCATATATATCTTCTCTGAGAGCCGCGGGTCCCCGTTGTCGTGGAGGGTTGACACGGTGGGGTGTGCTTCCTGGAAACGGTGTAGGGTTGCGACAGGCATAGTAACGGGGAGAGCGATGCGCGTGTAGCAAGTGGTATCGGCAGGAGCGGGAGCGGATGGCAGGACCCTTGTCGCCTCTTCATCCCCCCGGATCGCTGCCGGCTATCCGGCGAACGAAGCGCATAGTAATATGGGTCGTTGCCGACAAAACCGATACGGCCGGTCGCCGTAGACTTCGTCGTCGCCGTCGTCGTCGTCGTCGTCGTCGTCGCCGGTGTTTGATGACTCGTGCGTGGCCCGAATGTTTCGACTATTGTACGTACGGAAACTAGCGTGCACGACTGATTGTGCAATTAAGCACTGCCATTTGGACATCGGATCCTCCCCGGAATATTATTAACCTCTCCCCGAGCTCCGAACCCGCTTCTCGATTCCTCTCACGTTTCTCGAATCAACGGCGTACCCAAATTCACGCGGCGCACGCACAAGCAGCTTCTATTTATACACATAATTTTCCTACCGTTATCGAGCTCCTCCCTCGGCTTCTCGATTACATTTCCGCCATATTTCCGACGAATGTCTCTTGGAGTCGAGCTAACGGATCGGTTCGTCCAAGTATGAGCGAAATAGTTGGGGAAAGCCAATGAGAAGTTTGAATCGCAGCGAAAACGTTCGCCGAAGCGTTTTGCGACCGCGCACGTGGAGATTTCAGGTGGAGCTTCTTCGAGCTTCGTCCTTTTTGATTTTTTTGTATCTCTTGCGTTATCAAGATCAAAGGAAGCAAATCGAAGCTCCGTTTCAAGCTGTAAATTTGCGAAGCACACGCACAAGCAGCTTCTATTTACAGGCATCATTTTTATAGCGTCGTCCAATTCCCTCTGGTTCTGGATTAAATTTTCGCGATATTTTCAACGAATGTCAAAAATCCACCTACCAGATTTGTTTTTAGGTACTCACTGTATAGACGAAAGTGCCCATTAAAATCGCCTTCCATAACTATATATTTAACTATTGAAAATATTTTCACTCTAATTATGTACTTATTATTTATTTATAATTAGTCTGTATTTTTTTACATGTATAATTAATTATGCATATTGACACCAAAAAATTGGATCTACGCAGTCATTTTTGTCTCCCCCAAACGTCCGTGAGTATCTTTGGACCGCAAAGACCAACGTAGTTGGAATTTACAGCGAAGCAATATTTTTCCAAATATGATCGGAGACAGTCAGGAAAATCCCAATCGGAAGTATGAATCGGAGCGAGAACGTTCGACGAAGCGTTTTGCGACCGCAAACGTGGAGCCGTCCTGAGTTCCCGCCAATTCGCGAACCAGACTGTCTTTTCTAAAGCTTGGTCGCGATTTTTTTTCTTTTTTCCCTTTTCACGGTAGCAAAATCAAAGAAAGCAGATCGAAGCTCCTCTCCCGTATCGACCATTGCCGTTGCAATATTCGTCTTGTCCTCGACCCTGAAAAATCCATAAAGTCTGGCAATCTTGTTTCATTCGAAGAATAGGAACGCTTCATCCAAGATCAAGGACTGTTCATGTAATTTGTTTTTCTTTTTTAAGACAACTCATACTTTCCTTCGAAGGATGATTGTTCGATCGAACGCAGAACGCAGGACCCTCACGCAGCAAATGCGGCGTGAGGGTCCTGCGTTCTTGCGCGATTCTTAAAAGACATCCTCAGGGCTCTTTTTCCCTCGGCTTCGTCTTCATCCCGCTCTCCCGCGGCTGGATAATCGATTAGCGGGATGTCGCGGTGGTGGAGCGCGAGGGGGTTGACGGAGGGTCTTGTCCAAAACAGGCCACGACCGAAGGAGCCCTCGCAATCCGCCGAAAGTTTCTTCATCCGCGAGATTTTCACCGACCAACCGCCCTTGTCTTGGATTCGCGCGAAGGCACTCGTCGCGGGCACCTGCGAAACTTTTCACAATTTCGAGAAACCCCCCGGTCGACGTCTCGTCGACGACCTCTCGACGGTTCTTTCGTGACGTTTTGATTGAGTCATCAAATGAGGCGCCCTCGTCGGAGCACGGTTAATCTCAAACTCAGGCACTTCCGCTCCGCTATGGAGTATTCGGAATTCGGCAAACTGGGACACGAGTAGACGTCTTGGGGTTCCAAAATAACCCTGAAGATATCTGCATGGGACTAAATTTTGGGAAGTTGTAAGGTAAATGTTCCCATTCCCGGCCACGCTCCCTTTACCGACCATTTCGGAGTAGAACGTCATTTACGAGGCTGCCAATGCATGAAAACGTTTATTAGTGGTCTGGAAGTATTCGGGAATTTGTGTAGTGTGAAAGGATTGTAAAGTGCAGGGTCAGTGTAATAATTAGTACATAATATTATCGCTTTTCTTACCGGATAGGTAAGAATTGTCGATCGCGTAAATAGTTAATATTTCGGTAGAAATTCGTTTTTAACGAATAGTTCGAGTATTCAATGGTTCATTGCAGATCGGTTTACATATTCCCAAAAAAAAAAACAGTCGGATAACCATTTTTAGGCACTCAATATTAAAAATAGGCAAAGTGTGCCTATTAAAATCGTCTTCGAGGCCTCTTTAAGGAGTTTCGATGGGGACGCTGCTATTTTTAATTCACTGGTCGGGGTTGGGCACAGCAAAACTCTATCCTGCTCCATTACCGTGCATGTAAACCGTCAATTCATTTTCACATAAACAATAATAATGTAATAAACTCTCTTTTGCTGAAACGTTTAGGCTGAGTATGTACACAATGCTGTAGATTTCAAGTTCGAAGTATGGATTTATGTTTATTTTTCCTTTGCAACCTCTGTCATTCATGCTGCGATTAAAATACTTGATAATACTTGATGAAATGGATTAAGTGTATGATTTATGGAAAGTGTATGGTTACAGCCATCGATTGATGTGAAATCATACTCGAATTTACTTTTGCCCCGTTTGACAACGCCATTAATTTGCCTCGTCGGCCTTATCGAGGTAGGGAAAGGAGACATTTACCTTAACTGTAACTTGCATCGCACAAACTTCGCTGAGGACAGTTCAGTTAGAGAACAAAATTCGACAAGCGAACATTTTTTTGCTCTTCCTGAAGGATTGCATTGACATCATTTACGTGCACTTGCATTTAGGTACGAGGTGTGCGACGCGGTTTTTTTTTCTTCTCGACGAAGGTTTCCCAGTCTCGAATGATTCGATTGATTCCAATATCTTTTGCGGTTTCTCCTCTCGGACAATATAATTCGAAGGAACTCGAGAGATTGCCGATAAATCGATACCGCGACGTCGGCTCTTAAGCATCGGCGGTATGAGCACGGTTGTAGAAGGTAAATGACGCGTGGAGAGAACCGATAGAGGCCAAACATGAGAAACGATTTGGGAATTGCGTCAGCAACGGTGCACACTGGCCTCGTATACCTACGTGCACGGAAGCCCGAGGACCATCTCTACCTCGGTCAGCTCCCACAGGTCCGGCAATCAGGAATCGCGAGACCTCAACGAGTTCCCGATTAATCCTCCGGGAGCTTTCCCCCAAGCGAGATACACACGGTGAGAGATACACGGCCGAGTTGCTTACTTGAGATTCCCGTCACGGAACCAAACTCTGCCGGTCGATCGGCGGAAATCACAGGTTCTTTTATCGCTATAAATAAAATAGATGAAATAGATAAAATGAATTAAATAAATTAAATAAATTAAATAAATTAAATAAATTAAATAAATTAAATAAATTAAATAAATTAAATAAATTAAATAATTTCAATAAATTAAATAATTTCAATAAATTCAATAAATTCAATAAATTAGAAGCTGAAGGGCCTCGATCGATGGCTCGTTGGTATTTTTTTGTTATAATTGAATTCACAATAAAAAATAATTTCCTAAAATCAGGATACGAATTTTCGTAAAAATAATTTTGTCAAGTAAGTGACAAACTTCGATTATTAAAGATTAAATATACCAACCTATCATTTAATTTCCCATGACATTGACAATTTTAGTTTGTACTTTTGTTTGTAAACCTAGAGCCAGACGGTGCGATCGGACATTTAACAAATAAAAAATTGTGGACTTTTACGGACAATAAGTTGTTGTTAAAAGTACACACTTTTGTTACTGTGTACGTCACTCTTCACATCACTCCCTCTGTATACCAATGTTCGATTACTACTTTTTGGAATTAATTGCCAATAAACGCACTTAATAAAATAAATAAAATAAATAAAATGAGTTATTCTTGGCTTCTTTCGGAGTTACGTCAAGGTCTCGCCTTCTCCGAAATTTATCGGGGCCTGGTGTGCCGCTCTAAAATTTCTACGGGAGTTGTTGCCGACTGAGTCTCCTGCGAGTCTCGCCACGGTACACTGGGATTAGTTGATCAGTGCGAGTACCTCGCCTCATCTCTTATTCACCGGCGAGAATCGAGCGAAGCCGAGTTTGCGGCAGCGAAACGCGAATCCTCCGACTCTTGCTCATTTCGTTATACGAGATAGCGTCGTAACTGGCGAAATATCACACCGGTATATCCCATCGTCTCAGACTCACTCTCCATATTTTCCTCCTCCTCCGAAACTCCGAGTTACACGGTTTTCACGTTGTTTTCACGGCGGATATGTCTCCTCGCGAAGGTTTCTCGAGACTGAATAATGTCGTGTCGAGTGGTATGAAAGTTTCTCGAGGACTGAGCTTTGAGGGGTTTCTGATGTTGTGTGCTTTGCGGTGAATAATTGTCTCGTCGTATAATACCCTTCGATGCTTCGCGCCCACGCGAAAAGTGAAAAATCAGCAATAATTACTTGTCACTCTCAAAGAAACAAGAATTTCAAATCGCGAATTTGAAAAAAAAGACTATAAAAACATCGTTATTTTTAATAGTAAAAAAAAAAATACTTTCAAGTATTTCTTCTTCGTGCAGGATTGTTGGTGATTCAATGGAACTGGTATGGAACGTTCCAAATTCGTTGACATGAAAATCTTCGTCGTTGAAAAAGCGAAACTTGCAGAATTTTTTGGTTCACAATTACTCAGAATTTACCAAAGCATAAACTTGCCTTCCGTCCAGAAAAATAATTTATCTGACGGCAACCGTTTATTTAGATTAAGTAAAATATTTGTTTGATTTAAATAAATATTTATTTAAATGAAATAAATATTTTACTTAATTTAAATAAACGGTGGCCGCCAAATAAATTATTTTTCTAGGTGATTCGTCCAGCTTCAAGATCAGTAGAGACGGAAGCCGAGTATAAAATCAGCAATAATTGCTAGGAAACTCCCAATGAACCAAAAATTTCTAATTTCGAATTTGAAAAAAAAAAAATACCGGAAAAACAATGGAATTTTCAATAGAAAAAAATACGTTCAGATATGATTTTTTCCGTGCGAGATTATTCGTGATTCAATGTTTAGTTTACTGGTTTAGAACATTCAAAATTCGTTTGCACGAAAACATTAAGAGAATATTTTTTTGACGTGAAAGCGAAGTATGCAGAATTTTTTTGTACACAATTTCTGTGAATTGATCGAAGCATAAACTAGCCTTTCGCCCATTCTCGAGTAGCGAAAAAGGCGAGCATAAAGTTCCGAAATCTCGAGGGAGGCACTCAGTTCGCTGTCTAATAGGCGCGGGGTGCGTTGAATCGATCGTTGCTCGGGCCTCGTAAAATGACACGTAAAGCCAGGAAGTACTAATTCTTGCGTGCTCCGGCCGAAACGTTGAATTACCGAGCGCACGAGGTTCTCGCAAGCCATTAACGTCTGGAAAATGGTTCTCCTTCCCTCGTCTTCAACCTCCACGGCCCTTCGAACCTCCGCCGCCCTTGATTGGCTCTTCGCAGCAGCGTTTTCTGCTAAATCGAACGAGAACGAATTCCTCTAAACGGAAGGATAAAGCTGCCCTGCAGTGAAATTTGTAAAGCTCCTCTCGAGAATGGAAAATACGAGCAATTACTGAGTCTCCGGTGTTTCACGGTCGAAGCCGAGCGCTTCCATTCACGGACAACTTTGGCCGCTTCGTAAAAGACATTGTAAAAAAAAATGTATTTAATTCTATGATCAGCTCTACCTCAATTTTATTTCATTTTTACGAAAACATTTCCGTCATTTTCGTCATATCAATTTTCCGATTTCTGAAATCATACCGAGTTCTGCGAGATAAGGACAATCGCCGATTTAAGCTTCGCCTCCTCGCTCCGAATTTTAATCGAAGCTGCTAACTTCTTCCCTCCCGTATAAAAAAAAAAAAAAAAAACAAAAAATACTCAAGACCTAAGTATATTGAAAAGAACCCAAAAATAAAAAACAAACGAGAAATGGATGTAATCCCTCCCGCCCTTCCCCCAAATAACCGAAAAAATCTCAGCTTGACACTCGCCCAGCCTCGCTCGTTCCTTCAGTTGCCCTGCTGTGATAGTTGTAAACCTCCTCTCGAAAATCGAAAATACGAGTTATTACTGGTCATTACCGAGTCTTCGTTGTTTCAGGGCTGAAGCTGTAAACGAAACTTGTAAACGTAATTTAAAAAAGCTATTTGATTCTGGAATCAGTTCTACCTTAATTTTCATTGAATTTTACAAAAAAAATATCTGTCATTTTTTTTAAATCCGTGTTCCGATTTCCGAATTAAATGTCAAGTTCTGCCGAATTAAATGTCAAGTTTTTTAAATCCATGTTCCGATTTTCCGAATTAAATGTCAAGTTCTGTGGGATGAGGCCAATTGCCGATTGAATCCTCGTCTCCTCGCTCCGAATTTTAATCGAAGCTGCTAACTTTTCCGCCGCCAGTAAAAAAAAAAAAAAAAAAATAGCCAGCGCTTCAGTCGTTCCCTCGCGGAGAACGTCTCGTTATCGCTGAAAGTACCGTAGGGAGAAGAGTAAAAAAAAAGAAATAAATTTCAGATAGATCGGCCGAGGGGGGGGTTGAAAGAAAGAATTTAATTCGGGTCTCGAGTAATTCGGCGTTTCGGCTACCAATATATTACCGGATGGGTGAGAGGCTGGTGCTCCGATCGGTTCCGTGGGCTGAGCCCGCGTGAATACCTACTGTAGATCTCTCCCTCCCCCGCTCGATCTCCCGGTCGGGATTCCTCCCGCCGGATCCGCACAGAATCGTACGACTCGGCAGAAACCGGGAGAAATTGTGCTTTAACCGAGTTCTCCGATCTCGTCCCGGTTCAGACCGAACGGCAACCGAGAACCGATGAATCTCCCTCTCTCTCTCTCTCTCTCTCTCTCGACGTGTCTGCTTTCGCGCTCACGATTCGCCTCTCTCCGGCACATATAAAATCTCACCCTTGTTTATGGGGTGTTTGCCACCGGCTTGGACCCTCCTCGGTTCAGCCACCCGCACCACTCACGAGCTCCAGCTAGTCGAACAATATTGGATCCTCGGCGGGGGGAGGGCCGTAATTGAATCAACTTTCGTTTCCATGCGAGACGATCGAACGACTTCCCCCCCCCCCGGAATTACTCGGTGCACGTGGGATCTCTAAATTTATTTTTATTTTTATTTTTTTATTTCTTATTTCTTAAAATTTGCCCGAGTTGATCTTGTGAAGTAGCAGTGTGAACATTTTTTTTACCAGGATTTAATGTACCCGACTGGAAGTTATTATGTAAAAACTGGCGCATTAAATTTAATGTACGATTGTGATGAAGAATTAATATACTTTTTCATTGAAATTAAAGTAAATTATTAAATATACAATATTTCCACAATTAATAATACACGGAGCATTCATTTTTTCATCACAATTGTACATGAAATTTAATATAGCAGTTTTTGCATAAAAACTTTCAGTCCGCTACATTGAATTAGACACTCATTTTTTATACACGGTAGTGCATGACTATAATATTGACGTATACGCTTTGGTCTGCAGTCCAATTTTCAATTAGTAACGTTCAAGTAATTACGAAAATCGAACATTACAGTTTGCCAAAAAGCACGAACACTGCACTACATTCATGCATTTCTTATGCGATCCAATCACGTCTCGCAAGTGAACAGCAAACGTGCACTGTAAACAAAATTTAGTTTGACAATTAATATATGGTATTGAAAGGTTTTTCATAAAAACTTCTGAAATTTCATTCACATCTGCGTTGCAATTTTACAATAAAATTGTTATTTTTAATGAAAACTAGGAAATTTTCCTAAAATCTTAGGCATACGCGCAGCACATTAATAATGCAAAGTCGATTCTACGAAATCGCCTCCTTCCGTAGCTAAAACAAGAAGCTCCAGCCCTCAAATCGGCTCTCGACGAGACGGGCAAAAAAAAAAATGAAAATAAATAAAAGAACTCTTTGCTCAGTGGACAAATTGACCTATCTTAATGAATGTGTACGACGGATCTCTCTCAGTCTCTGGCAGAAGTCTCTCCGAGGCTACCCCATCGGATCCTCAACTCCGGTTAATATTGCCCTTCCTCCATTCGCTGATCCGCGCTTCGTGCGTCGTACCGCCTGTAATCCGTCAAACACGACCGCGCCGCGACTTCATATCTCTCTCGCTAATTATTACGGTCCGACGGCTCGATCCGTCTAATGAAAATATTTTCCGATATTTTTCAGTCTCCCCTTCGCTCCTCGTCGTCTGTCGCGACATTAAAAAAAAAGCTCCCGCACCGCTATGTTCTTCGTATTGGTGAATTTACATTTTTTATCATCAGCGCCCCTTCCCACCCCCCCCCCCCCCCCCCCCGCCCCCCGGGGACACGAGTATTATACAGAGCGTCCAAATCTCGGGGGAGGCTGCGGGAGCCGCGATGCTAATTACAGGAAATTAGTTTCGCCGCTTCGCGTGTGCGTTCACGTTCCACCCGCTTCCGGCCAGTTGCGATTAATTAATCGCCCCCCTTAATTAAGCGTGCCCCTCCCTTCGCCCCTCTCCTTCCCCCTCATGATTGCTGATGCCGGTGGAGAGATGGGATATGATATCGATATGTTTGCAGGTGGAAAACGCGGGAGAGAGAAAAAAAAGGTTTCAGCTACCCGCGCTTACTCCCAGAAGGGCGATGCGGGTTTGCATTTAAATTCTATTCGAAGTCGAATCATTAGCGGGAAGAGCACACGCGTTGTGGATTATATATCACGTTACCGAAAATATAGTATCGTTATCTCCGATGAAAAATGACGATAGGATCGATCGGCACGGATAGAGTTGAAGTGCTGAGCCGGCGGGGAAGATGGACCAGTCTGTGTTGGAGAATCAAATGTGGATAGAAAAAAATTTTTTAAATTCGTTCGACTTGTAATGACAATTTTGAGTGTTAAACTTTGAGATTGAAAAAATACGGCACGAGCTCCCTTGATTTTCCTACTTCACCCGCAGTTTGTAGCAATATGGACCATCGATTTATCGCGTTGCAATCGTGAAATTCATTTAATTTCCAAAGAAACTTGGTGTCCTGAACAAACTTTAATTTAATTCTCAGTACTCGAAGGACATTCATAGGTGAGATCCATAATTGGTTGGCTGAATTGAAAAAAAGCAAGTAAGATGAACCACCACTCGACATTCATGAAAAAATCCCCTAAAATGTTTCTTTGCCAGGCATTTGTAAATTATACTTTCGGGAACCTTATCGTGATATTTTCATAGATCACCCGCAGTTCGTAGTAATATGGACCACCCTTTTACTTAATTTCGATAGTGAAATTCACTTAACTTCCAGAAGAACTCGAAGTTCTAAAGAAACTTTAATGTAATTCAATCCGATCTTCGAAACCTTACCGACTCATTCGTAGGTTTGGCAAATGTGACAAATCTACGAATGTCTAAAAAATTTTCATGTACAAAGGTCTGGCAATGAAATATATTTAAGATTTTTTTTTATGTGTGTCGAATGGTGGTCCATGTCGGTAGCCCTTTTTTTTGGTGTGGTAATATGGACCACCATATTACCAAACATGTTAAAAAAAACGCTACTAACTAAAAAATCCTAAATATATTTAATTGCCAGGCCTTTGTAAATGATATTTTCGGGAACCTCTGCCAGCAAAGTGAATGAACCACCTGGAGCAGGAGAAAAAGGCCCAAACTTTTCGGTGGCCCATTTTCATCGCTTTTACCCCATCTAAATTTTCATTCCCTCTGTGCCGAAGCTTTCGGTCTGTTAGTTTTGAGATAATCGAATCGAAGCTGTGACAGGCGGAACACGGGGGGCCCGTCAAGTACCCGTAACTCGCGACAGCAGGTCAACAGGACCTTTTCCCTTTCGCCGTTAAAGGCAAATAAATTCATGATGTCATAACAATTTCACGGAAGCTGGAGCCGCGTAACACGCGCGAGCTCGACAAGCCGATCTTCCCGGGCACTCGTTCGGTTTGAGTGGAACACATGTTCGAAAGGACGATTCTCATTGTGGAATCGATTGGACCGTCGAGTTCATCGGCACACGCCATCTGGGCTGTATAAAACTATTAAATTTCATTCCGGAATGCCCATTGACAGTGCTTGCCAGTGCATAATGCCGATACGACTCGATATCGAGCGCCAGTGATCCAGCAAACTTTTCACCGCTCGATCGGCCAGCGAGTCGGATGGTCTGAAAGTTTTGTATATTTTACATCGCTCGATGCGGAAGTGGCAGTTTTACACACCCGTGCGTAAAACCCCCTTTTTCACATATTGTGAAGTAAAATTTGGTACGGTATAAATGCGAAAACCTTTTTCTTAACTCGTGTGATTGCAACACACTCGTCAGAAAAAGTTTTATCGCACTAGTGTCGTAAATTACCATTATTAATCGACCAATACCTGCGTGAAAAATAAGTAAATAAATATTATCTTTGCAGCATAGAAAAATTGAGATTCACCGATACACTTTTTGACCATGAATAATGCATTTCTGCGGAGTAAAAAAGGGAAAATTGTACACTTTTCGACAAATCTAATCACACTAAGAGTGTTCTGTAATTCTATACGCGGGAATTGAACTGCACTCGAGTTACCGAGTGCTATTGGTGGCTGGGACGAAAAAAATATATACACAGCCGTGGATTTCTTTTCGCCCCTTTTGGTTTTTTTTTTCGTTCTTTTTTTTACGCATTTTCGGGCATCCACTTACCGACCGTCTACTCGGACATAATAATGTGAATGAAGCTCTCGCAGTTGCGGAGCCGGAGGGGGACAGATGGTTCGCCAAGGGTCCGGCAATAATCGCAGGGGAGCTCGACGGGGTCGCGTGCTTAAAATGCCAACTAGATTTCGTGCAAGGGCGTTGCGAATTTCGAGCTAACGAAAGTGTGATCATGAGGTTACAAAAAAAATAAATAAAATTGATGCAATTGTAGACTGTCTGTGCAGCGACCGAAAGAATCAACAGAGAACCAGTCTCATTAAGGAGCTTGGAGTGTTTCACGCTCGACAAGTGAGTGCTGCATTTTTAAAGTTCTTTATACCTACAAACTTTTTTTTTATCATGGCGGATGGTTATTTGCATTAGAGCAGATGTCCTTAATCTATAAGAACATTAATTGCAATGGATTTGCCAAAATGTTAACGGGTTTTTGCTAATTTTTGAAAAGGTTAAGAGTCGTTCAGTTTCTTCAGAGAATAGTCCGGACTTTATGCTCGATTTTGATGTACGGCTCATTCTTATCCTAATGTTTTTGTTGGTTAAGGACATTGCTGTAATACAAATGACCATCCACTGTAAGCAATCGATGCGCAAAAGTTTATATGAGCGACTTTAAAAATGTAGCACCCATTTGACTAAACCCAGTAAAATTATTTATCTAACAGACGCCTTGCAAAGAAAAGTTTATTTAATTTAAATAGATATTTGCTTAATACAAATAAATATTTGCATAATTCAAATAAATATTTCTATAATTAAAATAAACATTTATTTGTAGATCGTCAGTTAAACAATTTTTTTTCTGGTTGCAAAGCGCTCCAACTTCCTTAATATCTCAGCCAGAGCCTCCGAAAACATAAAAAATAAATATTTTTCAACTGTTTGCATAATTGTTGCAAATAGTGCAAATGTTCGAGAAGAAAATTCTCGACCCCCGCGACGCCGGTGTAGCGGAAGGGCTTGGGTCGTCCCGTGCCAAAAACGTATTTAGGAAATTAATCGGTGAAAGGAGCGCACCCTCGTCGCAGCGGCGGCGTTTCTCTCAAGTATGTTCGAAGCAGAGACTTAAATCACGGAGAACCGCCGCGCCTCCTCCCCGGGAATGCCTTCTGGTAATTGTAACGTTTACCCGTGGCTCAACGGCAAAAGCGTGGGGGGGGGGGGAAGCCGCGTGTTCCACGCACAAGGCCCCCATAATTCAAAAGAGCCGACGAGCTCCCTAGAAACTTCGCCAGACGCGCGATTTTTCATGCATTATTTTCCGGCCACCCTAATCTCCGCGCTCGCGCATCCTTTATTCGTCCTGCAGTCGACAGAGCCAAAGAGAGAAAAAAAAAAAATTCTATGCCATCTTCGAATAGAGTGAGGAATCGATGAGCATCGATCACGGACTTGCCACTGGCCGCGTCACGCACAAGAGAGCTCCTCCACTCCGGGATTAGATCGTTTCCGTGTTCGACGCTCGAAGTCACCAGCGGAGAGGCAAAGGGTTAGATATTTCGATTACCTAATTAAGATTGATTCGCACGAAATTGCTTCTTCTTTGATTAAGATTGATCGGATCCATTCGCGCGCGATCGCTCCGCGCCTTGCTCAGTTGATGGAACGCGATGCCATTCCGGGATACATTTCTGGGTTTAGCTTTTGCTCGAGCACTTTAGTCGCGAATTTCGTCGCGTCGAAGATCGAGTAAGCCTGCCCTATTCTGGATCACCCATCCGAACCATTGCGATGATGAAACTTTGATCTTTCCATCGGTTTCAGACGTTGGTTTGTCTTTGATTGGTTGGGTGATTTTTCGGGTCACTGTACGTGACTTTATACCGGAAACACGTCGCTGACGGTCGAAAAATAAGGTCTTCAAACCCGAAGTGATGTACTTCCGGTAATGACTAAGACTTTCAATGCGGAAGCGACGTGTTTTCGGTATGACGTCATTTCCGGCTGATAACTAAGATTTTCATAAAACTCTCAGCCGAGCAGTCGCGTTGTATCATTATCCAGTGTTTATTAATGACTCCGTTCTGGCCAATCAGCGATCGACCAGCATAGCGATTTATCATACGGCAGTCAGTGTAAAGCCAGCGATCTGCTGTTTTGCAGTCACTGCGGAATCCCACCTGAGCTGCTTCAGATTTTTCCACAAGAGTTTTTCTCTGCCAAGCTAAAGAAAAAAAATATATATATATATATGAGAAAACCCGTTGTCGAAAAGTTTTGTGTCTGTTTCCGACGCATTCTCGGAAATTGTCTTTCTCCTCTCAACTTTTCGGTTATCCGTCGTGACTCATCTCTGGCTCGCTCGTTCTTTCCCATTATCCTTTCTTTTTGAATGCCGAGCCTCTTTTACACGAGACTGGGGTGGGTGGGGGGAGGAGGGGGGAGACTACAGCATATTCGTGGTCCTGGAGGGCCCCCGAAGTGCGCCATTCTCCCGTCGACAAAAGTAGAATTTCTTGTGACTCGGTGGGCCCTCATCCGAAAAGTGGGGAATACGTGTATATATATATATATATACATGTGTATATCTGGTTTGAATACGTAAATACGGTAACGCGGTATTGTACACAGGATAGCGAGTGCAAACGCATACCAACCTGGACGCCTGTCGCCCGCAGATGATCCATTGAAACGACCGTATACAATTTATCGGCGACGAACCGCGTGCATCGGCTGTACCAGGCTCCGATGTTCGTCGTCGCATTACGCACTTGGACTCGGATTTTGTATGCGCCACATCAAAAAATCATAAAGCTTATTTTTTCTTGAAAAAAAAAAAAAACGAACAACTACAAAAAGTGGAACACACCGTTAATGCACGACCCTGAAGATGTCCACGTGACATCGAATTTCACCTTTGGCAAGTCTACGTCAATGCACTACTTTAGTTGGAAAAAAAATTGTCTGCTTGTAGCATTTTCTTTTCTCTAAGTGAACTTTCCTGACTAAAATTTGTAAGATACGAAGCATAGGCGTTATAATTTAGTGAAATTTCGTGCAGAAATGTTGTCTCATGCATAAATGTTGTCTCATATCTTGAGGGTGATAATAATGCAAGATGATATCGATTTCGGTAAGGCTTATTGTCTCGAAAACCACCGTTGCAAAGAGCCTCACGCATTTTACCTTTGCGCGTTGTATGACTCAAACTGATGTCCGACTCGAAGATGTTGGGAACTTTTTCGGGCAAGCCCGAAATGGCCTGGGATTGCATGCACGTGTTCGACCAACGTGCCGAAACTCGGAGCACAACTATGGGGTGCGGGCCGTTAACGATGGTTATTTGTCGTAACAACGACGTTATAATCCCGATTAAGACGTCGTTCGGTTTTCCACGTCAAACGACCGGATCAAAGCCTCAGCAACATCCATCGAGGTGCGGCCAAACTTTGTGTGTCCGAGGTACACTTAACGCCGGCGATTGACCGACGAAAACTTACCAACTAAATTTCAGCTCTACCCATAAATAGGCACGGCACAGTAGCTGACCGGCCGAGAACAGCAATTGGCATGCGTCCGTCTCTTCCTGTCGCACGTGTTCCATGCGCCATCGAGCACCCGATAGAACAGGGGAGGGCCGACAGTCGTGTCGCCTCTGGATTCCAGCTCTTCGTTTATGTGTCAGCTCTATACGTTCACCGAACGCACATAAACACAGACGGAATCAAGGGTGTACATAGAGCGAAAGGGAAACGAAGAAACACCGAGCTCTTCAGGGACTCGAGTCACCCGAGCCGCCCCCTCGGTGTGGCTCCATCGGGCCGTGCGGGAAGCCGAGACTACGAGAAACAAATGACAGTTGGACAAAGTTCTCTTCCTCCTCCTCGAGCGCCTCCTTCGACCCCTCGTTCCGACGCCGATGAGCGGTTGCAGTCTCTGATATCCTCATTAATTTTTCGGCGATCAATACTAATGCCTCTATTTTTTTGCGCCCTCCTCCGGGACCAAAGAAACACGAGCTCCACATCATTCGTGCGTGTTCTCCTTCCGTCCTCTCCATCTCCCCGACGGAAGTTTCTCCGGACTCCGCTCGCTCCTTCATTCCTTTATTAACGACCTGCAAGTTTTTCCTTTTTTGCTCCCGTCTTTCCGGATATTCCTGATCGACTTCTGTCCATCCGTCGTTGTTGTCCCGTTTCTACCAGGACAAATTTATTCGACGTCTTCGCCGGAGGTAATTCGTTCCGGATGTAACGAGGCCGGAGCTTGGGGAGGAGGCGGCTTCCAGATAGGATAGGCCCAATCGAGTTTGGGCTCGTCGGAATATATCCGTCGCCTTTGCCGGTCGACTATACCGTCTCTATTTGTCACTCTTCGAAGACGGATACGTCGCGCAAGCTCTCTGAGACGATATCCATCCATCGTGATTTGCCCCCTTTGATGGGCGAAACGGCCATAAGGAAATCTCGTATCACTCAGGAATATTTACTGCGACTCATCTTCCGAATCTTCCAGGTCCGTCATTCGCAACGGAGATTCAATCATAGTCCTACTCTGGGTGAAGTGGGGAAGATAGCTTTGGCACGCCCGATTCGGAGTATCAAAATTCGTTCGTTCCTCCAAAGTCCGCCTGTTGAGGTAACCAAACGGAATGTTTTGATTCCGAAAAGACTTCGACCTGAAAATTCCGACGGCGAAGATTGCAGTTTGTTGGGATTTTTCGGAAACCGGGAATCCTTCCGACTGTTGGGGAAAAACTGACAGGATGGCTGATTGACATTGAGAAAAGTTTGTCAGTCTTCGCAGACGAATCCGTCTTGCAAGCTGTCTGAGACGATAACCGTCTATCGTGCTTTGCGCCCTTTGATGGACCAACAGCCATGACGAAATCTCGTGACGTCAGGAATATTTACTGCAACTCATCTTCCGAGTCTTCCAGGTCCATCATTTGCGATGGAGCTTCAATCATAGTCTTATTCTGGGTGAGGCGAGAAAGGCAGCTTTGGCACGCCAGATCCGGAGCATCAAAATTCAATCGTTCTTCAAAACTCCGCCTTTTGAGCCAATCAACGGAAAGTTTTGGTTCGAAAAAGACTCTGACTGGAAGTTCCGACGACGGAGATACCAGTTTGTTGGGATCTGTCGGAAACCGGGAATCCTTCCGGCTGTTGAGCAAGAACTGGCCGCGCGGCTGATGGACGTTGGGAAAAAGTTTGCCCCTGCCGCTGAGAAATACTAGTTTCGGACTAGTTTTCGGTCCACTTCTTATCTCTTTCACGGCTGATGGTGTATCGTGGAGATCCTCCGCGGGGATTGCCGGTCGCGGTTGCATTAACTTAGCCGCGGAGAGCCGCACGAAGAAGTTCATCGGAGGTGGATAGTTAGCTCGGTCTTGATGACTTTCTGCCTCTCCTCCTTACTTGCTGCCTCGACGACTTCCGGCGACGTTTCATCGGGTTTCCTGAAAACCCGGCACGACCTCGATTCCTCCTTTTCCTGTGTACAGCCCCAAGGACAATTAAAAGCGCGATCAATCGTGGACGCGCGCGGGCGTTACGCCCACTTCGGTTCGTCGCGGTGTGTCTGTATATCTCTCGTCCCGTCCTCGACTCGGTGTCCCTTCCGGTGTTCGGAGCCCTCGAGTTTGCTCCGGCAGGAGAAATGACCGAGTGGAAGAGCAAGGAGATATCGAATTGCGATTGTATGCGAGGGAGAGTACATGACATTCGAGGGGCCAACGGGGCGCATTTGCATCACAAATGCGTTAATGTCGCTCGGCGCTGCTTCTTCTTCTTCTTTTTCTTCCTCCGCATCGAGATTCTCGAGACTTGAGTCAACCGCTCTATAGCGCCCCTTCCCCGCAAGTGGAAACCCAGCATCACCGCGACTCGGGACAAGATTAATGAAGAGCCTCGGCAATGGGAGAAATACGGCGGGGTAGAGGAGGAAAAAGCGAAGCCGGGGATTGAGGAAGTGGGTGGTTTGTAAAGTCGCAGGAAAAGAAAAGTTGGTAGGAGAGAAGAAAACCCAACGGCGTATTCGGACGGCGTATTTAGAGGAGGCGAGGCAGACCGAGGAGCGCCAGCTCGGGCCAGGAACCGGAGATCCTACCAGAGAGGCGGATGATCAAAAAACCGGGAAGGAAGGAGAACGGAGGAAAAATCAAGAGTCTTAATGAAAGAAACTGGAATGTACAAGATGTTCGAAAAGAAGCTTTCGCTTGGAACTGGAGCGCTCTTTGGATTAATTGAAAACGCTGGAGCGTGTCGTTCTCCAACTTCGCGAATTAAAGTTCGGACGAACTTCACCGAAACCAAAAAAAGAACCAGTGGAACGATCTTTTCCGACTGACTTTCGGTTTATGTGAAAAGCAACTGCGACGTTGTAGGTTGGTCGCTGGTCGGGGATTAGACGTATGCAGCGTGGCTTCCGCTTCATCGCGGATGCCGTCGAGCCGGCTGAAGAAGATGGCCAGTTCTCCGTTCGCGATGTGAATTAGTTTAGGAATGTACAAGACGTTCGGAAAGAAGCTTCCGCTTGAAACCGCATCCCTGTTCAGATTAATTGAAAGCACTCGAGCGTGTCGGTCTTCAACTTCGCAAATTAAAGTTCGAAAGTACTTGACCAGCAAGCACCGGCGTTGTTGTTGTAAGTTGGCCGCTGGTCAGGGATGGAACGTTGATGCGCCGGCTGAAGAAGATGGCCGGTTCTCCGCTCGCGATGAGAATTAGTCTAGGAATGTACAAGACGTTCGGAAAGGAGCTTTCGCTTGAAACCGGAGCGCTCTTTGGATTAATTAAAAACACTCGAGCGTGTCGGACTTCAACTTCGCAAATTAAAGTTCGAAAGTACTTAACCAAGAAGCAACTGCGTTGTTGTTGTAAGTTGGTCGCTGATCTAGGATGGAACGTTGATGCGCTGACTGAAGAAGATGGCCGGTTCTCCGCTCGTGATGAGAATTAGTTTAGGAACGTACAAGATGTTCGAAAAGAAGCTTTCGCTTGAAACCGGAGAGCTCTTCGGATTAATTGAAAACGCTATAGCGTGTTGGTCTCCAACTTCGTAAATGAGAGTTCGAACGAACTTCACCGGAACCCAAAAATGAACCGATGGAACGATCCTTTCCGAACTGACGTTCGGTTTATGTGAAAAGCAACTGCGCTGTTGTGAGTTGGTCGCAGGTCTGGGATGAGACGTTGATACGCACCGTGGCCCTCGGTTCATCGCGGGTTGTCGTCGAGCCGACTGGAGAAGGTGGCCGGTTCTCCGCTCGCGATGAGAATTAGTTTAGGATTAACCGGTGGGGCTTCGAGGTGATTATTGGAGCTTTGCCACTCGGAAGACGATAAGACCCTGTTAATCAGCCCCGTCTCCTTACGCTCTCGGCCTTCCTTGCCCCGCGCGTCTCTCCTCGTCGCGAAGATCGCCGAGGCAAACGGCGAGAGCCAACACTCCGCAAGGGCCGTTACACGAGGAAACTCTGAAGTACGTAACGCAGTTTAAGGCAACCAGGCAACAATCTCGGTACGCTGATCATCAGGGAGATTCCCTTAATCCGTCCGAAACCTTTTGTCCCAGCGTCTTCGCAGCTTCGCACCATAGCGAATCTTAGATGAGATGCGACTCTGAAAGGAGCACCATCAACAAATCTCAAAGCCGGCCAAAGTCGAGGGTACGAGTGTCTCGTACTTTGGTGTTTCGTACCAGCGGGCTACGAAAATAAGTATCTGCAAAGGCTGAGTAACAGGTCTTGAATGGATAAATAAGGATCTTTTCATCTGGGAGGGCACTGAAAGGCTCAAGCTCTGCGTAACAAAAGCCCACTGCGTTGGAAACTCTATGAACGTGTTCACGGATGCACGGTGAGCAGTACGAGGAACCTGGAAAGGGAAGCCTTTACAGTTTAGACGCTTGGAAATTGATAGCGGCACGGTATAATGACGGTGGCACGGTGTAGACGCTATGAATACCTAGACCGTATCGAGCTTGCTCCCAGCTTTATGAACATTATGCAAAAGCCCGGTTTTCCATCGCAAAATAACCGTCTTTAACGAGATGTCTCGGTGGTTTTCATAAAACTTTCAGACAACTCTGTGAATCAAGAGACTCACTACTAATGCGTATGCAATCACAAGTGAAGGATCCAACAGGCTCTCGCGCCGTTGGCCACTTTTATTTGCAAATTTAATTAAAGGCTCATCGACGATGAAGCGATACGCGCCACGATGATCCAGCAACGTCATGCGGTGACGTACCTTGCTCAATAAGTGTCTTCATACAATGTATTAACATAATGACGGTGGCGCAGAGTAGACGCAATAAATACGTAGACGTAGACTTATTAACATTATCTAAAAGCCAGCTTTTCCAACGCAAAGTAGTCTTTTAACGAGATATCTTGGTGGTTTTCATAAAACTTCCGGGCAACTTTGCGAATTAAGAAACTTGCGACTATTGGGTAAGCTATCCTACGTGGAGGGTTCAACAGTCTCGCTCCGTTGGCCCCTTTTCTATGTAAATGTAATTAAAGCTTCATTGACTTCATGAGGCAGCAACGACGATGATGCAGCAACATCACGCGGTGAGGCACCTTGCAAGGGGTTCCTTCGTTTTCCGGTACACCCATTCATAGCGGAGCTGGCGTGACACACTGCCAATAAAAGTTGTCTTCCGGTCGGGTTCGGTATGAGGTAGCCAAGAATCTACCGATGCACGAGGCCGATGTTCCGGACGGTCTAGCGTAGGCGAGGAGTACAAAGGAGGGTAAGAAAGAGGAGGCCGAGGGACCGAGAAACCGAATGAGGAATGGCTCCGGTATAGAAAGGTATCGCGCCCCGTCCGACCGCCACGAGGAAACGGAAGAGGGAACCAATATAAGCGGGTCCATAGGTCAACCTTCGAGCTTCGAACGAACGCCAAAGGGGATGTTCTTGCCCCGTGTGCGTCTTCCCTTACTCTCCAGTCGCGAAGCCACTGGTGACTCGTCGAGTGCAAGCTAAAAGCCATAAAAGTGTCCAACACGGCAGTCCGCACGCTGTACTATCTCGCCCACGGTGGTCGTAGTCGACGTTAAAGCCCGTCTCCGGCTTTATCCTGGACATTATTCGACTTTACAAAATCCCGATAGCGCACAAAGGCTCGTCACGAGTCTCGGCACCGTAAACGAGCTTAAATATCGAAATCTCTCGGGCGCATTTCGAATATAACCGCGATCCTGGTGAGAGATACGCGCGATAAGGGACGAAAAGGCAAATCCCGAGATTGGACCGTGTCCCATTCGCGGCCGGAGTAATGGGGGAGGTGATATCTCATGGGTTCCTGAAAAATTCTCAATTTATACGGATTTCGAAGCGAACTCCCCCCCGGAGATCCCGGAAGCCGATCTAAGAATCCACCGCCTCACGTCCGCAAATGTCTCCCTCACCGTCGAGCTCGCCGTGGCCATCCGACATTTGTCTCGCCGGGAAAAACAAGCCATGTGGAAGATTCTCGGGCTTCGAAGCGATAATCTTTCGCGAAAGGAGACGCCAGTGAGAAAGGTGCATCGCAGAACAGGCGCTCCAGTTTGCGTTCATAAGGGCACCAGGGACATCCGAGGTGGGTTCGCTCTGCGGGGTGGTTCGTCGCGTATGCTGGCGGTGGTTGTGCGGAGGGTTCGCAGGCTCTCTTGTACATACCCTTCCAGCTCATATACGCTATCTATTGATTGGGTGGTGCTAAAGCTGTCGTCGTCGGTGTGTCGGCAACCCCCCATGAGAAAATATACCCACCAGAACTGCCCTCGTGCGTTCTCCCGGAGCGAGCGGGACGGTGCGAGGCGGACGAGGACGCGGTGGGGCGCTCGATATCCTCGTCCAGTCGTCTCCCAAACCGCCCGCCGCTCTCCCTTTCTTCGGCGAAATTAAGGAAGGCCATTCCAGTATGTCTTCGGGATGCCACTTTATAGCGGTTGCCCGTATAGGGTCGAGCCATCGGTGACATTTCTTCGCGGATCGAGCCGAACTGACGGCCGCCCGAGGGAGATAGCTTCTCGAAACTGCTCGTTATCTCGACTGCTGGCACCTCATTGCCCACGTTCTACGGGCGAGCGGGGAATGCCGATAACGCACGATGAACCTGACCCGATTCGGCCTTTCTGATCGAGTCGCTCAGTTCTCGTTAAATCCGACCCGCAACATCGCGGTTGGTTGCAATCGGCTCTCACTCGCTACATCACGGAATTCGATGATCCTGGCCCGACTTGGTGGCCGGCAGCCCGGCGCCAGCGAGGAAGACGACGAGGCAACGACCGCCAACCGTGCAGGGAAATACGCTGAAAACTCGTCGGTTTCACCGTAGTGACCGGTGCGCGACGTACCGGTAATTTACCGCACCCGGATATATACCGGTCCCTCGAGATCGACTGGAATTCGGTGACCCCCGGTCAGCGAGCGAGGAGAATCCGCGCTTAAGAACGTCGGAGCGCGTGGCTCAGCGATAAAACGCTTCGGCCCGCTCACCGCGGAGACATCGCCGTGAGATACAACCGGTGCCGGTTGTCCCGAGAATCGAGGAGGCTCCGCCAGCTCGCCACTTACAGCCTGTCCAAACTGCTTTCCATTCGACTTGAAATATCGATATGAAGAGCGCAACTCCACTCCGACCCGGTTACATTCCCATCGATTTATCGACGCGGCGACGCTCCCATGGCGAACGTTTGCCCGCTGGAAGAGGGTGAGGCAACACGGAGCGCGACACTTCTCGACTGCTTTCTAGTCTGGAAAGTGCAATTTTATCGTGAAACTCGATCAAAAACGGCACCGGGGAAGAAAATGGACCCGGTCGAAAAAGGTATCGGAGCGTGCGGCCATGATTTATCAAGCGAATTATCGGGAAACGATGTCAATCACTCATACATTTTTATCTCGTCGCTCAATTTAACACCGGGCACAAAACGTGTCTCGGCAGAACCGTACATTCCAGCTCTTTCAGCCCAGAGGCGGAAGGAGAGGAGGAGCAAAAAAAATGGCTTTTCCGTCGATGAACCCTGCGTCGCAGTCGGGAACAACCCTCCTACATCGTCGACTCTCGTCCTGGGCTCTTTTCAATGTCGCAGATAAATATTGGTATTCCGTCGCGTGTCGACAGTCGCACTTTTCCCTTTCAAGTTTTCCTCTTTATCGAATAACCGGAGGAGAGAAGAGAAAAAAAGTGTTCCTCCTGCTCGAAGGTACCCACTTTGCCTCGGCTCCTGAGGAGTTGTCGCAGCGAACCTTGCAGTTCTTTGCAGTCGCCGCCTCTCACGATCCTCGAGAGATCCGCGAGCCCTTATCGCTGGTCAAAGGAGATTCGAGCGCTTCAGACTGGTCAAATGAGTGCTTTTTGAAGTCGTTTATACTAACCTTTAAACATCTATTGATCATTGTCGATGATTCTTTAGTGTGTGCTAATTTATCGAAAAAGATCCATATTTGTTCAGATTTTTCAAAGAATAATCCGTAATTTTTGCTCGATTTCAAAATTAGCACGAAATCCCTTAATATTTTAACAAATCCATTGCAATTGATGTTTTTCTAGATAAAGGACATCTCCTGTAATACAAATACTCATCCACTATAATGAATAGGGGAGATCAGGGCAAAATTGCACAACGGGCCAAAACGGGACAACGAGACAAAACGTAACGTAATGTTCCAATAACTTTTCAATGGTCACGACGGCGGTAAATTGGACAAAACGGGTTTAAAAAACTGGATGTTTGGGACAAAATGGCGCATCCAAAAATTGAAGTAAGATTGAGTTTTGTCCCGTTGTGTCTCGCTGTGCCATTTTTTCCCCGTCTGCCCTAGATGCCTAAAAAGTTATATAAACGACTTATAGCACTCATTTGACTAGTGAGAAGAGCTCCAACCTTAAGGGCGATCTGAAAGCTGGCTACGTGCTTTTATTTTCGGTGGGGCCCTTTCGGGATTCCGCGGTTTCACGTACCGAGCCGTATGCGGGTATACGATGTTTTGCGTAATCGTGAAACAGAAGGAGGCGAAACCCCCGAGGGGGGCGGAAGCGAGGAAGGACCCTTCGGGTTTGCTGTGCGACGCTCGCGCACGCACGATCTGCCTTGGTAACGTAATACTGTCGCATCTCGTTGCTCGACTGGGGCAAAACGACTGCCGCTCCGAGGTCCGGGGGTATGCATGCAAACCCAGTCATTAGAGCGACGTTCTGGGAGTATCGGGTTTCCATACCGGCAACACGATTGGGAAAAAAAACCATGCTGCACATACACACACACACACACGCGATGCCAAAGCGATGCCTCTTGGCTCGGTCGGTCCGCGCTCGCGCGCAACCCTCGCTCGACGAACGTGATTGACATTTGTGATCCTGGCATATGGCTCGCTAGAGAGAGTAGATCGCTCGGTTGATATACATCGGGAAAAGAGATTGCCCGTTGTGGAAAGAGAGAGGATAGTGTATTGTTACGTGTCGGTCCGACAACGATACTGCAGCTCGGTTATTAACGAAAGCTCTTGCGCGCAGGCGGGTGAGCTTCATCCGACGTGATTCCGGCGTGATAGTCCAGCAGTGCGTGTACGTAGACGAGTCGAATGATGGAAGAAGATGAGTGAAGTTTGCGCGGTGGTGAGCGCACTTAGGAACCGGCTAAACCGCACGGTAAAAAATAATTTCCTAAAATTGGAATAGGTACGAAGTTTCTATAGAAGACATAGAAGACTTCGTCGCACTTTTTACGTCCCACTTCGCCGATTTGATAGCTCAGTTAAAAAATGAAAATTGAGTTTTTATTGAAATAGGATAAATTGATCGGTGACCCTTAGTAAGATAACCCTAGTAACATTTTAAGCGTTCAATCGGGTCTGGTCAGATCCTCACCAGGTCTTCTCTGAGCTCTTATCAGGACCTGATGCAGCGCCCAAAAATTTCTGTCTGGGACGAAGATCCTAGATCTGGAAGGATCGACCACTAGTCGCGACTCTCTTTGAGATAGAAGACCTAGACGCACTTTTTATGTCCCACCTCGCCGATTTAATAGCTCACTTAAAAAATGAAAATCGAGTTTGTAATGAGACTAGATAGAACGATCGGTAATCCTTAGTAGAATAACCATGGTAATATTTTAAGCGCTGCATCGGGTCTGGTGAGGTCCTTGCCAGGTTTTCTCTGAGATCTTATCAGGACCTGATGCAGCGTCCAAAAATTTCTGTCGGGCCGAAGATCCTCGATGTCGAAGGATCGACCGCCACGTGCGAGTCTCGTCGAGATAGAGGACCTAGTCGCACTTTTTCGATTTTTACGTCGCACTTTTTCGATTTGATAGCGCCCACCCCTTGCGCGCCTTTATGCGCATGGATCGTGTATAAAATCTTTCGACACCAAACCCATTGTCTTCTCGAGGTTCGGAGCGACGATATCGCACTCTGATACTGCGAGACCCTCGAAAATCCGTGAAAATTCACGGCTCGGAGACCAGTAACGCGAGGCACGGATTTCACCGACGATTTTCGTTCGTCTGGTAGCGTTAAAATTGAACAGTTCGCGAGGTTTACGGCGTCGGGCGAGCGAGTCTATGCGATCGTTCTATCGTCGCATATCGGGCTCTCTTGGCGTGTTCCGCCGACGAAATAAACCACTAAAAACCGGCGTGTGTACGCGGGGGCGAAGGGGCCGGATAACGTCAGTCGTACGGAGTATACGCGTCGTATAAAGTTGGCGCGCAAGCCCATCTAAACGGGATTAACGATTCGACGAGCTCGAGCGACGTTCGATTCCCCCGAGGACCGTATCCATGAAGGGACGAGGAATAGAGAGTTCGCCCCGCGCTCGCCGAACGCCGGACGAGTCCAGCCTCCCCAAGCCCGACGGGCATGTTTGAAATAAAATATTTAAAGCGGCAGAATCGGTCATTTCGCGAACGGCGTGTATCCGAGAGCCTCCCTACACCAGAAACACATCGACCGACAACTTCGACTCTCCATCAAAAGGTCCGACGTCCGTTCTCATAAACTTTTTATACAAAACCCCGTACGAGACCCCCTTCTCGTCCCTCGTCCCGTCATTAACATTAAATTTCATCCGTCAAAACTGCCGATGTCTTGTGCGGAATTTTCATGAATCGACGATAAAACTCGGACACACGTGTAAAATATTTTGGCTTAGAAAGGATACCAAAAAAAAAAAGAAGAAATCGCGAATAACCGACGATATTTTTCACTGTAGGCGATACAGCTCGTATTATAAAATCAAAAACACTTCGTCCCATGGAAATACGCAAGATTGATGCGTTTCGAGAAGCCAAACAAACCCCAAACGAATGCAAACTCGCTTTATAACGATTCGAACATTTGAGTTTTACCCTCGCTGTAGGCGTTCCAGCCTAGATTTTGAAAATCCAGCACAAACATGAAAAAAAAATATATGTGCCCAAATACATAATATTTTTCATGTATTAGATATACTTTTAACGAAAAATGTTATATAAAATTTATATCTCTAAAAGAATACAGGGTAAAAGTGGAGAATGTGGACCGGCCCATATTTCATTGATTTACATGTTAGTCGGGGTGGTCCATATTCACCACGTTTACCCCATATATAAATTCCTCGGGTACATAAAAAAATATATGATTTACATACCGAATATATTTTCCGATGAAAAATGTCTTATTTAAAATATATTTCCCCCACATATACATTTTCCTTGCGAACTACCGCAATCCGCTTCGCGGCCTACACAACAGGCAAGACTCGAGAAGATGCGAGAGACCAGCCAGACACACCTACGAATAATCCGTCGCGAAGAGCCCGCCAGGTTTGGTCGTTGCTGCTCCGCCGCTTCCGCTTCGCGGCCGAGGCTCGAGCAATTTTTCAGCGAGCCCCGCGCCGTTCCTTCAGGAGGAACCTGCAAAAACGGGCCATTAAATTGGCCCCGGCGACGAGAATTCTCGTTCCCCGTTTCTCCGTAGGATCGCACAACGAGAGTTTTCCATCGCGCTTTCACTCCTGCTCTCGCGCAAGCCCCAGCCGTCGGCTTTGAAGCCAGCCACCCCATCGGGCCGCTTCTTACGCCGCTCCCCTCGCGGATGCTCCTCCGCCCTCCTCGCCGGGCCGTTCACTCCCATCGAGAAGTACATAATCCTGGAGGCCTAATAACATATTCCTCTTGGGAGCGAGCCGGGAGATTCAGGTAGAAGCCGCGCGTAACCCGCACAGTGCGTGGAGCGAAGTGGAGCGGAGGATCGAGCGGATATCTTCGCGTACCGCACGCAGAAGCGAGCGATTGCGGCTTGTCCACCCTCGTCTCTTCGACTCGCCCTCCACCTCCGCGCCTGGGCTCTCTCGCTAACCCTCCGATCCAATTCCGTCCGTCCACAGGGGGATGCGAGAAGCGAGAAGCGCCGAGGAGAACGCTCGCGTTCGCGGGATGGACGGAGAGCGAAGTGTCCCGGTCGGAGCCGGAGCGAGCGAGCTGGGAGGCTGCGTGAGCTGATCCGAGGAGTCGGCACACTTAGCCCTCTCCCGTAGCGGGGCGATCCATGCGACGCCGCCGGAAAAAAGGAGCGCATCTATCGAAGGTCGCGACGAAATTGGACGGTTCACGGGCTATTACCTTGGCACGATCGTCGCTGACGATAAATTTTCGTAAACCTCGTTACGCGGACGGCTAACACCGGTTTAGGATACACACCCAGGAGACGACGGGAATTTCCCGGTCATTCGCGGCCGAGGCTGCACCTGGAGCCTCGGGTGCTTTGGCAGTGTAGCTGATGGATCGAAGTCGAAGTTGTATTTAGAAGAATGTTCCGAGGATTAAAGATGAAGAGGAGAAATTGGCAATTTTACTGAGTATTTTCTTTTTATTTGCTAAGCAGTTTGGATTGGTCGACGCTGAAATATTACCGATAGGCTGGAGGAATGTGAGAAACAAAGTCGAAGTTGTATTTAGAACAACGTTCCAAGGATTAATGATGCAGAAGAAAAATTGCCAATTTTATTGACTTATTTTTTTATCGGCTGAACAGATTCGATTGATCGACGCTCAAGTTCTTCCCGGTATGCCGGAGGAGCGTGAAGTTCGCGCCCACTTTTCCTGCGTCTGTGTACCGTTCAGGACACAGCGAAGTAGGGTGGGCGTGGCGAAGGGGTTGAAATCTTGGTGGAAATTGTGAGGATCAGCGAGATCGTACTCGCGGGCCTAATTACCACGAGAATGCGGTATAATCAGCCGAAGAAGCAGCGAAGGCACCTCGGTTTAGCGGTGGGCTTAACACTTATCGCAGCGGAGTCTTTCACTTGGCCAATTACGCGTCATAGGAGTGCGAGCGGCGACGGTCGGAAGACTGTAGTTACAGTAGCTACCCAGTATGTATAGGAGTCGTTGGTACATGCCTCGCGACGAAGGGACGTCGCACGGTAATCGTTCCTAAAGTCGGCGTTGAGAGTCGGGCAGAGTCGGGCAGGAGGAGCACTATGCTCGAGAGCGCTAAACGTTAAGGGGGGCGTCGCGCTTAGGGGAACGAAGTTGCGTATTACTAAACCGGCTAATTCGACTGCTACGACTGGCACTGTAGTACCCTCCGCAACCGCACTCGACGGCTTTAAATATAGGTACGTGTTTTACCGCCTGTGACTACGATATATCATGCACGCACAGAGCAGCTTCAAACTTTGGATTTACCGTGAATTTTCTATCCCCGCTTAACTCTTGCTAAGTCGAATTGAAATACGACGGGCCGGAGCATATGGAGGGAGAACGACGTGCCATTGTTAACTCGTATCTTGACGAGGCGTGTGGAACGGGAAGGCACGGTGTGGCCCCGTCAAGTACCTTGACGTTTCGTTCCATGTCGTCACTTCCGGTCGATTGTCGAAATATTCTAACGGAAAGTGACGATTTCCCTTATAACGCTAATTCCGGTCAACAAACAATTTTTTCAAACCGAAAGTGACGTTTTCCTTTAAGACGTGACTTCCGGTCAACGCGATGGAGAAACCTCGCCGATCGTCGCCACCGTCGTCTCATCTCTCCCGCTGGGTGACGAATACGCCGTCGAATGATCCGCAGTGGCTGCGCCAGCGGCAACGCGCCTCACCCTTGGCGCCCTCGCTATCCCGAAACCCAATCTCGTGAGTTATGTTTCATACATTTATAATGCCGAGGAATAACTCGATATTCGCGAGAGTAGAACGGCAACGATCGCTGCGCGACGGCGATGGCGACGAATCGTTGCCGAATCCCGCGAAACGTTAGCGCGTGCATGAGAATTTAGAGAATGCTAGCGCGCGACGCCGCTAATAAATCAGAGTATCGACTAATTTCGTTACCGGAAGCCGCGAGGGTTTCTCTCGTTTCTCTCGATCTCGTCGCCGCGCCGCCGCTGGAGGGGAGAACACTCTCGTATCCGACCCTCGGCCTCCCTCAACCTCCTTCGAGGACGCACCGTCGTTCTACCCATTGGAGTGAAATTCGTTTCTCCTGTTGTCGCATTAGCATTTTAATGAATCTCGTTTCCGGCGAAGCCTACGAGCTTTACCGGACTCGGCGACAAAAGCCCGCACTTGACTCGTTACCGTACACAGTTGTCGCGACTCTTTTACCGGGGTTCTGTGAAAATACGGTTCTTTTTTTCTTTTTTTTCTCGGCAATAAGTAAAACAGAGCATCCACGGAGCGGAGCAAGAAGTGGTGGGGGCAAAGTTGGCAAGTGCTCGGATAATTTATTCAACTCTTTGCGGCACAGTCGGGACAGCCCAGTTTCTCAAACTGTTCGCCCCCTCGCGGATGACGTTTCCGCACAGACTCGTCGGGCGAAGTTTAACATACACCCGGATTCGTCGAGTTTTTGCGTCAAGATTTTTTTTTTTCTTTTTTTGTTTATGTCCCTTTCTCGCATTACATTTCCAAATCTGTCCGTGATTCCGGGTAGCTTGACCGGCGCGAGAGACCGAGGCGGGGACGAGTCTTTTCCGTCACGCGCTTTCATTGAGCTGAGGGGAAAAAGGTGAGTAAAGTAATTTGCACATGGCGATGCAAAATAATTTGCACATGACGTCGTCATTTATTAGAGTTTTTCGCATGGCTTCACTGATCGGTTTTGGCTTCCTCGTAGAGGAAGTCATGTGCCAAATCACGATAAATGAGGAGCGATTTACTAATCACTTTGCACCTCTTCTCGTAACATAAAGAAATGTCTACGTCTGATAAAACTGAAACGGTTAAAAGTTACTGCAACATTTATTGTAAAGAATCGCTAATGGACGTCGTCTACGAGCGAGTAAACAATAAAAAAAATACCAATCGCGACCCATCGCATATAACTCTCTTCGCGCCGCAATCCCAGTCTCAATCAACGTTGCATCGAGCTCTCCGAATGAAGAGAAAAAAAAGGCCTCATAAAGGCCTCTCGCGAAGATCGTCCCGTTGCGCAAGCTTCTCAACCTCCATGCCTCCCGATCTTCGGCAAGCCGCCTACACGAGCTAATCTTCCGCGTTTCACCCCCGTGCGCACACCTACCTCATCGAGAACCGCTCCAAATCCCCGCGCGTTACAATTTTCACCCCGTGGGGAAAACACTCCCGCCCGGAGATCTTTCGCATCTTGCGCCACCCTCGCGCCATCGAGACCAATTCGCGACCAGCGAACGGAGCTGAGGCAAAGAATAATAAGACATCGACCCGCAGGTTACACACACCGTTCTCTCCGATCCAATGACACCAATTTCTGCTTTTTCTTTCACGCAATCTAAAACGAAAAAAAAACCCACCCCGAACGCTTTGTCTTTTTTATTCACCCGCCTCATTTCTCGCAGCCTCGCGAAGGGCGCGTTTGGGCAAGGCTTTGGGAGGAAGCTTGCTCGTAGATGTAAATGTAAATTCTAATATAGGAATAACTGACGGCGTTGTAACGTGTCGCCGACTACAAGAGAGCCGTACATTGGCGGTGCTGAAGGGGCGGCAGGGGGAGGGGGGTGTAAGAGGAGGGCTTATAGGTATACTATTTATGTTCAATGTACACCGAGCGTGCGAGGCGGCCCCCGTACCGAGGCGATATTATGATACATTATTAAAGGCAACCCCTCAGTTACCGACCGAGTCGACGCCCACCCGCGCGAGCGCCGCCCGGCGAATGGGTAGGGGAAAGCGGGGCAAAATGGGACGGCGGGGCAAAACGCAATGTTTTCAGTAATTTTTGGATCGAAGAGTGAAGCAAAAAGGAGCAGAAAATCGGGTTTTGCACCCAGAAAAATAATTTACTTGACGGTCACCGTTTATTTAGATTGAGTAAAATATTTATTTGATTTAAATAAATATTTATTTAAATAAAGTAAATAGTTACTTAAATGAAATAAACATATATTTAAGTCAAATAAATATTTTACTTAATGTAAATAAACGGTGGTCATCGAATGAATTATTTTTCTGGGTGTGTCAATGGGGCAAAATGGGGTATCCAAAATATTTTGGAAAATTGCGTTTTTCCTCGTTATCCCGTTTTGCCTCACAGTCCCATTTTGCCCCGCTCTCCCCTATTCATGTTCCTGCCGAGTGTGTTCTTCGCTGGCGGGCTGTGCAAGGGCGCATTCCTGCTCGGATTCCCAGGCACACTTTTATTATGCATACGTACGCGGCTGTATCGCGCACAGTACGCAGACGAGAGAGTTTCCCTTCGGCACGAGCCGAGAGGGCACTCTCGCATTAGCCGGGAATATATAAGAGCTTAAACGCACCGTGACACGCAATAGCGAACCCGAAATCTTTTCTCGTGGATGCCTGCTTTTTATCGGTTAATTTCCGCTGGATGTATAAGTAATGGCGTACTTCTGTTTTTCAGACCCACTCTACGATAGCGCGGGTGTCGCTCGAGGGGGTTTAGGGTGGATTTTTCTCTGGTGTCCTTTGTGCAGGGTCCCGAAGCGATATTGAAGTTGATGTCGCCGCTGACTTCCACAGGCCGTAAGGCTGAGTTATGCGAGTGAATAATCATGTGTCTGATGGAAAAGGGCGCTGTGGCCTCGTTCCACTCGGGGTGGAGACCGGGAGGGTAATAACAGGTGTCGCAAGTGGAGAAAATTTCGGGACCGGAAATTAATGGGCTTCTGACCGAAAGGGCGCGAGCTCTTTCGGCTTTGAAGGCAGCTTCGTGGAAACATCAAAAGATCAATAATAAGTCTGTTTTCTGGAAGAAAACAAACACTGTGCGTTCCAGCAATTTTGGTACTTCGTGTAATGGGAAAGCAGTGCGCACGTGGGCTAGAATTATACTGTGCACATTTCCAATCCCTCGGGTATACTTGGACGTATTTTTCGATTTTTTTTTTTTTTTTTTTCTAAAATTTCTGTTTTTTCGGGTAATTAATTTTTTTGCAAATTCAAAATTAGAAATTTTTGTTTTTGCATTATGGGGCGAATCGTACGTGGAAATGTCAATAAATTCTTTTCTAATTTTTTACTTACCGCAGTGGGAGAAAATTAAACGTCGCATGTTGATTAACGCTTAAGCCATTTACTTAGACACTTGCTATTTTTCGTACTTCATCGTATTTTTTTTTTCTCCAAAAAGTTCCATTGTTCTTCGATCAATTATTTTTTTGTTCGCAAATTCGAAATGAGAAACGTCTGCTTATGCATTATAGGACACATCGTGCGTGGAAATTGCAGTTACTTCTTATTTTTTGGATTCCGTATTGGGAGAAAAATGATACGGTCTGACGAAAACCTCCCTCCGGACTCTTTCCACTCGGACACCTGTTATTATTCTCCGAAGACCCATCGTCTTGGGAGAATAACGACGACTGTCGCCTGTATTGAAAATTGCATAACCGGAAGTGCATATCTGTCCAACCAAAAGCTCACATTGGACTTTTTCACTTACGTCGGATCTCGACTAAGAACTATAAAAGGCAATTATCGACGAAAGTGAAAGACTTCTCCGCTGTGACGATAGTCACGTGACCGAGGCTGACATTCCCAATCGAAAATGAGCGGATCACCTGCGCTCTCCCGTATTATCTTCCATTCCCTTTATACTCCTCGCCGATGCTTTCTCTCCTTCGTACCTTTTGTCAGTCTCATTCCTTCCCTTTTCTCGTTTATTTCCCTTTTTCCTTTTTTTTTTTCTTCGTCTCTCCCGATACTCCACAATCCGCTCCAGCGGGATTTCCGTACTACGCATCGCTTTTCCACTCCTAAACGTATTTCCCCGGGGTATCCAGGACTCCGATGGAGAACCCTCGCGAACAATCGAGCGAATGCTCGTCCCGAGTTGCCAACTGCCAGGCTCCGAGCGCCTCGATAAGGGGGAGAGCAGAGAATCCCGCGGAAATGGGGTGTACATACGCGATACTCGAGTCTCTCGTTAGGGACTTCTTAGGGACTCGCTCGCTTACTTACTTGCTTTTATTTCTTTGTTTTTTGTTTTTTTTAATCGACGGTTTTTGCTGAGACAGCCGACGAGGCGCGTGTCTGTTTGCTTAAAGGCGGAAACCTCCAGCTGTTTGTGTGTGTGTGTGTGTTTTTTTTTCTTTAATCTCACGAACCAACCAATCCGCTGGCAACACGGATTGTTTGGTTTTAAGAGACGACGGGCAAATTAGTCGCTGCGGGTCGCCGGATTAGCTTTGCTGTCCGCACGGTCTGGCTTTCTCCAACTTCCTCACCCCTCTTTTTTGTTCGTACTTGATTGTTCCACTTTATTCGGGTGTTTACGAGCGGGTGAGAATGGCGATTGCGGGGCAACACGAGAATTGCCTCGTTGTCGCGAAAAAAGGGGTTAGGAGGGAAATAAAAAATTGGCGAGAGAGCCCGATTAACCGGTGCGGCGAATGCTGTGTTCGAAAAACTTCGGGCGATCGAGGCAACTTGCGTACGCGGAGTTTGTCAAAAGTTTTCTGTAGTGCCATTTTGGCTCGGCGATTCGTCGAGCAAAGCTCACCTCGCCTAGAACGGTTCCAACACCCAGAAAAATCATTTATTGGACGACCACCGTTTATTTAGATTAAGTAACATATTTATTTGATTGAAATAAATATTTATTTAAATCTAATAAATATTTTACTTAATCTAAATAAACGGTGGTCGTAAAATAAATGATTTTTCTGGGTGAAATGACAGACGGAATGACTGAGCGCCTTGGCACAGAGCCGAAGAAAAAAACATTTCTGGAAAGTCTAGAATGTCGAAAATGTCTCCGCGTCATCTTGTAATTATATAAATACAATAAATATCTTGTAGTCTACAAGTCGTATGTCTTAAGTTACCCGACCAAAGAGAGTGACGTGAGCGTTTTTCTTTTACCCTAAACTTTTTCCGAAAACAACCGACACTGCAGCATTGTAAATATCGACAGACACGAGCTGTCTCGACATTTTCGCCCACACGATTTCTATAACAAAATCAGCAGCACTTACTTATCACATAACGTTTGAGCTCGAGTTCCATACACAGGAAAAAAGTTTCTACTTTTTACAAATTGTTGCCCACAAACGTCCACAATTTTCTATTCGCTAAAATTTTCCAATCCCACTGTCCGGCTCTAGTTTTGCAAAGAAAACTACAAACTAAAACTGTTAATGGCACAGAAAATTAAAGGACAGATTTGTATATTCTAACCTGAACAAATGAGCTTGTCGCTTGTGTAACAAAATTATTTTTTACCGAAATTCCTATTCAAGTTGCACGAAATTATATTTTTCGGTACATTGAATATTTGTTTTGTCGGACAAGTTCAAACGAAATAAAACTAAAAAAAAAAAGAAAAATGGTCGTTGAACGAAATCGGCAAATCCACTAAAGACGTTTCGTTAAATATTTAATCGTCGAGTGGCCGCGAGCGCGAGATAGTCAGAACGGGGAGTGAAGAGAGGCGAAAGTTTCCGGAAGCTGGGTGGTCTCGGAACCATTCGGAATTGTGGTCGGGACGCTTTATCCCAGCGATTCCCCAGGGACCTTCTCTACCGACCGAGAAAACCCTCTTCGCGCCACCTCGTTCCGTCCGGCTCGTCCCGGCTTCCGCTTCTCCCACGCACTTGTATTTACATCCGCGTTCTCTGCTCGCATCTCGTCGGGTTTCCTCTTCTGCCGTCTGTCTCGGCGCGATTCCCTCGGGGCCCTACTTACATTAGATAATCGCTGCCCGACGGAGGTCGCCGGATGTGCATAAAAAAACCCACAGATTCGCCTTCCCTCGACGCGCTTTTTTTTTCTCCTCGAGACTCCTTCGCAGTACACAGTAGAGAATAGTTTCGAAATTCAGAGTAGAACCTCGATTATCCGAACCAATTGGAACCGCAGTTCGTTCGGATTAACGAAAATTCGAATAGAAGAACAGTGAAACTGTACGTTTTCGGAGTAAGTTGGAGCAGAGCGCTCGATTTTGCGTGGAAGGTATATCTATATATCCAATAAATATAGATATAAATTTCACGTAAAATAGAGCGCTCTGCTACGATTCACTCCGAAATGAACAGAGCTTGTGTTAAACGATATGGCGCGATACATATCGAAAAAAAAAAATGACAGTACCCAAAAAAATCGAGTGAACAAAGATTTTTCAATTTCTGAGCCACTTTCGAAGAAACGTCGATTTTCGTGATCATCGAATGTCGATATCTCAGCTCCCAACGGAGCTAGGGAAAATCCGAGGTGCTCGTCGTGTTCCACGGGAAAAAAATACACAAGATAAGGTCTTGTCCAAAGTTGTAGAAGCGTTTTATCGGGGAATTTCAGAACGTTGAAAAACGCGAAAAATTGACTCGAAAGGACAATTTTTTGACGAAATCTTTTTTTTTTCTTCATTAGAAATGAACTGCCACGTATTACGACGTAAAATTGTAAATTTAATTTACTAGAACTTGAGATTTGCTTACATTATTTACATCAGTTTAACATTGATGTACGTTTGTTGCAAAATAAAAATACCAGATATTACAAATAAAAATATTTTCCCTCAAATTTTCTTTTTTTTTTTTTCCTCTTCGCTCTCTACACTGTGACTGCCCGAACATCGTCTCTTTCATTCCTGGATCAACGAGCCGCCCCGCGAACCCTCGCAGACGAGCTGGTCCGAGGGATGAAAGATGAAGTAAAAAAAAAATCAACTTGCAAGCGATTATCGTATCTCTCGAGAGTCGCTCGTTGAACCGGCGGCAAAGTGTTTCGCGACGGCACGCGATAAGCGAAAATGAGGGCGACAACGTGGCGCGAACGGGTCTTTTCGCCAGGTGTCGCCCGGGTCGTAAAATTCGAGCGGCAAGTTGGGATAACAAAAATATTGGAAGACTTTTTTTTCATTCCGATCATGTATCGCGCGCCAGGCAGCAGAAGCAGCTTCCACTGGCTCGCTCGTTGTTCATCCGGGCTCTCTCTATCGTAAATCTCGTTATACGACCTCGCCAGACCGACAACGGATCGTAAAATTCCGTGTCCAACCCTGACGCACGATGTTCGTCTCCTCCGTTTCGTGGTTGGAAACTCTCGCGGGTTGGAGAGTAAGAAAAAAAACTGTCTCTTTCGCCGATTTTTCGCTGTTAACCTCGCCCTTGCAGAGCCGTCGGTCGGACGGGAGAGCCGCGCTGTATCAACGAAGACCCAACCGGAGTGTTTGCGAAGCCGGGTCGGCCATTTTTTGCTTTCTTTTTTTTTTTGCGTCGAGACGAGCCCTCGAAATTTCGCCTCCCCCGATCGAGGACCGGAGAAGCTCTCGAGATATTGCAATTATTTCTTCCTTAATCAATCTCGCCACCCCTTTCGGCCCCTTCGAGGGCGAAGACGTCGGCGATCGCCTCGCGAGAACACTCCGGGACTGAAACTCTTTGACTTTAATCATTTAATTTTCTCGAATCGTTCACGTTCCGGTGCAACCGACCTGTCGGTCACCGGCGTTTTGGGCTTCGGAAGCTTCCCGGATCAAATGTCCCGTACGATAACGTCAAGGCTCTTTCCTTGATTGCCAAGATTCGCTGATACGGAGCCAGCAGCCCTGACTCGACGATCGTTCGGCGGATTGGCTCGAGGAGCGTGGCGATTCGCTTGAATCGCTGTCGTGCAAAAAGCGTGATTTTTTGGGGGAGTTTCCTGGACTCCGGGTCGCCCTGATTATCCGCGAGTCTCTTTAAGAACTGAATTGGAGCAGGCACGGGCGAGAGATACGACCGTTCGCGGGTCGGAAAGGATTCGGCCGAGCGCGGAAAGGGAATGGGTCGAGCGGAAACTTTCCTACACAACCCTCTCACACTTCTCCGACGATAATTAACTTTTAGAATTCATGTATGGAGTGGAAAACGATCCCAGGCGATATTTAAAAAAAAAATCGATTTTCGCCAAATTTCGTTACGTTTTGGACTTTAAGCGCTATTTTCACCCAAAAATCGCAAAATATTTTTTTATTTATAACAAAAAAATCGATCTATTTTTTTTTTAAGAAATCAATATTTTGAGTTCAAAATATCACCGGATCCTCAATTGATTTTTCCGCTTCATCAAACGATAGCTACATGTGTGTAAAGTTAAATGTTCTAGGGGTTTTTATTGTAGGATTAATGGGAAGACACAAATCGTGCACATCGTCAACTGCACGGAGAAAAATAGTTCTGTTTCTCTAACAAAATGTAGTTTATTAATAATTTCTTGTTGTGGCAAAAAAAAATATTTGGTTGCCGTAAATCAGTTATAGTGACAAAATTCTTGTTGTCCCAACAATTTTTTTTTTTCTTCGTGTGAGGATCATCACGCGTCGAGTGGGGTGGGTGGCGTATTGTTCAGAGGACATCATTCTTAATTTTTTTCTGAATATATAAGAAATAAATAAATCCACATTCCAAATTTCCCATTGATCCGTTGTACAGTTTTCTCACTAGAAAATTAGAAAAAAAGCGATAAATTCAACGAAAAAGAAGGTAATCCCCCCTTAATGAATTATGCCCACGTGCATTCAAGATTCGTTGATGCAAACTCAACAACTCTAACTCGACGGTCGTTGTATCGATTGGCTCGAGGAGCGGGCAATTCGTCTGCATCGCTGTTGTCGAAAAAGGGTGATTTTTTGGTGACTTTCCTGGTTTCCTGGTTGCCTTCATGATTCTCGTGTCTCTTTAAGAATTGAATTGGAGGCGGCTCGGGCGAGAGTTACGGCGGTTCGCCGGTCGGAAAGGCTCGGTCGAGCGCGGAGAGGGAAAGGGTCGACCAGAAGCTCTTCTGCACAACCCTCTCGCACTTCTCCGAGGCTAATTAAGGGATTATGCTCACGTGCGTGCAAGATTTGTCGGCGTTGAGGCTCCGATCGCGCAAAAGTTAGTGCCTCGCCAAAGAGCCCCGGTGGTTTTGCCCCGGCGAGTGTCCCACGCAGACGTTACCCACCTAGCGGGTGAACACAGGGAGACAGCACAGAACCTAATACACTGCGAGGGGCGGTCGGAAACTTTTGCCGACTCTCGAGACCCAAGAAATTTTCACGTTAAAAAGTTTTCACCCGCCCATCCGGCTCCTCCCGATCCCCTTAACGCAATTATAATCGTGTCTCGCGGCGGTCTCTCGCGCGCTCCGGCACACCGGGAAAAACAACTTTGACGGGGAAAGATATATTTCAAAGTTCATCGCTGAGCCGTCAGAACGGTACTAAAAATATTAAGAAATCGTTCCGTGAAGACATTTTCATTAATGAAATATCAATTTCAAGATTAATATTTTTCAACATGGACTAATTAAAAAAGAAATAAAAAAACATATCAAGCCCTAACTTACGAAAACTTATTCGTCGGACATTCCTCGCGTTGTTCTCGCGGCTTCTGCCAGGTGGTATGAATAACCTTGACGGCAGGAATTATTAATCGCTGAGGTGTCAGAAGGCTGCTAACAAATATTAAGAAAAATCGTTCCGTGAACAAAATTTCATTAATGAAATATCAGTTTCAAAGTTAATATTTTTCAACGTAGAATAACTTTGAATAAACCGATCACGCGACACCTCGTGAAAACGTACTCGTCGGACATTCGTAGCATTATCCTCGCGGATTTTACCAGGTGGTGTGAATACTCTATTAAAAATATTATGAATTTTACAACACGTTTAATATTCAAAATTATATGAAATTCGAATTCATATGCATTGTATTTGATTTTTAATAATTTAATCTTAAATGCAATATCTGTATATTAAAATTACCGGTGATGGCATTGAAAATTAAGACATACCTATATGAAAATTATATTATTATTGCAAATATTATACGAACGATATAGTTTTTAATATACCGATAACGCAATATTCATGCATACGTGTCAATGACATTTCATATACTGTATATACATAAAACTTCATACACATTTTATGAATTTTCAACCATAAATTTTTAACAGTGTAACAGTGTACCTTGCATCAGGATTTATTAATCGCTGAGCGTTCGGAACGATACTAAAAAATATGAAGAAAAATCGTTCCGTGAAAAAAAAAATGTCATTAACGCAATATCAATTTTAAAATTACTATTTTTCAGCCCAGAGTAATAAAAAAAAAGCCCCGTCACGTAGCATCTCATAAAAAGGTACTCGTCGAAAATTCCTGGCGTTGTCCCTGCGGTCTTTACCCGGCGGTATGAATAACTTTGCATCGGGGATTATTTGGGCCTTGTATTTCAATTCCCCGCGGTGTATCTCGTAAACGAGACCGGGTGTAAAAATTCGTTCGGGATGTCACGGAATTAGAGGCTCTCGAGTCTCGTGAAAGCGAGAGTGATATACGAGCAATCGCGGGGAAGGAGCGGCGTCGGCAGCGGAGCATCCAGCATCCAGCGACACGACCGCTCGACGAAAAATATATTTCGCGGAAACTCTTATTTTCCCTCTCGTCGGGTTTCAACTCTCGCGTACAACCCGGCCGGGCCGAAGACGTGTCGCGCGCCTCTTCAGCGATTGGAATTATTCTGCTACATTTTTGTACGCCGAATAATGGAGACTCTTCCTCGGATCTCTGACGCACCCACCCACGCTCACCCCGGTCGCCTCCCGAGTACCTCGTAATTTAAGTAATAATTCAACGTACAATTTTCCGACGACTCCGACGGATTAATTTTCTGGAAAACACACACACAGACGGAGGAGACGCAGGGAGTTTGCAATTTCGCCTGCGCCGACGTTGGCTATAAATTTTATCTCCGTTCCGTCTCACTTTGTTCCTGCAGTCGCGATACTCCAGCATGCCGAGCTTCCGAGAGCACGAATACGGACTAATCCCTCCTGTACATTCGGCCTGCCGGCAGTGCCAGAAGTTAACGGCGGAATCTATTCTGCAACCTTGCACATGACGTCCCCCGTAGACTTCGCGGAATGTTGCCCGGACGCTACGGTTTCAGTACTTCGGCGAGCGGACGCCCAGCAGATTTGTAAATCAACGTGGCGAAGATAAAAAAATTAATAATATCCGCCCTAAAACCAAATACGTGCGTTATTCATTCGCTCCGTCGGTACAATATATTATAAATAATAATTTAGTAAAAATAATAACAATTTTTATTTCTCCGCAAACGCCTAACAAGTGGCGGACCGAAAATAATAATACAGAGTAACAGTCGATATAAATAATTATAGTTCACCGATACTAATTATTGATCATTATTGCTACATATAATAAATCATAATTTAATAATAATAATAATAATTTATATTTCCCAAAATTCAAATAAAAGAAGATCATCGTCTGGAGAGAAATAATTTCACCGGTTCGTTGAATTCTGTGTAAAAGTATGGAATGACGAATCCAGTCAGCGTAGCTGCGCAACCCCTGGCGCCTAACAAGCGGCAGACCGCTCCGCGCCACCCACGTGTATTTCCGAACGAGCGTCTCTCCTCGCTCCCCGTCACCGTCGTGAGCCCGTCGGAACACCCTCCTTGCCGGAGAACTTACCCTCTTCTCGAAAAAGATTATATGCTTCAGGAATTACATACATTTTTAATATCTCCGCGCGGCTCCTTCCGCTGCCGGGCCGACTCCGGCGGCGCTTCGGCTTCGGGAACGCTTTCAGATCCGTGCAAAATATGTCCACAAGACATCGGAGGGGGGGGGGGGGGGGGTTGCTTCTTGTTTGCCGAGGGGGCCCTCAAGGAAGAGAAAACCGTCTCTCGATCGCGAAAGAGAAAAAAGAAAAGTTTGCACGGGAAAACTCCGGGTTACTTCCAGTGTCGCGATTTGCCCGTTTTTGTTTTGCCCCTTTCGCGTCCCCTCCGTGTTTGCCTCCTGCAGCCGCCCGCGAGAACCACCGACGGCGATATATCTTTCACGTAGCGTGATTTACTTTGACTTTAAACTAGGCAAAGTCTGGGCGACAGGCTCGCGAACGAGGCGGCGACCGAGAGCGACGGAAAAAAAAATTTGGAGGAAGCTGTTTCTTCGTCGTTTCGGCGTCCTTATACTTTTTTCCTCTCAGGCTGCGTTACGATCGCGTTATGCTCGCTTTGCTGGTCTTCGCGGCAAAACGAGGGCAAAAAGAGAGGAATATTGTTCGAAGGACCGTCGCGAGGAGGAAAAAAGGCATCGGCGAGGCGCGGATGAGACGCTCGTAAATTCGCGAGTGTGTGAAAAATAAGCTAGAGTGAAGAAAATAAAAAATAAAAAAATGGAAAAAGAAAAACAAGCGTGTTCTCTTATGCCCGTGCGATGAGCGGTAATGGTGAGTTTTTGAAAGTCAAATTCTCGAAAATCTTGCTCATCCATCCACATGTGAATATGTGCTTCTTTTTATGCGCTTCTTTTTATTACAATTTTTTTTTTCCTTTTTTTATATACGAGTCGTCGACGGAATTTACGCGCCAGTCGACGCGATGCTTTATCGTGGATTGACGGGGAGAAAAAAGAAGTTGGTGGGCGCTGGTTAACTGAGATAAAGCTGGTAATGCGCGCAAGGTAGAGTGAGGATCTCTTTCGTACCGAAGTTTGACGTCTCGTTCTTTCGTTGAGGCCTTTCGTAGAGACGTCGCTCGGTCTTACCCTCGAATGCTTCGCCCTTCTGTCCACGGAACGGTGGGCAGGACATTTTTTGAGGAACGAACTCGAGATCCGTCCGGAGGCATGGTACCGTCTGTGAAAGCATGAATCGGTCGGCAGCCCTTCGTCGGATGAGAGAGAAAATACTTTGGTTTCCATGCAGTTTAATAACGCTCCGGCGATCCTTACCCCGAGAATGTTCCCCGGAAAGCGCTCCTCTCGAGTCGCCGTCGCGACGACGACCCCTCGCGTTCCCCCGTCGAGATTCTCCTTATTTTCTCCTTACACTCGTTCCACGAGACTCGTGGAATTCTCTGCTTACAGTAGTAGTTTCCGATCTTTAAACTTTTTTAAATTCTTTTATTTTTAATGATAAATCCGATAATGGCAGACAATGGGGTAGGGGAGAGCGGGGCTGAATGGAACAGTGCGACGAAACGGGATAATGGCGTAAAAGGCAACTTTCCAATAACTTTTGAATGGTGGCGGTGCACCCATGAAAATAATTTATTTGACGACCACCGTCTATTTGGTTTAAGTAAAATATTTATTTGATTAAAATAAATATTTATTTAAACAAAATATATATTTCACTTAAACCAAATAAACGGGTTGAAAATCCGGATGTATCGTTGGGGTAAGATGGGACGTACAAAAATTTTTGGAAAATTGAGTTTTGCCCCACTGTCCCACTTCGCCCCGCTCTCGCCTCAGTGATAGTCAATAATAACCAAACGGCTACACATTCTCCTTATTTTGTCCTTATACTCGTTTCACGCGTCCCGTGGAATCCTCTGCGCACAGTAGAGTTTCCAATTTCTCAACTTTTTTTTCACTTAATTTAATGTTTTTGTAACGATAATGGCCGATAATGGCAAACAGTGGAAAGTGATGGTCAGTAATGGCCAAACGGCCATATTCGAATAATAAATGGCGATAAATATGGTTATTTCATTTTGTCCAACTGTGGCAATTCGATTACGGCAAGTTCTACTGTGGCAAGGTCTTTCAGGATGCGCCGTGGTAAACGTCATAAAGTACTTTTGTGTGAGATCATCGTGTGTTCGCACACGAGCGCTCGACAATAATCGCGATGGGATGCAAAGTTCAACTAAATGTTACGCGATCGAGCAGCGATCGACCCAGATCGGTCTGTGAAACGGAGGACGCCGGGACGTCGAGAGGATTGCCGGGCGAAGTCCTGTTAGACACCGAAGTACCGCTTTGGTCGAAGTCAAGAACCTGGAAGCAGATTCGATGGAGTCGAAGGGATTCGTAATAGCAGTGCTGCGGGCCATCGGCTCCGCCGAACTTTACGATCCGTGCCGTCACCGTACTGAAATCTGAGATTTTGAAACCGGAAGTAACGTTTATCTGTATGACTTCATTTCGGGTTGAAAATTAAGATTTGAAAACCAGAAGAGACGCTTTCCCGTATGACGTCACTTCCAGTTGAAAACTAAGGCTTGGAAACTGGAAGTAACGTCATACAGTATAACGTCCCTTCCAGTTGAAAACTAAGATTTTGAAACCGGAAGTGACGTTATCCCGTATGACGTCACATCCGCTTGAAATCTCAGATTTTTAAACCGGAAGTGACGTTTTCCCGTATGACTTCACTTACCATCGATAAATGAGATTTTTAAACCGGAAATGACGTTCTCTTGGATGATGTCACTTTCGTTTGAAATCTAAAATTTTGAAACCGGAAGTGACGTTTTCCCGTATAACGTCACTTCCGAATGAAAACTGAGATTTTTAAATCGGAAGTGATGTTCTCTCGGATGACGGTTACTTTCAGTTGGAAACTAAAATTTTGAAATCTGAAGTGACCTATTCTTTCCACCGAAGAGATATTCACCTCCTGAAGTAGGAGATACCTGATCCGAACTTTTTAGTGGTCCATTACTCACGACTTTTACTCAATACCAGGACCGGCACGTGATACCCCAATTCACTTTATCTTTATCGCGGCCGGTGCGATACTCGTGGACTTCGCACCTACGGCACACTCGGGTCGCGCCGTGCACTTGCCAGGATTGAACTAACGAGCAATGGTCGAAAGCGAAGGTAAGTGGGAGCGAGACGAGGGGATAAAGAACGAGCGGGTGGAGCGAGAGCGAGACGTTTGAACAGCGCTCTCGCATGTCTGCCGGTTATAACGAAACGCTACCGCGCGTTATGTTCTGTGTACAGTCGGCGGCAGGTGCTCGGCCACTGTGCAAGCTCATAATTCAGAAAGTCCGCCTGGCGGACCGAGCGAGAGACGGAGAGAGAACCTTTCTCGAATAGCTCGCCATCGCCGCCGGGTAGCTTTTAACCACCGAGCACACGTTCGTCGCATTAACGGACCGATCGGCGATAGCGCCGAGCGAGCCTTCGCTCCCGCAGACAAACGCACACTCTCTCGTTCCGCCGGTGAAAAACGAATCGTTCGATCACGGCATCGTTCTCGAACGCGGCGGAGCCGCGCGCGCTATTTGCGCGGAAATCTCACTCGGCGCGAACGGGAAAGTCGATTATCCGACGGGAAAATCTCGCAGATCGGACACTTCTTCCCCGCCAGCGAAGTTGGCGAGGAAAATGCCGTATCCACTTCATGCAATTCGAGAGCGCGGCGTTTCATCTTTATCGCGCGCACGCGGTTTACTGTTCTCGCGCTGCATAATCCGCGGAAGACAAAATTGCCCGGTTCAAAGGATCAAGCGCCGCGGCGATGACGCTTCTCCTCATCGCGGCACAAATTGCAACGAATTTCCAGTGAAATAAACACTTTCCATAAGCGTCGTCATTATTATTATCATCTTTCTGATATCATCGCGCGGCTATAATTTCCATCGTGACTCAGGTACGCAATCGAGCGAGGCTCCGCGCGAGGCCTGTAATTTAACACCGATCATTCGTCATTAGTCCGCGCGGAGCTCTTTGCCACCCGGCCGATTGGATTGGATTTTGTGAAGTAATACCCGCGCGCAAGATGAGCATGCAACAAAGCAATATAACACGGCATAGGCAAACAGCCCATTTACGAATTACCATCGACGCGGACGAGCGTTGTTTTTTTTTTTTGTTCCCCTCTATTTCCGGAAGTGCTCCGCGCTGCCGCACGCCACCTATTACAGGTCCGGCGCGTCCGCGCGAGCTCCCGTGTTCCTGTTGCGCGGGTGGCTTCAACCACTGACCCAGTTTCGTCGGAGTTCGTACACATGTAGCGTCACGAAGCAATTCTCGGCGTGCGGCAATTTACGATCAGCGACGCCGAGTTACGCCCCGTTCCTCTTGGCTCTTCGGCGCGTCGATACTGCCGGCTTGGTGCACTTCTGGAGAAGGCTTATGGCGATGGCGGCAGTTAAAAAAACGTACCGGGCGAGGGACGGGGGAGAAGGCCAGGCATTGTGACAGGGCCTTTGACTGTCCGCTGCAGCTACTCCAGAACCGACAGCTGTTTCGAGTATTTAAAGAGCGTGCCGGAAAGGGGGATGATGATTATGCCGAACGATGACGAGAGAACGACGTGCGGGAAAAGGAGCTGCTAAGCCGATGCGGGTAACATCCAGCCTGTTGCCATTACGCTCGGTGAAGCTAATAGAGCAGTTTTCTCGGCGTTTAACACCCCGCGGAGACACAGCTCGAGAGCCGGGGAGACGGCGGTGATGAGCTCTTGAGGTTCTAAGTTTTTCGTCACAAGTTGGGATCTTTGGTTCTTCACTTTCTTTTTTTTTTATCTTCGCGTGTTCAATGACTACCGGGTGGGATATGTTCATAGTAATGAGAAGCGGGTGAGACGGATGTCGAGGGTGTCTCGGCAATAGATTGAACCATCCGGCGAACCGGGTCGCTGACTCGAAGTGAACCATCAACTAATGCTGTGCCCCTAGAGCTTGTCTGTTCAGCAAGTGCCGGAGTTACGCAACTCTACTTTGTAGATTGCGCACATCTCTCTACGTACCACTTGGGTCCGAGAAACTCACAGTTTCCCGGTGTCCTGCTTTCGCAAATTTCCTATTCCTCCGGCGCTTGCGCCGATGAAGCAGGAAGGGGAGGACGGCGATACAAGAGATTTATTTTACGACAAGATTTTCGTCCAAGTACCCGAGTGAAAATATCGCATGGCTTCCTAGACGCGGACGCCTCTTTCTCGGACATCCCGGAGGGGAAGCAAAAAATGAAATGTGCGTAAACAGAAATATTCCCCAGTACAGTGGACACCCACATTTTACGATCCTCCAAAAAAGGGTCGCAGTAAAATTGTTTTTCTCGCTGGGCACCGATGGAAGAAAAATATTCGCGCGATCAGCATTCGATCCGCCGCCAGGAGCAGCGCTCGACGGTCCTGGGCCGTCCACCCTGGGATATTCTTCGCCTCCTTTGCTTCCTAGGGCTTCGCTCTTCCTCATTAAAACCTTAGCCATCAGCGCATCCTTAATAACGCGTCCCTACGGGCATTAAGGGCTTTCCCAAGCCCGATCGCCCGAGCGATCTGCGAGCCCCTTTCATCCCTCCGGAGTTTCCGCCTCGCCTCCGGACCCAGGACTCGTGTCTCTCGGTCCTTCGACGCTCCACTTTTTTCCCCGTCCTCCTGCCTCGTCCATACGCGTAATAACCGCTAATAATTTTTGGCCTCTGCCGGGACGAGCGCCACGGGGCTTTCGGGGGACGTCGGGGAACCCCCGACGGGCCGGCGCTACCCGAGCGCCCGGCCAGCGCCCCCCTGGAGCCTCCGGACGCCACATCCGAGCCCAGAACTCTCCCATCTCGTGTTCCGGTTACCACACGCGGCAACATCATCGCCACCGGCGATCTCTTGTCTACCGTTGCCCTACCGAGTTTCCACACAATACCGAGGAGACACCGAACGAGCCGGACTCTGTTGTCGCTATACGGAAAAACGACGGGCGGTCCGCGCTCGTCGTGGGCTTTTGCCACACGTCCGATCGCTCTCTCTCTCTCTCTCTCTCTCTCTCTCCCCCTTCACGTGCTTCGACGCCGCCGAAAAATATGAACGTCAATGATGAGCCCGTCGTACGTCGGGCTCGCGGTCCCCCGCGATTTATGCCTTTCCCTACGCCACCGTGAAACTCTCATCGTGTCCTTTGTCGCTTTCATCGCTCTCGCCCACAGGACTCCTCTTTTCGTCCCTGCATCCTGCGCTCGGCTCTCACTGCGTGAGTTATGCGCTTTCGGTCGTTTTCCCTGCGACCGACGGAAACCACTTGTGCGTCCCTTCGTCGGGACTCTCATAACATCGTGCCGATGTTATGAGAGAATCCACGGCCGATTCTTCGTTAGAGTGTCGTTGTCAGTCGTAAATAAACCGTTAGGGGAAGATACACTATAACGTTAATTGGTAAAGGAAAGAGTCTCGTAACTTTCGTCGCGCGTCCGATTATCGGTATGATTAAAAGGACCGAGTGTCTTCGGGGCTTGAGGGAAAATATCGCGGAGCTGGGGGGACACGCTGGGAGACAATTTATGGGACTGTAATGAGAAGGACTGCAGCGCGGGCAGGAGGCTGGGAAATCCTTCGACACGGTCTCTTCGTTATCTTTTTTCACGTAAATCGCGCGAATCAACCGAGATATTGCTGAGCTCGGTGGCTCGCGCTAACCTTATCGCCGCTCATCGAATCGCAGACTCTCACCCTATAATCATACACTGTTAAAAATGTATGTTTGAAAATTCATAAAATGTATTTGAAATTTTATGCATATGCAGTACATGAAATTTCATTCAGACGTATGTAAGAATATTGCATTACCGCTATATTATAAGACATATTATATTATAATATGTCTTATAATATTATTATATATTATATTATATCATAATATGTCATATAATATTATTTGTATAATATTTGCTGTAATAACATAATTTTCATATACGGATGTCTTAATTTTCAACGCCGTCACCGGTGGTCTTAAAGTGCAGATATTGCATTTTTAAGATGAAATTATAAAAATTCAAATACAATGTATATGAATTCTAATTTCGTATAGCAAGGTTGTAAATTTCATAACATTTTTAACAGTACAGTAAAAAGTGATTTCGCAAAATCCGAAGTTTCGTAAGAATAATTTTGTCGAATAAGTCACAAACGAGTTTGTTGAGCTTTGAATGCAGAAACCTGTTATTTTCTGTGTCATTGACATTTTTGGTTTGTAGTATTCTCTGGAATACTACAAGCCGGTGTAATTGGGAAATTAACAAATAAAACATTTTGGATGTTCGTAACTAATAAATTTTTGTAAACGGTACAAACGTTTCTATTGTGCAGTCCTGCCAATCTATCGGAGCACTTTTACCCCGACTGCCAACGATTATTATCGGTTTTTCCCACCTCTCGCATCAAGCCTGGAGTGAATGACAGAAGCGGTAAAAAAATATATTGGATATAGGCATCGATATGCCAAAAATGTATCGAACCAACGCATCGAAATACCGACCGAATACCAACAATGTTTATCGGTTTTTTCTCCTCTCGCATCAAGTCTGGAGTGAATGACAGAAGCGGTAAAAAAAAAAAAAAATATTGGATATAGGCATCGATATACCAAAAATGTATCGAACCAACGCATCGAAATGCCGCCCGAATACCAATAATTACAATTGTTTTCCCCGCTGCTCGCATCAAGCCTGTAAGTGAATGACAGAAGCGGCAAAAAACAAATACATTCTATACAGGCATCGAAAATAGCGAGCGACGAGAGGCTGTCCGAATACCCTTTTTCGGATAAATAACAATTTTCGGTATTTTCAATTTTCCCCCGGCAAAGCCCCGCCCGCTGATCTCCGCCTCCCAACTCTCGTATAATTGAATTCCTCTGAGCGGCCTCCGAGCCCCGATGGTGTTAACCGATCCCATCAGCGACGTCACCCACAGTTTTCCGAGTGCCAAACTAGTTTCACCGTGGGCAAGCTGTCGGCGTTTGAAAACGTAACAGAGCGACGGGCCGGGGCCACTTTGGCTTTGGTGCCCGCTCGGTTTCTCGTTGCTCCCGCATCGTATATATAACCGTACGCGAATACACGTGTGATTCACGGGGCTGGCGCGGATAAATGACCGAATGGGCAAACGAGAGCGGAGGGTTGACGGTGAGGCGAGTTACCGCTTCTGTCGTCGAAATGGGCAAGGCCGGTGACATCGTCAAAGCGCCAACAGCTGGTCGAGTGGCCGATCCGCGGCTGAGGAACCAAAGAGTCGCGAGAGCGTTCGCGCGTAGTTACCAAAAAGGAAGGAAAAAAATTGAGCCGGAGCGTATTGGCGAACGGTCGAGGGGCTTTGGTGGATTTGCTGCACGGACGAAGGTTCCGAGCCTGGATGGACGATCGTGCGGAATCGCGAAACACGCGGACAAACAACAACGCCGCAGCGCGGAGGAACAGGCGGTGAGAAGACGAGGACGTGAGATTTCTGTGTGTGGAAGCGCGTAACAGAAGCGGTTATATTTGTCTAATTCTAAGACCAGCAGGAACGGAGCCATCGGGACTTGAGAGCAGCGCCGGGAACAGAAGCAGTTCTCGAGAGTGAAAGTGCACGCGAGAGAAGGGAGGGAATTCTCTGTGGGAATCCTCGAGCACGTAGATAGTCGAGATCCACTGGCCGCGTATCTTGCCCTGCACGTTCTTGCGCTCTCCGCGGCTGAGAAACACAGACAGAGATAGTGGCGAGGGACGAGGGCGAGGAGTGGCCACTCTTCGAGTTTCCCAGTGTGTCACGCGCTTCTCTTCTTCGTCTTCTTCTTCGTCTTCTTGTTCTCCGTCCACCGCCTCCGCTTGTTTTGCTCTTGTTACCGTAAGGCGGTGTAAGTCGCACCAGTGCGACGCGTACCGGCTGCGTAGTTGGCAAACACGTGGGGGAAACTCCGAGCGGGAACAGAAGACACGTGGCCAGCCAAGATGCTCGGCCACTCGTTGCCTTGAGTGTGACTGCTTTCTATCTGGCAATTTGCAACTAGGTGCGGAAAATTCATAATCGGCGATGGGAGTCTCAGGACCTGCAGAACAGCCTGGGTTTTCTGGTTTTTCTGTCTTGGTGGATATCTTGCGGGATGTCTTAACAGGATCGATGATATCCGACGAGACCTCCGGCAAGACATCCAATCCTGCTCGACCCCCTTCTGTCTTGCTCGACGTCCTTCTGTCTTCCTCGAATCTTCTGTTCTATCTTGGTGAACATCTTGATTGATGGGATTGAAGATATCCAGCAGTAGCACATCCAGCAGTAGCACATCCAGCAGTAGCACATCCAGCAGTAGCACATCCAGCAGTAGCACATCCAGCAGTAGCACATCCAGCAGTAGCACATCCAGCAAGACGGGATATTCTGCTGGATGACATGCTTGATATGTTCGATCAAGCAAGATAACCAGAGAAACCAGACAACGATGACGGGCAGTGCAAATCGCGCGTCTTTTTTTTTCTACAGCACCTCAGTCTTGTTTTGTGTCTTGCTCGATATCTTCGACCCTATTAAGACATCGAACAAGGTATCCAGGTGGCATACGTTTACCGCGGGTAGCACATGATGTTTATGGACTGTGAACTTCTGAAAAAAAAAAAAAAAAAAAAAAACAGTCGAACATCCCAGAGACAAGAAAATTCTCTTACTACCCATTACCATGTGCCCCAACGATATTGTCGCCCGAGTCCAATATGTCTCGAATCTTTACCGCCCTATCTATAGCTCATCCCGAGCCCATCCACATCCGCGTTCGAATAAAAGAAATGTATTAACCGACTCCCCGAGTGTTTTCACGTTCGGCTCGGTCGTTACGGCAAATTTAGCGTCAAGGCGATGTGCCTCGCACCGCTCGGAGCGGAGCCCGACGGCGTTTTAGCATTCCAAGCTCCGGAGAGAGACGCCCGCGACAGCGGGCCTCCGACGATTTTTCACCGGACCGGGTGAGTGACGATCCTACGCGGCGCAGCTTCCAGGCTCTTCTCGCATTCTTTTTGCATCCCTGTATGTTTCTCTCTTCCGAGCCTCTATTTATTTTATTTTATTGCCGTATTTTTTTTGTTTTATTTTCTTTCTCTTCGTGTACTCGCGCTTTGTTCGATGCTCGGCGCGATCCGCGCTTTATCCTCGAACGCCCTCGGAAAGCGATGAGAAAAGACGCGAAACTCCGGGGATTCACCGTCGGCAGTCACGGCTCCCTTTTCGTTTCCTCCTCTCGCTCGTCTCCCACCTCCCGGCCAAGCTCGCGGCTCATAAGCACGCAATTAGATAAATTAATTTCACCGCTCTCTCGCGGATGCGTATTTCTTTGAGCGCCGCGGGGAGCCTCGCGAGGCCTCCGCCGAGAGGCGCCGAGCCAAGACGACCAGACGATTACACGAAACGCGCTTTTCACAATATTTTCCTAGCCCATATCTTGTGCCACGGCTGACGTTCCGCCGTTCTTTCGTGCGGCGCGAGTCAGAGCTTTGCCACGTGTTTTCTTAGCCCGGAATCCCATGTCGGTCATTAGTTCCGGAGCCGAGCCGGCCAGGGTGTTACCATTTTAAGATTCTGCCTCGACCGCGTAACGTAAGACTCGCGCGTAACATTATTCACGGGACTATCGCGATGATGTATATATGTTTTTTTTTTTTTGGTAAAATAAGAAAATCAGAACGGCATCGCTAGCTGGTGGGGCAGGACGGTCTCAAGCAATTCGGTCCTCGTACCTTGAAAAATAATTTATTCGGCAGGTGCTCTACAATTAAAAATTTATTGGATTCATATAAATATCTATTTAGTTCAAATAAATATCTATTTAATTCATATAAACATCTATTTAATTAAAATAAATATCTATTCAATTAAAATAAATAAATATTTAATTCAAATAAATGTCTGCTCAATTCAAATGACTTTATCAGGGGACAGGGGTCAAATAAATTTTTTATCTGGGTGCGTTAAAGCCCCTTTAAAAATGCAAGCTCGGTGCTGCACAGGTGTCAGCTAGATTTTGCGTTTTCCATCTATCGTCCGCCCAGAAAAAAAAAAAAAAACTGCAGACTCAGACCATGAGAACATTTTCTCTCTTCCCCAGTGCCATTTCGCCCTGGCCTCCTGAAACTCGATTGTAACGTTATTCGGGGATGGAATACCAATGAATATCGAATCGTCTATTTTGGGCTTGTCACGCGAATGACGCGACGAAAACCGACTAACCCGCGAGGGCCCATCCAGTTAGGTTCCATGATACATAAGTCACCACAAGGATTTTCCAGTCAATCACTGTAAAAGCCTCGTTTTCCCTTCGCTGTTTAGTGACCACGGAGGCGCGCGACAGCCCTCTCACCATCTGACAATGCTATACACAACGAGCAAGGTGACTCTGTATATGGGGCTGGTGGTGCTCCTTCTGAAACGAATCTGCAGTGTCACTCCCCCATGACCGTCATCGCCCCGGAGACCCCATCGAGATCCCGGCGAACGGAACTCCTCGCGCGCCCGCTCGTCGAACAAGTGATCCCAAAACGATGCAAATCCCGTCCATCTGCTCTTTCGAATTCTCCCCGAAACTTCTCTCGAACATCGTCGCCTCGCAAATTTAAAAAAAAAAATTATATATACTTTTATAATTTTATAATTTTACATATAATAATTTTACATATAATAAATATATAAAAGTTGCAGTTCCAAATGAACTTTAGGAACAAAAATTTTGTACATTTTTTTAAATGCAATAAAGTCCCATTTTTATAAAAAAAAAAAAAAAAAATAGACAAAAATATTTTTTTCAGCCAATACGTCATGTTTGATTTTATCAAAAAATTCCAAAATATTTTTCAACTGTGTAAAGTTATATATTATATTTTGTTTTGTTGTATATTTTCGTATATATTCAAAGTATATGATTATATATGGAGAATAACTTTTTCGCACGTACATTTTTTCCGTGCGGCTAAATTTTTTCGCGTCAGTACGTCAAGGGTCCTTATCGGAGTGCTTCGCGGAACCGTCGCGCGATTGCGCAGTAGGCGATTTCGCGCGAGAGGTTTTTGATTCGTACCGATATAGCGTCCAGTACAGCGGTACGAAATACCCAGCAGAAATTCCGTACACAGAGAAACGACGACCCCGCGGACGTAATCCACCCTTGCATGCCACTCGTTCCACCCGACATTTTCGCCCCCCCCCCCACTCTCGTTTCTTCTTCGTTCATGCGTAACAAGCCCCGCAGAGTACTCACTGACAGTCGGCGCACATACAGATGCGCGAGTGCCGACCCACGACACATACAATGAGGCTTACAGCTAACCCTCGTACTATGTATAGCACGGAAAAACAGAGCGCGAGGGTGAAGTGGGAAAGGGGCGGAGGAAAGGGAAGGGAATGACGCTACTGACCTAACGCCGCGAGGATACACATGGGGTTCGAAGCGATTATAATAATCATAGCTGACGGTAATCGAAATTTTCCTCCTCAATTTACGAGCGACTCCTCGCTCGTCTATATTACACTCGTCGAGCGTGCCGCGAGCCAGTTTGTCGAGTCACTATCGATTTTCACGTTACTTCGAGCATTCTGTCAATCATCTCACCCCGCATTGCGACCGGTCGGAAGTTATCAGTGATCGGTATAACGAATGCCTCCTGGATGGCGGTCTGTAATCAGCAATCCCCCATGGAAAAAAAATATATATATATATATAAATGTATAAATATATTTTTCATATATTTTGACGAAACTATTGACGAAAAAATTATAATTAGCAATCAGTAATGACTTAATCGGTAATCGATGATTTCTTATTCAAGAATAATTACCGACTGTGATTATTAATTACCAACTGCAATGATTAATTATCGACTGTAATGATTAATTACTGACTGTAATTAGTTATTACCGACTGTAATTATTAATTTCCGACAGTAATTAGTAGTTACCGACTGCAATTATTAATTACCATTGGTAATTTATTGCCCGAGATCGCTTGAGCGATAACCGAGCCGCTCGAATTCCTCGAGGAAAGACCGGTGCGAGATACGCGAATACAATGTTCGAACGTTTGTGTACAAAGTCCCGACGCGATAAACAACGAACTGACAAAGCAAGGGATAAAAACGAAACGCGGGACTTCGGAGAGCCGAAAATCCGATGCCGAACGCACGAGAGAGAAAAAAAAAACGCGAGAGAAACGAGCGACGTCCCGGCATTACCGATCGTTCAGAAAAAGTTGTACCGTCACCGGGGACTCGCGTACACCGGTCTCGATATATATGTGCACAGCCGAGATTCGGCAATAAGACTGTCCTGTGGCACTCGTGGCGCTGGAACGTACGAGACAGACGGATATCGGATGCGTCACACGAGTACATAAACATCGGTACGTGAGTTTCTCCGCGGCCTGTCGCGAGAACGAGCGAAGAAAGCCCGCTCGCCGTTCTGAAGCTACGACCGACAGCGGAAAGTGCGGCGGATTTATTTTTAACCTTCCGGGAGTATGCGGCGCTAAATTTCATTGTCATTTCGTTTAATCGCTGCTGCGGATGGTCCAATTGTAATTTCACGATTACTTTAAAAAAAAAATTAATATATGTTTTATTTAATAAATCAAATTAAACGTACATTTCATGTATAATTTTTTCCACCTTGTAACTGATGACTGATGCACACATCGACCTGATATTACTCCTCACACTAGAGTTTACATCTCGTACTAAAGTTTATTTCTCGCAGTAGAGTTGTCTTCTCGCACTGGACTTTACTTCTCGTACTGGAGTTTACTTCTCGTACTGGAGTTTACTTCTCGCACTGGAGTTTACTCCTCGCACTGGAGTTTACTTCTCGCACTGGAGTTTACTTCTCACACTAGAGTTTATTTCTCGCAGTGAAGTTTACTTCTCGCACTAAAGCCCAAAACGGAACGAAAACTGGCAAAAATCGCGTTTTTTAAATATCGTCTGGGGTGGTTTTCCAATTCACACAAGAGTTCTCGGGTTAAAGAAGAAAGTATCGAGCGACCGTCTGTTGCGATTTTTCTTTAGACAAAATAAACAACGTTCTTGTTGTAATCGTTCGCGATTTCACTCCCCATCGTCGGTTTCTAAAAAGTTCAACGACCGATCATTTTTGCCACCTCGCAACGATAGCGCCCTTAGGCTTTTCCTTCCGCTGTCATCGACGAATGTTGATCGTGGCAACCGAGCCCTAGAATTTCCGACCGTGCTCTCTGCTTCTCCCGGACGATAGACCATTAAAATCATAACCGAAGCTTCAGTCTTTCGAACCCCGAGTCTCCGCGTCCCTCGGCAGCCGAACGATTGACCCGTGCCGTTCATTACTCTTTGCCGAAAGGAAACGACGACGACAGCCGAGAATTTTCTCCGTTAATTGTTCCTAATTAAGAAACTTCGATAATTAATATAACGAGCTGCGCGATCATTTTGGAGTAGATAATGGTGAATTAATTTCTCTCAGCTCCACGTTGCTGGTCTCCGGTTATAAGGATAGATTAAAAATAGCCTCAAAACTACGAATCGCAAAAATTTCACTTGGTGATTTTTTACAATGAGGAAGTACAAACTACTTTGCACCTTTTTTTAAAGCCCTAGATGACCCATAAAGTTACGAACCTAAGTGCAAAAAGCATTGATACTTTAAGTACTTGTTGATACTTTTTATTCTATAATAGAAGTATTTTTTGGTACTTTGCCAAGCTCCGATGTGCAATCGATGGGCGAGAACGCCGTCCTGCACCGGTGATCGTTCGGCTGCGTTTAAAATCCGGGAACAGCGGGCCTGGCGTTGTCCCTCCCGAGCCCGAGTTCGGACCTTATTCCTTCGGGCAACAAGCGAGAAACGAATGAATAACCTGAATGGCATCCTACATCAGGCGGACCCGGTTCCTTCTTACTTTCGGTGAGACTTCACTCAGGATCTCCTCACTTTGTATATATCTTCCCTCGCGGCGTTCTTCTTCCCCTCATCGACCGTCGGCCCCGTTATCTCCTTTCCTTTCTTTACCGTCTTTTTTTTTTTCACAAAGATCCAACCCGAGCTCTCGTACGCCGGTTCCGTGCCATTGAATGGTCCCCATCTCGAGGGTCTTCAGATTCAATGCATCTCCTATTCAATGATCTCTCTCCGCCTCACACCGTCATTCACCGTTCTCGGTGGAATGGAGAGAACACAAAAAAAAATATCCACATTTTTCTCTCCCGTTGCATAGAGAGATCCGAGACTGACAGACTTCTCCCGCCCTCCCCCGACTACTCCTCCGACTGGTTGAGGAGTTTTATCAACTGGAATGGATTTTCTTTGGGTCCAATATCTCGAGTGAGAGGCGCTCGTAGGAATTTTACGGGGTTACTTCGGGCTCCGATGAGGCCCTGACGAGGCCTGGTCTGAGCCGGGTCGAGAACTCTTCAAGGACTAAAGTAACGCTCTAAAAATTTCTACCAGCTGGACGGTGCATCTCTGCATCGGAAGGCTTTAGACGAGATGAGGGAGCGACCCAGGTGGGATTCTGTCATAATTGGAAAAACGACGCTAGCTTTACACTGGTGGCCTTACGTCAAAACGCCATACCGGTGCCATTCTGGCTGGCGTAGGAAGTGACGTTAACAGTCACTTTCTACAGAGACAATTTGTTATTTGCATCTGGAATGCATCTCGAATGCAGTCCATGACAGAACCACGTGAACGAAGGAACACAGGAAAGTGGATGAAAGAACACGCCTTATCCGTCTCAAATCTATTTGACCTGGACTAGCATTCGCAGATCATGAATCTACCGAATGGATCACAGACTCCGATGCTGTGCCCGGAACAGGCGCAACGATAAGATGGCCCAGGCTCAACAGCGTGCTCGAGCCGGCAGAGCAGTCGGTCGTGAGGCCCTGGACATGATTCCAGAGTGAAGCCATAAATAACACAAACAATGCGCACTCGTTCCGTGGAAAAGAGAGGAAAAAAAATCCGAATTTGCCTTGCATGCTCCGCTCGACCGGGCGTCATTCGATTCTCCTCCTACGCGATATTTTCCTTCCGTGTCGTTGAGATATTAGGAATTAAGTGCAATCCGAAGTGCCCGCCCCGTGCAACACAATGCCCGGACGTCGTTACCCAATGACCCACATTGCCGCACAGCCCGCTCTCCCTTCGCAAATGGACGAGCATATCGCTCCGCTCTTTCGACCCTTTCGATTTTCACGAACGCTCCGACCGGAACCGAACCCCTTCCCGCACGGTTTTATCATTCAAACCTAACGCGGCTTCCAAATGCGTGGACCTTTTGTTGCTCGTAATGGCACCGCGCCAGTACTCGCTCATACCAAATGGGCGGCGAGGCCGTTCACTCGAACGGACCTTCTGCTTTTTTTTTTCTTTTTTTTTTCTCTCTGCAGGCAGCGGGCTCGGCCTGGTCCGGTAACGACTATCAGGTGGCCCATTCCCCAGGGACCGGAGGAGTTCCTTCGCGCAGCTTGCCCTCATCGTCCTCCTTCATCCCGCCGATAATCCTTCGCCGGTGTCTCTCGCTCTCGCGCGACGATGCTCCTCGACGGCTTTCAGTGCAATATTGATTACGGTGCTTCGCCGCGATGCGTCCGTAAATTTTTCCGCGAGCCGCACGCCCGGGACTCGGACCTATCGCGCGCACCTTGAAAGTCCAGTAACACGCGCTCGCGCCTTCCTCGGGAGACGTTTTTGTGCAATAACCTTCGGGAGCCACTTTGCGAGATCCTCGCGAGCGCGACTCTCCTCGAGACATTTCTCAACCTCCGCTTCCGCAGATGCTGGCACGCTCCGCGCGACCGCCGATGCACTTTGCCACTCGCGACTGCTGGACAAGCGGCTGATGCATCGCCGCGGCGCGGAACGAACGGCGTCGCTCGAGAGCCGTGAAAATTGGCCCGGCATTAACCGGAGATAATGTATTATGGATCATTTGCATCGGTCGCAGAAACGATGCGGTCCCGTTTCTCGACGCGAGAAATTGCGGTGGCGAGCGCACTGATGAGGTGGAAACGTCATCGTTCGGACTGTTGAGAAAAAAAAAATTTTCGAAATACTTGGTTTATACAACTTCGGTACACATTTTGGGTGAGAGCTCCGTTCGTCCGACCGATTTTCTTCTGTCAGTGGACCACTTTGATCGATGAAGCGTCAGTTTCTTAAGGTAGCTATGTCGCTTCGGGCTCATTTTGCATATGTTTGAGAAAAATGAGAGAAAATTGCAAATACTTCTCAATGGTATAAAAACTGAAAAAATATATGGAAAAACGCAAAAACACAAGAACCGTTCCAACAACTTACAGAAATCAAATAAAGAAAAATTAATTTATTAGAGGTTCCATGATGATTAAAATGTTATTTTTCTTTTCCTGACGAAAAAATATTGATTCATTTTTCGAACTTTTCTCGTTACAACAAACCGGATAATCGTAAAAATGCATTGGCTCAAAAAGCGTACGACTGTTTACCTCACAATGTCCGTTTTGCCCACTTGCACTTTTGTCCTCATTTTCTCGACTTTAGTTATCGCTTAAATGCCTACGCTATAGTGGCGAACATTTGTATCGAAACATATCACTCAGATCAACAATGCATTTGACGGACGCCCCGCGAATAAATATATTCATTCGTTTTACATAAACATTTATTTAAATCATATAGATATTCGTTTCATTTAAGTAAACATTTATTTAAATCAAATAAGGATTCATTTTATTTAAATAAACATTTATTTAAATCAAATAAATATTCGTTTTGTTTAAATAAACATTTATTTAAATCAAATGAATATTCATTTGCGAGGCGACCATCGACCAAATTATTTTTCCCAGTGGTATGTTTCGCTACAAATCGCTTATCACTATAGCGTAGGCATTCAAGCGTCAACTAAAGCTTACCGCGAGTCACCGCGGGTGTCCAATCTTCGATCGACTTTCCTCGAGTATGGATCGTTGGACAGGGAAAATTGCGTTGGTAACGGGAGCAAGCGCGGGTATCGGCGAGGCCATTGCGAAGGCTTTCGTCGGTGCCGGTCTTCAGGTCGTCGGTCTTGCCAGGCGAGTCGAGCGTGTTCAAAAATTGGCCGATGGTCTCAAAGGTGCCAGAGGAAAACTTCACCCTGTGAAGTGCGATCTACGCGATGAACAATCCATCATCGATGCCTTCGAATGGATCAACAAGGAACTGGGTGGCATCGATGTGTTGGTGAACAACGCCGGTGTCGGCGAGAGCTCGACTATCTTCGGTAAGATCTCTCAGTTAAATCGATTCTTGTCGATCGATGTCCGATTTGAGGGTGGCATTTTTCGCAGATGGTCCCACGGAACATTTCCGAAAAATTCTGGACGTCAATGTATTGGCGGTCGCAATTTGCACCAGGGAAGGTATCAAGTCCATGAGGTCTCGGGCCGGAGAGGGACACTTGGTGTTCATAAGCAGGTCGGTATCGACCACGATTTTTTTATTATTTAATAAAATTCTGTGATAGTTTATTTATACGAATAATTTGTACGGGCAAATAATAAGTAGTACCATTCTTTAGTTCTTGTATATCCGTGCGGATTTTTATATCGCGCCCGCCCCTCTATGAATATTTTCCCGCTTGTAAATACATTTTTTAATTTATTTAGACATATTTCACGTTTCATTTGTTTTTTTTTAATAGAAGTTTCTTTACATAAATAAATTTAAAATGTATTCTCTTTAAAATTAGACTTATTGAAAAGTTTATAGAAACAGGATGTCATCCTCCTCATCGAGTATCGTTAATGTGAGCGTATACTAAAAAAGTACTTTTGCACTTCAAGTACGTACTTGAAGTACCTAATAAGTCCCCGGTACTTTAAGTGCTACCTAGCATTGGTACAGATACATCTTAAAAAATGTATTTTTCAAGATTTATTTTATTATACAAATAGATTTAAAAAATATATTTCTATCATGAAATACTTTCTGAGAGTGCATGAGAAATGATGTGTTCTTATTAGTTCGAGCGCGCCGAAAATTGATAGAATGTTGGCTATCCAAGCCAACTTTCGATCAATTTTCGGTGACGGGGATGCGAGTGACAAACATTGAATATGCAATATGTTCGATCGTTTGACAGTATTCTTGCGTACAACGCGGTCGGTGTGCCATATAGCACGAGTCTCTATCCAGCGAGTAAATACGCGCTGAGAGGATTCATCGAGAACGTCAAGGAAGAGATTGCAATTGCCGGTGACAATATTAGAACAACAGTGAGTAACTCGACAGGATCGTGGAACAAGAGAAAATGATCGGAATATTGTTTTTTTTTTTTTTTTTTTTTGCCGATAATCATGATCCTACACTGTAAAAATAAGTTGTAAATTTAATGTTCTGGAACTTGAAATTTCCTTGCTCTACTTACAGTAATTGATCATTAATGTACTTTTTCGTAAAATTAAAATACGCGATATGAAAATTGAAATTCCTACACAAAAAATACAAAAAAATGTCATCAAAAATAAAAAAAATTATTGTTAAATTGCATAGCACATGCGTTTGAAATTTTGGAAATGGCTTATGTAAAAAAGGCTTCCAATGGCGTCCATTTATTTTCAAAACAAATTGTTTTTACAGTGCAGTGATTATGATTAATAATTACAAACACAGCGTTCGTGTCATCTCGCAATATAGCGAATAAGTTTGATCTCCCACCTGGGATGGATAATCTTCCAATGAAAATTTTGTTTTCACTGCTTTACACAGTAAAAACACAGTAAAAAAAAAAAGCTTGTACTTTTTATAACAACTTATTTTTCACAAACCTCCACAATTTTTATTTGGCAGTTTTGTAGTTTTACAAACAAAAGTACAAACTAAAATTGTTAATGACACGGTAAATAAAAGGATAGCTTCGTATATTCAAAAAAGTGACAAACGAGTTTGTCACTTGTGTAACAAAATTATTCTTACGAAATTTCGCATTCTGGTTTAACGAAATTATTTTTAACTGTGTAGTTTCATTTTCATACTCATTCCAGAGTATTATTCCCGGCTTGGTAAAGACAGATATATTCGCCACGACTAGCCTCACCAATGCAGTTTTTGATAATATCCCGTACGCCCAGCCCGAAGACATCGTCGCTGCAGTGCTGTTTGCCTTATCGGCTCGTCCGAACATTCGCGTAAGTGTCGCACGAAACGTCATAAAATTTCAGCTGTAATGAACGATAATTCTATCGCTGTTTTCTATTAACTTCAAGGTGGACGAGGTGAAGATAACTGCCATGTATCGCATATAATGATTCATCGAAGGACAAAAATCAAAAATAATGTATGTAATCTTTACCCGCGTTCGAAGTCAAGCTTCTTTGCTTTTTACGTTACTACGCTTTTCTTCTTATCAATCAACGTGAATACAATTTTTCTTTTTCAATGTTTTCGAAAACTCTGAACACGTTTTTATTAAAATTTCGAGAAAACATTTTTTTCGCCAAAACGAAGCTTTCTCTATGAGGAATCCACTGTTTGAAACACTCGGTTAAAAACTTCCCTACACATATGGGGTGATATCCATTCATCCGACCGATTTCTTTCGTCACTGGACCACTTTAACCTATGAACCATTCCAGTTTCTTAAGCGGACAACTCTTTTCTTCGTTTCAACTGAGGCGCCCGCTCTCTCAGCAGTTGAGTACCAATATTTGTCTCCCAATTTACTGCCGGTTTCCTAATTTTGTGTAATTGACATATCACTCAGATCCGGCCGCAAACGGCAGACGGACTGGGATTGGAATATTCAAACGACGAGGTCGTAGACCTCAATTCGTATTTTCTTTTATTGTTATTTTTCATTTGTTCATTTGGTGTGTTGAGTGGAAGAGTGTTGAAAAAAAAATCTCGATTTGTAATTGACGCAGTTCAAAAGTAAAGACTCACTTGTTATTTATTCATGTCGTTGTGTCATTTTTATCAGCTAATTTAATGGAAAATCTTAAAGTGTGCGGCAAGGAATCTCTCAACAAATTGCAATGAATTTGTGTTATAGCCGATCGAAAGATCTTATTGATTTCTAGCGATAACCGGGTGAGAGAGGGAAATTATTTGTCAATTTCTGTGTTCATATTCTTCGTCAATTTATTTATTTGGCCGTATATTTTTCTATTTGCCGTGGAAATTTGTGACTTTACAAGGGTCTTCCATTCAGCATCGCACTCGAAAATCCATTGACCATCCGCGTGAACGGGGTGAATTTCGCCAAACGTGTTCGACCATTTTTTACCATCCACGATACTTTAACGAGGCTCGCTCTCGCGTACGCTCGATGCTTTTGGATAGCGAGGATTCGGCCAGGGCACTCTCGTAAAGCAGGTAGATGAAAATAGAACACGGAAACGCGGATGCTGCGAAAGGATTCATTAATCCCGCTCGTGCCAGTCAAAGCGGCGGGTTTCGAGGGGAAGAGCGCGAGAGAGCTCGGTTAAAGTTTATTCACGTGCGAATAGGGCTCGATAGGGAACATTCGGCCGCGGCTTAATATGTTTTTACGTGCGGGCTCAATAAATCACGATAATTCAATAACTCTCGTGGATGACATCTGCCATATCCGGCACCGAACAGCTGAAAATAGTTAAAAAGTCATTTTCCACGACAATGTGAGCGGGGAGTTGGTTCGAGCTTTTTTTTTTTTTTTTCACTGCGGCTTTCTTCCGACAACGCTCCGCGCGTTTCCCTCGAGCGGCGAAACGTCTATATATACGGACGAGCCGTGCAACAGCTATCGTTGAACCGTCTCGCCTCAATTTGTCCACCCGCGCCGATGTTTCCATAAACTCGTCGTAAATCATCCTAGCGCGCACACCTTGGGCAAGAGCTTCGTTGAACATACAGAAAAAAAAAAGAAAAAAATTAACGATCGCGTTCTTAAAAAAAAAAAAAATGTCGCCACGTGCGACCGATGTTTGAAATTTCGCGAGCCCGTGCGTTCGAGAATTTGTCGTGCTTGTCAAGATTCAGACTCGCGAGCGATATCCCCGGCTCTTGGCCTGTTGCGTAAGTGTCGAGACGATGAGCTACTCCACAAATCTGTTGGAAAAAAATCGAATCGAGCAGCTGAAAACAGTTACTCATTTTCCAGGACAATGTGATTACCGACGAAATTCTTATGAAATTTAATGTATCGGAGTGAAAGTTTTTATGCAAGAATTGTTATATTAAATTTCATGGGCAATTGTAATGAAAAATTAATGTTCAGTGTATTAAAAACATCGAATATACTTCATTTTTTATAATTTCCTTTAATTTCAATGGAAAGTGCATTCATTTTTCATCACAATTGTAGACTCAATTTAATGTACCAGTTTTTAAATCAAAGCTGTCTGTCCGGCAGAGCTGGGCAAATATCGAAAAGTACTCAAAGTACTAAGTACTAAGTGCCGCTTTGTACTTAAAGTACTTAAAGTACCTGAAGTACAAAGTCATTTCCGTACTTAAAGTACATTTATAAAATACAAAGTACTTTTTCTTCTTAATCGGAAGAGGCGAAGTTCCGCGAGAACGAGATTTAGAGAGGATTTTTTTAATCAAACGACCCTGTTCAGGGCCAATATTTTTTTCAAAACGTCGAAAAACGTTAAAAACTCTTCGTTTCCAATCCTTGGCAAAAGACTAATCGACTGGGCTACGACGACTGGATCATAGGAAAGTGAGTGGAGGTCGACTGAATGTATAACAACTAAATATAGGACGTATGAATCTCGTACAGTGGCCGAAAGTGAGAAAGGTCTCGATTTTACGCATCAAAAATCATATTTTTGTGATTTAAATGGAAAATATTAGGCTGATAGTAAAATAATTGTTATATTCGTGTTCAGCGGGGAAAAAATACGTCGAATATAGCCTTGAAACAAAAAAATCGATTAATTCTACTATAAAAGTACTTTTAATTTTAATAATTGACTTTAATTTCAATGAAGAAGTCTATTAATTTTTCATCACAATTTTACATTAAATTTAACATACCAGTATTTGCCAAAAAAACTTCCATTCCAGTAAATTAAATTTCCAATAATTTTTTTTTTACATTGTAAAGAGCCGTGCAACATCTATCGTCGAAGCATCTCGCTCCAATTAGTCCGCCCACGCAGATCTTTCCACAAATCTATCGTAAATCATCCTAGCGCGCGCCTAGTGCGAGAGTTTCGTCGGGCGTGCAGAAAAAAGCACCTCACGATCTGCGTCTAAAAAAAAAAAAAAAAAAAAAAAAAAAAAAAAAAAAAAAAAAAAAACATTCCGCCGGGTGCGGTCGCCGTTCGAAATTTCGCGAGCCGGTACGTGCGTGCCGTCGCCGTCGTCGTTGTCAAGATCCGAGCTCCCGAGCGATGTAACTCTCCGCTTCTCGGCCCGTTGCGTAAGACGAGACGCCGAGCTTCTCGAAGAATCTCTCGGTGTTGAGTTACGGCTCCGCACGTTTCGTGGTTCCTTGACCTCCGGTTTTCTCATCTCCGGCGACGAACCGCGCCGGTCGCACATACGAGATTACTTTTCAATGTCCGTCCGCGAATTTTTGCTGCAAAAAGACTGCAGAGTGACATCGAGCAAGGACATCAGCCGACAGCCGGACGGTATGTTCCGCGGAGCTTTCAGCCAACTGAAGGAGCCTTGTGGTGAACCAGAAATTAAAAAAAAAAAAAAAAAAAAAAATTGAAAGTAGCATAAGAGAGCTTGACTCGCCCGCTTTTTCCCCTTCCGTCGGACTAGGATATTGCGATCGCGAAAAGCCAACGGGAAAACCGAGTGTACAGAGGCTAAAACGTGAATTCATCGTGTACACGAAACACGGTCGCTCGACGAAAGGGGGTGGTAGGAGGGGGCGAGCAAACGAGGAAAGGCACACACAGATGTAATTTCGTCGTCAGTTCATCGCGGTAATGGGAGAGTCCAGAAGCACGAGCGTGCTTATATGTATGTCTATATGTATGTATAAGCTATATGTATGTATGTACAAGCTGCACACGAGGTGGTCACGGGGCGTGCAGTATATGCGACACACCGCGAGAGGTTTGCGAAAAAAAAAAAAGAAAAAAAAAAAGAAGAAACCGCAACGCCCGCGGCCTACGTTTAAGCCAGTGAGGCCCTCTCCGCGGCGGAGATATGTGCGCGGAAAAGAGAAGAGCGCGACGACGAAGAAGAGGCCGAAGAAGAGGAAAAGAGGAGAGCCGTGCTTCGAAAACAACGCCAGCCGAGCCACGTGGCAGTGCAGATACATAACACGGAAATATATGGGCGATTTCGTTTCAAAATGAACATTTTATTTCTGCGAGTGATTTTGGAATTTCGTCTTCAGGGAACTAAATAGGACGCCGCTGAAGCGTTCGAGGGGCGATCATGTACGTCGAGCTATCGCAGTTCGACATTCTTCGAGTCGCAGAAACTTTTGTTCGAAACATTCGAAAAAAAATGATTAATTGCATAAGTTCACTTAAAGTTATTGATTAGGTACTTAGCCGTCTTATCGCGGAATTTTATAATACAGGAAAAGAATTTTTCGTCATCGGTTTGCAATGCAGTTCAACAGCATAAGAACAAAAATCAATTGCGATAATCCACTTGAATTCATTGATCGGATACAAAGCCATCCCATCGTGAAGCCCGATAATTTAGAAAAAGAATTTTCTGTTTTTCGTTTGGAGTGAAATTCCCCATAGGTGTGCGCTCGGTACATGTGTGAATGGATGCGCGAGTGTGTGAACACTCGAGGCGAGGAGTCCCGGTTAGTGTAGGAACGGGAGCACGCTGGTGTACACGGGTGACCGGTGTGCGTCACGGAGAAACACACGAGTCGCTGTCATCTGGCCGGCAAGTGGTCGACCCTGCGCTGGAAGCTCTCTCGGACGATTTATGTCAAAGAGCGAGGAGCAAGAAGTACCCCGCGACATAATAGCCGCGCGACTCAAACGAGCGTACGAGGAATAACTCGCCTGTACGTGGTGTGTACCGCTCTCCTCTTCAGGCTCTTCCTTTTTTTTTTCTTTTTTTTTTCCTTTCTTCTCTTCATCTTCCTCTTCTTTTTATTCTCGCCGTCGCATTATTTCTGTGAGGACTCGAGAGATTAACTGTCCAGGGATCCGCGATGGCGATTGTCGAGCCCGAGGAGATAACAGCCGGTGTTATCATTGCCGAAGAGAGAGGCGAAAGGATTAACCGGAGCAAGAAATTTGAGGACTTCGACGCCGCTGCTGTCGTACGATTGTTGACAAATTTATCTCGCCGTCGACGTTCTTCGTTAGCTCGGTCCGCAGTCCGACTAGAAATTCTCCAGTTTTCTTCGTCCTGCCGATAGAAGACACTCCGTACGAGGATTTCCCTAGATTTAACAAACTTTTTTTTGTTCAGAAACGTCCACAATTATTTTCTTGATGATTTCAGGAAAAAATATTTCTACAATTAACACAAATTTTTGTAAAATTGAAAAAAAAAGAAGAATTGTGCCTAATTTACCGTGTAGACATTTTTCAGGGTTTCGTCAGGCCGTAATGAGGCCCTGACGATGTCCAGGCAGGCTCTTATGCAACGCTCTAAAATTCCTAGCCAGGATGCTTCGCTCGGTAATCGAAAAATTGGCGGTCAGCTTCCGCAGAATTTGCTCCAGTGGGCAAGAGGAAATCCTGAGTGTCCCGAATTTATGTGGCCTAGCCTGCAGTTGCTCTTTCCCGTTGCCGACCGCTTAACGGTCCGTGATGGCAGACGCCCTGATTATCGTCAGCCACCGAGAGTAATCACCGTCAACAGCAACGATACGCAGCTTCGCGAGGCTGTACCGTTTCTTCGTCCCGACTCGGAAAATTATCGTTCCGAACCTTTCGGTTGCAGTTTTTCGCAGGCGCACGCGTCACGATCGCCCGACTAAAGCCCCCCGGCAATAACGAACAGCGCCGATATCGCCGAATACACGAGCCCGATAACTGTTACCAATTAACGCTACACAAAGCCTCGAACTCATCGATTAACGCGGTAATTGTCAGCTCTATCGTAATGATCATTCGTCGTAGTAACTCGATGGACTTTTACCCAAAAAATGTCAAATCGAGGGCCACTTTGAAATCTTTTTGGGTAAAAATGCAAAACACTTTTTTCACACTTTTTCGTTGTTTAAATCTTTTGGGAAATATGAGACTTGAAAACAATGACGGTGGTTTTAAATCGGAGTTTCGAACATTTTATTTTATTTTTCGAAATTCTTTCTATTTGCTGACAAACCGAAATTCCGAAATGTTCGCATACGAAACTAATTTTGAAAAAGACAACATTTCGAGATATCGAATTAAAATCACAGTCATTAGTTTCAAGTCGCATTTTTCCCAACATATCTCAACAATGAAAAAGAGTGAAAAACGTTTTTTGCATTTTTATCCAAAGAGTGTCAAATTGAAAAAAAAAAATTTTCTTTTCACTTTTACCCAAAAAATTCCAAATTGCCTCTCAGTTTGTCGTTCGTGGGTAAAAAATGGAAAGAAATTTTTGCAAAAATTAAAAAACCTTTAAATAAAAAAGCAATACCAAATTTTTCCATTAATTTTCAACGAAACATCGGCTACAAATTTAATTCCCCCGCCGAACAAGGAAATTCTTTCGAGAATTCGCGTCACATCCGTTGAATTTCGGCTCTCTGCAGAAGTCGGAAGCAAAAAAATACCAGCCTAATTAGATCCAATTAAATAAACCAGTCAGTCCGAAGAGGTAGGAGCGGAGACGGAGAGTCGGCTCGGGCGTTGAATTCTATAGGAAAACCTGGCAGGTCGGCTCTCTCGACTGTTGCCGGGTTGCTGTGGACGCAGAAAAAAAAAAAGAAAAGAGTAGCACGTTAGCCTAGCCCTAATAACAATAAAAGCCTCTAATCTTCATAAAGCTCCCCTCACTGGGGAACACGTTGGATGGAGACTCCCTCGTGTGTCCGTCGAAACACACGCGGAACTCACAACCACGCGCACACCCTCCGACCCGCCGTTCGCATCTCCTCGTCTCCCTCCGACCGAGCCGGCTCTCCCCTTTCCTCTCGCTCCATCGTTTCCTTTTTTCCTCGGCATTTTACTTTTCCGCCAGAATCCGGAGGGTTTCGCCGACGCACCAACACGGGCGAATCCGGACCTTCATGGAATGGCGAGGGACATCGACGTCGCCTTCGGTCACCAACACGAAGCGACGGGAAAGCGAGTAACAAACAGCCACTCGAGTGCTCGCACACATCTGATGACCCAGTAGTGGATATTACTCAGCCCGGCCGGTGACCATTGCCGGCACGGAGGCGAGAGAGAACAAGCGAGAGAGGACAAACGAAGCACCCATAGAAATCTACGGGATGGCAGTTTCATAATTGCTTTTAGGCTGCGTAGCCGCGCTGCCACTGTCAGCTGTTCCCTTATTGCGATGATACACTCTCTCCGAGTGTGCGAGGGTTTCACGGTGCGGACCAGAGTCGGGAGAAGGACGGTCGGGGACGAGGGTGAGGCGGACGAGAGGAGCCGCGTGTGGACATTGGGAAGTTTCGGCTTTACGCCTCCGCGATAGTTCTCCAATGGGTCGGGACACGAGCTCCGTATTGTGCGGGTTCGCGGCTCGGAGACTGGATGGAACTCGGTGGAAATGATCCCCGCAAACGACTCGGAATCGGCGCAATAGTCGTTGCAATAATAATCTTGACGACGGATTTACGAGGATAGTTGCGGGGAGGAGAGGAAGTTTGCCGAGAGTACTGCGATCTCGATTTCCGCGACTGATGGGGCGCGCTGAGGATTAAACGAGTGCTCGAGATGACGGGGAAGAGAACGAGGGTATTCGTTACACTTGTCGTGCTTATTAATTTACGACGCGGCGGAGATTCCGGGATTTCGTCGTAGAACAGGAGGAACAACTTTGATAGAGGATGACCAAAATTTCGGCGAGAACGTCTGCTTCGAGCGTCGGAGCTCGCTGAGACTCAGGATTCGCCGTAGTCGCGGAGAAGAGGATTTCCTTGCGTGTGCACGATATTGACGGAAGAAATCCTAGCGAAACCCGAAAAAAGAGACTGGTCGTGGTTCAAGGAAGCTGCTTGCCAAATTTTGTCGAGAGATTTTTTGCCGATTCGGCAGAACACTGAAAACGGAGAAAACACGCAGTCACGTGATCGATTATAAACAAATAACAATTCCGCACTTCTCATTACACCCAGAAAAATAATTTCTTTGACGGCCATTGTTTATTTGGTTTAAGTAACATATTTACTTGCTTTAAATAAATATTTATTTAAATTAAGTAAATAGTTACGTAAATGAAATAAATATTTATTTAATTCAGGTAAATATTTTACTTAAACCAAATACTTAAACTTAAACCATTACTTAAACCACCGTTGGCCGTCAAATAAATTATTTTGCTGGATGTAGGCATTGGAAACTCGGCACTATGCCGGCAGCGGCGTGAAGTATGCGGCATTACTTGCGATTGTACGTAGAAGTAGGGATCGCCGACGTGATTTTTAGATATGTCACCGCGAACTTTTAACTGGATTTCTCCAATTATGGTTTATTACCTTGAGTTCATACCTCCGCTCACAAATATTGATCAGGCTATAAAGTTTTAATATACCAAAATCTGTTAAGTAATTTTCGGCCGTTCCGACGTTTATCGGCACTTGCGAAAAGTGCCGATAAACGTCGTAGTGAAAGTGCCGAAAATCGTAGTGAAACGCATAACTCCCGTTTTTTTTGCTCTGGCGGGCGAGTAGTAAAAGTGAGGAAATCCGTAATACTTGTTGTTCTCATTAATTTACGATACGGTTGAAATTCCGGTGTTTCGTCGTGTTAGCTGAAAGAAGATGGGAACAAGAAGAACGGGAGAAACAACATTGATACGAGAATATAAAAATGTCTGCAAGAGCGCCAAAGCCTGATAAGTCTCCGGATTCGCCCGCAGACGGAGTACAGGATTTCCTTGCGAGTGCTCGAGATGGTGGGAATTCGTTACGCTTGTCGTACTCATTAATTTACGATGCGGTTGATATTTCGGTACTTCATCGCGTCACGTGAAACCACACGGGGAACGCAAAGAAGACGAGGAAGAACATTGATACGAGAAGATAAAAATTTCGGCAAGAGCTTCGACTTTTCGGAGAGTCAAACCTCGTTGAAATTCTGGATCGGCTTGTAGTCGCGGAGAACTGGATTTCCTTAATCTTCATTAAAAGCCTCGGCACCCTCCGGATTTTTCATCGGCACGCTACCGCGAGTTGCGCACCGGAGGGTCGGAGATGGCTAACGAAGAAGCGGGATGGAATGGCATGATTAATCGAGCACTTAATTGAAAAATAAGTAGATGCGCGAGCATTCGTTTTTAATGACAGTGCCTGTCGGCGTGACGAGGAGCTCCTCCTCTCGTCGTCCACCAATTTTTCCCCCGCGTGGATCCCCAAAGCCAACGAATAATCGTTATTTTGATGCTCTGCGGTCGTCCATGAACGAGGGGACGGGAGCGACGGGTAGTCAACGAGTCAGTGAAAGCGAATTAATAGTCATAGCTTTGGAATAAATAAAAAATGTGGCCAAAGCGCTGCGAAATGAAACGCAGGACTTTAACTCCGGAGACTGTATCTTGTCTTTGCACATGCCAGGTCACAGATAACGGCCTTTCCATCTGGAAAAGCCGCTCCCCAGCCCAGCCTGACCCAGAGAGAATTCCCGGTTATGGTTCGCACGTAATTCATTGGTCGCCATTTTTTCATCTGCCCGAATCCCCAAAGCCAACGAATAATCACTGTTTTGGTGCTCTACGATCGTCCATGAAGAGGGGACCGGAGCAACTGGTAGTCAACGAGTCAGTGAAAGCGAATTAATAGTCATGCTTTTGGAATTAAAAACAAAACAGACCAAAGTGATGCGGAATGGAAGGGCGACTTCTTCCTCCGTAGTCCGCAGGAGTCTCGGATCGCGCGTCCAGAACTACTTGCCCATCCGAGGATTCAAACTCCGGAGATGACATCTTGTCTTACACATGTCGGGGTCACAGATGACGGCCCTTCCATCTGGAAAAAACCGCTGCCCAGTCCGGCCTGTCCCAGAGAGAGACTTCCCGGTTATGGCTCGGGCCTCAGAGTTCCCAGGAATCGAGAGGTGTGACCGAACGACACGTGTTTGCCGGTGGCACGCGGCGGCGCTCGGCTCCTCTGTGCTCTATGACACGAGGGATGTTAACACGTGACCAGCGTCATTGTGTCCCATGAGAGCCCAAGTGAGACGCTATTTGACGAGGGTCCCGCAGACGGCCATCTACCTACGCAGCGTCATAGAAACGAAAACTTTCGGTCGCCACTTCACTTCGCCCTGCATCGAGGCTCCCCTCCGCCACTCGCGGGTACTTTAAGTTCGCGCTTTTTTTCATTCCCCTACGTGATTCAGCGGAAAGTCCGCGCACGGCTTTCGGGTGTAGCGTCGGATAATGGAACAGCGGGACAGCTGTGGACCATCCGCAACGATTGATCGTCCTGCACGAGGTCATCGAACCATTCGAGAGGTATTTAACCGAATGTGACGGACCCGTGCTAAGAGATTAGTTTAGTTTAGGCGAATTCGAGTTTAGGCTCAAGACCATGTGAATTATCACGATCGGTAATTAAAAGTCTAAGCGACTTATTTCGCGCACAGTGAAATCGCGCATGTGCGATTCAATGAAAGGTGTCATCGAAAGCGGATATCGTTTTTGATACTGACGAAAGCTGGTTCGCGTAGTCTTATGACGAGGTACAACAGAAAAAAATTCATACGTATTCAGAAAAATGAACGAAACATTTTCATTAAAAAAAAATTAGATTTCCGGGAGATTTGTCAAACAGTTTATTTTTCATAAATTTTTTAATAACATTTTGGAATTATTATTATGCAAAATTTATGTTTTCGGCACGTTTAATATGCTTGATTTTTTTTTTCAGATTTTTATACCATCGGAAAGTATTTGCAATTTTCTATCATTTCTCTGAAACTTCTGCGAAGTGAACATTATTCGCAAAAACTACCTTGAGGAATTTGGAGCGCTTCACACTAGTTAAATGAGTTCTACATTTATAAAGTCCGCCATACAAACTTTCCCGCATCCATCGATTATAGTGGACGGTTGCATTGCAGAAGATGTCCTTGACCTATAAACGATAATTGCAATGGATTTGCAAAAACATTAACTGATTAGCGCTCATTTTAAATTTTTTCGAAGAATAGTCTCTCACTTTTCCTCGATTTTCATGTATCACGGATCGCTCTCTTCCCTGAAAGAAGTTTGTATAAACGACTTAAAAAATGTAGCACACATTCGACCAGTATGAAGCGCTCCAACCTCCCCAAGATCGAGCTTAACTCAACTTCGAACTCGACCTCAAACTTGCAACCGTAAAATCGCGCCTCGAAGTTGACCGGCTGGTGACTCTTCGCCCTTCGCTGCACGGTGTTCCAAAATTTTCCGACACCATTTTAGAGTCCGCTTTGCAATCCGCCACGGTTAAGACGTTTAGTTCGCGTTAACGGTGCAGCCGCTGCTGCTCCCCCGTTGTACTCGCGACGATAAATCTAGATAAACGATTGTCGAAAAACCGGCGCTCGGTCTCGCCGAAACCGCTACGTGACCGATTCTTATCTCCTCAGCGGTCCTTCTTCGTCCGACTGGGGCGTGCCTCCTCCGCGCTTCTCGCTTTTTTCTTTCACGACTCGCCGTTCCACCCCGCGTATGGAAATTTCAATGGTCCGCGATCGAGAGATCTCTCGCGGCGCGCGCTGTGTCTGCGAGTGGTGACGCAAAGTCGAACGCGACGGAGATAAAGGAAACGAGGAAAGGGGACCATTTGGTTTTACGCTCTCGCAGGTCTATCTACGAGACACTTGCATCGATAAGAAAAATAATATAAAATCGAGATAAAAATTCAATGACCTCCGGTTGAATGGACTTTGAGTGAAAATACGTGATCGATGCGCCTCGACGACCCTCCCAATTCTTTTTTTTTTCCGCACTCGGATTTATGTTAATTTCGATTTTTTTTTTTACACCAGCAAAGTCTGCGCGATGCGATTCGCGTCGGTATTGTGTAGAAAGCGTCGCTCGACGGAGGGGTGTGTTCGATTGAAAAACGGCGATAACATTCATGTTAGGCAGTTAAGTGAAATTTATGTAAGCCGTGACACGTTCTCGATGTACTATGTTGTAAGCTCGAAGCACGTAAAATGAACGCCGACGAACAAAGAAATCTTAACATAAACTTACGGTTTCCTTAAAAAAGCATTAAATTTAATTTAAGATTTCTTTAAATAAATCGTAAATTAATTTTAATGTTTCCTTAAATAAACCTTAAATTAAATTTAATGTTTCCTTAAATAAATCTTCAATCAAATTTAAGGTACCTCAGCAAACAGGATACCAATAAAAATTAAATGAATCAAGGACGATATAGAATTAAAAAAAAAAAAAATCATATCGATAAAGTCGTCATATCCGTCGGAGGAAATTTCCAATTTAAGGTCTCCCTTCGGCGATGACTCGGCCTCGACCAGGTGACCCGGCAAAGTGTACAGATCCGAGTCCGATTACTTCGAAATTACGACGCAAGGAAGAACAGCCGAGCAGCGAGGGTGGCTCCCGTCAGATTTATCGGGCCCAACCGATCGTCGATTGGACGTACAGGATAGTGGAAATATGATTTACAAATGAGATAAGCGGGAGCGTCCAGCATCTCCGCCCCTGCCGTCCCCCGTTATTGCACCGCTCTCCCTCCATCTTAATGATATGTGCCACATATAAATTAGATCGATCTCGTTCAGGAGCGAGTGTGTTCCGATGCATTATCCGCTCGTCAAGTCTCTCGATCGCACCGATCAGCGGGACTCAATCTATCGAACGATCCGTTATTGCACGACGCCACGCATCGCTTCTTTTTCTTCTTCTGTTTTTTTTTTTTTTTCTTTCCCTTCGTCGGCGTTGTTTCCTCAGCTGTGGCATTTTATTTATCTCCTCCACCCTCTGATGTATCTCGTGTTATTCTTTTCGCGGCTATCGGCGTTTTCTGAATTCCGTCCGCCGTTTTGTGCCAAATGTTGTTTCAGTTTGTAACATCGCCGAGGCACGATCCATCTAGATACACACTGTAAAAAAAAATGGTTCGCACTTTTTACAATGACTTATCGTATGCAAATGTCGACAATTACTTATTTGTTGATATTCCGATCGGAACGTCTGGCTCTAGTTTTGCAGACAAAAGTACAAACTAAAATTGTCAATAAAACAGGAAATAAATGAGCGGGCTTGCATATTCAAAACTAAACAAATGAGTTTGTCACTTATTTGACAAAATTATTTACTTATTCAACTACTTATTTTTTACTTTCTCTTTAGTTAGTTATTCAACAAAATTACGAAACTTCGTAGTCCGATCTTACGAAATTATTTTTACGAAACTTCGTATTCCGATTTTACGAAATTATTTTTTATTCCGCGACGGAGAATCGGTCGATAAATTTCTCTCGTACTATCGCTACGAGGTTGACTTTTTCTGCTTATCTGTATGATCCTCCGCTATGCGCGGTATGCGGCATTGATAATCCAAACTGGCGAACGTGTCGGCCTGCGCGAGCTGTGCGGGGGTGTTCTCGCGGTCGTCGGATGCACTGGATTTACCCGTGCGCGCCATTAGGCTGTAATATTACGATAAGTATAACGTTTCAGCCCCCGACGTCACAAATCTCAACCCTCGGGCTGCGCGATTCTCGCTCGGCGGTTCTTCGCTGCGCTATTGCCATGAAGTTATAGACGTCGCCCGGCGTGACACCCTTCGTTATCGATGGATAACACAAATCGGGCGGAATCCATTGCAGCGGTTGGCGTTCTTATCCCCCCGATACCGAATCGCGCGATTCGCAAACGAAGCGTAACGCAGTTGGACGTTATTGTGAAAAAGATAACTGATAAGAAAAATAAATAAAAATAAATGAAGATTTAACGGGGCGCTACTCGATGCGCGTGCTACAGTTAGACGTTACTGTGGAAAAGGTAACAGAATAAGAACAAAAGTAGAGTATTAACCAGTCGATCCTTGATGCGCTTCGCAAATCGAGTATCGTATGCATCAATTATCGATTATTTTTGGTTTTTGCAGATTTACCACTTTTTTATCGTTGAATTTTTTTTTCAGTATTCCACATTTAACCGTGCAAAATTCGGCACTCTGGTGTTAATAGGAATCGAGATAGTAACGCTCATGGGCATCGTATCGCGGGTATCGCGTGTGAGATACTGCATGAAAAAAAAAAAATGATGCGAGTACAGTGGCTGGGAAGCAAACGCGCTAAATCAGCGTGTATGAGCGATCGTTGAATAATAGCCAGAGCGATCCAATCTGTCACTCGTTACCCGCCTCCTAACTATGATGAATGGCTCGTGCCAGTGGCCATGCATTGCGCACCGTGCACACTCCTATCATCTCGATACAGTCCTACTATCTTGCCGGCCTATCTTGACCGATCCCTCGCGTCCGACATTGACCCATTGGCTCGTTAATCCACTCCGAACCGGGGTTTGCTCTCAGTTTTAGGACCGGACATTCCGCCCAACATCCGGACTCTGCAGTGCTCGTCGAATCAAGATAATTCTACAAAAAAAATTAGCAAACATTTTTAATCGATCTCCGAGTAACGATCACCGGAAATTAATGTAAGATCTTTCGAGCGAATCAAACGAGAAAGTGAGTAGAAGGTGTAGATCGGTAACGCGAGTACTTTGAACACTAATCTCCGTTTTAAGACTCGTTGGACCAGGATAATTTATTTTTTAAAATGTTGCATACATTATTTAACCGATCTTCGAATAACGATCCGTCGGTAATTAATGTAAAACTTTTCGAGCAAGTCGAACCAGAAAGTCAGTGGAAGGTGTGGATCGGTAATGCGAGTACTTTGAGTATTGATCTCTTTTTTAAGACCCAACCTTTCGTCGGACATCCGCGGACTCTGCGGTGTTCGTTGGACCAGGATAATTCTATGAAAACATGTGCAAACTTTTTTTTTACCGATCTCTACGAGGTAATTAATGTAAAATTTGTCGAACAAATCGAACGGCAAGTGAGTGTAAGGCGTGGATCGGTAATGCGAGCACTGTGAGTATCGATCGGCGCATGGATTTCCCGCGATCATTAGCGCAGCGCCGATCGAACTGGACAAGAACAAGAAATATCGCAGTGCCACATGGATCGCGATCTCGCAATCGATGCAACATTCCGAACAGACTCTCCGCATAATCTCGATCATTTGTCTTGTCCTGTCCCCCCAGCGCGATACGATCGAATCGGCTAAACAGATTACGAAACCGCCGATACATCTCGATCCATCGACGTTCGTGATCTAAACGACAGCGGCTCCATTTCGCTTCGTTCTTGTAAATTTGGACATTAATGTTTTTTTGTTTTTTTTTTTTTTTCTTTTTCGTGTGAGTCCGCAAAAGCCCCGAACAGTCACGAACAGTCCCGTAGACACTGGAAGTCACGGATGTTCCATTCGACGATCTTGAAGATCGAATCCCGGGAGACGCATTACCGATCGATGTGACTCAGGCGGCCTCATCGATCCGTGTAGATTTAATGCCCGGTCTGGATTAACGTGTTTCTACCGCTAGGATGCCGCGATGTGGCGGTAAGCCGAACATACATCGCTGGTCTATCGGAAGGCAAAGCAACCGATTACCGATCACGCCGATAGCGATCGGGACGCGCGACCGGCCTCAATCGGTCCCCGTACCAACAGCGCGTTAGCGATCATATGCATCGTAACTCAGACTGCGCTCGTGACCGATTCTCACGCATATCGATACCGATCAGGGTACTTAGGCCGGCATAGATAGAGGAGATGGCCGCAAAACAGGCAGTGGGGCAAAATGGGCACGAATAAAAATAAAAATTCCATCAATTCCAAAAATTATAGTTTTTTTCTATTAATTGATATTTCATGATATGACGAGGACTTTTTTATCATTAAATACCACAAGAAAACGGAAAGATAAAAAACAATCGGAAAAAGATGTTTATAATAATTCTATTCTATCTGATCGACTTATTTGTTGTTATTACTATCCTAACGAAATTTTATTAAAATTGAAACAATAGGCAAGTTTTAATGATGAGAATGGAATGAACTTACAAAGTCTTCGTTATTATTTTTACACAATTATAATTTTGTACTCCTTTCAAGTAACTTTTTCTCGAACTGTATTTTCCGGTCTATACGGTTCGATGAACGGCAACTTTTCGTGAGTCCTCGGTATAAGTCATCGCTCCACCGACAAAAAATAAGATTGCATAAAAAATCATTCGAAAAATGAATTAGATAAAAAAATAAATAAATAAATAATAAAAAAATAATTTGCTCGACAAATGTTCGAAAAAAAGTTGTGTACAAATGTTTAAAAAATTCCGAATAGATTCATTTTTTTTTTTTTCTCGTGAACAATTTGCCTTCTTTTCCGCACTTTTCTTATGTCAGGTACATGAGAAGAAACAAGTAGTTTGTAAGAGAGTTAAGGCACTCGGCCCGTTTTGCTCTAATACAACTTTTAGTCGAGCTGCCCGTTTTGCCCCCATTTCCCCTACCATCGCCGCGTCCATGCCGCAAAAGCGTGGAGAACCGTCGCCGATCCGATCGGCCCAGTCGCAACGATTTTCACACGACGTTTAAACACGCCGAAGGTGCGAGGCTTGAAACGAGGCTCGAAGACGACCCGGCCAACGACCGGTCCCCCTCGTCTAGCCGTCGAGGATCTGAATATCCATGAATTTTCCAGTGTATTATGCTTGCAGTACCAGTCGTTAATCATCGCCGGAGCAGTGTGTATCGGCCGGTATGCGAGACTAACGGGAGCGATCGGTAATTGCATGAAAATACAGTCCCTCTCCCGGTGCCGCCGCGATGCCCGGAACGTGATTAATCGACCCTCGCCTCGATGTCGGATAAAGCCGGATAGCGCTGGAAAAGTTAGCGAGCCCCATGCGAAACGAGAACGATCGGAGTATGATTATTTTATTTATTTAATTTTTTTTTTTTTTTCATACCTTTTTTTTCATCGATGAAATTTTATACGAGTTTGATGAAGCACGGACACGGTTGGATGCGCGCGCGTTTAATCGTCGGAGTGCGGAGAGGGATCGTTAACGCTTTATCGGATTACGAACGCACGCGGAGTGCGAATACTAAATGGAGCGTTTTGGGAGAGAGAGAGAGAGAGAGAGAGAGAGAGAGAGAGAGCAAGAGCGTGGTGGACTGTTCGGTGGAGAACAGGGTGGAAGTATGAAATCTCCGGATCGGCTGGCAATTCATTGACGCTATCGTTAACGGTTGTAAATCATCGGCGGACCGGAGCGCAATCAGGGAATGACGGCGCGCGGGGCCGCGACCGGTTGTAGTCGTACCTCTAGCGTTGTGAATTTCATTCCACGGTGCATTTCTTTTTTTGCACCGAGAGCGTTGCGAGGTTTCAACTGTTTCGCGTTCACCTTTCACCGCTCTTAGGTGCCTGAACTGGCAGTCGTCGACGTCCAAATGTCAGAGACCTTTTCTCGCGGCCAAAGCGCGCGCGCGCGCGCGCGGTCGCTCACCGTGCAGTGAGAAAGCCGATCTTGTAAGAAGATCAATCGGTCGGGTGCCGAGTGTATTGTAATGGAACGGCGAGTGTGCATGACTCTCGAACTGAGATATGCTGGATGTTTAGCGCTCGATCGAACACCACCTGCCCCAATCGTGCCGCAACTCCCGGCGAGTGAAACGGCACGTCTCAATTCCCAGCAGCTAAAGATGCGCGCCACATGCGCATACCTTCAAGTCCGACGGAGATCATCCGGGAAATGCCGGGTTAGGGACAACAACCTGGAACGAATCAAATCGTTTTCTGGTTTCGCGCTGCGTTCTTCGTTGGACTTCGTTATCGTTGAGATCACCGCGTTCTAAAGTGAAGGCGCTTCAGCTTTAATGGCGTGGATGATGAGATTGGAAAATTTATCGGTCAGCAATTCATTCGATGATCCGAGTGACGTGTCGAGGAGAATCCGGCTTATCAACGCTAGTTGATGGCCCAATGTTGGCGTCACATCGGCAAACCGAGGATCGGCGAGTCGATATTCGGCCGAACATTGGCCCAATTCGGCAAACCAATGGTTGGTGAGTTTATGCATCGATATTCGACGGAACATTGTCTTAAAATCAGCAGACCAATGACTGGCAAACCAATACTTGACCAGACATTGGCCGAAGATTGGATGACGTTACGCCAACACCTGCCCGCTGCCCGGCCGTTTTCCTTATCGGCAAAACCTCCGTAGACAACAACCTGGAATTAATCAAATCCGTTTTTGATTTCGCGTTGGGCAATGGGAGCAGACGGGAGCCCAGGAAGAGCCCGACCCAGCTAATAATCCAATGACATCCCCGAACCTCCGTGACACTGAGCCGACCGACTGTAATACGTCGGAACCCGTGTCAAGGAAAATCCTCCTTATCAACGTCGGACAATGTCCGCTAACCACCGGAGATAGAGTGCGACGAATACATTTCGCAAGATTCCAACATCAATCTTCGCGTGATCCGTCGGTGTTGGTGAACACAGCGATTTTCGCCGTCCGGATCCGCATGTAGTGCGAGCTCGGTTCTCCTGGATGACAAACCCGCACTGCTTTCGCGCCTTAAACCCCCCCCCCCCCCATGGTCCGAGAAAATCCTGTCACGCTTCTGGACACGCTCCAGCGTCTCCACCGAGCGGCGTTCTCCCATTCCAGCTCTTCTTCCGTTCACCCGCGCTCGCGCGCACTTGAGACGATTTCGCCTGAAAATCCCGGCGACAGAATTGCGGTCGTCGAGGCTGCGCGCCCCAGGATATCCGCAGGACGTTCTCCATAGCAGAGAAAAAGAATAAAAGACGATAGGAAGAGAATCAGGAGGAGCGGGTTTGGCCGCTTACGCCCGCAGCGCACCAGCGCTTGATCCCTTGCACACTCCCGAGGACGGAAGGGATTTCTTGCCAGGATCCGCGACACTCCATCCTCCCTCGGCTTCCTCCCCGTCCCGCTCGCCCGGGCGCGACAAGCTGGTCCATCCCTCGGATATCGTCCTGCACGCTCCCGTTTGCAGCCGGACCGAAGCGCCCACCGAAGGCGTTGCTCGGGCTTCTTCCCTCCGTCCCATTCCTCCTCGTTCACATTGCCATTATCGTCGCCATCGGAATCCGCGACGACCCGTACGTGCCAGAAAACGCTTCTCGATCTCTATGTAAACACGCTTATGTAGATAAGCGAATGGGTTTACAATAGTTTCGAAGTGACGCCTCGTCGCGGTCGCTGATGGTCGTCCGGCAGCCGAGGGTGTCGTCGAGCACGACAAGATCGAGAAAAAACCCTCGACGTCCGGTTGACGCGCGGGCATCGATCTGGGGATCAACGAACCCCCCGTTGCGCCCTCCTCTAAGGATACTTTGCAGTCGCACCTCGACTCGCACGCTCGCCGACCACTGCTCTTCGGAGATATCCTGGTCCTGGAACTGGCGCTATCAACGGCGATGCCACTGACCTGGTTTTCCGGCTTCAAGCCGCGTCTTATGAGGATTTGCCAGATTTGAAAGTTAAAGATAGGACAGTCGGCAGGGGCGAGGGAGGAGGTCGAGGGATCCGGCCGATCGGGATCGTAAATCAGTATTAAGAGAGGGAGGATCGAAGGGTTTGAACCGGTGAAATCGATTTGCCTCCTCTTCGCTCTTCGCCGTCCGCGCCATCGTGAAAATCTCGTCTTCGGGAGGAATCGCTCTTCGAGCTCCTCGGACGAAACAATCTGGAAGGTGAGCGAAACGGATAACCTCGTCCTTCGTCCTTATTGGGCGAACTTTGCCAACAACCCACCATTTGTTTTGATGCTGGCATGAAAAAATCATAGAACCCGAGCAGTCATCCGACGAATTTCCTCGGCGCGCCGAGGTTGAGATGAAGAAAAAAATATGAAAGGAACCCGAACCCGCCTGGAGGATACGGCAATAACGGGCATCACCTATAACAACAAGGTGCCTCTACGTGACGGCGTACACGGTAGATAAAAGACAGGAGTCTGGCGCACGCACTCGAGTGGGAGTGCCGCTCGTGACGGATGAGAGCGGGTAAGCCTTGGACAGGCAAACTCCCTGCCCGTCTTTCCCCATGCGGTGATCCCGAGGGATCCGCCGGCGAGATTGATGCGTTATGGGAGACGATCACAACAAGCCATGCATTGCCAATGACGCCTCGGAACGTTGCCGTCGCCGTTGGCCGGCGAACCCGACCCAACAACGCAACACCCGACTCTCTACGGCGTTCCGTCGACTTTATGAAATTTAAAGCGAAAAAAAAAATGGGGAACGAACCCGCTGAATTCTCGGGCTGCGCGTTGTTCGCACGTCGAGACGGGGCTCGCACGTGTAGGGCATCAACGAAATCTGGATCGAACGGACAGACAAAGAGGGCTTCTCCTCCCAGACGCTCCATCGCTCGATCCAATTCGATACTGACGAAATTCACAACCTCCACGTCCCATCGCTCACTCCGTGTGCCTCGGTTGTTATCTCTTTGTACATTATGTGGGTGTCGGAATCGCTGCGATAGCCGCGGCGACTTTATAGAGCGATGGGAATCGGAACGAAGAGACAATCGAACTGACCCGTTAGTTTGCCTGTTTTGAAAATCTAATTTTTCGACCGAAAGTGACGTCACTGCCGGTTTGAGAATCGAATTTTTCCACCGAAAGTGACGTCATACGCGAAATAGGTCACTTCCGGTTTGAAAATCTAATTTTTCCACCGGAAATTACATCATACCAGAAATGTGTCATCTCCGGTTTGAAAAATTCATTTTACGACCGGAAGTTAAAAAAAAAAATTATAAAAACTTTGAGATTCCTGTTTTTCCATTGAGATTCATGGAAATTTAATGAATTATTGTTAATTTTTTAACTCTCCGTATCCCGAGGAATATCGCACGAGATTTCGTACTCTCGGTCATACCCTGCGATGCTCTTCGACCCTAAAACCTGGCCGAAACTCCATCGCCCTCGTCGCTTATCACCTTGGTAACGGCGACGAGCTTCGTCGCCGTACCAACGCAATCTCTGTAGGCGAGTGAAACGACGAATATTACGATAACGCCGATGCGAATCGTTGCCAGAATACAGTGTCCGCGTATACGTAGATGCACACATGTATATATGGTATACACATGTGTGTATCTTCGTAGGAATAGCGGTAAAAATTTCCGCGTCGTTTGCGTTCTCCGATGGAGCGTCGCTCGATATAGCACCCGGACTTCCACCGCTGTTCCTTTTCCTCCCCCGTTGCTTTCGGCGGATAGTCCACATCATAGAATTCCGCGATCGTTTTCCTCGCTCCGCGTCCTCTCGCATTACGCACGAAGCGAAATGTCCGAGCTATTATTCTCTCTTCCTCGCCGAAAGATTCGTAAACCTCTCACAAGTGGGCAACGGATTTCGCCATTTACCATCGCAATTTATCATTGCGTGCGCGATTTACTTACCAATACAAGTACCGATTTTCTCTGCCGATCGGTATTTCGAAGAGTAATACGAACATCCGATATCTGTTTTATTTTTATTTTCATTATTTTTATTAGTGGCTTTACTGAATTTATTCACAGTGAACGTGAAACAGTTTTTTGATACATAGACCGTAAAAAAAATATTGTAAACTTAATGCGGCGGACATGAAAGTTTTTATGGAAAAACTGGTACATCAAATTTAATGTACAATTGGGATGAAAAATTGATATACTTTTTCATTTAAATTAAAGTAAATGATTAAAAATAAAGGGTTTCCAGTGTTTTTAGGACACTGAACATTAATTTGTCATCACAATTATACATGAAATTTAGTACGCTAGTTTCATTATAAAAACTTCCAGAATTTTCCGGAATTTTTTTTTTTTTTTTTGACTGTGTTACAGATTTAGATTACACATATGCTGCCAATTGGCCATCGAACGAAGTGCTTCGGCCACAGTTTTTCATTTTTTTACAATAAAACATTTTAATATTATTGTTGTATTGTTAAGTGTTAGCACTTAAAAATAATTTATTTAATTTGCCGGTAAATTGTACGTCTTGGGTGTTTGAATGCATGTATTTTCTTTGGTGTGGGTTGCATGCATAATGGTTTGGTATTTCGGGTCGCGGTGAATCGTTTGCTAATTTATCTGGTTCTCATTCTCATGAGTGTACGTGTTGGCTGTTCTTTCCCCGAAAAAAAAAGTCCCTGACTTTTCACTGATCAATTCAAAATTTTCCCTGACCAAGCTTCTAACGACTTCTATAAAAAAAATAAATAATGATGCAAATGAAAATGCCTAATCATTGCATTAATGTTTAATTCTGTTTTTTTTTTTTGTTTCAAACTGTTCCTAATTTTTTTTTTCAAGGTTTCCTTTTACGTACTTTTCATTTATTCATAAAAGATTCGGCGACAATTAAATTTTTCCCTGACCGATTTTGAATTTGCCTGACTTTTCTTGGTTTTCCCGATTTTCCCTGATCGCGGCAACCATGGCTTAATTCCCTCTTCACATAGGAGAGTATATTTTTATGATTTTCATTGTTTTCCTTATTTTTATTATTTTTTCTCGCCAAGCTCGTCGGGAACGGAAAACGATGAGCGGGCGAACTCGCGGGAGAGATCGAAGAGCAAAAGTGTGCGAGAGCGTGTGCGTCGAATAACTGCGAATCGGTGAATCCGAGCGGAACGATTATTTCAATAGCTTCATTAGAGCGCGGGGAATCGCGAACGGCCGTTGGGGGGGAGGCAGCAGGGCGCGAAGCCCAACAGCGGCGGGCATAAATCAGAGAGATTAGCCGAGCCCGAGGAGCCGAGGCGTGGAGGAGTGTGTGGCTGAAACGCGAAATCTTCCTTCCCCCGGTTACGTTCGAATGGACCGAAGACGATAAAGAAGAGACGACGATAAAGAAGAGGAGACGAAGAGGACGGCGCGAGAGAACGCGTGTTTCGCCCTTCCGGCGGAAAATGCCGAAACGTTCCAGGGGGGGCGGACGGGAGATTCGCGAACTGCTCCGCCACGGATGAGATGGCCAGGAGACCAGGCGCAGGGTGAGATTACTCCAAAAAAAAAAAAAAAAAAACGCCCCGAAGGAAGACGAGGTGGATGGCGAGGAGGAAGACGAAGAAGAGTGAAGACTCAATTTTTTTTTCCTCGTCTTATACTTCTCGCCGAAATATATTTTTAAACGAGCCGGAGAGAAGCGCGGGCACGGCTTGCGTTGCGTTAGCGTTCCGTGTTCGTCGTTAATTAAGCCTACCCGCCTACCGGCACCCCGTGCAGTGGCTGCATTCCGACCCTGTTCGGGTCAGATCACTTTTTACACGACGCGCCAGCTCGCTCCCGCGCGACGCGCCTCCTTCCCGGCCGCTGACACGCCGGACCTTCGGGACTCTCGCGCGACGCCGGACTCAATGTCAAATTCCTCGTCGTTTCGAGCGTGTCGTTTCCTTTTTAGTTTTTTTGTGGTCGTAGTTATTTTATTTTATTTTTCAGTCAATCCGTCCATCTTTCGTCATTGACAGTGAGGGGTCACTAAACGAGAAGGCATTGGCCGCATTGGCCGGGCTGCGGCCGGACTCCGGCCGGTCCTTGAGGATCCTCGGTCGCGATCCGAGATCGACGACATCGAAGGATCGCTGAATCGCGCATCGGGCCAATGCGCGATGTCTATGACTCGACAATTGACTTCGTCGCCTGCGTGGCGGAAGCTGATGTGGGACAGATGATCGTATAAAGGAGAATAGCAGGTGTCGAAATCATTGCCGAGATCAGCTGGACTGTTAAAAGTCATTGGAAATTTAATGTACAGGACTGGAAGTTTTTGTGGAAAAACTGTTACACCGAAAAAAAAAGGTTTGGCAATGGCAAACTAATCTGCTGTTGCGGGTGCCGAAGAAAATATTTGGTCGATTGAAAGAAATATTTAATTGATTGAACGAATATTTAGTGGTTTGACCTGATATTTAGTCGCTTCAACGAATAGTTACTTGAATTGAACAGACATTTTGTTCAATCGACCAAAGATTTCCTTCGCCACCCGCAACCGCAGCAGTAGTTGATATTACCAAATCTTTTTTTCGGTGTACATTCAATTTATTGGACAATTGGCATGAAAAATTTACCAACTTTTACACTGAAATCAAAGTAAATTATTGAATTTCGAGGACTTTTGTGTAAAATTAATGTAAATCATTAAAAGTAAAATGTTTCTGAAGCTTTAAATATACTGTACGTTAAAGATATTAGAAATTAATAAATGCACTATTAGGTTATGAAGCAAATAAACATTTCATTTCTTCGTCCTCAATAAATTTTCATTGCTTGAAATAAACTTTTTTCTGGGTGTGAGGTCGCTGCCATCGGCGAGGCCCCGGCCGGTCCCCGACGATCCCCATTCTCGACCGGCGACCAATGGTATCGGAACGATCGTCGAATCGTGTATCGCGCCATTATCCCTCAAAGGTTCGCCAATCGACACCGTCGCTTGCTCGCCAGAAGCCAAAACGACGCAGATGATCGAAGAAAGGGCCGGAGCAGGTGTCGGACTCATTGTCGAGCTCAGCTGGAGCACGTCGGGCGTCCTCACGTGCCGGAGTTGTCGCCTGTCGTCGCCGGGGATTCCCCGAATCCGCAGCAACGACGCGATCTCGCCGTACCGCTGCCAGAAACAACCCTGTTCGGCGACTCTTGGCTCTCCCGCGATTGCCGACATCGGCTCCGGGAAAGTGGCCGAAGAGGGGCGCAAAACCTCCCCCGCTCCCCGTCAATAAGTTTTACGGTCCCATTAGATGCGAGAACTACTCCGACTCTCGTTGAACGAGATCGGGGGAGAAAGCGTTTTCCATCTTCGCAGACGAGAGCGCACGTGGTTCGTTCCTCGCGCCGCACACACGAGAGACCACCGTGATGGGAAACATACAAGTGACCATTAGCCGGAGGGGTCGCGTGCGTTCCGTCGGCGGATGCGCCGTCCAACGGAAAGGACCAAGGAAAAGGCGTCAATGGCGAATCCGGCCGACGGACGGAACACGCGGCTCCTCCTCGTTTCCCCCGGCCCGCTGTTAACAGCCGAAAGCATACGCGCGCGCTCGCACACCGAATCGTAGCGAGCCATCCGGGCTCTCCTCGAGCGAGTCAATAGCTTCGCGTTTCAATAGCTCACTGATTGCGATCGCGACGCGATTTAGCGAGAGAGTCCAGCCGAGGGGCCGCTCCGGCCTTTCGGACTCTCGTCAATCGGAGCGGCCCTTGGTATGCCGAATTCCGCGAGGGTCCAAGAAACGGCCGCGCACTTGGCTCCATAATAATGCGATGTCACTCGGATATACACACGAGTTTCCATGGCAGAGTGTGCGGCGAGGGGGAGGAATCGTACTTTGGTTTTACGATCGGAGCACTCAGCGCTTCGGTTACGATATTCCTTTATCGCTTCTCCCAGAGAGACGTCGAGGTTGCTGGAGTTCCTCTCTTCGGTTCGGGAGCTTTGAACTCGTTTTCTTTTTTTTTTTTTTTTTTTTTTTCTATTTCGAAATAGCAAATAGCGAAGGTAGAGTGGCTCGTAGGTCGGCGGTGGTCTCGGTTGCGTCTCTTTGCTTACTTTGCTCGAGAGCAACTTCCGCCACCGTGTACAGAGGCGGCTACAAGTGAAACCGGCGGAAACACCAACAGCGTCGGCGGTAACGAGCTTATTACCGCAACAGGAGCAAAGAAACTCATGGTTGTTGACTAACGACCCTCCGCGCGTTCGCGAGAGGCTCTCTTCTTCGTTTCATGCCCGTTCTGCGAGCGCGAATCGTTGATTTTCGCCGCCGGTGCGTGCCGGGGTGGTTTTTGCAAGCGGTGAATTTTCCACCGGCGCGACTCGGCGCTCCCGTTCAGACCGTCAAAGGGCGAACGGGGGTTTTTCCTTTCCTATGAACTCTCTCTCTCTCTCTCTCTCTCCCTCTCTCTCTCTCTCTGTGGTCCCATTTTCCTTTTCACCGCGCTCGCGAGTTGGTCCTTGCGAATTCGAGCCCGATGACACCAAAGCGAGCGAGGCCCGGTAATTAGAAATTCTTGCTTCGATTATCCGAGCGTTGGGGGTTGAAAAGTTTTTTTTTTCGCCCAGATTCCTCCCTCTCGACCGTGTTTCGCGCCCAACGTTGCTCGTTCTCTGTCGCCCTAACGCGCTTCCGCGCCCGCCGTTTTCCAATTAAGGGAAGAAAAGGAGAGAGCCCTCTCGAGGGAGAGCGAGTCTCTCGACTGATGAACCACCGCGCTACCTATACAAGTTCAGCGATCGACAATAATACTCTTAACGATGCAACCTTTAACGTTTCATATGCGTGTTGGTGCTGTATACGGGGGAAATATGAGGCAAATAACGAGCCGAAGGGATGAAGTTTATGCTTTCTCGCGAAACATGAGACGCTTGTTCGTTTTGCTGTCGCTAGCTTCGTTATTCCGCACTTCGTCGAGAAATCTTCCATCGATCGTCAATCGGCGTCTGAAGAATCGCATATGATATCTGCAGAACCACGTATAATTAATTTTTTATGTCATATAGACGCTGATGTCTATGACTCCGTCGTACCGACATAGCTACTTTAACGCGTTGTAAATTTCATAAAATTTTTAACAGCGTAGAGCTCGACTTTCTTCCGCCATCGGCGGCGCGCGAGCTCCGAGTGGTGGTGCGTTTACGTGCTCAGCTTACTAAGCTCACTCGTGTTGAATGCGACTCTTGCACATCGGGACGCGAACCGAGAGAAAGAACAAGATGTTCGGCTATGCACAGTCTGCGAAACACGCTGCGGTCCCGTTGATCGATGGAACGCGAATGCTGGAGATCGAACTTGCCGATCGGTCGCAATTTAACACCCGGCCCGAAAGAACTCCCGAACGGAGAATTTCGCACCAAGAGCAGGCTCACATTATACCTTCGCGGATAACGCCGATGAAAACATAACGATCGATAAATTCACCTGCTGGGGGAGAAACTCTCGTTGGGACAACACAATAACGCAACGCATATCGTGTTTGCCGCTTCTGGTCTGCACCGCTGTTGGCAAACTGCTGCTCCTCGGCTCATCGTGTCGAGTACATTTGTTCGAGCCGCTGCCACACATGGCGTTTTGCCGATTTCCTGGAATATCGCCTCCCCTCGTATTCGAGAATGCGGCGCCTCTCGAGGGAACTCGATAACGAATGCATTTGTCAACGATCCGGGCCTTGAACTCGTGATGAGCGCGCGGACATCGGCGTATCGCCGAGCGTCATCGGACATTGCCGTGAACTTCCGCCGATTTACATTTGCCGAGCAGCCAATTCGGCTCCGGAAGTATCCGATTTCGGTTCTCCGTCTCCATCGAGTTTCCTCGAGGAAACGGCATTTCCCATTGGCATTCTCACCACGATTCGGCATCAGCCTTATCTGCCTCCTCTCGGCCTTCCCGTCAATCGTAAACACTGCCTCTCGTCCAATTTCGCCCGCGTTAACGTTACTTTGCGCGAGCGACGTTATCGGTCCTGGCCGGGTCATTAGAACGTAGGGGCGAACTCCGGATGTTCCCGTTTACCTCGCAGTCGGGCCCGGCAAGTTCTTCGTGGCGTTTCTCGGAGACCACGACGAAATCCGCGAAACGAGAGACGCGTTAATGGTCGATAAAACGAACCGCTGAATCTTCGAGGCTGGGAGCGAAGATCGATAACTCGAGATACCGGGAGAGTAATCTTGAATTGGGAAAAACGGTACACAAATGGTCCGGCACATGGAACGCGTATCCGCAATTCTCGGTCGAACGAGCGTTTGGTCGGAGGAAATTGTACAGCGACGGGGTGGGAGATGGGGGCTTCGTTAACTCCGCGGAAGAGCTGAGACCTGAGGAGTCCGGTCATCTCTGAAAATCGTCGTCACGTACTCGAGCGAGAAATGAGAGGAAGATAGTGACCGTGTATTCCTCTGAGCCTATATAGTGCCCCGAGACGGTTTTTCTTGCCGACGGCTCGATCGCAATCTGGCGCGGTGCAAGGAGACGACACACCGGACTCGGCAAAAAACGCGTTCGGTCACAGGAGGCTGTGCATGTGATTTGAAAAATACAAAAATACAAAAATACAAAAATACAAAAATACAAAAATACAAAAATACAAAAATACAAAAATACAAAAATACAAAAATACAAAAATACAAAAATACAAAAATACAAAAATACAAAAATACAAAAATACAAAAATACAAAAATACAAAAATACAAAAATACAAAAATACAAAAATACAAAAATACAAAAATACAAAAATACAAAAATACAAAAATACAAAAATACAAAAATACAAAAATACAAAAATACAAAAATACAAAAATACAAAAATACAAAAATACAAAAATACAAAAATACAAAAGAGGTTTTCTATGCATGCAAAGTGTTTTGAAACAGCACACCCTCTCCACGTAAAGTGTTCACAGACCACTTACATACGCAACAAGTTTCAAGATTCGCAGTCGAATGTTTCAAAAACATATCACACTTCCACTTTCATTCTTCTCGCGTGAATTTTCAATGTCCTGCCTATGAGAGGATTGACATTTATCAAAAACTCCATCGACACCGTGCCAGCGTAGCTGCGAGTTCGAGGGAACGAAAAAAAAAACACTCAATTTAATCACGCTCGAAGAATGCTTTACTTTGCTCTTCCCGCGCCCTCCGGCCCGGAATCATGGCTGCGTAACGCCGCGTCGCTTCCTTTTTTCTCGTGCGAAATTGAAATCCCGACAGCACGTGGAGAATTAAACGACTCCCACGAGGGATAAGCGGGCGGTGGCGGATAAAAGTAGCGCGAGGAGAAAGCGAAAGCAAAAAGAAAAAAAGAAAGGAAGGAGCGCGGAGGGCCCAAAGGAACCCTCGCGAGACTTGAATAGCGCGCGTGACGCGAGTACATTCGAAATGGATGAGTTTCGGTTTTCAGGATCCGCGCTTTGGTAACTCCCTCTCGGATCTCGCTCCCGCGCTTCCCGAAAGTGGAGACCTGGTTCGACACTCACGAGGCTTATCTGGCTTGTGTTACCTCCGATTATATCTTAACGTCAGACTCTTCGCGGAGCCCCGACGTTATTACGTCGCGGGCGGCTCAATATCTAAACCTACTTTCCGACGATAATTCGTCATTCGTGTTTCTCGATTCTTCGCCAGATTATTGTTTGATCTGACGAGTGTCGATTTATAGCTCAGCGTCGAGGGGATTTTCAATAATTAACATTTTTTTTTATGCACACCTCTGTCCTCGCGGACGGCTCAATACAAACTCCAACTCACACTCACAATCGCAATCTTAATAACACTTATATAAATTGCTGAATAACCTTGTATGCGCATTCGCACAAATATAAATTATGTAAAAAGATTTCGTCCCGTGTACGTAATAATTAAATGAATACTTAAATAAATAGATAAATAAATATATACATATCTAAGTTTAGTTCTCAATGATAATTCGTCATCGTGTTTCTTGATTCTACGGTAGATTGTTTGATCTTGGCGAGTGTCGATTTACGATTCAGCCTCGAGGGGCTTTTCAATAATTTTAATTTTTTAATTATTCAAATTTTTAATCACACCCCCGTCCTCGCGCGCGGCGTCCACGAAGCGCGGCGCGAGTTCGTCCTCGACGGAGAGTCGCGCCAAGAGCGCGCCGTCCGAAATATCTCGTTAGTGCCGTAAGCCATTCGGGAACAAACTACCGAAATAGTCCGGGAATCTTTCGACTCCTCTCTCGGCCTCACTCATTTACGAATAACAAACCACACCGACAAAGTGCCTCCGCGAGGCGCTTCGTTCTCGGAAGTTTTCGTATCGCTCTTAACCCTTTGAATATCCACTTGTCACCGCCTCTCGCTAACCCTGAATTTCTGTATCTATTTGTATTATTAATTTTGTATTTGTATAATTTTGTATAATTTTGTACAATTTTATATAATTTTGAATTGGCTATTATTGTAAATCTCTCTCTCTCTCCCACTCCTTACAAGCAAAAAATTATATTAAAAAAATGTAATTCAACATTATCTTTTACAGAAGATAATCACAATTCTCTCTCTTTTGAACTATTTCCATGAACCGATAATGCGTGTGCCTTCGATTATTAAAAAAAAAAAATCAATTTGCACCGCACTCAAACGCCGCGCGCCCCCCTCGTCGACGCTTGCCCGTTCGTCCGTCGATGAAATATGCACGAGAATCGACCCGAGGCTTCCGACAAGGCCGTCATTACTGGCTTTTACTTTACCCGAGAATCGACAAATTTTTCAAGAGAGGGTCGACGGTGCTAAGTGTTCGTAGTCGATGCTGCGGAACCGGCGTGAGCGAGAGAGGCCGGCGGGAAAAAGCGGGCTTGAGGGATGTCTGCAAGGGACGAAGAAGCCAGGGGGAGAGGGAGCGCCAGTAGCGGCCGAGCTCCGACTCGCGGCATCCCCTTGGTGATTCAATTCGATACAATCGGAGAGTAGATTTCCACGCTTCCGAAATATATTGCTCCCATACGAAGGCCCCGACTCACGGTCGCCCTCCGACCTCTCACAGCGGCCCCCTCGACAGAGTCGCGCCACATCCACGACCGCCGTACATCGCCGTCTTTCCCGTTCCTGGTCGTTTCCCTCCCGTCGCGTTAATATCGCCGGCTATAAGTTTTTCTCTCTCCATCTCGATCCTCGAAATCGCTCATTTTTTTTTTCTTTCTCCTTTTTATTATTATTATTATTATTGTTATTTGTCCGCGTTTCGACGTTTCTCACTGGACGGAGCGGTGATCGTCGAGAGGAGTCGGACAAACAGGAGGATGATCCGCTACTCTGCGGCGTTTATTTTCTCCGATTTGCACAGAGTGAAGAAAGGTTTCACGATGGTTGGCGATCATTTGAGGAAAGTGTCGTGCAAATTTATCACCGACTCGTCGAGCTAGTCGATAAGTCCGTTGACGAGACAGTCGAAAAATCCCACGGAGCTTCGGAGGATTAATAAAAAAATGATTGTACATTTCGCATCTCGATAGATCGAAGACGCTCATTTTTTATTGTTTATTTTTATTGTTATTATTGCACCTTGCGGCGCTGACACTGTAAAATAAATTCGTATGAAATTTCTTTCACAATTGTGATGAAAAATTAACGTACAGTATAAAAACTTTACTTTTAATAATTCACTTAAATTTTGCTATAAAAGTACTTGAAATCCAAAAATGTATTTTCATTCGCTGCGAAACTCCTTTGATTTCTCATCGCAATTGTACATTAATTTTAATGTATTGGTTTTTTGCAGAAAAACTTCGTCCGATGTATTACAATTTTTTTTGTTCACACTGCTACTTCTTCCGCTTTGCGCACAGTAAAGAAAGCTTTCACAATTGCACGCCGGTCATTCGACGAAAGTGTCGTACAAATTTATCACCGACTCATTCAGCAGTTCGATAAGTCCATAGACGAGACATTTGACAAATGTCCCGGAGTTTCGGAGGATTAATAAAAAAGAAACATCGTACATTTGCATTTAGATAGATCGAAATTCCGAATTTGAATCTTCGAATAACGCTGACGCGAGGTGCGCCACGACGGGTGAGATAAGTCCCGATTGACCAATCTCGGAAACGACAGGCATCGTTCCATCTTCGGCCGCGAACCAAGAGTCGACGGCGGTCTCGGGAGTAACGTCCAAGGAATGACGAAGTACCAACGCGCCGTTCCCGTAAAACGCTGGCTCATCTTGTCCAAACCAATCACGAAATTACAACCGGTATTTATCGATGAAAATCCTCCGTTCGTCCGTCGCGGTGGGTCTCTCGGCTCGGCCGGCAATCCATCCGATCCGGTTCTCTTTTGTCCATTGGAAATTGAAAAGCCTACCGTAGCGGCATCGGGATCGCCGCTGGTTCTTGAGCGGAGGCGAGAGCGAAGGCGCGCCCCGGTCCGGTCCGGCGGCGTGCTTTCGATTGAATGGCCACGCGCCTCGCCTCACCCCGGAAAAAGCATTTCGCGTAATAAGAAAGTCCTCCCTCTCAATCCGGTGCGTAAGTTCGTCCCGTTTCCCGGTCCTCTCCGGCTGACCGTGTCGTTCCAGGCCTAAAGGGCAAATTTGGGTAAAAGTTTCGCGGACCATCGGTGCGGGAGTGACCCGGGGTGACCCTTAGAAAATCGTATCGGCAGGCCGGACGAGCTCGGCCGGAAGGGTGGACGGCGAGGAGGGAAACTGTCGAACCCCCTGGCCTCAGCAGCCGACCCGCTCCGGAGGAGACACCTCGTTCTTTTGCTCCATTTCAACGCAATCAGCTGAGTGGATTGCCGCTGGAAATTTCCTTCGCCCCTGCCTCGAACGAGAGAGATTTCACCCGGTCTCCGAGGGCCTCGGAGGAGGGTCCGCCCTGCCCGCCGACCAAGAATTCTCCGCTCTGAAGTGCTCTCGAAACTCATGGTAAATGTCTGCGAGCTTCACTCGAACTGCTTGTAACCGGTGTTCGGAACATCGCCGACATGCTGTTGCGATCATTCATGGCTGCGCATTGCCCTCGCGAGTGCTTGCAGGGCCGTTTATAGGAATACGGTAGGAGCCTGCGAACTAACCAACCCTTGAGCTCCGAGGGAGCCGCGGGGATGAAGGTACACAATTTGAACATTGAAATTTTCACATGGCTGTCTCTTCAAAGTTGCAAATTGAAATTTCCGTATGGGTCTCTCACAATGTTCCTTTATTCGCAAAGCTTCTTCTATGAGAAAGCATTTTCTGTATTTTTGGCTTCCTCATAGAGGAAGCTTCGCGAGTAAAGAAACATTGTGAGAAAACCTTATGAAAATTTCAATTTGCGAATCTCGGTAAAAATACTCCCCGAAAAAAGCGCACACTCATCCACATACACGGTTATGTTTTTAGCAAGTGATTTTTCAGAAAGTATTTTTTCCATGGAGTATTTTTTCCATGGAGTATTTTTCCTATCGAGTATTTTTTTCATGCGGTATTTTTTCCAAGAGGTATTTTTTCGCCTACCGAACGAGCCACTCCCTTGGCCTCGGGGAGGAGCCGCGGGGTTGAAGTTGTGGGATAAAGAAACATATACTGTAGAAGTGGTGAATATGGCCCATATATGCACGTGCTAATTGGAGTTCGAGCATATTCACCCCCTTTACCCTATATATAATTCCGTTATCGAAAACAAGCGACAGCCAGCTCCAATCGGGTCGGATATCGCGGTGCCGGCTTCCCCGGCCGATCGACAGAGAGACTCCCTTATGACTTCGGCGACTCGATTGGAGACCGGTAATACGAAGCGAATAATTGCCGGAATGGCGAGGAGGAAGTAAAGAGAGACGCCGCGGATGAAAGGAGAGCGAGGGAGGCAGAGAGGTGGCGGTGTGTTTCAGAGGTTTACGGCCAGAGCCACGACCTCAATTTCGCTCTGGCAATCTGCAGCCACGAGAACAGAGAGCCGTGACCAACGGCAGCGGCGGCGAACGCGTCAGGGCGAAGGAAGGCCTCGGCCACGGACACGTTTCCGATCCGCAATACGGAGCATAATGAAATCTACGGCGTGACAGGCATACAGCAATATTTGATAATATATCCGTGGTAAGGAACAAAAAAAAGAATCGCTCTGTAATATTTTTTTGAGTATTTCACTTGTATCGTAAATTGACGGAAGCTATGAAAGAGCGAGTCTTCGCTACATATTTTTTTACATCGATGACCGCGTCACTGCATGTCGAAAAAAAAAAAATTACCACAGACTCATAAAAAAAGCCAGTGCGCAAGCTCCGTCGTTCGAGCGGGGAAAAAGATCCCGGCGAATCGTCGAACAGCGTCTTACTTTCGTGTTAAAGCGCATTGTTTTGGGAGGAAAGAAAAAAACGTGCCATCGTCCAATAACTTGGTAATACATTCGTAGTAAGAAAAAAAAATACCATTGCTCATAAAAAATCCGACATTTCTCAAAGAAAAAAGACAGTCCGTAAGATGCGTCAACCAAGCGGGATTTTTTTTTGTTTTTACCGATTCGTCGAACGGCGCGTTATTTTCGTGTTGACCCTTTGCATCACAGACGATTCACCTCTTTGAATTCAGAAAAAAATGCATTAAGAACCAACCAATGTATTCGAAGCTTCATACTCGTAGAAAAAAAATGTATGCTTCAAAGGGACGCGCATCTTTTGGGAGGAAAAAAGAGATCGTACTAGCATGCAAAAAAAAAACATCTTCCTATAATATTTTTTGGGTCTTTAAAATATATAATAAATTCACAAAAGCTCTGAACCAACGGGCCTTCGCCACCCATTTTTAAAAATCAATGACCACGCCGCTGCGTGTCGAAAAAAAAAAAAATTACCATCGCTCATAAACAAATCCGCGATTTCTCAAAAAAATAAAAAAATAATTCCGTAAGCTCCGTCAGCAGTGCGTGAAGATCTCGTCGAATCCTCGAGCGACGTGTTAGCGCGCATTGTTTTTGGTGAAAAAACAAGAAAAGAAGAAAATTCGTAGCAGCCTGTAACGGTATTTGCACTGCGTGCGCAAGGCTTTGGATGCCTGCGGCGTGTTAACAGTACGATGGACACATCCGGCTGAGTCCAACGGAATAAAAGTTCGCGCAGAGTTCGTCGTTGAGCTTGGTTCGAGCGGCCGTTGTAGCTGGTCAAACAGCGATACAGCGTTAGAGCCGGATGTGCGGATACGACACACGTGCGTGCGCGGATTCGCGAGCGTAGCAGCGCTGCAGGGGTTGCGAGAGGGCGGAGGGTGGCTTATATTTACCCGGGGAATTAAAAATCCCTTCGCGGTGGAACGAGCCCGAAAGGCTCCAGCGAGGCGTGAGCCCGAAGAACATCATCCCTCGCGGCTCTCCCGATCCGCAGCACGGCTCCGCGTCTCTCCGGTCGCGTGTGTGTGTGTGTGTGTGTGTGTGTGTGTCAGTACGTGTGTATTATGTCAGTTATACAGGTCGGGGCTGTGCGGAAAAGAGCTCGGATGACGACGGGGGCGGCGAATCGCGATTAGTTTCACTCGTGGATTCCCATCCACGCTTCGTCGAGTACACCTGCCCTCCGGGCCGCTGGATGGGGCGAGGGGTGGCTCGAGGAAAAACTGACAGGGGAGGATAAGCCGACGGATGGAGAATCCTCAGCTCGGGCGGGGAAAGCTGATTGTAGTGAACTAGCCGAAATTTCCAGGAGGACCAAGAAAGGAGCTCCTGACGTCTCCTCGTTAAGCCCACGAGCTGGAGAACGAAGAGTGATGATTGGTAGCACTTGCAGCATCCGGAGAAGAGCCGCTCCGGAAGAGCCGCTTTCAATTTCGAGGAAAGTTTGATGTTTCCATCAGCTCGGGCGCACGTGCATCCGATGCGAGCGGCTACGACGGTGAATGCATCGTCGGATAACTCATTCTTTTTAATCGCGCTGTGGCGCGCGCGCGCCAAGACCTACGGAAGGGTTATGAGAAGAAAACGATTCTGGGTAATGATCCAATCACAATTTAGGGAAGGCTGAGGGAACTGGGGCAGTTCGATGAATTTATAGTTTCAAGGAGTTTTATCGTCCGAGTTTTTGGAGTAATCTTAATGTGTGCTCGTAATGTGTCGAGCTGGATTTTGAAATCGGTACTTAGAGATTAGCGTGGTAACTTTGAGGGAAATGGATTTAGGGGGTTGGATTCTTCTCAGCTCACTGGTCCATATTCCTGACTTGTCAGCCATCTATCAGCTTCACTGAAATCTATCCAATATACGAGTCCGTAACCCTTCGCAGAGAATACAGGATCCCAACTAATTTACCACGTGGTACCGGTGCAGGAATCGAGTCGACATACTCGCGGGTCCGTGAAGGAGATCCATAGGGTACCTTTGTAATCATACGCATTCGGGTGTATTGCAAATTCGTGAATTCGAGCAGTTCGTCATGTGTCAAGCTGGATTTTGAACCCCATACTGAGAAATTGGGGTAGCATAACTTTGACGGAAAAGGATTTAGGACTGGATTTAGATGGATGGGTTGATTGATTTTTTATTGAGTCCTGGAATTATCCTCTAAGGATGGGTGTGATACAAGCGAAACAGTACTAGATTAACATTAATAGATACAAGCAGAACAGTGCTAAATTAACATTAATAGATACAAGCGCAACAGTGCCAGAGTAAAATGAACAGTTACAAGCAGAACGGTGCTACATTAACATTAATAGATAGGGTGGAAATAGGTATCAAGATAGGCGCAGCACAATAAGCCAAATTTAGGAAAAAGATTAACTATTTCTCAGCTCACCGGTCCATATTCCCGACATGTCCAATCCACCCGCTTCACCAAAATCTATCCATTACCCGACTCCGGAACCCTTCGCATAGAATCCGGGATCTCGACAAATGTAGCACTCGGTACCTCCGTACGGTGCACGGGTCGAGTCGACATTGCCGCCCGTCCGTGGCCGGAGACCCGTACGACACCTTTGTAATTACACGGATTCGGGTGTATTATAAATTCGTGAATTCACCAGTGGTACATTAGCCACAGTACAGCAGCCTTGGTAATCGGTGGCGGTGCAGAGTAAGAGCGATGGGAGGATGAGGAGGAGACCCGAGTGGATTCGGCCGTAGGGGAGTTAACGGGTGGCAGTTAAATTCATTAGGGCGACACCGGCTCGGCGCGGTCGATTCTCCCTGGAATATCAATGAATCCGCTGCCCTCCCGTAGCCTATATAATGCACAGCGTGCACGGGAGCGCGGAACCAAAGCCATTATCGACGGATCGCTGTGCGAGGCGCGCGCGAAGATGAACCGCCGCGGTCGGGCCAAGTTCAACCCGAGAAACACCCCCAATATACACAGTTTGATATACATTGAAATATATATCGAGAAGTCCACCGGGACGCACGTTTATTCGTGAATATATGCATAAATAGATAGGCCAGAAACAGTGGAATACATGTATAATGTATACACACGAGGGACACACCTTGCCTGTATGGTATTTAGGACCCTCGAGAGCCTCGAACAGGGGGGGAGTCGACCGAGTCGGAGAGCCCGACCCGGCGGGGCTACCAGGACATAAATCGAGAGATGCCCGATAAAATTGTCGGGAAAGAAGAAGAAAAAAAACAATAATACGAGTTGCACCCGGAATAAATAACTGTGGCGCGGAAAGGGTGGTCGAGCTGGACGGGGAGAGACGGAAAATTCGTGTGGTTTAAGGCGGATGAGAGCAGGACAAGAGAATGGTGAAAGAAAGGGTGGCTTGGCCGGCGGTCAGACGTATGAATTACTGCTCAAAGGGCGCGGTGAGAGCTCGCCGCGAAGCGGCAACAGCAACATCCACAGGGTGGAGAGACCGGTCGTTTGGTGCGGGAAGGACGCACCAGTCGCTGGCACGCATCTATTCGTTTGCTGATGTATCCATCCGTAGGCCGATCACCGATCTCTGTGGGATTGCAACTCTGCGCCATCCCCTTCCGCTGGGCCACCCGCGGCGCGGTGCGGCTGAAGAGCCCCGTCACGAATTTAGGGCATTCGAGGGAAAATTCACTCCTCTGGCGATTTCAGCGATCTCAGGCGTCGCGGCTCGATCCGGGACTTTGCCGACGAAAATCTACTTTCATCCTCTCGCGCCCGCCCCCTCGGCGAGGCACTCGAAAATTGAGCCCTCCGAACCACTCACCCTGCCGCGACCATTCTCGAAGCCCTGCCTACGCACCGATGACGGAAAGGACGCGAGAGGGAGCGGGGAGTTTGCGTCGCGCTGGAAGCTATCTTGGGCTGAGAGGAGATTCGTAGGTATACATGCGGATGGCTGCGGAGATGTATCTCCGGGACAGGAAAGCCTCGAGGGGACTTTGACGCCCTCGGCGGGTTCTTCCTTTTGAAGTGTACCGGGGTCCTCTTTGTAGAGTGCCAAATCGCGAAAAGTTTCAGCGCTCGAAAGGATCCTCCGTTTAGGTTCTCGTGAATCCGATGGGATACGTCGAACACAGAATCTACCGGGCGGAAAGGTACTACAACTTTAACTCGGCTTTCTGGCTCGCGTGACATCGCTGCTGATTGGCGTTGCTTTTGGGCAGGAAACTCGAAGTAATGCCAGGATTGCCATGGTTTAGGTTCTCGTGAAACCGGCGAGATAATCGAACGAAGAACTTCCCGGACGACAAGGTTCTGCAACCTTAACTCCGCTTTCTGGCTCACGCGACTTCGCTGTTGTCATTGTTTGTACGCATGAAACTTGAAGTAACGTCGGGTTTGCCATGGTTTAGGTTCTCGTGAACCCGACAGTATACGTCGAAAACAGAACTTCCCTGACAGAAAGATACTACAACCTTAACCACGTTTTCCGATCACGTGACTTCGCTTCTGATCGCCGTTGCTTTTACACCGAAAACTCGAAGTAACACCAAGATTGTGCCATGGCAGGCAGGGGCACAGTTCGCCCATCCCGTTACTTGTTCGCGTTGTCCCATTGTCGACGCAAGAAACCCGCAGGCCTAACCGGAAGCCGCGAGCTTCCATTGTACGCCGCCAAAGATAGGTAAACCCGGGGATCGTCGCAGCGGGACAATTATTGGTACGGTAGATCATATCGGGGAGACCGTCGGCTTCTCGGTGCGATCCTCCCTCGTGCGTCCATCTCTCGCCTCCGCTCCTCGTCGTCCCCATCTGAGATCGCTCGGAAACGCTGACGCGGTCAGGACACCCCGCCCTGACACCGAAATTCGGGAGCGCACAGAGGGGCTTCCGAGCGTTTCGAGCTTAACAAGCCAGCGATAGATCTTGGGTGCGAAGCTTCGTCCCGCACCCCAACGGTATCCGTCTTATTGCCCGAAGGTTCGCAATACCGGAAGGGCCGTCCTCGTCGCGTGTACGTTGAGACATTTCACGGTGGGATCGCCATCGAAGCTCATTGACTTCCCAGCTGGGTTTCGCTGTACCGAAAGCAATATCGATGGACCGGACCGGGGATTAACCGGGAACGGAGTGACACTTTGTTTTTCATAAAAGTCCAGCTAAAGGTGTTTTTGTATCGAGAAACTGATCCATGGTAACACACTTCGCTACTTTCCATGGGAGCCCGGGGGAGAGGTTGACAGCTATCGTGCAGGTAGAACGAACCGGTCATGCATTTCTGCCCACGTAAAACTGGGGAGACTGAGCGGCGAATTTAAAGACGCTGGTCTGAAATTAAGATCGCTCGTGAGATCGAACTTAAGATCGCTCTTGAGATTTAACGTTATTGGGTGCTTAAGATCTGTCTTAAGTTCGAAATTAAGAACGATCTCAATTTCAAACTAATAACAAGCGATAAGACGATATGAGAGAAAAATCTTATCGCACTCCACGATACAATTGTTCTCCAGCAATCACTCCATAGAAACGAATTCGAGAAATTCGTTTGCCAGATCACCTCTTCATGACAGTATAGTGTTATCAAAGTTCCAAGCATTTGGGATCCAGATCTCAGAAGAGCAAGCGTTTCGACACCAGGACTTAAAAAAAAAAAATTTGTTTAGTCGTTAGTTTCTGCGTCAAGAAAGCGTTAAAGTTCGAACTTAAGCTCGATCTTGAACTACAATCGAATTTGAATTCAGACTTAAGTTCAGGCCAAACTTCCATTTTAGGTTCGATCTCAAATGCAGTCTTAAGTTCAAACCAACGTCTTGGAATTCGATCCTGAGAGAGATTGATAAGACCTACTTTGCGAGTCTTGGACGGACCGCGAAAGCCTCATCCATTTGCGCACTAGGCGCGCCAATCCTAGCGCTTGGCCGCACGCGTCTCATTGACAGCGATCGGTGCGATCGACATTAACGAGCCAGCGATTTCCAAGCACGCCGGCTTAAGTCGTTCCTTCGACTATACACATCGGGATGGGAAATCAAGCGGTGCGGTGCGGCGGGCGAGAAGAGCAGCCGAGTACGATTAACCGGTGCGAAATGTCGCGCCGTGGACTATTCCATTGTGCTGAAACACTTTATTTCCATTGTAGGATCATTACCGTCCGCCGTGGCTCGAACGTGAAGCACATGAGTGCAGGCAAATATCACGTGACCTTTGACGATTGTACATAAGTTTCGCAGGTTCGCAGCTCCACGGCTGCGCGGCCGATATAGGCTATCGGTAAATGCCGATCCCGGCTCACACGTTTCGGTTACTCTGCGAATATGTGCATTCGAGTGGATACGGACCGAGCGCTTGTGTGCATTTGTGTACGTATATGGAATACATATGTGCATAATTATTTTGTTGTATGAATATGCAGAGGAAAGTGCGAAATGGCGTGAGAGCCGAGCCGGGAAATTCACTAAAACGGCTCGCCCGATTGTACAAGGTGCAAGGCATCCGGGCTTGCCGGTAATTTATAGGGCATCCGAGAATAAGGCGGATTTTTGGTCCACATTCTTGCGATCTGAAAATTTAACTTTCCGCGCCGTTCAAAGATCTGACGAACGGTCCTACCGGAGCGTCTGTTGAAGCTGCTCGAACTAGTAGGTAAGAATCCTCATTATTGGATTCTTTGACCCTTTGAAGCACGTTGACGCACCACTTTAAATACAAAACAGATGCATTAATAACCGATTTATTTGAAACTTCGAAACTAAAATTCGAATATAATGTATATGAATTCTAATTTCATATATCGAGGTTGTATATTTCATATAAATGTGTCTATTAAATGTGTTGTAAATTTCATGACATATTTAACAGTGTACATGCATTCGGACTGGTCCAACAACGCCGCAGCATCCTTATATTCGGGCGTATTTTCGCCGAATGGAGCTTGACTAAACTGTAACTCGAATAGCCGTTCCTGCTGTCGTTTCTCGCCGGAGTGAGGAGCGTGCTACAAAGCGGCGTCGCCAGCGAAAACGGTAGCCGGCCGTAGTTGACGGCTACCGAAGAATTAGTATCTTGTACGAGACGAAGTGCGCCACAAATCATTTTGTGGGAAGTTGTCGGGCCGTTCGTGCACACATGACGCATACAATATGCAGTTGTGTCTCTCGAGGGAGAGTGAGTTATTTTTTCTACTGTGCGACCAGAGGTTTCTATAGTTTCCTCTCATTCTCACGGGTGAGCCCCTTAAGTCGGCCTTAAGTTCGCGTGGGGAGGGAGCCGTGTCGCGCGTGAACGCTCATCGCCCAGGAAGACCCGGAGAGGATCAAAGGATGCCGGTCCTAGCGCCCGCGTAACGGCTAATGATATGCGATCTGGCGGCTCCCTTCTTGGTTTCCCTTACCGATCCCGCTGTTACCGCCGATGCTCCGTGGAAAGACTCGCATGGATGCTGCCACGAGCGTTCCCAGGTGAGATTCAACCATCGGCAAGGCTAAGGGAACGCACCAGTTGTCAAGGGACTTGTAGCTGCCTGGCGCTCGAGTCGGTATCTGCCCGACTTCCGGTATTGAGTCAAACCCGACATATCAGCTCGTCGCAAAATCTTATCTTTTTTGCTTCCTCATAGAGGAAGCTTCGTTATGCTGAAAAAAAAAATCGAGTTTTTAATGAAAGAACGCGTTCAGAATGTTCCAAAACATCAAAAAATCACATTTAGAACAAATGTCCGCATGTATTTATGTATGTATGTGTGAATGGGAAGCGCAAAATTGAAACCGCTATAACTCGAGAACGCTTCGACCGATCAAGCTGAAACTTTGCACACAGCATGCGTGGTTAATAATCAATGTTTCTGTCATTTTTAATTTCCTCGAAAATGTCTGCACGCACTCTAGCGCTCGAAATTTTTTAGCTATTGGGCTAAAAACGCGTTCGCAAATGAAATACGATGATCCCATTAAAATTTCGAGAGAATCGACTTGACCGTTTAAATTTTATGTCATGATGATTTTTTTGATTTTCTTCCAATTCTTTTGCATATAATTGACCGATTTGTTTTTACATAATAGTTTACATTTTTTTACATAATAGTTTACATTTTTTTACATAATAATTGATCTATTTTTTGCATAATAATTTACCTATTTTTTGTTACATAATCAGTAATTGTTTATAATTTTAATAGCAATTATCGCCGAAACCAAATCAGCGATCGGACAGTAGGTAACGAGAGCGTGAGCTGTACGAGTTACGCAAGCGCGAACGGACCCGGTTCGCAGAGCTATCGAGTGAAATTAACTTTCTTCGTGTGTATGTGTGTTGCGCAACTGTAATACATAACGCAATGCAGCTGCGGCCGGCATGAGGATCACGTACTGATCCAGTCCACACGTCCCTCCGAGCTCTCTGTGAAATCTGTAATGCGTCGGTCATGCGATCCCGATGATTCGTCGGTAATTACCAGAAGGGGAATCCCCGCGCAATTATTCCCATAAAGTTATTCAATTGATAATCTTGAATACCCTGATTATTAAAAAAAAAAAAAAAAAAATTAAGAAATCATTCACACTCTCCATCGGAATTTTAATTGCGGCGAATAGAATTTTTCCGCTCGGCCTTTCGTTCCGTTAACGCCAAAATTCGTGAAAATGAAATTTGCCCAGTGCCAAGGTTTGACGGCGTTGTCAGCCGTCCGCGTATATTCGCCCCAGTTGCCGCGGAATTAATCCCTCCCCATCCGAGCGAATGGAATATTGAGTTTCCTTGGGCGGCGCGGGATCCGCTAATGTCGTTAGTTCGACAGTGGAAGAAGTAATAAGAGGCGAGAGATAGCGTCGGCGCGCTGCCGGGCCAACGCCGTCACCGCAAGCCAGCAATGGCGTTGCGTCTGGCGTGGTACGAAACTTCAGCCCCGCCAAGTTAATTTAAGTTCCGCGTTGAACAGGAGTTTCCGTTTTGCGACTCCGGTCCTCGCTACTGGCCCCCGCTGTCTCCGTCCTGCGCTTTTCCTCTGAGAATCCGACGAAAGACCGACACCGTGAATAGCCCGGAAGGTTGTTGAGCTCGAGACATTCCGGCGAGCAACCCGCCCGGCCCTCCGACAGAAGCACCGAATTCACGGTCACAAAGGCTGACGTTTCGGTCGTTTAGGTTCGCGCGAATTACCGCCTCCAGCGAGAACCCCGCAGCCCGGCTTCCCCGGACAAACACATCAAAGGTAGCTCGAGACCGGTGAATTGGGGAGGCACGAGGTAGGAAAGGGCGCGCGAAGCCTGCACGATATCGCGGCCGAAAGCTCCGAGATGATTCGCAGCTGATGCTGTGGATTAAACAATCCAGCGTGGCCTTTGAAGGGAAGGCAATTACGTTCCCCGTACGTGAAACGCTTTCCTATCGGAAGATGAATGCCAGTCAGCAGGACGTTCCCGGTCATCATAGCGCGCTCAGAGTATGCGGATCGATAATTCGATAGGCCAAGAGATACGTTCTTTGGATCCCAAAATTTGATGTATCATGTGCCGTATCCCAGAGCTTTAGATCGGGGCCCGACGAGGCGCCGACAGGGCATTGATTTTGGATCCTCACAGAGCGCTCTGGCTATGCGCATCGGTACGGCAATTGGTAATCGACATTCTTTGGATCCCAAACCTTGATGTCCCATGCGTCGCATCGTAACATTTTTAAAGCTTTAGATCTGATTCCCAGTCCTTGCAACGCGCTCAGGCTATGCGCATTGGTACGCAAAGAGGTGCATTGTTTGAATCCCAAAATCGAATGTTTTGAGTCGTACATCAAGGCCTGATTAGGGACTTGTCGGGGTCTTATCGGCGCCTGATGTGGAGTCCTAAAATTTCTACCAGGGATTGGACTGACCGAGGCGAATATACACCAGTGACTATGTTCCGACTGTATGTTCCTCGAACAGCAAAGACCCCGTACCGTTGTGACCCAACGGGCTCGACGATTGCCGAGGGAATCCCTCGTGTGACGCAAGGTACGTGAGATACGCGCTACGTGGAGCCCGGCGATGCTGCCTCGGATAAAGTTCCGCGTGCACGGCGCACCGAGAATTCGAGGACGGATGAGAAAAGATGAAAAAGAATTGTGAGGATGCCGCTGAGCGTTCGTGGCACGGTAAGAGATCTGTTTCCTGGCCAGAGAAGCAGAAACCCCGCCGAGTTCGTTTAATCATTCATCGCGTCGCGGAGCCGCTTCCAACCACCCGCGAACCCGAGATGTAGGAGGACGAGGGGGAGAACCGCTCTTTCCTCTCCAAACTTTTAATCGAGCGTCTCTCGCGAGCCTCGCCGACCGGGAGATATCTCGAATGTTAAGTAGAATTGCTTATGCGGCCGCTGCTATCGGGTGTGCGGATTCGTATTGCGGTTGTCGGATTGCCGTGATCGATAACTTCGGTGGAATACGGCGGGGCTGAAATTTATCCGTGAAAAAGTCTTTATTATCCTGTCTCGCTTATATTCGTTCCTTCCGCTCGACTTTCGGATAAGGTCCGAGACACCACCGAGGAGGTAAAAAAAAAATGTAAAAAAAAATGTATCTCAACCCGTTGTTAATTCACTCTTAGCCGGTGATTCATGAATACTTCGACTCGACTACCCACTCGTTTTCCTCGTCCCGGTCCTCTTGCACCTCCTTCCTCTCGTATCCCTAATCCCGAGTCTCTAGCCTGCCGAGTCCGCCCTCGCAGAGTCGTTCCCCGACTCCCGAGAGCCAACCTCGGCCGGTGGATAAGTGTAATCGTTCAGCGACCTTGTTACTTCGTAAACTTAACACGGGCCTGACGAGCTCGTGCGCGGTACGAGTAAAAGCAGTGACAGCGGGCAGTGGCGAGGCTGCTCGGTGAGGCTTCTCTCGCTCTCGCGTCCCACGGTAATTTCACTTTGATCGATTGCCGTGTAGTTATCGTGTAGGATAGTTCCAGGAGGCAACCTTTAATTGTCCGGCAATTAACGTTTCACTCCGCCCGCCCTCGTCTCCTCGGGCATCGCGGACGCGATCGTCCCTCCGCGAATCACGGTACTCCTCGTGACCTAATAATCGATTCCATTTAGATCCATTATGACTGTCTCGCTAAGTCGCCCGAGTCTCGCTAAGTCTCGCTAGTCTCGCTAAGTCTCGTCGGATGTCTCGCTAAGTCTCGTCGGATGTCTCGCTAAGTCTCGTCGGATGTCTCGCCAATCTCGCAAAGTCTCGCAAAGTCTCGCCAGTCTCGCAAAGTCTCGCCAGTCCCGCCAGTCTCGCTAGTAATTTAACAAATGTATGGAACAAATCGTCCTCGGCTATACAACTGGTCCTTCCCTTGCCGGATTTTCCCGAAGCAATTTAGCTCGCAAATGCACACATAGTTTGCGAGAAGTTCCAGCGTCCCACGCTCCGCCGTGTCGCGTCGTTCCCCCCGGTTCCCTTGGACGGATCCACGAGGTTCCTAAATCAGACCGCGCGCAAACCGCTCGAATCTTTCGCGGCGCTAAGTTACACCCACGTGCGAGCCACGTACGCGATAAGCCCGTGTATCCCAGTGCCATGTAGCCCCACCCCCGTCGCGACCCTCGGGCTCGTATACTCTGCGCGAAACTCCATTTCGCACGATCGAATATTAATCAGACCGTAAAACGCGCATTAATTTAACCTTCCGAGGATCGTAAAGACGAGAACCAGGAGATTCGGAACTACTACATTCAGGGACGGCCGCGCGCTGCGAGGATGGCTGACGGTTTGCAGCGTACTCTCCGGAGAGAGCGGTGAACTCTCGTCCGAATGAGTTACGCAGTTTCCTTTACCGCTCGGCGTGTAGGTAGTTCAGCTTTGTATTGTGAATTATTAATTACATAGTTGCAACGCTTTTGTGCAAAGATTTACGAGTCAGAAATTGCGTACTCCCGAGTGCGCGTCGGCGCGCTCGCTCTGCTCAGCGCGTAGAATTGGCAGAGCCTGTGCAAACACATGTTGAAAAGCTTTCCCTCTTGTTTCACAGACAGCTTACACGACGTGTAAACTGTAGGAACATTTTAACACCTTCCGTAAGGTTTATCGCACGAGCGTTAAGTTTCTTGCGCGATCACTTTCTTATACATTTAACAAGTTGGACCATCTTACCCCGAAAGTATATAAAAATGTAAACATCTTTTTTTTTTTTTTTTTTTGTAAATTCAGAGATAGTGTACACGACGTATCGCAACCTCGGAACATTTTAAAGCAATAGCATAAGGATTCAGTGGAACAAGCAGGTCGATTTTCGACATCTTTTTTAACACGGTTTTTAACAAGACAAGGTCCGGTTTTTACACACTGGTAGTAAAAGGTGTTATGGAGTTTGAGTTTTTTTTTTTTATTGAACAACCTCAATTAATAACAGACTCATTAACTATTAACAGACAATTAACAACGGACGTCGTATCTCCAAATTGCTCGATTGCATTGAAATTTTGACAGATCCTTGATTATAAGATTTTCTATAGAATCATCGGTTGATGAAAAAAAGTTCATTTATTTTTTAACTACAAACGATCAACGTCGCTTCTTTCGTCGACTTGAAAAAAATCTACCTGTTTTTAGATCAAATTCGTGCGGTAACTTTTTGTGCGATCACTTTCTTTTCCCCGAAAGTGTGTCTATTTTTTATACATAAATTCTTGGAAAATGTTCCCGAACCTCGGAGCATTTAAATACAATCCGTAGATTTAACGTACAAGCGTTAACTTTCTTTCGCGATGAATTTCTTACACGTTCAACAACATAAGACCATATTACCCCGAAGGCCGATATCTATTTTATTATTTGGTATTAGTATTTTATGATTTGGTACTTTTATCACCACTCTAGTATAATTAATTACCACTCAACGCCTGTTTTGCTACCATTCTCTTGCCGGTATTAATCAACTGATTAATGAATAAGTTTGTCCCTGGAACCAACAACAAAAAAAACCTATCTATCTACATTTTTTTTGTTGTTTTTAAATAAATTCAGAAATGAAATGGAAAATCAGAACGTATCGCACAAGTAGAAACACTTTAACACTTTCCCTAGGTTTACCGTGCGAGTCTTAACTTTTTTTTTCGCCACAACTATCCTGTACACTGAAAATCCTAGGTCATCTTAGCCACAAAGTATTCGAATTTTTAAAAGTTTCTATTAAGAGATAGTTTACACGAGCTGTCGCAACCTCGTGAGATTTTAATAACTTCCGTAGGATTCACCGTACGTGCCTTAGCTTTTTTGTCCTATGGATTTCTTCTCCCCGAACAACCCTTCGAGGCCATCTACCCCGGAAGTACATCTCACTTCTTTTTTAAACTTTTTTCTTCTCTTATAAATACATCATTTCAAGTAACCCCATCCTGTGTGTAGGGGTGTAGGCCTCTCTCGTGTATCGTCCCTCCTGTTCTCGACGTTGATTCCGCTGCCGCGTGGTTTATTAACGATTGGAGGGTCATTGACCGGTCAACAAGCTTCCTCGTGCCGCTCCCCCTCGCTCGCAACGAGCACCGAGCGAGCTCATTCCCACCCTCTCCGCACTTTCTTTCACTCCGTAGATGGGAATAACTCGGCGGGCGAACTTTTCAAGAGCCACGAGTAATTACCATGCCTCGCAATGTAACCGACGAAAAAACATGAAAATTATTAAACACTTTTTACGTCTGCATGTATAGTTTCAGTTGCGAGGAGAGCTCGAGGAGTTTCGTCCGTAAAGAGAGCCTCGGGCAACTCGGATCTTGACGTGCAGAACTCTTGAAGGGACGTATTGAAGACAGCGTATCTTAAATATTCTCATAATGTACTTTGCGTAGGGCGGATAAAATATTTTTCATTTTTTTTTTTGCATTTTTTTGAATCAAGGTTTAGTCGCAGATGGGTATCGTGTTTTATTAAAAGTGTACCTTGTTCTCGGTTACAGGTGGCGATCAAGGTAATCGACACGGCGAACGTGAGGGAGCCCTACGTGCTCAAGAACCTGACACGCGAGGCTAAGCTCCTCGCCAAACTGCAGCATCCCAGCATAGTCTGTCTCTACGAAACTATCCGGGTAAGTGAAGTTTCGTGAAGGGTCAAAAAAGAGTAAAAGAAAAACTAAGAACGAACATGTCCGTGAAACATAGAAGGGTCGAACGCAAATTAAAAATCATGCGAATAAACAAGTCGAAAAAAAACAACAACAACTGGTCCTCAAAAATTTCCAGTCCTTCGGTCGACAATTTTCGCTGCAAGATAAAATGTGTTCGAATTCGAGCGATGTTTCGTAACCGGTTCGAGGCCAAGACGCAAGACCGTCGTCCCCCGGAACGCCCGTTTTCGTCACTCCGAAGAAGCTCCGCTTCGCCGAGCCGATCTCTTTTTTAACCCCGTGAAAGAGAGCGCCGAACAGAGCTGCTTTGGCTTCCTCTTTCATTACGCAACTCGACGGCGAATGGAGTTTCCCGTCGAGGGTTCTTAAATGAGAGGGCAAGTCGCGCCGCGGAGGTTGGTAAAGAAGACCGATGATAGAGAAATCTCGGTGCGCCGCCGCCGCCGCCGCCCCCAGCGAGAAAACCCGAGAGTTCTCTCTAACGATCGGCCAGGAAGCCTTCTCGCCCGCTCTCGGTCCGGAGCCGAAGAGCAGCCACCCTGTGTAAGTTTAACGAGGTCCTTGATGAAGAAGAGTTAATCAACTTGATAAAACATGTTTGCAAAAGGAGCCGGCAGAGAGGCGAAGCTACCGACACGGTGGGAAAAGAGCCGGCCGTAAGACGTCGCAGCCTCATCGCGAGACACTTCGTCATGCTTCATTCGAAAGCGTTTTCTCACTGTTCATAAATACACGCTCTGCGAGTGCTGCTGCGCCCCTTCCAGCTTTTCGACCCCAGCCCGCTCCGAGTAAGGCTTCCCGGCCGTTCGGCAATCTTTCCCTCTATGACAAATCGCGCGAGCGAGAACAACCGAAAATTTTCCCAGAGCCCCGCTGAGCCAGTTAAACTGGAAGTGTTGGCGAAGCGCCTCGCGTGTCTGCCGCCTCTGCGATAGGCAGAACTAACCGGAGGCCGCGCGATGATCCATCTTTCCACCGAGTTTAATTAAATATGCCATTTAGTTAAATTTATAAATCCCCCGTGGGCGAGTCGAGCGTCGGGGTGGTTGAAGCGAGGGGGGAGAAAACAACCCCCGTAACGAAAACACTTCTAGCTCCGATGGCCGTACGTGTTCGCCTGCTGCCTCGGAGTCCTGACGACTATTGTGCTCGCTTACAATGGGGATTGATCTACTTCTCACCGGTTTCGTCTCGGTTCGGTGTTTCATTGATTCGCCTTTCGGGTATCGCCACTGGAGACTTCGGCGCAGGTAGGATCGTCGGTGCGAGGGGATGACGAGGACGCGCGTGCCGCGCGGTGCCGGAAGGCGTTCGCGAAGGTTACCGACGCACTCGAGGCGGAACGGTGATTTCGGAAACGCTCTTCTATTCATTTTCTACCGACGAAGTTGCGTTAATTAAATAATAAGAACAACAACAACAACAACAACAACAACAACAACAATAATAATAATAATAATAATAATAATAATAACAATGATAATAACCAATTATGATAATGTTGAAAATAATAATTTAGAATTAATTAAAAATAATTGAAAATACTTGGAATTAATTCAACGATTCATCTGTCAATAGGTCGCAGGCCAGAGACTCGAAAATGACATACATCAATGACCAAGGTCAGATTTAACCACCAGCAGCACTGTACACAGCACTGTAAAAATGGCACCAACGTTTCTTGTCCACCAACGTCTACAATTCTGTTCTTGTTAATTTTACAAAAAAAAAAAAAAAAAATACTTGTCCATTTGACAAAAATGTCTATCAATTTTACGAATACTTTTTGTAATATTAACAGAATAATTGTGAATGTTTGTGGTCAGAAAAAGTGTGTTAGAATATTTTGCTGTGCAGTTTGGTACGAGTTGCAGAACTTGTACTTGCCCGACACTGAGGCCGGTACGGGCCCAACGCCGGTACCGAGTCGGGCCCGACATATCGGCAACGCGCTCTCCTTCCAGTCCTTACAGAATCCCACCTGGGGCGCGCATCGCCCGAAGTCCCGACAGATAACGCGCCCCTACGTGTACAAAGTGGCGCGTATGCGTCATCCAAATTTGAGTCATTAGTTTCGAGGCCTCCACCGCCCGTTGCCGAAGGTACATTTCACCGTGAACCGGAATGGGGAGCGCGACGCTCGAACTTCACCGTCGAGCCGTTTTTGTGGGGGCAAATGTAATAACGGATTAAATTCCGAGAGGGGTTGGAAGGAGTCGTTTTTTTCTCATTCAACCGTCAGAACGAAACTGAACGCATTCAACGACGTTCCAACCGCGTGTGTACATTGTTATAGTCGGCAACGCCATTGGAGCCGAACGGGACTGCGACTCATAAAACTTGGAACTCCTCGGCGGAGCACCGCAAGAGCAATTGAAATAAAGAAGCAAAAAATAAAAAATAAAAAAATTGCACCGCGAAGAACTTTTTGAAGTCGCACGTGAATGGAGTTTCATGAAAAGCTGACTCTCGGGCATTAATGTACCGGAGCTCTTGGGCGCTTGCAAATGAGGAGAGAACTACGCGGCACATTATTCACCCGACGCACAGACGAAGCTTTCGCAGACCGCGAGCGCACTTATCTCTTTGAGCTTACGCACGACGGAAAACGCACTCGCTCTGCCATTGTCCCCGATGTGCCACGGCAGTGCACGCTTCGTTTCCCATATTTATCCGAATTGCGAAGATTCCGTTAAAAAAAAAAAAAAAAAAAAAAAAAGAAGGTTAAAATTGAGGAGGTGAAATACGCAGTGAAATACTATTCAGCGAGACTTCATTAAAGCTTTTGAAATCTTTCCGAGGCGAAACGGTCGACGCACAAATGTTCCTCGGTGGATTCTCCGCCCCTCGAACTGTTTTCATAGCAAGCTCCGAGCTTTTATTTTTTTTTTATTTTTTTATTTTTCGACAGACCGTAATTTACCAGGAGCGAGAACAATGACCGGTTAAATCCTCCCCCATTCGCGAGGCCATTCAGCATCTTATCACTTTAGATACAGAATTGTGATTAATTCCTCGAGCGTCGTGATGTATAGCTTCGGGGTCGGAGGGTCGAAAGACGGGGTGAATAAACCACGGTGAAGTAACTTCCGGTAGGATTTTTTTTTTTTCACCGGAACGCCTGAACGGAGAAAAAAGAAACTTAAACAAAATTTCCTCTTCCTCCCTCTCGTTTCTTCCCGAGGTGGGATTTTTCATCTGGAATTAATCGTGTCTGGTGCAACGAGAGGATAAAAGAAAAATGTCCAGCTCGCGCGAGGAGCCACGAAGGGGCTTAATTGGATCAGCGGTTGACCCGACGATCTCCCGACCGGCAAGGTGTGCGAGATGAGGAAAACGCGAAATCGCAATTTCCCATAAAAAAAAAAAAAAAAAAAACACCCTAACACAATGCCGAGCGCGGTGACTCCAATTAGTCCAAGTACTCGTCGGCTAATCTCCGCATCGGACGAAGAATGACAATTAATTAGAGTTCCGTGGTAGAATTCGTCAAAAGAAAAGAGAGAGAAAAAAAAAGGAAGAAAAAATCTGCCGACTCTGCCTCAGCGCGGGCAGACGGGAGAGAAATCCAAGGGGCGGAACGTCATGCCCGAAGTCCGTATGAATAGGGCTTTTTTTTTCGAGTGCCTAAGGAGAGAAGGGTTAAAAGCGTCGCGGCGTAAATACGTGCGCTTCGCGGTGACGCCCGTTCTGTAATGTTGGTAGGAAAAAAAAAAGAAAGAAAGAAAAAGAAGGAAAAGCCTCGGTCTTCATTGTTCGTCAGGCGCAAGAGCGTGACTCTCGTGATCCTTGGATGAAGGAGAGCGATGTTGCGGGGTGCGCGAGCTAACGGAACAAACGCACCGTGCGACAGTGCGAGCGGGTTTTCCGCCGAGCGGAGTTTGCACACGGATTGTACATTGTTCGAGCCAGCAGTCTTCGGCCGACGCTGGCTCGCCGAGGCGTGGAAATTACCTTCGTAATTAAAAGAATATTCAACCCCCGTTGTTGCGGACGGCAAAGGGTGCCAGGGAGGGCGGTGGATATAGGCGGTGCTCGGAGCGCAGCCACCAACCCCAACGTCATCTCCGGATGGAGCGTCGCGCGTTTAACCCTGTGGCCCAAGTGGCGAGAACAGCAGGAGCAGCAGCAGCAACAGCAGCAACAACATCGAGCTGATGTACGTTATTGTGTGTATATAGACCGAGGCTACATCTGCTACGGCTGAAGTCGAGGGTTCGTCGAGGGTGTGGAGGGGAAAGAGAAGAGCCAGGGAAGCGAGAGAAGAGCTGAGAGGGCGGGAGGGTGAAGGGGAGGATCAGAGGGTGGATGAGGGTGGGTGTGGGTTGCGTGGATGTCGTCCCGAAGAAAAGAAAAGAGCCTTAAGATTCGAGTCGGCTCGAAAGAGGAACGATGATTTCTGGTCTGATGGAATGAAAAATTATGTAACTGGAGAGTGAGCTGCGATGGTCGAGGCGCGAAGCGATGAACTGCGAGAAAGCTTCACCGGGAAGTGCGTCATGAACGAAGGAATATCTTGATTAGTGAAATCGGCTAATCGCGAGGCTGATCAGGGTTATGTTTGGAGATTAGGAATAGCGACTGTTTTTTTTTTTTTATGCGGCACTGAGATCGGTTCGTTCGGTGTGAAAGAAGTGAGAACGCCGTTATATCGTCGTAGCTGACGGTGGATCAGTGGACCAGTTATGGTGTCAAGTTGGGTAAAAGTAGCGAATATGGTCCATTCTGATTAGCACGAAAATCAATTGTGCATACATCATTCCCTATGGACTGGGATGTGTTCACGAGTTTTACTCTGTAGAAGTTGGACTGGAACATATTCACCACTTTTGCTCTATGGAATTGGGATCGGGCCATATTCGTCACTTTTGCTCTGTGAAAGTTGGATCGAGCCATATGCACTACTTTTACTCGATGGAAGTCTGACTGGACCATATTCACCACTTTTACCCTGTGGAAGTCGAACCGGGCCATATTCACCGCTTTTATCCTGTGAAAGTCGAACCGGGCCATATTCACCACTTTTACCTTATAGAATTCGAACCGGGCCATATTCACCACCTTTGCTCTATGAAAGTCAACATGGTCCATATTCACGACTATGGAGCTCTGATCGAGCGATATTCACTACTATTATTATATGGAAGTCGGACTGGACCATATTCACCACTTTTGTTCAATGGAATTCGGGTCTAGCTATATTCACCATTTTTCCTCTATGAAAGTCCAACGGGACTATATTCACCACCATTTTACCACTTTATTAAATGCGTTTGCAGAAAAACCATGCTTAAAAAGAAAATTAATTGTCCGAATGACGTCTCTCCTCCTAGCGAACGTATTTTTCGTGCTGATGTAATCAATTCGTGTTGCATATGCCCCAAAGAACACAATGCAGGTCGGTTACCTCACGAACCATGAAAAGCAAACAAAAGCCATCGCGCGAGCTGCATCGGCGGCGAGGATGGCGGGAGGCGGGCAATGGAAGCAACGAATAACAGAGACCGGTCGAGCAGTGAAAGCGAGAGAATCCATGGCAGGGTAATAAAGCTCGGCAAAATAAATACGCTGATAACGCAAACAAAAATTCCAGACGCTTTTGCCGGTGATGGTGCACGGGTGGGACGGCTCCCTCGCTTACCCAGGCGGATATCGCTGCGTACGTTGACCCGCAGCAATCGCACTTTTACCGATCTCCGCCGCCTACTGCAATCCTAACGGATCGGTTGTATGTTTGCGCACACGGTTAGCTCCGGGGATTGCCTGCCGAATTCGTTCGACTGCGGAAGCAGCGGAACGCCTCGCAGAGAACGATGATCCATGGAATCTTCGAGCTTTCGCGTTATTTGCATATTACCGATATTTTTTTCGACCCTCCCTATCGGGCTGTTTTCTCATTAGGCTGGACAAAAAAAAAAAAAAATTATGAAAGATGGAAATAATTTGAGGAAGAAGAAAAATGTATCGATCTTGAGGCTAAAAAAAGATTCCGAAGATGACTCGACGCATAGTTAAAAATAATTTGGTAAAATCGAAGTAGGAAGTTTCGTAGAAATTATTTTGTTAAATAAGTGACAAAGTCGTTTGTTCAGATTTTAATATAGAAAGCTTTACTTTTGTTTTCCGAGTCATTAACGACTTTAGTTTGCACTTTTGTTTTTTTTTTTTTTGTAAAACTGGAGGCGGAGGGTGCGATTGGGAAATTAACAAATGAAAAATATGGTGGACGCTTATGGACAATAAGTTGTAGAAAATGTAAACTTTTGCACAAACAAAAAAAAACTGTAAACAGTTTATTACTAACTCGGATAATTACCGGCGTTCGGTAAATTCGTGCCTCTTTAATGTCGCTGACTACTCAAAACTCAGCGATACTTTGCCGCGTCGGGGAAACCCCACGAGTTTTTTTTTTTTTTTTTTTTTTTTTCATTGTACTGATAGGTGGATAAACACACACACAAACGAACACGAGAGTGGCCGGTGATTGAGGGAACTGCGGGAAAAGTGTAATTCGATATTCCAGGGGGAAATATAATGGAGAGAGAGTCGATGCTCTGGGATTTCTCGTAATTGTAGGGGGGATCAGTTTTACCCCGAAAAATTAATTGGACCGTCGGCTGATGACGACGAGTCTCGCGTGTCTGTGTGTGTGTGTGTGTTTTTGATGAACAAAGCCGAAAACCCGCCAATTATCCGTTTTCATCGCGAAAGGATCACCGGTACTGAATTGCAGATTTAACGAGATAATGTACGTCGCTGTCCGGGCTGTACTTGCTGCAAACATTGGGAAATTACCCTCCGGCGGAGAATAATGTTTCGGGGTGAAAAAAAAATATATATATTATCGGAAGTATAGGCATTAAACTTGAGTAATGGAGATCATTTATCGGGCGAGCGGATTACCGACGAACGACATCTGTATATCGACAATTTAAACAGAAATAAATAACGATCGAATAAAAAAGTGGGTGATAAAATTTGTTTTTCGTTGGGAAGTGAGTATCCGGCGGAGAATAATTATTTGTGGTAAACAAAAAATATATCGTCGGAAATATAGGCATTAAATTGGTGTAATGAAGATAATTTTTCGGGCGAGTAGATTATTGACGAACGACATCTGAATATAGAAATTTTTTACACTGATGTTGCAGTCTCTGCTTCTCACGATAATAGCACAATTTTTCGAAAATAAATACCGATCGAATAAAAAAGTGGCTGATAACATTTTATTTTCTTGGGAAGTGAGTATCCGGCGGAGAATAATGATTTGGGGTAAAAAAATATATATCATTGGATATATAGGCATTAAACTGAACTGATGGGGTTTATTTATCGGCCGATTAGGTTACTGACGAGACATCTGGATATCGAAGATTTCACCACTGACGTCGCAGTCTCTACTCACAAAAAAAGCTCCATTTCTCAAAAATAAATATTGATCGAAAAAAAAAAAAACAAAAATAGGTGATGACCATTGTTTTTTTTTTATTTTATTTTTTTTACTGTCCAGCCCACTTCAAAAACAAAAATGACCTTATCGTCGCTAGATCAACACGACACAAGGCATTAGAATAAAAAAATAATGAATTCGAAAGCGATCGGTCGGCGGATAGAAGCGAGCGATCGGCTCGACCAAATAGAAACCGGATTACGCTTGTTCACTTGTGAAAACACTTGTGAACGAGCGATGCGCGCGAGAGGGGCCGAATTTCACGCGAGTCGTGATCGAAACGGGGATAACGTGGAATTTCGTGCGAACGTGAGAAGAGCTGTGTCCTCGCAGCTGGTACACTCAATTATAATGAATTCTATTCATTTTTTACACAGTCCTTATTGGGCCAATTGAGTTTGTCGATCGGGCGAAGTGTTTCTGGACGCTCGAAAAAAAAAAATATATATATATAAAAAATACAAAGCTGTCTCTCGCAGCTGAGAACAATTCAGATTCTTATCGGTCCTAATTGACCTCAGTTTACTGCGTCGCACCTGCCGAGCGCGCGAGCCCCGCGGAGAATCGTTCGATGAAAGATAGGTGTTGGGATAATTTACAGTTCACACCGTCCTCGTTCCGTCCGATGATGCGTACTGGAAATTACTCCTCGGCACGATATCGTTAAACGGGAATGACGAAATGCATGCATCCGACTCCGTTCATGCGTCTGCCGGCTGAGATCGTCTTCTCCCAAACTCCAAGGCAAATTTTTGGAATTTGCAACAAAAAAAAAAAAGAAAACACAACTGAGCAATGTTGTGCTTCGTTGCGATTTATCGCACAGTTACGATTTTTTTTTTAAATTTATTCGCTGAATAATCGCTGAATATCTACCCGCACCATTCTCACTGCTTGAGGAGAGTCTTCTATTAGTTTTTAGAATTTGCGAACATTGCTTCGTAGTTGTGATTTTTTTTTTTGGTACGTTTAGCCAGCTTCCTGGATGAGAAGACGATCGAAATATCTACTCGGGCCATTCTCACCCCTTGAAAATGGAGAGTGGGGAAAAAAAGCTATAAACAATGTAAAAGGATAAGCGTCTCAGCCTTCGGCAAGCCCCTCGATTGGTAAAGCTGCGTTCCGCCGAAATATCTTCGGCGACTGTTGCGACGAACGAGGGTGCTTCCGGTACCGATACAAAATCTTGTAATATAGATTGCCGATGTATATATATGTATATAGTGTATATATATATATATATATATATGTATGCATACGCCGAGGTATCTGACTCGTTATATGTCGTTTTTTTACGTCATAATCTCAGCGAAGTGAGTCGCGAGGGGATGATAGCGAGCGGTATTGGGCCCTTCGCAGCCTCTCAAACGGGGCTTCATCCCCCAGTCTTTCGCAACACCTGCGACCTGCATACGCGCGCGGTACTGTGGCAGTCGTAAAGTATATATTTGCTTTTTCCTCGCTCGCGTTTTACCATCTCGCCATTCACTTCTCTCTTCGTTGACGACCTGAGACAAAAAAGAAATAAAAAAAAATAAAATAAAAAACGTAAAGTCACAAACCATCCAATATCCGATGTTTTGAAATTCTTCATTTCGCACCCACCGACGAAGACGTTTCCTTTTTATATATATATTTTTTTTCTTTCGACAAATTGTGCTTCATTTTCCATGACGACGAATTTAACCTTCGTCTTAAAGATTTTCGATTTTTTGACTGTGTATTTTAAAAATCGCAACGGGCTCTCGCGAAATTAGAAGCGGCAACTATAAAACGCATCACGCAATGACTGCGGAATTATTTCCGCGAGTGGAATCATCGAAATTCATCGAAAGCGTTAACGACGTTTAACGATGGGTCGTTTATTTTCGTTTCGCGTTTCAAATAATATGCCACTGTTCTCGCGAATATAACGAGGTTCGTTAATTACGAGAGAGCGGCCGGATGCCCTGCCGTGAGGGGGATGGAAAAACGAGTGGAGCAGGGCACTCATTAGTCGGCCGCAAATAATACAATTTTCGGTGTTCCGGAAATTGTCGTTTCACCGCAGCGAACAATAGTCGACCGAATGGACGAAACACCCTTTCTACTCTGCACCATAGATACAATTTCGCGAACGTAAACGAACGTGAAACGTGCTCTCAGTTAACGAAACATGAAAATAGCTAAAATTATAATATCATATTTTTTTGTTTTTTTTTTTTTGTCTGCAGTGCCGTTCGTCCTATTATCTCGTCACCGAGCTTGCCACCGGAGGCGATCTGTACGCTCACATAAAAAGTCAACCGAATGGACACCTCGACGAGGAAACTGCCAAACTGTACGCCAGGCAACTTGTTTCTGCCCTCGAGCACATCCACCTTCAGGGAATCGTTCATCGGTGAGTCATTATTTATTATTTATTAAACGAGCAATTACTTTTTACACAAGGGATACTCTTTAGAATATAATTCAACATTCGTAACATTCAACAAGCGCAAAAGTATTATTATTATTATTATTATTATTATTATTATTATTATTATTATGTAGGGTAAACGTGGTGAATATGGACCATCCCGATGAACACGTAAATCAATGAAATATGGATCTGTCCATATTCCCCACTTTTGCCCTATCTCATTTACGGGACAAGCTCTTGTTCAATGAAAATAGAAAATTACACCAAGGAAAAGAATGTATGAGAAAAGCAATTTGGGAAACGATGGGATCATTATTATTATTATTAGGCTGTGAAAAAGAAATTTGGGGTTTCCCAAGAACAGTCGATGCTGAGTTGAGTTCCGCAGAAATTTTCGATAAAGACCGCCTCGCATGACGATCGACTCGCATACGGTCGTTTGCCGCTGCGAGTCAGGGGGGTGGTTTTCGCCCAAGTTGACGCCGCACCCTTCCATCGTCACTGACAGATAATAACGGTAACACGTGACGCCCGCGAAACGCCGCGTCGCGAAATCGACGCGAGAGAACGCCAGTGCGAGGGAGCGGCAGGAGAAATTTGTGAATATAAAGGAGCAGTAGCCGGGAAGCTGCGACATGTAATAGCGCGATCGGGTAGGGCGAGAGGAGGGTGGAGAGGGAGGAGAGCGGTGGCAGCAGTTTCTGTTTTGTCAAAAGTGCAAAATCTCAATCTCGCGTGATGTTGATAGATCGTTGTTGAGAGGTTGCGGCCCCGGTGGAATCGGGAAGGGGGTGAAGGGGTGGCCGAGGAGGGTGGAGGTGACGCGTGTGCTCGCTCCTCGCTCTCCTGTCGGATTTCTGTCGTCGAGGGTTCGCAAAATCGTTCTAAGCGGTTATTCTAGCCGAGAGAGAGAGAGAGATTAGCCTCAGCACACGATTATGTTCCCTCGGCCTCGCATGCCGCGTCCCCCAAATTGCCTCGACTCCTCGCTAATGGGATTCCCGAGTATTTCACTTTGACTGCGGGCGAGCTCGATGACCCTCCGTCGGCGAGCTCGTATGCGAAGGGTTTTTTTTTTCATCTCCCGAGCGAATCTCGAAGGCACGGGTGAAGAACGGTTCGCGAAGCCTGAGCAACCTCATCCGAGCCTCGTGGAGTTGCGTCGAAGGATTCCGATCGATAACAATTTCACCGCTGATCAATGAACCGGAGAGCTCGCACGTCGCTGGATCAGTCCAATGAATGGGTCACTTTAATTTGTCGGCGGTGCGACGAGGAATCGCAGTGCGGGATTGGTCAAGCTTATCGAGATAGCAGAATAGAGCCATTTTTTAAAAATGTGGACCAACCGATCTTTTCATTTCTATCCATTTTCAATTGGTTCGCAGACCAAGCACACTTCTAAAGTAGACAGGACATCGCACGAAATTTTTTCATAAGTTTGCCTGAAACATTTCCTCCTCCTATCGCGAACCCAGAACTCTTCTCATTTTCCCTCAGCATTAATTTAATTTTCCAAAACGGCGATAACCCGTTAGCCGTTGTTCGACGACGGCAATAACGTCGGGTTTAACGCTGCTCCTGGAAGCCACGTGCTCTGGCCGTGCCATTGACGCACGGAAATTGCATCGAGATTAATCAGAACTTTGGTAACGAGTCGGCTGTGCGACCCGTCGAGTTTCCCCGACGCTGGCCCGATCGTCTGCCGATGTTCTGATTTTCGTGGGCAACAGATGTATCGTCCAGACGAAGAGTTCGGCTAGCTCACGATACCGTGAGTGGCGTACTGGACAAACAAACGCAGGTAGTACTGACAGAATGAGAGACCATCCGTTTATTTAGTGCCTTCACGGATTGATTTATCTCTCGTATCAATTAGGCTTAACCGTGTGTAGATTTTGCCGGGCGTTGATTCGCGTGCCTCGGGCTCGGCCGCAATTATCGCGTCGATCCGCACGGCGGGACGAGGGTGAGACTGGCAAAGCTGCAGATCCGACACCCCCGGGAAAGGGCGAAATCGAGGGATGCGGCGTCCACTCGCAAAAGCTCGCGAGAATGTCTCACGGATAGGAGCAATCCAGTAGCTGGTCTTTCGCAAGCTCGGAGATCTCAGACTTCATTTGGGATACTTGGGGTTACTTGAATCGAACAAACATTTCGTTAAATCGCCCAAACATTTCCTTCGCCACCCGCAACCGCAGCTTAGTTGATATTACCAAACCTTCTTTTCGTTGAACGATCTGCCGATCCGCCGATCCACCGCGCGGTATTTCCATCTCCAATGCGATGCCAATGACTGAAACGTCTTCCAGCGCCGTCGCAATTTACCCTGTTTACCATCACCCCGAGCGTCCAACCGAGGGTGAGCGCCAACGGGAATGGAAGGTTTGCGCCTTTCTCGCTCCCAAAGAGAAATGGTCCGAGCGTAAGGATTCGGCGGGTCGGGGGACGTTGACGAGGAACAAAAGTTCCGGCAAAAGATGCGAGGAAAATGCAATTAGAAGCGAAATCGGTCAGTGTTGGATGTCGTAGGGGAGTCCACTTCTCGCAATGGACGAAGAGGACTCTCGTCCTTAATACCTATACCGTGCGGTGTGTGTCGAACGGGACGGACGATGGGGACGCAGCTCCGGCGAGGGAGCAAGCAAGAGCTTAGGAGGACACTGCCCGTGCTCGAGAGGCTCCAGAAATCAATGAGATTTCTTCCAGGACATCCTTTCGAGATTCCTACCTCCGTCCTTCGTTTCTTTCTCCCGCGAACCGGGCGCAGTCAGCACTCGCGAAATTACGCGCGACCCTCTAATCTCCGTTCGGCGACTCGGGCGTCCTCTCCCACCTCCCTGGGGCTGCAACCGATTTAATACTATTTCACCCGATGTCAGCCGTTTTATTAATTGGCCCGGAGACCGCACGGTGAGTTATTTCACTTGACTCCGCTCAGCTTTACCGGCCAGCCAGGTTTTAACCATCCACCCCCCCGGTTGCCGATTCAGTGCAATCCCTAAAATGAATCACGGCGAGAGCGGACGAGAAGACCGGGGATTTTCGATGTTCGAGTGCGTCGCCGATCTCGCAATGTAGAAGCGAGCCTCGGACTGCTATTTTACTACAGCGAAAAAAAGCTTTGGTGAGATAAAGCAGAATTTGTTTGAAACAAGCAAATCCGGCGGTTGCGCGTGGTGAAGGAATTGTTTAGTTGAGTTGACTAAAAAGTTACATCGGCATTGATATAATCATTTCGTTGTACCGACTGAGATTATGTTTGATCGAACATAATAGGCAATTAGCAATTAACTTGCTTTTGTTTATTCAGTAGTTCTTTAATGCACGTAACCCGAAAACCTTATAATTATCAGTAACGAAGTGAATGTGTCCTGTAACTAAACGAAAAAAATCTTTGTTCTAAACGAATATTCGGTCACGCGAAGAAAAAAAAAAATTTGGCCCAATTCAATCTGGAGCTGGCTCCGGATACTGTTATTTAGGTTATTTGTTACTAATTAATTTCATACATCGTTACATCATGTGTTATATGTTCAATTCTTGTCAGTACATCAATATAACACAACTCATCAATACTCAGCTACTCATCAATATAACACAATATTTGCAACTGCAATTTTTTTTGTTTTCACTTTTAATTCGCTCGATCAAAAGTTGAGCAGCACGAATGCCGTGAACGAGAACGACTTTGGGCAAAAAAAAATAGAAATAAGGCGCTGGAGGATCTTTCACGGTATTATTATTTGTGGGTCGAGAGCATCAAGGGCTGCGTGATGCACTGATCCGGAAAGTATCTAAAAATATATGAATAAATGTATGTATATCTGACATCCCATTTTGCTTGAGCTTCTATGGAGGAGGGGGGGTGGGAGGGGGGTCGGGGGAGAGATTTCGTACGGCTGCATGAGCAAAGCCGATACTGTACGCCCACTACTCTATACTTACATCTATATGACATATATATATGACATTTTCGTTCGGTCCCTTGCCAATCCAATTTTCCAGATATAGGATAAGTGTCCTTCGCGCTTTAAATCGCGTCGATAACGTTTTTCCTCGAATACCTGTGTGCTCCGCATCTTCTTCCACATCATCCTCTTACCTCTTCCGACACTTTGCTTTCACCCCCGAAGCGTCACTAATCGCCGAAGCTTGCGACCTCTTTAATTCCCAATACAATACAATAATTTGCGATAAAAGTGCGATAAAGCGAACTTTATACGCACGCTGCGAAGTGGCACTTGACAATCCGCACATAATGTTCGCTAGTCCGCACTATTATTACATAATATTTTTTCATAAGGGATGCTAGAGAAGCGCGAAGTGTTACTTCGCAACCTGCTGATTGTGCTACTTTACGCACGCTGAAGCGTGCGTAAAGTAAGGAAGATCGGACCGAAGTGCGCATGTGCCGCGTATGTATAGTAAACTCGTACACTGTAGTACGCTTGGCTGTAAAGTGCTACACAGTAAAAAAACGTTGTACTTTTTACAACTTATTCTCCACAAACGTCCACAATTTTTTGATTGTTAATTATCTAGTTTTAGTAACAAAGGTACAAACTAAAATTGTCAATGACACGTGAAATAATAGGAAAGGTTGGTATATTCAATTAAATGACAAACGAGTTTGTCACTTATTTAACAAAATTATTTTTACGAAATTTCGCATTCCGATTTTACGAAATTATTTTTTACCGTGCACTTTCGCCACTCTCGGCAGGCACGAGAAGTAGCACTTTTCATGCATGAGTTACAAAAAGGATTTCGTTCGCTCTGACACGGGATAAGGTATTTAGAATTTTCTCTTTTAATCTGCATCGCATCGCCGCGGAATCGCCGTGATTTGTGTTCGCCGAGGGCGGCAGAGCCGGTGAGAAACGAGTCGACGCATACCGGTGTGACGGTGAACGAAAGGAGCCATGAAATTGGACGGCTCGCGGAATTCCTCCCTTCTCTGCGCAAATGTCGCATCAAATGAACCGCTTGTTTCGACGCAAAGGGAAAAATGATTCTTCCAGTCACATCTATGTTATATCTATGATCGATGTGGCGTGGATTTATGAGAAAGTCGGTCGGCACTGCGATCGGTCGGGATATCGGTGCGAGAGCAGTGAAGGAAGATTCGTCGCGCGTTACCGCAATGCGATATGCGGAGATCCCTACAGCGGAGCGGGAGAGCTGTAATCGGTCGTAAGTGATGGGGTAATACGATAAACGAGAAACGGCAAGGCAGACACGGAAGGGGAAGCTTTTTCGAGATTTTTTTCCGAAAAATCGTAGGCATAAAAATATGGAAGAGCAGGACAAAATGGGACGGCGGGGCAAAATGGGGCAGTGGCGCAGAACGCCATATTCCAGTCATTTTTGGATGGGACAATGGGGCAAAACGGGACTGACAATCCGGATTTATCAACAGGGCAAAATGGGGAATCCAAAAGTTATTGGAAACTTGCGTTCTACTCACTGTCCCATTTTCCCCCGCTCTACCCTATATTGACCTAGCAGGTTGTTTTTTCTCGGCGCTTGGGGTCCTCGCTATCGACTGAGTGATTTGGAAACCGGACATTTATACTTCCGGTGATTTGTCGGAAATACCGTCACTTCCGGTGTGAACATCAAATTTTTCGACCGGAATGACGTCATACCGAAAATACATCTTTTCCGGTTTGAAAATCTCATTTTTCCACCGGAAGTGACTTCAGACCGGAAATACGTCACTTCCAATCTGAAAAACAGTCGTAACGGAATAAAACCAGAATATATGTATATCAGTGCCAGGGACAAACAAACAAACAAACAAACAACTATCAAAAATCCATAAGATCATTAATTGCTCATGAGCGAATGAAATCTCCGTAAAAACATATTACCTCGCTGATCCATCGAAAGGGAAAGATCGCCTTATGGACAAAAAAAAATGCTCAAAGTTTTCCGCGTTGTCAAACGAGCCCGCTCTCCGGTGTGTACAACGTTGTCAAAGGGGACAATGGAGCTGCCCAGTCAAATGTGACAGATCAACGAGATTAGTGTCGTACGAAAATTAAGTTCGCGGGTCTCTTTTTCTCCGATATAAATAAGGCCGCTCGGCCACGGGCTGGATGGGGTGGAAGGGCGAATAGAAAGGTTGATATTAATCGTATCAGTACACGGGGCATTAGACCTCTTTGGCAGAGGGTAGCACAATAGTCCGCTCTCGGAGACGTAAGACCCGAGCGATGCATCATCCTCGGCCAGCCTCTCGCACTCACCAGCGGCGATTCGTAATCCCTGCAAAGGCAAGCGAAAGAGTAGCGCGAAAGGGACCACGAGGATACCGCAGAAGAGGAAGAGAAGAAAAAAAAAATGATCGCTTAAACGGAGAGATTTACCGAAGCAAAAGACGAAAACCTGGACGGAGCAGGACAAAAGGTAGGAAAAGAAAAAAAAAAGAGAACCCGGCGACCCGGAGAAGGTGCAGGAAGAGGTGGAAGAAGAAGTTATACTTACTTACAATGCACCCAACAAACCTTGCACTACGTCACGCGCGCGATAATCAAGATTGTCGCATTAATCATACTTAAGTTGAACAGGAATAAAGTGGCCCCGAAACTTAAACCACCATCAATTTGGTCCGGCGTTACTGCAGCCGCTACGCGGCCCACCTTTGCCAACCTTCTCGTGATCATTCTTTATTTCTTGGTGTTTTTTTTTTTTTTTTTTTTTACTATCTCTCTTCCTGAAAAATTTCAAGCAAATTAGAAATGATGATCGCGGTTACCGTCCCGGCGACCGGGAGCTGTGGACAATATTAGGACGTATGCATGGCCCGGGTTGGCCGCCGATCCTGCGCGAGCAATTATCAGGCTTTTGCACCCACGCGCGCCCTCGAACATGCGGCGGTGCAACCGGTGCGCGGTCAGGAACCTCGTAAAGTTCGAGGGGTGCGAGAGATATTAAAAAGAGCGAAAAAAAAAACTGCAGACCAAAGCCGACACGGGTTTTTGGCGCACGCTCCAGGTCCACCCTCAACCCGTAAATCATAGTTGGGAGCGAACCGCGCTAGCGGATGTAACGAGCGAATAAGTTCCGACAATGTGTGAATAATAATTGTGGAAAATTTAGGCGGTGCATCGTGCAAATTCTCGCATACACTCGACCAAAGTCAGATCGATGTATCGATTCCAAGAATCGTATGAACCTTAAGAGCAGCGGACACGGTGTATTGCGCAACGACCCAGAACCGGAGAGATGCTAGATTAGCGCTGAACTTCATACGCGCGTGCTGCACATAATTGTTTTACCAGGGACATTTACAATTTTCCGCGTAAACTGGAACTACTCCATATTTTTTACTGCTGTACCGTAGCTCAGTTAAAACTTGTTGAATTGTTAATGAGGAGACCCTGACGTTTTTTCGCATCGGGTTCTACGCGGTTCTCAGCAGTCGCGTTTACTGTGTGACCGTGCAAGAGTGGTCGGAGAGTAGCTTCCTGCTATCTCGAGAACGCACAAGAAAGTCATGCAGCTGAGAGAGTTCTTCGTTCTGTTATCGCTGACTTTGAGGACGTGTTGGACTGGAATCGTCATTGAGACATCGGAAGACAATGAAGTCTCCACTCTCGTCGATACAACGGTAGGAATGATCTTGTCGTGGGTATGAGCGGCATACTCTAGTCGCCAAGGAATGGAAAGTGCTAACGATAACGTGGTTTCTAGGTGGATATCGTGAAATTTTGCTTCGCGGACCGAGTAAACACGGTGGGCCTTGTAGGCAATTCGCCGGAGATCCTCATCGTGAAATTGTCGTTCACGATGTCTCTTTCTGTAACTTTGCTCGACGATACCGTGATGGTGGGACGCAGTTGGCCGGTCAGCCGAAAATCAAGATACCAACTGCAGTTGTTTGTGGTGACAACGTACTCGTTGACGGATCTCGAGCCGAGTCTTAGAGACGTCAAGAGTTCCTCATGGTGGAATCATATGGCATCGTTTATTATAGTCGACATGCCACTCGCTTCGAAAAATGGATGCTCGAATGCCTTCGAAATTCTGAAGACCGCCTGGGAAATGGACATACTCAATGCGAAGCTCATCTGCCTTCATCCAACGAGGGGCCTTTTGATGTACAATTACAATCCCTATACTGGATACGCGCCTGATCCTTGGCAATTGGAGAACATTTACAGAGGTAAAAACGACCATCCTTGGACCTTATTCGTGCAACGACATCGCGGGTATGAGAGAATCTGCAAAGAACTCGATTTCGACAAAACCAAAGATCTGGGTGGCTACGAGATCCGATCGTCCGTCAAAAACGCCCTCAATTCCTGGCACAACATTCCCAACAAAACTGGCATAGATTCCTTTGGTGGATACAGTGGCATCACAGCTCAGATGCTTTTCCGCGCTCTCAACGCAACACCGATGATACTATACCACCCGAATTTTGACGGATTCTTAATCGATCAAAAAAATCATATTGACATAGCGGAAGAAATGGCCAGTGGAATAAGTGATATCGGGCTGAATTCCCGGTTTCAGTTAACTGTGCTTAACTTAACAATGACCTATCCGTACTGGCACACTGGACTAGCTGCTATAACCCAGGACAGCGGTTATGCATCGCAACTGAGCGCGATTCGGCCCATCGCTAATGACGTTTCGGAGTACGGAATGTACCTGGTTATTCTGATTACCTTGATTTTCTTCAAGATCTTTCGACGTTTACCTCTACCAACGGCAATCTTGAATACCATTCGTATAATTTGTTCCATGCCCCTCACGAAATTGCCTATTAATCGAGCGGCGAGAATTTATTTGTCCAGCCTTCTTCTATTTGCGATAACAATCCAGGTGATTTATCAAGGAAAATTGGTCTCCATGATGACGAAGCGAGTGCATCTTCCAAATTTAGACACGAAGGAGGATCTTACCAAATCTGGACACAAGATTTATGGTTACAAATTATACGCTCCTTATTTCAATGAACCTGAATTTAAGGGACGTTTCATTGGTCTGGAAGATTTCAAATGCTCGCACCACGTATTGAGTGATCCCTTGGTTGCTTGTATCAAAGCACAACACCATGTTTTTGACACAGCGTTAAAATTAAAATTGCATTTTTCCACGCAGCTGATCGCGAAAACCCGTAGCGTTTACATTATCAGACCAGATTGGCCTCTCGAACAGAGGGTCAACAAGATTCTCACTTCACTAACAGAAGGTAATTTAATTTGGCTCATTACTATGAAAAAGTACCGTAGATCATTAGATGGTTTCGAAAACCGTGCAAAACTAACGAAACACGAGAAGTTCAAAGTCATCAGTATGGTCGATCTAACTTTTGCATTCATTATTCTTGGCGTTGGACTGGGCTGCGCTGCTATAAGCTTTATTGTCGAAGTAGCAATAGGCTGAGCTCGTTCCGTTATCGATTTTTTTCATTGCGTGGCATTGCTTCATTTATTATCGACAAAATTTCATTTGCGGGACGCTATAGCGAAGCATTGCAAACTTGCGCATTCCTTCGATGTATATTAATTTCATCAGACGTTTACCTCCGAGTATTTTATCCCTCGAGGATTTCGTAAACATCAACTTGCACGGCTCCATGACAACGGATAGTTGCCCGCTCGCAAGCGAACATATTGTGCAATGACCCAGAGCCAGAAACAGATGTTCGACTAGCGCTAGAAGTCGTTACTCGCATGCAGAATATTTGTGTTAAGAGCGCGGTTTACAGTTTTCTACGTAAATAAGATCCCTCGACACTTATAATGCTCCCTGAGCTCCATCAAAACTTGTTTAACTGTTGTGAACGACTACGTCGCTTACTCAGTCTACTTCGACCAGACAGTTGTATTCACGACGTGACAGTGAAAGGCTGGTCAGAGCCAACATTTCCACTCTCTTAACAATACGCAAGGAAGTCATGCACCCGACTAAGTTCTTCATTCTGTTATCGCTGACTTTGAGAATGTGCTGGACTGGGATCATCATCGAGACATCAAGATACAATGACGTCTCCTCTCTCGTCGATGCAACGGTAAGAATTTTCTTGTCGCGGGAGTGACCATCATACTAAAGTCGCGGAGGAATGAAAAGTACTAACAACAATGTTAATTCCAGGTCGATATCGTGAAATTTTGCTACGCGAACCGAGTAAATACGGCGGGTCTTGTAGGTAATTCGCCGGAGAGTCTCATCGCGAAGCTGTCGTCCATGATGTCCCTTTCTGTAACTTTGCTCGACGATACCAGGACAAAGCCCAATTGGCCCGTCAGCCGCACATCAAAACACCAACTACAGTTGTTCGTGGTGACAGCTTATTCGTTGACGAAACTCGAGTCAAGTCTCCGAGACATCAAGAGTTCTTTATGGTGGAATCATATGGCATCATTTATCATTCTGGAGATGCCGCTTGTATCAGAAAATGGATGCTCGAACGCCTTCGAAACTCTGAAGACCGCCTGGGACATGGATATACTTCATGCGAAGCTCATCTGCCTTCATCCGACGAGGGGCCTTTTGATGTACAATTACAATCCTTACACGGGATATGCGCCTGATCCTTGGCAATTGGAGAACACTTACAGAGGCCTGAACAATCATCCTTGGACGTTATTCGTGCAAGGATATCGCAAGAATGAGCGAATCTGTAAGGAACTCGATTTCGACAAAACCAACGACCTGGGTGGCTATGAGATCCGGTCCACCGTCAAAGACGCCCTGGAGACTTGGCAAACGATTCCATACAAAACTGGCATTGACTCTTTTGGTGGTAGTGGCGGGATTATTGCTCGGATACTCTTTCGTGCCCTCAACGCGACGCCAAAGATCCAACGACACATGAATATAGATGGATTCTCGCATGACATGAATCCCTCAAAAGATATAGCAGATGACGTGATCAATGGAGATAGTGACATCGGATTAAATTTCCGGTACCCATTGGAAGTGGAAAATGCAACGACGACTTATCCATTTTATGATAATGGACTGGTTGCTGTAACCCGGCACAATGGTTACGCATCGCAACTGAGCCAGATTCGGTCCGCTGCCGATGACGGGTCACAGTACATCGTGTACCTTGTCGTCCTGATTACGGTGATTTTTTTCAAATTCTTTTGTGGAAAGACATTAATGACGGCAATCCTAAATACCGTTCGTATTATCTGTAACTTACCTCTACCGACATTACCCATTAATCAATCATCGAGAACTTATCTGGCCAGTCTACTTCTGTTTGGGATAACAATCCAGGTTGTGTATCAAGGAAAATTGACATCCACGCGAATGCGTCGAGTGGCTCTGCCCAATGTGGACACAATGCAGGATCTTAAAGATTCGGGATACACGATTTATGGCTACAAGTCGCACGCTCGTTTCTTCAATGAACCAGACTTGAAAGAACGTTACGTTAAACAGAATCGTCTTGATTGTGAGTGGCACGTGAGGCGAAAGCCTTCGGTTGCGTGCATAAGAGAGAAATTGTTGATCGTTGGCAGAGGCGAAGAAACAACGTTGCACACTTCTAGGGAAATCATCGTGAAGATCTCCACGGTATACGTGATCAGACCAGATTGGCCCCTCGAACAGAGGGTCAACAAGATTCTCACTGCACTGATGGAAGCCAATACCGTTTGGCAAGTAGGTTTGAGCGAATACCGAAAATCAATGGAAATGTTCTTGTACAATGTGAAACATCAAAACCATGAGAAGTACAAAGTCATCACTTTGGCCGATCTAACGTTTGCATTCGTTATTCTTGGATTTGGACTCGGATGCGCTACTGTGAGCTTTGTTGTCGAAATAGCGATCGACCGAGCACGTTCCACGTTTGCCGGTGCATAAGGCATTACTGATGTTCTAATTGAGTGATAGTTTTCTGTATCTCATCGATAACATCGTACTTACGGTGCACCGTAATATATGCCCACGTATAATAAAAAAAGGGCTGCGAATTGCACATCCCTGCTTGATAGATTTTCCCCAATTAAAAAAAAAAAAAAAAAACCTTTTCCCTCAGTTCGCCCAATTTTCACCGCACCGTATAAAAGCATGTCATTACATGCTTTAGTTGAATGCGGTTCAAATTGGATGAACTACTTTCCGTGCACACACTGACAAAAAAGTATGACTGAATCAACTAAAGATTCGGGCAAGGACCTTAAAATAAATATTTTGTTGGTAAAACAACAAAAATTGATTAGTTCAACAATTTTTTGGAGGATTTCACAAAAATATTTTTGAACCATCAAAATATTTTGTTGGACCAATTAAATATTAATTTGAACGTCCCTGCCTGAATCTTTAGTTGATTCAGCAGTAATTTTTTATCAGTGCGTGGAGAGGGTTTTTGAAGAGAAGTCTCTTTAGGATTAGTATGACGAGTTAACTTTCCAGGTGAACGATAAAGATAATAACACGTATGTAACCCACCTGCAAGCTTTATTGTCGAAATAGCACACGACCGAGCTCGTTTCACGTTTGCTGGTGTTGATATGCTGAGCCATTGTTGATAATCTAATTGAGTGACAGTGTTCTGTATCGCATCGATAACATTTTACTTACGGTCCACTATAAAATGTACCGACGGTGTAATAAAAAAGAGCTGTGATTTTGCTCATTCCTTCTTCACAGGTTTCCTCATTTAAAAAGGCCTCTTTCCCCGTGCGGAGCAAATAAGAGAAGAGGCCCAGCGTCCTTCATATTTAGGGTGGTGAAAGCGTTTTTTCCATTGATTCGCGATGGGCTTTGCCGGAACTCAACAGGATCCGAGACGCGAGTCGCGCCTCTGTCAAATCGTTGAATGAAAAATGTAATCATTATGCATATCGCAGGAATAATCAACAGTGAAATCCGCTCTTCGACATGCCGTCAATTTTTTTTTTTTTTTTTTTTTTTTCCATCACACGAAAACTGCATTTATCCTCAGTACAAATTGGCTTCGACGACGTTAACTCGAACGGTGGTGAGAGCTGAGTCGTTCACCTCAGTTCGCCCAATTTGCACCGCGTCCGACTATCGCATACACCTCCTTGGGATTCGTACAGCGAGTTAACCCTGCCGGGTGAACAATAAAGATAATAACACGTGCACAAGTCAACTTTGCAATATGAAGAATATACGATCGACGCGCCCGACCTTTGATCCAAGGTTTCCCGGACAGTTAAAACCCGCTGGTCTCGGGCGCTCGGTGCTGCTCGGTGATCGCGGTTCAACGCTCCAAACGCTCGGTGTCGGAGTCGCCGCTCCCGCTAACCGCGCGCACGGCTCAACCGCGAAAGACGGGAGCCCGCTTGCATTATTATTCCATACATGGAGTCCCGCGGAAGAGTCGAGTTATTTAGCGTAACTTCTGTCGGAGGCACGGAGCGAGACGAGCGGTCCAGCGAGGAGCTTTACACGTCGCTCGCTTGCACGGGTTATACGTGCAGCTCGTACGTAAACGCGCCGAGCCTCGACCGGCGTTGCCAGGACGCCGGGGAAGAAGCTGGGTCACACGTAAACGTAGAGCATGTAATATGGCGAACGGTAAAGCAGCCCGGTTTTGCGCGGTGCGCGTTCGCCGGCGGCTCGAGGCACGGAAGAGGAGGCTGAGGAGCGAAGGTCTTCAGGGCGAAGAGAGCGATGGAAGAAGCCTCAGGAGTAAGCTACCGGCGGTTTTTTAAAATCCGCGCGCTCTCCCCCTAGAGCGTAGAGCGTGTGCAGTTTGGCGGAAAAAAAAAAAATCGCGCGTGAGTGGCGCGAGGTTTATAGTCGAACGCCATAAACCGGACGGGCGTCGAGCGTCGGGCCGGCGATATAAACCCATATCCGGCCAAAGCCTCGGGCCGGAGCGGCTAGGCCAATCTGTGATGTATCTTTCATCTTTCGCCGCGTTCATGCCGCGAGGCGTACGTCTCGGACTGGAGAGGCGGCAGGTGAGAGCCAGAGCGAGAGAACGTCTCGGGAAGATCCTGGCCGTGATTCCTTGGCGGCGGAGGAGACGCGACGGCAAACGGCGAAATCATCCCTCTTAGCCAACGTTCGCCCGCTCAACTCCGAGCGAACTCGAGTAATCCCCGCGGGATTCCCGATAGATTGATCGTAAAACCGATGTTCATTGACTCGAAATCTCTGGCCGATTTGCTGGATTCGATGTTGCCCTCGCATATCCGACGTTTCGATGCCAGTCGAAGTTGCGCTCAGCGACGAGTTAGCGTCTTTGAGCTCGCTGCGGTACGACGGCTTGGTCTGTCATAACGCGCCCCGAGGAATCTTCCGCAACCCGAGACGTCTGTCGACTTTCCCTCGTCATCGGACATGGGAAAGTGAGCTCCGATCGCTCGTTCCCGATAAGTTCTCCGGAGGAAACCACTGGCTCTGCACGGTTCCCAGGCCGGAGTACCGAAGAAACGTGGAAATTCCTACCGAACGTCATTGACGTCGACTCGCGCATCGGCGAACACATCTTTTCCATTAGAACCTGTCGGGCCCAATGAGAGGGCGTCAATCCGTTCGCGTATTAGTCCCGTATCAGCAGCGCCCGGGTAACCCCTTGCCGTCCCGCGGGCGCGCCCTCAGGAACGGTGAAGCCTCACCCTAACGAGAACAGAGCCAAAAAGAAGGAGTCACACGTCGTCAGGCTCAAGCCGCGAGCGGGACTCCCACGATTTCTCTCGTTCTGTCTTTCGAGACGGAGGGAACATCGCTCGCTGCTCGTCGCGCACACGCGTGACGAACCCCTCTTCCGTCGATGGGGGAAAGGTTTCTTTCTTTCGTTCTTCTTCTTCTTCTTCTTCTTTTTTCGCCTTTCTGCGGAGTTGCGAGCGACTGACGAGCGCTCGCGGAAAGTCTTCCTCGTGGCCAAGCGCTTCGGGAACGTCCGAGACCGCCAAACCCCTCGCTCGCAGCGAGGCTGGAAGGATGTCTGCCCGCTTCCTGCGAGCCACATTGCCCTCTCTTTGATGGATGCCTGGATAATTGTGATTATTGGTACGGGGTCACGGGCCGTCGCACTTTGGACGGGCTTGCCGAGCCTATCGTATCCGCTCTTTGATTGGCGGTGTAGTATTCCATGAGGATAGCGAGTGTGTATCCGCGTGGGCCGACGAGGAGGAATGAACCCAGAAGCCATCCAAGTAAGGGCTCCCCCCGATGATTAATGAACGATCGGATTCGTACATTATACTTCCATATATGTCGGGCTCGGACCGCTTGGCTTCCCGATTGCGACGTCCTCTATTATGGCATTCCCCGCGACTCGTATGAGAAAAAAAATAGAAAGATTGTGATGAATCTTTTGGTAATCCAATATAGAGCGCGTAACTTGTCTCTGGAATTGGGCACTCTGTTCTTTTATTGGATGGAAGCAACGGAGCGCGTGCTTTCTCGATGACGCTCCAGATCGCAGTCGGCTGCGCTGAGAAAAAATTATGTTAGGGTACCCAATAGTCGCGATGACGTACATTGAAAGTTGTTATTTGTTTTTGGTATAAATAAAGTATGATTTGTTTAAATCGATTATTTGCTTCAATCGATCATTTTCTTCAGGCGATTATTTGCTTTAATCGTTCCATCAATTGATTGCTTCAATCAATCATTTGCTTCAATTGATTATTTGCTCCTATCAATTAATTGCTTTAATCGATAATTTGCTCCTATCAATTAATTACTTCAATCGCTTAAAAAAAAACATTGTTATAGTACCAACCGCAAGTAACACCTTTGAACGTACAACCGCGCCTCGGTTGATCCAACCATTTCCTTTTCTTAGTGTGCGTAATTCGAGAAGCGTCATTCGAGCGAAACCTTTCGAGCGAATCGCGCAAAAAATTCCTCGCCGATTTCATCCGATCCAGTCGGAGGGGATTCGCCTTTGCCTAACGGCCCGAGCGCCGAAGAAACAAATCTTGCGCAGGCCTATATAACTAAACGAATCTGGTCTCTTTCCGTCCGCCCGCTCCCATATTCGCTCTCTCGGCCTCTCGCACGGAGTTCAACAAATTGACCGATTTACGAAAATTATCGTCCCTCACCGATAGTCCCAACGATCGCGGCTCATTGCCTTTACAAAAGAGAGCGCATCGCCCACACTTTCGTGCCTCGTGTTTTCCTACGTGCTCTTCCTTGCGCTGATCTTAACCGCTCACCGAACTTCCCTCGTCGCTCTTCGGTTGCATCGGAGCACGCGTTAGTCGTGCAGACCGGCAAGGGCGAGCGATGGGGAAACCCTCTTCCGAAATAATTGCATCTATTAGTTAACTCCTCCTGCCGCCGATCGTACAGCAGGGTGGCGCGAAGGCTTCTCGTGCATTCGAGCGCAAAAAAAAAAAAATAAATAAAAAATGATCCTTCTGGAAGGCACGAAATTGTCAGCCATCAATAATTCCTCCGGCCCGCGAATACGTCATAAAATTTAAACGACCGCAATCAAGCTCCGCGGATCCTCGACGCTTTGTATTCGCGTGTTTCTATCCGGCTCGGCTGATGAATAGACTGCCTCGCCGATACATCGCGCACAGTGCCGAAGCAAACATCGCGATGAGGGGCGAAGGCGCGAGAGGGATGTATAATAGGCCGGGCAAAACAGAGGGTTCGTTGAATAATTGTGAAGGCCAATCTTCATCCCGCTTCGTGTCCTCCGGACGACGAAATTTTCTCATCGCGTCTCGCGCCTCGTCGAGCAGCTGTCGATCACTTTTGGCCGCGGGGTGCCGAACTACCGAAGTCTATCGAACCGGGGAGCAATTCGAGAAACTGAGAAGCGAGTGATAGGAGGAAGAACTCGAGATGAGAGAGAAAATCATGCGCGGTAGCGAGCTGGCGTTTTAATCTGGGCGTTAGAGTGGCAAATTTTGCCAAAGTTTTCCAAAGGACCGTCAATTCGTCAGGCGATTGCAATGCGTTGGATTAATTATTGGAGTTGAGTTGTGGAAGAGCGAACGACGCAAAGTTCGTGACCGAGATTATTTTTTAATTCCATTTTGTTGCCTGATATCGTGCTGAAGTTTGATCTCAAGTTTGAATTCAAATCTGAACTTATATTCGATCGTAAGTTCGAACTTAAATTCGATCGTAAGTTCAAACTCAAATTCGCTCGTAACTTCAAACTCAAATTCGACCGTAAATTCAAACTGAAATTCGGTCTTAAGTTCGAAATTAAGATCGATCACAAGTTCAAAGTAACGTCTTAAAATTCGACCCTAAGAGAAAATCATCCTCGGTACCGAGGCGGCATTTTAATCGAAGCGTTCATTCGCGAAACGAGGAGAAACGAACATCGGGGGCAACTTTAGCAAAGTTGGGCCGTCAGACGATAGCGTTGGATAAATTGCTCGTGTTGAATCATGGAAAGGCGGCGATAGCGAGCGTCGCGGTATTTCCGGACCGCCACGTACCTGCTCGATTGCCGCGATATACAGCTTTGATGGAAAAAGTTCTGTTTTCATTTGGAGAATTGATTATATATAATGCAACAAGCGTGTTACGCGCGCAGTCTATAGTCGAGTATCGCGACGAGAGTTCGACGAGATAGTTTCTAGGAATCGATTATAAGGCCCTCCGCACCGCCGCACTCCGCTCCGATAAGACACTCGCCGGTTCTAGCCTAGACCGGCGGTGTAAAGAGAGAAAAAAAAAAAAAAAAAGCGGTAATCAATCGTCCGGCGACCTCCTGGGGTGGAGCGGTGGAAGAAAGCGTGTGAATAAAACCGGTGCTTCGCGCAACCGTGGCTAAAGCTTTAACGACTCACGATATACTTCCTCGCCGAATAGAGACCGCACGACGTGTATCGGAGCGGAGTTACCGGCTATCCGTTAATCTTCTCGAACTGCCGAGCCGCAACCGGCAGACATCCGCTGGATCCCGATGCAGCTCTCGCGCGACTCGCCTCTTCTATCTCCGAGCCGATAGACGGATCGAGGCGAGATCTTGGCCAAGGAGATCCCCGGTTAACCGCTGAAATTTTTCGTTCGAGGTTCGGCGCGAGAGCGAACGCGCGACGTCCTCTCCCAAGAACGGCGGAGGCGCTGAGATTCCTCCTCCGTCCGAAATCTTGCCCGCTGGAACATTAAGCCCTGGACGTCGAACGCTATCGCAAGGACTCGTCCAGATCAAGAGGAATTCGCGTCTTCGTAGTCGAGCCGGCGATAGAGATGCACCTTTCTGTCTCCGAAAGACAGCCGGATCGAGGCGGAATCTTGGGTAAAGAGATCGCGTGCTAACCGCTGAAATTTTTCGTTTGACTTCGGTGCCTGCCGACGTTGAAACAACGACGGCAAGAACCCGATTAGAAATTTTCGAGCCCTGATAGGGTGCCAAACCATCTTAGCCGACTAAGACGGCTTTGCCGGCCAAACTATAATATCCACTGGCCCTATAAGATTTTTTAGCCGATCAAGACCTCGCAACAGCCCTACTCGGCACTATCAGCGTGATATCTTATCGTTTCAATCTCATATGTATGTCTCTAAGAATGGAAATTACAATTGAGATGACCATTTTTTTTTTGGCCTCTAAGCCAATTTTACTTGAGTCATTGATATTGTTCTCCAGTGTCAGAACAGAGGCGCTGAGATTCCTCATCCGTCCAAAATCTTGCCCGACGGACCATTAACCTGCCGATTGACTTGCATTAGCTTGCACGCCGAGCGCTATAGCGGCAGCTCGTTCAGATCAAGAGGAACTCGCGTCTTCATGGTCGAGCCGACGATGGAGGTTCGCCCGGTCGACGGTGCTTATCTCCGGTCGCATTCCCCGGCGCTAGCTATCGGGATAATCCGTCGACGCGAGTCAACCACCCCCTCATCGTCGCGCGAAGAAGGCGCACAGGGAAGGCTGTGTACTTGCACAGGGTGGAGATAGGCTTTCGCCTCGTCGGAGGGTGTCGTGCGCCGATGTCGACGGGGAGGTGGTCCTCTCGCCAGGTTCACCCGGTTCAGTCGCCCGCTCGCAGAGAGCATCAGCCTTCGGTCTTCGGGCCTGGAGGACGCCGAGGGGGCGAAGCGAGGCGATGCAGAATGCACGGCCAGGCCTCGATGGCGAGCCTCCGGGCGTCTGTACGTTGAACCTGACTGGGATCGTACGTCGCACCCGTGACGGCGAGGGAAACACAACCCCCAGACCGACCGAACGCCCCCGGGGTCGGAGCATCGTCCCTCGACCCCCGACGACCCTGACACCCAACGGACACCCACTCACCGGTTCGCTGCTCTTCACAGCGCTTTCTCCTCTTCTTCTTCTTCTTCTTCTTCTTCACAGGGTCTCTGCTGTCTTCTCCCGGTCTCGCTTGCCTCATTCCCACCCTTTAAGGTAGCTACTGGCATACTAGCGAAATGTGTGGTCAGTTTTTACAATCGTTTATTCAAATTATATGCATTTATTGACGGTAGAGTCTTGCGAAAACAACTGCCAAATGCAAATTTCTATGATAGTACGCTTTTGTTGTTGTTTTTTTTTTTTTCAAAGTTAAATAGGTATTTTTAAACCGTTTTTAAGGTACCACGGCTTGTTTTGCTTTTTTTCTTTTTTACTTTGCTCTACGAATTCACGAAGTAATTTTTTTTTTTTTATAGATTTGACCGATTGACCAATACGACTCATTGGTTAATAGGTACATCTTTTTTCCATGAATAAACTGCTGTCATTTTTAAATGGCCAAAACTATTTAAGAAAACATGTATTTGGTGAATTGGTAAGAGCAACGTTTGAGGAACAAAATGAGCCCCGGTAGATTAACCAATGGTTGAAAAAATTAGGATTCTTCTTTCAAAACAAAAACTCAACGAAAATATATCATCATGGAATTTTGCATTTATCAATGTTTGTATTTGCAAAAACTTGGATATCATGGCTCGTGATCGTGGATATTCGGCCGAATGGTGTTGCCACAGAAGCCAGCGATAGTTAGCTCCGAGTCGTCCGGCAGCAAGTTTCGCGATAGGTGCGCTCTTAGCATCGTTTATACTGGTCACGATTCTACGTGGCACTTTCACCCCATCGATACAAACGATGGTCATTTGCATAACTGGTCGCGCTTAGCAAAGCAAAATTGTGCCCGGAACTACCCTCCAGAGAAATAACGTGCGGCAATTTGGTTTCCTATCTTTACGCCGGATCGGTTCAAGGACGGTGATTTCTTGTCATCCAAGAATAAGACCATTACAGTCATCCGGAAATAGACCGTATCCAATCGACCACCGACTCATTCGTGGTGAAAACACTTTCATAGGTCTTCGAGGTCGTTCAACACAACGACGCTCCGAGGATTCCTCAAGGGGAGTCTTCCTTGATGCAAACCCCGTACGCTGGCTCGGTTCGACAGGGATGATTTCCAGTCATCCAAGAATAAGACCAACAAATCTATCCAGAAATTGGTCGGATCCAACCAACCACCGACTCATTCGCCGTGCAAACAATTTCACAGATCTTCGAGGTCGTTCGCCACAACGAGGCTCCGAGGATTCTTCAAGGGGAGTCTTCCTTGATGAAAATCCTACACCAATTCGACGACCGCACGCCCCATTTTCTGGTCAAACGTTTGAAAAACGCTTGTCGAGCACCTACCCAGGGCGTCGACCGGAGTCGTTGCTCTCTCCCTCTTCGCGTCGCTAACAGATTGCCATCGGCAGAGCACTCCCTTAAGGGGGTGAATCTCCTTCGCCTATCTAAATCCTTACCAGACGTTCGGCAATTTGTGACGCGCTCAACGAAACGCAGACTCACATGCGGGGGCGAGATAGGAAAGGGGACGGGAGAACGGTGAGCAGAAAGAGGAAACGGCGAACCAACGGGGAGAATCTCCTGTTGTCCGGACGGGAATCAATACACTCCATGGATAAGTTCGTACACCTCGACACCCCCCATCGGACTCTCCTACTCGTTTATTTCGTTCTCGTTTTCTCTCGGTCTCGTTGCCCCTGGCCGCTGCTTCGCGAGGCAACCTAGACACCCTCCACTTTAATATTGATTCCGCGGTCTGAAGCACCGGAGCCGAGATACCGGCCAGCCGAGCCAACCCGGCACCTCTAACACCGTTCAAGTGTATTTGACTGGAAATTGACCCTTAGGAACTTTTAATGGGGGGGTCTCACACCATAGCTCCGTTCCCGCTTTCTTCCTATGGCTTTTCACTGGCTAACTCCGCCTCGCAACCGAAGATCTCTTTCTGCAGAAATGAAAAAGCACCGTCGTAACTGAGCTAACGATTATTCCTCATTAAAACTTGGCATTACGATCGTATCTTGTCGTTCCACGTCCGAATTTCGCGTTACTGCGGAATTTACTGCGCTTCCGAGATACGAAGTTGTTGGTTTTTTTTATTTTTTATTTTTTTTTTTATGGAGGTTGTTAATTTTTTGTTTGCCTCAAATTTCAATTCGGAGGCGAAGCGATACGCGAGGAAGGGAGAAAAGGTTGGAAGTTAAATTTAACGACTGTTAGTTGGAGTATGCTTATAAAAACATTTGAAAATAAGCGCAAAGGTAAAAGAAATTAAGTACACTGAAGTAGACTTTATTAAAGTTTAGGTTTAGGAAAAATCTTGAAACGACACCGTATTCACTCTAATTAAGCAAAAAAAAAACTTTTTTATCTGAAAATAAGCGTAAAGTAAAAAAAAAAACGTCAAACGTCGAGCTTATTGCCGTTTAGTTTCAAGTTTTTGTTTGTGAAAAAAAAAAACGTAAAAGTAAAAAGACAAAAAAACAACTTGAAACTAAACTTTATTCGCTGTAAGTAAAACAACCTTATTTGCTTAAAGCAAACGAAGCAATTTTATGTACTTAACGTAACGTTTAGATTCAAGCTTTCATTTTTCAAATCGTTTCTCAAAAATTTCCAAATCGATGCTTCGATTTCCGCTTCGAAAAAATGGTCCGTCCATCGTTGTGCCTCGAAGGATGAAAAATGAAATTATAACACGTACATGTTTTATCTAAAAAAAAAAAAAAAAAAAAAAAAAAAAAAAAAATTCCTAAAAATAAAAGCAAAATGTCTACGGCCGACGAAGTCTGGGACGGCTATTATTATTATTAAAGCCCGAACGTACGAGGCACTGACGAAGTTTGGCTTTGACTTCGGCCTCTTCGTCGTCTGTGTCGCAGTTCGCTGTAGTTAGATTGAACGCGAAATTAATCTCGCGCTCCCGACGACCGGCTTCCCCGACACTCGCTCTCGTCTCCCGTGTTATTCCCTGGCAAACGGCAAAAACTTCTCCCGCGACACCGCTATTATAACACCACAATCTACATCGCACTGGGAATTGAATATTATTAATTCAAAAGATCGCGTGTACTCTCGTTATCCCAGTTACAATTCTCGCAGGCATTTGTCAGTCTCGTTTCACCGCCGGGAATCGCAACCAACTTTTCGTGCCCGTTCTAGCCTAACCGACGTCTCGTCTCGACGATTAATGGAATTACGGTTATCGCACATTTGCGGCTCTTGTTTCGAGATCGGCGTAAGTTTTTTTTTTTTTTTACTCCACAAAAAAAAAAGAAAGAAAAAACATTTCACGGTCAATTCAGTGCGAGTTTTGTAGCCAGAAAAATAATTTATTTTACGGACTCATCGCAAATGAATGTTTGATTTAATTACATGTTTATTTAAATCAATTAAAATGTTAATTTAGAGCAAATAAATATTTATTTGCTGGTGCTCGTCAGATAAATTATTTTTCTGGGTGTAGGTAGATAAAAATGTGACTACCTAATCGTATCATCGTCGAGATGCGGAGAACAAGTGGTAAAGAGTCCCAAGGAGTCTCCTCGCGCGTCCTTCCAATAATTATGGAGGAATTGGACGCGCGTCCAGAAAAAAAGTTTACTCCAATCAAAGAAAATGTATTAAGGACGAAGAAAAATGTTTATTTGCTTCATAACCTAATAGAGCGTTTATTAATTTCTGATATATTTATTTGTTTGATAGTATTATTCCTATTATTATTATATAATAATGTTTATTTGAATCTAATAACGATTTTCTTAAGGCAAGTAAACACTTCTTTGATCTCAATGAACGTCATTTCAAGATCGAAATTTAATTGATTTTCATAAATCTTTTTTCTTGATGCGCATAAAAAAAAAAACAACTACATCGTTCAGTAAAAAAAAAAAAAAATCAAAGTCAATGCTGTTGCGAGTCTTGGATAGATACGAAAAAGTTTGAGAAAAAACATCCGCCGTTTAGTTAAAAAAAAAAAAAATAATAATAATAATAATAATAATAATAGTGCGGTTAAATCGCAGTCCGTGTAGTCGGTCGTTGCAGGAGAGCGGAGACTGGCCGTCGGTCGCGACAAATCAAGCCTGGGGTGCGGTGGTGAGGAATGAAGAAAAAATAAGAGAAAAGGGAGCGGCGCATAGTGGTAACAAAAAAAAAAAAACCCCCACGGAAGTAGAGCGTATCCGAATCGCTGGTCCTCGGTTGACCACCCCAATCGTCGATGCGTGGCCGTATGAAGGGCGGGGGTTCGAAAACACTATGGCGATGGTGCTTTTTTTTATCTTCTGCGGTTAGCCAGGCCGGAGGATATATGGCTGTGTTTTTTTTTTTTCCTTATTGAAAACCGACATCCCTCGCTTCTGCACCGATAGGACATTAGCATACATTTTCCTGTGCGCACGTCATCCCCGAAGCCCTTCGCTGGTGCGCCGCAGATGAACAGAGGAGATCCGTAACTAACGCTCGAGACCAACGCCGATCTCGCGAAACGACGAAGGGATCATCGTCCCTTCGTCGAACAGGGGAGAACGGTAATTCTAAATGAGTAGTTTGTTTCATACATCGGCAGACACGATCTCTTATTTCGAGATCAACATTAGACCTAGAATCCAAGGCCTGTTTGCAGTCTTCCAGCTATTTAAGTTTTCACGATGGAAGATACAGTTTTTTTGCAAAGCGAAGTCTGCAAGGTCTAATTTTTTTTTTAATTTTTTTTATTCGTTATATTTCTAAACGTGTTAGTTTGTTTGTTTCGTGCACCGTCAGACACCATCACTTATTTCGAGATCCACATTAACCTTTTTAATCGGAAGCCTCTTTGCAGTCTTCAGGCTATTTAAATTTTCATAATCGAAAATACAATTTTTCTGCAAAGGGAAATTCTGCAATTTTTCATATGATTATTTATTTTTTTGTGCAATTCGTTGTGATTCTAAATGAGTAGTTTGTTTTTTTCGTAGACCGGTAGACACCATCGCTTATTTCGTGATCCACATTAATCTCCCGAGACCGAAGTCTCGCTTTTCAAGCTATTTAAATTTTCATAATGAAGGATACAATTTTTTCTGCAAAGAGAAATTCTACAGCCTTTCATTTCAACTTGTTATATTACTAAACGAGTAGTTTGTTCCATACACCGGCAGAGACCGTCGCTTATTTCGCGATCCACATTAATCTCCCGAGTCCGAAGTCTCGCTTTTCAAGCTATTTAAATTTTCATAATGGAGGATACAATTTTTCTGCAAAGAGAAATTCTACAGCCTTTCATTTCGTTTTTTATTTTTTATTTTTTTTTTTTGGGAAATTTGTTATATTACGGTAGTCAAACGGCCCCCTCGCATCATCATCCCCAGCGCTGTGGCTGTCAGGGGTAAACGATCGCGTGTATTTCAAATTTTAACGAGAAACACAGTGAAGCCTTTTGACGAGGGAGCGAAGGCCCGATTGACGTGCGTGGGAACGTAATCGAGGTCCAAAACGGCGAAGGGTGCGACGTGTAAAAGGTCGGCGAGACTGAAGGGCGGAAAATGCAACGGGCATGTACCTATTTGCTATGGCGAGAAAAAAAAAAAAAAAAATCGTGGCAACGGCGGCAAAGAGCGGTGTCGAGTTTACAGCACACCAGGGTGAAACGAACCGTCGTGTCATGAAGCATTCTACGCTTCTCGTCACGCCCATTTCACATACATTTTAAGTTGGCCTTTTTTTTTTTGTTAGGGAGGTATTGAAACCGGAAACCAAAGGCAGAACGATCCGTCAAGGATTTTTATTTTTTATTCTCATTTGGAGAGGCTTTTTTAAATGAATAGGACAGGCTTACCCTGGTAGACATTTTAAAGCGTTAAATCAGGAAGTGACGTTTAACCCTAAACGTCAACTCTGATTTAAAAATCTCAGTGTTCAAATAGGAAATGGCGTCATACTGAGAAAAACGTCACTTCCGGTTTGAAAATCTCATTTTTCGATCGAAAGTGACGTATTTTCCGAAGGACATCACTTCCAGTGTGTGGAAAATGTTGTCACAACAACGTTTTTCAAAATTTTCACCGAAGCATTAACACAAGCACAACCCAGAAATATAATTTATTTTACCGCCATCGTTTATTTGCTTTAAGTAAAATATTAATGTTAATTAAATAAATATTTGTTCAAATCAAATAAATATTTTACTTGAACGAAATAAAAGATGGTCGCCATATCAATTATTTCTCTGGGTACAATTTTAAAGTACAAATCGTTGAAAAAATATCTTTACTTGCACTAAAGAATAGCCGTTATTTGAATCTAATAAGGATTTTCTTAAGGCAAGTAAACATTTCTTAGTAATAAATCAATAAACGTCACTATGGAGATCGAAATTTATTAGATTTTAATGAATCTTTTATTCTGAATGTGCCGTTGCGACGTGCCGTTTTTCCAGTTACCTACAGCAAAACCCACAATTTGGGAAACGTCCCGATATATCGATCCTCTTTGAACTTTTATTTTTTTCGTTAAATTTCCGCTCGACCCGCAGGAATGGCTGTCCATTGAGTATTTTATCCGTTAAGTAACGATACACAGCAATAGTTCGCCGCGGAGAACGGCAAGATTTAACGCGGCGCTCGCGCCTCGTCCCCGAGTCTTCCGCTCGCCTCCATTATCCTGTCGCAGAACGCACTTCCTGCACAAAGCAATTTCGTACACGAATGCGGTACACCGTTTAAGCAATATATTATCGAGGTTGAGAAACAGCGACACGACGGGGGGAAAGGAAAATGGCGAAAATCGTGAAGCGAGGCGAGAACAAGAGGTTTCTGTATCCTGCTCGGTTTCCCTTTTTTTTTTTTTGCCCTCGCCCTTTTCCTCCCTCGCCGGGCATTCTCGACCCTTCCACTCTCCCGGGCGCGTCGATTTCGTACTAAATAAAAATAGAACCTGCATCGTCGAGGCCCATAAATATTCCACCACCGAGTCGGCGAGAGACGGATAGGATTGAGAGGGCGAGCGAAAAAAAAAAAAAAACAACACGAGAACTTTTCGCGATGTACCGCGCAGGGCGTCGCACCCTCGCCTACGCGTTCATTCGACGTATCCACTTCGACGTGCTTTCAATGCAAAAAAAAAGAAAAAAGAGAATGAAACCCTCGCGTAAGCAACCCCCTCCGCTGAGGACCGCGGCAGCCGGGATTCCAGTTCGATTCGTAATCGCCTAATGAATCAAAACGTCGTCGGTTCGCTTTTGGCGGAGAATCTACCTTCTTTTTTTTTTTAATTTAATCCATCTAATTTAAAATCCCGAAACTCCGTTCTGCGAAAAATGTTCGATCGATTCACTCGAATGTACGATGGAAAAATAGCTGTACTCGCTTGTAAGCGAAGGTTGCAGGGTAGTTCGCAGATTCCGAGCGAACGTCTCAAGCGCGAATGATCTCCGAAGACGCAGGATCCGACGAATATGGGGAAGAGTGGAGCAAAACGGGACAGTGGAACAAAATGCAGCTTTCCAATGATTTTTTAACGGGACAGTGGAATCCGGTTCATCTCTTCCACAGAATGATCTCTGCGAGCCTTTCCGTTCGCCACTTGCAAAACAACACCATCTATGTGTACACATGTACATATGCATGTACATAGAATGGACGAACATTTGCTTCGGCTAGCCGGCTCGGCCCTTTGCATATTCCGAACCATATTTCAGAATTTCACTGGCAAAGAATGTTCGAACGATTCACTCGAGCGTAAGACGAAAAATAGCTTTACTCGCTCGTAAGCGAAAGTATAAGATAGTTTGCAAATTCCAAGCGAAATCATCAAACGTTCTTCGCTCTTGTTCTTCGCTCCGGACGAACATCGGAATGGAGCGGTTTATGCATGAACCCGGTTCATCCCTTCCGCAGAATGATCTCCTCGATCCCTTCCGTTCGCCACTTGCCAAGCAACACCATCTATGTGTCTACATATACGTATGTACATAAAACGAGCCGTACAGCCGGCTCGCCCCTTTACATATTCCGGACCATATTTCAGAATTTCACTGGCCCCGGCGATGCCGTTCGTTCGCGCACCCCCGGGCGGTCTCTCCTGCGGTGCTCCCGCGGGGAGGGTTTGGCCGCCGGCTCGCCATCCGGATGCCGTGCGCTGGTCATCCGTGGTCGCTATACGCGCCTGCATGCCGCATCCTAAATCAGCCGAGATGCCTCCCGCTTTCTGGCAACACAGTGACTCGGCCACTTTCCGCCTCGCATACGCCAACCATCACCGACTGATACCCACCCTCTTCTGACTAGCGCCAGAAACTCCCGGGCCGCACCACCGCAGCCTTCCCGTCATCCGACCAACCACCCTGCACTACATTTTTAACCCGCTGATGTATGCTACGCGATTTTTGACGTACCCTTGCAGGCGTGCGACCGCTGAGAACCGGTAAAAATATCAATGCTCGTTACAATATTAATGCGGTTATTATGCATCCGAAATCTCCAGCCGAATGCTCCGAATAGCTCCTGTTGAACCCCTCGACCATCCCCCATAAGTCACGCTCGGGGGGGCTCAAGTAGCCTTTTTTTCACTCTATATTTCTCGAGCTCTATCCACTTCCGCGCTCTACGACTCTTGCACGGTATATTTTCTTTGCTGGCTTCTTCCGCTTTTCCCACACATTTTTTTTTTTTTTTTTTGCGGCTGATGGGTCGGAATATCGTCCTCGGCTTTCCGCTGAGTGTGTGTTCGGCTCGCAATGGTCGAGGAAGCTGCGGAGGCAGCGATGGGGGTCAATTTTACCCCCGATGCACGGCAAACTCCCTTCCGTTTTGTTATTGCTTCTTTGTGAAAGTTCGCCGGTTTACGGAGAAAGTTGGAGGATAGAGTGGGTTTTGCCGTGGACCACCCGTGGACGGCTTTCGGAATCCGATATGGCTGGCTGTGCTCTTCCGGATGTAGTGGAAACGCGTGGCGATCAAGGGACGGACCGTTTCGAAGTTATTCGCGCTGGTTCCTCGCTTGTTACCACTTAAAGTCGATGCGCGCTTCCGGTTCGGCACGTGACAGCGGCCAGTCATTGTAACATTCTGTTGCCGGTTGCAGTGACGATCGACGCTTGTGGAAACATCGCATCGATGGGAAATTTCCCATTGAGCGAAGAAAACGGATAAAGGCGGCTCCGGTTTAGAACGGAAGCGAACCGAAGAGCCGAGTACTTTCACCGAGCGTCGCGAATGAAGTTCGTCCAAAGTGGCGATGGGAAAAATATCACACCCAGTTAGTTCTCTCGCAAACATGACCTCGCCATCAGAATCTGGATGTGTTTTTCCGAATGGAGAGAATGGAAAAACAATAGAAAAACAAGACGTCTCATGTCAAATTGAAGACAGCGGACCATTTTACACCGCCCTCATTTAATAGTCCGCTACGTATGAAAGAAACGAACAATTCAGAGACGAGCCGTTCATACTTTAATATCAATATAACTCGTCAAAAATGAAATCCTTTACAAATCGCACAACCCAAAACCGTACCGAAACTGGAGTAACGTATGCGAAGTGGAGGGCCACGAGTTGCTAAGGTCGCGCCCAAGAGTGGGAATGACAGTATGGTTTATAAAGGGTTAAACTCGATAGGCGACACCGGTTAGCCACGTGACTCCAGCGTGTCATCGCTGTCTCCTATTGCCCAAAGGGGAGCAGTGGGTGGTAGAAACTCGGTCTCTGCCTGACACGCAGCAGACGCAGGTTCGATTCCCACTCAACAACGATGAAAAAATGTTCTATGTGTGTCTCTGCGTTTCCCCGCCGGTTTGGTACCCACCTTGAAACTGGAGATCCAAGCTTTCGCAATCTTCATAATTGCAGCGCAATCTTAAACACTCTAATTAGTAAATGGCCATACGACCATTTGCTAATTGGACTATTCAAGATTTGCGTAAAATTATTATAATTTTACGCAAATATAAAAATTAAATTATAAATATTAAATTGGACTATTTAAGATAAATTATTTGACGGGCGCGAGCAAACAAATATTTATTTGTTTTAAATAAAGATTTTAATTAATTTACATGGATATTTATCTAAATCAAATACATTATTGTTCTAAGTATGTGACGTTCGGAGCCGGCTCCAATTTGCATTTTTCCAATTGCCGATGGCAGTGACGATCGACGCTCGTGAAAGCATCGTATCGAATCGAAATTTCCCATCGAATGGAGAAAATTGCAAAAAGCCGCTCCGTTTTACAAAGCAAGCGAGCCGAAGAGCCTTCAGCGAGCATCGTGGATGAAGTTCGTGCAAAGAGGCCATGAGAAAAATGACACACCCAGTTGGTTCTCCGGCATGCACGAGCTGGGTTTACGGTCCAGGTCGGCACGGCTTGAACCTCGCCATCGGGAGCGCCGCCTCGATCCGATACAGCTTCCCGACGACGTGAATTCCGCGAACGAGAACCAGTCTGATTCCCGACTCTCGATCGTCTATCGTAACTCGATATTATTGGAAAATTGCGAAACTCCTTGAGTATCCGATATCGAGGAGGCCGCCGGCTGCGGAGGAAGGGGCTTTAACCGGGGAAACTGGAGGCTCACGGGAGCGAAGTAACATTGTCGGAAGTCGATTCTTATTCCATCGAAAGCTTCGCCAGCTCTTTGCCCGGCCTCGTTCAACCACCGGCGAAACTTTATTATACTACCACCGAAATAGCGCGTTGCGAAGAACTTTTACGAGGGTTCTTCGGGAGTTGGCCGCGCTCGTATCGATTCGACTGCGTATCTACACGATTTTGCGCTTTTCCTGCCGCTGCTCTAACGCCGGCTGCACTCGTTATTGAATTTTACATAGTTTACAGTCCGATATAATTTTACGCCACGCTACCCACCGCTGTGCCAAGCCGGACGATGCGCTGAACGAAAGTTGGTCACAAACTTAGTCACACGGCGAGCTTCGTGACTAACTGTAAAAGAAAATATGAGGAAGCAATGAACCGCGACTGTACAATGTACATTCGTGATCTTGTTGATCCTGTAGGAAGGCATGAGCGGAATTCCCTTTTGAAAAGCCGCTCGAAGGTCCTTCGCGTCCCTTCGGCGCCTTCATTGATGAGCTTTTCGGGATCTTTGATGTCGGGGATAAACTTCGTAATCATCAAAAGGCTCTTTCGCCCCTCCGGCGAGCTCCGTCGGTTCGGGACGTCGGATCGACACCAACTGTATCCACCGACTGGCGGACCGACGTTACCCGAGGCAGTGGGTTACTCTAAGCGCCGAGATGTAATTGTGAATTTTCCAATACTCGCGAGGGTGCTCGGAAACCCTCGCGCTCCGCGGGTTCTAAGCTGCTAAGGGGGTCGTCGACAAACTCGCCGACTCGATTCCTACCGAGCTCTCACTCGGTTTCTCGCCCAAATCGACGAGAAACTTTCGCCCACGTGCGGAAATCTCCGGAATTCGCGTGGCATCGAGAGAGAACACGGACTTCCGGATCGACACTCCATTCCCGATGAGAAATCCTAGGGTAGGTAAAATTCATGGGAATTTTCGATCAAAAAATTATTGAGATATTCCTTTGCAACTGCGAAATAAATCTTGAAGAACATATCATCGCCAACCCATACAGCAAGTACACAGCGCACTGCGAGGCCGAAAAGACTTTCACGGATAAAGCTGGATTCGCTCCTCTAAAGTATTCAGACCCTTTTTACCATGTTCAGCGGATTTGCGGTGGTTTCCAGAAATCGTCTTGGATAGAGATTCGAATTTATATAGGTTTCCACCGTGAGTGAGATCGGGCCGAGATTTACTCTGCGCTAGTGGACAAAATTCTAGTGGACTCAAAATTCACTTATCGGACTGGCTGTTGACTGGAAAGGTGCGAATTAACTAGAATTTCGCCACTAGTTTAGACTCGTTTCGGTCCGTTCTCAGTCCGGATGGAAACTCAGTAATATATTGATTTATCGCAGTGGCACGGAAGACTTTTAAGTGGATATCGTAAAAACTACCGGTCATCTAAGAAGAATTACCACAGTTCATGGTGCGCAACTAGAGCGTCACTTAGAAAAGTCCCAGATTTTCCAAGAATTTTTATCATAATATCTACAAAAAATTCTTATAAATCCGATACTTCCTGTCACAAATAGCGCTCTAGTTCAATACTACTACTTTACTATGATAATTTCTCTCAAGCGATATAGTCATATTTACTCGATGTTTCTCTCAGTACAGGTAAAATTCACGGAAATTTTCGATCCAAAAAATGATTGACACATACTTCTGTAGCTGCGATATAAATCTTCAAGATCATATCATCGCCAACCCATACAGCAAGTGCACGGCACACTGTGCGGCCAAAATGGCTTTCTCGGATGGAGCTCGAAGCGTTCGCTCTTTCCTTTCGAACTATCCAGACCCTTTTTTTTACCATGTTCGGCGGATTCCCGGTGGTTTTCAAGAATCGTCTTTGATAGAGATTCCGATTTACCGCGATGGCACAGGAGACTTTTAGGTATGCCAGTGGAGCGCCGATAGTCGAGAGCGGGTAGATTTTTCTCAAACCCGATCGCGGCGACGTCGATACCGGCGAGCAAAGCTACTGTGTACCGCGATGCAAAGTTTTGTGCCCACCGAACGAATTTCCCACCCCCGCCGCCCCCGATATACGCGGGGTGAATGGGTAATAGAGACGTCTGAAACTTTACAGAGGATCCCAATTCCCAACGGGATTTACACACACACACACCTAACGGGGATGTACGAGCGGAAATATACCTCACCGGGCGGGAACTCGTTCGGTCTCTCGGCAATTTCGAATAGTTTCGCGTCAACTATTTTGGTATTCGTCGGCTAAGGGAATACCGAAATGTACATATACATGTATATAGATTACACCACCTTCCGGCGGTGTTCTCCGCTCGCACCCCGAGTTACCGGCTATCAGCATGAGGACTTCAGACAGAACTCGAATTCTCGCAAGCAGAGCAGCGTTCCTGCAATTTTCAATGGTTTCTTCGCTTCGTCGATATCACAAATCATAACCATGAAAATAGGATTTATTTTTTATTATTTTTTTTAATTGTAAAAGTGAAGATAAAAATAACTGGTGGGTCTTTGAACTGATAAAAAAAAATGGGGTTAAATCAACTAAACATTCGGGTCGGAAGGTTCAAAATAATATTTGGTTGGTCAAGCAAAATATTTTAATGCCTCAAAAATATTTTGGTGTAATCATAAAAAAAGAAATGGTTGAACTAATCAATCTTTTAGCTGTGCCAATAAAATATTTACTTGAACGTCCCTGCCCGTTTAGTTGATTAAACCGTATTTTTTTTTTTTACTAGTGTGGGCGGACGCGAAATGACTTGTATGCGCACGCCTTTTTTTTCCACCGCGCTTAATCCAGCCGGAAATAGCAAAACCGACAATGAAGTCGCGTCGGTGACACCTATGACAAACTTCTGGTAGGGTGTCGCGAGGCTAAATGGATCGATAGGACGCCACGAATGTGACACAGTACGCAACTCGGCGCGCACTCGATATCGTCGTCGGAAGTTTTCGTAAAGTACGACACATAAGTGAAAACAACTTTTTTTCCACTATTGCATATGAGGTTGGAATGACATGAATCGCCGACTCTATTTTAACATCAGGACAAACGTCTTCCAAGATTTTTTTTTTTCGACATCAGAAGGAATTTAAAAAATGATCGATCCGTCAATCGACGCTCGGATAATTTCGAAACCCTAAAAATAAAAAAATAAAAAAAAATATCAACTTGTCACTTTCACTGGCACGAAGTTTCAGACCGGTACATCAGCTTTAATTCCGAATTGCCAGCGAGCCGAGTCTCCTCTCTCGATTCATTAGCTCCTCTCGTCGAGACGGATAAAAGCCGAAGCTAAAGGGGGGAGTCTCGTCTTCGATGCAAAATTCCAAGGGTTCTTTTTCTCTAGTCTCGGTGTTTCGTTTCGAGCGAGCAACCCACGCGCAGAACGTAAAACCAGACATTTTTCGAAGAATACCGTACATTGTACTGCACACCCCCAGCGCACAGTGGTTTCTATATTCGTGGAGCAGACGTAGTCTGGCGGCGTTGTTTCGCTAAAACTTTCCATGCACCGCTCTCCCTCGTTCACCGCCGCAACATCAGTTTTCGCCTGTTCACGCTGGAGAAGAGAAGAAAAGGATGAAAAGAAAAACACATCCCCCGAAGCTTCGCCCGCCGGCTCGCAGGGCACGGAATAAGGAGCGCATCCCCTTTTCGCAAGAAGCTTCACGGTCGCGTCTCGCGCCTCCTTCGTCCTCCTCGCGCTAAAAGCCTCGCTTATAATGGCCGATGATTCTCTGTGCGATGCTCCGTTTAACAAGAAATTACTAAGCGCCGGGACAGCGAGGGAAAGGAAATCGCTATCTTCAACGTCTCCGCTTGGTCCTCCGGTTCCATCGTCCGCGGCTTCATTCCGGCTAGTCGAATCCCAAGCCTACCCGATGAAAACCAGGATAGAAAAGCACGCAATCCACCCTTCTCCTCTCCTGCCTTCTCCTGCTGGTGCTTCGGGACTATATTTTCGCACTCTGGCGCAAGAAGACGGCAAGGCAGTCGGTTGGATTGTTCTTCAGCCTCATCGGCGGAACGAGCAAAAAAGGGGCTAGATAGTGGAGGCCTAATCGGCCGTAGCAGAACGATACGCGAAACGGTACGAAGCATCCACGTTAGGTGGATGATCTTCGTGTTGGGTCTTCATCATGTGCCCGAAACCGAAATTTCCAAGAGAGCATGGAATTCTAAGAAAAGAATTCAGATTGGAAAGCTCTCTGAAAAGAAGTTCAAGAAGAAATTACTAAGCGCCAGGATAGGGAGGGAAAGGAAATCGCCATCTTCAACGTCCCTTGTCGGTTGCTTCGGCCTCGGTTGCTCCGATTGCTTCGACCGCGTCTCCATTGACGTCGAATCCCAGGCCTACCCGATGAAAACCAGGATGGAAAGACCCTACTCCACCTTACTCGGTCCTCTGCTGCCTTCCTGCTGGTGTTTCGGGACTGTATTTTCGCACTGGCGTAAGAACTCGGCAGGGCAGTCGGTCGGATTGTTCTCCAGAAACGAGCAAAAAACAGCTGGATAGCGGAAGTCTAATCGGCCATAGCCGAACGGTACACGTAACACACCCACGTTAGGTGTAAGGTCTTAGTGTTGAGACATCGTGTTGCTGTAACTGAAATTTCCAAGACGGCATGGAATTCTGAGAAGATCATTCAGATTGAAAAGCTCTCCGAAGACAAAGGTATTTGGTTCTTCTGAAATCGGTCGAAGGTCGCTTTCCGAGAATGAGCTTGCGATGACGCACAATGAACGACGCAATGCTCGATCATCACGGAAAGACACATAACGGCGTCGGCGGATTATACAAGAGTCCACGGTCGTTACCAGTTCCGTGAAGATCCGACCGAGCCGGATAGGAGGGGACGAGCAGGAATATGATGCTCCGACGTTATCGTCAGCCGGAGTTTATCGCGCGCGTTGACGACCGTGGGATTAAGCCTCTTGCGCGCGACCCGGTCGAGGTACGGTTGGGCCGCGCACTCGTAAACCGTCTTATTAATCCGATTGTAGTCGGTAATACCGAGAAAACAGGACACGCAGGCATCGCCCACGGGGGTTGAAAGCCACCCCCGTACTTGGTGAAGTCCGCTACATTGTTTTGCCACGTTCCCTCAGTCTCCGCAGCTTTCCGCTGTTCCTGCGTCTGGTACTATGACTACTGTGTATAGACGCGATATCTCCATACAAAGGGGAGTGGCTTTATTCTTATGGCTGTCACAATCCCACGTTCTGGATCACGTAAGCAGGACCGTGGTTGTCCAACATAAGATCCGACCTGCTATAAGTTCAGTTCCAGGGACGTCCAATTCAGTGCATCGAAGAGGGCGAAATTTTAACGTATAGGTGGTCGGATTTTGTATTGGACGGCTGTCACATCGCATCTTCTCGATCACCTAAGTAGGACCATGGTTGTCCAATCGAAGGACCAACCTGATATAAGTTCAGTTCCAGGGACGTCCAATTCTTCACATCGCATCTCCTCGATCACCTTAAGTATGACCACGGTTGGCCAATATAAGATCCGATCCAACCTGCTATGAGTTCACTTCCAGGATCGTTCAATGCTGCACATCGAGCATGGCCAAATTATAATTTATGGGAAGGCCAAATTATAACTTCTGGATCACCTAAGTCGGGCCATAGTTGTCCAATATAAAACCGACCGCCTATAAGTCCAGTTCCAAAGCCGTCGAACTTTGTATATTCAACAGAGACAAATCTTAACTTATGGGAGGTCGGATTTTCTATTGGACTCCCGTCACATCGCATCTTCTCGATCACCGAGGTAGGACCATGGTTGTCCAATCGAAGGACCAACCTGATAAAGTTCAGTTCCAGGTACGCCAAATTCTGTACAGCGAACAGACAAATCTCAACTTAAGGGACGTCGGATTTGATATCAAACGGTCCATAGGTTTGGCTTGTATGACCGACGCATAAACACCTCCCATCGATCACTCTGACGTTTTTTATGGAAACGCGAGGGCGCGAATCGCCGAGCGACCACGTTCCGCCAGCCTACTATAAAGGAACGACTACCGGAACAGTCGTACCGCCACCGCTACAGCTGGTCTTTACCCGACTACTGTCGCTGGACTACCAAGTGGTGGTAGTGGTGGTCTTTGCTGGTAAGGTCGTCTCGTTTCTGCGCCGTTCCCTGGGGAACTTCTCATTTGGGCCTCTGCAGTACGTACGAGCGATCCGGCGTCGATCTCTCTCCGCTCGTTCCGATCCTGACGGTACCCTTCGGCCGGGCCGCCGGCGTCTCGGCTCGTTAAAATCGCGTTTGATTAGCGAGCGACCCTTTACGACCTATTACCGGCACATGTCGGCTTGTCGAACAACAGCCGACCAACCCCGCCAGGACACGTTATACTACCGACTACAACGACCCCGCGACTATCAACTACTACCTGAAACTACCAATCTTCCAGAGTGAGGGGTGTTGCTTGCACCTCACCCTCGTTCCTCCGGCACGAAAGCGGTGGCCAGCTCGAATCACTGATGCTCCCGCTGACAATATACTCTGCCTCACGTGACGTAAAGTTTGACGGCCGGAAGGCTTCATTGATCACTCGGCACTCACTGCGTTGCGTGGTCGGGAAATTGGGAGCATCGGGATCGAGAATAGTATATTGGGCTGTAAGGGTGGAAAGTACGCGATTTTCGCCGAATGTGAATTTGCCGGGCTGAGGGAAGCGAGGACGAAAATCGGACGTGGTGAAAATCCACGCCTGTGTAACATACGACAGGTTGTTTTCTGACTTTCGTTAAAACAACATTTCTTGCGTCGCAAAGTCGTCACATTCGCCGATGACCATTTCTCCCCCGGGAGTAATCGGGCTTCCAGAGGAAGTAATAAGCCCCATTGCTCCCTAGGGAATCATGAAACGGTACTGCGCATGCACGCAGGTTAGTCATTTTCTTATTTAATTTAATTTATTCAACAGTCTTCTTCTTTTACATAATGATAAAAATACATTAGCGACAACAGTTGTGACTGAGATCGCGAGCGCGCGTATATCACGGTGGTTACAATAATTGAAATAAATCTTTCTCGAAATTTAACTAAAACTCTACCCTAATTTAAATGAAATTCCCGTAGAGTTTTATTGCAATTCCAATAGAGTCTTATTATGATTTCGGTAGAGATTTTGGTAGAGTTCTAATACGATTGAGTTGTTCGGAGAAAGACGTTTTCTGGTAGAGTTGTTATCTGGTAGAGTTGTGAGCGGTGGTAGAGATGTAAATGTGCCGTGCTTTAAAGGGTTAAACACCTCAAAAGAAATACCCGCGAAGTTCATGTCTAAATATTTGTTCGCGTGTCTCGCCGTGCGCGATTATGGCGAGACCATAACAATCATTCGTCAATAGTAGGTAATTTTCCGCCCGTGTTGCACGCAACGAATGTAATTATTTCCGCGAAGTCGGTAAAGAAAATCTTTCTTCCTGGCGACTGGTCGAGTCGAATTCAATAGTCCAAGCTAGATTGTTTCTTCCATCGCGAGATCTCCGCCCTCGAGGAGGCCGCAGAGAGCGTGACCGGTAAAAATGTTCTTCGTTAGATCTGCGCGGTCCATCAAGGCTCCCGGCAATTTCCACGTAACAGCTTGATAAGATACTGTATTACGCGGTTAATAATACCTCGGCGTAATTATCGAAGGTAATAAACCATCGTTCCGAGGGTTTTGCGCGAGCGGCGAGTCGTCACGGAAGCGATTTCCAGCTCGATGTTAACGTATCGCCATCAACAACGATACGACTCAAGCCTGTTTGCATCTCTCGCGCGCCCATATATCGAGTAACCGTGGACGAGCAAACGCGAGTGAGTAATTGCCGAGCTGGAAGGAGTATCGATGGTGAAAGGGTTTCCCCGCACGAGAGTCAGGCTCGCTTGCAATTCAACGAACTTGACGATTCCGTTGTACCGGCCGAGTCGGACAATTAAACGATCGTTAACATCAAACGCTCGCTGAACACTCCCGCTAACGATCCTTTACGATCGGGCTGTAAATCCGTGGCATTTGAGGCCGATAGAACGAACCTTGAAGATGACAAACGCAATGTCGCGATCGCGTGTTCCGCGGGGCCTCAGGACATCTTCATTGATACATTGTTCATTGCAAAGCCTGATTGGTAGCAAGGACGACTTTTTCTCGATTGTATTTAGAGATATTGAAGACTTTGTGACCGATATTTTTTTTTGTCTATTGACTGTCCCGTGACCATCAATTGACCGGTCCGGAAGTGACCGCACTGTAACCATAGGGGAGAGCGGGACAGCGGGGCAAAATAGGGCAATGGGACAAGACGCAATTTTCCAATAATTTTTGGGCGCCCTATTTTGCCCCATTGATGCATCTGGATTTTCTGCTCCGTTTTGCCTCATTGGACCATCCAAAAATTATTGGAAAATTGCGTTTTGCCCCACTGTCCCGTTTTGCCCCGCTGTCCCATTTTCCCCGCTCTCCCCTAACTACATTAACTCAAAAAAACCTCCACGTTTGTATTAATTTTATAATATTTGTTTATTGATATGAAAAAAATGATACAATTGATAAAAAATTGACTGATTACTAAATCAATAGGGGAGAAAAATAATCCTATAAATATAAAAAAAAAAAAAACATGTAACCAGCACATTGGCTTCGTGCAAAGTGTTTTTCTAACTCCGAAAATAGGTTTTCTAGGCCACGATTCTTCGGCGAGCGATATTCATAAGCGTCGCCCCACCTGCCCTGATACGCGCTTGTGCGCGAGGCTCGCGGTTACTATGTTACAGTATTTATTTATACCGCGCATATGCATGTGTCGCTCATAGAGTCGGTACTTGGCGATTTTTCTGGATAGCATTTCCGATTGTGCACAGCCGATTTTTTCCCCACGTTTTCCTGACACACAGAGAGTCTCCGGGCTAACCCCGCGAAGGAGACCTGGTCGGATTCGCCCGAGAATAGCATCCGTCGCGAGTAACCCGTTCGCGACCCCCTCGCGACATCCGACAGCGATCATGAATACCAAAGCGGGAACTACGTGGTGGCGCATAAACGGCTTTACCGGCTCCGTTATTATTATTGTATTAGAACGAATCGCACCCGTCGACGAGAGCTTCGCACTTTTCTGCTGGCGCGGCGCCGACGCCGCATAATTCGCGTATAAGCTATCTCATAAAAAAAAACAAATTATAAGTACCTCGCTCCCGTGTCTATTGATTATGCATCTCGGGCTCAAATATGGTCCGAGACAAGTCCTAGAAAAATTGATCTCGGTCGAATAACGTTCGGTCGAGTCGTTGCGTTTCCGCAATAGTTACAGATAGATCAACTTTTTTTTTTGGGCATTCTCAGATGTGCTTTCAGATCAATGCAATAAGAAATGAAGTGCGTATTTGATTAAAGCAGTGCGTCCCGCAATTAGTTTTTCATTTTGTACAATCGTTTCGCAGAAAGGAGGATTAAAAATGTTTACTCTGTCGCTCTCGCAGTGACAAGTGTTTAGAGCCTTCTCTTAAGGGCCAACGCCTTGCGGTAGGCAATCCTCGCAACACAGCGGTGCAGGAAGCCGCGAGCGCTACTGCTGATTTCTCCCAAAGCGACCCTGAATCTCAATCGCGGCAGAATTTCTCGAGCGCCGGAATCGAGACTCGGACATGAAACAGCTCGTCGAACCCGTTCGAACCCATCGGAGCAGCGAGCATAGCTTTATCTAGAACACTCGACTGCCACCGATCGCGGAATGACGTCGTTCCGACACCTACATCGGGCATCTGGCCGTTCTACCTTCGAATTAAGAATTCAGCCTACCGCGAAGGCGACAATCGCTCCTACGCGCGACCCGGTCACTCTCGGCTCAACTCTAAACTATAGAAACTTTGCCGCGATGATATCTTTTTTTTTTTTCTCCCCACACACTTTTGTAGTACAATAACAATATTCGTGTCGAATCGATTGGGCCGGCGCACTTTCATCCGACAGTTTGATTACACCCTCGGACCTTCAACCGAGCCCGCGCGCTGACGCTTTTTTTTCACACTGTGACGATCGGGCTTACGTTCGTGTGGACAAGTTTATTTCAGTGAAAAAGAAAATAGAAAAAAAAAATAATAATAATGTATCATTTATTAAATGAGCCTTATACCAGCCGAGGGAACCTTGAGAGCGGCAGCGGATGCGCCCCAAAACTGTCACAGGCGACACGGAACCGATGCGCGTCGAACCCTCTCTTTTCGGCCTCTCCGTGGACTGATTATTCAATTTTATTGCATTTATTACCGAATCACTGAGCTCGATTTATTTACAGCTCATGATGACTGAGTTTGCTTTTTCTCTGAACAGATCATGGAGTTTGGAGCCTTTGGAGAAAAATGTGGGACTCATTTGACTAGTGTGAAGCGCTCAAGCCTCCTTAAATGAAGTGCCTGTGAAATTCATCACTGAGTATTCGTTCCTGACTCTCGCCATACGCGAGATCGCTGAATTCCTCGCGGTGTTCGATCGGTTAACATTCAAAGCGGTCGGGCCTTTTTTAAATTATTGACGTAACATTTTTGCGTGACGTTATTTGCAACCTCCGACCGTGGGGACGAGCGTCATTGGTTTATGGCTTGTTGGTAGTGAAATCGATACGACAGGATGTCGGGAACACGCACGTCGAAGTACCGCACCGACGTAGCGAATCGTACAGGAATTACAAACCGTAGAAGTCAAACCCGACGATGATTTCCATTCTCCAGCAATTGACCGAAAAAAAATCGATTATTTTTCCATTTTCTTTTTTTCATATTACATTCGTCGGCCTCTCAGTTCCCCTGGGAGGAACGGACCTCGATCGTTTTCCTGTTCCTCCCTCAAGAAAATGAAACCCAGCCGCGTCGGGAATGTTTTTCGGGCAAGGGACGCGACGATGGCTTTGCCTTCGTCTCCTCACTATAAAACGAAACTCGATACGCCACTACGCCATTCACTTCAACAACAATTCTTGGCGAATTTTCGTTGGTATCGACTTACCGGCTCACCGTGAGGCCGTCCTCGCCGCGAGCCGACGAGAGAAGCAAAAAAAAAAGTGGTATAAAAAAAAAATGAAGAAAAAACGAAACGAGAAGGAAAAGGAGTCAAGCTTGGTAAATGGGCATGCGATCATTTGCCATTGTCACTCGGTTAGGCGAACTCGACAGTCCCAAGGGTCTCGCTCTGAGCCCCCTCGTCGCTGAGGAGCCATCGTCGTAGGAGAGGTAAAACCTTTCAGCCCTCTCTCTCACCTACTCCCCCCCCCCCTCCCACTGTCCCCTCCTATACGATACCGCAAGATCTATACCTTGAACATATTACTATAAGGTCGCTATATCCGCGCTGTCACGGGACATATAGATATAAAGTGGAAATTTCTCGCGCCTCGTGGTCTCGCCCCTCCTCGTCCGAGTGCGAAAGTCTCAAAACCGTATGAATACGCCATTCGTGATAGAAGAAAAAAAAAAATAAAGAAAACTATTTCGAGAAGATGAGCGCATTTGGCGTCAGCGCGGATCCGAATGAAGGGACGATGTGCGGTCTCCAGGGATGAAGGAGGAGCCCTTCGTGCCTTTTACGCAGGGACAATTTTTATCCGAATTATACCGGAGGTCCTCCGTCATCAATCGTTTCCTTTCTACTTTGCCAAACTTCACCAAGAATTTTGGTTTCCTGGCGAATTTAGACACTTTGGAGCGTCACATCGCGCCCGGTTGAAGCCTCGTCGACCCGGATGGAGTTCGATGGTAAGTCGAGCGTGGTCCGAATCTTCGGCGAATTGAACGTTGTCCGAGTGTCTCTTTTCGGCGAGGGACGTCGGTACAATTTTTACCTGACCTATACAGAAGGTCTTCCATCGTTTCCGTTCTACTTTGTCAAACTTCCTCCTCGAGCCGCCGTGTCCCAGCAAATTCAGAAATTTCGGAGCGCTACCACGCCTCGTCAACCCGCGCAGAGTTCGATGGCGCGCCGAGCGTGGTCCGAATCCTCGGCAAATTGCACGTTAACCAAGCCGGACGATACAGATGTCAGAGTAACACCGGTGCGGTCCTTGGCCTCTTTCTCTTCATTCGCTCAGCCTCCTGGTCCCTCGTGGTCCCTCCCATGAATTTCGCCCGGGCGTCCTCCTCATCGCGGCTCTCCTCGACCCGGCGAGAAGTAACTTTTCGCGTTGGTTCCGTTAGGCAATCACTATGAATCAACCGAGCGCGCCCCGGTCATCGTGGCCTCGGCTTACGTTTACGATTGTTGTAAATTACTCGACGCCGCTTTTTCTTCCTCATCTCTCGTCCCACACCCGGGCTCGCCCTGACCGTCGAGCGTGCCGCTGCCCGCTGTCGTTGCCGATGCTGATGATCCGGAGGACCGCGGCGGTTGGCCTCGTGGCCTCGCCGCCGTCACCTTTCCCTATCCCGGCTTCTCGCAACTTCGCCGTCGCACTGTGCTGACGAAGCCCACGTTGGTTCATTCGCGGTCTGCTGGTTCACTCTTGCCGTCATCGTCTCATTGCATCTCGATCATTCGTTTCCGGTCCGGGTCCTTGCTGGAGCGCGCAGAAGCTTTCGCCGCATCGGCTGTGCGCATGCGCCGTAGATCGCGGACGATGCCGCGAAACAGGATAGACGAGAGTCTCGCGCCGCTAACGAACTCCGTCCTCGTTGGAACGCTCTTCCGGAATTGATGCCTCACTGTGCTCCGCGACTGAGGCGTTGTCCGCTGCGCTAACCGTAATATCCACAAGTATAACGGACTCTGGTGTAGCGCAGTTTGCATTCCAAACAGTACTCGGGGAGAGCCGTGCCGCAATGCTATGAAGAGAGAACTCGGCTTTCGCAGACGCTGGTTTCCGGTTCGTCGTGCGGAGGAAGTCGTTCAGATGGGTAAAATCATGAGAGAACATCAAAGTCGCGCTGATCAAGGCAACTGTACACTTAGGTTGGTTGAGCAGTGGTAGATGTCAAGAAAGAGTTTATTATATCTGCATACACGAACGCATATCTCCAAAACACATTTTCTACGTTTCGGCCCTCCTTAGATTTATTTGTTTCATTTTTTTTTGGTTTTTTTTTTTTTAACATGAGAACAACCTTTTTTAAATATGCAGACTATTAACGGGTGGTCTTGAACTCGATTCAGAATTTTCCTTCTTTTGTGAAGTTAACCAACAAACCTAATTGTTCAAACAATTTTTACCACCTAAAACCCCCAAATAAATTAAATAATCCCTAAGTGAGATATTATTGACGTTCTTTTCTACGACGGTCAATTTTTACTCATTGCGATTGTAATTTTTGCAAACGCGCAAGAAAATTTCGGAGTTGTGGATGACTCGACGGGAACTCCCGATTACCGCTTCCATTCGGGAAAAAAAAAAAAAATGTTAGGTATATGTTTTCATTGCAATGATCGATTGCATGAGAGATTCGATTGCACCTTTCCGGAAATCCGGCTGACTGTTACGCGTGACTCCGGCCATCACCCCTCTGCCGGATGTGGCAAGTCTCGCGGCATCTTCGCTCGTCTATCGCGTCTTCTTTTTCCTCGCCACCCCCCCGATAACTCAACGAAACATGTCGTTGTCAGGACAATGATTCAACGTTGTAGGAACCATTACCGCGGACGATGGATGCGGTTTTGGAGAGGGACGAGGTGGGGGAGAAAAAAAAAGGCGTCAGAAACCGCCCCGTAATCGTTTTCAAGGTTGACGGGCGTCGAGGGGTGCGAGCGCGTTCGTCGTTGCCGACGAGGGTACGTCGGCCACGGTACTCCGTTCGTCTGATAGGTACTTCGCCGGAATATGGTTGTACATGGTATATGGTGTGTAGAGTATAGCCGCGGAACCGCCCACTCGACTTGAGTGTCGGGCGGCGCACTTGTAACTGTCGCCTTGTATCGACTCGGAAATTAATGGGGAGCAAGCTGGCGCGAAAGCTCTGCCGTTCGATGTAACGCACTTCACCCTCCGCCCGGGCTCCCGAACTCGTTGCCGCTCTTGCTCTATGGACGAAGATGAAATATCACAGATACGAGTCTGAAAGACGCTGGAAAAAAGTTAGGGCAGAGCATCTGGAAGATGCTTTCAGGAGAACCGTGATGCTGCGAATCGAATCGCGCAAGAGAATCCAGTCTGAAGATGTCTGAAAGACGTTCCTGTGATACACCGAACCCTGAAAAACGCCAAAAACGGTGACTCGGGGCATTCGGGACATGTCTTTGCCATTACATTTTAGCTCTAATGTTGTACAATGCATTATAGAGCGGTCTGAAGGTGTCTGAAAGGATGGTCAAGTCTTACAAACGCCGAAAACCGTGAATTAGGCCATCTCGAAGATGTCTTCTAGATTATCGTTCTGCTTTAATGTTGCGTACGGGAACCTGGAGCCGTCTGAAGGTGTCTGAAAAATCTCTCAAGAATGTCGAAGCCCCAAAAACGCCGAGAACCAGTGACTCAGGACACTTGCAAGATGTCTTAAGGACAACCGGCAGACAAACTTCGAAGTTCCCTCAAATCCCTCACTTCGTGTATATTTTTTTTTTATCGTGACACGCGGATCCCGACGGAAGGAGCGCCGTTCTAGAAATATGTGTAAGTCTCCGGGGACGAACCGAGCGGATGGCCGATGACCTCGTCTGGCACAGGTTCGCTCCGTACGCCCACACCGAGGGAGCAACACGATACCAAAAAAAAAAAAAGAACAGCCTAAGCATCGCAGCAGAACCACATCCACATGCAACATTATGCGACAAAGCCCGTGCGATGCGGAGGCCCATCCGTGCACAAATATCGCAGCGGTAATAACACGGTTCAACTCTGCGAATTACCGCGACGACAACGAATAATTTTCGAGGGATGCGAACCCGTCGCAAAAATTATCGTGTATGAGTAGAGCCGAAAAGTGATGGTCGTTCGATAATTGCCACGCCGCCCGGACTACCTCGCTCTAAAATATACATTATTATTATTTTTTTTTTTTTTTTTCAATAAAAAATCCCGGTCTTCGTTTCTCTCTTTTCATTGTCATTTTTTTTTTATTCGTGTAAATTCGAAAACTTTCGAGAAAAACTCGGAACGGAGCGCAGCCAGCGGTAGCGGCTTCGCTTTTTAAGGTAGTTCTGCCGCTTGATGTTCATTTCGCGCATGTTCGAAAAAAAAAAAAAAATCAGATAAAATTGCAAATACTTCTCGGTGGTATAAGAAAATCTGAAAAAATTCATGCGTACTCAGAAAAATGAACGAATCATTTTCATTAAAGAAAATAAAGTTGCTTTGCCCGATAATTTGTTGAACAATTAATTTTTTGATTAATTTGTTAATAACAGATTACATTGTAGTTCACACTATTTAACAATTAAGCAAGTTGTACATTTTTGTACAACTTGTAATTGTAAATAGTAAAAATCAATTAGCGTCATCAGCAATTATCGACTTATGTACTTTCGCTGTCCAGTTCGGATTAGCCGAGATTTCGATTATCCGAGAACCTTTCGGTCTCGAGCATTCCGGTTAATCGGGGTTCTACGGTAAATTCATTTTTTTTTTTTCAATTTCATTTAATTATTGAACTTGAGATTGTTATTTTTAATGAGGAGCATTAGTAGTGAATTTATTGACAATATATAAAGAGGTAACATGTTTTGACACCAGACAAACTATATTGTCAATTCGCTATCGACCGAATTCAGTCACAATTTTTAATTCTTTTTTTTTTTTTTTTTTTTTTTGTTTACAGAGATCTGAAGATGGAAAATATAATGCTCAGGGATTCCCGCAAGAAACACATAAAAATAATCGGTGAGTTATCGTCGAGTTTTTTTTTTTTTTTTTTTTTTTTTTTTTTTTTTAATTAGATTTTTGTCATCAAATAAATGATCTTATTTTCGACAGATTTCGGTCTGAGCAATTGGTACAGCGGCAACGAGCAGCAGACGCATTGCGGTTCGCCGGAGTACGCTGCTCCGGAACTCTTTCACGAGGGACGGAAGTACGGACCGGAAGTCGATATCTGGAGTCTGTAAGTTCGAGCATGAATTTTCTTTTCGGCACAGACGACCGATAAGATTTTTTTTTCTCACTGAGATAGAAGTTTAATAAACAATAAAAAAATATATACAAAATAATCTATAATAAAATTACATAACAAAATATAATTATATAATAATATAATAAAATAAATTTTATTATATAATGCAGTAAAAAATAATCTCTTTCGTCGCAATGGCGAAAGAACAACGACGATGTTTTTGTCTTTTTTTTTTTTTTTTTTCTTCGCCAGCGCATGTCTTTTCTTCTCTGTTTTCTTCGTGTTCTATCGAACAGGGGTGTGATAATTTACGGAATGATGGCGGGCCAGTTGCCGTTTCTGAGCCCCCGAAACGATCGGATCACCGTCAAGGAATGGCGTGACAAGCTGATGAGTCAAATTTCTCGAGGTATGACTGTGACGCAGGAGAGGAAAATAGCCGCGACATCGAGCGGTTACAAGGACCTCGTGAAGCATCTTCTGCAGCTTCAGCCGCACAAGCGAATGCCGATGTGGCAAATTTGTCGTCATCCTTGGATTAACTGCAGGGACAAGACTGCCGCCGATTGTCCTGTTTGTCCGTCGAACGGAAACTTGGACAGCGCTCAAGAACTCAAAGCTGTAAGTCCGTACCTGAAAAAAAAAACCTTACACCTATTTTGAAAAGGTTTTGTTTGTTTGTTTGTTTGTGCCAAAGGTCGAGAATCCGGAGGGAAGACCATGAAGTTATCTGCATGAGATAAAAATCCATCTTTTGGCAAATCTCTGCCAATGAACTGCTTTTGGGAGGAAAAAAAAAAAAAAAACTGGCTTCTATAATGAAAAAAGAACTTCCCCGAGCGAAGTTTGTGCGATGCAAAATACATTTATTATAAACTGCTGGGATTTAGTTTTGTGCAGATATCTTCAGAGTCATCCAGAGGATCTCCCTAGGGTCCGATGAATTCCCGTCGAGAGCCTCCGATCAGACGGCACGTTTACATCTCTACCAAAAAAAAAACAAGTCTACTGGATAATAATTCTACCAAAATCAAAATAAAACTCTGCCGAAATTTAAATAAAACTCTACCGGAATTTAAATAAACCTCTACCGGAATATAAATAAAACTCTACCGGAATATAAATAAAACTCTACCGAAAATCAAATAAAACTCTACCGGAATTTGAATGAAACTTCGATAGAGTTTTATTTAAATTCCGGTATGGTTTTCTTTGAATTCCGTGGGAGTTTTTTTTTCATCAGTTGTAGAGATTTCGTCAGAGTTGTAATATGGTAGAGATATTTTGGAAAGAGATATTTTGTATGGTATAGTTGTTATCTCGCAGAGTTGTGAGTGGTAGAGATGTAAATGTGTCGTTGTAAGACTCCGATTATTCCAGAGTTCCAGAGTTTTTTTTGCATTTTCCATTATTCTACAGATTTCCGAGGAGATAAGTGCCGCGACGAAATTGGATCCGACGACAGTACAAAAGGAACTTCGACGTTACGGAGACATCACGGGAATGTTCAACATTATGTATGTATCAATGCCAGTTCAGGTAAATCTATCGAAGGACCCCATTGGCTAAATGAGCGAAAGCGGAATTGCTGATTTCCGATTTTTTTTTTTTTTTCTTCAATCAATTTTTTTGACCCTAAATAGCTCATAGTTTCGATCCCTGTCACACCGGTTCTGTCCACCTCGTAAGTTGGCATGGCATCCGAGTTGCCAGGCATCCTCATCGGTCCACTCCCAAATATGAATTGGGACGATTAATTATTTTTAATTATCGACGATTAATTAACGATCGACATTTTTTTTTGTAACCGGCAGAAGGCACAGGATGCGAGGCAATGGATCTGCGGACGTGTTCGAGCGATCGTCGATATCGAGCAGGTAGGAGGAACGAGTATTTTGTGCGAGCGTGCCGATCGGCAATTCGCCGATCGTGGGTTTGAAGTCGGGTTGTGAGTGAACAAAAAAAAAAAAGAGCAACAGCTCGACGCGCGGATGTGCCGATCAGTAAATGCTGCACTCCACATTCGGCAGACGAGCGGGAATCGGCAGATTTCTTCCGTCAGAATCGACGCCAACGTCGCCGATTGCGCCGAACTCTTCGTCGAATCCAGTCCGACGAGCGTTAACGATCGAAAAATCGCGTTCGAAGACCCTGACTTTGGAAATCGGAGACAGGGGTGCGATCGATACGTCCAAAGAGACGAAGAGATCTTCTTCGAGCGGTAATTCGCCGAGGTTGACGTGCGCGTCGCGCAATCTCAATCCAGTTCAGAAATGGTCTCGGCAAACGGAGCAGAATTCCGAGCAGACTAAGCGAGGACTCGCTGTCGGTAGACAATCGATTGAATGGTAATAAGACGAAATTATCTAAAGCAATTATTTTCATGTGAATGTAGCTTTAGTTTTGTATTTTTTTTTTTTTTTTTTTTTTTTTTCAAATACTGGACTCAGTACTTGAAGTGTCCCAATAATTCGGCTATCCCAGGCGTTGCATAAGTGGTAGTAATTCAAATAGCCCAGGACTTGCCAATGGGTGTCCGAGTACATGAAGTAACCCCCAGTAATGGTCCAGTGTTTGAAGTAACCCAGGAGCCGAAGTGTCCCAGTAATTCGGTTATTCCCAGGAGTTACCTGCATCTCAGTAATTCAAGTACGTCAGGAATTGCCAGTACTTGAAGTATACCAGGAACCCGCGTGTCCCAATAGTTCAACTATCTTAGTACTTCCATATAGCCCAAAGTGATTCCAATATTCCAGGAATTGTTAATACTTGTCCGAGTACTTGAAGTAAGTCCCAGTAATAATAGCACAGTACTTGAAGTATCCCAGAACAAGAAATATCCTAGTACTTGAGGTTATCCCAAGAGTTCCATGTGTCCCAGTAATGCAAGTAACGCGAGAGTTGCATATATCTCGGTAATACAAGTATCCCAGGACTCGAAGTGTCCCAATAGTCATATATATATATATATATAGTCATATATATCCCAGTAATTCAAGTGCCCCAGGAGTTGCATGTATCGCGATAATTCGATTATCCCAGGGGACTCGCTATAATACTTGTCCGAGTACTTGAAGTAACGCAGGACTCCAGTAATTGAACTACCCCAACAGTCCATGTATATCTCAGTAAATCAATTACCCCAGGACTTGTCAATGCTTATCCGAGTACTTGAAGTAACCCAAGTTCTCAAAGTTGAACCGTGACTCGAAGCGTTCCCACCGCGATAATAACGAATAATGCATGAATTCGATAATCGAACCATGTACAGACGTTTAAAACAGGAAATAGACACTATAACGCAGTTGGCAAGCTCGAGGCAATCGAGCCGCTACTCATGCACTCTAAGATGTACGGTGGTTTTTTTTTTTTTTTTGTTTTCTAATATTCCCATGGATCCCACGTTAAGAGAAGAAGAAAAATACAATAATCCATTTTCCGTCTTGCCGCATCGCAGTAAACGCGCCGTATACGGCTTTAAGAATTAAAAAAAAAATATATATATATATATATATATATATATATAATAATTCAGTAATAACAGGGAAAGTTTGCTCGATCATGTGAATCACGTAACGAGTAAAGAAATTACCGGCTGGGAATCTCACTCTGCGCGAGTGCGAAACAAATCGAAATAATAATTCCGATGATTTCTCATTGCCAGCAGCGGCAGCAGCAGCGGCACCAACAGCAGCGCCGTTCCCGTGAAGCCGATGACTCAACCTCAGCTTCTTCGTTCGACTCTCGCTCGTCGATTATCCACCTCGCTTTCGAAGATGTCGAAGGATTCACTCGGGCGACCTTCATGCGCCGGGGATCCGTTCGTAACGCGAGACACATCTTACGAGGGACTCGAAAGATCGATCGATAACAAGAATAACTTTCATCGTCAGCAACGTCACTCGACACCGAGCGTTAGTTGGAGAGGAGGGCGGGGCAAAACGAACCACCACCTCTTTGTTTTTTTAGATGAAAAATTCATTTGCTTGAGGATATTTTTTTTAAGTGGTCCGTTTTGCCCCCCTCCGAGATCCCATTTTGACCCGCTGATAACCGACAATTTATTGGGCACTGTCGAAATGGACGAAATCATATGATTTATCTTTACATTGTACACTCGCTAAAATTATTAAGCTATGATGAATCTATTTTTCGTACCTTTGCGGGAACGTTTATTTTTTTTTTTTTAAGTACATTAATTTTTTTTTCTTAATATGTTGCAAATAAAATAATAAATGTTTCAGGCATCCCAAATTTACCGGACCAGAAGTATTCCCAAATCTGTCGTACCGGTGGTTACCGTCAGATCCGCAGACGAGAGACGCGAGCGTCAGAAGATTCGTCCGCAGAGCCTGGAAATCACATCGGAGCTTTTGGAAAGGGCCAAAAGTTTCTCACGCCCTCGAACGTCCGTGAACGAGCGTCTGAATCAATAAAGACTTTTGATGCATCAGAATGTTACTATTTGTCGAGTTTCAATGGAGAACAAAAAAACTGTTTCAAGGTCATAAAAAAACTTGTCTACTTCCGGTCTCAAATAAAATTGACTCCCGTCATTCTCGATCCTCGATTACTTTTGTCCCAAAAAATAATAAACACGAATATTTCAAAATATTTTATTTACACAATAGCTCGATTTTTTTTTTCTTTGTTTGTTTTTTTTTTCGTCTGGGATTCAAAAAGAAAAAAATATACCAGTGATTTTTATACACATATCTAAAACATCATCGCGATTTGCGGCAATTACGCAGGTTCTCGAAACATACAATACATTTAATGGTATAATGATAATAGTCGTGCTACAAACTGCTCCAACATTTTTTTTTCTTTTTTTCAATTATTGGTTTTTGTTTTTTGTTTTTTTGTTTTGTTTCAAATATACATGTTTCTAAGCGCCTTTTTTCGTAACTAGCGTGCATCGTTATCAGCGATTCTCCTCGACTTTGAAATATCCGGACCGTTCTAATCATCGTCGCCTAAAGTATACAACTTTTTTTTTTACAATTCTCAACTTTTTTTTTCTTCGATCTATAATTATTACGCTTTCTAAGAGAACTCAGTGAAATTAAGTCTTTGCACACTGTGCTGCTGAACGTCGAGTTGTGCATATCCAGTGGCTTCCATATATAAGTAGCAACGAGTTTTTTTTTTGTTTTTTACATAAGGGTAACTCTATCAATGACTCGACGAAAATTGAGTATTCAAACAGTTCAACATTTAACATTTAGCACGAGATTTTTTTTTTCACACGTGAGCGGTAGAAAAACAATCAGGTTTATCGCACGAGAGTGAATGGCGTGTGCATTTTTGGCTGTTACATGATTTTAACGGTAATTACACAGTTTCGTCATAATGCGAATGTCCAAGGGCGTTTTTCTGCCAAGCCTGGTACGAAATCGACGATACAAAGTTAAAAAAAAAATTATCATTGCAAAATTCAAATAGACAAAAACATGACTTTTAATCCACGATATAATGTTTGACCGAAGGGTCGAGTTACTTTTCTTCGCGACAATTACTTCTATTTTTTTGTATAAGAACGCGCAATTCTCTGCACGAAACATTATTTTCTTTTATTCGTAGTTACAATTAAATAAATCACACACGTGAATCGCGTAATTATATTTCATTCAATGATTTATGGTTTCGAGACAACTTTGACACTTCCTTTCTTGTTTGTTTGTTTCTTTGTTTGTTTTTTTAATACGATTTTACAATGTTCGCCATGCAATCAGCGCCGGTTACTATCGGTTTTAAAACGCTCAAGTTATTTTAATTAATTACGGCAGTACGGTGACGTCCTTAATGCTTAAGTTACTTTATTATAATTCCTTCGATGGTTCTGGTGTTTTGAGATTGGAATTAATTTCTTTTTTCTTTGTTTTGTTTTGTTTTGTTATGTTTGTTTTCATTTGTTGCAAAAATAGATTCACTATAGTTAAATTGGTTGACGCAATAATTTTTTTTTTCAGCATTGTCCTCTAGTGTGCACATTTTCCACAATTTCTTGTGTTAATCAACGATCGAACAAAAAAAAAAAACAAATTTCTTACACCTCGAATAAATTTTCGAAAACATTTTGTTGAAAAAAAAAAAAATCATTTTCACGGCTGAAGAGTTGTTTTGCGCGATCATCGGCCTTATCTTTTTTTATACATGTAACGTGACAAAACAACGTACAGTGTGCGCATTTTTTTCCAGCCGATACAATGGTTGTTCGATCGTCGCGAGGACCGCGTACAGTAAGCCACCGAGCTTCCACGCCGTCCTTCTCTCAATCTCTCTCCGGCACGCTAAAACGTCGTCGGCGCGTGTCCGAAAGTCACTGCGAATGATCGAACGAAAAAAAAAGGTGTCGAACTTAAAAAAAAAAAAAAGAAAAGCAAATTCAAATCTTGAAATATTACGTCTCAGTGGAATGACGACTCAATGGAATGTTCTTCATCATTCTCCGTCTACGAAATGAATTGTCCGAACCAATAAACGCTCCAACGATCGCTTACCTCCGTAAAAAAAAAACAAAGAAAAAGAAAACAGAAACGAAGAAATCGACCGTGACTCGCAGACAGCGACCGTGTGAAAATGTGTGTGTGTGTGTGTGTGTGTCGGGAGATGCGTAAAAAAAAGAATAAAAAGAAAAGAGGAAAAAAAAACAGAAAGATTAATATGTACATTTGATTTACAAAAAAGAAAAGGAAAATAATGTTACAGTCTTTTCTTTGGTAACGAACCGAAAGCCGATATAACAGTGGCCTTAGTGCCGGTGGCCGAGGACGTTAAAGTGGTTAGTGTGGGCTGTGACAACAGAACGGTTGGTTTGACCGCTGTGGCGGTACCGGTGGCGACTTGGTCCCATTTGCTTTTTCTCCTCTTGGCGTCTTCTTCGGCGGTGGTGGCGTTGGTAGTCGCGGCGTTGTTCGTCGACGAGCTGTTGGGACGTTTGGCCGTTCCGGTGACGATCTCGATTTTCGTCTTCTCCTTTCGGGCCTTCTCGAGCTTGTCCATCTCGGTCTTCTGTACTTTGGCCAGTTCCTCGTAGTACGAGTCCTTGCCCCACTTGAAGGGATCGAAACGATCGGGCGGATAGTTAGTTCCGAGCTCGTTGATGCTACAAAATTGAATTAACTTTTCATAAATCGACGGATTCCTAAAGTCCTTCCTCTGCTGTATAAGCTTGTTCATGTCGAGGCCGCCGCTCTCCATTTTCCTGTAAAGTTTCGTTATTTTTTCCTGCAACTCGAGCGGGCACTGTCCGGCCGGCTCGATCGGCATCGTCACGCCCCATGAGTCGGTCTCGCCATCTGAAACCAAGTCTCCATGACGCGACGGGGACTGATCAGCGTCGTTCGTTTGATGCTGCACGCCGTTATCCCTGTGTTGCTCGTGCAGCGCTGATGCAGTCCCCTCGTCATCGGAGACAACTGTATCATCAAAATATGAAACCAATCGTTGAACCTTGGACGTAACATCGGTAACTAAGGTAGGAGCGTTCGGTAGCAGGCCGACGCCGCTTGACTTAGCTCCGACACCACCGGCTGCAACGTCGGGACTAGCCGACGCCGAACGGCCAAACTTTGGACTGTTGATAGCCCGGGGCTGATGCACGACATGGACATTTTGCGGGGCGGCCCCCTGGGGAGTAGTGTTCGTATTATCCTGCTGCTGATCGTCATCCACCCCGTCCTCGCCCTCCGAGTCGGTATAGGTGGCCGTGAGAGATGCCAGAGCAACACTTTGTACAGACATTGTTAGTTGGCTTTGAGTGTCCGCTTTGCTACCAAGCAATATTTTGTGTTGCAACTCACCGGTGTAGCGTTGATAATTTCTTTTTATTATTCGCGACTTTGTTTTATTCAAGTCTCTCTCCAAGCTCTCTGCAAGCTTTTGTCTCTGTGAGGCTCTTTTAGTTTTTTTTATTATTGTTCTTTCGCTTTGTAAATGCCAATCAACATCCGCAGGAATGTCGATTGCGGATCTGGAACAAAAATAAGGAAAGAATTTTAGTCGCCGGTCCGAAATTGTGAGGCGGCGTCGTACAGCGAGGTGGAAGCCGGCGGGCGAAGTCGCGTGGAAGTTACAGACGTTGCTCCAACTAAACATTGAACGGCGTGTTTGCGTAAACTGTTGCTCTCCTGGCGAACCGGTAAAATATAATATAATGTAATATAATGTAATATAATGTAATATAATATATAATATATTATAATATAGTATAACATAATATAATATAATGCAATATATAATTATAATATAAAATTTAAGTTGAAACAAGTTTACATAATTTGAATTTATAAAAAAAAGTACAATTAATTTAATACATAATGAAACAGAATCTGATTCAATGCAACATTACATGTTGGAATGAAATATTGTTTCGCTGTTTTTCTACTGGAATTCATAAGTCTAAGTAGTTATAAGACACATCTCTATTTGAACACTGGTCAAGTAGAAATCTGTCAATAAAAATATTATCTTATTGAAAATATAATTTTTGTGTCGTGCCAGGAAAGTGATTGTTTTCGAAAAGTTACAACCGCCGACGATTCCATTGGAGCAACGTTGCGGACTTCCATGCCATGTAGACGAATCGGTGACAAATCTGCACAAGAAATTCACTCCGATGAGTACGAACGAGCTTGCTCCGAAAACCATTCAACGGATGAAGCTACCTCGCAGCAACGATAAGCGAAATTACTCAATATTTCGTAAATACAAAATTTGAAAATAAAATTATTTTATTGAAGAAAAAAAAAAATTCACAATTAGCATCGTCAAAATTCACATTCGAGAATCCGTGGTCGATTCCAACTCAACGTTCTCGAACGTTATTGTTAGAGGGAAAAGTGTGACGTGAATTTCTGGAGAAAAAAAAATCATTTCCGTCATTCGATCGTACAAGTTACGAGCTTCATTGTAGGCGTTAATCGACGAGACACGTGCGGCGGTGTTGTACTTAATTGAAAAAAAACTATGTGCACCATGCAGCCGTGTCCGTTCGTTTTTCGATACAATTGTCAAAACTAGGTTAGCTTGCTGAGGATGCGGAAAATAATCGATCTCGCTCGAGGGGGACGTGGAAAATATTTTTGAATCGCGACTCACCTCAACTTCCAGTGTATCGCCGAGGAGATGTATATTTTTATTTCCCAGACACCTCGCTCAAATATATTTGTACATTATCACTGATACATCGCAAGAGACTCCCTAATTGATGGATCAAATAAATATAACGTCGATAATCATCGGATAGCTTGGCCAAGCGCTCGCTTGCCCCCGAGAGCTGAGATATTTCGCTTCGTTGCGAAATCGAGAGGGCGCACCGATGGCGCTCTCGTCGGCGTCGGCCATCTTGTTTCAACGATCGGGGAAAGTTTGGAAGTCAAGAAAGTCGAAAATTCATGAGTCTCGAAGACCTCGTCAACTAATGTATCTGAGATTGCCTGAGAAAAAAAGATCTCGTAAGTTTTTTGAATGATTTTTCTTGCACGAAAATGTATTGTTTTGTTTTTTTTTGTTTGTTTGTTGCGCGATGCGCGAACGATAATGGCGATTATTCAAAATCTGAGCGGGAAAGGGACGAACCGGAAGTGCGTTGATGAAGATATCTCTCTGCAGAAACAGTGACGTCAATCGGTAATTAACCGGTCAAATAGACGGTAAAAAAGTAATTTCGTAAAAGCGGAATGCGAAGTTTCTTAATAATTATATTTGTCGAATAAATTGCAAACTCGTGTCTTCAGGTTTGAATACACAAACCTGTTCTTTTATTTCCCGGGTCATTAAGAATGTTAGTTTGCACTTTTGTTTGCAAAACTCGATCGCGATGGTGCGATCGGAAAATTAACAAATAAAGAATTGTGGACGTTTGTGGACGATAAGTTATTGCAAAAAGTACAAGCTTTTTTAACTGTGTAGCCCGATAGGTAACTGGTCAATTAACCCCGGCTAGGAACGATACTTTACCTGCGGCAATTTTTCTTTTAAATAAACACTATATTTGCAAATAAAATTTTCTTATTTTCAATTAAAATTACATTGGCATCTTCTGTCGTCACGTGAAAAACAAAGCCACCTGTATTATATTTCAATAAATAATGAAAACCAATTTTTATTTATTTGCCTTATTTATGTTACATTTCAAAAAAGAATTATCCACAATTAATATTATAATTTACAGCTCCTCGCGATCGAACCCGTTACACTCTTCGACGACTCCCACTAAACCTCTAGTATTTTTCTCTCTTTACCACCCCCCCCCCCCTCGCTGTTCCGTCGATGCTCGCGTACACGTCTTTGTTCAAACACCTTATTCATACCGATTCGTAAAAATTACACAATTACATCAGTCAACGGTAGAAACTATTAATTGCAATACGAATCTTTAGCGCCATGTTTATAACGTTGCAACGCAAAGTACCCGCGCCAGAGATCTACCCTGGCAAATATATATATATATATATATAATGTCAATTTTTCTTTTCCTCTTTTAATCTTTTCTCTTCTTTTATAAATTAATTAATCGAACGATAGATACACGTGACAACAACAGGCATTTTCTTTCCAATGAACTATTGAAAAAAAAAAGTTGTGTTACAAAAACACCGCTATCGCTCGGGTTTTCAACAAACAAACATTTACGTGGTCTTGCACAGTAAAAAAAAGCTTCTACATTTACCAAACATCGCGCGTCCACAAACGTTCCGCTATTTTTTGCTTCTTAATTTTTATAATTTTACGATTTCAACGAGAAAAATTAATTGTTGACGTTTGCGGACGACCGACGTTTGACAAATGTGCAAACCTTTTCTTATCGCGTGGCTTACATGAATTCACGTGATATCGGCATTTCACGTCTCGCAACCGCACTACGTTAATTTATTATATATTTATGTATATATATCTTACCAAATCGAATCGAATAGCGCTCACAGTCGAAACACATTTTTATTACAATTTTTTTAAATATATATTTTTTAATGGAACATTTGATGGAACACAATTTGCGGTTCCTTCGATGAAATGCCTTTGTACATTTAGGTGTGACATACAAACAATGACAAATTTACATAAATTACTTTGATAAAACTTTTGTACCGAAAATGAAAAAAAAAAAAACAAACAAACGAATAAACACCCGGCATGAATCGTAGGAAAAATATAGCCCAGATTCTCGGGGTATATTTAGTATAACAAGTTTTATGTGTGTATATATGTGTATATATGTGTATGTGTGTGTGGGTGTAGATTTCCCCTATTTTAGATCGAATCGAATGTCAAGAATTCTATATATTAAATAAAAACGAATCGAATGTTCGCCCGTGCTTTTCGGCGGCGATTTTTCCCTAACACTACGCCAACGAATCGAAAAGAAAAGAAAAAAAAGAAGAAAAAAACACAAAGAAAGCACATCAAGCTAAACAAATAATAATACTCGGAAAATTGTTCCAAGGACGCATAGCCGTAACTCACATTCCGCGCATCAGAACGCAGTGCTTCATTCATCAGTTTCGTATTTTTTTTTGTTTTTTTTTTTTCAGTTTTTATTGAATAAAATAATTATCGATTTACGCGAATTTGACAATGAAAACTTGAACAATGTTTTAGTAACTAGTGAATCAATTATTACAAATTTTATAGCCTGTTTTTTCTTTCTTTTTGTCTTCTCGTACTACATTCGACCATCGCATCGCGGCGTGTTCGATCAGGAGTGTGGCTTCTTTGACTTTCTTTTTTTTTTCTTTTTTTTTCTTAGTTTATTGAACAAGGAACGCGTCTCACGACCGAAACTTCTTCGACTTTACGTGGCAGCATCGGACGTTCGATTTATCCGCTACCGTCCTTCTGCGTTTGCAGAGAATCGCAGTCCGACGCTATGCTGTCGATGGCGCTGTCATGCAACGATATAGTTTCGGTACTTTTGGTTATGCTTGTGTTATTCGTCGGGTTAACGGCGTCCGCGCGGTTTTGCTTTGGACTCTGTTCCATCAGATTCGGAGTCGACGAGGAATGTAAAGAAATATTTGGCTGAGCTTGAGCTGGACGCTGTACCGAGTGTAGCATCAATTCGGGACCGCCGCCGTACGTGCTGTAGAAAAATTGCCAGACCTCTTCGGATATTTGACCGCAGTCCGAGCCTGAAACAACACACACACGAGAACATTAATTATTATTCTTAATGAACTTTGTCACGCCAGACCGTGCCTTATTAAAAGCGTAAAAGTTCCTCCGCTCGGCCTACCGTAATGAAAACTGTTTAACAGTGATTAACTTTGTTGTTTTACCCCCACGTTTTCAACATTATTATTTTTCAGAGCTGGGCAGTACTTGAAGTGTCGGATACTTGATTGGTACTTCAAGTACCAAGCACAAGAACTCTTTGAGTACACTCGATGAGTAAGCATGACTTAAGTACTCAATCATGACATTCTGTTTATAATAATAATTATCTGTCCAAGTTTTTCAATAAGCGTAATTTCATCAAGAATCCTATTTTTTTTAATTTCATTAAAAAAAACGAGAAGGGATCCTTTCCGTTTTTATAAATGACATTTTTTATGGATTTTTTTTTTATGACAAAAGTGAAGGTTTGATTAAAAAATAGCTTCAAACCGACCATTGTGCAAATTTGGGTTAGCAATTTTTTATGAGGAAGCCATGTGCAAATTACTTTGCACTTTTTTTTAAGCCCAGATAACGCTTAACGGTATGAACCTAATTGCAAAAAGTATTTCGAGAAAGTACTTGCGATAATTTGTATTTTGTGGTGGAAGTATTTTTGATACTTTGCCAAGCTTCGTTATTGTTTTAACGAAAGAAAACTCACCGTGCTTCAGGACGTTCTGACCATTCTTATTTACAATAATAGACGAGTTGTCGATGGGCCCGGGGGGTTGTATCTCTTTGCCTTTGACGAAGCTCTGCCACTGTCGTAGCCAAGACATGGCGAGAGCGTAGATCGCCGTGGGATTGTCGGAGTTGAATCGCTGAAAGACGTCCATCTCATAGAGTCTGCGTTTCTGCAGCGACTCGTGCTTCTCCTCACACGCTGGACATTCGTAAAGATTGCAGCAAGCTGGTCCGCCTCCGAATCTGCAAGCAAAAAAAGGTGATCATTGAAATTTTCATGTCGCTTCCTCATAAAAGCGAAAAATTGAAATTTTCATATCCCTTTTCGATAAAAGCTGAAAATTGAAATTTTCACATCGCTTTTTCATAAAAGCTGAAAATTGAAATTTATATCGCCTTTTCACAATGTTCCTTTACCCGCGAAGCCTCCACGAAAAATCCAAAACTACAGAAAAGACTTTCTCATAGAAGAATCTTTGCGATACGAAAATTTCAATTTTCCACTTATACGAACAAGCGAGATAAAAGTTTAAATTTCCAACGTTTTTATTCACTATCGATCGTATCCTCATCCGTCGCTCTCGATACTCACGTGTTGTACAAAAATTCCCAGACGGGTTGCGAGAGTGGGAGGCTTATCTTGTCGACGAACGCGGCCCTGACGGGATTGACGCCGCCATGGGGGCACAGAAAGTCCGAATTGACGATTGGACCCGGTTCGGAGAAGGTGTTGAATCGATTTATCCACTGTCGAGAGACATAAAAATTAAGTTCAGAAATTTCTCTCGACGATATATCGGCGATCTCGACGGTTTTGTCGCGGAGCTGGAGCATCTCGAAGGAGCGTTTCTTGTAGAACAGAACGTAAGCCTCGCAATTCTTGACGGTCTCGGGCGAAACCTGAGTGACGCACTGATCGTCGAACTCGAACCACTGGTTGACGATCGAGTTGAGCGCGTAACAAGTATAGTGACCGCCGCCGGCGGTTCCGTGGTGACAAATAACGGATATGAGGTCGTAGGTCGTTACTTTCGAGATGCACTCCTTGTGCAGGTAGGGCCTCATGTCGAGCCCCTCGAGGGGGAACGAGACGTAATTCGCGATCTTCGAGCTGAACATCAATTCGTGACGAAATCTCTTGAGGTGTATACAGAGAATTTCCGGCAGTTCCAAGACCTTCGAGAATTTAATTCCGTTCCTCAGTTTATTGCATTTCTCGCAGCTGTACATGTTGTCGCCCTTGAGCTCGTCGGCGCTGAAGAACGCCGAGAGGCAGTCGTGGAGACTAACGACCGGTCCCCAAAACCACGACCTCATCCACTGGACGAGCCACGATATCCAGCCCGACTGATTGGTCACGTAGACGACGTCCGAGCACGGGCCGGCCTTCTGCGGCGTCAACGAGCCCTGATGCAGCATGTCTATGTGGTCCCTGCTCGGTATCGGCAGCGACAAATCCTGAAAGGTCTCGACCCTCGTCGAGACTCGATCGCAGGTCAGACACTGGACGCTGCTCAACAGCTTCCCGTCGAATATGTCGCTTATTATGCTGCGCGTCTTCGTCTGCTTCTTCGTTCGGTGCTTCACCGGCGAGCTCTGTATCGATCTCTGCTGTTGAACGAAACCGTCATCGCCGGAGCTCTTCTTCGCATTGCGATTCGCGAATTTGTTTCGCAATTTTTCCGACTGCGATACTCGCGAGTAACGCCTCTTCGTGCCGCGCTCGCCTTCGTCGGAGAGCGAACTCTGCTCGCTGACGCCCGAATCGCAGGTCTCGTACTCGCCGTCCGACTGGCTCGAGCCGTTTCCGTCCATCTCGGTCTCCTCGTCCTCCGAGCAGGAGTGCTCGCCCAGGCCCTTCAAGCCCGACGGCAGGTCGCGCTCGTCCTCGAGCTGCTCCTTCAGCTCCTCGTGCAGCTGGTCCATGAAACAACGGAGGAACTCTTGCGTGTCGTGCTGGTGATAGCCTCGGAACATCGGGTGCACCGTGCGGATCCCCGAGAGGATGCCGTGAGGCACGACGTAGCCGCGCGTCTTTCTGTTCCACATGTCCTTCACGAGATTCATGTAACTCAAGGACAGACCCGGCTTTCTGTCTCGCGCTATGTAACCGACCATGTGACTGCAGTCCAGGAAAAATTGCGTCAGCGGAAGGACGTTCGAGAGAGCCTGCAGAGCCGCGTTCATGTAACAGGTGTTTCCTATGTTCTGCAGACCGACCAGACCGCGAGGCTTGCCCGAATAATCCTTGCTCTCCTCCGAGTCCGTGCTGTCCGGCGAGTCACCGGACTTCTCGTGAGCGAAGAGCGGCTTCTCCGGCTTCGTGTTGTGAATCGGGTAGACCCTGTTTTTTTCGAAAAAAGAAAAGAAAATTCGTTAGATATTTTGAAATAATGTGCATAGCTCGGTGTCGGCGGAGTTAGAAAATCGCATTTTCGTGCCGTTAGATCGTGATCATAAAAAAGCGGAAAAAGCCCAACGTGTTTTAATTCTCGAGCTCGAGCTATTAATCAATTAATCTGACAAAAAATCTTGCTTTCGATGGAAGAATAAACAAAATCATTCACTCTAAACTTAGTAAATTCTTTAATAGAAAAGTACTGTTAGGTTTGTACCAGGTATAAACGGCTATTTAAATATAGATATCTTATCGAATATTAATCCAAAAATACTCCAAAAATGTTGTGTACAATAATGGGTCATGCGTAAAATTTTGCAAACACAATTTTGTGGTAAAATTCTCTTCAACTCCAAAAAATTAAAGAATCGTATTTAACAGCTCCAACTTTTTTTTAGATGCAAAAAAAGGCTCACATAACAATTTTCATCATTCAAGACAACGCTCAGTTCGGCGATCAGATAAGTTCAAGACAATGCTCAGTTCAGTTGCGTCCGCTCGATAACTCTTTTTACCGCCTTCCCAAAAATCTTCCATATAGAAAGTATCCTGCTGTATCGAACATAAATATCTTATTGAATTTCCATCCAAATATTAGGCAAAAATTCTAATGTACATTAACGGATGCCCAAAATTTTACAAAATTGAATAATAAGATAGTTTTCAGCTCCAAAGAATTAAAAAATTATTTTCATCAACCAACTTTTTTCCAGATGCACAAAAAAACAGTTGTACGAAATCTTTCATAATTCGCTATAGAGCTCATAATCAATTCGGTCGTTTCGGCTCGATAAGTTTTCCTACCGCTTTCCCAAAAGCCATGCACATTGTAGGGCAAGAAAGTGTCCCTTACGCGCTTTGGTCTCACCTGTCCATGAGAAACCTCACGGCTTCCAGATCGGAATCCCCCGACTTGAAGTCGATGTTTACGGAAGCGTCGGCGGAGTATTTTCCTCCCGCGATTTTCATCTCCAGCTGATTGGGCGAGAGAGGCGGTGAGGGAATGTGCCTCGCAATGACTTCCTTCTTGCACGCGTAGCACCATATGCGATTCGTCGAGAGATTCATGTGGGCGCTGTGATCGGGACAATTGGTGTTGTGTATAGTGCTGTGATCCTGATGCGTCTCCGCGCAGCCGACCCACCGACATTCGGGAAAAAGGCAGAGCCACAAATTCGGCCCCTCGTTTTCGCACTGGCTGCATTTTTTGAATTTCTCCTTGTTGGCGAAGACCGCCTCGATTATCGTCAGATCGCCGTTGACGGAAATGTGAGGACAGTTTCTCGCTACGAGAGGCATTTGCGCAAACTCTTTTATTATTCGTTACTTTTTCTTTGAATCGTCGCGACGTTAAAACCTCGACGAGACTCGAACGATGATGGTAGATTTTTTATGTCGCTTTTTTTTTTGTCACATCGACGATGATACTCTCACATTTGATGACTTTTGTTGTTGCTTTTGATGGTTTTTCTTTTTTTTTTTTAGTCGCGTATTACGAATTAATCATTTTTCTTTTTTTTTTTTTTTGCTTTCGAACTTTGTCACTCGGTGCAGTTTACTTTTTCCGCTGTCCCTCCTCTTCTCTAACCTGCATTTTATAACATCTCGCTCGCTGACTCCACTGACAATGTTGACCCACGAAAACGATTGTCATTGGAGATACGTTTCTCGTTGCGAGTAATTTCTTCTGTCCCACCGCTGCGGGGTAATGTAAAGGTGGCCGAAAGCGAAACCTCTACTGTGACCAACCTCGCCTGACGCAAAGTCTCCAGCACACTGGCGGCTCTCAAATCGTTTCCGTGCAAGAGCCACGATATCCTCGGAGTCGAATGCATATTAGAGTAAAAAAGTACAGTGGTATAATGTTTATTGACAATAATACACAAAACCCGACGGATAAACGTTCTATACTCACCACCTAGTAACCCGTCCTGACTGAATGCTATGACGATCTTTGAATCTCCCGCCAAGGAGCCGACTTGAGTCCAAAAGGATTTCAAATGATGATAACTGACCCAAGGGATGGGGCATTTTGCCGACGTGCTAGAAACTTAGCGTTGCGCGAGGTTGCTCATAATAGATGTTTCGGTTTCGGCCACCTCAGATCTGTTCGTTACGAGAATTGATTAGAGTGGAGCGCAAGCACAGCTTTCGTTTAGCCGGAAGTAATGCTGCGCTCCCTAGTGCCTCGAGTTCCGATAGAGGACTCAAATGCACCGAGATTTATCTAAACTGAGGTGCTTTCGATTTGGCGTTTTTTCGTTATTACAACGTGACTGGACTGGAACACTCTGGAAGTATTCTAGAAGCGTTCGGAGTAAAAGTTTACTCTGGTAGCAAATAGAACTTATGTTGCCCAATGACGGATTGATTGGATTGGTCCCTTCTGTCGGATACAAGCATCGGATGACAGAATGGACCAATCAAATCGATCCGTCACTATTACACAATTATATTTCTACGGCTGGATGGAAAGGCCGATTTACCTCGCATCTATTTTTGTTGTCGCCTTTCGATGTAGTACGTATATAAACCTGGCATAAGTCCTTCGTTTTCGATATCGCTCAACCATTAAACGTGTCCGATAAGGAAACCGGCTTTTTGAATCGTCCGACAATCTTGTTACTTTTAATTACCCAATTGTACTTGAAGGTGCGATACCCCGAACCTTGCGATTAGCCGAAGCAGTAAAAAGGCCTCTGTCGAACGAAGAACGCGCGAATTGTTCTCGTATATTTCTTTCGTAGCCCGCAAACATTGAAGGCCGACCGCGAGATATTTCCGTCAAATGATCGATCCACTACCTTGAAATAAAAAAATTTTATTTCATTCAACGGGCGACTCGCCTCTAGTTCGCGTCGCATTTCCTCGAACGTTTTTTTTTATTCGTCCTTGAAAAATCGTCACGCAGTACGAGCGATCGATTCTCTCGGTTACATCCATGGCTCTCAAGATCCACGTTGATTCGCCCAAGGTCAAGTATACCAGCGATCACATAGAAGCCGAGTATGACTACCAAACAACCCGAGTCTCAAAAATCGCGGGCGTCAATTACACGGTAAATAAAAGAAAAGTATCGAAAAATTATAAATATTTTTGTTTTTGTCTTATTTATTCTGCCGGATTTCTCCTTTTCAATCAGTGTATAATGAATCCTAAATATTGGAACTGTGGAATAGCGAATTATAAAAGTTAAAAAAACACCTAAGTTATGAATTATAGATGTTAAAAAAACACTGAAGTAATGAATTGTAAAAGTTAAAAAAAATACCTAAGTTATGAATTATAGAAGTTAATAATAACACTTAAGATGAGACTCGCATGTGACCAGGCAACTCTTTTTTTCATATTTATTTATTTCTTAACAATAGAATTATTATAATGATAACTTATAATTTTTTCACGAAATATATATTGCTTTTCAGGTGACGCCGTTGTCCAGAAAATTGCTAATTCGTACGCGTCTGAAGGTACCGAAAATGGGCGTAATGCTCGTTGGCTGGGGAGGAAACAACGGCACGACTATAACGGCCGCTCTCCTGGCGAATAAGTTGAAACTCTCTTGGGAGACAAAAGATGGTGTGAAAAAAGCAAACTGGTAGGCAACAAAAATTTATTGAGGTTTTTAAAATTTTTAATATATATTTTCCATTGGGTCAAATTATTTTAGAGCCTTGCTTATTTTTTAAAGGTACGGATCGCTGACGCAAGCCTCCACCGTGAAGCTTGGAAGTTTCAACGGAGAGGACGTGTATGTTCCCATGTCCTCGATGCTTCCCATGGTGGAGCCTGACGATATTTGTGTGGATGGATGGGACATCTCGGATATGAACATTGCCGACGCTATGGCCAGGGCCAAAGTATTGGATATCGATTTGCAAAAACAACTCAGGCCACACATGGCCTCGATGAAACCGAGAAAGGGCCTTTACTATCCCGATTTTATCGCGGCTAATCAGGTTTGCATTTCTTTTTTTGCTTCCTCATAGACAAAGTTATTTTTATTCTTTTTGTTTCTTTATAGAGGAAGCTATTTCTTAATTTATTTTTTGCTCGTAAAGACGAGAAGACGAGAGGTTCTAAAATTGCCGGAAATTCTCTGCGTACCTAAAGAGATTTCGTCACGAATTGATTTTTGGAATTGAAAATGATTAAATCGCATTATCTGTTGTTTGCAGGAGGACCGATCGAACAACGTGATTTCCGGCTCAAAAACGGAGCAATTGAAGTGCATAAGGAACGACATAGTCGACTTTAAAACATCAAAGAGTTTGGATCACGTGATAGTTTTGTGGACCGCCAATACGGAGAGATTCGCCGATATTCTTCCCGGAGTAAACGACACCGCGAACAATCTGTTGAAATCTATCGAGGAGAATCATCCGGAGATAAGTCCCAGTACGATGTTCGCTGTGGCCTCGGCTCTCGAGGGAGTGAGTTTAATTCTTTATTTTATTTTATTTTTTTTTCGAAATAAAATTTACGATCGAACATGGAGATAGCAAATATTGTGTACCGAATTTTGCAGTGCACGTACATAAACGGCTCGCCGCAAAATACCTTCGTGCCAGGCGCCATAGAATTGGCTGCAAAGCACAAGAGTTTTATCGCCGGTGACGACTTCAAGTCAGGACAAACGAAATTGAAGTCTGTGCTGGTGGATTTTTTGGTATCCGCGGGAATAAAGCCGGTCTCTATCGTGAGTTACAATCATCTCGGAAACAACGACGGATACAATCTATCGGCTCCGCAACAGTTTCGGTCGAAGGAGGTGAGTAATAATCGCGAATCATATTCCTGAACTAAACACGTGGATTATTATTATGATTATTATTATTATTTTACGGATTTGTCCTTTTACGACTTGTTTACATTAAATTCTAATTTAGAACACAGAAAAAGTTATATAATTATTTTATACTTATAATTAATAAACTAAGATAAGTGTAATAGAATCCCGGGCAATATCGTTGATTTTAACGCAGATATCCAAGAGCAACGTGGTCGATGACATGGTAGCATCGAACAGGATATTGTACGACGAAGGAGAAAAGCCCGATCATTGCGTCGTCATAAAATACGTACCCTATGTCGGTCAGTCGAACGATTTATCTAATAATATATTAAATACTCTATAATATATTAAACATATATTATCGTGGTGGCCGCGGTCACGGAAAACCGGGAAAAGTCAGGGAAAAAAATCTGGGTCAATATTTAATTGTTCAGGGAATCAGGAAAAAGTCAGGGAATTTCAAAATTGCTCAGGGAAAGAGTAAATTGTCGCCAAACCTTCTATAAATACATAAGAACTACATAAAAAGGAGCCTTCAAAAATAAAAATGAGCACATTTTGAAAACAAAAAAAACCATTAACCATTAATACAATAATTAGGCACTTTCATTTGCATCATTAAATTTAAAAATAGAAGTCGTTAGAAGTTTGATCAAGGAAAATATTTAATTGGTCAGTGAAAATTCCGTGAAGTCAGGAAATTTTTTTCCGGGGAGAAAACGGCCACCACGATTATATATAACATATGTTGAATATATATAAGTACAGTAATAGGCAATTAAAGTGGAACAAGGTTATTTTGGCGACAGTATACATGAAAGGGTCCAACTTTTGCCAAAAAAGCCGAAAAAAATCGTGTTCCACTTCAATTGCCTATGACTGTATATTAAACACATTTGTACCGATGAATAATTCGCAGGTGACAGCAAAAGGGCGCTGGACGAGTACACATCGGAGATAATGCTGGGCGGTCACAACACGATAGTCGTTCACAACACCTGCGAGGATTCGTTGCTGGCGAGCCCGATTATTCTCGATCTGGTGATACTGGCCGAACTCTGCTCAAGGATCACATTCAGGGACGTGGAGAGCGTTGAAAACGGCGAGTACACAGGTTTTCACAGCGTCCTGTCGATTCTCTCATATCTCTGCAAGGCACCGCTCGTACCCGACAAGGCACCGGTGATAAATGCACTGTCGAAGCAGAGAGCGGCGATCGAGAACGTACTTCGAGCTTGTCTCGCTCTGCCGCCCGAGAATCACATGCTTCTCGAGCACAGGATCGATCTTCGAAAGACCAAAAAGTTCAAGAAAGTTTAGATTCGCGCCGACGTCGATAAGAGTTTATCGCCGTTCGTCACGGCGAAAAGTGACGTTACGAGGACTTTGGATGTCTGAGAAGAGGCGCGAGACATGGAGCAGATACAAATCAGGAAAACGATTGCGTTACGCGCTCGCCCACCAACCCAATCTCGTATTGTTCTTATGGTACAAATTTCAAGTGCTGTCTGATCGTAGCACGCGTCGCAGCACGACCCTCAACATGTCTGCATGACATCAAATTTCGTCTTTGGCAAGTTTCTATCGATGCACGGTTTTAGGCACAAAAAAAAATTGTTGACCTGTGGAATTTTTCTCTCCGAGTGCAATTCCCCGAGCGAAGTTCGTACGACGCCAAACACAGCCGTTATAACTCGATGAAATTTAAACTCGTGCAGATGTCTTCGGGGTCGCGTGGTTCATTGACCCTAAAGATATCTGCATGACATCAATTTTCTTCTTTGACAACACTTTTGGACAAAAATTCGTATGAGATTTAACGTACCGGACTGGAAGTTTTTAAGCGAAAAGTGGTATATAAAATTTCATTTACAATTGTGACGAAACATTAATGTGGAGTGTATTAAAAACATTGGGAATCGTTTATTTGTCATAGTTTATTTCAATTTTACCATGACAGTACTTTAATTTTAATACTTCTCCTTAATTTCAATGATAAAGTATATTAATTTTTCATCAGATTTGTATATTGAATTGAATTTAACATTTTTTGGATAAAAATTTCCAGTACATTAAATATGCAATTTTTATTAGTGTTAAATCTATCGATGCGCGGCTTCAGGCAGAAAAAATTCTTCAACTGTAGAATTTTATTCTCCAAGTGAACTTCTTCGAGTGCAAAACACAGCTCTTGTAACTTGATGAAATTTAGTCTCATGCAGATATCTTTAAGGTCACGTCGCAACGCAATTTATCCCTCGTATTAACTACGTGAATTCAAGATCGATCAGTTTTTTTTTGTATCCCGTCGGGGATCATCATTGCAAAGGTCACAGATATAGACATATGTATACATATATATTTATGTACGATCTATATTACACTGTTCAAAAAAATGGAAATGGCACGAAGCAACAATGTTTGTCATCAAACGCACCTTAAATCAAATCTGGATGTTGTCGACGTGTTTTTTTTCGCACTATAATGTAACGATTTCGTAGTTAAACACGTCGACGCAATTCTCGAAGTAGAAACAATCGACTCGAACCGTGAAACTAGCCAGTATTTCATCTCAAGTTCCTTCATTTTCCAACGTTAGCGTTAAGTTAGAGTCTCTATTATTATTTGTTGTCCCCGATTTTTCTAAGTGACCGGCCGAGCCGAGAGTAAAAAAAAATCGAGTACCGGACCATCTCCTCCTTCCTACCGTTAAAGCAAAAACTTGTTTTACTTTTACCAATGTTAATTTAATTCTTGCACGATCACTTCGTGTCTGTAACTGAAAGATAATGACTTTATTATGGAAAATAAATAAAAGTTTGACGAATCACCCGATCGTTTAATTTCGAGCGCTCCCACTCGATCGACCGTTATACGCGAATGTACGAATAGACTTGTTTTATTTTTACCAATATTTATTCAATTTTACATTTACATTATCCATTTGTATCAGTAACTAAAACACAATGATTTTGATGAGAAAAATAAATAAAAGTTGACGAATCACCGTGCGTTTAAATTCGCGCGCTCGATCCCGCTTCAACCGCTATACGCGCGAGTGTTTGAACAACCGAGAAGGGGATCGAGACACGCCATTGGTGGAAGAATCTACCGTCGTCCAATCCCCGTCCAGTCGTCCGTTTTTTTTCTCACATGTAACGACCGACCTTCAAAAATATTCCAACAAATTTAACGCACAATGTCATTCACAATGATGTATAATTGAAAAAACCTTTTTACTTCGAAGTCCTTTTTATTTCACCGTCGAAACAATCTCGGCGTGGAATTTGATCGTAACAAGTGAAACGTCTTTTGTATTGCGTTATACGCGCGACGCGAATAATGGCGACGGAGGCGCGCGGCGCCATTTTAATGTGAACGTCGTCAATTGCTCGAGAGAGGAATCCTAGTGCGATCGGGAACGTCGTCGAAGTACGCAACGCAACGAAAGTGCACCAAACTATTCGTGTTTTCTAATTTCGTCGTTCGTGCAAAGGGCGACCTGTTACGTCGGCGAGTCTCGAGTGTCCGTTCCTATCGTCGAGTGTGTCCTCCGGACGCGCGAGGCGAGCCTCTCGATATACCGCCTCGCGGACAACCTGATAAATTCTCGTTACTCAAAGATGGTCATGAATTTCGGGCCGACTGTAGAACGTCCGAGTGGCTGAAAATAACAAATGCTCCACACTGCCGCGCCGCCATTGCGGCCACGCGCCATCTGGCCACGACAAGGGACAAATGTCGCCGAGGGGTAAATGATTGAAAACTTTTGGAAATTAAAAAAAGAAGGAGGATAAAAGAAAGGAAAACAACAACAACGAGACATGACTTTATTTTGTTTTCGCCCGGTACTTTTAGGACAGTTTTTTTGAGAGAAGACAATCTTTGGTTTTTTAAGTTCTAATGATAAGTTTAAGTTGAGGAGAAAAGTCTTGATGAGGCTCGGCAATAATTCGTGGAGATCGAAAAATTTTGCCGTTTCGTCCGTCCGCTGGGCGAGTCTAACCTCGTCGCGCGGTTAAAAATATGAGTGTCGAGGAAGGCGGATTGCACTTTACGATCGAGAGAGACAACGAAGGCGACGATTCGACCGAGAATATTGTTGTCTCGAACGAGACGCCTCCACAAATTCTCTCGCAGGGGTGAATGATCGAAAACTTTTAAATTGGGAGACAAAAAAAACCAAGTTATGCCTTTAGTTTCGTTTCCGCGCGGTACTTTAGGACAATTTTTGAAACAGGATAATTTTTGTTTTTTTAGTGGAAAGAAAAATACCTTTATTTTGTTTTCGCCGAAACTTCGTCGGGATCGAAAAATGTTGTCGCTTTCCTGATCAGTGCATATCGTTGTCTCGAACGACGCCTCCGCAAACCTCGCTGAGTGGTAAATGAGTGAAAACTGCTATAAAAAAAATAAGAAAAAATAAATACATGAAAAAGCAAAATATGCCTCTAGTTTTGTTTTTACGCGGCACTTTAGGACGATTTTTTAAATAGCTTTCGGACAATTTTTTTTTCATGTTGGAAAGAGACGTTTATTTTGTTTTTGCCAAAAGTCTGATGGAGCTCGAAAAATTTTGCCGTTGCGTCCCCGATGGGTGAACTCGTTGCTCGGTGAAAAATGAGTGTTTCCGAGGAAGGCGTATTGTACTTTACAATCAAGGATGATAACGATGGCTCTTTGCAAAACGACAGCGACAATCTGACCGAGGAACAATCGCACGCCGCGCTTATTGAGGATCTTACCTCGGAGAATGTTGTTATCTTAAATGACGGTGTGAAAGGAGATGGAAGGACGCGCAAGGGCACGGTGGAACGTCAGCCACGAGACAATGTCGTTGCGGTCGGGGCTGCGGAGATCAGAGGATACAACATCGTCGAAGTCACCGCAGGTAATTCAATTTCTCACCTGAAAAGATGACCCAAAAAATCCTGCGAAAATTACAATCAGATTCAATGTGTTTCAGCTTACTCCAATTTTTGTTGGATACCGAAGAGATAACACAAACATTTCGAAGGAGGAAATTGTTATTCGACGTTACAAAAATAATACATTTTTGCAAAGAAGCAATGATCCTTATCGTATTTTTTGTAGATTGGAAAACATCATTTCCGCAGCATTATTTTGCATCGTGTATTAGATAAATTACAGTGATAAGTAGCTTACCTTCATAAAGAAACAATTTTTTTTGCCATTTTTTTTGTTCTTATTGGCAAAGGAAAAACATATTGTATGTGAGATATTTGACTGTACTATAATTTCTGTTTTTCTACGGAAATGGAGCTGTGTCTCATTGCGAGTGCAGTTGGACAAAATATATCTTGCTAAAGTAAATTTTTATGAGCAACAAAGTATATTTTTTCAATTGGAATATATATTGTTCATTAAATGAAAGAGGTATTGATTTCTTCCCGTTTTTATTCATATTCCAATTTTTTTAACCATACAACGTTATAAAATAGTACATTTTCATGAAGAAATAACTAGTATTTTGTGGCTCCTTCGTTCGGAGGTGAAAGATCATATGCAGCGCATTATTTTGCGACGCGCGTTAAATACCTTACGATCGTACATAGTTCATTTTTATCAAGAGACAATTTCCTCTTTTTGCAATTTTTTTATACATATGAATAACATATTATATGTAAGATACATGATGGCACTTATATTTTATGTTTTTCTATGGAAACAAACTATATTTTCTTGCGAGCACAATCGCCCAAAAATGCGACACTAAAGTAGATTTTTCACTAGACTATATTTTTCAGGTCGAATATACATGGTGCCGTAATCAAATCCGATATTAACTTATTCCCCAAAAATTGATCAGAAAACCCGAAACGTTGTCTAAAAAGGCAACAAAAAAAAACACGAATTCAGAATAGAAAGTCTTCAACCCAATCTGCGTGAAGATTTTTCCACTAAACTTCGGTAACGAAATCACCAAATTTCGTTTTCGATTTCCAGGTTCGGCCCAAAAGGACATCCGTACGAGACCGTCGATGAAGTCCGAGAGACGAGATCACGACTACAGCGATGTTCCCTCCGCCGGAAGTCGTGGCTCGGCTCAAGCGAACGCGCGACCCTCGGCGAACAACAATGCGTCGCTGCTCAGATCCGCGGAGCACCGAACGCCGTCGCCGACTCGTGAGAGATCGATCAGTCGTGTCAAAAACATAAGCGAGCTGAAGAAAGTAACTCCGAGAGTGAAGCTCATGTCACCGGAAGTGACGAGCTTGACGCGACTGACGACGAAGATGAGCGTTCCGACGCTCTCCCCTCCGCAGAGCAAACAGCCGAGCGCGGACGCCTCGCACCAGACCTTAAAGAACTACTGTCGAACCTGCGCCGGTCTGAAGCTCCCGCTCGTCGACATATTCAGCGAAAAGGGAATGCAAATGCGGCTCAACCAGCAGATGAAGCACCTTGAAGAGATAAACAAGCACGACAGTCTCTCAACGCAGATGTGCATGGACTGCATATGCGATCTGAAGATGAGCTACAAATTTTTCATGCAGATAAAGAAGGCTCAGGTGAAGCTGCAGTCGATCCACGCCTCCTTCCAGGCCTCCCCGACGAGCTCCTCGCGAGTCTCTGAGAACGAGCGCTCGGACCCGGCGAAGCCCGCCTCGAAGAGCCGCGCGACTTATCCGCCGAGAAAACCGGAAGCGGAGAAATCCGAGGTCGCGGCTCGATTGCCGAGTCCGCAGCCGCCCGAAACGCCGGTCGAGAACAAGAGCGATCGAATCATCGATGTTCAGCGGATAAAGGTCGAGTCGGAGAGCGAGGACGAGTCGGCTTACCGGCAGAGCGACGACAACGACTCGATAGAGGAGTTCGACCCGGACGATCCGTCCTGCCAGCCCGACTCGTCGGACCCGGCCCATTCGGACGGCGAGTTCGTCGCCGAGACCTCCGAAAATTCGCAAAGCCTCGAGAATTACGAGAGTCAGAGCATGGAGTACACGCAGGCGTCGTCGGAGCTCGTCGAGGAAAATCTGGCGCCGAGCGTCCCGACGAGGCAGGACTCGAAAGCGGAGCCGAAGAAAGATGCGAGCAAAACCGTTTATCAGTACGACACGGCGCTGAAGGCCTACGTGAAGGTCGAAGCGACCGAGGCGAACGACTGCACGAGTCCATCGTTGATAAAACCTAAACTTGAGCGCGAGCATTCTCTCGAGTGCTCGAAGGAGGTCGCCAAACAGCCGAACATCCTCAAGCGAAAAATCCCGGCCAGGAAGGATTTTTTAGGGAATCCCGTGGCGAGCGTAAGTACGTCGGATTCGACGTTCGCCAGATCGGGACAAAAAGAGACAAAAAAACCAAAGCTCAACGTTGAGAACGCTCTCAACATAACGAACGAGAACGAGGACGGGATAATGTACGTGACAGTGAAGGGAACGAAGCCGAACGAGCTTCTTCTCGTGAAGGTGAAGAAAATGGAAAAACCGGACGGCAAGCGAGACGACAAGAAGAAGTCTCTCGAGGCCGTGCCGGTCGAGAAGATTCTGAAGAAGCTCGAACCGTACGCCGCTAAGGACAAGGACTTCACGACCGAGCGCTCGAAGGCCCTCGGCATACGCGAGCAGATTATCGAGGAGCAGATCGAGGAGTACAAGAAGAAGCGCGAGAAGTTCCTCGGCGGAACGGCGAGTCTGCCGAACGCCCTGAAGTTCGAGGACGGTCTGATACGCTTCGTGAATCCCGTCGACAGCGGAACGGACGGCGGTGTTAGAATAAAGGTCGAGCCGAGCGAGGAGATCGAGGACATTCGCCGGATCGTCGGTTCGCGCGAGGAGCGCCGCGACGAGCCCGAAAAATCCGAGAGCTCAAGATACGACAACACCGGCGAGTATCTCTCGCGTCTGGCGAAGTTAAAGAGAAAGTGGGAGGAGGCGAAGAAGAAGAAGGAATCACTTCAGCGCGAGCTCGATCAATCGTACACCGAAGGAAACATGGAAAAGCTCGCTCGGATTCTCGGCGAGAAGGAGAAGAATCTTCAGGATTTTCAGGAGTACCTCAAGCAGCGGAAGATCGTTATAACTCGACTGAAAGACGAGGACATAATATCGCTCTACGAGGATCGCAACAACACGTCCCTGAAGAGAAACTTTCCCGATCTGATTGACGAATCGACACCGTCCGATTACATCGAGAAGCAGAATTACCTCGAGTGCGATTACTGTCCGGAGACTTTCGCGCATCGCGACGTTCTCGAGGAGCACCTAAAGTCGCACGACTACAAGCTCATGTACTATTGCGAGGACTGTCAGGCGGAGTTCTCGACGATAAAGCTGAAGAGAGCTCACAACGTCACTTGCATGAAGAAACTCATATGCAAGTACTGCGATCTCATGCTCGACTCGAAGGGGAAGAAGCGCCAGCACGAGCAGAAGCACGTCGACAGCATGTACGGCCAGCTGTGCGACGTTTGCGGCGAGAAGTTCAAGCACCAGGGCACCCTCGATCAGCACTTCAAGACCCAGCACATGACCTGGGAGAAGATCTACCAGTGTCCTAAATGCCCGAAAAAATTCGCCTTCAAGCAGAAACTCAGCTTCCACCTCAAGTCGGTACACACGACTCTGCGCGCTTTTCTCTGCGAGGACTGCGGCGCCGATTTCAAGAACCCGGCCTCGCTTCGACATCACCGAATACGCAAGCACCAGCCGACCGGCAACAAGCGCGAGTGCCCGGTCTGCAACAAACTCGTGCCCTTCTACAGCCTCTCCAAGCACATGTACACGCACAAGGCCTACACGATTCAATGTCCGAACTGCGACAAGATGTTCAAGAACAGCTCTACGCTCAAGCAGCACGTGAGGATCCACGAGGACCAGCGGCAATATCGATGCGACACGTGCGGCGTCGGATTCAATAGGCGCGACGGCCTGAGACTCCACATGAGGGTCCATCAGAAGAGCGACAGTCGAGCCCTCAAGGAATGCTCCTGCCAGGTCTGCTCCGAAAAATTTCCCAACCACTCGATGCTCGTCATTCATCGGAACAGAGTTCACAAGGACGGAAGACAGTACACTTGCCACATATGCAACAGGTCGATGCTCTCGACGAGGTCGCTCGAGTGGCACATGTCGCACATTCACAACGAGGTGACGTTATGTGAAGTTCATTGATTGTTTTTGGGAATGGATCGTGTCTTAAGGATGCACAGATTTCTCAGCCAACAGTGAGATTCTATAGGAATTAGAACACTTTCTGATGGTATAAAAATCTGAATAATGTCAACTGTTTTAAAGGCGCGAGGAACATTCGTTTTGCATAATAGTTATGGCAAGAAGTTACTAACAAATTGCTAAAAAAATTGGTCAAGACATAATCAGTAAACCTTTTTTTCTCTTTTCTTATGAATCCATTAACTTTCTAAAAGCCACGTGAATTTCTTCAAAATGTTTTTACATTTTTTGAATTTTCCGTTTTTGGAATTTTTTTAAGGACAGCATGTTTTCTTTTTTTCGGAAAAGATTCCAAAAGCGGAAAATTCATGAACGATACAAAATTCTGAAAAAAATTTATGTAGCTTTTAGAAAATCAATGAATTCATTTAAAAAGAGAAAAAAATGGTTTACCGTTTAGTTGTTGCGCAATTTTTTTTAGCAATTTGTTAATAAATTTTCGATATTATTATTATGCAAAATTAATATTCTTGGCATCTTTAATATATTAAAGATGCCAAGAACATTAGAGTTGATCTTTTTCAGATTTTTATACCATTAGCAAGTGTTGAAATTCTCACTGAATCTCACTTTTAGCTGGGAATGTACGTATGAAGAATCCTTAATGTGAAGTGCAACTCCTCAGCTGGCAACAAAACCTGCAATCCAAAATTCTCTAAGTCGGTTAACTTTTAGGGAAAAACCCAAGAACTATACACAGTAATTCTACCAGTTCACTATTCTCATCATTTTTCCAAGAAATAAACAACGTGAGAGGTTTTTGGGTTGCGAAATTGCAGCTATCTCTCCCCTCCTCATAGCGGTTACGCTTCACCTTAACGTCCATTAACATTTGAGGCTATCTCAAGCATTTACAGTTTGCTTTTGTCTGTCTCTTATCGATAGACTTTCGATATTTGACCCTCCTATTTCGAGACGATATTCGTACGCGTGTCTCGAGCTTCGAAATTTTTATCTGCAAGTATTTCCTTACAGGTTCTGCCCGGCGGCCCGCGGGACGAGTCCGAGAGCATGCCGGAGAAGAAGAGAGTCTCGTGCGTTCACTGTGACAAGACCTTCAAGACGGAGATGATCCTGAGGACTCACATAAAGAACACCCACATGGAGAAGGATCCGACCAAGTGTCTCGACTGCGACCTGACCTTCACCTCGGACGTTCGACTGCGACATCACATGATGGTTGCGCACAACAGGCTCGAGGGAACACTCTCGTGTCCCCACTGCTCGAAGCGCTTCGTCAATCAGCTCAGGCTGAAGACCCACATGATATCGCACTCGGAGGACCGGCCTTACACCTGCGAGATTTGCGGCTTCAATCTCAAGACGAAGATACAACTGATAAAGCATCATCAGAATCGTCACAGCGACGAGAGACCACTTCAGTGTCGCTACTGTCCATGGCGATGCAAACAGGTCAGCGCGCTCGTCTGCCACGAGAGAACTCACACGAACGAGAGGCCCTACTCGTGCTCGGTATGCAGGCAGAGGTTTAAGTACCTCGGCGACAAGAACAAGCACGAGAGGAGGCACGAGATTCTCGGCGGTTCGGGATTCAAGAGAATCGTCGCCGGGAGGAACCTCAAGACGCCGAAGATTCAGCTGGAGGAGACCTCGACCTCGGAGCAGGATCAGGTGGAGTACGAGAATCAGGAGGACGAGGAGCAGCTCACCGAGGAACAGCAGTACGAGGAGGAACAGCGGTACGAGGAGGAGCAGCAATACGAGGAACAGCGGGACGGGGAGTTCGACGGGGACAAGTTCGACGAACAGGAGATCGTTAAATTCGAACCCGAGGACATCGGCGAGGAGTACGAGCAGACGTACGAACAGGTGGGGATAACCGAAGATACGATTATGCGATGATCGTGTTAGAATCGGATCCGGGCAAAGTACCAAGTTATACTTCGAGTACGAAATGTCTGAGGTACTTGAGGTATCAAGTAATTTTTGTACTTGAAGTATCTCCCAAGTGCTTCACCCAGTGCTTTTTCCGAGTACTTTTACGAAGCACTTTTTTCCAATCGGATTCGCGATGTTAAGCGTTATCTGGGCTTTAAAAAAAGTGCACAATATTTTGCACATGGCTTCCTCATTTATTATACATTGAATCATTTATTATAAACTGAACTTTGGCTTGCTCTACGAAGAAGCCAAAATTTATCAACGAAGTTTCTCATGGACAAAGCTATGCGCAAAATTGTTATAATTGAGGTAGCCAACTGCTAATTACTGTGGACCTTATTTTTAAGCCTGGATAACGCTTAACGCTGCGAACCTCATTGCAAAAAATACTTTGAAAAAGTAGTTGAGAAATATTTCGAGTACAGAAGTACTTGATTCTCTGCACTGGATACTTTGTATTTGATATTTCAAGTACTAAAAGTACTTGATACATGTACATTTTGTACTTGAAGTACCAAGTGCATAACTTGGTACTTCAAATACTAGTGATACTTTGTCTGTTATACTAGAAGTATTTTTTGGTACTTTGCCCAGCTCTGTTTAGTTTCGTATGAAAATGATCGTAATGTGGTTGTTATATCATATCTTTGAGGTTGACTTTAATGAGCTGCTATGATTTAATTTTTTTTTAATTCTTTTTTACAGGAATACGAGGAAACGTCGAGGGAAGCTTCGGAGGCTGCGGAGGTGATAATGAATATGGAAGATACGACGGTGTACACGGAAGAGGTAACGGCCGACAATATCGAGACAGCGGAGATGATGTCGGAGGAGATAATGACGAATCGGATACTGCAGTCGGGCACGGTCGTTCATCTGGAGCAACATGACGACACAGGCAAAATCCAAGTGATACCCGTTATGCTTTCGTTGCCGGACCTGAGTGACTCCAGTGCGGAAGTTAATCTGGCCACCGCGTCGATAATGTATAATAACTGAGCCTATCAACAATGCCGTAGATTGGAGCTGGCTTTTATGTAAAAAAAAAAGAACGGGGCGTGCAACGAGAAAACGTCGAACAACCGTATTATCGATGACTCTGCTCGACGAAAACAATCTTTGACGCAACACATTTAATACAAAACGGTGCTCTCGAAAAGGCACTGGCTAATGAGTCTCGTGACCGTGAAGAGCCAATCACAATTGTACAGTCGTGTTCGTTGATCTATTTTTTTTGTTTATTCTCATGAGCTGTAAAAAAACGAAACACCGATTTTTTCTATTCCCTTGCGGACTCTGCAGGGCGCGAATAGAAAATGCCTTGAGTGGGTGTAGAAAGGGAAATGTTAAAAAAAAAAAGGGTATAAAAAAAATGAACACCCGACCGAGATCGCAGATGTTTATAAGATATTGAGGTATCTCCTGTCTGAACTCGGAGATAAATTTGTAGTCATAGATTTCATACGAACTGTATCTAATCTTATAAGTTATAAGTAAATTTATAAAAAGAGAATAATGTAAAGGGGAGAAAAAATACATTTCTATTAGGCATGATTTTTTTTTTAATAATATCTTGTCCAAAATTGATGCGGGCGTATATCTTTTCGAGGGTGTATTATTAAACGCTAAATCTCGCGCATCATCTTAGTCAGACAAACATTATATTATTATTTTTGTTTTTTTTTTTGTTCTCATAATTCAAATTTATATATGTAGAATACTTCAAGTCTAATTGCAGTCTAACACAATCACGGACCTGGATTGTCTACTGTTATTAAATTTCCTTATAAAGTGTTTGTTGGATCTCGCGTTTCGATGAAATTATTTAAAAAAACTGGCGGCCCGGAATGCCGCCTGATTGCTGCGGACCGCGATCTCTTGAAAAGTCGAAGTTTCGTTCCATTATTTTCTCATCGGTTCTGCGGGGAATTAATACGACGACAAAATTGTAAAAATATACATATATATATACATATATATACATGAAAATATATATATACATATATATTTTCATTTCTGAAAAAAAATTGATCTATCGTATCTTTTTTTAAAGTGTAATTTAACTCCACTTTACTGAGGTAATAAAATTATTTTGAATATTGAAGAGTCTACCTTTTTAGTATAAAAAAATAAATAAAACGCGTGCAAGGAGACCAGCGAAATTTTGTTTTCATAAAATAGTGGATCGTTTGTGATGTGGAGTCGCACATTGGGTTTTCTTTATTTTCAGCAATTTAAGAGCCAACCGGTAAACAAAAATCCCTCCCAAAAAAAGGGGGGGGGGTAAAACCCTTCCGAAAAAACAGCTTGACATTCGTTCAGCCAGCCATCACAATTCATAAAAATAATTAAGTTAAAAAACTTGGAAAAAAACGAAAAAAGCATATCGGTTACTCACTACGAAAATAACGTAGTGGGGCGTAACGGGAGCTGCTCTGCGTCATGGTGGTGTCGCAATGAGGATAATTTTTTTCAAAATCTTAGCAATACATTTTTTAAAATATAATATTTATTTTGTCCCACGAGATTATGTTTGACAATAAATACCAAAAAAAAAAGTTACAATACTTTCTCTTCTTGCCCACTTCGTGTGCGATGAGAAAGTAAAAAAAATAAACGATATTGCAAAATTCCACCGCAAACATTGCCAGACGCCAGCGAACGGCGATGTCCGGATAGCGTTTAATAAAACGCTGGAGGAATGTTTAAAGACAATTATTTCCCTGCGCGGTTAAATCAACAAAGCACATGATTCGTCCCCCCCCCCCCCCCGTTATTGTACAAATATTGATATTTCGCTACGCGCTCAATTCTTCTCCGCGTTTTGATAATACTCTACGAGAACCTGCCAAGCCGTTGGAGCCATAAAACCGTCCGGCGGTACTTCGCCAGCTCTGGCGAGGCCTGGAAAAAACAGTAATGTCGTGTCATCATTTACTTGTTTCTTATCAAATTTCTTACGTATCAAATTAATTATAAATTAAATAAATTACGAATCAAAATAATTATGAATCGAAGTAATTACGTATCTAATTTATTATGTATCAAATTTATGACGTATCAAACTAAATACGAATCAAATTAATTGCGTATCAAATTGATTACATATCAAATTTATTACGTGTCAAATTAATTACGTGTGAAATTGATTAGGTATGAAATTTGTTATCAAATTTATTGCTTATCAAATTTACTACTGCAATCTGTAACGATTACGCACCTCGCATTCTCGTGCCAGATATAAAATCAAAATCTTGTTTTCGCTCGGGCTCGAAGAACGACATTCTCTTGTTTTTCGTGTCGTAAGCTGCAACTCGGAACGGTATTATCTCGAGAGTCTGAAGGCCTCGCGCCATGGACAGAACTCTGGCGCCGTGAGAGGGATCGTAGAGATTTCCGTCGGGCGTCAAATTTTTATCGGGATGCGGTATTCCTGCCGGATCTCTACCGACTATGTAAAAATTTGCGCCGGCGTTCATTCGAGCTTTTGCGTGCCATTGTACCTGCGGCAGAAATTCGATAATATTCGTTAAAATTTGCATTCAAACACAGACGAGGTACGATGGCGAGACTTAATTATAAAACTGACAATTTTTTTTTACCTCAACAGGTCCCCCGTACATCATGGGACTCGGAAAGATCGCAAGGAGCGTCGATTTAGCGTCCAGCACGCCTTCGTCCAGTACAGCTTTGTGCTGACGAATTCTCGTGTGTAAAGGCACGTCGTCGTCTTTGGTCCAGCCACCCAGAGGATGCAACAGTAGGATGGGATTTTTAAATCCACGCTCGCCTAAAAGTCGCTCTCGGGTATCCTGAAAAAAGAAATAAATAAAAAATTGAAACTAAAATTAAATAGAAAAAAAAATCTGATAAACTGGAAATTGCAAAGACTCGCTCGTTCATTTCAATGAACTCATGCATAAGTAGAACATTGTGTTTGGGATTTTTCAGCTGAAACGCGAATATTGCGTCAGCCTTCATTTCTTAAAAAACTAAATCTTCAATCTTTAAAAACAAAAAAAAAATATTTTAATCTGACAAATTGGAAATTGCAAACACTGGTCGTTCATTTAATTTCGACGATCTCATAAGTGAAAGAAGTACACAATGAATAACTATAATCTAAGAATACCTGCATAAGCAGAGCGTGTCCATTGTGTATGGGATTTCTGAGCTGAAATGCGAATACCGCATCAGACTTCATCTCCCGGCATTTTTCCCTGATTTCGTTTGGCGTAAGTCTGTACTCGTCGAGTCCGTCGTGCCACATTATCCTCTCCAGTACCTCGACGTCGCCTCCCACGAGCCAATCCCCCGACTCGTTGATGATCTTAACGTACGGATGCCTCCGATCGGTGGTGCCGAATTGTCTGGCACATCGTTCCTCCTTCCGGTGCGAATAAAATTCGGGTTTCCTCAGAATCGCCAGAGCTTTTCCACGGTGCCTGAGCGTGATAGCGGAAAGGCCCTCGAGCCGATTCCTGTCGGCGCTGCTAACGGCCAGAACGATCGGCACCGATTGATTGACTTCGGTCCCATTCTCGGTGATGCACCGCAGATGCTGTGTCTGTAGATATTGCTCCTCGCGCATGAAGCCGGTCAGGGGAGCGGCCCAGCCCTCCGCCAGTACCTGCAGTAGTGATGCAAAATGACAATCTGCTTTTCGATCGATCAAGAGAGTACAATATAGGTCTGTTCGTTTTCAGAGTAAGCTGGAGCGGAGCGCTCTATTTTACAAGAAAGTATATCTATATTTATTGGATATATAGATATAGTTTCCACGTAAAATCGAGCGCTCTATTCCAGCTTACTCCGATAATGAACGAGCCTAATGAGGGTCATTCGACGGTCTTATGACGTCATTTTTTTTCACTCAATTTTCCAAGTGAAAGTGACGATGCAAAATTACTGTCATTTTCACTTATACAGGAGGTATATTTATCGTCGTGGAATAGATCAAATGTATGCAATGTGAAATGTTTTAAATGTGCGTGACCGATTTGTGACAATAGGTAACAATAAAATAACAATAAAAACAATTTTAAAAAACGACCGTCATTCTGCATCTAAGTAGGTGTTTCGGCCATTTGACGATTCTAAATTACCGTCAAAAGACCGAAAAACCTACTTAGATGCAAAATGACGATCATTTCTTTTTCGGTCACGAATTGGTGATAAATGTTTTCAAATTACATTAAAAGTAGAAGCGGACCTAAAATTTGCCTTTTGAGGAAAATAAAATATTTGACCAACTCTGGACCTCATCTCTTTTATTAATTATTGTAACTAAACGATTGGCCACCAAACGTTTTAATTAAGCTACCAATCACCACCAAACGACCACCAACCGAATGGTATAAATAGCAAATTTTGAAATTAAACTTGGGCGGCTACTTTTCTACAGCTATCGTCAGCGTCGCTGACACGAAGTTCTTAAAAAAAGCGGCATTGGTCACAAAATCGGTCATTAGGTTCGTTCGTTACGAGAGCTGATCAGAATGGAGCGCAAGCGCAGAGCGTTCGTTTAGCCGGAAGTAACGCTGCGCCCCCTAGTGCCCCTGATTCCGATAGAGAACTCAACAATACGCCGAGGTTTATCTAAACTGGAGTCGGAATGAGCACGAACGCGTGTTCGTTTATAAATTCGGCCTCCCGTACGTAGTATGTGGAACTCAACTCAACTAGAGTTGAGCAAAGATCGAGCGCTTGATCGTTTTGGTCCCGTGAGGCGTTTCCGGTTCCGAGCGCTCTGAAACACTCTGGAAGTACTCTAGAAACGCTCGGAGTAAAAGTTTAATACTCTGGTAACGAACGGACCTGTCGTTGGAACCGACGAGCTTGGATCACCGACCTGCAGCCATTGCACGTCGACTTCCGTTATCTCCACGGCGCTCAGACTCTCCGCTTCCGCTCGGGCGTTGACGGCGCGCGACGCCGGAACGAACAATTCGCGAACGGGCGTTCCCTGCTTGTCCAGAATCGGTATTATGCGCTCGCGCTCCAACAGATCGACGACCGTCGCCGCCGACTCTTCGAGCGTGCAGTTTTCCGTCTTAACGATCAGATCCGGATTCGTCGGTCTCTCGTACATCTGGTCGATGCCCGTGAAGCCCTTTATCGTTCCCTCGCGAGCTTTCTTGTAGAGGCCCTTTGTGTCCCTCGCCTCGCAGACGTTAAGCGGCGTGTCGATGAATATCTCGAAGAACGGCAGGTCGAAATCTTTGTGCACACGCCGCGCCATCTGGCGGTCCTCCTCGAAAGGCGACACGAAGCTGCACAGGCAGACCTGACCGCTGTCCGCGAAGAGCTTCGCGACCTCCGCCACTCTACGGATATTCTCCGTTCTGTCCTCCTTGCTAAAGCCCAGGTTGCAGTTCAGACCCGTTCTGACGTTGTCACCGTCCAGACCGTACGCGGCTATTCCACGCTCGACGAGAAACGCCTCGAGCTGGAAGGCTATCGACGTCTTACCGGCACCCGAGAGACCCGTCAGCCATACCGTGCAACCACGGAAACCGCGCACCGAACCCAGCGTCTGACCGCGCTTCGCGCGCGAGACGTGGTGCGCCTGGACGGAGACGTTTGTACATGTCTGCGATTTGAAAATTCAATTAATTATTAAACAAAAATCGATGTATTTTTAAAAAATATATATTTTTCGTGCAAGTAATATACTTTACTATAGTAGATGTAATAATAAAATATATTACGCGCCTGTACAAGTATATCCATGTAGATACATATAAAAGTTGGAAATTGAAATTATCATATCGGATTCATAAAAAAAAAAAATAGCCTTTTTGTGTATTCGTCGACTAAATTGCTTCAACAGACAGCTGTAATTGTTAAATGGAAAATAGTATCGAATATCTAGACGGTGAATTCGTAGAGCATCTTTCAAGGAAGTGAATGAACCATAATACTTCAAAATCGATAAAAAAATTACCGATTATTCTTTGATAGAACTGAACTAATATGTACATTTTCGAAAAGTGGCTCAAATCAATTAATATTTTACAAGTCTATTGCAATTAATCATTTTCCAGGTGAAGGACATCTGCTGTAATAAAAATAAACATTCACTATAATCAATAGATGCATAAGTAAAAGTTTGTATAAACGACATTAAAAACGTAGTAATTTTAATTTTAATTTGACTCGTGTGAAGTGTTCCAACTTCCTTAAAACCGGCACATATAATCAGTTTAAAAGGTCGACGGTTCAAAGGGGGATGGTTTAAAGTCCATGAAAAAGATATTTTTCAAATATTAAATTACTTTTCGTTTAACGTAATAAGAATAAATTGCAGTCATAATTTCTTTCTTTCGCATTTCGGTGCTTTGGTTCGGATTATAGTCGTGACCCGCGATTAAGAAAAAAAATAACGGTACGAGGAAGTTCGTGGCCTACTTGCAAGCGTTTCCGTATGTTTCATAAATACATTGCCGCAGCCTACTATTGCCAGGACGGCGCTTCGACGCGAAAACACGATTTCATTGATGTGCCGATTGCTGTGAGAAACAACGTCACGGCGTTTCCGTTACCAAAGACAGCAATTTAAAACCGGCTCGTACACTCATTTCGAACGATCGCAATCGTTCCAAGCGCACGAAAACGATGTTTTTGTTTCGCAAAAATAAAATGCTGAATCCAAGATTGAATGAACATTTTTAAATGTAGAACGTAATAAAAATAAATTCTACCGTCATCATTTTTTTCTTTGGCATTTCGTTGCTTTGGTTCGGCATAGTTCTGTTGTTATTTTTCTACTTCGTTCGTACGTTTCCTCGATCGTGCGGCAACGCTTCCTCTCTGGCGGTGTAGTGGTACGTGGCAGGCGAGATTATAGTCGACATATAGGGTGACGAAAGTGCAAAGTTTTGAGATAAATTGATCGACGAGTCCGGACGTTCGAACATCCGGTCGGTTGGACAATATTTTTTTTGTCACGTATGGCGAACCGACGAATCAAGCCGATGTCGAAGACACGCTGCGCTTCATCGTACTTCGCGACACTTCACTGTAATACTGTCATCGTGTTACCCTCCCGTCGCGTCGTCGTGTACTGACGATACTTTTGGCTGCACTGGACTACATACGCAGAGCCAGCGAGTACCGTAGCGTCGTGCCGCATCGAACGCGGCTTCAAGGCGAACTAAAAATATCATCTGCGCGTAACGATGCGCAACAACAAAACGAGAAAAGGCGCCGAAATTCATCGGCACCGGACACCGTGAGACTGTCGCTGTGTTACCGGTGTCTAACATCGAGACAATTTCATCGAAATTCTTGTTCCGAGAAAGCAAAAAGACATCTAGTATGGCTCGCCAAGATGAAGTCAAGATGAAGGGAGGCTTAAATAATTAGTTAATTAATGCGTTTCTTATTTTCATTCTTTTTGTCCTTCTATATTCTTTTATTTTTTGCTAATTCAGTTTAATTTTTTCATTGTAATATAGTTTAATTTTAAGATTATGATTCGTTGAATGTTTTATTGTTCAATTTTTTTGTTGTCAAATCTCATTTGTCAAGCGGAAATTACGTCATCTAAGAGAAAACTGACTTCCGGTTTGAAAATTTCTTTTTTCCAATTACCCTCTTCTGTGCAAAGTTCGCGTGTGAACATTCCTGTCCGATAATTATAATAATACCTATTCGACTCTCACTCGTATTATTTTATCATTGAATTGGATAAATCGCCCGCCGACCGCAATTCGACTATATAGTTAATTAATATTACGCTGGCCAACTAGATCCATTACAATATCCTATCATTATGTTCTATCACTTTGGCTATATATAGATATTGTTTACGCGGGAAATTCGAATGGCGTATGTTTTACACACGACAGCTGTCTAACCTAAAACAGACGGACACAGTTCTCGGCTTAACAAGCGATTTTTCGTCGGTACAAAAATGTTCACGGTTTTACGGAGTAGCAAAAGAATTGTGGAAGATATCAAAGTATTTCGTGTCTATGTTGAAACAGCGAAAAGACATTTTAGCGCAAAGGTTCGAACGTCATTTTTTTTTTAATGTTCGAATTGTTATTTTTATCGCACAGAACGATTTTCATTTATTGTAATTGTTATTATCGCATGGTACGATTTTCATTTATTGAAATTGTTATTCTTATCACATAGTACGATCTTCGTCTATGCAATACTTATTCTTTCGTCAAATAAACAAACATCAATGTTCGACTGTTATTACGAGTCAATTTATTTGTTTCGTTTCTTTCACATGGTAAAGATTCAACGAAATTTCGTGGTGTTTTCAGACAGCTCCCGACTATCCCAGAAGAATATTTTCTGGTATACAGCCCACCGGCACTGTTCACCTGGGCAATTATCTGGGAGCGATTAAAGAATGGGTGAGGCTCCAAGATTCCAGCGAAGAAGTCATTTGGAGTATCGTAGACATGCATTCTATAACACTGCCGCAGGTGAGAAAATGTAATCTTTGTAATTTTTGTTTGACAAGTAGAATGTGCACAGAGATACAATTTTTTAATCCCCGTAAAGTTTAATGTTGTTCAACGAGTAAAATGTACGCCAAGAACTTTTTTGTAATGTTTGCAATTTTGTTTGATGAAAAGAATATGCACCAAGAAAAAATTTTCTAATTCTGGTAACTTCGTCTAACACGTAGAGCGTGATAAAATGTTGTGATGACCTAAAGTTTTAATAAGATCAAATGTTGTAATCTTCGTAATTTTGTCTGATGCGTAAAATACATGCAACTTATCCGTATTCAATATTGAAATTGCCATATGAAAATTGACATCTGTGTCCGTGTTTGTTAGTATATTTGTTAATTCTCTGAGACAACGTTTTTAATTATTTTTATTTTCTTTTTTCAGAATCCTGAAGAATTGAGACAAAACATCTTTAAAATGGCAGCGACTCTGTTGGCGTGCGGCATTGACCCCGCACGCAGCGTGTTGTTTCAACAATCGACCGTACCCATGCACGCTGAACTCGGCTGGGTTCTCAGCTGCATGACTACCATGCCACGACTGGGCCAGTTGCCGCAGTTCAAGGAAAAGAGCGAAAAACTCAAAGATATACCGCTGGGATTGTACATATATCCAGTGTTACAAACGGCCGACATATTACTCTACAAGTATTGTCTCGAAGTTTTTTTTGTGAACTACGTAAAAATTGGAAATCGTTTTTATGATATTCACTCTTTTTATTTTCATTTTTTCTCCCTTGTCGCAGAGCCACGCACGTTCCCGTTGGTCAAGACCAAGTGCAACATTTGCAGCTGGCTCAACACTTGGCTCACAATTTCAATACAAAATTCGGACAAACTTTTCCGCTGCCTCGCGCCATTATCAATGGTGAGTAATTTTCAAGAGACGTTCCAAGCGGCTGTCTCGAAACGATGGATTTATCAAATTTCGGGATATTTTCTCGGAGCACTTTGATATTTCGTATCGTACTTTCGTTTCGTACTTTGATATTTTCTCGTTTATCGAACTATGAAATAAAAAAATGAGTGCTCGATCTTTGAGCGACGAAAATGTTTCAGAAACGAGCGGCCGCATAAAGTCCCTGCGCGATCCGATGAAGAAGATGTCGAAGTCGAGCGACGATCCGAAGAGTCGAATCGATTTGACGGACACACCGGAAGCGATATTGAGCAAGGTGAAAAAAGCGGTAACGGATTTCACGTCCGAAGTGACTTACGAGCCGGAGAGCAGGCCCGGAGTAGCGAATCTGATAACGCTCCATTCCTTGGCTAGCGGCAAATCACCCGAAGATATCTGCACGGAAGTTCGAGGACTGGATACGGGAAAGTGAGTCGTAATATTCATCGTCTTGCATCTCGTAACTTTTATCGAAACGGCTGTATATTTTTCAGGTACAAGTTCGTCGTGGCCGAGGCGATTGTCGAACATCTCCGGCCGATCAGACAACGTTACAACGAATTCATCGACGAGCCTGGTTATTTGGAAAGTGTACTCAAAGACGGTGCGAAAAAAGCGACGGAAATAGCCGGCCAGTGCTGGCCCGATGTGAGAGAAAAGATAGGCTTCGGAAACGGAATTTTCGCCGCAGCTGAAAAAATTACCAAGGTCGAAGCGAAAAGTTGAATGAACTCTTACGCCAATGAGTTAAAAAAAATAATAATAATAATTTATTTCTCTATTTTCTTAACGGAATTAAATATTATATTTCGTACATCTTTGGATCGTATGCGCGACGTCTTTCACAATGATTTTATTGTAAATAGTACAAAATAATACTCTAGAAATACGTAATTAAATTTAAAAAAATTATCGTTTCATATCGATGACTATTTTGCCTCTCAAGTGACCATCCGAAACTCTCTCGTAAGCTCTCGGCAGTTCTTCGAAGGGATAAACTTTCTGCACGACTGGTACGATCTGGGGGAGAAAAATAACGATACGAAGAGATAAATATTCGATTTCTTTTCGATAGGGGAGAGCGGGGCAAAATGGGACAAAAATTGAGTTTTTAAAAACGGAATTTTTGCAATCATTTTTTAACATCCCGTTTTGCTCCGCACTCGATTATTTTTCCAGACAGTTTTTTTTACCCACCTCACCGCACTCGACCAGCTCTTGTATCATTTTTATTCCCGTCTCGGACGGTGCGAAAAAGCCCCATTTTACGGAACTCTTGTTGTCTCTGCTCGGTATGTTGTGTTTGAACAAATCACCGAGATTCTTTACCGCGCCGCCTATCAAACCGTGCTGGTCGATGTTTTTCAACAGAGGCGAGTTCAGTGTTATGTAGGTACGATGGGGATAGCCTTTCGCTTTTATTTTCTCGGGTCCTTGCTGGCAGCAATCCAAAATTATATCGTATCTGGAATTCGACAATTTACGATTTTTTTTTTAATCCGGAAAAAAATCGGGTACAAATATTTTGTTTGCTTCCTCTCAGAGGAAGGACAATGCTTGGTATTAAATTTGGCAAAAATTGATTTAACCGTTACAAGTTTATAAGATTTTGATCTTTTTAAATTTTTTGAAAATTTCGTTTTTTACACCTGACACGAATTTTCGAATCAAATGTCACTCTAACAGTAAAACAACTTATAGTTTTGTCATCAGCAATGAAGAATGCATTAAAAATGGCCTCGAAACGACGTAAACCGTAAATTTCAGTTAACGATTTTCTACAATAAATCTTGCGGTAAATTTTGAACGGTTTTAGTTATACGAGATGTAGACATTGTTTTAGTTACGAAAAAAGGTGCACAGTAATTTGAGCATGCCTTCTACGATTTTTTTTTTTTTTTGTGAAGTTACTTTGCACTTTTTTTTTTAATTTCTCGTCAATACTTACGGTCCTTCGGATACAACTTTGTCGTCCGCATCGCCGTCCTTGTAATCTATCACAACATCGGCGCCCAAATTGCTCAACATATTAACGGCGTCGCTGCTGCACGTCGTTATCACCTGATTTCCAATTTCAACATTATACATTTTCCAAGTCTCTCCGGACTCGCGTCTCTGCGCCCCGAATCATTCGCAAATGTACCCACATGAGTGTTCCAGGATTTCAACAGTTGTATCGCTATCGTTCCCACGCCTCCAGATCCGCCGAGAACGAGGCACCTTCTGTTCATGCGGGCTGGCATCGCGGTTTTGTAGCACAGACCACCGGTTATCCACAACGCCGACCAGGCCGTGAGTCCCGCGTACAAAATACTCGACGCTTCCGTGTGCGAGATATTTTTTGGACGCACATTGACCTTCGAATAAGTCGCACGTTAAAAGTTTGTTTCTCTGTGAAACGTCGTATTTTTTTTTTCTTCGTTCTGTTGCGTTTCTCCGAGTTCCTCGGAGTCCATTTATTTATTACCAGGCCATTGTCGACCACGACGTAGTCCGCGTGACATCCCGGCCGGTCGATCGGCACAACGCCCCAGACTTCGTCATCCAATTTGAGCTTGTCGCCGACCCCGTGACCCTTCGAGACGACCACTCCGGAAAAATCTCTGCCCAGCGTCAGAGGAAATTCTATCTCCGAATCGGCGATACTCGCATTGAATCGTCTTGTCTTGCGCATGAAATTGAATATCTTTGAGCCGTAACCACCTGAAATTTTGGAGTTTTTTAAAACGAATTTCTTTGAATGTTTGAGGTTCTAATGCCTTTGTGAGAGCGATTAGAACACGTACAGGCTTTGGGAAATCAGGTGTATCGAAGAGACAATCGACACGCATGAAGCCAAGAGAGCTACATTTTCAGACTTTTTTTTCTCAAACGATTTTTTTTTGTCAAACGAGTTTACCTAATAAAACATTATTCGTCTCTATTCATTTTTATCCTCCCGAAAGTGTCAAGGATTTTTTAGGAATTTCTTTAACATTTTGAGGTCAATGTCTCGATACCTTTGAGTCTGGACAAGGAAAACTCATGCCGTCTTTGCTAAATCAGGCATATCGAACGGACAATTAAGACGCACGAGCGGGAGAGAGCTACAATTTTGGAAATCTTTTTTACTCTCAAACATCCATCAATTATGCAGCTTGCTCCGTAATTCATTTTTTCATTTGGCAAAATCATCATTGAGAAAAATATGTTTGGATTTTTTTTAGGTGATGTTGATCTTAGTAAATTCGTATCCAACTTTCCCAGTAATTTTCCGACGGGAGACAATAATTTACGTAATTTGTACGATTCAAGGCAAAAACACCATCAGGCCCCGCTGGTGTTTCTATTTTTCTTCAAGAAAAATATATTTGTTTTTTTTTTATTATGTTGATCTTCAGCTAGTTCTTAAGGGGAAGCTAAACACGTACGAGTGCGAGAGAGACCGAGTTAAGAATCTTGAATCCATTTTTCTCCTAAACGATTCTACGAAATGAAAAACTAATTGCGTCGCTCACTGCATTAATAAAGTATTACGCAGTGAGCTCCATAATTCCTTTTTTCATTTTATAAAACCATTTCAGAGAAAAATTGATTCCAGGTTACGTTGATCTTTAGCCAATTCTTAAGCGACGTTCTCGAAAAAAAACGAAGAGAGAAAAATGTTTTTTTTTAGCTTATGTTGATCTTTAGCGAGTTCTTCCCAGGACGAAAAAAAAAAAAATATCTTCGGTTTTTTTTTAGCTTATGTTGATCTTTAGCCAGTTCTGTCCAGGTACGAAAGGAGAAAAATATCTCTGGTTTTTTTTTAAAGTTATGTTGATCTTTAGTCAATTCTTATCTGCCGTTCGTAGAGCACTACGAAATCAAAATTTCCGAGCAACTTTTCGGAATCGACGGACGATAATTCATACGATTCATACGCTTCGTGGAAAAAGTAACATTTCGTACCCTGTCGAGTTAGCGACATCGTCTGAGAAATTGGACTTCTCCGACGAGCGCTTCGAGGAGCAAACGCGCTCGTTACATGACTACGTACGTGTCATAGCGACGTCGATGGGATTGACGCTGGATGCATCGACTTTAATCAGGACCTCGTTCGGCTTCGCGATAACCGGAATTCTGACGTTCGACAGTTTAATATCGTCCAAACCGCCGTACGAATGAATCTGCCATGCCTGCATCTTAGACTCCGGATTCTCTTCGAACTTCGTCGACAGCTTTGCCAGATATCTCAGCTGTGCTATACTAGCGAAGGGTTTCCAATTTTTGCCCGTCACTTTCAACATCGCGACGTACATCGTCGCTCTAAAGAGAAACGCGACGAATTATCCGACAATTTTTTACGATCGGAGGTTATGTTTACGAGCGGCTTTTTTTTTTAAACGCCGAATGGAGGTTATGTTCGTCGAATGAAAATATCAATTCCCTGCGACGTTTGATTCATCGTCCGCTTCTGTCGCTGGCTGCATTCGGGGACGAAACGTGTGTTCCATAATTCATCCTTTTCTACATTTCAGTTGAATTCCAAATACATCGCATACGTTCGTTTGACAACATTCTTGTGTTTTTTTTTTTTTAATTCACACGATTCTGTCTCTGGCTGCAGCGAGAAAAAAATTGAAAATGTTTCTTGTAACGTTACTTCCGGTTTGAAAACCTCAATTTTAAACGGGAAGTGACGTTACGCCAAAAATTTGAGAAATTTCCGTGCGACGTCACTTCTGATTTTAAAATCTCAGTTTTTTTTACCGGAACCGACCTAATACGGTGAAACGCAACTTCCGGTTCAAACATCTCAGTTTTCAACCGGAAGTGCGCTCGTAGCGGAAACCGTCACTTCCGGTTTAAAAATCTCAGTTTTCAACCGGAAGTGGTATAATAACGAAAACGTCACTTCCGGTTGAAAAATCTCCTTTTTCAACCGGAAGTGGTATAATAACGAAAACGTCACTTCCGGTTCAAAAATCTCAGTTTTCAACTGGAGGTGACCTCATACAGGAAAACGTTACTTCCGTTTTTAAAAACTCAATTTTCAACCGGAAGCGACGCCATACGGGAAAACGTTGCTTCCGGTTTAAAAATCTCAGATTTTAACCGGAAGTGACCTCATACAGGAAAACGTTACTTCCGTTTTTAAAAACTCAATTTTCAACCGAAAGCGACGTCATACGGGAAAACGTCGCTTCCGGTTTAAAAATCTCAGATTTTAACCGGAAGTGACCTCATACAGGAAAACGTCACTTTCAGTAAAAAAAAAAAGGCACGATTTTAAAAACGAAAGCTACGTTTTTCTGAGTGACTCGTCATATCAGCTCGGAAACTGATATTTCGAAACAGGACGTGACGTAGCGACAACATTTTTCGAACTTTCCTCCTTTTTACACTAACCATTGAATCGCAAACTAATTTTTCATGACACTCTCCGACAGCACGAATGCCGAAAGATTTTCTTCCCTCCTGACATCCAACATGTCCTTCCCGAGTGCCCGTTTCATTGAAAGATTAAATTTCGCATCGTCAGACTCGTACGATTGACCCTTCCACAGATCGTTCATCGTCCCGAAAATCGCATGTTCGCATCTTCGCAGCCGCACCTGCAGGACCGATCCCACTCTCTCGACAGCTCTACCACTCACCGGAAGTCAGTGATCGGCCCTAAACCGCCCCTCACAGAAAGGGCCGCAACCGTGCCAATCTCTGTAACGGCGCTTCAAGTCGGTGCGGTGCCAGTAGATTCTCCCAGAGGCTCCTAAAGGATACCCTAAAGGATACATACATACACCTATATACATAATATACACATATGTATCCATATATATATACATACATACATGAATACATACATACATACATATATGTATGTATGTATGTATGTATGTATGTATGTATGTATGTATGTATGTATGTATGTATGTATGTATACATGTATGTATGTATGCATGCATGTATAAAATACAGGTGTATCAAAGGTGGGAATGGCGAGAGGCGCGCAGGCTCCGGATCGATCGGGTATCGTCATGGTTACGCCTTCGCGCAGTATCTCACACGAAGACGTTCTCCGAGCACGACCGCTCGCGCACCCCCTGCGCCTCGGGGCGAAGCCCGTAACGTCGAAATTTTAGCCGCGCAATCCCTCCCCCGAGCATTTCATCCCCGTCCGCGTTAACCCGAAATACACGTACAGTAGACTCGGATCGCACCGAAACGCGCGCGCACACACAAACACACACGCACACACACACGCGCACGCACGCACACCCGATCGGCGTTCTCCCGGTGTACGTCGCAGGAAAACGCCGTCGGGGGTGGCAGTACGAACGGGGCCGAAAGCTGAAAAGATAGCCGCTGAGCTCTGGGGCCGATACGGTGAACGGCGACGGTGCGGCGCGCTAGGGTTACCAGCGTGTGACACCGGTCTCGGGCCGCGCGCGAACGCGAGATCAACCCCCCCCCCCCCTCCCCCCCCGGTGCTCGGAGTATCCACCGGTAGCCGCGAATCTAACATCGCTCGAAAACCCACCCCTCTGCACCGTGCATTCTCTTTATTTACGATTTCTATTAAAAAATTGAAAAAAAAAAAATAAAAATAAGAAAAAGAATTATATATATATATATATATATATATATATATTTAATAAAAAACATCATACATAAGATAAAAAGTAAAGTAACAACAGTTATGATAATTTTCTAAATGGGACGGAAATAACAACGACGCCGAAGGGAGTCATCGCTGAGGCACGTGTGACACGTGATCGCCAATTCGGTGCGTACAGAATTGCGGCAAGTAGTTGAGAAAAAAAAAAAAAAAGTCAAAACTATAGTTACAGCGACTCGAAAGGGACGACGCACATCTTCGCTTTATTGTTCGATAATAATAACGGTAACAATGGTACGCGCAGTGGGCGACGGAGAGCTCCAGTGCATCGAGTAAAGATGGAGTAGTAAAATAGTAATAGAAAAAAAAAAAAAAAACAAGGTACATAGAAGATATAGAGAGAGAGAGAGAGAGAGAGAGAGAGAGAGAGAGAGAGAGAGAGAGAGAGAGAGAGAGAGAGAGAGAGAGAGAGAGAGAGAGAGAGAGAGAGAGAGAGAGTGGGGTCGAGAGGGAGCGAGAGAGAGAGAGAGAGAGAGAGAAAAGGAAACGCGTCGCACGTCGCGGGCGCATCGTGGGCGCAGCGGGGATATTGACATTTTCGGCTAGGGGCGCATTCGTGGACCAGGCTTGCCTTCCCGTGGCCGCCCGAGACACGTCCCACGTCTTCTCGGCCCACCCAGTATCCATGGCTACCTTTCGGATAAATTCGTCCTCCCGTGAAATATAAATACGCGCGATTAAGCCGACCGGTACCACGCATGGCATACGGTACGATATATATAATAATAATAATAATAACAATAACAATAATAATAAAAACAATAACAATAATATAGGTAACGAGGGAGAGTAAAACGCCTCGGGTTTAAACTGTTACGATTATGTCAGCAAATGATACACGCTGACATATTCGCATACACAGAAATACCCAAATAGCCAAACACCTGTACAGGTATTTACATATATTTGTGTATATTATAAATATACACAAATATGTGTAGGTATTTATATGTGTTATATATTTTTTTTAAATATACAGTGGAAATGAAATAGTGCGGTGGACGCAAAGTGCCGGGGCTGCGTCGCTGCGGTGGCCATCTTCTTGGAGTTTTCTCTCGGGATTTTCGGGGTGTCCCGAGGGGGGAGGAAAAAGTACGCCGAGGCGGAGGGGAGGGTTTTCGTGTTAAAAAGGGTCGCAGTACGGGGTGCGGCGTCTCCTCGTCGACGTCGTCGTGCTGAGACGCGAGAAAAAAATTGTCGACGGGTGAGCGGAGGAACGGACACGCGAGGGATAGAACCGGAAAGACGGGGAGAGTCGCTCGAGGGGTGGGTTTTTGGTTTTTTTTGTTTTTTTTTTTTTGGAAAAGACGCTGTGATTTTTTTAATGCTCGCGATGAAAAGGGTGCGGATATCATTGTTCTCGGCGAACCCCGGCGCGCACCGTCCAACTCGCCGTACTTCACCGTCTCTCTCGTTTCCACCCCTGCGTCGCCGCTAAACCCCTACGACCTGCACGTCGGCCACTCTTCCTCCGCCACCCCCTTACGCCGCTCGCCCCTCCACCAGCCCCACTTTTACATCGCCGTGTATCGCCGTCCACACTCGTACGGCTGAAACACACCTTCGTGCCACGTTATATATATATATGTGTATGTGTATGTATATGTATATATATCTTATATATATATACATGTATATATATAGAGCAAGCCCCTAACCCTTCCTCTCGGGGTGTTATTGTGCATCGCATCCCTCCGATATGGCGATGTGTCGCGGCGGTTGAGCTTTCGACGACGACGCACCCAACTCGTCGAGGATGATGTCGTCGACCGTAAGTCATCGTCTTCGTCGTTCCCTTTTATATTCTTTTTTTTTTTTTGGGGTGGTTTTTTGCTCTATTTTTTTTTTTAATCTTTTTTTGGGATTTTTTGTTCGACCCTCGATAGACGGGAAAGATCTTAGCGAATTCGTTGACGTTCTCTGAGAGACCATTGTGTTTTATTTACTGTGGCAGGGATTTTATGATAATAATTGTTGCGATAATCATGCGGTTTGGAAAGTTTTGTGTGGAATGACGTTTATGTGTTGTGAAGAAAAAATAAATAAATAAAATTAAAAAAAAATGCCGAGAGATCTCTGTGAATAGATCGCGTGTGTTGGTGTTGCTGCGAGATGCGAGAGAAGGGTGGAGCGGCCAGTGGTGCGACGAGCTGAAGGGTGGAGGGGGGCTAAGGAGAGAAAAAAAAAAGAGGGAAAAAAAGAGCGTGAAAAAAATAATCACTAACGGTGGATAAATTCCTTTGGATATATTTCGAGGGAAACTCTTCGAGTCCGGGACGGTATTTTATTTTTCTTCGAAGCGATTGATTGAACGTACGGAAATAAACTGGCGAGTGCGCGACGATTCGATGGGGTGAAATTTCATTTTTAATTTTTTTTTTTCACATGGCATTAATTTTCTTATGCAAAAAAAAAAAATAATAATTAAATGAAAAAAAAAAAAGAAACCGTCATTTTTTGCTCATAAAAAGCAAGTCCAAAATTTCACCCTCGCGGACGAGAGTGGTTTTCATTTATCTAAAGTGGGAAACATGTTAATCCGCGCGCAGAGCATTTCTGGCTCGACTTCTTGGCTCCTTCTTCTGCGTTATTTTTCTTTTTAGTCATCTTTTTTTTTTTTTTTTTTTTTTTTTACTATCCTGGTTCGCGATAATCTCCGCCCGGAGACTGCACATCCGTGATGCAGTGGTGCCGCTCCGCTGCGCCTCTTCCGCTTCCCCGCTGTGGTGTCAGTGATCGCGACCATTGACATTTCCAGTCGTCCAGTCTCCTCGCGGGCTCCTCCTTCTTCGTCCTTTTCCGCCGCCGCGCCTCCTCCTCGTCCGTGTCCTCACTTCTTGTTCCGCGCTACACGAAGGGCTTGCGTCGCGGGGTGTAACACGGGGCTGCGATTTCCGGGTGCGGATTCCTCGTGAGTTCTCCATCGGTCGTTGTATTTTTCTTCATTTCTTCGTTTTTTTTTTTTTTTTTTTTTTTTTTTTTTTCGTGCAAATTTTCTCCAAAATCTTTCGAAAAATCGTCATCGAAGAAAAAAAGAAGATAAAAAATAGAAAGGACTTTTTAAAAAAAATGTTACAGAAAGATTGAAATAATCAACGATAAAATATCAATTTTCACGGAAATTTTGTTTATTTTGTTTGTTTTTTTGTTTGTTTTTTTTTTTTTCATCGATATTCGCTGTCATTGCAATGACAAAAAAGTTTCCTCTCGCATAGACGAGGTCAGCATTTTTTTGCTCTCTCCGAGACGCAAAGCACTAAAATTTAACACGCGCGAAACGAGTACGGCGAGGCTGTGCAATAGTAACGCAGGACGGGGAAGGGCCGAACGGTAAACAGTGTCGTTAAGTCGTAAACAGCGAAGGGGAGAACAATCGATCCGAGTAGTTCGCCGATTTTTATTCGTCTTCAATAGAAAATTGCAAATAAATGTATAAAAATAAAAATAAAAATAAAATACAGGATAGTTCGAATAATAAAATACGAAAAATTCAATTAAAGCAAGAGAAGATCGTTCGAATTATATGAGTAGATCAAAATAAAACCAAAATAAATAAAAGATCTGTCGAATTATAATAAAAAAAGAAATAATTGAAAACGACGGATCTCCGTTTGGAGGGCTCTCGTCGAGAAACCCGGTGAGGGAGGTGACGAATTCCAATGCTGAAGGGGTATTTTTAATTTTTTTTCTTTTTTCGTCCCTTTTAGAAACAATTAATAATCGATCATGATAAAAGTGGCGAGCGTTGAGTTTATCAGTAGGACAGTTTGGCGTGAGAGTTTAACGTGCGAACGAGCCTTATCTCTCCGGGCCCGGGCTTCGTGTGCAGTTGAACGATAATGGCAACGATCCCGCGCAAATTCCACGCCCATTCTCGCCGGGCTAAAGCCCTTCGTAACGATGCACCGCGGCGATATCGCGTTTAATCCACGACACGGGTACACACCCAAAGGATAAATAGCGTACGTTCTGTACGGACATGTCATACACGGTAGCTTGTATATTTCATCGCTGATATAGTATACATATGTGATATGTGTGCGCCTGTGCGTGTCTGTGTATATCTATAGTGGGCAATGTATCGTGACCTCGCAAGTCAACGAACCGTCGATGCCTCGAAGCCCGGTCGCACGGGGTGTGTATCGCTCGGTCAGCTTCATGTCCCATCGGGGGTGCAATGCCACACACTCGGAAATATATATATATATATATATATATACATCGAGAGAGGAAGGCATTGGATTAAAAAATTAAAAAATCTAATACGGGCATTAATAAATTGTAACTTGGCTCACGGTTCACACTTAAATTTAGATATCTCAATCAATCGAGGCGTCGTGCTCCATATATGGAACGCTGTTGAAGTACCAATAAAAATGTAATTTCGCTCGCCATGGGAAAGGCACTTTTTGAGACAAAACTCTAATAAAATTTTATTTATTTATTATTTTTTCATGTCCCATCGGGGGTGCAATGCCACACAGACTCGGAAATATATATATATATATACATACATCGAGAGCGGAAGGCATTGGATTAAAAAATTTTAAAATCTAATACGGGCATTAATAAATTGTAACTTGGCTCACGGTTCACACTTAAATTTAGATATCTCAATCAATCGAAGCATCGTGCTCCATATATGGAACGCTGTTGAAGTACCAATAAAAATGTACTTTCGCTCACCATGGGAAAGGCACTTTTTTGAGCAAACTCTAATAAAATTTTATTTATTATTGTTTCATGTCCCATCGGGGGTGCAATGTCACGCGGACTCGTAAAAAGATATATAGACATCGAGAGTGAGACATTGAATAAGAAAAATGAATCTAATGCAGGACACTAACAAAATATATCTTGGCGTACGATTCACCTTTAAATTTTCGCATCATAATTAACCAGTCGAAGCATCGTGCACCACGTAAATAGAACATTTTTGTCGAAGTTGAAGTTGAACCAAAAAAAAAAAAAAAAAACCATTCCACTCCCATGGCAAGACGCTTTTCGAGACAAACTAAAAAAAAAAATGTTTGGTTACTATTACTACTTTTTGTTCGGACGTTTAGGGGATATGGAATTTAGAGGGAAGTCGCGCAGATTCCCTCACTGTACAGTACGAGGTTAGGGAAAAACCATCCTGAGGATTAGGAGATTTATTTCGTAAGGTTTATTTTCAATTTAAAAAGAAGTTAAACCGTGAAATTCATCAATTAAGGAAATCGCCCCATCCTAGTGAGAAAAATCCAGGAAACGTTGAAACGGAAATATGTATTGCGATTCGAGCCTCGATTCTTTTTAAATTCACCCAATCGGCTACTGATGAGCTCTTCTATTTACAATTTTTGTTTTACCATATAAAGTACTAGTAGGCGTAGTGGGCGATGTTTAGTGTTTCAAATCGAGCAATTGAACAACTCCATACAGTCCCAAACAAGAAACAAAACAAAACCTATCTCGAACGGTTGATGAAAAAATCACTTTAAAATCGAACGAAATCAATTTACCTCTCCACTATAGAAGTCATTTGGGACGGATGCGTCCATCGTCCCATTGAGCGAGAAGGGGCGGGAGGGAGGGGGGGAGGAAGGGGGCAGTAGTGTATCTCTGCAACCCCATTACAGTACTGAATCTTTAAAACAGCTGAATAAAACATTACCAAATTTGCATTACATCCGCCGGGCTTTAATGCGTTCGTTGGAAATTTTTTTTTTTTGTTTTTTTTTTTTTTTCAAAGTAATTCCAAGCTAACATGTTGTCTCTTGCTTCTAAAAAGTTTTCTACACGTAAAAATAGTAACAATTATTGTAATTATTATAAATTGATTAATCAATGCGATCCTTACTTTCATTATTTTCATTGCTTTACTTTTTTTTATACTTTTTTTTTTTTTGTTACTTCAGTTTAATTCTTGGTTGTAACATAGTTTAATTTTTATTTCATAATTTGTTATTTTCATTTTTACATTTCCTATTGCGAAATTTCGCTTACCAGTCGTCGTTTTATGTTTTAAAGCAATACTATTATAATCATTATCATTATTATTGTTATTATTATTATAGCCGTTGTTGTTGTTGTTATTATTACTTGCGAAGGGAAACGCGGACATGCGGCGGTCTTTCATTACCGCTAAATCGACATGTACAGAGTTTAGGATGATTCCGGTTGCACCCACGCGCTTTGTACGTGACGCGGTGTGGGATTCGCGAATGCAGTCCGACACTGTGCTAGCTCGGTCTTTCCGCAATGCCCCCCGCCGCCCCGTTCGCTCGCCGCCGCTTCTTTTCTATCTCTCGCTGTCCTTTCGGTCCTTCCGCGTCTCTGTCCTTCTCGAGTAATCGGAACTCCCGACATTCGCCCAGCGTTTGGCTTCCTGCCTGGCTGCGCCTCGTTCCCGTGGCTCGCTGTGAAATCGTCCAACCCTCCTTCACGGTCCCTCTATCTCCGGGCAAACCTATCCGGCCAGAATCGCGAGCGAAGAATGCTCCGGGAACGATTTTTGTACGATTTTTGTACGATTTTTGTACGATTTTTGTACGATTTTTGTACGATTTTTGTACGATTTTTGTACGATTTTTGTACGATTTTTGTACGATTTTTGTACGATTTTTGTACGATTTTTGTACGATTTTTGTACGATTTTTGTACGATTTTTGTACGATTTTTGTACGATTTTTGTACGATTTTTGTACGATTTTTGTACGATTTTTGTACGATTTTTGTACGATTTTTGTACGATTTTTGTACGATTTTTGTACGATTTTTGTACGATTTTTGTACGATTTTTGTACGATTTTTGTACGATTTTTTTTGTAGCCGTGGCTGGCAACGTCGGAGGTTTCGTACGAGGCTGCAAGGGTTAGTCGCGTATCTGTCGGTGCAGCCTCTTCCGTTGATCTCGCGGGGCGCCGCCCCGCCCCTGCGAGGAGCCCGGCACTCGATCGTCGAACTAGGTCGTCTTTGTTTTGGGAGTTCTCGTATCTCGCATTATTCATTGAGGATGGTCTGGGTAAGCCATGGCTTCGCGGGTTCAATGCTGTAACGCTTGACTGGATTAACCCTGGAGGGCTGTCCGCACTTTGCTCACCCCTCTCGCCCTTCCACGTTGCGCCACATTGGCTGGAATCAATATTTTTTAACTTGTTCGTACCTAAATCGATACGTCGCGATGTGAGCCACGCGACGAGCGAAAAATATTTGCAAATTTAACAAACCTCTCTCGCTCACGAAGATTCGCAATTTTTTTTTCATTTCGTTTAAGTCAACTTTACCGCGCTTCTTATCGTCGACGAATTTATCGTAACTATAAAAATAATCGGACATATATACAGAAAAAATATAAATTGGCGACGTTTGTCGATAAGGAATATTTGTTAAAGGGTTGCACCCTTTTTTTAAACTTTCGTCAATAGTAAAAAAATTGTAGAATCCAAAAACCGAAACCTTGTCGTATCAAAAAAAAAAAAAAAAAAAAATTGTCAATTTAATACATCTCTCTCGCACACGAAGATCCACCAATTTTTTTTTTAATCTACTCAATTTTACCAAATATGAGGAAAAAATAGGAATTGACAAGGTTGGTGGACAAGGAATATTTGTCAAACAATGAAACGTCTTTATTTTGCCCTTCGTCGATAGTACAAAAATTATAGACTCGAAAAACTGAAACCTAACAATATTTATAAATTTAACAAATCTCTCTCGAAGGTCCACAAATTTTTCTTGTTCTCAATTATCCTCAATTTTACCGTTCATCTTATCACCGAAGAACTGTACTTATTAAATATAAAAATAATTGTACAAAAATATCAAGAAAAAATATAGATTGTCGTCGTTTGAGGACAAGGAACACTTGTTACACTGTTAAACCTATTTTTCTTTTCTTTCGCCAATAGTACAAAAATGATGGACTTAATAGACGAAAACCTTCGCGTGCGGCGAGCGTCTCGTCGAGAGCAAAGCGCATTGGCTTCTTTTATCCACAAAGATCGATCGCGCCGTCAGCGATCGATTTTTTTTTTCTGTCATCTAGTGGTCCACACTTCGATGCCACTCTATGAATTTTTTGAGATTTTTTTAACAACATTTCGCTGATAATCTATCGCTCCCAAGATCGTGTACTGGCGCGCCTCGAAGGTCTCGCCAAACGGGGAATCCCCGTCCGGGCGGTCCGGGGATTCCCCTGTGCTCAATCCACACGCCACAGCGGATGATCGAGCCGGACGCGGCTCTGATTGGGTGAAAGATCCCTTCCTAAGTGACTCGCAAGGAAAGCAACGCGGCATCGTCCTCACTTTTAAATTAAAAAAAAAAAAAAAATAGTAAATAAAAGTAAAAATAAAGAAAGACTTAAATTCAAGCCTCAATTGGTTGAACGAAGTACGCGAGTAAAGAACTCCGTCCGAATCGCTCCGCTTCGATTGAAAGTGGCCGGCACTGTTGCAGTTCTACTTGTGTGTTTTTTTCCTCCCTCCTTGGCGCGAAAGTGACCATTTCGCGGGGATTGAAACCAACCGCGAGTGAATCCGTTTTATGTAGCTATCTCGTTCTCGCCACTCCCCGTTACCGGCGCGAGTGCTGGGGAACGAGCCACCCTTCTCGCGAATAACCCAGCCAGGTGTTACCAACCCTCGGCCAGAAAGCGCATTCGAAAGCCGAGGTTGCGTTTAGAACGGGCTTTATGCGCAGTTTTTTTTTAAATATCCGGATGTCCCCTTAAGATATGTCTGAGGAGAAACAAATTAAGCGTAATGTCCAAATGGTTATCCGAGTTTGCTCGAATCGCTGGCAAGCTGCTCTTCGGCGAACGAGAAATTGGGCAGAAATCGCGACAATTAAAGTCCGGGTCTTTATCCGGACTTTAATTATAGCGATTTCGTTCCCTCTTTGCGCTGGATTTTTTTTCGGATAAATATATATGTTTATAACAAATGTTAATTTAATTAAAACAAAAATGTATTTGCCGCGCACGCGTAGAGCAAAAAAAAAGTGCCTTCCCAACCGGTGGAGAACCTGCAGAATTTACATAATTCCGCGACTCCGACCCGTCGATTTAAAAGATTTATTTTTTTAATTTTTAATTTTTAATATATTCCATACAATTTGCAAGTCGATTATCTCCATTTAAAGACTCGATTTCCGTGCTAAGCGGTGATTTTTATCGAGGGTGGCCCGAGGGCTCCGAGCATCGACCCCCTCGGACGCGAATGTACGGTTCGCGGGCGTGCCGGAGGGGAAAAACCCACCCAACACTTTCCCGTCGGTATCTCCGCTCATCGTCAGCTGCGCGAGATTTTTCGATAGGGAGGGGTTGGAACTTTTACGTTCGCCGATCGTAACCATAGTGAAATACGGAAATCAATTAAGCTTAATTAAATCCGAATTTCTAATCTACTGGCGGATAGCAGCAGCGCCGGGTCTGCCGTACGTTTCACCGTCCGACGAGCGAATCCCCGAGCGCGAGCGGAATTCTCTGCGGGCGAATAACTGTCTTTCCACGATCCGACGTGTTTCCAATTAACCTGCGGAGCATTAAGCTTTGAGGAAGCTTCAACGAGCCGGAGGGGAAACGTCCTCGGGACTCGGTACGTTCGACTGTCCTCCACTCGTAACTCTTTCGCCGTCGCGCCTCACTCGACGTCCAGGCTGATTGCGATAAAGACGGAAACGATTCTCGAGCCAATAAATTGATGCTTAATTTCTTCTTCGATCAATTGCTTTGTAAAATAATCAAATGAAATAATTATTTATATTATTAATTATACCAATTTTTTATATTATTTATATTATTTGTATTTAGTTATACAGATAATTAATTATTTGACACAGAAAAATTAGTAGTAAAAGAGATTTATTGCCAAAGTTCATATTTACAGTTTTCTTTTTATACTAACTTTTATACCTAAAATGCTAACTTTGCAACTCGGCAAAGGGCCATCGACCTGGGTCATTCAGCCCTTATTTATATTGTTTATATTTAGTTATACAGATAATTAATTATTTGTATAACTAAATTATCGGTGAAATTGTAGTCGTTATTAATTATTAAATGCATCAACGTGAGAAAATACGAAGAAAAAAATGTTTCGTATAAAATTTCTCGTAAAATAAAATTAATAACTGTAATGAATAACTGTCCTTCCAAGATCGGACGTGTTTCCAATTAACCGACGGAGCACTAAACTTTGAGGAAGCTCCTGACGAGCCAGAGTGGAAATGTCCTCTCGACTCTGTCCGTTCGACTGATCGCGTTTTGCCGACATCAAGGCTGACGGCAATAACGAAGGAAACGTTTCTGGAGTTAATCAATTGTTCTTCATTTTTCTTCCTCGATTATTCCGCGCGTAATAATAAAGTGGCAAGATAATTATTTGAAAAAAAAAAAAAAACAATATCGGTAGTCGACAATACGCTCGAACATTATTGGTAAAAATTTAAAAAGTTATTATCAAAATTAGTTAGAAGTTGTGTTACGGAAAAAAAGTACGGAATAGTCTTGTCGTAAAAAATTTTTAATGAAAAAATCAAATAAAAGAAACGAGAAAGATTGAAAAGATTTTAATGGAAAAATTATAGTTATTATCTATAATTTATTTTTCGTCATTCGAGTGTTAAGTTTGGGAAAGAGTGTGGATACGAGGGCAAGGCTACACGAGTCGGGAGATATTACGGATGAGCAGAGATTCGAAATTTTGTATTAGTAGCTTGAATAACCGGGCTCGATGGAAGAGGCAATATTAGCCACTCTGAGCTATAGATATGGTCGGGAGGGCGGCACTCGTGTCGGGCGATTGGCCTCGATCCTCGAGCCCGTCAGCATTTACCTCTTTGCCTCGTATCGATTATCGAATGTGTATTACAATTTTTTTTTTTATCATTTTTTTTTTGCTGTTGACTATTCTGTAATCATATTCCGTGAATGGTTCCGAAATATCGGGATAAGATGTTGGCTGATAGGGGGAACAATCGACAGTGGGTCGGCTCGAGCATCGGGCTCTCGATGGCTGACCTAGTAGGGTTATTACCACTGTCGCTGTAACTCCGCCGCTCCGGCCGCGCCTCTGGGACCGATGCGCGTGTAACATTTTCGACTTTTTTTTCTTCTGAGAATAAAATTTGTCAACTTTGAGGACAAGAAAGCAAATGAAATTGGAACGACAATATCTCGTCCGGTTATTGCGTCGAGCAAATTTAGCCACCGTTAATAAAAATTGAAGGGACTTTAACTTTCGTAAAACTAATTTTCCCTAACGTATGAAATTAACTACTCGGAAAACATTTTTTTTAAATTAACTTATCGGTGAATTTTCAATAGGATAGTTTTATGTCCCGTATCGGTCGTGTACGAAAATTGTGATTAAAAAAAAATGAGTTATTCAGACATGGCTGACCTAGTACGATTATTACTACTGTCGCTATTGCTGCGTCGCTCCGACTACGCCTCCGGCACAGATGCACATATAACAGTTTCAGTTTTTTTTATTTTTTAGAATAACATTTTTCAACTTTAAGGGTAAGCGAGTGAAATTGGAACGACAATATTTCGTCCGGTTATTCCGTCGAGCGAGTATCGTCGACCAAATTGAGCCACCGTTAATAAAAAAAACTGCAGGAACTTTAATTTCAATAAAAGTAATTTTCACTACGATGTGAAATTAACTACTTGAAAAAAGAAAAAATGCTAAAGTACTTAACTTTTTTTTCAATTAACTGATTGAAAATTGTTCAATTAAATATTTTTCCTGTGTCGGTCGAATGCGAATATTGTGATTAAAAAAAAAAAAAAAAAATTGGTTTATTCAGTGATGGCTGACCTAGTACGGCTACTACTACTGCCGTTGTAGCTGCGTTGCTCTGACTGCACCTCTGGGACTAATGCACATACAACAGTTTCAACTTTTTTTTTTTTTGTAATAAAATGTTTCGACTTTGACGATAGGCAACTGAAATTGGACGAACAATATTTCGACCAGTTATGCCGTCGAGTGGCTGTTGTTGAACAAATTTACACACCATTAATGAAAATCGACGAAACTTTAACTGTCCTAAAACTAATTTTCTCTAACATATTGAAATCAACTGCGGGAAAAAAAGAAAAATACAAAACTACTTTAAAATGTTTAAAAAAAGAACTAATCGGCGATTATTCAATTGTATATTTATATATCCAATATCGGTCGAGTACTATTTTTTTTTTTTTTTTTTTATTGTTTATATAGCCAGCACCGTAATAATTGTTCGATAAACGGATCAATGTTAACTGTTAAAAAAATTTGATGAAAAATGATTTCTCTTCACCGATTTTTGTGTAACCTTTCGTTGTCTTTCTGCTTGCAGCAATCATGCCACGGAGAAGCTGATAGTTTCAGCACCCGTCAATGATGTGACAATAAAGATACCTCCTTCTATTCTCCGATCGGGGATAGCTTCCGATCGCCTGTTGTATTCAGTGCTTCCCATATAACGAAACAGCCGAGAGTTTCGGTGATTATACTAATCGGTGCCAAATAAAAAAAAAAAAAAAAAAAAACAAAACAAAACAAAACAAGAAAATAACAAAAATAAAAACAAGACACAAAACAACAACTAAGAAGAAACAAAGCAGCCAAACAAACTGAAGAAAAAAAAGAAAAAAAAATCAACGGATACTCAAAGAAAAAACAGTATAATCGCAGAGCCAAAAATTTCAGTGTCAAAGATAGAGATAAATAAAGATAAAAACCAACAAAAAAAAAACAAAGAAAATCGTGAAACGATGAGAGACTGACGGGGGAATTCGAGTCCGTGGTACTTCTCTTCGGGAATTGAGAGCCGGACAAGTTTGTTCGAAAAAATCTGGACAAGAAAGTTGGGCAAGCTGTGTGAGAGCTCGAGAGAGCTCGAGAGAGAGAGAGAGAGGGCTAAGTAGGAAAGGAATATTATAAAATGGGCAATAAGCTGTCATGCAGCTGTGCACCCCTGTCGAAAAGGGGGTATCGAGACGAAGATTCCCCTTGGCAAACCGGGGCAAGGTCCGCCATGGGCGGAAGCGGAGCCCATAGGGGCGACACTGGCCACTTGCTCAGGTGCGGAAGCGTAATAGAGAAGAAGAGGTGCGCATACCATACCATTCAACCATTCCATTCGACCATGTTACCCTACTCTCTCTCTATATATATCCGCATACTTGTATACTCGATACACGTACTTCGTTGTATTTCTTATACCCCTATTGTTTGTGATGTACCGTCGTCGAGCACGGAGATTTTTCGTACGTTTTTGCCAAATTTCCAACAAAATTAAAATTAAAACTAAAAAAATTTTTAATAAAAATTGTTCTTATGTGCAATCGGTCCGCACCGTTTTTCCTTATACATATAATTTTTCTCGCGATTCGCGGCACTCGAGTAATTAAAATAATATGTACTTTTATTTATTGATTCCCAGTAAAAATTTCTTCCCTCGTTTATAGTCTTCTGATCAGGATGTACCGAAAGTTGAACCGTTTAATTCGACCATGTTGTCCACTCTCTTTCCGTAGTATATCCGTACAATTGTATACTTAATACACGTACTTCGTTGTATTTTTTATACCCCTATTGTTTATGGTGTACGGTCATCGACCACGGAGATCATTCGAACGTTTTCGCCAAATTTCCATTCGCCCTTAGTGTAGAGCGGACAGTGAATGGACAGTTAAGCAGACTAAAAAGCTCGTGACGTTTTTTATACACTCCCTCCATTCGTTGGCCGTTTACAGTACGCAGACGTTACATAAAATAAAAATTAAAAAATGTTTAATAAAAATTGCTCTTATGTGGAATCGGTTCGAAATTACATATCACGTCTCACTTTGTTCCACACCGTTGTTTCTTATATGTGTTATTTTTCTCGTGATTCGCGGCGCTCGCGTAATTAAAATAAAAATAAGTTCCCTCATTTATAGTCTTCTGATCAATAAATATCGAGGTTTCAATCGTACCATTCAACCATTCCGTTCGACCATGTTATCAGCTCTCGTTCTATATATCCGTACACTTGTATACTCAATATGCTCACTTCCTTGTATTTTTATACCCCTATTATTTATGACATACCGTGCAGTCATCGAGCTCGGAGATTTTTCGTACATTTTTGCCAAGATTCCATTCACGCATAAACAGGCGATTAAAAAAATTAAAATTAAAATTAAAAATATGTAATAAATATTGTTCTTAAACAGAGTTGGTCCGATGTTACAAATTGCATCTCACCCGTGGAGCAACAACGTCCTCCACACCGTTGTTCCTCATACATGTGATTTTTCTCGCGATTCGCAAGCACTCGCGTAATAAAAATAAAAGACATTTTTTTTTTTTTTTTTTTACAACTCCCACAAATACTTGTCCCCTCATTTATAGTCTTCTTATCACTACATACCGAGCGCACGATCTTCTCTGTTATTTCTACGTATATAATGTACGATATTTCGTTATCTGTATCATGCTTTGCACGATTGTTAGAACGTGAGTAACTAAATTATTTTGTCAATAATAATTTCGCACGCACGCCATTGGATCACTTAAATTTCTTTTCTCCGCAATCTTCGCTCGTAAGAAAAGAAGATGCGGATTTAAAAAAAAAAGAGGACAAACAAAATTTTTTTAATTTTTCAATTTTTCGTTAAACTTTTTTTTTTCCGTTCATTCACTAATTTTTGGACTTCCATAGAATTCACATTGCACGAATTTTTTCACCTCTCTTCCCGCCGTACCGTTTTATTCTATGATTTTCCTTCCGCGTCCCGCTAAGGGCTGCACTGTTGATCTATTTTTCCACACCCTCCCCCGACATGCCCCGTTATAGTATTGTTTCATTGGTTGAGCAATTGTAGACTCTGGGCCGAAGTATTTCACGTGAGTGCGAGCGGTGCCGGCACCGTCAAATGGCAACAAGTATCCGAGGATCTCGTCCCCGTGAACATTCGCTGCCTCCAGGATACGCCTGAATTGGTCTTCCATATCACCGCCTATAACAGTCAGGTTGACAAGATCCTGGACGTGCGACTCGTTCAACCGGGTGAGAATTAAATTTTTGCAAATTTGCCCTTTACATAATTGCTTTTTTTTTTTTTTTTTTAATTCTCTTTTTCAATTCTTAGCAATTGGCAAAATTAATAACACGAATCTTCGTTAAAGGTACGCGTATCGGTCAAGCCTCAGAATGCTTCATCTACTGGAAAGACACGATGACCAACGACACGTGGGGACTCAATTTTACATCTCCCATCGACGCGAAACAATTCAAGGACTGCTGTGTGAGTATCGATCGATCGAGCGATCTTTCTTCTTCTTTTCTTTTTCTCCACTTCCGCTTCAATTCCTTTCCTCCTCAATTTTTTTGTTTTTATTTCGCCTTTTTTATATAGATTTTTTTCCCCACTTTCGCTTCAATTTCTCTCCCCCTCAATTTTCATCTCACATTTTTAAACGCAATTTGTTTTTACTTGCACTTCAATTTCTTTCGTCCTCAATTTTCATTCGACATTTTTAAATAGATTATTTTTCATTACTTCCGCCGCAATTTTTCTCCTCATTAATTTTTATCTCACATTTTTAAATACAATTTATTTCTACTTGCGCTTCAATTTCTTTCCTCTTCAATTTTCATTTCGCCTTTTAAGATACAATTTATTTTTACCTGCGCTTCAATTATTTTCCTCCTAAATTTTTATTACCCATTTTTAAATAGAAACGATAAAAAAAAAGGTACAGCCCGTCGAAAAAAAAAAAATATATATATATATTATCGATAACTGCACTCCTCCCGAATGAAAAGTAGTTTAATGTCGCGATATAAATGAACTCATGCCTTCAACGGTTGCAGACGCCATCGACAAAGACACCGAGAAAAGCGGCATCTTTGTACTCGTTCAAGGCCGAGCAGGGGAACAAGCAGAAAGTGAAACCGCGAATAAAACCATTGTCGACACCGGCATCGCCGAGCAGATCGAAGGCGACGCCTCAGTGCACGTGCATGCCACCCGAACAATTGGCCAGGCTCCGAGGCCAAGATCAAAGATTCCGATCAGGTACTTGTGGTACGCTAACGAGAAATTCTCATTTCTCATGTATTATTTTTGTCAATTTTTTTTTTTTTTTTTTTTGACTCTTTTATTTAATCTTCATCGAACGAAATATTGATTGTTTATTTTTTTTTTTTGTCGCTGTAATTTTTGGTAAAAGGCGCATCGACGTTGCCGAGAACGATGGCGCGCTCCTCGGACGTCGAAATGACACCGAGCCGCGACAAGATAACGGCCGCGACGTCCAGCGCTTCTCTATACGACAACGTTAACAACGCTAACGACACACCCGGAAAAAGCTCGAAGACCGGCGACACGTGCAAACACAAGGAGAAACAGCAGCAGAACGAGACTTGCCAGACAACACCGAAGACCGCCAATGTCTCCACCGGGACCGCTACCGTGGGCTCCCAGGTACAATATGTATATATATATATATATATATATATTGTAACGATTATCGCACACTGAAAAAAAGGTTTGGTAATATCAAACTAAGCTGCGCTTGCGGGTGGCGAAGGAAATATTTGGTCAATTGAATTGAAAGAATTTGGTGAATCGAAAGAAATATCTAGTTGATTGAACGGATATTTAGGAGTTTGAACTAATGTTCAGTTGATCGAACGAATATTTAGTAGTTTGAACTACTATTTAGTTGCCTCAACGAACAGTTACTTGAATTGAACAGACATTTTGTTCAATCGACAAAACATTTCCTTCGCCACCTGCAGCCGCAGCTTCGTTGATATTTTTTTTTTTCGGTGTACGGCGATTACGATAGACGATTAACGTCAGGAATCGGTAATGGAGGACCGCTCGGACAACAGGACATTTGACGGACGAACAAACGATCGACTTCACGGCGATCGTAGAGTTGACAGTCTCATTCGGGACTCGAACATGAACTGACGTTTAACGTTGACAAACGGTTGCGACGACATAATCGGAGCCAATAAATCGTCCAAGTTGCATCTCTTTTCATAATCGGTCAACTCTTTATTTCCGCAAACGTAACAATATATTGGATATATTGGATATTTAGGATATTACAAAATATATATATGTATGTATATATATATATTAGGGTGGTCGGTAAATTGAAAATTTTAGAACTCTCTGAATACCACTCCGCATTATCGTGAGGTATAAAATAAAGTTGCGATGCGCGACAGTCAATGGAAATTCATTAATTTTTGGAGGTCGCTAACGGCTATTTAAAAAATTAAAAACTTCGCAACATCTAAATTTAAAGTAAAAATCAAAGATTCGAGATTTCCTTGGAGCCACCCCGCACTTCCAAAGTATAAAGAAAAATCGAGAACCGGTAATTTGTTGAAGCACACGATATTAGTTAGATTTGACAACAGACGAACGAACGGACGATCGATGCAAGATCGATCGTCATGTAAAACAGTCTTGATCGGACTTTCAGAGAGAACAGACGTTTGACAATTTGTCCTCGAGATACTTAGCAGCAATTGTACTGATAATATTCGTCCGAAAACCTAATAAGCGCGTTATTCATTTGCTCGGGTCGTTACAATATATATGTTTTATATATAAATGATTTTATTAAATTTAAAAAATTACAATATATATGTAACATATATAAATGATTTTATTAAATTTAAAAAATCATAAAAATATTTTCATTAAATAATTAAAAAAAAAATAAAATGTATATTTTTATTTTATTTTTCGTTCCAAGACGATGAATCTTACTCGTGTATCGAAATTTCGGTTCACTGACTGAAGACGTGTGTGCATTTGCGGACATTTAAAAATCGCACAATCCATCGGACACGTGCGTAAACGCATTTCTTTTTTTTTTTTTTTTTTTTTTTTTTTTTCGAAATCGATTGCCCCTGCGTGGAAGATGAAATGAGCCTCGAATGTCAATAGGTCGAGGGGCATTCCGCGATTGACATTATCGACGCACGTCGAGGGGCAAAGGTGTACGTCAACCATTGACTATTCCACGAGCCACCCCGTGGTGGGAGAAGGGTATAACAGGGGAAGATGGGATGAATACGGTACGCGTACCTCTTTAACGTCCTCAGTATCACTAAACCCGCGAAACCCATCGCGACGTATCAGTTCCACAATCCGTGCTTCTTGGGAATAATCGAAGCAGCAGCCGCGAAATCGACGGGCCAAGTTCGAATTGTTATTATAGTTCTTTACGCATTGTGCGTGTAAAATTAAAATAATAATAATAATAATAATAATAATAATAATAATAATAATAATAATATAAGTTGTGTAACGCAATTATTTTTGAGAATCCGAACAAAAGCTTCCTCATTTATTTCACCCATCGTTCGTAAATCATCATCCGTCGTGATGTCAGAAATTGATCAACAAGCTGTCTCCAAAGTGAGGTTTTTTTGTTAACGTGCACAGTAAAATAAATTTGTACTCTTCACAACTTATTGGCCGCAAACGTTCACAATTTTTTGTTTTTTTGTCAATTGTCCGATCTACTAATTGTCCATCATCCGACTTCTAGTTTTACAAACAAAAAGTACAAACTAAAATTAATGACACGCTTACTAAGATGAGATGTTAGTGTGTTCGGAAGCGAACAAAAGAGTTTCACACTTATCTGACAATATAATTTTTGGGAAAATTCGTGTTCACATTTTATGCCAAAAGATATTTCACTGTGTGGGAAAAACACTGAGGAGGCTCCGTCAGAATTTCGTTGCGAGCGCCTTTAATTAATTTTCGTTGTTGTTTAATTTTGTAATTAAAGATCGACAGTCCGGAGGAGAAGAGCATGACGATTTCGCCGAAGAAGGGCATAAAGCATCAGGACAGCGCGACCCAGCAGAACGGCGGCGTTGAGCGCGAGACACTGAAGTCCGAGGGCACGCAAGCCGGCGGTACGCTGCAGAACAAGTCGATGCGAAAGGAGCAGTTGCATCACACGAAATCGGCCGATTACACCGAGCTCGAGATGCAGAACGGCAATATCTTCAATATCGTGAACAACAACAACAGCGGACGAAAATCGAAGAGCAAGAGCACCGACGACATGAGAATCGAGAATGCCCAGAACGGCGGCATAAGCCTCGATCCCAACACCCTAAAGAGAATGCTCAAGCCGATGTCGAGCATCGACAGTCCGGTGACGTCGCCCGAGATGACGAGAAAGCGTCACAGTCATCACAGCTATCACTACCATCCGAACAACAACAATCAGAAGTACATAGCATCCGAGACGGAGAACGAGAACTACGCTCATCCCTATCGAAGCCCGTACAACAACAAGTTTCAAGTATCGAGAAGCGTCCACGAGATGGGACGCCAGTACACCGGTACAAAGGGTTACGATATTAAATAAGCATAATGACTTAATCGCAAATTTTCTCTCCTCTTTCTCGCTGTAACTTCGTTATCCGTTTCGATGATTTGCCTTCATCTTGTGTTTTGTCGTGTTCTTTTTTTTTTTTTTTTTTTTTTTTTAAATAACTTTTTTTGTACTAAAATAAAAGTTAGATCCTGATAGAGGAGGGATTGTGCATCATCGAGTTAAGGTTTTGTACACGAGTTTTCGTTGGGTCGACATTTTTTACAGTTTTCTTCTTTTTTTGTTTTTTTTTGTTTTTTATGATTCTTCAATTCGCTGGATCTGCCGTAGATGAAGTGCCGCACAACGTCATAGACGACATTAGTTTTGTTTGTCGTTGCCGAACATTGGAAGTATCTTTAGTGAGCTCAATGCAATGGCGTTTCGTTTGAGATTCGCTGAAAAATCTCATCGGCCTTCGTTGCATCATGCACGATTTAAATGAATCAAATCGCCGTTTTGCAGTTTTCGGTTGTCAGTTCGTAATGCAATTTTTTTTTTTTCACTATAGTTTCATTGATTTTCACAGAACTTAGACGTCGTAGATGCAATATAAAACGCGATTAGAGGATTTTTTTAAGGATATTTCATACCTCGAGGATTTTCAAGTGCTTCCCTTCGTTAAAAACGTACGTTAACGTTTTAAGTGTAAGTTTTAAGTGTCTTGACACATAGATTGAATGCTCAAACACGATTGCCTTCGGTGTCAAATATCCGTAAATATCATCATGACGCTATCGTAAGTTTGAATAAGCATAGCTTCGAGCGGTCACATGACCAGGGACCAAACGGTCGTGCGATTATAAAGCCGAAGGATCATAAGGTCAAACGGTTGTAAGTTCGAACAGTCGTAAAGTCAATCGTAAGTTCGGTTGTAACCTCGAGTAGTCATAAGGTCGGGACTTATAAAGTCGGATCTTGCAAACTCCAATAGTCATAAGGTCGGATCTTTCGTAAGGTCGGATCTTTTGTAAGGTCGGATCTTTCGTAAGGTCGGATCTTTCGTAAGGTCGGATCTTTCGTAAGGTCGGATCTTTCGTAAGGTCGGATCTTTCGTAAGGTCGGATCTTTCGTAAGGTCGGATCTTTCGTAAGGTCGGATCTTTCGTAAGGTCGGATCTTTTGTAAGGTCAGACCTTCTATCATCGGATCTTAGAAGTCCGGACTTATGACCATTCAGTTTGCTAACCATTCGACCTTACGATCACTCGGTTTCCGACCATTCGACCTTACGGTCGCTCGGTCTTATGACCATTCGACCTTACGACCACGCGGACTCATGTCCGTTCAACCTTATGGCCGTCGGCTCTATAACCGTTTGATCTTATGGTCGCCTGTGTCATAACCGTTCGACCTTACGATCCCTCGGGTTTGTGACCGTTCGACCTTATCGCCGGTGATCGCATAACCCTTCGAGATTGCAGCTATTCGAGCTTACGACCGCATCCCTCATAATCATGATCGCATTTAGCTGATAGTTGATTATGCGATACGGTAGTTACGAGAACAAAAAAAAAAAAAAAAAATAGAAGTATAATGCCAATCATTGATTATTTGCACTTCCATAATGCCTGCACGAAGCATTGTCTGCTCTGTCTTAGGCGGCAGAGGCAGGATGTACTTAGATTTGGAACGTAATCGGTGCACAGGTGACATGTCCCCACCGTCAGACAACGTTATATTCGACAATCAGTGCTACGCGACGACACCGAGCTCGTCGAACGGCAATTCGGACATGGAACAGCCTAATCATTGCAACGCCCGCCGTTGCAACGGCGGGGTTGGCAGCGGTGGTCCAACATATCAACAGCAGAACATGCAATCGGTATCGACACCGGGCAGTCCGACCAGTCGGCTGTTACTCGAATACGAGATGCATCTGAGAAACACACTCGCCAAGGGAATGGACGCCGAGAGCTACAGCTTGCACACTTTCGAGGCTCTACTAACACAGAGCATGGAGAATTTAGGTACGAAGACACTCAACTATCGAACACCTCCGAAGACTTTGGCGAAGCTTCGCGCACACATTTCCAACGAAAAGTCTCGTTATGTCGGTATTTAGCAATTACTTGCTGAAATTACTTTAAAAAAAAAAATGTTTTATTTTTCGTGTAAAATTAATTCGTTGATTTTTTTTTTTTTTTAGCATACGAATTTCTATGAAGTTACTTTAAATGCAGAAGAAAGAGTTTCATTATGGATTGTTAAAATTTTTACTTTCTTTTTATATTAATATAGTTTCACATAGTTTCATACGGTTGATATTTATATATATATATATATATATATATATATATATATATATATATGTTACGTCCGAGGTAGAGCGAGGCTCGTTCTCGGGCGTAGCAAAACTTTTATTTTCTTTATTTGGGGCTCGCTTCGCTGCGTCCCGTACGGGCCCGCTTCCCGAGTACCTGTAAAGGGGGAACGAAAAGGATTCTCGTGCAGAAATAATACGATGAACTTTTAAGAGTAAACCAAAGAATAAGTATGTATTGCTAACACTAAATTACAACGTTGTTGCCTTATGCTACGCGATCCCACTCATCCATCCACACACAAGGGTACTTACTATTTAGTTGTATTATAAGCTCCCCGGTTGGGGGTTCTTCGCCTTAGCACTATGGTCGGTTCCCGAACACGGGTCGTAGTACACTAACTGTCTCTATTTTGTCTTTTCTTAAATCACGGAATATTGGTCCGTTCTTATACCTAACACAATTCGGTTCACGCTACTACGGAACAAACTCGCGAAGTTATTGCCACGACTTTATTGCGTTCTATCGGTGAAGCAAAGCCGCGTATTTGACTCCCGAGATTTACAGGCCTACGTAAGCCACGATTTGCGGAGATACTCCAGACCGATCTATCTTTGATCGCTGCTGTCTAGAGACTGCTTTTTTTTTCCGATCGTCCGAGGTTTCTCGAAACCGCGATCGATCGGGGAGAAGCAGCGGTTTCCGGTTGACTCAGCAGTCGCGGGGTGCCGGCTCCGCGGCGCGTGCAGGAATTTTGCAAATCCTGGACGGGCCGCGGAGCGCGCAGCCCCCCCCGGGCCTCTCATTCCCCTTATTATCGTATTTCCGATATTTTGCTGAGCGATTTCCGTCAGCTCAGGTGCGCACCGCGAGGACAACCGTGGTTTCAAATAAACACCGGATGCCCGGCGCGAACCGCCGCTCGAGCGTGGGAAAGCGCGTCAGCAGAAGAGAGCCACGTACCGATCCTCGAGAAGTTTCGAGAGACTCGAAACTCGCGAAAACCGGGACGTAACACCCCTCCCCCGTTAATCTTGTCGACGCCCCCGTCGACGGTGTATACATTTTCGTTATGACTAATTAGCCTAGTTACTCACTCGTTCATCCGTTCACCCTGTTGAGTATAACACACGTGAGCACTTCTTTTCCTCTTATATTCATATATACATATATATATATATATATGTATATATGGACATAATACTTTTTTTTTTTTTTTTTTTTTTTTTTTTTTTTTTTTTTTTTTCACTCGCACGCACTGTACACCGGTCTTCCACGTCGCCCTCGCCCGGTCCCGCGGCGGCTGTGTCGGAGATACGGTGACATACCGTACGATTCTTTTGCTTCGTCAATTCCGTCGGTTTGTTTCGCGATGACTCCGATGTCCTTATTAATTTTGTGAGGTTCCCGAACTATCAAGGCCTCGAACGACGAGTCCGTGTCGTCGTCATGCTCAGCGCTGGTCTCCTCGGAGTCGCTGCTGCTCCCGTTGGTGGTGGCTGTCGCCTCTTCCCCTTTTCCTGGGCCAAGTCCCGTACCAGCGCCAACGAGATCGTCGGCGATGGGCTGCGACTCTGCTTCAGCTTTCGTTGATGTGGGATGGAATGGGTCGAGTTCGGTTAATATTCCACTTCCTTTTTCTAGTTTTTCATTTTTCGGCGACTCAGACTCCGATGGTCCTTTTACGTCGAGAATAAGCAGATCCCTATCCAGAGTAGGGAGCGCGATCAGGGGCTCCACCGCCTGGCCGTCGTCGAGTGTCCACACGTCCAATAAGTTTTCCACCGTGTGTGGATCTTCCCATTTCACAAAATCGAGTGGCGCTCCTGGTACGAGGCACAACTTCTTCGTTTGTGTGCTTGAGTTGCAGGTCGTCTTTGAAGTCTGTGTCCCCACAGAAACCGGGGAAGCTTTAGCCAAGCGCCCTGCTTCCTTGTGGGAGACCGCTTTGTCGTTGGCTCCGTGCGCCTTGATCGTTGACGTCGCAAAGCTCTTCTTCGTGGTCGTTGCCGTCGATGTACTCCGGATCCCGGAGATACTTGGTAGTCCCGGTGGTACTGCTCCCGAGTCGCGGGCGACGACGAGTCTCGCCGACGTACCCGGGTAGCAGCCCACGCCAGGCATCGTACATGGCATACGCCCGACGACGATGTCCCCCAACAGCCGTTGGTATTCCGCGAGACACGCGCCAATATGGCCGGAATATTCCCTGCCATATAATTTCACGCTGCATAGCTTGCAACGCAGCAGCTCATTTTTCCGTGAGGACGCCGGGATCGAGCGCTGCGCGCACGCCCCCACATCGGAGCACTGTCTCGTTTCGCGCCCGCACACTGCACAGCGGCCGTTGCGCGTGCATTCGACAATCACCCGGTAGAGCACGTTAATGTCTGACATTTTTTTTTATTTATTTATTTTTTTATATATATCACTTGTCTATTTTTATTTCACTGTGCTATTTTCAGTCAACTTGCTTTTTTTTTTTTCCTTATTATTTCGTCACTCGCGATCTTTACTCTGCCGGAAACTCTTTTTATTCTTCCGCGTTGCGACTCGGTCAAGCGTTCGAGAACTAATGAAGTCGTCGAGTCGTCTTGCCGCGTACCTCGAGGGTGCCGATGCTTAATCACTCACCGCGTTTTGAAGTGGAAGGGAGCGGTCCCCAGTGTTTAGGCTGCGAGTCCCACGCTCAAGCGGCAACGGTAACTCTACCCTTACGGCCGAGCTGCTGACTCCGTCCGTCCTTATCTCTTGCCTGGCCGCCGCTGTCGGCTCCGTATTCCGATGTCGGATTATTTTCTTGCACAGACCCATGGTTCCGAGGAATATTTTTCTTCGACAACAATAAAGTACTGTGCTGATCACGAATAACGCTTGAGTCATAAACCCGTAGAGGAAGAGTTGATGTTGTTGCTGTCTCTCTCTTCGATGCCTACCTAATGACTCCATCCTTTCTTCAATCTCGTAAAGTGATTCACCGTCTTCGGGTGCTCCCCAGCCTCGTAAAACCTCTGGGGTTTTCCTTTCATTTTCTTTCGGGAACAACGAATCTATTATCGTCCCGGGCATTTCTTCGAGTACCGGGACGGCTATTGTTATATTTAATATTACCCCGGGTCGGTAATAATATTCCTCCCGACCGCTGTACATGCGTATTCCCGTGAGCGTGGTGCTTCGAGTCCTTCCGATGCAATTCGGATTAATGTATAAGATTCCAGCTCCATTCAAGTTCACGTGGGATTCCGGTTTATTGGGGCACAATATATGAATGGTTTCAGTTTTTACGAATGAAAATAACCATCCGCCCTGAGTCGATAAATGACCCCAGAACGGTGTGTGCTCGTGACGGAGACGCACGTTGCACCGTCGCAGAGCCCCGGTGGTTGGTGACGTCAGCATCTTTATCTCGCACTGTTCCGAGGTGGCCACTTCGTTGACCGGAATTTCCGTATTGCAAATGTGTTTATTGTCAATCCTTTTACATGCACTCAGGTACACGGTATCCACGAGAAAGTAGGCACGGTGGTCTCCGGAGACCGCGATGTACGGTTCCGCAGGCCTCACATGTGCCGATCCCGTCCGGTTGTTTATATTTTGTGCGCTAGGCCATGAGTGCATTCGATAGAGATGATAGACCACTCTGTCCAGCAGGGGTATGTGCACCATAACCAAAAGCCGTCCTTGATGGTACACCAGGTCCGTCCGGGCGATTTCGGCCAATGCTTCCGCTCGGAGTTGTTTTGCCGGGATGGGGAATTCGAAGATTCCCGCTTCCTGTTGTACCGCTTGCGCGACAGCTAACAGCTGGTTGGTCGTGAGAATCGACGGGTCGAAGCGCTCGGCGCGAGCAGCGGCGATCGCTCGTATGTATTGTTCGCAGGTCGATATATATCGTTCGACTTTTCGTTCCACTTGGAATGAGTAATTAATTATCGACTGATTATATCTGGCTCTAACCACGTCCAAGTTAAAACGTTGCGCTTCCTCTCTGGCCTTCACCAGGGCGTCTCGTACGTCGTTCATCCTGTGGGTCTCTATCAGGTGTTCCTGATGAAGTGTTTGCAACTTCGAGTGGACGATGTGCATTTGCTGGCCAACCAGGTGTGTGATATTGGCTTGATCCGCGAATAGTTTGTCGATTTCGCTGTTTATATAGTCGGCATCATCCTCGTTCAACGTACCGAACAGAGACTTGGTGAGGGTGCCGATGATTCCGAAGGGAGCGGCGCGTTTTGTTAACGTTCGTGGTAATATCTCCTTCGGTTCATGTTCGAGTTTGGCGTCTTCCGAAATTTTTCGGAGGTCCGTCGTTAGTCCCCGTGCCCGAGAGAATAGTTCCCGGAGGATGTTAGTCCGCAGGACCTCGTTGCAAGACGGGGGCGATGACACCTTCCGGCAAACGGCATATGTTTCGTCGATGTATAATTCGTCAGCTGGGAAATCACGCAGGAATCGCGCGACGTCAATGAAGACCGTGACACGCCAGTCCGCATGTTGTAGGCGCAGCGACGACACTCGCTCGTAATAGAGTCCCGAAGTTCCATTCGTTGATACCACGTGGTACGCTGGCTCGGTCAAATGCATGCTCCAAGTGTATCCCAGTATCACCAAGAGCAGACTGAATAGTCGCATCTCGCCTGGAATTATCTTTCCTGCAATTTATGAATTGATCACTGCACTTGTTGTTTGTTGGCACCCACTTATCGTTCGTTCTTGCTCATTCGTGGCGAATTCTGTTTTGTATGTATTTTTTTCCAACATGCGCGCACACACACATACCCATGCGTACATATTCCATGACAGTTCATATCTTACTCTCTATTTGTTTTTATTCTAATCTTCCACGGCCACCTTGAGTTTATCGGTGTGCTTGCGCGTTAATTTCCCCGATTCTGTTTTTAAAACTGCGTTTTTTCGGTCTGACAATTCAAGTATCGGGAAGGGTCCTTCCCAACGTTTATCGAATTTTCCGTCTCGAACCTCTTTTTCTACGTAGGCTCTGTCTCCTATTTTTCCCCCAAACGATTGAGTCGCTCTGTCATAATATCTTTTTGAGCGCGCCTTTGCTTTATTCAAGTTTTCCCCAGCGATTCCCCGTATTTCGACTAAACGTTTAATTAGTTCGGACAAGAAGGAGTTATAGGTTGGGAGTTTCTCGTCAGTAGGGAATTGGCTAGGCAGCCGCGCTAACTTACCGTAAACAATTTCAAACGGGGTGAAATTTGTCCCCTCGTGAACGCTCGTGTTATACGAGAATTCCGCGAAGGGCAACAAGCGGTCCCAGTCGTCGTATTTATCGGCATAATGTTTGACGTATTCTGTCAGCACTATATGACTCCTTTCGAGGGCGCCATTCGTTTGCGGGCGATAGCCGGAAGTTGTTTCTTGTTTAACTTTAAAAATTTTCGATAGCTCACGTAGTAGATTACTAGTAAATGCCGCGCCGCGATCGGTTAATATCGCTCGAGGGGCGCCAAACTGGCTGAATAATCGTCTGGCTATCGCTTCGGCTATCGTGGTTGCTTTCAGATCGGGTATCGGTTCGGCCAGGCAGTACTTTGACAAGTTATCTTGCATAGTCAAAATGTGTCGATTGCCATGCGGGGAAGTTGGAAGAGGTCCCACTGTATCCAGTGATACTTTGTCGAACGTGTCGACCGGCGTATCGGTAATGAGCATCGGTTCACGGGTTTTCACACGAACGAGTTTTTGCTCCTGGCACGACTTGCAACGTCGAATAAAATCTTGAACCTCGTTTTTCAGGTGGGGCCAATAAAAACGTTCCCGAATTTTTCGGTACGTTTTTGTTACCCCTTTATGCCCTCCTGCAAGGCTTTCATGATATTCGGCAATAATTTCTTTCCTGTTCTCCGGTGCCGGTACTATGATTTTTCCATAGCACATGACGATGGTTACTTCTTGTTCGGAAAATAATTGTTGCAATCGAAGTAGCCACTCGTTCCTTGGCATTATATCTGTTAGGTCTCCGGAGCGTGAAATTCTAAGCGTCTTAATCTGGGTTTGACGTAATACGTCCCTCAGATTAACTAATCCTAGATCGATGTTATCTATACACGTGTCGTGGAAGTATTTCTCTTTCACGACCACGCTGTATATATTAAATTTCCCGTGAGGCGTAACCGCTATTTGGCCAATGTGTAGATTTTTTTCTTTTATCGAGAACGAATCGATCATTCCTAGATCGGATAATAATTTTCCGATCACAGTGGTCAACTCTCCATCCGCTGAAATGAAATGGACATAGTTATCCCGCATGTAAGTCAGGTTTTCCCTGGTACCAGTGATGGAGAACCTTTTTTCGTCCCTTCTTCCATCTGGGGCGTTTGTAGTAATTAATTCTTCCTCTCGCGCCCGTGTTTTGACTGTTGGATAGGCGCACGTGGTTGCGTCATCCACCACGTCACCGATATCACGTTGATCCCGGACGGCGCTCGAGATTTCTTGCTCACGCGCCGGCGGTTGGGGTCCGGGGGGTACGTGTGGGGCCTCCACTCGTGCCTCCGGCGGCCGTACTGCCCGCAGCGCGGTCGCGCTATCCTCTTCCGGGATGCGGGGAAGAGACGGGCGAGGACAACCCGGAGTCGAGCGTGCTGTGGGCTTTAAACCGGGTGCCGGCGTCGAGAATGAGTAGCGAGGCTTAGAGACTAACGTTTCATGTAGATTGGCGGTCTCGCTCTTTGTGTCCACTTCTTTCGCTTCCTCACTCTCATCGTCTGCATCGTCTGCCTTCTCGTTGGTGCGGGTTTCCGCGCTGGGGTTTTCTCGTTCAACCTGAAGCTGTCTTTCTGTTGTTTTTGCAACCCGCTCGGCCAGCTCCTTAATACGTCGCGATAATTCCATGTCCTTTGTTTCTTCGTCGAATGGGTCGAGTTCGTCGAGCACTTCCCTTGTTTGCTCGTCGATTTCCTCGCCATCCGAAATGCTTGCGGGTAAAATTATTTCTGGGGAAAAATCTTCCGACTTATTTTCGAATTTTTCCTCAAGCTTGCTCATTGATTGGTTAAACCTAGCGAAGGAATCCTGCAGGGATTTTGTCAATGCTTCAGGAATAACAAATACTTCATCTTCGGATTTGTCATCGTCGGAGTCGCTAATGCCCGGGCTCGTGATTACCGCGATGTTATCGTCTGGTGGCGGGCCCTCGTCACCCGAGGTAAGGGGGCGTGGAGCCTCCGCGTCGGGCTTCTCCATCGCCGCGGGGTTTTTCCTACTCGGAATGGGCCCCTTTTGTGGTAGTGAGCGTGTCGGGAGCATGCTATGGCCCAGACGCTGTATCGGTGCAGCTGACGCCTCGCCGGAGCTCGTGCCCGGGGTTTCCTCATCACCAGCTACGGCGTGTGACGTCACCGCCCGTGCGCGGGTGCGAGTCGCAATTGCACTCTTATCCAGGGGAGTGAGTCTTCCAGTTGCTCGTGCAGAGCCGCGTGGTAGATTTCTTGCAACGTATGATTTGTCCGCCTCGGGTGCGGACCCCAGCCTGGGTCTTCCCACGCCCCGTGATTTTGGTTTCATTCCTCTTTTATTGCCGGCTGATACAGGTAGGACCTTGAGAGCCGGATCGGGCGAATCCGAGTCGCTTGAGCTGCTGGCCTCCGAGGTTACGGGGTTACGAGATAGTGCATCTGCATTCGCGTTTAGACGCCCAGGCTTGTATATGAATTCGTAATCGTAATTACGAAGCCTCATCCGCCATCTGACTAGTCGTTTGCCGGGGTCGTTGGTAGACCCGATCCATTTCAAGGGCTCATGGTCTGAAACTAGTTTAAATTTTCGGCCGTATAAATATGGTTGAAATTGATCGATGGCATTTATGACGGCCAGGCATTCCTTTTCAGTCGTGCTATAATTCCCTTCTGCCTTATTCAATACGCGGGAGTAGTATGCGATTGGCAGATCGTGACCGTCGCGTTCCTGACTCAGCACGGCGCCGATAGCTATATCGGAAGCGTCCGTCGTCAAAATGAACGGTTTAGAGAAGTTAGGATATTGTAGTATTGGTTCTCTGCAGAGAGCCTTGCGTAGATCTCGGAAACTTCGATTTTCGGCTCGTCCCCAATCGAAATAAGCTCCTTTTTTGAGAAGGTCAGACAGGGGTTTCGCCCGTGCGGAAAAATTGGCGATAAATCGACGGTAATACCCAGCGAGTCCTAGGAATTGCCGGACATTTTTCGGAGTTTTCGGAGTTGGGAAATTTTTTACTGCCTCGAGTTTTCGAGGGTCGGGTCTAACCCCGTCTCGTCCGATAACATGACCTAAATATGCGACCTCTTTCCGCAAGAACTCGCACTTGTCGGGTTCCAGGACGAGATTGGCCGCCTCGAGGCGCGCCATGAGGCGTCGCACCTTCGTTCTGTGCTCCTCGAGAGTTTTCGCGAAAACCACAATGTCGTCCAGGTATATAAACATCTCCGTTCCCTGGAGGCCTCGCAGAACGTTGTCCATCAGGCGCTGGAACGTCGCTGGAGCGTTTTTCAATCCTTCGGGCATGCGTACATACTCGTAATGCCCATTGGGCGTAGAAAACGCCGTCTTCGCACGGTCCTTGGGATCCATCGGAATTTGTTGGAACCCGCTCGCCAAATCGAAGGTGGAAAAATATTGCGCACGCCCTAACTGGTCCAATATATCAACTATATTCGGCAGAGGGTACGCGTCCGAGATGGTTTTTTCGTTCAATTTGCGAAAATCGATGACCATACGCATTCGCGGCCTTCCTTGCGAATCGGGCTTTTTGGGTACAATCCACACAGGAGAGTTGTACGGGGACTGCGAGGGTACAATTACGTGGTTTTCGATTTTTTTTTGTACTTGAGTCTCGACTTCGTCGCGATGCACGACGGGAAACCGGTACTGCCGTGTATGAATCGGAAGCTCGTCCACCGTGGGGATTGTATGCGCGACCCTATTCGTGCACGGCAATTTGTCTCCCGGTAGTTTAAAACGCGCAGGGAATTCCTCCACGAGGCGCGTAACTTCTTGTCGCTCGAGCTTCGTTAGATCCGATAATCTGAGTGCTTCCAATATTGCCGATACGCGATCTGCGGGAGGGGGCGCGTTCTCATCAGTCGTATCCTCCTCCTCCAGGCTCGCGTCAAAATCCGGTTCGCGAATATCGAAGGGAATTAATTCTTGGGGAGCAACTTCGATATTCACATCTTTATCGAGCGTGTTTACGGCAAGAATGTGACAGATCCCGTCCTTTTGGGAAACTATAGCTTCCCCTATATATAGTCCCCCGATTGTTTCGATCCTGGGAAGATATCCTTGCTGGATTTCGGGGTTGGTTACTTGGACGGGAATTTGTTCCCGCGTCCGTGCTCTTATGCAGAATACTTTTGGTGCGGCGAGGACGCTTGTAGTGAGCACGCGGTTATCATTAGCAATCGCGCCCTCCACGAATGGCTTCGGACGAATCGGGTCATTCGCGGTCACGAGCGTGTTGTGGTAGAAGGAAATTTCTGCCTGCTCCTGCCGCATGTATGGCTTGCCGAGCACGCCGTTGCTCTCTGTAGGGAATTCGTAAACAACATGAAATGTTGTGGGAACGTCTCTGAAATGAATATTTATCGTACCGAGAGTCATGGATCGTTCCTCGGTAGTTCCGCGGTATGGGACGGCTTGCGCTGTATCGACTATGAGATCCTCATGAAGGGCATTGATTTTTATTAGATTTAAATCGGAGCCCGTGTCACAGAAGAAATTATCAGTTCCATATACTAGCTCAGGGGCGGACAATCTTATTACGGGGGACTCTTCTTCAATCCTGCCCTCCGGATCTAATGTCAGAATTACTTGAGGGATTTGAGGACGTGAATTGACGCTGGTTTCGGGGTTACGCCAGTCGTTGAATTGTTGCTGCGGCCCGCCGACGTCTCCGGACGACGAGCCTGAGGTGAGTTTAAATGCCTCACTGGAGATCGGGATTCACGATTTTCGCGTGTGTCGCGGGGCGGCTTTTCTTCGCGCTCAGAGACTTGGCGCGGGGCCCAATCATCGCGGCGATAGCAGATGGATTTCGTTCCGCACGCGTAACAGTAGCACGTAATGGCCCCGTCGGTTCGAGGGAAACAGCTGGACTCGGCGCCGCACGCGTAACAATATCCAGCCACGGCTCCTCGAGACCCGTTTGGGCTTGCCGGTCTGGGAGATCCCGGGCTGGCTGGCTTCAAGATTCCCGGCCTGGGTTGCCCCGGGGGTCCAGGGGATGCTAGGCGTTCTTTTGGTCTCGCGGGTTTAAAATATGAGGGCGACGGCGATCGCGACCGGGGGTCATAGAAATCGACTCGCGTGTGCGCGACGAAGGTATCGTCACCCTTTCGTCGCTCAGGTCCGTGTAGGTCGCCCGAGCTCTCCAGAACGTACTTTTCGGCTATCTCGAAAGCCTCGTCGAGGTCGGCGGCGCCCTTGATATAGACTACCTCTTTTACGCGAGTTGGCAAGGCGTTGATAAAGCCCTGACGCGCAAGCCCGGCCAAAGGGTCGTCGGCCTCAGCTGGAGCGTCTCTTCCTTTTTCCGCCTTCCAAGCGCTTCTGCACCCATAATACAGGATACGTACCCGATCGTAGAATTGTCCGACAGATTCTTCCTGTCGCATTCGCAGATTCGCGAGCTGCGTGGTGTAGTAGTTGCAGTCTTTGCCGCGCGTCAATCTCTTCCGCAGGACTTCTATCAGAGATTCGATCGTCCTGATTGTTCGGCCGACAATGCATCTCCGCGCGTCGCCGCTGAGTTTGGCAATCACCGCAGCCACGAAATCGGCCTCCCTCCCCGTGGGTATTAGGGACGCCGCGTTTCGGACGTCCTGAACAAAGTCATTCAACGGGATATTCCGCCCATCGAATTGTGGGACGGTGTCCCGCTGATCTCTAAGAGAGAGTCCCTCCACCATGTGCGATAGGGAGACAGAGACATCCGCCGCCTCAGGGGCGTCTTCGCCGGCCATGGTGTACGCTTGTCCTGATTGATCGTTAATAAAATAGCCCTCCCCCTTTTTTTTTATTGGGGTAACAACTACTAGGCTTTTGACCAAGGGTCAACTTGGCAAATGTCTATACCGATAGCGGGTCAATAGTCCCGTCAGTTAACCTAAAACGCGCCGATAACTCCGTCCTGGATCATTGGGAAATGTTCGACAACGTGAAAGGGAGTGGGAGTGTGCCACAGGGTGATAGTACCCAGGGATTGGATGAAAACCCCAGGAGATGCCTCGATTGTAATTATATGGCTAACATCCACCTCTACCCCTTCCGCGAGAGCGTGTAACTTTACGATATTAAGGTCGTAGCTGAGATCAACGAGAAAATTTCCCGAGCCACTCTCCAACTGCGGGGCCCGAAGGACCCAATTACCGTCCCACGCGGGGGAGGAATTCACCGGCCCGGATCTGACCATCAAACCGGAAGCACACCGACAGCAATTCGTTTGGCACGATTTCCTATCTCTAGTTGAATATGATATTATTGTTTTACTACTAAAAGTTTGATCTAATAAAAAAAAAAAAAAAAAAAAAAAAATGTATATAGTAAGAATCCACAAAAATTAATATAATCTGGGTTGATTATAAAAGTACTCGAGAAAAAAAAAAAATTGCGAAGCGGATCCCACCGCTGCCACCAGTTTATTTGTTACGTCCGAGGTAGAGCGAGGCTCGTTCTCGGGCGTAGCAAAACTTTTATTTTCTTTATTTGGGGCTCGCTTCGCTGCGTCCCGTACGGGCCCGCTTCCCGAGTACCTGTAAAGGGGGAACGAAAAGGATTCTCGTGCAGAAATAATACGATGAACTTTTAAGAGTAAACCAAAGAATAAGTATGTATTGCTAACACTAAATTACAACGTTGTTGCCTTATGCTACGCGATCCCACTCATCCATCCACACACAAGGGTACTTACTATTTAGTTGTATTATAAGCTCCCCGGTTGGGGGTTCTTCGCCTTAGCACTATGGTCGGTTCCCGAACACGGGTCGTAGTACACTAACTGTCTCTATTTTGTCTTTTCTTAAATCACGGAATATTGGTCCGTTCTTATACCTAACACAATTCGGTTCACGCTACTACGGAACAAACTCGCGAAGTTATTGCCACGACTTTATTGCGTTCTATCGGTGAAGCAAAGCCGCGTATTTGACTCCCGAGATTTACAGGCCTACGTAAGCCACGATTTGCGGAGATACTCCAGACCGATCTATCTTTGATCGCTGCTGTCTAGAGACTGCTTTTTTTTTCCGATCGTCCGAGGTTTCTCGAAACCGCGATCGATCGGGGAGAAGCAGCGGTTTCCGGTTGACTCAGCAGTCGCGGGGTGCCGGCTCCGCGGCGCGTGCAGGAATTTTGCAAATCCTGGACGGGCCGCGGAGCGCGCAGCCCCCCCCGGGCCTCTCATTCCCCTTATTATCGTATTTCCGATATTTTGCTGAGCGATTTCCGTCAGCTCAGGTGCGCACCGCGAGGACAACCGTGGTTTCAAATAAACACCGGATGCCCGGCGCGAACCGCCGCTCGAGCGTGGGAAAGCGCGTCAGCAGAAGAGAGCCACGTACCGATCCTCGAGAAGTTTCGAGAGACTCGAAACTCGCGAAAACCGGGACGTAACATATATATATATATATACTTTTTATTTTTTCATCGATTGATAGAATAGAAAACTCTCACCGGACCTCACTTCTTTGGCTGGGAATGTGCACGTGTTGCACCTTTAAGAAAGACGAACGATCAAGAGGCTTGAGGTCGAATTTGTCATTACGAAAAAATTGGACTTTTTCTCTTAGCAATATTTTCGAAGAAAAATCGTCGCAAAATTTCTTTCTCGTTCGTCTCTTCGATCGAATTTTTTACTTTTGGACGATGGATAAAATGATTTTAATTGTGAAAAAAAAAAAAAAATGTTTTCAGAATTCGCGGAAAATATTCCACTGAACGTACAACGCACACCCCACGCTTCGCGCAGGCGTAAGTTCGAGCTACGAGGGAACCTTTGCGGTTTTACATCATTTTATCGAACAGTCAATAATAGCACGCACGTATAAGCTAATTGGCTTTCCCTTTCTCCTCCCCTTTGTCATCGTCGTGCACAGAGAATGGGGGATAAAGTTCTCAGATGGCTCGATTACGCCGCAATGAGGGCACGCCCGAGACGCGATAGATAAACTCTTCCAATAATGTTTGCAATTTTTATTTTTAATGCTTTTTTTTTTTTTCTTGTCAATTGTTCCCCGTGAATAATTAAGCTTTTGGAGTTCGACCGAAAAAGGCATGTTTTCACTTTCGCAATGAACAAAAAATTTGATCACTAATTGAATGTCGTTGAAAATTTTGGCAGGTTCGAGCTCCAACAAATCGTCGACTCTGCCGCTCTCCTATCGCTACTGCAACGAGCGACAGAACAGCAAAGATCGCGACGGTTACTACAGTGATAGAAACGAAATAATAAGGGAAAAGAGGGAACGCGATGCGGAACGTGAACGGGGATATCTCAGCGACTACAACTCGAGGTATGAGAATTAAAAAGTTAAATTACCTAATTATGTATGTTAATTAATAATAAACAAAAAAAAATATTACGTTTTTCGGCCAGTATGCGAAACAAGTGGCAAAAAAAAATATCGAGCGTTCCAGGAGTCGTCGGTAAAACAATAAATGTGTTTTTTTTTTTTTTTTTTTGACATCCAAGAAACTCAGATCTTTAAAATTAATTTTTATTATTTGTAAAGTAATCAATTAATTTTAATTGCCACGCGAAAGTGATATGCATTTTTTTTTCGCTCGAAGATGCACGAGCTGCATCGTCGAATCGGCGAGTGGTCGATAAAACAATAAATATTTTTTGGACGTCCGAGAAAGTCACATTATTTTAAATCAATTTTTACTATCTAAAGAATAGTGTATTAATTTTAATTAATTCGTGAAAGTGATATTATTAATATTAAAAATATTATAAATACTATTTTATGAATACAAGATATTACGATAAAATACGATAAAACAACAAATATTTTTTGGACGTCCGAGAAAGTTACATTATTTTTTAAATCAATTTTTGCTGTTTAAAAAATAGTTAATTAATTTCAATTAATTCGTGAAAGTAATATTTTTTTTTTTGATCCCGTCGAACTTTGTCGAAGATGCGCGAGCTGCATCGGCGAATCGGCGAGGGCTCAGTGGTTCCGTCACTCGGACGGATGGCAATCGGGAAGCTCGACCCTCGGCTCAGCTGCCTCGAATTCCGTGAATCCTGGATACGGCGGACACAGGAGAGAATCCCCCTGGGACTCGCTTCCCTCGCTGCGTCACGAGGGAAGCCTCAACGACAGCGGATACAAGTCCAATAGGACCGACTCTATGGAACAGCGGTAAGGATTCGACACTTCGTTAAATCTGGCCCTCTCGCCTCCCGGGGTCTTCGAAAAGCCCTTTATTTTTTTTTTTTTTTTTTTTTTTTTTTTTTTTGCGACCCTCGCACCGAGTGCGATTACCCTTTGACGAACGGAGTCATCGGGGTGGCCCATGAATGGTTTCTCTACACGCTCTTGGGGTCACTCACCGCCCTGCGAGAAGTCACGAAGTCAGCGATCAATCCATGCTTTGCAGATTTCGCTGAAAAGCATATTTAAAAGAAATATTTTTATTTTTCATTAAATTCTTTTGGCAAATATAAAATATTTCTATAAATATAAAATACACAGTAAAATAGGTACCACTGTTTCTTGTCCACAGACGTCCACAATTCTTTTGTTGTTAATTTTACAAAAAAAAAAAAAATGTTGTCCCTTTTACAAAGAGGGCTGTCATTTTTACAAATAATTTTTTTGTAAAATTACCAACGGAATAATTGTGGACGTTTGTGGACAAAAAAAAAAAAGGTTTGTTAAATGTACAAATCTTTTTTACTGTGTACTTTCATATTTATAAAATATTTTTATAAACATAAAATACTTTTATGGTCATAAAAAAAGTTTTATACTTATAAAAATTATTTTTACATATATAGAAAATATTTTGATATTTGTCATGGAGTGAGTTTTTCTTGAGGGACTGAAGTCAGGTTAGTCGTTTGCCTTAAATGCGGTAGTATTTGACCGGACCAGGCCTGTGCACTGCAATTGGGTTACTCCCGCTATGTATAGCGCGAATATTACCCCATTGTGAAGGCCTTCTACAGTATTATGCAGCACAAGAAGCAAAGAGGCAAAAAAAAAAAAAAAAAAAAATGTTTGACCCTTTCTCCCGACAATGCATACTCGTAAGTTGGCTATGTACTCGCTCGTCGAGTCTCGGAGCAAAGTAGGAGCAAACCACTATGCCATATACTATACGGCGTTCCCGGCTTCCGGTCTCAACGGCAACCTCGTCACATTGTTTTCATTGTCTTACTAATCCACCCTGTTTCGACCCTCTCTTCGACAAGCTCCTCTCGCTACTCGGTCCACTGTACTTTTCTGTTTTTTACCACACGTCCCGATGAACTCTGCAGTTCGAATCGTTAGTCTCTTGCGCCTGGCAGGGCGGACACTGACGGTTACTGCTTCGGAAAGTTTGGCCCGAAAGTTAGTGCAGACCTTGTAAATTATCTTTTTCAGTAAATGAGAAAATATTTTATCGAGTGAAATTGAAAAAAAAAAAAATCTTCGAGGAAAAGAGAAAACATCTCTTTGAGTAAAAGAGAAAAAAAAAATCTTTCGAGTAAAAGAGAAATCATTTTTTCGAGTAATGAGAAAACATTTATTCGAGTAAAAGTGAAGAAAAAAAAATTTCGAGCAAAAGAGAAAACAGCTTCTCAAGATATAGAATGGTGAATGTCTTAAAAAATTGATAATTCTAGAGTAACGCCTCAAACACTCAGCGTCCCATATTTGCATAACATATCATTTTCCACTGGTTGCACTTGGTGCACGATTTGAAGTGCGAAACTGTAAGCCGAGTATGTTGCTCACTCGTTCTTGGAGCACTCGGTGGATCAGTGAAAAAGTTCATTGGTTTAACTTCTTCGAATTTCAGTATAGTTTTTATTTCGCCCAAAATATAAAATTGACATTCGAGACGATGTAATGGTGCTCCGTGGATAAAACAGTTAATTGTATCAATCATTCTCTCAAAACTTAGTGCACCAGTGGAGAATTGGATCAGTGTTAACTTCTTCGAATATCTGAATAGGTTCTTTTTCGCCCAATTATAAAATTGACAATTAAAGCGACGTAACCGCGCTCCGCCGGTAAAACAGTTATCTGTATAAATCACTCTCTGAGCGCCAGTGGAAAGGTCCATTAGTTTAACTTCTTCGAATTTCCGTAGTTTTTTTTTTTTTGTTGCGTTTCGCCCAACTATAAATTTGACATTTAAGACGATGTGACGGTGCTCAGCGGGTAAAACAGTTACCTGTAACAATCGCTCTCAGAGCAGTCGGTGTAAAAGTGAAAAAGTCCATTAGTCTTGATTATTCGAATTTCTCTACAGTTTTTTTTTTTTTTTTTTTCGTCCAAATATAAAATTGGCATTTAAGGCAATGTGTCTCGAAAGTTCTGTTGCAACGGAAACTACGAGCTTTCTGTCGAAGAGCAAATTGTCTAGAAACGGATGAAAGTAATCCTTTGATAATTTACAGGTAACTGTTTTACCCTGTTGTAAAAATAACACTTGGCACTCATGCACGAAGACTATTTTCATATGATCGATTTTCACCTGTTTCAACTTTTTTTTCTCTCCGAGGAGGGAGTCGCCTTATTAAAGAACGCTTCGTCTTCCATATATCAACTTGCTCGATGTTTGTCTCATCAATTTAAGGATTTACCTACGGTGCCGTGCCGGCAAGACGTTCGGAAAGATATCGCCTCAAGCCTTTAAGATTCTACCTCTTCCTCTCAGGGAGGAGATGACTCAGAACGATGAGGACCAGAGAATGGACTCTGGAAGCTCATTGTAAAGTGTCTGTCTGGGTTCCAATAAAAAAAAAATCTCACCCGATCCTGAAACTACTGGAGATCTTTTCTGCAGATGCAATTTCACCGAGTACACGCACTTACTCAATATCTTTTTTTTTTACATTTTCCAATTTCCACATCATAGTTAGAAATATTTCAACCTGCTCGACAATTGCCTGTTGCATTTATCTGCTGTAATTGTCTCATTAATTTCAAGATTTATCCACGACGCTGACCCGGCAAAATTTTCAAAAAGACATCGCCCCAAGTCTCTAAGATTTTGGCGCCCTCTCTCAAGGAGCAGATGACTCAGAGTCGAATTTTAAGATGTTAGTTTGAACTTAAGATCGAACCTCAATTCGAGCTTGATTGAATCGTGACAGCGAACTTAAGATCGAACCTCAGTTCGAGCTTCATTTTGGTCATAAGTTGGATCTTAAGTGAGCTGGAACTACAATTGAATTTGAGTTCGAGCCCGTTCTTAAGTTGCAACTGAAGAACTTAAGAACTTAAGATAAAACTTCAGCACGGAATTAAATTCGAACGGAGGTTCGAACTTAAAATAGATCTTAAGCGCGCATTGAAGCTCGAGCCAAACTTCGATCTTAAGTTCGATCTCGAGAGCGACCTGAGGTTCAAATTAAAGTCTGAAAATCTGACCCTAAGAACGAGGAGGGGGACTAGAGCGTGGATCACGGAAGCTTATTCTAAAGTGTCTGTCTGACTTCCAATTAAAACAAACCATTCAACCCAATCCTGAAACTACGGAAAATGTTTTATTTAGATGCAATTTTACCGTACACACGCAATTTACTCAATGTTTTAATTTTTTTTGTAACATTTTCCAAGCGCTTTTACATCGTAGCTAAAAATGTTTGAAACATGAAAAGTACATGGACGAGTGGTTGAGGGAGGCGAAAGGCGGACGTCGATAAACGCTGGGAAAGCTCTCAGAGCCGTGTGCGTCTCTTTGGCTGCTTTCAGAGGCACCTTTGACAGACAGGACAGCGTGAGATCGGACTACATGTCCGACCGAGACGGCAGATACGGAATCGTGCAACAAGCATCACTGGAGAGCACAGACTCGAGGCTCTGCTACTTGACATCTTCCGAGGTGAGTGTGGCCGAAGTGCCTGTTGACCTTATCACTTGAATATCAAGATCCCATTGAGCCGTGCGCCACCCGGGAATCCCCTGATTTTTTACTGGGTGGGAGGTCTCAGACGAAATTCTTTGCCTCCTCGCTCGGTTGGTTTTGTCGACCAAGTTTTTCGGCCTTTCGCAAAGTTGAATTTTCGACGGCAAATTCAACGATACCGATAACTCTTTTATGTCTACTGAAGTCCCCGATAATGTATTATTATTATTATTTTTTTTTTTCGGAAACTATATTTGTTGCGGTGGACAAAAAATGTTTATCTTGAGACCGATTGGTTGAAGATGATTATATATTTTAAAAAATCAACAAACACTTAAGAACGTCCCATTGAATCGTCTGAGACGAAATTCTTGGCCTTTACGCTCGGTTGGTTTTTGTTTTTTTAAGGAAACTTGGTGAAAAATTTTATCCGCAGTCCCACAAAAATGGTTTTTAAATCATAACTTTGCTACCGATTTATCGAAGATGGTTGTATAAAAAAAAAAAAAAATCAACAAAAATTCGAGGAAATCATTTTTTAGGATCCGGATATCGACGATAAAAAAAAAAAAAAAAACAATCATTCAGTCGCATAAAAATGATCACTCCGGGACTTTAATTAAATTATAATTCAGTCTGCCTTTTTTACGAAAAAAATTACTCGGTAAAGCGTTTCCGTAATAAACATTGCAAATATATTATACATATATACATATATATATACATATATATATATATTTTTTTTATGTGCAAACTTTTGAATTCTCGTGATCTCAAAAAAGCTGCCAGCCAGAGACGGAGAGAAATTCATGAAAAATGTGTGTAAAAAAAAAAAAACTGAGTTACCTCGTTGGAATTTTCTCTATATTGCTGGTTTAACGATTCGCGCGATGCATTCACCGATCGTTGCGCAGCCGGTTGAATTCGCGAGACCGTTCCGTGCATCGTCAATTGAGGTGAAAAAAAAGAAGAAAAAAAAAAATAAAAATAATGTAAGAAGTATGCGCACCTCAAGGGAGAAAGAGAGCAAGCGACAGACGACTGACGCTTTTTTTGTTTTGTTTTAAGTACCACGTAGCACGTAGAATGTGAATCCGACGAACGATGGAACCAGAGCGCCCGGCAACATTTTCACTCGAGTCGTGGCACCGCCGCTTTGAAGGGATTTCTCTTGCATCTTCCTTTTGAATATCCATTTGGGATCTAAAGCGCGCGCGACGAACTGGCTAGTAGCTCAGCACGAGCAACCTCTATCCGGCACGACGAGATAATAATGAAAATAAAACAACAACAAAAATATTCAGCAAAATATTTCGCTAGTCGAAAGATATATATATATTTTTTTTTCATTTTTCACGAGAATGTTCTCGTAATGCAAACGCCGGTTTTATTTTTGTCATGCGTTCCCTTTTGCTCCGTACGCAAATAATGAGAAAATTCTTTCATAAATAACTTCCGGAGCAGATATTAACATCGGACGTATTAAAAACAATTTTATACATCGTAAAATATTGTTCTTAAAGATTTTGAAAAAAATAGTATCTGTTAATCGGTAGAAACAGTCTGGTAAAATCAGTAGAAAAGGTCTGAAGAAATCGTGCTTGACAAATCAGTGGAAACACTCTGATAAAATAAAGTTTGGCAAATCAATGGAAATAGTCTGATAAAATAAAGTTTGGCAAATCATCAGACAAAGTCCGAAAAGAAAATGGTGTCTGAAAGATCAATAGAAAAAATCTGAAAAAATAGCGTCCAACGAACCAGCAGAAAAAGTTGAAAAAAACATGTAGAAAAAGTCCGATAAAATAATATCTGACAAAATAGAGTATTACAAAGGGGATGACTTGCGTACTTTTGTATGCAAAAGCACGAAGTCTCGTCATTGACATTTTTGTCCTTGACGTTGAGCCATCATAAATATTCAATAAGCTCTGCAGCGGGGTCAATAACAAGTGGCACGTGACGTCGATTTAATTTCCACTCCCCCGGTCCGGATAAAAAAAATTTATCAAGATCGAACAAATACAAATTTGAATAAAAAATAAAATTGCGTAAAAATATTGCACGAGTTTTGGCGGTGTCGCTAGAGTGATTTTTTGCTAAATTCATCGTTTTAATATTGTTTTGTCTTTGTAATTCTGATTCACTTTGTGTCGTATTAGTTTCGTCAAAACGTGTACAATTTTTTTTTTTTTTTTTTTTTTTTTTTTTTTTTTTTTTTTTATCTCCGAACGCGATCGACTTTATTGTGTCGCCAGGACTGACTCGGAGAATTTCCATCAGTCACGTACGTGGAGAACAATTATTTGCCACTCAGTTCAATTATCGGAGAATCGTTGATTTAATTTCGACTCCGCTGGTCGGATAAAAAATGATTAAGATCGAACAAATACAAACTTGAATTGAAAAAAAGAATATACAAATAAAAATTTGAATGACAAGAAAAAAAAATGGCCCGACATTTGTCGGCGTGGCGTGATTGCCTTTTCTGTAGATTCATTGTTATCATTTTTTTCTACATCAATCAATCACCTTTCAATCCTAATTCGCTTTACTTCACGCCAGTTTCTTCTTCGAAACGTGTAACATTTTTTTTTTTTCTCCGTGTTCGATCGACTTTATTGCGTCGCACGGACCGCTCCAAAGAATTTCCATCAGCCCCGTACGTGGAAAACAATTATTTGCCACTCAGTTCAATTATCGAAGAATCGTCGGTTTAATTTCCACTCCCCCGGTCCGGATAAAAAATTACCAGGATCGAACAAATACAAATATGAATTTACAAAAATGATAAAAATGCCTAAAAATATTCCCGCAGTCTTCTCGGCTTCGCCCGAGTAATTTTTCTCCAAATTCGTCGTTACAATATATATTTTTTTTTTTACATGGAACAGGCAGCCTCTTTATTCCAGATCCGCTTCACTTCACTTTACTTTTTTTTGTTTTGTTTTTAAATCTCGGAACTCGATCGACTGTATTGTGTCGCGTTGACCGCCTCAAAGAATTTCCATCGGCCTCGCGCATGGAAAATAATTATTTGCCATTTCGTTCGATTATCGACTAACGGATATAGCGAATTTGTCCGCCGATACATTTCCCAGACGAAGGGCGCACCCGCCGGACTATCTCCAAGAATCACACGTACCGCAACGTCGCGCAGCCCGTATATACCTACATATGTGTTTACGTACAAGAGACGAGCTCGTGCACAAATCTATTTTTACAGCGGCTAACGCAGTGGGAAGGCCACCCTCGCGTCCGTTAGCGAACATCGATAACCTACTGACCCTGCTTCGCGTTCGCAATTCGTTTGTAGCCATCGCTCCTTCGCCTGTGGCACCCGATGCGCGCATCTCGTGCCAACCCTTTGACGGAATGATGTGCATAAGGCACGAACTTTATTTTATTTTATTTTATTTTATTTTATTTTATTTTATTTTATTTTATTTTATTTTATTTTATTTTATTTTATTTTATTTTATTTTATTTTATTTTATTAACTCCCGACTGGCCTCCGGGCAAAACGGGAGTTATGCGTTTCGCTGCGAAGACCCACTTTGGCATGTTTTCGAAGGCACCAGTGTTTGTCAAAACGACAAAATATTACTCAACCAAATTTGGCATATCGATTCTTTGTATAATGATCTATGTTTGTGACAAAAAAAAAAAAAAATGGAAGCTAAGGTGTAAACGCACGTAAATAAACCATATTCCGATAAACACATTAATAGTTCGCGGTGTCACATCGATTGGCCAATGAGAAACAAGAATCTTTTTTTTTTTTTTTTTTTCATTGGCTGCTGTATTTTTCTCAATACAGGAATAAATAAATATCTTTGTACGCGGTGTTATCGTTAGTTATATTGTACTTATTTCGTTTGTTATTATTATTTTTGGTGTTTCAGGTAGTTTGTGCAGTAGCGTAAAATCGATGGTGTGCTAATACTGTGTTCGAAGACAAGTTATCATCGTATTCTGCTCGTTGTTGCAAGGAAGGTTTTTTCGTTTTTTTTTTTTTTTTTTTTTATCGGCGTTTTTTTATTTTATATTATTTTTTTCTCCGTTTCGTTGCATCGAGTACTTCGTGCATTAGGATACGCGAAGCGAAAAGTGCAGGTCGTATCGGCCGTTCCATGCCAAGTTCGATTTTATATTAGAGCCGGATCGGTCGATAAAAACGTCCTTCAGTCGCAAAGCTCCGAGCGCCGTCGGGGGGGGGGATTGCGAAGAAATTTAATTAAGAAACTTAAAAGTGAAACTTTTTATGTCTGCACTTTTCGCGGCTGTCGATGGAGATTGTCCCACTTTTCGTATTTAATTTCCGGGTGAAAAAAAAAAAAAGAACCGGGGAATCCCAATCGATCCCTCAGTATCCGCGGCAATCCGAACTCTGCGACAAATAATTCTGCAGACTTTTCACGGTGCATACAATTTTTTTTTTTTTTTTTTTTTGGATTTCGAGCCATGCCGAGATCGCCCGTTGCGAAATTAACGGCGCGGAAAAAAAGTATTTGCGATTAACATATTTTTAATGTACAATTTTTCTGTGAAACTAATATAATTAAATTGATATTTCGTAATATCAAATTTATAGTCGCATCAATTAATTTTGATATATTCGTCAAATATATCCGAATTATGTAACACGAGATGTGTGTGCAAATTTTTCGTGAAAAGTACACTGTAAAAATGAATTGTCAATTTAATGTACTGAAACTTGAAATTTTCCTTACATCACTCACATTAATTGACATTGATACGCTTTTTTGAAAATGTAAAATACCAGATTGTACAATCACATATCATTTGCCGGAAAATCTCAACAAAAAAAAGTTCATTAAACATAAAAAATTACTGTGACATTGCATCTGTTTGAAATTTCAGAAACAATTTATGAAAAAAGCTTCCAATACCGTTCATTAATTTCTGAACCAATTTTTTTTTTTTTTTTTTTTTTTTTACAGTGTATATTTACTATATGAAAAATTTATTGCCGCGTTTAATTTTGTCTTCTGTTTGAACGAGGCAAATTCCTCGCGAAGCTCTTTGGAGAGTATTGCGAGATGAGCTGCAACATCGTTTCGTCGCATCTCCGTGTATTTTAGCGCCGTCTGCCAAGCCGGCGCTCTCCTAATGCACTCCCGAAGTCGTTTGAGCTTTTGAATTTCTCTTATTTTTCATCGTCGCGAGCGAGCGCGAGCGATATACGTTACATACTATATAATACGGTATTTATGGCAGCGCAGAATGATGTACGGTCTGCATTATTTCGCGATATAGCGTTCAAGAGCGAGCTGCAAGAGACCGAGCGAATGTGCTTCGGCGGTTTGTGCTTGCCGGGCTGCCAACAGGTGCATGCGCATAAAATACACGTCTCGGGATCGAGATTGGTTCGCTGTAGCGAGTACCTGAGTTCACTAAGTGGAATATACCTATCGCGTTTTTGTCGTCAGCACGGATCGTGCAGAATGCGCTCGAAAAAAAAAAAAAAAAAACAAATCCGTCTTTGCGACTGCACTGCAGAAAAACATTTGAAATTTAATGCGCCAGACTGGAAGTTCTTATGCAAAAACTGCTACATTAAATTTAATGTACAATTGTGACGAAAAATTAAGGGAATTCTTCGTTGAAATTAAAGCAAATTGTTAAAATTAAAGCACTTTTATAGGAAAATTAAAGTACATTGTTGAAAATAAAGTATTTCCAATGTTTTTAATACACTGAATATTAATGTTTAATCACAATTGTACGTGAAATTTAGTATACCAGTTTTTGCATAAAAACTTCCAGATCGGTACATTGAATTACATACAAATTTTTTTTTACACTAACTTATATTACATTATATTACATATTGCATATATGTAATGTAATATAACTTTTATTACATTATATTATATATAATTTACATTACAATTTTTTTACACGTCTATGACGAGGAAAGTTTTTTTGTCGGAAAAATGATTTTAAAAAACCGTCGGTAAAAAAGTCATCTCGAAACAATATTTCTCGATGCGTTAATGCGCACCCGGAGTGCGCATGCTTCGCTATAATTTTATTTGCGGCGACTTCCACAAACCAATTATGGGCGAGCATCGGGTTGCGAATGTTGCAAACACCTATGCGCGTTTCCGGTCGAGATGCAAAGTAATTTGAATTTACATTTCCACTCGACCTCTGCTCGTTCATGCCGAGTGCAATTCCAATCGCGTCTGATACATCCTCCTCGCACGAAAACTTTTGCTCCCGCAAATTCTCCGATAAATATCCTCACAGACCAAAAAATAACAAAAAATGGTTTTCAGTGAAATTAAATAGAATAAAAAAACAACGATTAAAAACAATGAAACGGAATCCAATCGATAAATGAAAATAAACAAAACGAAATGAAATCAAACCAATAAATAAAGACGAACAAAAAAAACAAATATATCCAATCAAAAAATGAAAATTAGAAAGTGAAATGAAATTTAAAAAAAAGCACAAAGGTTATCCCGAAAAAGTCAGAGCGAAGTGAAAGTGAATGAAAACGAAAAAAATCATTGAAATAAAAATTCCGTTTCCCTCTCGAATTCCGAGCTGGTGAGCCGATGTACCAAAAATTGCCAACCCACCCCAAACCGCCCTTCCGCACAGAGGCTCGCTCTACTATAGCGCCCTTGCATAAGCGGGGCCTCGACGTCCTCGCATTTTCCTTCCATACATATTCCACCTCGAAACGCTACAACTTCATGCTGTACATCGGCAATGGAAGTATCCCGCAGCGTTCTTTGTATCCCCCGCTCCACCGCTCGAGAGCCGTGCGCAATTTTCAGCATACAAACCCCCCTCCGCCCCCTCCGCCCCTCGCGGTGTCCACGCAACCCCCGAGTCGCCTCTTCCGGCGTTCGGAGTGGGGGTTGCTTCGTCGGTCATCGAAGCGCAGAAAGTGGAGAAAGCAGAGAATCGGAGGAAGAGAAAGCCGTAGAGAAGAGCGGAGGAACCAAAAAGGGGAAAACTGAGCGAGGGTGGTGGAAAGCGCTACCAGTGTGAACCGCCAGTTTTGCCGGACTGCGGGGGGGGGGGGGGGGGCGCGGCGTGGAAGCGCAGAAAGCGGAGAAGCGGAGAATGCCGGAGAGAAGAACGGAGGAAGCGGAAGGGGGCAGAGCGAGAGGGCAAAAGGTTGGTAGAGGGAGCGAGTGAACCGCCAGAGTTGGAAGGGGTGTTTAGGGGGGCGGCGAGGAGGGCCGAGAACGGAGGCAGAGAATGCGGGAGAGGAGAAGGTAGAGAGCGAGAGGGCAAAAGGCAGGGGTGGAAAGCGCTCGGCTGCTACCAGTATCAACCCCCAGCCGCGCTGGGCGTGTGGAAGGGATGCGCGTCGGAGGCGGCGAGGAGGGCGGCGTGGAAGCGGAGAAGCGAAGAGCGGAGGCAGAGAAAGCCAGAGAGAACGGAGGCAGATAATGCCGGAGAGAACGGAAGAAGCGAAAGGGGAGCGAGAGGGCAAACCAGGGGTGGAAAGCGCTCCGACACTATCAGTATCAACCCCCAGCTTCGCGGGGCGCCTGGAAGGGATGCGAGACGGGGGCGGCGGGGAAGTCGACGTGGAAATGGAGAAGCGAAGAGCGAAGGCAGAGAATGCCGGAGAGAACGTAACAAGCGAAAGGGGAGCGAGAGGGCAAAAGCAGGGGTAGAAAGCACTCCGACGTTGCCAGTATCAACCCCCAGCCTCGCCGGACATCAGGAAGGGATGCGCGTCGGGGGTGGCGGGGAAGTCGACGTGGAAATGAAGAAGCGAAGAGCGGAGGCAGAGAATGCCGGAGAGAACGTAACAAACGAAAGGGGAGCGAGAGGGCAAAAGCAGGGGTGGAAAGCACTCCGACGTTGCCAGTATCAAGCCCCAGCCTCGCCGGACATCTGGAAGGGATGCGCGAGCCGGGGGCGGCGGGGTGGTTGCCGGAGGGGCAGCAGAGCTCGAACGGGCGGCCGGAGGGAGGCGGAGGAAGGTGAAGCGACCCCTTCATCCTCGCCACCCTCCGATGCGTGCCCACCACCGCCGCCTCTCGACGTTCAACCCTCGGTATTGATTCCCGTCGCAGTGGCACGGCGGCCGAGGGACCGAGACGGACGGAGGCATAGGCTCTTCCATTCCGTTTTCCAGCGGCAACCACCACCACGACGAGCAGCGCCGCTCACGCGGAGGCAGTCTGGAGAAAAGCACGTTCGCTGCCTGGAGTCCTCCGTCTCACGAGGGAACGAGCAGGCGCTCTCGGCTCTTCGGCTCTCTCCGCGTTCTCTCTCCGAACGACCCCCTCGACCACCCCACCAGCCGCCCTCCCCCCCCCCCCCAAAACCACCCGGCGACGTCGCGTTCGTGTGCGCCTCTCACTATCTCGGATAACCCTCACCCGCTCTATCTCCCGCCCGCGGAAGGCTCGCGCGCCAGAGTGCAAGAAAAAAAAAAAAAAGAAAAACCACCCCGAGGAGAGAAGAAAATACAACGCCGAGGAGGAAGGCTATTCTCGACGGCGTGGCAGCGGTTCGCTGAGGGCCCTCTCCTCGACGCGAGAAGGAGACAAATTATTGATAATATATCGCCGATTGATTGATTGACAATTGATAACAATAACAGAGGGGGGGAAATATGTGAGGAAGGCGGCGAAGACTCTTGGGAATTTCGCCGGGATTTCTTGACGATACCGGGGGAGGAAAACAACCCCCGAGAGGCGCCGGTCGTGTCGCGCGCTCCTCTCTTACGCCTCTGAGGGGATTTTTTTCTTACTTTTTTTGCGGTCGTTCTCTCAAGGTCGGTATTCGGAAGACGGAATTCGATGCCCGGCCGATGAGGATCATCGGTGCGATTCGCGGTGCGGGGAAATGCACTCTGTAAGCCGTTCTGTTCGCGACATCGAGGTTCTCGAAATCGTCACTTACATGAGGATGCAGCTGCGACGGTTCGGCGGAAAGTGATGTAGGGAAGGGTTGCGCGAGGCAGAAGATTTTTTTTTTTTTTTTTTTTTTTTTCGGTGGATCAAATTTTGGCGGTTCGAGATCGTGACGACGGGGGAGAAAGTGAAGATCGATGCCGTCGATGAGGAGCGAGAGACGGGGATGCTCGTCAACTGCACGACATCCCGGGGATAATGGCTATCGTCTATAAATAGCCGAGGAAATTATCCATTCGATCGAGGAACGAGCTCCATACGCGCTCTTCCCCCTCGGCGATTATTGCGTATCCGCGTCGTCGTGTCGACGTGACATCCGAAGTAAAGTTTCGAGAGACAACGACGACTGAGTCGGTGGAATAATTCATTGAGCATTGACGACGAGTCGCCTTCGTCGAGTGCGCAATTATAAATAAGAGATACGTTAAAGTTGTGATGAAAAAGTTTTTAAGAGACGACAACGAGAAAGCCGACGGTGAATTTATTTGACAGTGACGAGTCGCTTTCGTCGCTTGCGCATGTTAATAAAAGTTCAATGAAGTTGTGAAAAAAAAAAAAAAAAAAAGAAAAATAAAAAAAAATTAATCACTTTAAAGACACAACGACAACGTTGATGGATTGTTTATTGACGATGACGACGAGTCGCTTTAAATAGAAATTTCAATAAATTTGTAAAAGAAAAATGCAAATATAAATTTTTCAAAAAGACGAAGACAACCGTACTGTAGAGTACGGTGGTGTAGCTTCGATCCATTTCGGCGTTGCTGTGATAATGTTATGTTGCACCGATTTCTTACCGAGACAACCGCCGCGTCGCGCTGTGACACGAGATAGAAAAATAAAAATAAGATAAACGATAAAATCAATCAATAAGTCTCGGCGATTTTTTCGTTCTCTTTATTTGTCTCCAACGATTCTCAGAGCGTCTCGAGGCAGTCTAAAACTCGGATTAAACGACGGTGTTCGGGCTGATAGTGTTCATAGAGGAAAAAAAATAAATAAATAAAAGAATAGTAATAGTAAAAATTAAAAAAAAAAAAAAAACAAAAAAAAGAATAATAAAAATACAAAAAAAAAAAAATCGATTTCTCCGATAATCTGCGCGAAACATTGACCGGGTACCTGGATAGCTGGAAATTAAACTTCGTACCCTTGGCCACGATGAACGAAGGGACGAACGCGGATGACAAAATTTTTTCCATAAACTTTATGTAAATGATATAGCGAATAAAAAAAAAAAAAGAAAGAGCATAAATAAATGTATTCCGTGTAAATCTATGTATACATCGCAGCGTGGAAGTCTAAGAGAGACGATAAAATGATAAGAGAGATATGGATAATTTATTTTTATATAGAGGGTCCGTTTCGACGCGTATTTAAAGAATAACTATATGTATACAGTCTTGGGACGACGAGGTGAAGAAAAAAAAAAACAAAAAAAAAACAAAAGGCGAATTGAAAAAAAATTCTCTACTCGAAACTCCAAACGAAAAGTTAATTAATTAAAACCAAAAAAAAAACAATAAGGCGAAGAGAGGCGAGGGAGAAGTTATAAAAAAAAAAAAAAAAAAAAAACGATAAAAACTCGTGCCTGATACGTTCGAGGGATTCGGTGATTAAAAAAAAAAATACAACCCGATGAGGAACATCAAAACAAAACGTGAAGTTATGCGCGACGAATGTCGATGCACTTTGTGAAAAGTCGATACGCCGTGTCTCGTCGCCGAGACGTACGTGCGCTCGAGCGCGTAGAAATAGCCAAAGAGATGTGAAAATGCGAGCGAGCCACAAGATCTTCGTGCTGTACGTGACATACACGCTCTTTATATGCGGATTTAAATTGGCCATGAAGGGAATAGAGAAGATATACAAAGAGAAACAAGCCGCGCGTTACACCGGTCTCTTCTATTGATCTATCTCATCTATACGTAAAACAACAACAACAACAACAAAAAAGTTCAATTTTTGTCTAAGAATAAAAATTTAAAAAAACATATATATAAATACACCACAAAAAAAAAAAAAAATGGAGACCTCAGAGAAGAGCGAAGGTACAACGATAAATAATGAAAAAAGGTGTCGAGCGAATAGAGTTTGGACATTAGAATTTGTGTAAAAAAAAAAAAAAAAAAAAAAAAAAAAAAGAATTCCTTCCTCCTGATCGAGAATCGATGAAAAAAAAAAACAATCGATTTTCGATCAAAACACCCAAGAAAATAAATGGTGAATTAATAAATCCTGTGATCCGATAAACGAATGATGGTAGATAAGGGATGGTCGTCGTTGGGTTGTGCGTCTAGTTATTCAGAGCTGTTCGATGACAATCCGAGTGGGAGCGGTTACACGGATCTCAAGACTCTGCACAAGAAACAGTGCAAGAAGTACTTCTGTCTGTGCAAGCGTCACGAGATAAGTGTTATATGCATAAACGAGACGAAGAAACTGTACTGGTTCAATTGCAAGAGCGTGGAGGAGAAGGTTAATCAGGGATTCGGTGAGGGTTACTACTGCAAGTTGCTGAAGATAATAAACGGGGCCCTCAGCACTTGGGCCCAGCGTTACATCGACGGCCTCAGCCACGCTAGAAAGGAAATCATGTTCAAGATAAACGGATCCGCGAAGAAGAACATGAAGCTGCTGAAGGAGAGCTGTTACTGTCATTATCATCCGCACGTCACTGCGGATGACTGCAACGCGGACTTTCTCAGAAGAGTCGTAAGTTTCGAGGCGTCGACGAGTACTTCCGGTTTTTGTAAATGATTTTTTTTCTATTCGATACTCATTTTATTCATCGATGATGCTTGACATTGTTTTTTTTTTCGGGATTCGTTATGTTTGTTGAAATATTGCTTTTAATAATAAAGCTTCGATCAACCGCAGTTGATTTTTAACGCCGGCAAGTCCGTCAAACTTCAAACTAATACCTGACTTAAGGATCGCTAAGGGAAAGTTGAAAAACAACAAAAAAATATTGAAATCGTCGACCTAACAAAATCGTGTATTTTTTGTTGTTGTTCAATTTCAGATGTCGGACGACGACAGGATGTCTCTGACGACCGCGGTAAGCGACGACGACGACGGCGAGAGCGTCATAAACTCGCCGTATCGCGGTAAGCAGACGGGAACGGCTGCCGCATCGTTCAATTGTACCGGAGCCGTTCGCAAAGCCGGGTAAGATTATCCTCGGATTTTCGATCGAAAAATCCGTCGTCTCTCGCGTGTTATTTCTATTGACAGTGTCTCATTTACATTTTTTTTTTTTTTTTTTTTTCGTCGAAACGCTTGTATACCTTCGCGAATTCAAGCTGTTACACGAGTCGTTGCTTCGATCCTCAGATTCCTGAGCGTGAAGAAGTGGCTCTTGCGCAAGAAGCACCAGATCGAGCTTGCGAGGAAGAGAGGCTGGAAGGGCTACTGGGTTTGCCTGAAGGGCACGACGCTTCTCTTCTATCCGTGCGACTCTCACGAGAGCAGGGCAGTGGAAACGGCACCGAAACATCTTATAATCGTCGACGGTGCGATAATGCAACCGATACCCGAGCATCCTAAACGGGACTACATATTCTGCCTGAGCACGGCCTTCGGCGATGCTTATCTCTTCCAGGTACATGCCGTGTTCACCGACTAATTTTGTCCACAACGAAAGTCTCGAGAAAAAAATCAAATAAAATAAAATAAGGAGAACTGGGGCAAAATGGGGTCGCTGTGAACGGAGCGCAGACGAAAAGACGGGGCTAAATGGGGTACGGCAAAATTCTTACGGAAAAATCACTTGAGCACTGGAGTGACTGCACTGTAAAAAAAAAAAAAAAAAAAAATTGTTTGAAAATTACTGAACAGTATTGGAAGCTTTTTTTTTACATAAAGTGCTTCTGAAATTTCAAATACATATGCGTTGCAATTTTACAGTAAAATTAGTATATACGATGAGGATTTTTGTAAATTTCAGACGAATAATTTGTAATTTCAATATCTCGCATTGTAATTTTACAGTAAAAGTACATTAATGTTCAATTAATCCAAATAATGTAAGGAAATTTCAATTTCCCGTGAATTGAATTTACAATTTTTTTGCGTCCGTTTTGCCCCGGTTTGGTCTGACTGCGTATGGGTAATACAGTAGTCGAGAATTATCGACGAACGTTCGATGTCCAACCGTTTCGACGTTTTCAGGCACCGTGTCAAGTGGAACTCGAGAACTGGGTGAACAGTATTCATTCGGCTTGCGCCGCGGCGTTCGCCCGTCATCGCGGCAAGACCGGTACACTGCACCTTCTTCAGGAGGAGATATTCCGTCTGGAGAAGGCGATCGAATCGGTGAGTCGATTGACAAATGATAACGGATCGTTCGGCCCAGTGAAAATTGGGCGGGGGAAAAAAGAGTTTGCCATTTTTTTTTTTTTTTTTCTTCCGCTTATCTTTGACGAGAACGATCCGGGTAGGAAAGTTAGCGAATCGATGATTTCTCATGGTCTCGTAGGACCACAAGCTGAAACATATGGCGGATCTTCAGCAATCGGTAGTGTCGGACGCGGAGACGAAGCAGCAGATTAACAATCAGATCGTCCAGTGGGAGGAAAACTTGGAGAGGCTTCACTGCGAGCAGTTCCGTCTCAGATGCTACATGGCCAGTCTGCAGAGCGGAGAACTGCCCAATCCGAAGGTAACGATCAACCGCGTTGGTCATTTTTTTTTCTTTTTTTTTTTTTAAGATTTTTATCATGTTCTCTTTATTGAAGATTTCATAGATTTTTATCATTTCTTCTTTCCTGAGAGTTTATAGATTCTTCTATATAGTTTATAGAAGAGAAGTTTATAGTTTATAGATTTCTTCTTTCCTGAGAGTTTATAGATTTTTATTCTCTCTTTTTAGATATTATAGATTTATAGATTTGATGGATGTTTATAATTTTTTTTTTTTTTTGCTTTTCGCTATTCACTTTGGAACATTGCAGAGTCTTCTGACTCACGTGTCGCGAGCCACGAAGCAAACGCTGAACAAGCTCGGTGTCTTCACGGTGTCGTCGTTCCACGCTTTCATCTGCGCGCGAAGCCCGTCGCTGCTGAACAATTTGTTGGCCGGTCGTGGGGCGACTAAGAGAAGGCCACCCCTACTGTCCAGATCCAACAGCGGCTCGAGCCGAAGATCTCTGCAGATCTCGTCGAGGGACGAGGAGAAGACCGTCAAGGTTTCCGTACCGGAAAATCAGGTGAGATGTACATCATTTCCTAACTTTCGGATTTTATAGGCAAAGAAAGATGTTCCGATCAGACAAAAAAAAAACCGTCGCTCCGAGTATAAAAAGTTGTAGAAACAGTTTCATCGCATTCGATGCATTTTTCTTAATACTTTACGTGTATATATATATATATTTTTTTTTCATTATCAGAACAAGGACCTTTTTTACAGAAGTAAAACACGGTTCTTTTTATACCATTTTTTCGCTATCTGTTTCGAATAAAATTCGAACACGTTAATGTTAAAAAAAAAAAAAGTTGAACATTGAAATTTTCATATCAATTTCTTATAAAAGTTAAAAATTGAAATTTCATTCGCTACGCTTTCTTTAGAAGGAAGCCAAAAATACAAAAAATGCTTTCTCATAGATGAAGCTTTGCGAATAAAGCAACACTATCAGAAAGCGATGTGAAATTTTCAATTTTCAACTTTTACGCGGAAACGATATGAGAATTTCGATTTTCCATTTTCTTGAGAAAACCATAAGAAGATTTCAATTTTCAACATTTTTATTCCAAAATCTGACACGCAGTTCGGATGAGCACAAAGCGTGTAATTATCGTGACTCGTGTTCCAAATAATACGCGGTTAAGCCTTTGCACATAGCACGTGTGTGCAGTACGGACCGCATCGGCGGAGTTTCCGGCGTTAATTAAGTTCGATCGAATTACACGGACATTAATTGCTGTTTGAGATTTATTGCCGAAGGATGGGTCGTGTCGACTGAGCGCGAGTCACGTTAGTTTCTCACGTCCCATACGTTCGTCCGTCCGTTCGTCCCGGCGCATCCTCGCTGCTCACCGATAACTAATCGTTTTAATTACACGCAGCTCGTGTCGGTTTTCCTGCGTGACGCGATGACCGTCGAGGAATTTCTCGCGAGCGCCTGCAGCCGAAAGGGTCTCAATCCGATGGAGCACTTTGTCAGGGTGAAGAAGCGTCGCGATATGGAGGATCACAATTACTTCGTGCCGCACAGAACCGACGGTATCGATACCTACGTAAGTAAATCATTCAATTCTTATAAATGTAAAAAAAAAAGAAATAAAAAAGAAAATGTAATTAAAAAAAAAAAGTGATGTTTTCACTGTAAAGGTAACTTGTAAATTGAATAGACTGGAGCTTGAAATTTGCTCGCATTCATTACATTAATTGAACATTAATGTTCTTTCAAACTAAAAATACCAAATATCAATGTTAAAAATCTTTTGTCTGAAATTTACAAAAATTTCAATGAAAAATATAAAATTTTATGGTAAAATTGCAACGCGCATGTGTTTGAAATTTCAGAAACAGTTTATGTAAAAAATCTTTTACAACCGTTCATTCATTATTAAACATTTTTTTTTTTTTTTTTTTATCGAATCCTATCCGAAGTCATTCGGTTGTTATTCATAAAACGGAAAAGAAAAATCTAGATAAAACAACAGTTCTAAAACTTAGTAGAAGTTTTGTGCGAAACTTCGTCACTCAGGACCGAGTCGACTGTGAAGGAGGGACTTTATTTAACATTTTACGTAACACAAGAACCGTTTTTTTCCCTCAGTTGCACACCCACGAAATCGTCGAGGTGTGCGCAAAGATTCTCTACCAGGTGGAACTCCAGCGCACGACCCTCGACCAGATGTGGGGCTTTTCCGTCGAGGCGGAACTTATCGAGAATTCGGACAGGCAGGACGAGCTCTGCTGTTACGTGAGCAGAGTCGAGGACAAGAGCGTCGCGATGCATAACGGTAAACAATGATAAACTACGATATTGCGTATTCGTCCTGGCGAGTCCAATTTATATCGAGTTGCACAAAAAAAAAAAAAAAACAAAAAAGGTGGAAACCAAATTTCCTATAAATTATGTAATGCGCCTCAGACCATTCTGACCACGCATTTCCGGCTGCCGAGATGGATCAGCATTTTTGTTCCTTCGATGCAAAATTGAAGATAAAAAAAAATGATAAATCGTTGAAAAAATCTGAAGTAAATGAAAATGTATCTTTATTGGTTTTGACGAAAAACAAATTCCATTTAAATATGAAGTTTGGATATAATTTAATATGGAATTTGGATTAAATATGAAGTTCACCGTATGGATATTTTTTCGCGTAAAAGGATCATTTATTTTTGTTTGAAAATAAATAAATAAGCAATGATAAACTACCATATCGCGTATTCATCCTGGCGAGTAGAAGTTCTATCGAGCTCAGCAAAAAAAAAAAGGACCGAAACTCAAAGCCTCAATTAGCAGAATTAGAATTCGGGCCACGCGTTTCCGGTTCCCGAGCTAGATCGTCATCATTTTTTTTTTCCACCGAAGCCAAAACCGAGGATGAAAAAGAATGATAAATTATTGAAAAAAAAAAAAAAAAACTTAGGCAAACAAAATTAAATTTGTATTATTTTTTGCCAAAGAAAATTGCATTAATTTCACCGCAAGGATATATTTTTTTTCTCCATAAAAGTCTTTTTTGCTTGTTTTTCGTTCAACGACGGCAATCGTCGGCTCGCGAGCTCGTGTCTCGATCGTAACGATAACGTAAAAATAAATCGTCCATCTCGGCGACGAAGGAGTCGCGCGGTTGGAGCGTGTACTTGTTACATATAGCCACGGGTGGGTTATTCAGTCGCATCGATTTTTCGTCACTCACCCCTCGGTGCTCGCGAGCAAAGTCGCAGCTCCAGGATCGCGCTTCGATGAGCCGTGGTTAACGCGTCCGCACGAACTGTACCATTACCGTGGCGCGTTACGTATCGCGTGACCGATACCAGAGAGGCCTGTCTCACATGCCCGTGCAGATAAAAATACGTCCTTCTGATTTTAATCACGCGATATATAAGCTCGGGGGAATCTCGTGCCGCCGGGATTCTTCGAGGGTGGAAAAAGGCTGCCGGCGAGAGAGCTTCACGGTCTTCGCACGCGAATAGAATAATAATTATAACTCGATATCGTTGCGAGCCGCGAGGCTTGGTCTTCTTCCCTGTTCCATGCATTTTATTACACGCGATGATTATTATATGATAACAAAAAAAATATTACTTTTTTTTTTTTATTTCGCGTATGAAATACGGTGAAATGCAAATGCGGTTTTTTTTTTTTAATTTCGCGTATGAAATACGGTGAAATGCAATCGTATGTTAGTCGTGTATTATCCAGGAGAGTTTTGACTTCGCGTATAAAATACGATGTAATGCAATCGTATATCAAGTTCTTAAACTTTTATGTCCGTATATATATATGCGCGCACAGTAGAACCCCGATTAATCGAGATGCTCGGGACCGAAGAGTCCCCCGGATAATCGAAATCACTATTGATCGGAACGTGAGATCAAAAGTGTATAAGTCAATAATGGCTAACGACACAACTTTATTTTGACTAGTTACAATGATATTTTGTACAAGTTGCACTATATTGTTAAACAGTGTGAACTAGAATGTGAAACTTTGGATTTTTTTTTTTTTTTTTCATTAATAGTACGTAAGCTAGTCTTTTTTTTTGAAGTACTCAGTGAATTTGGTTTGCTTCTTGCACTGCCTGCGATTTTCGTCTGTCGCCTGTTTCATTTTTCCACGCATTAAAAAAAAAAAAAAAAAAAAAAAAAAAACTCCGAAGACGCACGGTTAGTCCGCTTTCCCGGTTAATCCGAGCCCGATTATTCGGGTTTCTAATGTATATGTATAGGATAAAAGTGGTGAATGATTTTCGATCCGTGCATCGTTGATTAGCGTCCAGCCAATCGGGCTGGACGTACTCGGGACTTCTGCACTGAGTATGTTTTTGTTTGTTTTTTTTTTTTTTTTTTTTTTAAAGATGTTTCAACGGTGTTACACGGTAAAAAATATTGGAACGTTTAACAATCTTTTTGTCGTCTGGAAACTTCAACAATTCGTTTCCTGATAATTAAAAAGAATTGTGCGCGTCAGTGGCGAAGTTTTGGTAGCCACATTGTCGTGCGTGTATTAATCAACTGATTTTACTCGGTGTGGAACGAATGTCGATGGACCCGCAGGAATTATCAAGAGCGACGAGATAATGGTGATAAACGGAGCGATAGTGAGCGACCTGGACATGATGTATCTGGAGAGCGTTCTCCAAGAAGAATTGGCGCTTTGCATGATGATGCGCTCCTCGAGAACCGAGCCACCGGATCTCTCTGGAATAATGAGGGTGACCGATGACATTATCGAGAGTCTCGTGTGTCCACCGCCACCGACAGATCCGCCGGTAATCAGTGAAGAAATGATTACCGGCCTTATAGTTCCGGCACCCGGATGGAGTGAGTAAATATAATATATAATATATATATATATCAGAGCCGGGCAGTATTTTAAATACTCGATGTATTTTAAGTATTTCAAAATACATATTTTAAGTAATCAAATAATTTTTGGTATTTTAAGTAATTTTAAGAATACAAAATACTTTTGGCTTTCTTGGCTGGACTGGATGGATGGATGGACGGACGGGATGGACGATGGGCGAGCGTAACCTAGCCGGCTCAGCCGTCCAAAATCCACCATGTCCAGGCATCCCGTATTGATTTTTCAAAAGTATTTTAAAAAAGTACTTATAAATGTATTTAAAATACAAAACGTATTTTATATTTTAAGTACTTTTGAGTATTTTGCCCAGCTCTGTGATATATTATTGAACGGACAGATGCAAGAAAATACAAAAATCGAGTAAAAACTTACACCTCAAATAATAAATTGTCCGATTGGCGAGCGACAATCTCAGAGTCCAAAGTTCTTGTTTCGCAAATACGGTATTTCTTTTCTTCGGAGCACCTTGTGCGGGTCGCACAAGCCCTATCATAGACTTGTTTCCGATCACGATCTTTATACTGGACAGTAAAAAAAAAAGGTAGTCGTGTCGCGATGGCAATCCAAAGTCATACAATATATATTGAGGAATAAAATGTTTATTAAAAAAAAAAAAATCGATTCCGAATGATCTCGGATAGGAAAATTTTTCGCATAAAACAATAATTATATCGAGGAATAAAATTTGTGTAAAAAAAAGGAAAAAATCGGTTTTTGCGAGAACTCGGATAAGATAATTTGGCACATACAACAATAATTATATTGCGGAATAAAATGGTTATTTAAAAAAAAAAAAAAAAAATCGGCTCCTCGCGAACTCGGATAGGAAAATTCACTATTGCGAGGTGTTTATCAGGCAAGGACAGCATGATGCAAGAGTGTTCGCCGGGTTCGCACCTGGAGAACGGCAAGCAGACGTCGCGCACGAATTCGTTCGAGATCGAGAATCTTTTGAAAACGGCGGAGCAGGTTACCGGTATATGTCGATCGCCCGGCGAGACGAGAAAATCGAGCCCGACCGGAAGCGTCGTCAGTTCTCACTCCCAGGCGCTCACCCCCAGTCGCCAGCTCAGCGACGCCGAAAAGCTGAAGAAAGTCATTTCCGAATTGATCGAGACCGAACGGACTTACGTGAAGGTTATTACTAAATAAATAAAATAATAATTAAAAGAATTTCCTTTAAACAAAAAAAAAAAAAAAAAAATGAACTGTTTTGCAGAATTTAAATAATTTGCTGGAGAATTATCTGGAACCTCTGAAACGTGAGACCTTTCTCTCGAACGCTGAGATAAACGCCCTCTTCGGCAACATACAAGAGATCGTTACGTTTCAACGGCAGTTCCTGCAAAACCTCGACCACGCCATTGAGATGGAAGCAGATTTTAACAACTTTGACCATCCGAGTCAATTCAAGGTGCGGATCGATCGCCCAATCGCATAATCACTTCCGGTTATTTTTCATTGGTCCAATGTAATTTTTGGTTTTTTTAAATCTTAATTTCAAATTGTCCGTTAACATTTCTTTTTAATTGTAATTTTGTATTAACTTTTTTTTTTTTTTTTTTTTTTTTTTTTTATCAACAGGGTGTCCTGTTTTCCATTGGAAGTGCCTTCTTATATTACGTGAATCACTTCAAGTTGTACAGCTCGTTTTGCGCGAGTCACTCGAAGGCCCAAAAGGTTCTACACCCGAGTAAGTGAAATTTCATTCGTGAAACTGCGAAATTTACTTTCAAACTTAAAGTGTGTATGTTCGGTTTTTGAATTTATTTCGTTGCTTTTGAAAAATAAAAACCGTAACAGACGAAGGAAATCAAGCCTTACAAGAATTCCTACAAGCGAGAAATCCGCGACAGCAGCACTCGTCGACATTGGAATCTTATCTGATCAAGCCCATTCAGAGGATACTAAAGTACCCCCTGTTGTTGCAACAATTGAAGAATCTCACGGACGAACGCAGCGAGGAGCATCAGCATTTAATCGGTAGAGAACATAAAGATTTTCTCATTTTCATTCTACGAACCGCGCAAGTGTTTCTGTAGTCCTGACTGACGAATAAAAAAAAAAAAAAAAAAAAAAAAAAAAAAAAAAAAAAAAAAAAAATTAATTGCAGAGGCGCTAAAGGGTATGGAGAAGGTGGCGGAGCACATAAACGAGATGCAAAGAATTCACGAGGAGTACGGTGCGATTTTCGATCATTTGTTCAGACAGCATCAGAAATCATGCAAACAGGTAATTTCGTAGATCTTTTTTTCTTCAAAATCCAACCGCACCGTAACTAATCAATCGAATCATAATTAATCGCGATTTCTCAATCGCTCACTAATATTTAATTGATCGTCAATCGCTTATTTAATCGATTGATCAAATTGATCGTTAATTAAATTAATTAATCGTCGTCGCTTCAATCAATTGATCGTTAATTAAATGGATTAATTAAGCGTTAATTTAATCAATCAATCAATTGATCAATTAATTGGACAGATTAGTTTTGTGCTCCGATAAATGTTTTTCTTTCCAGCCAATTGACCTAAGCCCCGGCGATTTATTGTACTACGGCGGCGTCGAGTGGTTGAACATCTCCGATTTTCTCGGCAAGATCAAAAAGGGTCTGGAGCTTCACGCTATGTGCTTCGTTTTCAAGTCGGCCGTAGTGTTCCTTTGCAAGGAAAGACTGAGACAGAAAAAGAAGCTTATGGTGAGTACGAGAGAACGCGAGTCGAAAGACGATTATTATTTATATATATCTTTCATATATATATATATATATTTTTTTTTTTTTTTTAATTATTCAATTTATAGGGAGTTTCAACTAAAACGAACTCGAGCGAAGTCGAGATAATTCGTTATCAAGTGCTCATACCTGTGACCGAGGTGCAGGTACGAGCGAGCTGTGCGAAAGACATGGAGTCGCACTTCCTATGGGAATTGATTCACTTGCGAAGTCAATTACAGAGACGCTCGGAAAAGGTTTACGTCTTGTCGAACAGGTATGAAGCGCACATACAATCGGTTCGATACTTTTATCTAACGAACGACCATTGACATTGATATGTTTGAAAAAAAAAGAATCACCATCCTCAGCAAGTACCTCGTTCGGTAACAAATCGCTCTTTTCTATTTTCTTCGTGACGTTTCATGTTTCGAACGAATGAAAATTAGTTTCTCAAATTGATTCGCCCCTGTCCGTTGCCTATGAAAACCTAATTTGCACTATAAAAAAAAAAAAAAAATGTTAATTTAATATACTGCTCTGGCAGTTTTTATGCCAAAACTGGTAAGTCAAATTTAGTGTACAGTTGTATTGAAAAAACTGATATACTTTTTCATTTTAATGAAAATTAAATCAAATTATTGTAATTTTAAAGTAAATCTAAAAAATTAAAGTACTTTCATGCCGAAATCAAAGTAAACTCTTAAAATCAAAGTACTCCCAATGTTTTTAATAAACTGAACATTAATTTCTAACGACAATTGTACATGAAATTTAATATACCATTTTGCATAAAAACATCCAGTCCGGTATCTTAAATTCCATAAGAATTTTTGTTTTTTTTTTTTTTGCATTCTGCCGCGGTTTGAAAATATTAACGTTGTCGATAAAAATAAGAAAGCAAATTTCGTCGCTCAAATGTTGTTTCCTCAAATTGCTTAATACTCTAACGTTGAAATGATTGTTTAGCACGACGGACTTCAGGAACGCATTCCTGAAGACGATCCGCCAGATAATAAGAGAGTCCGTGAGAAACATGAGTATACCGTCGACGAAGCAAAACATCAGCCAGCCGCCGATGACGATGTCGCGCATGTCGACGGGACACGTCGAGAAGTTTGAGAAGCCGCCGATCTGTCCGGTACAGGGCCAGAACGGTAACGGACCACCGCCGAGCGGCACACTTTCGAAGAAGGCGGCGAAGCAGCAGCTACTGGCGAACACCCTCAATTCCAAGCGAAAGTACAGTCACTCGAAACCGTCGGTCGATCACGAGAGCTCCGAGGACAAGGACACCGAGGAGCCTCAGATTAATCAACATCAGCCAACATTTCGATCCAGAAGCAAGACCATAAGCGACACTTCTGGTAGGCAAACGTCATTGTTCTTTTTTTAAATCCTCTAACGAACATTGAAGAAACAAAAAAAGAGCCTGCCAATCTCAACTCTTCGACTGTTTTCTCTGCTTTGCAGAGTGTGCTTTGATGCAGAAGCGCGACTCGCGAAAAATGATAATCGGGCAAACGTGAAGTCTGCACCTCGATGGCAGAATCGACGCCAATCCACGTAGCACGAGAATATTTTTTTAGAGGTTTCAGGAATATTTTTTTGGTGACATTGAAAACATTTTGCCGGTATCGGAGAATATTTGGGAAATGTTTTTGAAACATCTTGAAAGTATTCTGTTGGCCGCTCGTAAATCTTGCATCGAAATGTTTCAGGAATGTTTCGTAAGACTTTGAAGATTGAAAAATGTTTATAAAAACGTTTCAAAATATTTCGTGCTACATGGGAGGGGGACTGCAAATGAAATTCGCACACTGCTTACTCACGGAGAATTTTTTTTTTTTTTTTTTTAGGTAGGGAAATATAACGAGGGAGCAATTTGTTTATTTTACCTTTAGGCTTTTTTTTTTGCGTAACTGCTATTTTGGTGACGAAGACACACACACACTCACTCTTCGACGTATACTATAGTTCTGAACGTGTTAGTAGTTACGATTTCGTAAAAATTGCATCCCATCGTCGATTGTCGATTGACATTTTTTTTTTTTTTTTTTTTCGAGTTAGGACATTCATAAGAATTATGAATGAATCAAAATCTCATAAAAAATTTCAGTACATGCATCAATTTAAAAACGGTCGTCAGAAATTCAATTTCACTGATATTTCAATTAGTGAGCTTTTTGATCTAAATACACACTCGCAAAGCCACACATTCACGTGCGCCCTTTCGCGAACATTTTCATCGAAATAACACTTCGATGTTTCAGACGATCATCGTTAGAGCGCGAACAAAAAACCACGACGAAAAGCTCGAAAAATTGCTATTATCATTAGTATCGTCTTGTGGAAAAATTGATCTCTCATGTACGAAGGAAAAAATCTTCGTTCCAAACGGGGTGTCGTTAAAATTTTACTGCGAAAAGAAATCCACGACAAAAAGACCAAAAAATTGCACTATAATATCCTCTTGTGCAAAACTGTCCCCAAAAAATTGACCTTACAAAGTAAGTAAACAATCGTCGTTCTCAACGAGGTGTCGGTAAAATTGGACCGTGAAAAATGAATGCACGACAAAAAAAAAGACCAAAAAAATGGCACTATAGAATCCTTTAGTGTAAAAATAGCCTAAAAAATGTATCATGCAAAGTAAACAATCATCGTTCTGAACGAAGTGTCGGTAAAATTATCCCGTGAGAAAGTAATGCACGACAAAAAAAAAAAAAAAATGGCACTATAGTATCTTTTTTCTGTAAAACTGTCCCAAAAAAAAGTGATCTTACGAAGGAAACAATTTTCGTTCTAAACGAGGTGTCGTAGAAATTAGACCGCGAAAAAAAACAACGACAAAACGGCCAAAAAATTGCCATTATAGTATCCCATTGTATAAAATCATCCCGATAAATTGATCTCTCATCCACGGAGGAGACTTCGTTCGAAACGATGTGTCGTTAACGTCCATTGGTTTTTCAGAGTGTCTAAAACCGATTGTTTCTGTTATGCGTGCCACAAACCGACTGAAACGGGCGTTTTAGAACAAAAAAATTCGAGGACGCATAGCGCGAAGCCTAATATGATCGCTGAAGGGTTGACATTGGAATTTTTTTAGCTTGATTTATTGGTGTCCAGCTCGGGCGAACGGCTCGGGTACGGTAGTAAGTAATAATTGGTAATATAGTACAGATCGATCGTTGTGTTCAGGAGAAGTGAAAGTCGAAATGGATTCGGGAACCAAGTCGGAGGGTGAGGAGGACTCGCAGGCTTTTTTAGGCGAGAAAAAGACGAATTTGGGCCGAACACCGAATCATCTGACTCTTAGCACGACATCGACGATTTCGGCTGGTAGTACCGGTAGTCAGGCGCGACTGATACAGTCATCCCATCAACCGGAGAATTACCAACCGATCGTTGTCAAGGAGCTTGGTAAGAGGCGTATGAGATTGCCCAAAAAAGTCAAATAATCGCATAAATACATAAATATATATATATATATATATAATAATAGTATATATATATATATATACTATTATTATATTATTGTTTCGTTATAATTATACGCTACTTTGCTGGCCTATAGACAATATCAAAGTTTTCACTTAGTTACGATATTATATACCATTAATATTATTGTCCATCGTAGTAACGTAGGATAGGTACTTATTTGAGTATACTAACACGTACACACACCATACATACGTCAAGGAGTTTTTGCACTTAAAAAAAAGAGACTCGCAAAAACAAAACAAAAAAAATTAATTTATTGCTCAAATTTCGTCAAAGAGCTTTTGCACTTAAAAAAGAAAGGAAAGACTCGCAGAAAACAAAAAAAAAAATCATTTTGTGCTAAAATTCCGTCGAAATTAAAACATTTTTGTTCGGCTACACAAACCCGTATTGTCTTTCGTATTAACGATATGGTGAATCAGAAGCAAAAAGCGTTCTCAGTGTCGTTTGTTCTTTGAGCGTTTGCAAAAGAAAAATCAATTTTCGGTACCGATTTAACATTTTTTTTTTTTTTTTTTTTTTTCGGGGATAGAACGGAGAAATACACGCATACACACGATTACGATAATTCTATGCAAACTATGATATTACTATAGCGTCTAAAAGTTGCATGCATTCCTGACTAATAGGCGTCGACTTCTCGGGTGCTCGAAGATTGCAAAAAAAAAAAAAAACGAAAACCATTTTAAAAAATAAAAAAAAAAAAACAATTCTTGCACGCTGTTCGGCACGTCCCTTTCGAAAATAATCTCAAAGCCATGATACATCACTAATTTTACGTCATAAGTATTTATATTTGTGCCTTGCTATTTTTCATACCATCATCGTCGTCATCGTCATCGTCATTATTAATTCTCCTAGAGTTTTTTTCGACAATTTATACGACTTGTGTACGACAGTATCTCATTGCCTTTTTTTTTTTAAACTATCACTCGAAAATAATGAACAATGATCGACGAAACAGTTTCCGATGAAAAAAATAATAATAATAATAATAATGATAAAATAATAATCATTGAATTCTATGAAAAAAAAAAAAAAAAAAAAAAACGAAAAGCGAAACGAAGAGTTAGCAATTTTCCAGGAGCAGCATCGAGTGGTTGCGAATGAAACGATCGTTTCATTGTCATCTCTCGTCTCATACGATTCATGAAAAAAAAAAAAACAAACAAACAAAAAATCCACACTGTATGTGTGCAAAAAATGAGCTGTGTGTGAGTGTTGGGTGTTAACATTGCATCGTCGTGGTGTATCGGAAATTTTCGAAAAGTCGGCGCCTATGTCTCGAGGCAAGGAGCAAAGGAAGCAAGCAAAAAAAAACGAAAAGCTTCACTTATCTTCCTCCCCTCCCCATGCATTAATAATAGAAACAAAATTATAATAATTTTTTAATTCGGTTCTCGATGGTTCTGTTTTTTTTTCCTTAATTTCTTTGTTTAAAAAAAAAAAAAAAAAAAAAACGCGCGTGACCCTTCGTCGACGCGACTTTATTCTTTAACATTGCTAAACTAATCGTATCAGGCCCGAATGGCAAGGTTCCTTATCGAAGAAAAATTTGCCTTTTTTCCCCAATCAGGTTCGCCGATTTGGAAGCCGCGGGAGCTACCTTCGCTCGGGGAGGCCACAACATTGCCGCGCAAGGGTAAGTCCGCCGGCGAGTTTGCGGATATGAGCTCGGCCCACAGCGCCTCCCGAAAGTCTCTCATAGAAATCAATAATTGTGCTCAACAATCTAACTTTAATAATCACGTTTAAGTTTAATTTTTATCGTAATTAAAAAAAGGCAAAAAAAAAACAAGAAAAAATACCAAAAAAAAAAAAAAAACGGGAATAACACTCTCGGCAACCCGAGGGTCAGTGTAGGATGTGGGAAGTGGAAGAACAAAAGAAAAACCAAAAAAAATAAAAAATAACGAGGTAAATAAAAATGACCGAATGAATTGGGAAGAGAGGAAAAAAAAAATTGGATACGGATAAATTATCAACACGGAGGTAGTAATAACATTGCTATATTCGATATACTATTGTGTAACGATATTAATATCTATAGCGGGCTTGCTGTCCCGACTGTTCCGAAGAGAGTTTCTCTTCTTCGCTCTCCCCCCCACCAAAACTAACCCTTTCTCTCCCCCCCCCCCTCACCCGACCCTTTCTCTTCTTTCTTCTCTCGATCGTTCCTTCCTTCTTCTGGCTGACGGGTAAGACGTTTTCTCGGGTCAATAAAAAATAACTGAAAAATAAATAGATTTATTACAACAAACATACGAGCGAGCGAACGAGAGAACATGAACACGGAGGAAAAAAAAAAAAAAAAAAATTGAAGCGCGACCGCTAGCATGTGTGTTACTAGGTTAGCTATATGGGGAGGGGCAGTTTTTACACGCAGAGACTGAAATCGCAGTTAATTCCGAATTTAACGGAAAGTCCTAATTTTTTTTTTTTTTTTTTTTTCTCACGCATCGCGAAGGGGAGGGAAAAACACAAAGTGAGCGAGGACATTTTTTTACCAAAAAAATTTTCTATTATTGACGCGTGAAAAACTTAGTGAAGAACGTCGGAAAAAATACGTAAGGTAGCGTTTTTTCAATAGCTTTTTTAGAGTGTCCTCTTTGCGCGCTCGTAGACGAGGTCGTGTAATTTTTTGATAACAAACCGAGGAAAGACATTTTTTCGAGCGATCGCGGGTATTGTTTTTTTCGACGCGACTGATCGGTACTCAAATTTAAGTTCGAGTTTGACGGTGACTGCAAAGTTTTATTTTAGTTTTTTTTCTTTTCCGCGCCATTAAAAAAAAAAAATTGTCAATGACGGTGGAATTCGCGAAAAGTAGATTTTGAAAGTATCGCGATGAGATTTTCAAAAAAAAAAAATCTTGTCTTTTTGTCCTCGCTACATTCGCGCTATGTCGGATAATAGAAAAAAAAAGTCATTGGAGTGAAAAATTAATTTGCTAATGACGATTCGCCGATGAAAGAAGCTTCTTTTGTATCTCAAAGATTTCTCTCAAAAACCATTAATTGTCCATCGAAAAAATTGTCATTACCAGAACAAATTTTTTATCCCAGCAATCAACCGGCGACTCGCAAAGAAAAACTTATTGTTTTTTATTTTTCGATGTTACTCCATTGTCAGAGAGTGATAGATTTGTCTGATGCTTCGAAAATTTATTATGGTATTTAAATTTACTACGCATGAAGTGAAAAACCAAACGAAATAAACCAAAAAAAAAACGTAAACACTCGAAGAAGGAGAGAACTCGGGTTCTTCGGCGTGGACAGCAATGAGAAATAATCAACTCTGTATATAATGTAATAACTACCGCAAGAAAAAAAAAAAAAAAAAAAAAAACCAAAAAAAAAATTGAGTAAGTTTAGTGATATGAATTTCATTAAAACAACAAAAAATCGTATATATATATAAATATTATATATACATATATACAGATATATATATAAAGATGAATGTATGCGAAAGCGCGCCTGAGCGTTTGCGCATACATGCATTGTTATATATATATTATATACTAGGACACTCACACAAAACATACAGAAAAAAACCCCCCCACACACACACACACACACACACACACACACATACACACGTAAAAAAAAATTGATTTATCGGTATAAAAATGGGAAAGAAAAAGTGTCGAGTAAGGCCGTCGGAGGGATTTTTAGTCCCGCGCGTAAATGCCTGTCGCACGTCCGAGCATCCCCGACGGCATAGCTAATTTATTTTTAACATTACTTAAGATATACGAGAGTCGGGAAGCTCGCACGTGCGATCGACTATCGAACGCGTTTCGAGGCTTGAAAAAAAAAAAAACAGAAAAAAAATGAGCTTTTCTCTCGCGGTTGCGACTGAATCGGCGTATATTAAAAATAAAAATGAAAAATAGAGAAAAAAAAAAAAAACGTGTCGTAAAAACCAAAGAAAAGTGGGATAGGAAACAGCTAGAGAAACGAAGGAAGAAAGAAAGAAGGAATGATAGAATAAAAGCGAAATGAAAATCCATTGGCGAGATTACGGGACAATTACGTGTAGTTTATCGAGACGAAAAACTTTAAAAAGATAAAATAAAAACAAAAAAAAACAGTCAACACGCAAAAAAAAAAAAAAAACCTTATCCGATGTGTAACACTGTTATAATTGGTATATTAAACGATATCGAGGGATTTATTCGTGTAAATTAGAGGAGACAACAGAAAGTATCCATATAGATGAATACCTACCACCGAAACAAAAAAAAAAAATACATATATATATAAATATAAAGATACTATATTATACGTATACTCAAAGTAACGAATGATGTTAATTAGCTCGTCGCGCGTGGCACACTCTCTTGCCCGAGATACCAAGTATTCATTGAAATACGTGAGGAGAGAATAAAAAATCAATTTTAAGACGATGTAAACAAAAAAAAAAAAAAAATTGTGTCTCCCTTCGAACTCAATTATTTTCTCGAATAAAACTCAACTTCGAAAGATTTGGGATCGGAATAAAAATTGCATCGTTGAGTGCATTTTGTTCGAACCGATTTGCTAGAAACAATAATTAAATTTCGAGGGAGACGGCAATGGGTCTTAAAAATTAATGATTCGATTAACAATTTTTTATTTGTGTACTCTATGTTGTTATATTGATTCTCGTTGTACCATTCGACTATCCTCTTTTTTCTCTCGCATCTCTCCCCCTTTCTCTCTCGCTCTCTCTGTCTATCTCTATCTATCTCTCTCTCTCTCTCTCTCTCTCTCTCTCTCTCTCTCTCTCTTATTCACTCTCTTGCTCGACTTTCGCGAAACGAAGATAAATTTAAGCCGGTGTCGTTATCGACACCGCAGGTATTAATCGATGCCATGCGTTTTGTTATTCGATGCGAAGAGACTTTGGCTCACTCATAAGCGCCGACTTTTGAAAAATATACCAACAGTGTATATACCATTTACATCGAGGCGTTTATCGTATTAAGTCACACGATAAATGGTACATTTTTTTTAAAACTTGAGAAGCGTAAAAGCAGCGTAAATGGTAAAAAATAATTAAAAAAAAAAACTGGAAAAGGACAAAAAAAACACCACAAAGGGTACAAAAAAGTTGATGAACATAGTTTTTGTTCCAACTTCTCAAAAAGTTGAGAAATATTCAAATCACTCTTCACATGTGTTGCCGAGTACTTTCAGTTTTTAAAATAAACCTGGTGAAAGTTGAGTCGTATTTGCAAAAAGTACATATGCAGTTTTAAAATTAAACTTGGTGAAAGCTGATTCATAGATAGTGGACCATAAAGATTATTTATTTATTTGTTTCAAGGTAAAAAAACGCTTTTACAAAAAAAAAAAGATATTATCAACTGAAACGGTGAAAAAAACGACGAGTTAACTTGACGAGTTAAATCAGTACTCGAAAAATACTACAGACAAGTTTATTTTTTACTTTCATTTCATATCGTCTTTTGTGAATGTTTTATTCATTGAAACAAATAAATAAATGAATCATCTTTATGCTCACTATCTACGAATTAGCTTTCACCAAGTTTAATCTTAAAACTGAATATATAATTTTTGTAAATATAACTTAGTTTTCACGAAGTTTATTTTTTAAACTGAATGTACCTTGCAATGGTTTGAATATTTATCGGCATTTCTAAAAGTTGGAAAAACATCCATGTTCGTCAAGTTTTTTTTTACCATTTATGGTTTTTTTTGTGTACTTTCTAGTTTTTTTTGACCATTTATGGTTTTCAGGGTTTTCCAGTAGACTCGACGGGTGACGATTGCTTGTGTGAATAATTTCGATGAAACGAACATTTGCTATTACCAATATTTTATTATGAATGAAAGCTGAGGTACGAATATAAACATTTTATGTATCAATTTTCCACTCCGACGACCCGTTCGTTCGGTCGAGTGATGGTACGTAAGTAAAACAAAAAAAAAAATCGATAAAACATTTTCTTTATAATAAAAAAAATCAACGTTAAATAATCGAAGCGTTAACAATTTTTTTTTTTTATGCGCGTTAATACGAAAATACAACGTTAATTTTTTTTCTTCGATAAAGTTTTTACAAGCTCGCGGTTTACTTGCAAGAATTCCACGGCTCGAGCGTGGTCGTCGAGGTCGAAGCTTGAGATATAAAATGATAATTATTATCGCGCAGTTATGTTGAGACAGTTAAAAAAAAAAAAAATCTAAAACGAGCATCCGAATGATCGGCGTCTTTTAACTAGCGAAAGAAAAGAAAAATAGTAATTAAGCTAAGATCGCCGTTCATCGACGCATCGATCGCTACCGCGATGAGCTGCACGGTGATTTGTTGTTTAACATTCTTCGCGATAGCGCAAACCTCGCAGTGATAGAAAGTTACAGTTTATCGTTGACAGTGTTGTTTTTTGTTTCTTTGATGAAAACATAGCGAACGCGCTTGACATCACTTCGTTTGCATTTTTTCTCGTAACACACATACAAATCTGTCATCCATGAATATTAAATGTAATTAGTAAAAAAAAAAAAAAAAAAAAACAAAACAAAAAAAGAATTGAAAATAAATAATTAATAAACGGGACAGGGTTTAACAATTTCGTTTTATCGTCGAGTATTATCTAGTCTCATATTTGAGGGTCAATCATTGCGGATACGAAAGTAATGGAGGGAGGAAAATTTGTCATTGCACAATGTATTTGTAATATCGTAATCGAATAAGCGAGCAGTCGAATTTAAGCAGTCCCGTTATTCGAAGCTAAACGCTATCGACCATTCGACTATTTAGTTTCGATAGAAATTAATTTAATGTCGTTTAACAATTTTATAAAAACGATTTATGAAACGCTACAACAAATAAGTCGCTATAAGTTCTGTTGAGATAAATTAAACTTTTTTTTTTCGAAAATTCATTTCGTAGTAAATATTTTAGGTTTTCGGAGTATTTTAGGATTTCGGTAACTGGTAGTTTAATTATAGTACTGTTTTCCTTCGACCATTGCATTTTTTTTCCGTGAGCCCGAAAGAGCGATCGTTACAGATAAGGAAGCAAAGACGACTAACGAAATTCGAGATGGGAAAAGTGTCGGATGCAAAAAAAAAAAGACTGAAAAATACTGGGCTACGCGTTATACTTCGCGAAAAAAAAATCATCACCAATCGCAAAAGATCAGGGTAATTTCGCAAGTACACTAGTTGTATTTTTTCCTCAAAGAATGACGATCATCGACCATGAAAAGTCACGCAGAAATAACGCTGCGCTATCCAGTGTTTGCTCCTTTTTTTTTTTTCAACGACGCACAACTGCTCGCCCATACTCGAGTCTCGAAATATCTCGTATACGTAATCGAAGAGACTGTAGACGCTCGATCGATATCACGATGATCGTGATAGGCGGCAAGACGCCGGGTGATTCAACGATATCGGAATTATCGCTGTTGATGCAGGTGGTGCCTGGAAGATAGTCGAGTTACACAAGTGAACATTTTTTTCTGTTTGTCTTCGGGCGAGAGATTTCTTGCGAGAATTGCGATTTAATTAATCGCGTGGATGTAATCTAATTGAACAAAAAATAAATAAATAAATAAAATGAATGTCAAGAATAAAAGTTGAAAGAAAGAAGACTTGTCGAGAATGAAAAATTGTACAGTCGTAGAGAAAAATGCGAGTGGTTTCTACGCAAAGTGGGGAACAGAAAATAATATCGTGAAGATGATTGAAGCGACGAAAAGGAAAGAAATAAGGAGAGAGAGAGAGAAAGGGAGAGCGAGAGAGCGAAAGAGTGAGAGAGTAAAATAGCGAGAGAGAAAAGTAGGGAGAGAAAGAAAGAGCGAGGGAGATAAGGAGGAAGAGATTGATTGATTGATGAGTTTTATTATGCCCAAGTTAAACTAAAGGGCAAATTTTAAAATATCTCAGTAGTAAATATAAAATAGTGAGCGAGTGAGAGAAAAAGGGAGTGATAAAAGGGGGAAGGGAGAGAAAAAGAGGGAGAGAGAGAGAGATTCGAAGAGAACCTTTGGCGAACCATAATTTAAGGTTTCAGAAACCTTGTAATCGAGAGACTTATAAAACCACGATAAACTCGGAGCTTGAAGCGCGCTCGCGCGCGAACGAGACAGACGATGATGAATAAAAAAAAAAAAAAGAAAAAAAAACCATTCAATATTAAGCAAAGTATATATAATTAAGGCATCGGTTAAGATCTGACAGCGAAAAAAAAAAAAAGTAAGATACCTATTTACTAATATATAGGCGGGTGACGCACATAAGTATTACGGAGGACCTTCTGTTGCTCGAATTATTGTATTATCTACTATATAAATTTTATTGTATAAATTCTGTCGAGGTGCACGTCCTTCGATCGAGAGTGTGTTTTATCAATCGATACTGTCGAGATCGTGGTATTATTTTTTTTTTTATTTAACAATGCCTTGTACGAAGGTATTAAAAATCATTTTTTTTTTTTTTTCTTCGTTTTTCTTAATTTTTTGTCATCGAGAGTTTTCAACAAACTTCACTCGTCCTCCATCTCTGTACAACCAATGTGTATCTCTTCCTCCTTTTGCTCGGGGCTCTCGCTTCCAAACGTTCATTTTCATTTTTTTTTTTCTGTATTTTTTTATTTGATCGTTCTCTATCGTAGTTCTCAGTCTCTTAATATAGTGTATACTGAACAGCATTCGTGTCTCGTCCCTTTTTACCAGCGCTTTAAAAGATTCTATGTATACACAAAACTTGTTCAATAACTTCCTTTTATATCGTAACTTCGATCGACCCTTTGACGATCAGTGAGATGAGCATGGCGAATATTTCATTTTTTCGTTAATGTTTTTTTTTTTTTTTTTTTTAACTTATTTTTCAATACAATCGTATCGAACTTTCTTTAGATATCGTTCTCTTCAAGGAGTTTTCTGCTAGCTTCGAAGTAAGAATAAAAAATGGCTATTTCTTTCGTTAGAAATAAATAGAAACTTACTCCAATATTGTAGAATTTTCTATTCGGGGTGGGAGGTGAGCTGGAATGTTGAATAAAAATATCGACGTTAATCGATAGTTTGTTTCAACATTATCAAGGATCTTTAAGGATCGAACTTTCGAGGACGGCTCAAATTTTTCACTCACTTTCAAGCTACTGGAATTCTCTCGATGGAACGATTTTCTTTTTCTATTTTTTTTTTTTTTTATTCGACTAAAAATTCGGTCGACAGACCGGAGTGACCGTTAAGGGGTTAACGCAAGTTGCCAATCACATATCTGCTGTCCGATAGTGAAATGAACCGAATAACTCTCACGCACCGCGGGAGCTACTCGAGTCTAGCAAATTCGCGTCTGGGGGAAGAGTTTGCACAAACTCGAATATTCGAAAAATGTTACGAAAAATATAAAGGTAAAAAAAAAATAAAAAAAAAAGTAAAAATAAATTATATAAAACGATGAAACAATGAAACCCTCTCGATTCGAGGCGTCCCAATAGTTGGCCTAGTACCGAGTATCATGTTTTCGCCCCGGTTGCCACGGATTATTGAATTATCGTCTATTATTGAGATATTATAACTTCATGAAACAAATTTTATTGATATATATGAACTTTATCGCTACCGTTGAAAATGTAATTGAGAATAAGAAAAAAAACAAAAAAAAACCGCGGATAACAACACATACACACATACACACATACACACACACACCCACACACACAGACACAGTATAATGATGTATTGTACTATATGTTTAATCCCGGTAAGCGTATATATCGCGCGTAAGACACGAGAATGGATTGAAATGGAGTGGAAGAGAGAGAGAGAGAGAGAGAGAGAGAGAGAGAGAGAGAGACAGAGAGCGAGAGAGCGAAAAAATAAAAAATAAATAAAAAATAAATTGAAAAGTGTTCCCTGAGCGCCGATTCGGGGCGATTACGGTTGAATCGTATAAATAGGATTACAATAGATTGGATTAGAGAGGGTAAAGACATAAACACACACAGGACACAATAACGTGCGAGATGTGTGCGAATGATGAGCGACGAAGGAAAAGAAAAAAACTGAGTAAGGAAAACTGAGTAAAAGAGAAAATGATGAAAACAAAAAAAAAGTGAAAAACAAAATCAGTCTTTTCGTATAAATGATCTTCCTTTCGTTTTGGCATAATCGTTAAGTGGTGAGCCAAAAAGAGTGTATCATAATAATAAAGAACAAAACAAAAAAAAAAAAAAAAAGAAGAAAAAAAACAAATAAAAGAAACTGAAATTAATTAAAATAAAAAAAGAACACGAAAAACAAGAACAACAAACAAGATAAATTTGTCGTTTGCGTTTCTTCACCTTTATATGTATAGCAAACGAATGATATATTTATTGCGAGGTATAGTATATTATTGCCGATTACTATATTATTAATCTGTATAATCATTGTTATATTGTTCCTCGGTTTCCACGCGCGTGAAGACGATTTACGAAAGATCCATTTGTACAATCATTGCGTCATTAAAATATGATTATTCATTATGAAAATGTGTTGGTGTCATTTTTCTTATTTTTTTATTTGAATTTGTCATTTAACCGATCTAAACGTTCGCCAAAGGTCACTTTAAGGCTATCCAATAAAAGAATCCTCCACTACAAAAAAAAATATATATATATATATCTGTCACCTTCAACAAGCAGGGTAAGTAACATGTTCGATATTACATGCTCGGTCTATCACTGTGCGACACTACTTTTATTTTTACTCATAAACGATTATTCATTACGATTAAAAATGTATCGGTGACATTTTTTTTCTGTTTTTTTTTTTTTCATTGAATTTGTCATTTACCCGACTTAAACGTTTCCCCGGGTCACTTTAAACTGCCCACACAAAAAAAGTGTCTCTTCGAAAAAATAAAGTACAGAGTGAATTAAAAAAAATTCAAACAAGATTTGCCATCTGCGTCAAGCAGGGTAAATAACACGTGTTCGGTTTTACAGGCTCGAACTACCACTGAGCGATACCACAAAAAATCTGGCCTCGTCGTTCGTTTTTATTAATAAATTCATTATGAAATTATGAGTTGAAGATTATTGAAGATCGTTGATTATGAAAAATGTGTCGGTGTCATTTTTTTTTTGTTTTTCTTTGAATTTGTCATTTACCCGACGTAAACTTTTCCCCAGATCACTTTAAGATTGTCCACTCGAAGAATGGTGTAAGAAAAGAAAAAAAAAATTATCTGCACCTGCCTCGAGCGGGGTAAACAACACGTGTTCGGTATTATAGGCTCGATCTGTCACTGAACGTTACTACGAAAAATCTTGTCCCGCCGTTCATTCTTACTCACAAAAATATCGAGAGATTATCACGTTTGATTGCCCATTCTTAGGAGTGTCGCAATAATAAAGCTTTTCGATAGCCCTCATCGATATATACTCGATTCATGCGGAGTACCCGCACCTGCGCGATAAATAAAGGGGCTTCACAGATGAGATAAGAGATACATTGTATTTCGATTACCGGACTTTGAATTCCTCATAGAGTCGGACACACGACGCCACGTATCGAGCGTGAGAACAGTCGGCCACGCGAATTATTCGACGTGTGTTGCCGTCGCGCATTAATTTATTTATTCATTAAAAAAAAAAAAAAAAATAGTAAAAATCTACACGGAGGAATAAAATTATTTTGAATTTTTTGAAATTAATATACAAACGAAGTGAAAATTAATCGGGCTGTGACTGAAAATATAACAAGTGAGTGGAGGCCAATAAATTTCGCGATCCCAAAATTCTGATATCGTCCACATTGGACTGTGTAGTGAAATAAAAAAAAAACCAAACGTGACAATTTATTAAAAATTTATTTATTGAAAATTATAAAAACACCTCGATTTTATACGTATTTTTTTTATTTTTTATTTATCTTCGTAATGAAAAAAATTGCGGCATATTTTTTTATAATTTGCTGTTGCACTTTGGCGATAAGGGCGGAGGAAGATTCGTGCGTATGGTACGGCGAGTGCGGTGCCGTAAATGGCAAGAAACAAAATTGTCCGACGAGCGATCCAGCTAGGCCGATAAACGATGCTAAGGCGGAAGCTATATTGCACAAAAGGTGTGCACACTTTTTCACCGGAACGGGTAAGCCATTTGTGATGACTAATAAAGGACTTTGGTCGTAAAAAAAAAAAAAAAAAAAAAATCCAAATTCACTAATCAATACAGCTATCGTTACGGGAATATATTGATATTGATATTTATTGACGGATTACTTCTTTTACAGTTTTATAAAAATAGAACATTTCAATGAATACATGACTTAGTTTGTTCACAATGTTTCGAAGCTCTTCTGGCTTCAAATCATGTCTGCCGAGCTGCATGAAAAACGTGCATCGATCGATTTTCGATTTCACTTACGCTCCCGATCGCGGACAAAAAAAAAAAAAAATTCTCAAAGAATTAACAAGTAAAAAAAGAAATGGGAAATCACGAATTTTCATAACGATCGTTGCAAGACTATGCTATACATCTAAGTGTGCCACATTTTTTTGTCGGGACTCTGCCACTGCCATATAGTAAATCATGTCTCATACAGAATCGCCGAAAACTTGTTGCGATGCACGTCAAATATATACGATGGACGCCAGCATGACAATGGCCGAGGGTATATTCGGGAGGTGTCAGAGCTGCATGAAAAATTTGTATAGATCGATTTGCGATTTCACATGCGCTCCCGATCACGGCAGATACATGAGAGCGACTGAACTCGCGTTCGATTACAACACCGGTATGCAGTACATAGCGAAGGTTCAGGTGAGCCACTGACCGATTAATTAGCGATAAACAATCTATCGGTTATTTGTGAACAAAAAAAAAAAAAAATCCATATCAATTTATCAACTGATAAGAAAAAAAAAAAATTATGAAAATGACCCGGTCCGTGTATCGTTCATGTGCGTGCTGATCGTGGTGGGCCATATTACCCACTTTTACTCCAATCAACGCCCCGAAACTATTGAACGCGGAAGTGGAACGTCATTTTTATTATTTTTTTTCACCCTTTCGGTCAGATCTATATTTCCGACCGATACACGAACGCGACTCACGACTCCTGCAAGGCGGTTGTACACCCGGCGAGCGGAAGCCTCGCTCTCGATATGGCATGCGGAGGCAATACCGGAAGCAAGTGCACCCCAAAACTGTGAGTCTTCGATTAATTCTTCGAGTAACGAACTCTAACCGCGACGTCATTTTTTTGGACGAATTTTCATTAGACTTCACTTGAAAAATTTCAATGGAAATTAACAATTTCAATGATCATTAATAATTTCAATGAATATTAATAACTTCAATGAACATTAATAGTTTCAATGATTATTAATCATTTCAATTTTTAAGACTACTGTTGTGACGCATTTTCTTTAATACAGTATTTATGCGAATACATTTATAATTGAAAACAAAAGTGTCGTGAATTGTCCTGAATCAATAATAGTAAAATCGAAAAACACATAGCACTTATCAGAGACGATAGAAGGTAGTTTACAGAAGTAAAACTGTTACATTCGTTAACGGCGATACAATTGTTTATCAATATTATTAGTATTCATTGAAATGATAAATAATCAATGAAATTACTATTAATTTCAATGAAAGTGCTTTGAGATCGAGCTGAAGATCGAAGTTTGGGCCTTCATCGCAACTTCATTGCGTGCTTAAAATCTATCTTAAGTTCCAACTTAAGATCGAACCTCATTTTGAACGTTGATTTCATGCTTAAGTTTGATATTAAGTTCGAACTTAGGTTAAATTCTGAGTTCACATGAAGTTTAGGCCAATATTCGATATTAAGTTCGATTTCAAGAGTGATCTTAAGTTCGAACTAACGTCTTAAAATTCTACGCCAAAACTATTAAGTTCGTTAACGGTGGCAGAATTACTTATCGTTTTTTTTGTTTCTTTTTGCATTTAGATGGTTCAAGTTTTTAGGGGATGCGAAAGGAAACAGTATGGGACCGTTTGATATTGAATACGTTTACGAGCAGATCGCGGATGGCGCACCTGGTCCTCCATTAAATCCCCCAACGAAGTTATGCACGGAAGCGTACGACGTTAGTATTATGATTTTCTTTACACGAAAATAAAAAAATAAAAAAAAAACAGTTTCTGTTTGTAATTGTCAATAAATTCGACAGAACTCATCAGCAGTGTGCAGTTGCGTCGACTGTCCGGCAATCTGTCCGTTCGTCGAATGGCAAATCGGCACCGAAGGTTTCACGATTTTAGGTATCAAGGGATACGGTGTTGTCGCAGCAATTATTATAGTTTTGACAAGTTCTTGCTTGAGCGTGATTCTCGTATATCTCCGAAAGCGCACTGGCAGTGAGTGCAAACAATTTTTGACTCGATAATTTTACGACAAATTTTTATTTTACTCATAATTTAATTCTACTCGAACAGAACATTATCGGACATCGTCTTGGGGTCTGAAATGTTGCCAAGGTTCGGACAACACTTCCGGCATGAGCACCGAAAGATTTTTCGCAGCCTGGGGACGCGGTAAATATAATATTTCGTCGGGCAATTTGTCAATCGATTGATCGAGCAATTTGTCAATCTTTTGGTCGAGGAAGTTGTCAGTCGATTGGTCAAGCAATTTGGCAATCGATTGGTCGAGCAATTTGTCAATCGATTGATCGAGCAATTCGTCAATCAATTGGTCGAGCAATTTGTCAATCAATTGGTCGAACAATTTGTCAATCAATTTTATTTTTATTTTTTCACAGCTTTCGCAAAACGGCCGATAATCACACTGTTCACACTGTCATACGTCGTTCTGGGTCTGAACGTCGGTGTGCTGTATTTTAATGTCACCATCAATCCCATCGAAATTTGGGCTTCGCCGACCAGCCGTTCGAGAATAGAAAAGGATTACTTCGACACGCACTTTCAGCCGTTTTACAGACCGGAGCAAATTTACATAAAATCCATAGGACTTAACACAGTAAGATTTTTAAGAGCTTGTAGTTTCACGTTTTCTCTAGTTTTGGCGCTTTCACCGAGTTCTCATCAGCTTTAAATTTAACTACCATCGGGCAGGAATGCATTTTTTACGACTCTCCTTTATCCTAGACGCGACACCGAACGCCCAATGGAATCCTCGAGTTCGGTCCAGTTTTTCAAAAAGAATTTTTGCTCGCCGTCTACGATCTTCAGGAAAAAGTTGTGCAGGTCAGTTTTGCCAGAGAAAATTATTTAATGTTTAGCAATGGAATAAAAAAAAAATGAAAAAATAGAAGTTTTTGCAAAAGGCCATCGGGTAATTTTCAGCTTGGACAAGACACCGACGAGGGGTTGGAGAAGATATGTTACGCTCCGGTCCAGAGCGAATTCACCGGACCCGTTACTCTGTCGCTGTGCACCGTGCAAAGTGTATGGGGATACTTTCAGAACGATCTCGCGATATTTAACATGACGAAAAACGACACCGGCTACGAGGAAAATTATCTTGACCACTTGTACCTCTGCATGCAGTGAGTACACATTATTCGTGGAGTTTTTCGCCGTTTATATGTTATGATTAATATAATAAAATTGTGGTATTTTTGAATTTTAGAAATCCCTACAATCCAGATTGCTTGTCGCAGTACAAAGGACCAGTTATTCCGGACATCGCTCTCGGAGGGTATTTGCGCGACGGCCAGTACACTCCCGACCCTTCCGATTACATCGGAGCAACTGGATTGGTTCTCTCGTTTTTAGTGAGAAATTCGCTTAATCAGAGCGACCTGGAGCCGATGCTCAAGTGGGAACAGAGGTAGAGTGCATCGGGTGCATCGCACTTTCGTCGACACAGTTCGATAAAATAATTGCCACGATTGTGTCGTCATTCTTATCGAAGCTGACATCACTTTTTATCTAATGGCAGAAATTAATACTTAATTGAAAAGTAAAAATGATGCAAATTAGATTTGTACATTGCTAGTCGATTTTTATCGTCTAAACGAAAAAAAATTATGTAATTTAGATTTGCACATTCACATTGATTGATCGATTTTCATCGTTTATTTGGAGGAAAAAAAGTATGAAAATTATATTTGCGCATCGCTCACTCGTTTTTCATCGTGAAGGAAGTTTTCTGAACGACGATAAACAAAATTGATACAGCGATGTGAAAATATTTGTTTTCATCGGTTAATTGATGTTTTTTTTCATTCGTTACTTTTAATTAATTAATTTTTTTTTCGTAACTTAAGGTTCATAGACTTCATGAAGAATTGGGACGAAAACGATAGACCGAGTTTCATGGAAATAGCGTACAGCTCGGAGAGATCGATCGAGGACGAGCTGGCGAGGACTTCGAGAGCGGAAATAAAGACCATGATAATCAGTTACGTCGTCATGTTCATTTACATCGCCCTCGCCCTCGGTAGATACAAGAAATCCTCGGAGTGTTTTGTGAGTAAAACAAAAAGTAAAAAAAAGAAAACGTCGAAAAAAAAATGAATCCGCGATGATAATTAATATAATTTGTGAATCTTTGAAATCTTTGCTTGCGCAGGTCATGAGCAGGTTCGTCTTGAGTGTCGGTGGAATTATCATGGTTTTCTCATCGGTCGCATGTTCCTTGGGTATTTTCGGTTTTATCGGAGTGCCCACTACTTTGCTCACTATCGAGGTGAGTAATCGGCGAATTTCTCCGTTCCTAAAAAAAAAAAACTGCCAATTATTATAAATTTTTAAATCGTGACGTTTCCAGGTCTTACCATTTCTTATACTGGCCGTCGGTGTCGACAACATATTTATTCTGGTGCAGACCCATCAGAGGCATCCTCGGAAACCGGGAGAAACTGTTCCCGATCACATAGGACAAATTTTAGGGATGGTTGGACCGTCGATGCTTCTAACCACCATGTCGGAGTGCTTTTGCTTCGCGATCGGTAAGCTTTCCCAGCCGGTAACGAAAACCGGAAAAACGGCAATCTCATTTTTTCACACTTTTATCGATTCCAGCCGTAAATACTTTCGTAAATAATTGTTTCGCTAATTTTAGGAACAATTTCATCGATGCCGGCCGTGAATACTTTTGCCATGTACGCCGTCGTCTCGATCTTGATAAACTTTTTGCTTCAAATAACGGCGTTCGTCAGTCTTTTGGCTCTGGACATCAGAAGATACGAGGTATGCAAAGGCTGCTCCATTTGTTCAATCTCCCTTTAATCCTTCAATATATTTCAAAGATTAAAGAGAAAAATAATCACCTATTGTCATTTCCAATCGCAGGGCGGTCACTTCGATATACTTTGCTGCCTGCGCAGGAACAACCGAATGAACATAAATTCCGAAAGCGGACTCATCCAAAGATTTTTCGAGAACACGTACACGCCGTTTCTCATGAAGAAATCCGTGAGAATAAGCGTTTTGGTTCTGTTCGTCGTTTTTCTCACCGTTCACACTGTCGTGTGCCCGAACATCGAAATTGGCCTCGATCAGAAGCTCTCCATGCCCGATGACTCTTACGTCTTGAAGTATTTCGAGGCAAGTTGTTTGAGCTTTTTCTCTTATCATTTATACGTCTTCCAATTGATGGTACTCATTGAGAAGAACAATATATTGTACATATATTATAAATATAGTGTACATATATTACAAATATATTACAATCGTATATTATGCTACAAGGAAGGAAAGTGCATCTTTTCATCGAGTGTGAAGTCTGAAATTCACGAGGTGAAAAAGGACTTCCTCCTGAGTGTCATACGCTATATTTTTCTCGACTATGTTAAAAAGTGGCCAGATTTCTATGCCTGCAACGGGGATGGAAATTGGCCGAGTCTTGACGAGCGGGAGGAAAAGTTTACCTTTCCTTCCCCTCATGAAGAAATGGCCACTTTCCACCCTCGTTGCAGGCATGAAATAGGGTCTTTTTAGCATAGTCGGGAAAAAATATATTTCCAATATATTATAAATATATTACATGTAAAGTGTATCTAATGTGTTACATTATCAATATCAATTTTTCAATTTTTTTAAACCTGTACACATGCAGTACATGGACGACTTGCTATCGATGGGACCGCCGGTTTACTTCGTGGTGACCGAAGGATTGAATTACAGCGAGAAAAATGTCCAAAACGCAATTTGCGGTGGTCAGAAGTGCAATGCGGATTCCTTGTACACACAAATATTTACCGCAGCAAGACAGTCCTCGGTGTGAGTGTGTATTTATAATGTCTCGTGTCAAAGTCATGCGCCATGAATTAAAGCTCGTTATATATAATTCTGTTTTCTTTTTTAAATCCATTTCAGGTCTTATCTGGCTAAGCCTGCATCTTCGTGGATCGACGACTACTTCGATTGGTCGGTCATCGACGGATGTTGTCACTATTTTCCCAATAACGGATCTTTCTGCCCACACACCAATCGTAAGGAACATCGAACGAGGCTTTCATTTCGCACAAAATTGGCAATCACTTCTATTATTATTATTTTCTTTTTCAGTCGATTGCCCAAATTGCAACATCACGAAAAATAATATTCAATCCAGACCGGAGTCGAAGAGTTTTCGAGAATTTATGAGTTTCTTCGTCACCGATATTCCCGATGAGACTTGCGCGAAAGCCGGACGTCCGGCTTACTTCGATGTGAGTAAAGTAACTCTGATAATGATACAGGGAAAAAATAAAAAATAGTTTATGACTAAATTGCCGTGTCAATTTTTGTTTGATAAACAGGCAATGGCGTATTTCTACGACGAAGACGGCACGACCGATGTAGGCGACACGTACTTCATGAGTTATCACACGCCACTGAGGAAACCGAGCGATTGGTACAACGCGCTCGAAGCTGCGAGGGTCGTCGCGAAGAATATCACGACGATGATAAACGAGGCAGGGCTGACGGACAAAGAAATTACCGTCTTTCCTTACAGGTGCGATAACATTTTTTTTCTCTTTTAATTTTCGATGAACCATTTTTCATTGTCCCTCGATCGAAATGAAACTGTGGTAAACTCGCATGTGCAGTTTTTGTAGTGCTTTCGTTCGAAACACGATTTTCGTAGGTGTTTTAAGGTCAAATGACTGTCCTGACTACGAAAGATTAAATCCAAGCAGCTGAGTTTAATTAAATAGTATGTCGACACGTACTATTCATATTAATTAAATAGTATGTTGACACATACTATTTATTAATTAAATAGAATGTTGACACGTACTATAATTATGAATTAACTAGTGTGAAGATATATAACATTTCATTAACCTCAATCGCTTGAACTACTTCTGTTTTTCTTTCAGTGTATTCTACGTTTTTTACGAGCAGTACTTGACGATCTGGTCGGAAACTTGGGCGTCGGTCGGATTGTCACTGTTCGTAATATTCGTCGTGACTTACGTGCTAACCGGACGATCGTTATTCTCCGCTGCTATAGTCCTATTAACGGTGACGATGATAATAATCAATCTCATGGGATTGATGTACTGGTGGAACATTTCCCTGAACGCTGTCTCTCTCGTTAACTTAGTAATGGTAAGCCACCTTAAGAAAACCCATCATTGGGTGTAGTTTTCTAATTTCTTACCTATAAAAATAATTTTCTCAATTATTCGTTTTATTTTTTACGCGACCGTTCTGGAGCTTCAGCTTTTTACTCACCCCGAATTATTGTTGTTCCTCAGGCCGTCGGAATATCCGTCGAATTCTGCAGTCACATCGTCCACTATTACCTGCACTCCAACGCGCATACGAGAGTCGGCAAATCGTCGGATACCCTCTCCGTTATGGGAAGTACTGTAAGTATTATAAAAAAAAAAAAAAAAAAAAACGAAAATAAATAATAACTGTGATCTCAATTAAATTGACGGGAATTGAAACTTTGATTGGGCAGTTATTTTCACACCGTTAAACTCTCAACAGGTATTCGTGGGAATTACGATGACCAAATTGGTCGGTATAATTGTGTTGGCTTTTGCGAAATCGAAAATATTTCAAATATTCTACTTTCGACTATATCTGGGCATTCTGTTGATGGGCGCTACGCACGGATTGATCTTCTTGCCCGTGCTTCTCAGTTTTATCGGTACGTATGCATACGTTAGCAACAATTTTTTTTTTTTTCATCAATCAATTGACAAACAATAAAAATCATGTAATGCGTTTTTTTTTTTTTTGCAGGTCCATTGAACTCCAGAAATGCGGAACCGACGAACGAAAACGGACGGAAGACGAACGGTGACATTATCGAGTGACAGTAAATTAAGACGAAATGTGAAAATAAAAATGTTTGTCGAAAAAAGTAATTTTTTTATTTGCGTAAAGTATGAAATGACGTAAGATAGGAGGCGTAATAAGAACTGACAAAATTTGATGTGTATCTGGAACTATTTTTTTTTTCTCTTCTTTTTAATGAAACTTTGGTTAACAATAACCGCGTCGTTTGTTCACAACTGCAGAGTTCCTTAAGCATTGTTCCTTTTTTTTTAAGCCACAGTTTTTCAAATCCGCAAATTAATCGCACTCGCTGCACGAGCGATCGAGTCGGGACAAAATGAGAGGCTCATTATTTTTTGTTACGTATTTATTATTATTTTTTTTTAACGAGACTACCGATCAATTCTACCGCGCTTTAAAGGAAATTCGTGAATAATTACGTGACCCTCGTGACGCGGGACTATACGAAGGGTTTTTCTTTTTTCTAGATGTTAACGATCGCAATACAGGCTTAAGACGATCTCTCTACTGATTAACAGCGAAGACGACGCGATGTTACGCTGGCAAAATACCTTCGATCTTTAAGATTTTTTTTTCACGAGGTTATTGTTATTATTAACAGCTGTCCAAAATGTTGATATTCAGGGCAGTTTGACTTTGAAGAAGTTACTATTCGACGATATTTAATTGGCTCCACGGAGACGCAGGTACGAGAAAATGGTAGATTCTTTCCATGTGTTGTGGTCGGAAAGAATTCTGCCATTTGTCGACGTCCTTTAGGCGAGGATCGGTTCCTGCTGGTGCTGTTGCGTTCCCTCGTTGTTCTGGAGCTCCGCTCTTTCGGTGGTACTCGAAGCTTCGAGGGCGAGGGTGACGATCTCGCCGGTGAGGGTTTCCACAAAGATCTGCGTTCCTCCTCTGAGACGTAGGACCAAGTGGAGGGTGGATTCTTTTTGGATGTTGTAGTCGGAGAGGGTTCGGCCATCTTCGAGCTGTTTACCGGCGAAGATCAATCGCTGCTGGTCTGGGGGAATTCCCTCTTTGTCCTGAATTTTGGCTTTTACATTCTCGATCGTATCCGAAGCTTCGACCTCGAGGGTAATCGTCTTGCCGGTAAGAGTCTTGACGAAAATCTGCATTCCTCCTCTGAGACGCAGAACCAAATGGAGGGTCGATTCTTTCTGAATGTTGTAGTCTGAAAGGGTTCGGCCATCTTCGAGCTGTTTTCCAGCAAAGATCAAACGTTGCTGATCTGGGGGAATTCCCTCTTTGTCTTGGATTTTGGCTTTTACGTTTTCGATGGTGTCAGAAGCTTCGACCTCGAGGGTGATAGTTTTTCCGGTAAGAGTCTTAACGAAAATCTGCATTCCTCCTCTAAGACGCAGGACTAAGTGAAGAGTGGATTCTTTTTGGATATTATAATCGGAGAGAGTTCGGCCATCTTCGAGCTGTTTTCCTGCGAAGATTAAACGTTGCTGATCTGGGGGAATTCCCTCTTTGTCTTGGATTTTGGCCTTTACGTTTTCGATGGTGTCAGAAGCTTCGACCTCGAGGGTGATAGTTTTTCCGGTAAGAGTCTTAACGAAAATCTGCATTCCTCCTCTCAGACGCAAGACCAAATGAAGCGTAGACTCCTTCTGGATGTTGTAGTCAGACAGCGTTCTTCCGTCTTCGAGCTGCTTTCCGGCGAAAATCAATCGCTGCTGGTCCGGAGGAATTCCCTCTTTGTCCTGGATCTTGGCCTTTACATTTTCGATTGTGTCCGAAGCTTCCACTTCAAGGGTGATCGTTTTGCCGGTCAAAGTTTTAACAAAGATCTGCATACCTCCTCTAAGACGCAGTACCAAGTGTAGCGTAGATTCTTTTTGGATATTATAATCAGACAGCGTTCTTCCATCTTCCAGCTGCTTTCCAGCAAAGATCAATCTCTGCTGGTCTGGAGGAATTCCCTCTTTGTCCTGAATTTTTGCTTTAACGTTTTCGATTGTGTCCGAAGCCTCAACCTCAAGAGTGATCGTCTTTCCGGTCAGAGTCTTAACAAAAATCTGCATTCCTCCTCTCAGACGCAGCACCAAATGCAGAGTCGACTCTTTTTGAATGTTATAGTCCGAAAGCGTTCTGCCATCTTCCAGCTGCTTTCCCGCGAAGATCAATCGCTGTTGGTCCGGAGGGATTCCCTCTTTGTCCTGGATCTTGGCCTTTACATTTTCGATTGTGTCCGAAGCTTCCACTTCGAGGGTGATCGTTTTGCCGGTCAAAGTTTTAACAAAGATTTGCATACCTCCTCTAAGACGCAGTACCAAATGAAGCGTGGACTCTTTTTGAATGTTGTAGTCCGAAAGTGTTCGCCCGTCTTCCAGCTGCTTTCCAGCGAAGATCAATCGCTGCTGGTCCGGAGGAATTCCCTCTTTGTCCTGGATCTTGGCTTTTACATTCTCAATCGTATCGGATGCCTCGACCTCGAGAGTGATGGTCTTTCCGGTGAGTGTCTTGACAAAGATCTGCATTCCGCCTCTCAGACGCAGCACCAAGTGAAGCGTCGATTCCTTCTGGATGTTATAGTCAGAAAGCGTTCTGCCGTCCTCCAGCTGCTTGCCGGCGAAGATCAAACGCTGCTGATCCGGGGGAATTCCCTCTTTGTCTTGAATTTTGGCCTTGACGTTCTCGATCGTGTCAGACGCCTCGACCTCGAGGGTTATCGTCTTTCCAGTCAGAGTCTTGACGAAGATCTGCATTTTGGAACTGCAATGCAATTAAAAAAATGTTATTAAAAATTTGTCAAAAATGTACAATCGAATCTTTGCAGTCATTGGTCGATATTCGTAAAATATGAAATGTAAATTAAATATGAATGAAAAAAGTTAATGAGAAACGATTAAAAAATCATTTTTAAATTAATAATATAATAATAAAATCAATGAGAAAAATAAAGAATATCATCCACGGAAAAAATGAGAAAATTCAAAGTCCGCGATAAACGGAAAAACGCGTGTGGGCAAATCCTCGAACGTCCAATTAACGTCGTGCGAGTAATGAAAAAAATAAACTGGAACGCATGACTCATCGTCTTTGTCGGAAGCGCAATGGACGCGAGAAGTTACGCGAATATTCTGGAACAGCGTCGCGGCAGCGCAACGAACAAAGCCCGATACGATCGTCCGCTTGCGCTGGAAAACGGGCGGCGACTCAGCGAGAGTTACATAAATGTGTACAATTTTGAAATAATTAGTTCAATGAAGCTCGCCAGGACGGTTGACCACGGAAAATTTACAAAATGGAGGATTTTCCATGAAGGGAAAAGAAAAAAAAAAAAATTTCGTGCCAAAAAATTAATTACGCAAATCACGCGAAAATGCAATTCAAACGAATATATATTTCACCTCTATGTAATTACCGATGAAATTCAATTGCAAGAAGAAAGCTCTCGAAATGAAAAGGAAAAAAAAATGAAAGATCGTCATGGAGGATAAGTCGCAGGAATATTCTCGAAATGGCGCACGCCTCGACACAAAGGAGCGAGGCCTTGATGAGGAAAAATGATATTTACCGTTGAATTCGAGCGGCGCGCGAATCGATAGAAAAAAGTCCGTACAGTTGCCGAGATAATTTGAGTTACGGTAGACTTGTAGATTTAGCAGTTACGAAAGCAGGACGATAAGTCGAATGGTTGAAATTATTGATCGACGGACACTGCAAGATGACGACGCGCAAAATGGAGATCGAACAAAGAAAGTCTCACGAATGGTGGAAAAAAAAAACAAGGCATAGAAACTTCGCTGTCGCGCGATCGATCGTTGATTCGTACAATTTCGTGAAAGTCAGAAAAGAAGAAAATGTAAGACTTACCGGAGAGTTAATCAAACGATTTGGGTTTGATCAGTAGCAACAGAAATCAGACGGTCGAAGATAACAAGAAGAAGCTTTGTGTTTGGGAGTCCTATGTCCAACGGAGGAAACAGGGTGACTGTCAGCTGGGCGTCAGCGTCGCAGGAGTAGATGCGAGGCGCAGAGCGCGCTGCGCATGCGCGCGACCGCAGAAGTGGCGCTCGCCGTTGCGGCGTTTCCAGGTAGCAAAAAAACCTCTGGTATGAAAAAGTTATCCAAGTGGGTTAAATATGTCCGTCTGGATGGCAACAATAAGTTATCCTACGTCCAAAAGTTAACTTCTGCATAGCTGATAACTTTTGGATAAAGTCCAGACGTGCACATGAAACCGGTCGAGTTCACTTCTTGATAACTAATTTTTTGGTGCTAGCTGAGGTGTTGTTGATTTGGCGTTTTTCGTTTATATGACAGCGCATGCGCACGGTCGTTTTCTGGTAAGAGTTCATACTAGAAAATTACCGCACATGCGCGTCCGCGTTATAATATTCTGGGTTGTATAGGGAAACTGAATTTCCCAACGTGCACTGCTGCGACGTTAACGGCCAATCGTAGTTTTGAGTAGAAGATTTCAAATACAAATTCCCCTTGTAAATTGCGCTGGTGAAAAACTAAAATTACGCATCGTTGGCTCCTCGCCTTTTTCTCGTTTAAATAATAAAGATACAAGTAGCAGGAAAAATGACGCATTATGCTAAAATTACTTACAACGATAAATTAAGTAAGATTGCGCAGAGCGTATGGCGCATGCGCGCAGCTGTAGAAGTGGCGCTTGCGGTTGCGCCGTTATTATCGGGAAATTATGAATTACCCAACATGCACTGCTACGATCTCAACAGCCAATCTTAGTGCAGAGTTAAAGGTTTCAAATACTTCATATTCCTGCAAATTGCTCAGCTCGAAAATTACAATTACACAGTGGCTCGTCGCCTTCTTTCGATCAAACAATATCATTGTGTCAGGCAAAATAAAGAAATAAATGGCTGGAACTGTGACGCACTATGCGAAAATTCCGAGCATCGAGGAATTATGCTTCGTCGTAGTTAAGATAGATTTGAAAGAGACACAAGACTCGTCGGCCAAATCACACTTTCACTGGAAAACCATGAAGTGCAGGTACGAATTAAAACTGCTAGTGAAAAAAATATCTTATTACTCCGCTTATTATTTCGGCAGCAAATGGCTCTTTTTAGGCGTCTTAAATGGGATAATTGCATCTAAACATGGTAAAAAAACGCGCCAATTAAAAAAAAAAAAAAATAGCTAACTGAATTCTTTTTCAGGCTGATAATTCACACGATGCAAGAAGCGGTCATCGCGTGCCCGGCATTCGAGACTGTCAGCTCTATTCACGTGATCGTCGGCCTCGAATTTTTTAAGACAAGGCTCTTGCAGAACAGCCTGACAGAAATGAACATGACGGTACGCGCAATTATTCTTAAGCTTTCGTTATTTTTATTAAAAATTCTCTATTAAATTAATTCATTTGTCTCGATAATCGAAATGAAAATTTTTATCATTTTTTTGTTTTATTTTTATTGTTCCACAGTGGTCAGCACCGAGACCGGTGACGCCGGACGTGTATGCCAACTGCCTTCGATACTCCATCCTCTTCGCGGTGGCGCCGCGATGGAACAGAGCGGGACAATATCTCGTAAACGACAAGGAGTTTCTTACAGCCATGGAGAATAACACGGCGATCAGATTCAATCTCACTGTGGCTTCGAGATGCGAAAAGAGTACATTTGTCGACAAAACCCGATTATTTTTTTTTTTTTTTTCATTTCCTATGAGGAGAGCGGAGCAAAACGAGACAGTGGGGCAAAACGGGTCCAAAATTGTGTTTTTAAAAACACAATTTTGAAATCATTTTAGGACGTCCCAACTGATTTGCCCCACTGATGCATCCCGATCGGTCGGAACCGTTTTGCCCGTTCTCCCCCACATTCCTGATATACAAGTCGACCGAATCAAACTTTTCGTTGAGAGCGCATAAGCGAAGCATCTTTAATCAACGATGCAGCAGCATTGCCTTTTTTTGGAATCTGTTTTTTCAGATTTTTCCGAAGTTTTCTTTAACTTTAAATATTTCTACTTTTTAACTATTTTTTTTTTTTTGAAAAAATGGAAGCTAACGCCGGCGTATATATATATATATTTTTAGACGTCGAAGTGTGTCTGAGGCTTCAACCGCTCAAAGTTAGACTGTGCAACGTAACGTTGGAGGGACTTGGCTTACCTGACGAGGTCATCGCATACTTCATGGCCGATCCTGACGGAATAATCAACATTACTTTGTACGGCTCTCATCGGGTCATCGTTCTGCCGAGGTACCAGCATAGAATTCTAAAAAGCCACACAGAAAACAAAAAATAATGATAAATGAATACAGAAAGGTCGCAAAATTATAAAATTAATTTCCAGTCTGAAGAGAGGGAAGTTAATAGCGGCGCTGAAGAAGATACCGGCCTCGTGTCCCTTCAAAAACTACGGAGAACTTAGAAGACATTGGAAAAACATGGTATACTCGGTTTTTTTCATACACTGTAAAAAAAATTCGTATGAAATTTAATGTACCCGTAGCGGAAGTTTTTATGCATGAACTGGTATACTAAATTGCATGTGCAATTGTGATGGAAAATTAAAGAACATATTAAATATTTATATATAGTAGTATATATTAAAAACTTTGGACAGACTTTTAATTATTTGCTTTCATTTTACTATAAAAGTACTTTGATTCCAATAACTTTAAATATCGCTCTAAAAGTCCATTAATTTTTCATGACAATTATACATTAAATTTAATGTACCAGTTTTTGTATAAAAGTAAAAGAAAAAAATGTAGCCTTTAAATCAATTTTTTGTTTTGTTTTTCAGTACGGTTACCGTTTGCCAGAGACGGACAGCGGTCTGATATACTACGACGTCTACTTCCCCATGCCAGTGACCGATCATTTTTTGTACCCGAGCGTCTGCGTAAGATCCCAGATAGACGAGTCTCCGTATTTCGGCAATCGAGATCTTCTCGTCCAGAGTTTTCTTCGGGACATCCGCGAAACGAAACCGTTCGTTTGCGGCAGTTCCTTGAGAATCATCGGCAAAAATGAAGATTCCGAAAATTCGTCCCCAACCCTAGCTGCGAGTTCTCGACGAGCGGTCAAAGACGAGTCGAGAACTCCCGAACCTATCGGAAAAGCACACATTAAAACAAGTTTGTACTTTTAACGAAAAGTTGCATTCCACAAAGGTCCACGATATTTTACTTAATTAATTTTTCGATCGCACCATCCGGCTCCAGTTTTATAAACTGAAAGTACAAACTAAAATTGTTAATGACACGTGAAGTAAAAGGACAAGTTTGCATATTCAAACCTGGACAAAAAAGTTTGTCACTTATTCAACAAAATTATTTTTACCAAACTTCGTATTTCTACTTTACCAAATTATTTTCTACTGCGCAGGAACGATCGACGGACCATCGACGACTCGCCTATCGATGTCTTGCCTCACGCCGAGGGACCAAATTCGCAGGGAGTCAAGCAATTTGATGTCGCCGACGCCGAGCTTGCGAGGCGACTTGTCGAGCGACGAAACAAGGTCCGAAAAATTGCGCGACGTCTTGTCGACGATCGCGAAATTTCAGGAGATCAAATCGTCGGCGCAGCTCACGCGAACCAATGAAAATCCCTGGGAGATGCAAAATAAATGTCCCAATGTTGAAACCAATGTTGGGGAGGAAAAGAGGAAGCCGAACGAGGCGATTAAATCGTTGGTGATGGAAATCGACTCGGACGAACCGGATGTGTTCGTGCCGAGCTCGAACTTCGCTGCAAGTTCTCGCGAGACTTCGATACTCGGCAAGCGACTCGATTCGAATCAAGGAAATAACGCTCAGACGAAAAGTGAGAGCTTGGGAGGCGCTCCGAGCAGCGACGAAGCGAAGTCCGAAAAATTGCGGAGCGCCTTGTCGGCCATCGCGAGATTTCGCGAGACCGCACGGTCGGCGCGATTGGCAAGAATCAAGGAAGATCCCTCGAAGACCCAAAATCAATGCCCCAATGTCGACAGCGAGGAGGAAAAGATGAAGTCGGACGCGCCGATTAAACCGTCAGCGATGGAACTCGAATCGGAACCGCGAGTGTTCATGCCGCGCTCGAACTTCGCCGCGAGTTCTTCGGAGGAGACTTCGATGGGAAAGAAGACGACAATTGAGAGCTCCGAAATTGTATCGAAATATTTCCGCGTACCGGACCGGCCGGATGAAAAACCGGAACGTACTGTGAGTTGCGATTTTTATTATAGAGAACTTACTCTAATAAATAGAGCTGTGTGAACTTAGCACCCGACTTTCAAAAATCAAATTTTTTTTGGGTGATTCTTAAAGAGTTTCGTATGTAGTTGATTGTAGTAGCAAATTTTTCGTTTGTAGTAGCCCAAAAAAAAAGTTATGGGACTTTGAAAAAAACCCATCCACCCATTTTGAAATTTTTAAAATCTGGTGGTCGATTTCGATGGAGAATCGTTTGTAGTTGATTGTAGTGAAGGAATTTCCGTTTGTAGTAACGAGGAAAAATTTTTACAACAATTTTAATTTTTTCAATTTTTTTTTTTTTTTTTTTTTTTTTTTTTTTTTTTTTTTTTTTTTTTTTTTTACGGGCATTCAATGCACTGTTAGTACTACCTCGAAAATCGTTTACAGTTATTTGTGGCATCCTTTATTTCGTTTGTAGTTCCTCGAAAACTCACGAGGAGTCATTATGTTCCGAGCTCAAGTTCCAAAATCATTTGTAGTCGTTTGTAGTACCGATAATTTCGTTTGTAGTACCTCGAAAACTCGCGAAAAGTCGTTATGTTCCGAGCTCATGCTCCAAAATCGTTTGTAGTTGTTTGTAGTACCGATAAATTCGTTTGTAGTACCTCGAAAACTCGCGAAAAGTCGTTATGTTCCGAGCTCATGCTCCAAAATCGTTTGTAGTTGTTTGTAGTACCGATTATTTCGTTTGTAGTACCTCGAAAAGTAACGTAAAGTCATTATACTCGAAGATCTCATTCGAACATCGTTTGTAGTACCGTTAATTTCGTTTGTAGTACTTCGAAAACTCGCGAGCAGTCATTACGGTCCGAGCTGAAGCTCCAAAATCGTTTGTAGTTGTTTGTAGTACCGATAAATTCGTTTGTAGTACCTCGAAAAGTAACGTAAAGTCATTATACTCGAAGATCTCATTCGAACATCGTTTGTAGTACCGTTAAATTCGTTTGTAGTACCTCGAAAACTCGCGAAAAGTCGTTATGTTCCGAGCTCATGCTCCAAAATCGTTTGTAGTTGTTTGTAGTACCGATTATTTCGTTTGTAGTACCTCGAAAAGTCGCGAAAAGTCGTTATGTTCCGAGCTCATGCTCCAAAATCGTTTGTAGTTGTTTGTAGTACCGATTATTTCGTTTGTAGTACCTCGAAAAGTAACGTAAAGCCAATATACTCGAAGATCTCATTCGAACATCGTTTGTAGTACCGTTAATTTCGTTTGTAGTACTTCGAAAACTCGCGAAAAGTCGTTATGTTCCGAGCTCATACTGCAAAATCGTTTGTAGTTGTTTGTAGTACCGATTATTTCGTTTGTAGTACCTCGAAAAGTAACGTACAGTCAATATACTCGAAGATCTCATTCGAACATCGTTTGTAGTACCGTTAATTTCGTTTGTAGTACCTCGAAAACTCGCGAGCAGTCATTATGGTCCGAGCTGAAGCTCCAAAATCGTTTGTAGTTGTTTGTAGTACCGATAAATTCGTTTGTAGTACCTCGAAAACTCGCGAAAAGTCGTTATGTTCCGAGCTCATGCTCCAAAATCGTTTGTAGTTGTTTGTAGTACCGATTATTTCGTTTGTAGTACCTCGAAAACTCGCGAAAAGTCGTTATGTTCCGAGCTCATGCTCCAAAATCGTTTGTAGTTGTTTGTAGTACCGATTATTTCGTTTGTAGTACCTCGAAAAGTAACGTAAAGCCAATATACTCGAAGATCTCATTCGAACATCGTTTGTAGTACCGTTAATTTCGTTTGTAGTACTTCGAAAACTCGCGAAAAGTCGTTATGTTCCGAGCTCATACTGCAATATCGTTTGTAGTTGTTTGTAGTACCGATTATTTCGTTTGTAGTACCTCCAAAAGTAACGTACAGTCAATATACTCGAAGATCTCATTCGAACATCGTTTGTAGTACCGTTAATTTCGTTTGTAGTACCTCGAAAACTCGCGAGCAGTCATTATGGTCCGAGCTGAAGCTCCAAAATCGTTTGTAGTTGTTTGTAGTACCGATAAATTCGTTTGTAGTACCTCGAAAACTCGCGAAAAGTCGTTATGTTCCGAGCTCATGCTCCAAAATCGTTTGTAGTTGTTTGTAGTACCGATTAATTCGTTTGTAGTACCTCGAAAAGTAACGTACAGTCAATATACTCGAAGTTCTCATTCGAACATCGTTTGTAGTACCGTTAATTTCGTTTGTAGTACTTCGAAAACTCGCGAGCAGTCATTACGGTCCGAGCTGAAGCTCCAAAATCGTTTGTAGTTGTTTGTAGTACCGATAAATTCGTTTGTAGTACCTCGAAAAGTAACGTAAAGTCATTATACTCGAAGATCTCATTCGAACATCGTTTGTAGTACCGTTAATTTCGTTTGTAGTACCTCGAAAACTCGCGAGCAGTCATTACGGTCCGAGCTGAAGCTCCAAAATCGTTTGTAGTTGTTTGTAGTACCGATAAATTCGTTTGTAGTACTTCGAAAACTCGCGAAAAGTCGTTATGTTCCGAGCTCATGCTCCAAAATCGTTTGTAGTTGTTTGTAGTACCGATTATTTCGTTTGTAGTACCTCGAAAAGTAACGTAAAGCCAATATACTCGAAGATCTCATTCGAACATCGTTTGTAGTACCGTTAATTTCGTTTGTAGTACTTCGAAAACTCGCGAAAAGTCGTTATGTTCCGAGCTCATACTGCAAAATCGTTTGTAGTTGTTTGTAGTACCGATTATTTCGTTTGTAGTACCTCGAAAAGTAACGTACAGTCAATATACTCGAAGATCTCATTCGAACATCGTTTGTAGTACCGTTAATTTCGTTTGTAGTACCTCGAAAACTCGCGAGCAGTCATTATGGTCCGAGCTGAAGCTCCAAAATCGTTTGTAGTTGTTTGTAGTACCGATAAATTCGTTTGTAGTACCTCGAAAACTCGCGAAAAGTCGTTATGTTCCGAGCTCATGCTCCAAAATCGTTTGTAGTTGTTTGTAGTACCGATTATTTCGTTTGTAGTACCTCGAAAAGTAACGTAAAGTCATTATACTCGAAGTTCTCATTCGAACATCGTTTGTAGTACCGTTAATTTCGTTTGTAGTACTTCGAAAACTCGCGAGCAGTCATTACGGTCCGAGCTGAAGCTCCAAAATCGTTTGTAGTTGTTTGTAGTACCGATAAATTCGTTTGTAGTACCTCGAAAAGTAACGTAAAGTCATTGTACTCGAAGATCTCATTCGAACATCATTTGTAGTACCGTTAATTTCGTTTGTAGTACCTCGAAAACTCGCGAGCAGTCATTACGGTCCGAGCTGAAGCTCCAAAATCGTTTGTAGTTGTTTGTAGTACCGATAAATTCGTTTGTAGTACCTCGAAAACTCGCGAAAAGTCGTTATGTTCCGAGCTCATGCTCCAAAATCGTTTGTAGTTGTTTGTAGTACCGTTAATTTCGTTTGTAGTACTTCGAAAACTCACGAAAAGTCGTTATATTCCGAGCTCATACTGCAAAATCGTTTGTAGTTGTTTGTAGTACCGATTATTTCGTTTGTAGTACCTCGAAAAGTAACGTACAGTCAATATACTCGAAGTTCTCATTCGAACATCGTTTGTAGTAACGTTGATTTCGTTTGTAGTACCTCGAAAAGTAATGTGAAGTCAATATGCTCAGAATTTTAGCTTTAGAAACGTTTGTAGCTGTTTGTAGTACCCTTAATTCGTTTGTAGTACCTCGAAAATTAATGTGAATTAATGTATACTTGATGGTCTGAGGCTAAAATCGTTTGTAGTACTATTTATTTCGTTCGTAGTTCCTCGAAATGTTACGGGCAGTCAATATGGTCAAAAATCTAGTTGCAGTTGTAGAACGACATTAGAATCAGATCTTCGAGTATATTGGCTTCACGTTAGTTTTCGAGGTACTACAAACGAAATGATCGGTACTACAAACAACTACAAACGATTTTGGAGCTTCAGCTCGGACCGTAATGACTGCTCGCGAGTTTTCGAGGTACTACAAACGAATTTATCGGTACTACAAACAACTACAAACGATTTTGGAGCATGAGCTCGGAACATAACGACTTTTCGCGAGTTTTCGAGGTACTACAAACGAAATTAACGGTACTACAAACGATGTTCGAATGAGATCTTCGAGTATATTGACTGTACGTTACTTTTCGAGGTACTACAAACGAAATAATCGGTACTACAAACAACTACAAACGATTTTGCAGTATGAGCTCGGAACATAACGACTTTTCGCGAGTTTTCGAAGTACTACAAACGAAATTAACGGTACTACAAACGATGTTCGAATGAGATCTTCGAGTATAATGACTTTACGTTACTTTTCGAGCTACTACAAACGAATTTATCGGTACTACAAACAACTACAAACGATTTTGCAGTATGAGCTCGGAACATAACGACTTTTCGCGAGTTTTCGAAGTACTACAAACGAATTTATCGGTACTACAAACAACTACAAACGATTTTGGAGCTTCAGCTCGGACCGTAATGACTGCTCGCGAGTTTTCGAGGTACTACAAACGAAATTAACGGTACTACAAACGATGTTCGAATGAGATCTTCGAGTATAATGACTTTACGTTACTTTTCGAGGTACTACAAACGAATTTATCGGTACTACAAACAACTACAAACGATTTTGGAGCTTCAGCTCGGACCGTAATGACTGCTCGCGAGTTTTCGAAGTACTACAAACGAAATTAACGGTACTACAAACGATGTTCGAATGAGAACTTCGAGTATATTGACTGTACGTTACTTTTCGAGGTACTACAAACGAATTAATCGGTACTACAAACAACTACAAACGATTTTGAAGTATGAGCTCGGAACATAACGACTTTTCGCGAGTTTTCGAAGTACTACAAACGAAATTAACGGTACTACAAACGATGTTCGAATGAGATCTTCGAGTATATTGGCTTTACGTTACTTTTCGAGGTACTACAAACGAATTTATCGGTACTACAAACAACTACAAACGATTTTGCAGTATGAGCTCGGAACATAACGACTTTTCGCGAGTTTTCGAAGTACTACAAACGAAATTAACGGTACTACAAACGATGTTCGAATGAGATCTTCGAGTATAATGACTTTACGTTACTTTTCGAGCTACTACAAACGAATTTATCGGTACTACAAACAACTACAAACGATTTTGCAGTATAAGCTCGGAACATAACGACTTTTCGCGAGTTTTCGAAGTACTACAAACGAAATTAACGGTACTACAAACGATGTTCGAATGAGATCTTCGAGTATAATGACTTTACGTTACTTTTCGAGGTACTACAAACGAATTTATCGGTACTACAAACGAATTTATCGGTACTACAAACGATGTTCGAATGAGATCTTCGAGTATATTGGCTTTACGTTACTTTTCGAGGTACTACAAACGAAATAATCGGTGCTACAAACAACTACAAACGATTTTGGAGCATGAGCTCGGAACATAACGACTTTTCGCGAGTTTTCGAGGTACTACAAACGAAATAATCGGTACTACAAACAACTACAAACGATTTTGGAGCATGAGCTCGGAACATAACGACTTTTCGCGAGTTTTCGAGGTACTACAAACGAATTTATCGGTACTACAAACAACTACAAACGATTTTGGAGCTTCAGCTCGGACCGTAATGACTGCTCGCGAGTTTTCGAGGTACTACAAACGAAATGAACGGTACTACAAACGATGTTCGAATGAGATCTTCGAGTATAATGACTTTACGTTACTTTTCGAGGTACTACAAACGAATTTATCGGTACTACAAACAACTACAAACGATTTTGCAGTATAAGCTCGGAACATAACGACTTTTCGCGAGTTTTCGAAGTACTACAAACGAAATTAACGGTACTACAAACGATGTTCGAATGAGATCTTCGAGTATATTGGCTTTACGTTACTTTTCGAGGTACTACAAACGAAATAATCGGTACTACAAACAACTACAAACGATTTTGGAGCATGAGCTCGGAACATAACGACTTTTCGCGAGTTTTCGAGGTACTACAAACGAAATAATCGGTACTACAAACAACTACAAACGATTTTGGAGCATGAGCTCGGAACATAACGACTTTTCGCGAGTTTTCGAGGTACTACAAACGAATTTAACGGTACTACAAACGATGTTCGAATGAGATCTTCGAGTATAATGACTTTACGTTACTTTTCGAGGTACTACAAACGAATTTATCGGTACTACAAACAACTACAAACGATTTTGGAGCTTCAGCTCGGACCGTAATGACTGCTCGCGAGTTTTCGAAGTACTACAAACGAAATTAACGGTACTACAAACGATGTTCGAATGAGATCTTCGAGTATAATGACTTTACGTTACTTTTCGAGGTACTACAAACGAAATAATCGGTACTACAAACAACTACAAACGATTTTGGAGCATGAGCTCGGAACATAACGACTTTTCGCGAGTTTTCGAGGTACTACAAACGAATTTATCGGTACTACAAACAACTACAAACGATTTTGGAGCTTCAGCTCGGACCATAATGACTGCTCGCGAGTTTTCGAGGTACTACAAACGAAATTAACGGTACTACAAACGATGTTCGAATGAGATCTTCGAGTATAATGACTTTACGTTACTTTTCGAGGTACTACAAACGAATTTATCGGTACTACAAACAACTACAAACGATTTTGGAGCTTCAGCTCGGACCGTAATGACTGCTCGCGAGTTTTCGAAGTACTACAAACGAAATTAACGGTACTACAAACGATGTTCGAATGAGAACTTCGAGTATATTGACTGTACGTTACTTTTCGAGGTACTACAAACGAATTAATCGGTACTACAAACAACTACAAACGATTTTGAAGTATGAGCTCGGAACATAACGACTTTTCGCGAGTTTTCGAAGTACTACAAACGAAATTAACGGTACTACAAACGATGTTCGAATGAGATCTTCGAGTATATTGGCTTTACGTTACTTTTCGAGGTACTACAAACGAATTTATCGGTACTACAAACAACTACAAACGATTTTGCAGTATGAGCTCGGAACATAACGACTTTTCGCGAGTTTTCGAAGTACTACAAACGAAATTAACGGTACTACAAACGATGTTCGAATGAGATCTTCGAGTATAATGACTTTACGTTACTTTTCGAGGTACTACAAACGAATTTATCGGTACTACAAACAACTACAAACGATTTTGCAGTATAAGCTCGGAACATAACGACTTTTCGCGAGTTTTCGAAGTACTACAAACGAAATTAACGGTACTACAAACGATGTTCGAATGAGATCTTCGAGTATAATGACTTTACGTTACTTTTCGAGGTACTACAAACGAATTTATCGGTACTACAAACGAATTTATCGGTACTACAAACGATGTTCGAATGAGATCTTCGAGTATATTGGCTTTACGTTACTTTTCGAGGTACTACAAACGAAATAATCGGTGCTACAAACAACTACAAACGATTTTGGAGCATGAGCTCGGAACATAACGACTTTTCGCGAGTTTTCGAGGTACTACAAACGAAATAATCGGTACTACAAACAACTACAAACGATTTTGGAGCATGAGCTCGGAACATAACGACTTTTCGCGAGTTTTCGAGGTACTACAAACGAATTTATCGGTACTACAAACAACTACAAACGATTTTGGAGCTTCAGCTCGGACCGTAATGACTGCTCGCGAGTTTTCGAGGTACTACAAACGAAATGAACGGTACTACAAACGATGTTCGAATGAGATCTTCGAGTATAATGACTTTACGTTACTTTTCGAGGTACTACAAACGAATTTATCGGTACTACAAACAACTACAAACGATTTTGCAGTATAAGCTCGGAACATAACGACTTTTCGCGAGTTTTCGAAGTACTACAAACGAAATTAACGGTACTACAAACGATGTTCGAATGAGATCTTCGAGTATATTGGCTTTACGTTACTTTTCGAGGTACTACAAACGAAATAATCGGTACTACAAACAACTACAAACGATTTTGGAGCATGAGCTCGGAACATAACGACTTTTCGCGAGTTTTCGAGGTACTACAAACGAAATAATCGGTACTACAAACAACTACAAACGATTTTGGAGCATGAGCTCGGAACATAACGACTTTTCGCGAGTTTTCGAGGTACTACAAACGAATTTAACGGTACTACAAACGATGTTCGAATGAGATCTTCGAGTATAATGACTTTACGTTACTTTTCGAGGTACTACAAACGAATTTATCGGTACTACAAACAACTACAAACGATTTTGGAGCTTCAGCTCGGACCGTAATGACTGCTCGCGAGTTTTCGAAGTACTACAAACGAAATTAACGGTACTACAAACGATGTTCGAATGAGATCTTCGAGTATAATGACTTTACGTTACTTTTCGAGGTACTACAAACGAAATAATCGGTACTACAAACAACTACAAACGATTTTGGAGCATGAGCTCGGAACATAACGACTTTTCGCGAGTTTTCGAGGTACTACAAACGAATTTATCGGTACTACAAACAACTACAAACGATTTTGGAGCTTCAGCTCGGACCATAATGACTGCTCGCGAGTTTTCGAGGTACTACAAACGAAATTAACGGTACTACAAACGATGTTCGAATGAGATCTTCGAGTATATTGACTGTACGTTACTTTTGGAGGTACTACAAACGAAATAATCGGTACTACAAACAACTACAAACGATTTTGCAGTATGAGCTCGGAACATAACGACTTTTCGCGAGTTTTCGAAGTACTACAAACGAAATTAACGGTACTACAAACGATGTTCGAATGAGATCTTCGAGTATATTGGCTTTACGTTACTTTTCGAGGTACTACAAACGAAATAATCGGTACTACAAACAACTACAAACGATTTTGGAGCATGAGCTCGGAACATAACGACTTTTCGCGAGTTTTCGAGGTACTACAAACGAATTTATCGGTACTACAAACAACTACAAACGATTTTGGAGCTTCAGCTCGGACCATAATGACTGCTCGCGAGTTTTCGAGGTACTACAAACGAAATTAACGGTACTACAAACGATGTTCGAATGAGATCTTCGAGTATATTGACTGTACGTTACTTTTCGAGGTACTACAAACGAAATAATCGGTACTACAAACAACTACAAACGATTTTGCAGTATGAGCTCGGAACATAACGACTTTTCGCGAGTTTTCGAAGTACTACAAACGAAATTAACGGTACTACAAACGATGTTCGAATGAGATCTTCGAGTATATTGACTGTACGTTACTTTTGGAGGTACTACAAACGAAATAATCGGTACTACAAACAACTACAAACGATTTTGCAGTATGAGCTCGGAACATAACGACTTTTCGCGAGTTTTCGAAGTACTACAAACGAAATTAACGGTACTACAAACGATGTTCGAATGAGATCTTCGAGTATATTGGCTTTACGTTACTTTTCGAGGTACTACAAACGAAATAATCGGTACTACAAACAACTACAAACGATTTTGGAGCATGAGCTCGGAACATAACGACTTTTCGCGAGTTTTCGAGGTACTACAAACGAATTTATCGGTACTACAAACAACTACAAACGATTTTGGAGCTTCAGCTCGGACCATAATGACTGCTCGCGAGTTTTCGAGGTACTACAAACGAAATTAACGGTACTACAAACGATGTTCGAATGAGATCTTTGAGTATATTGACTGTACGTTACTTTTCGAGGTACTACAAACGAAATAATCGGTACTACAAACAACTACAAACGATTTTGCAGTATGAGCTCGGAACATAACGACTTTTCGCGAGTTTTCGAAGTACTACAAACGAAATTAACGGTACTACAAACGATGTTCGAATGAGATCTTCGAGTATATTGGCTTTACGTTACTTTTCGAGGTACTACAAACGAAATAATCGGTACTACAAACAACTACAAACGATTTTGGAGCATGAGCTCGGAACATAACGACTTTTCGCGACTTTTCGAGGTACTACAAACGAAATAATCGGTACTACAAACAACTACAAACGATTTTGGAGCATGAGCTCGGAACATAACGACTTTTCGCGAGTTTTCGAGGTACTACAAATGAAATTATCGGTACTACAAACGACTACAAATGATTTTGGAACTTGAGCTCGGAACATAATGACTCCTCGTGAGTTTTCGAGGAACTACAAACGAAATAAAGGATGCCACAAATAACTGTAAACGATTTTCGAGGTAGTACTAACAGTGCATTGAATGCCCGTAAAAAAAAAAAAAAAAAAAAAAAAAAAAAAAAAAAAAAATTGAAAAAATTAAAGTTGTTGTAAAAATTTTTCCTCGTTACTACAAACGGAAATTCCTTCACTACAATCAACTACAAACGATTCTCCATCGAAATCGACCACCAGATTTTAAAAATTTCAAAATGGGTGGATGGGTTTTTTTCAAAGTCCCATAACTTTTTTTTTGGGCTACTACAAACGAAAAATTTGCTACTACAATCAACTACATACGAAACTCTTTAAGAATCACCCAAAAAAAATTTGATTTTTTAAAGTCGGGTGCTAAGTTCACACAGCTTAATAAATAGGGGCGTTGATTATTATATTTAATTTCAGGTACGGCGAATTTCAGCGAAAGCTACGTTGAGAGAAAAATTACTGAGGAACATGACCTAGGATGAAAAGGTGAGTGTTATTTTTTCAAACAGTATTGCTTTTTCCTCAACGACAAAATGGTCAATTTTGTCCGTCACAAAAAAAAATTGAATACCTCAAAAAACTGGAACCCACAAAGTCAGCCCGTTTATAGCGAGAGATTAATTTTTTATTTTTTTATCCAGATGAGTGACGATTACGAGTGACGACTCCAAAACCGACGATACGTCGAAACGCGCCGGAGGGGTCAAACGATATTCACTAGTTAATTTTTTGTTGTTTTTAATCGGAAAACTCCCATAGCCGAAGAGCAAAAAAAAACAATCTCATTATCAACAAAATCATTGCTCATCTGCGGAGTATCGGAGGACGAAAATAATAGCAATATAGTAAATCAGAGAAAGTAAAATCGTTACCTCGATAAATAATTAATCGTAAGAAAATAAAGCAATTTGCCGAAAAAATAATACGATATAGCTGAGATGACAAATCCGTCGAATCAATGTAATCGATCGAGTAATCCGTCGAATCAATGTAATCGATCCCTCCGGCGCCAGTAAGTGTTCCTTCGAGTAAGCACCTATTACATCTTGTATCTATTGCATTCACCGATTACCGACAGTACTATCATCCGATCGGATTTCCTCTCGATTCCGATCTCGCGTAAATCTTGGTCGTTCAGAGTCAGAAACAAGTCCAGGTCCACCTGCGAACAAAACATCGGCAATTTAAAAATCCAGCTATCGACACATAATATTAATATTAGTTAATCAATAATCGATCTGCCTAAAAATTAATATTAATATAAATTTTTTAGGCAGCCGGGGTAATTTTAAAAAATGAACTTCAAAGACGAAGATTATTTCCGCAAAATTCCACGCGACTCACCTCTTGCTCGAGGAAAGTATAAATGAAGTGGGTAAGTCCGAATCGCTTCAACAGAACAGCAATTTTCGTCTGATCCGCGTTCAAAATTGTGCCGAACGGTGGTGTCGAGTACCGAGGCTCTATCGGCGTTTTATTGGAACACGTCATCGATGGATTGCTTCTATGATCTTCGGAAAAGTATTCCGGCAAGTTATCCTCCGATATTTCCAAATCCGGTGGTCGGTTCTTCTTGTACCTTCAAAAGACACAATAATTATTATATGTACTGTAATTGTGGACTATTCTTTTTATTCATTGTTTTATTTTACTCGACTAATCGAAGCGATCGAGAAATTTCTTTAGATCATTTCACGGCGACAGTTCAATGATAATAATTTTTTTTCACTCTTCTGATCAAGGAAAGATATCGAAAAAATTCTTCAGAACAATTAACAGTAACAGTTCCATGATAATCATTATTTTCTCTTCTGATCGAGCAAAGAGATCGAGAAAATTCTTTAGATCAATTAACAGTGATAGTTTTATGATAATAATAATTTTTTATTTTCTGTCGAGGATCCTCGAACGTACTTGTGCAATTTATGCTTATCGTTGTCCGTCCTATCTTCGGCCGGAAAGCCGCTATCGTCTCCGTTGTCCTTTCTTCTCAAGAAGCATACGTTCGGCGATTTTGGAAAAGTTTGCTCGCGAGTGTAGGCTAATCTGGGCGATATCAAGCTCGACGAGGCGCGCTCGCCGATGTCGGTCAGCGCGTTGAGTCTGGAAGGCTGCGAATTTCTTCTCGTAAAAGTATTTTTCTTAACGCCGGGTGGAATTATTCGTATACTCGGAAGTTCCGAGACTCCCGAGGTGTTTTTGCTCTCGTTGGACAACTCGGCGGACAGCGAGCCCTCGATGTTGTCCAATGTCGAGGACATCTGCGGTCCCTCGATATCTTCAAAGGTGCAATCGAAGTCTTCGAGCGAATCGTTCCAAGGGTCCTTCAGGTCGGGCCGAGCCTCGGCGAGCTTCGCGATTTCCGGTATGCCCGATTGTCTCATCATCAGCTGCGTGTATTCGCCTGTGTGTATATAATACATGATTATTATTGCAACTCGCGAGGATCTTTATGAACTAAAAAATGTTATTCCATGAATTAATCTTGGCGGCCATTATGGATCCTCTCTTGAAGGTCACACTAACGGTGAGATTTTTTTTTCTTTCCTCCAATTTTTTTTCTTTCGATATATATGACTATATTAAAGATTTACATATATAATTATATATATATATATATATATATATATATATATATATATATATATATATATATATTACATAGGATCTTTATGAATTTTGAAATTTCTTTATGGCCGGGTAATCTTGGCGGCCATTATGGATCCTCTTTTAAGGATCACACTTCCGGTGAAATTTTATTTCTTTTCTTCATTTCCAATTTTTATACTAGTTTTATTCAAGATAAATATAGGTGTAAAATTATAATTTTTTTTTTTTGCAATTTGACAATCCATTAAATTTTCGGTTCTAATACCCCGAGAGCTTAAAAATTATCGGGTATTTCCCGATTGTTTCGTTGCGTAGCAACGAGCGAGATAAGTTTTGCTTAAAAAAATCCCGAGCGCGCAGCGCGAGGGATTTTTGAGCAAAACTTATCTCGATCGATGCTACGCAGGGAAACAAGAGGGAAATACCCGATTAATTTTTAAGCTTGAGGGGTATTCGGCTGATTATTTTTTCAACCTCAATTTCGACCAATGAGATTGTGGTATTTAACATTTTCCTGACAAGGTTTGACTTCTTGCTCTTCTCTGTATTAGCCGGGACATTCTGTTTGATTTTTTTAGAGATGCTCTCTAGAGATTCATCACCAAATCGCTTTCTTCGCTCACTCATGTCCATGCTCGTGAATAGCAATTTGACGTTTAATCATTCGCATAGGTTACAAGTGACAGAAAAATTAATGTTTATCGCCTAGCAACCTAGCCGGAAAATTTTCGAAAAATTATCGATATAATTTAGACCTAGTTGTACCACGTGATGTCAAATACCGCGCTCTCATTGGTCGAAATTGGGGTTGAAAAAATAATCGGTTCTAATACCCCGAGAGCTTAAAAATTATCGGGTATTTCCCGATTGTTTCGTTGCGTAGCAACGAGCGAGATAAGTTTTGCTTAAAAAAATCCCGAGCGCGCAGCGCGAGGGATTTTTGAGCAAAACTTATCTCGATCGATGCTACGCAGGGAAACAAGAGGGAAATACCCGATTAATTTTTAAGCTTGAGGGGTATTCGGCTGATTATTTTTTCAACCTCAATTTCGACCAATGAGATTTCTCAATTTCGACCAAATCGACTTCTTGCTCTTCTCTGTATTAGCCGGGACATTCTGTTTGATTTTTTTAGAGATGCTCTCTAGAGATTCATCACCAAATCGCTTTCTTCGCTCACTCATGTCCATGCTCGTGAATAGCAATTTGACGTTTAATCATTCGCATAGGTTACAAGTGACAGAAAAATTAATGTTTATCGCCTAGCAACCTAGCCGGAAAATTTTCGAAAAATTATCGATATAATTTAGACCTAGTTGTACCACGTGATGTCAAATACCGCGCTCTCATTGGTCGAAATTGGGGTTGAAAAAATAATCGGTTCTAATACCCCGAGAGCTTAAAAATTATCGGGTATTTCCCGATTGTTTCGTTGCGTAGCAACGAGCGAGATAAGTTTTGCTTAAAAAAATCCCGAGCGCGCAGCGCGAGGGATTTTTGAGCAAAACTTATCTCGATCGATGCTACGCAGGGAAACAAGAGGGAAATACCCGATTAATTTTTAAGCTTGAGGGGTATTCGGCTGATTATTTTTTCAACCTCAATTTCGACCAATGAGATTGTGGTATTTAACATTTTCCTGACAAGGTTTGACTTCTTGCTCTTCTCTGTATTAGCCGGGACATTCTGTTTGATTTTTTTAGAGATGCTCTCTAGAGATTCATCACCAAATCGCTTTCTTCGCTCACTCATGTCCATGCTCGTGAATAGCAATTTGACGTTTAATCATTCGCATAGGTTACAAGTGACAGAAAAATTAATGTTTATCGCCTAGCAACCTAGCCGGAAAATTTTCGAAAAATTATCGATATAATTTAGACCTAGTTGTACCACGTGATGTCAAATACCGCGCTCTCATTGGTCGAAATTGGGGTTGAAAAAATAATCGGTTCTAATACCCCGAGAGCTTAAAAATTATCGGGTATTTCCCGATTGTTTCGTTGCGTAGCAACGAGCGAGATAAGTTTTGCTTAAAAAAATCCCGAGCGCGCAGCGCGAGGGATTTTTGAGCAAAACTTATCTCGATCGATGCTACGCAGGGAAACAAGAGGGAAATACCCGATTAATTTTTAAGCTTGAGGGGTATTCGGCTGATTATTTTTTCAACCTCAATTTCGACCAATGAGATTGTGGTATTTAACATTTTCCTGACAAGGTTTTATTTCGACTTTCTAGAATATTTTTATATTTAATATAACACAATGAAAGTTACTGATTCATGTGTAAATTTGTGCAGTGAAAGATACAATTGTTGTAAGTGTAGGTGGTGTTTTGTGGGATAGGATCGCAATTTGTGGAGCTCTCTAGATGCTCTCTAGAGATTCATCACCAAATCGCTTTCTTCGCTCACTCATGTCCATGCTCGTGAATAGCAATTTGACGTTTAATCATTCGCATAGGTTACAAGTGACAGAAAAATTAATGTTTATCGCCTAGCAACCTAGCCGGAAAATTTTCGAAAAATTATCGATATAATTTAGACCTAGTTGTACCACGTGATGTCAAATACCGCGCTCTCATTGGTCGAAATTGGGGTTGAAAAAATAATCAGCGAAATTTTACGTACTGGCGTCCGAGACCTTGAGACCCAGTTCGAGCAGTCTGAAGAACAATTCCTTGTCCCGTTTCATGGCCGCGACGCAAAGCGGGCCGACGGTGTCGCGCTTAGAATGCTCGAGAGCGGAGGGACACGCGTTGTAAACCACATCGAACATCGGCAGACCCATCGCAGCAGCCAGTCCAATAGCAGAGACATCTGATCGATCGACCGTCGTTACAATCGAATGAAAATAAAATTAGAATTAATATTTCCAACCCCTTTCGTTGACGTATACCGGTTGTACCTTCGGACTTTGATTCCACTGGACTACATCCGTTCGCCAGCAAGAGTTTAACAGTCTCGACATTGCCGTTGCGAATGGCCTGCATAAGCGGTGTCCATCCGCAGTCGTTTTTCTGATCAACGTCGTTACACGCGTTTGTCTTAAATATCTCTTCGATGACTCTGTCACAACCGTTCGTTGCGCTCAGGTGCAACAAATTATCTCCGTAATTGTTCACGGCGCTGAGCGAATAGTCTGTCGCTAAAATTGCAACGACTTCATAAATTTTGGTCCAAAAAAAATATAGACCAAGATTGAAAAAAAAAAAAAAAAAAAAAAAAACAGAATGAAAATATCTTATTAAGGATACGTAAGAATAGTCCGCACGAAGTGGAGCTTACGTTGAGAAAATTATAATTTAAAACTAAATAGGACCTAAGTTAAGTTAAAATGAAGTAAATCTCGTTTTTTTTTTTTTTAATTGAAAGATTTAAGTCGCTATAAGACACATTTGTATTTTGCATATTGGTCAAGGAGGAATCCGTTAGTAAATAAACGATTAACAACCAATCGGTTTATTAGCAAAACACTGCCTTCGTGATTAGCAAAGAAGCGCTTACCTTCCTCGTTCATAATCGCTATGTCCGTTTCCACGCTATCACCTATGCCCTCCTTCACTGAACTCGACATTTCGCCGGGGCGAAACAATGTAAGCGTACTATAACGGTATACATAAAGTTCTGTTATTTCACGTCGTTACCCCGCGTCTCTTAATTACGCGAAAACTCCCGCTAGAAAGACGCTCGCCGATTCTGTAACACAAGCAAAATCAAACCAATCTGTAGCGAAATTTCGATAATCTATTAATCCGAACTTGTTTATTTACATCTTCGAAAAGGAATGTCGATTATTCGGGTCACAGAGCAACCGTTACACGCCGAGGAAGGGGGGAAAAGGGGGGGAGGAGGGATTTCGTCGAAGACGGTGTAGTATAGTGTAGAGCCCGCGTACGTGTGCGATCCTCGCTCGAGAGACCTAAATAATAAATACACACAATACAGTATACAATTATAAAGACGATCGACGCGAGGCTCGAGGGGAAAATTTTCGGTCTGCTCGTGGGAACTTCGACGAATGAGCTCGGATCTCGTCGGAAATCGTCGCCGTCCAATAATTTAAGTGTCAAGTTCGACGCTTTTGTGAACTTGAAAACCTCGTGTATAAGTGAATGAAATAACGGGTCGAATGTGCTGGCTCCGTCTCTCACGCGGCAAGGTATTATATACATACATTACATATATATACATATATATATAGTACACGCAGCGCACAGAGAGAAGCCTTTCCCGCATAGAATATCGCGAAACGTCGGCACGGTGGACACGAAGCATGTAGCAATTATAACACAACAATCGAGTCGAGGCTCGAGGGGAAAATTTTCGGTCTGCTCGCTGGATCTTCGACGAATCGGCTCGGTTCCCATCGGAAATCGTCGCTGTCCAATAATTCAATGACTCCGATAAGTGTCGAGTTCGATGCTCGTGAACTTGACGAACTCGTAAGCGAATGAAATATAACGGGTTGAATGTGCTCGCTCCGACTCTCGCGCTGCAAGGTATTACAGTATACAACGCTACACATATTGCATATGTATATATACAGTACACATGTAGCGCACAGAGAGAAGCCTTTCCCGCATAGAATTTGTGAAACGTCGGCACGGTGGACGAAGCATGTAGCTTTCGCGTCGCGCTGCCGGTCAAACCGTGGCAGCACAGTTTCGTGAAATGTGACGTTAGCCGAGCAATTTTCTGACAGCGTTTTTGAAACGCGATTATATTTATCATAGGACGCATGTGAAATTCGATAGAAAAATATAAAGAAAATAACAAAAAAATACGCGTCCCTCGTAGATTCCGTGAACGGGGTGAAGTTAAATCTCAGCGGGTTTTCGATTGAGTGTTGCGCTCTCGGCGATGGAGCGTTAAAATACGCGCACCGCAGGCGGACGATGCATTTTTAACCTGGCCTGACTTTCAGTTTACCTCGTTTCGAGACTTTCACCGAGTCCTCGCTCCTTCGTCATTTCGCCGCAGGTAAGAGATCGCACCTCGATCGATCCGTTCGAATTGAAGAATCTCGGCGAGGCGTGATCATTCGTCGGAAAATTGTGAGACCCTCTTTTAATCGTCGGTTCGATTCGCGACACGGGATTTTGGGTTAGGTTCGGCCAAAGAGGACGCCGTGAACGATACGTGGTCGGTGCGGTGGGGAACATTATTAAGAATTCGGCGAAGGGGGTGGTGGGGGAAACTTTCCTCTCGGTCGCCGCGGAGGCAGCTGAACGAGGGCTCGACGGGCTCGGTTCGTCGAGGATTAACGTCGTGAAACGGCCGAACGGTTTAAGCGCCTCGCTCCTCGCTTCGGACTCCCGAGGCTAGAGTAACGGGAACTCGTTTCGGTGTTGTTTGTATGAACGAGACATATTTTCGATATATCGTGTTTTTTTTTTCTCTTTTTTTACAACCTTGCACGACGACTCGAGCGGTCGAAATATATTTATAGATAAATCAAATTTTCTCCTCGATCACGCAGCCTCGAATCTTACATTTATGCGAAATTTTTCGTACGTTTTTTTTTTCCTTGCCTCTTCTTATCTTCGCAGAATGGGTAGCAGTAGTCAGCAGCTATACAGCCTCTCTTGGGGTGAGTTCGGATCCTCGCTTGCAACGGCGGTACAATTACTGAGAGGCCAGGGAGATCTCGTAGATGTTACGTTAGCCGCCGGCGGACGAAGTTTTCCTGCGCACAAGATTGTTCTCAGTGCGGCGAGTCCCTTTCTCCTGGATTTACTTAAGGTCTTCATCACTGAATATACACTTTGCATCGCAATGGCCGTTGTCTTCCTGAGTATACAGTTCGGCCTTCGAACGATTTTTTACTCATTTATTTCTCTTTTGTTTTTTTTTTTTTATTGTTACTGTTATTGTTGGACTTTGTTTGATTATATTTTTTTTACTTGACACGTATATTCGGGCATGATTTCAGAGTACGCCATGCCAACATCCGGTGGTTATGCTCGCGGGCATCGGCGCTGAGGACCTCGAATCTCTACTTGAGTTCGTTTACAGAGGCGAAGTCAGCGTGGAACCGTCGCAGCTACCCTCGCTTCTGCAGGCCGCTCACTGCCTCAGCATACACGGACTCACGCCGCCTACTATACTCACTGAAGTATGACTGGGTTTCGTTCAAACTTTCTGTTGGATGTTTTTTTTTACTAATATTTGTGGAAAATTTTGTGGCGGCTTTGTTATTTTTCATTTCATTTTTGTTTGTATTTTGTTGCAACGGTACGATGATACAGGATTCTTTGTTATGCATACTTTTTTTTGTATCTCTCTATATCGATTCTAGTATGTGTGGGATTTGTTAAAACTTCCATTGGAATGTTTTTTAAGTCATTTATGGAAAATTTTAAACATTGCAGCATTTTTGTTATTTGATTACAAATTTTTTTTGCATTTGTATTGACTATATTGACCGAAGTATGTCCAAGTTTTCGTTAAAACTGTCATTAGAATTTTTTTTTGCTGACGTTGGCAAACATTGCACCACTTTTGTTATATTGTTTTATTCTTTTATTCTCTTATTTTATTGCATTCCGCACGATGTCGTGCGATTCTCCATTCTGCAATTTCTTTTTTGCACTCCGTCAGCTTTGACTGCATTGAAGATACTTTGTTTGTTCAGTGCGTCAATGTCCATTATCCTCCACAGAATTGTAACAAAAATCCTATTATTATTTATCGGTTCATTTTTCAAGATGTCGCGACTCTCGATGCGCCGACATTATAATTGAAAAAAATTAATAAAAAAAACAATTTGCACAGAACGGCGAAGAGATTCCGGCGTCGGCGATACCAGCGAACACCGAGCCACTAACCCGGGAAGCCATGAACTCGTGCATACCGATGCAGAGAAGAAAGAAGAGGAGGAAGTCGTCGTCATCGTCGGGTAAATGGCCGCGTGTCGAGCACGTCGACAATGACGAACGAGGACAGGACGGCCAGCAAGGTGAGCAAGCCGACGACAGGACCGGCGACTACGATCACAACAAGGACAGCGAGAGCGTTTCTCACGACGACATGGGTAAGTCTGCGATACCTCGTTGGAGAAGAGACTGCGATGAATTTTTCCTCTTCCCGAAAAAACATAAAAATAAAAATAAAAAAAATAATCAATAAATAGAAAACCAAAACTCACTGCAGTCCCATCTCGAAGCCGTATCTACAAACCGTAAATAGCCCAAAAATTGTGTTTTGTGTCCGCAATGAATATACGAGTATCTAACACATTCGTCAGTAGCCGCTAAAGAAAAAAAAATAAAATAAAATGAAAGCAATCAGCGACGTAACTTAAAAAAGAAAAAAAAAGACAAGCACACTTGCATATAATGACCGAATACAAAACGGACACAAGCACAACCATCGTTAGGGTTGAACTGCAATTTCGATTGATTGTATAATTTATAATGATCGTGTAGACGCCGAAAACGAATTAAAGAAACAAAAACAAATGAAAAAGTTTTGACGATGAACGAGAGAAAGTTACGGATAGAGCATGTGAATAAGGTCAGTTCAGCCCCGCATGGTAACATTGTGTTTGTGTCTGTTGGCAGCGGGTGTGCCATCGCCTTCGGAATATGTCAATCATCGGGGGACGAATTGGCTTCCGTCGCAGCAGCCGCTGATGATCAACGCTGAAAACGCCCACCACACGCATCAGCTAATACAGCCGGATCCGATGGCGGAGAGCAAGCCTCACCTTCACACGTTACTGCCGATGCAGCAGTACTCGCCGTTGCACATACCCTCGTTTCCGGGTTCGTTGAGCGTCGGTTATCCGCCGGGCGTTCCTTTGCTGCAGGGCGCGATGTCGGCCTCGACGTCGGCGGGAAGCGCGGGCGGCAGCGGAATCGGCACGTCGAAAATTCGGGGCGCCTCGGACTGTCCGGGCGTCTGCCCGCTGTGCGGTGCAACGCTACGGCAAGCGAGGAATCTTCGCAGGCACCTCCTGTCCTCGTGCAAGTATCGCTTTAACAGCCATCCGAGCCAGCCGACCGCCGCGGAGAAAATGATCATCGAGATAAAGCCCGAGGTCGAGAATCCCGGCTACACCGGACAGCCGCTCAATTACGGCACCGACAGCGGTGGAAGCAACAGCTGCGAACGAATAATCTGCAAGCCGAGCCCGCTTCCGTCGCCCTCGCCGCACGGCTCCAACGTCGTTTCGCCCCACAGCAACATTCCCTCGCCGACCATCGCCAGATGAAATCAATCAAGTTAACTTAAGATTCGCCCCCCGCTGGGCGGCTCCACGTCCTCCGCGGAGCGGACCTTCGGGCCCGCAAAGAGCTTGTCCGGCGCGTAGAGCCGCACCGCGCTTTCGAGCAGCGACGCCCGGGCGCTGGGACGATTCGCGGCGCGAAGTCTTCGCTGCTTCGAGGGTGAAAGTAAAGTCTCGCCGATACGGAAGAGGAGGAAATTAATCTTGTGGGAAATGAAAAATTCTGTACGGACAGAAAAATCGTCTGCGAGGGGAAAAATTCTGTACGGATGGAAAAATCGCGTACGGACTGAGAAATTCCTGCGTAAATTGCGTGTGAATTGGTGCGCGTTTCTGGACGTTCGTCGACGCGGTGATTCGCGCAAGAGAATACGATCCATGTACATTGCGTATAATCGTATACAATCGTATCAGTTCTTTTTTCCCTGCAACTTTCTTCCACGAGTACTTATAGTCTGTTAAGTTTCATACGAAAAAAACATTACCAATTGTATGGAAGTGGGGGAAAAAATATTGCGACAGTGACGCGAAACGAAGGGAGATCCAGTGCTTCGGAAGTTTCGCCGGCGCGTATTAAGACTTCGTTGTATTTTCGAAGAACATACATTCTTTTTTTTGTACCATATCGATCGAACCTTTTTTACGATGCCGATTTTTTTTTGTCATTCTATCTGTAACAGAGAATTTTGCAATATTGTCTAATTTTGAGATTTTATTTTATTTTTTTCTTAAAAATAGTTGTTTTACGGCGCAAAAGAAGGTAGAGAAATAACGTTCCGGTTAGATTGAAATTATTCTCAAGGGCTATCGCAATATTGTAAAACTCGCGGGCTGGTGTATCGAGACGCTAAATTAATAAATTTGTTTCGATAGAGAAAAAAAAAAAACATTTCGCATATTTATACTACGACGATATTCTTGGCAAAAGGCGGAAACAAATCCAACGGCGACGTCGAGCTCGCTCCGCGATCGCTTCCTCGAACCTGCGGACGATCGACGATTGCCAAAACAAACCGGATAATAAACATAGAGAATTGTATCGAAACGATGTATATAAAATATTAACGATTCGAGGCATAACAAATTTCCGTGTAATAGTTCCAATTTATTTGTAACGATGTCTGCAACATCGATTTACGGATAGTTATGTAAGATAAGAAGATCATGTACATTGTTCAACAAACTCATCCTTCCACATATTGTAAATAAAATACGTGTACTATATAAGCCACATTGTGTGTTTCTGAAGCGATCAACGGTTACCGCTTCCGTAGTCTTCCCTGAAATTATTCACAGTACGAATAAAACGTTCGCAAAAAAAAGCTTCATTTTACTTCGTACCTGAGATCGCGGAATCGGCAAACGAACGAGCGTCGCATCTGTCTAAATTATCACGTAAGACCGATAGTCGAGTGTAGAAGAGAAAGAGCACGAAAAATATCTAACCAGGTGACGAAGAAGTTTTTATATTTCTTTTGTCGAGGACTTCGAGGCTCAGCCGATGTTTAATTTTCAGGAGACGGTTCGAAGGGAAGAAGCATCTCTGACCAACCGACGACCTGCCCGCTGTGCGGCGCGATTTTGCGCCAGTCCCGGAATCTCCGAAGGCACTTGGAGCTTCTGCACTTCGGTCTGGGGAACAGCGGCAAGCCGGGGGTTCGCGTTCGTCGCCGCAAGTCCGACAGACTGGCGGAGTATCATCGACAATCTTTCGGCGCCGGACGTAGTCCTCACGGGCTCAGAATCGATCCTCAACATTCTCATCAATTGAGAAACTCGGACAACTCGGATTTCTCGACCGCGGCGCCACTGTCGCTCACCTCGGCGGTCAGCTCGGGTACTTCGAGTCTTAGTCTTCCAGGTTAGATATTATTTATTTATTTATTTGTTTGTTCATTCATTACTATAAAAGGAAACAATCCCTTTTTACATAAACAGAGATTACATCCTCATCCATTAAATACAATTTACAACTAAAACCTGATTAAACCGGCAACTATCGAAATTGTTAGTGCAACAGTCGCCGATGCAGCAACAGTGCGTTTCTAAATGCGAAAGGCGGGATCCTAAACAGTTCTTCAATACTATCGAATATATACTCGAATATATCGAATATATAATGATAGTAAAAAAAAAGTGTTTTGGTGTACTGCGGAATCGCAGATACGGAAATATATCTGAAATTTGGGCCCCTACATTGATTTTCCACTTCACCTTAATTTGATTAATTTGATTTGAAACACTGTGCGTGTTTCACTTCACCTTAACTGTGCGAAGAAGAAGGAAAGGCGTTTCCTTCCGACATTGATCGGTAACACGGACGATCTTTTTGCAGGAAACCTAATGGCTCCGGTATCAAGCATGCTCGGCGGTCAGGATCCGAGCGGGCACGCTATAACGGGTTTACCGCCGTCGAGTTCGTGCGGTCCAACGATGCCCGGACCCTCCACCAGCGGCATATATTCTTCCGACACTAGCGCCAGTATGCTCAGCTGTTTGCTACCGAATCTGCCGTCTCTGCCATCCCTCTCGTCGCCCCACGACGTTTTCCGTCACGGTGAAATCCTGCGCGCCGGCATGGTCTATCACGACACCTCGAGGCAACATTCCAGACACATGCAACGCACCGACGTTACCTAAATACAAAATTGTTACGATTCTTTTTTTGTTTTTCTAGACATTTTTGCCGTATCCGACTTTACGGGCGAAAACAAAAGAATAGATTCGTCGCGCGGATACCGACGAGAGATAATACACGTGCGGTAGGATATTTTAATGGGTGTTATATAGTGATTTTCAAAAATTTAGCTCGCTCGAATCAAAAAGTTAAATCGATACGTCGAGTAGAATATTTATACTAGAGATTGTTTCGTTGCTGTAGAGATTATGGAAGGTATTCGTGTACGTGCAGAGCTCAAGTGCTCACTCGTTAGACAGACAGTGACGATGTCCTGCGTTACATATATTTTTTATCGAATGGTCGTGTTAGGAGCAACGGGACGGCGGCGTACATAAAATAGTAGTTTTCGTGCAATACTCGACTCTGCATCGCGCACGGCAAAAAAAAAAAGAAAACTTTACGATATCTTCAGACCAGCGTTTAATTAATGCACAACCTTTTGGGATAAACCATTGTGAAAAGTTAGCAGACGTTTGACTAGGGTTCCGTGCAGTGGCTCAGTTTTCCGAAAAAAACTGAGGCATCAGATGACTAAGAAATGATTTAGATATCATTCAGCAATGTTTTTTTTTTTTTTTTTTGCTGTGCGTGATGTTCGTAGATTTTACTTTTCAGCTTTTTCGTACTATTGTTTTATCGGTATCGGATGAATTTTTTTAATGGTTTTTTTTTAAACGGGTTGGTGATACATTTTACTGGGGCTTAAGTGTCTAGAACAAATGATAAATATTGATAAATATAATATATATATATATATATATATTGTATGATAAAATTTATGGAATCTGAGATTTTCGTAAGTGGTATTACGTTATAGCGTGTAACTTGTCGAGCTATTAATAAAGCACGGTTTTTATTATATACCTGCGCTTTTACTTAGCGAAAAAAGAAAACGGATAGATAGCGATTTATTTCGCAACAAAAAGTCACGTAATGCAAATCGGCAACGGCATGGCCGATACGCTCACCAGATGGCGCTGCTGAGCCGAGCTGATCGTCGAGCAATTCGTGTACAGTAACCTCAGTGACGGTCGGCATGTTGGCTTGTACGGTAAACGTGAATTTATATTCGACAGAACAGTATTGTGACGCCAAGTGGCAACGAGAGAGCGACCGTGACGTTTACGACGGTGAATATAATGAAGACCATACGAAAGATCTCCCTCTCCGTCCATACCGAGCTCAGTGGGAAGCAAAAACTGTAATCAACTTTTCTCACGGGTTGTATGTACGGTCAAAAGAAAAGATACATGAAAAGCGGATATCATCTCGGCATTTGATGAGACTTTTTTTTATCGTGAATATCAGAATCCGTGAGAAGTTTATTACTCTTTTTATTATCGACCGTGGTATTATTGCACATCCTTCTAAGGTGAGTCGAAATATGTATCAGATGACATACGAGTGCAAGATAGATAGTTGCATCCCAGTCGGACAAGCACCACAAAACGAAGCAGTTGGCACAATATTTGCGACGTGTGCCGCGCATGTCGCAAATATTGCGCCTCATTGGGTCCTTTTCATCGTGCTTGTCTATCTATGATTTTTCGAATGAATGTAATCAATGTAAAAATGGTTGTCATTTGGCGTAAATGCGAAGTATCATTGGACGCGCTATTGAATTCGATATCAGCTAATATTTTGCTTTTTCGCGAAATGGCCACCATCTCCGAATGCGATTCATTACAGTTTTTATTATCGACTGAGTTCTGTTTCACCTCGCCTAGATACGAATCGCGGCGATGGTTCTTGTATCGCGCTTCCAGGATTTCAGCTGTGCTCGCAACTGGTTAGTGGCGAGATACAGCAAGTGAAATCCTGCAAGAAGCGGCAACGGCAGGTGACGATAGCGAGCCAGTCGTGACCAGTCTAGAAACGAAAGAGGAAAAAAAATTGATAGAGGGAAAAATTCTTTGTCTATTTTTTAAGGGTCTTCATGTTACAAAGGCTCGTGCTCCTATATGTGTATATACCGTACTACGATGTTTTAGGCCTTTAGTTGGTAAGAAAGCTCCCTAGATTAGCTGTTCCGTACATAGCTTAATGGGGCAGTGGCTCCCAAATTTGTACTCTATTTTTTTTTTTTCGTGTACTCTTTCAATAAAGAAAGCCTAGAAACCAGGTTAGTGTGAGATAACCATAAGATGAACAGATAATCGCGATGACCAAATCGCAAACGGGCAATATCGTTAATTAATGTCAAGCTGCTAAATCACAGTCAGCGCATGCGCAGTCTCGGAGTTTTAGGTTAAGTCGACTAATCAGGCAAACAAAAAGTCTTTATCTCTATGAATTTACATAAAAACCCGAAAAAAGACACACATCATGATTCAAGTAAACTGCTCGCCAAATTTTGTCCAGCAATTTTTTTGTCGATTCGGATTACGCTGGACACGGAGAAAACCCGCAAAGTGACGTGATCGGCGTGAAACGCGATAGTCTTTTGCCCTTTGGGCAGTCGGGAGTTAAACAAAGGCAGCAGCGCAGCGAGAAGCGACTCGACAGAAAACTTCGAGCACACGAGCTCCAGTTTGGCACGCGAGTGCACCACAAACGAAGAACGTTTTGGCGAAAAACGATTGCGGTCTTCAATGCCCTAAAGTGTCTTTAAGTTTCCTTTTGTCAATTTGTTGGCGATGTTGACTGTGTGACCGCATTAATATTTCACGAAAATCTCGTTGCGAGCTGTACCGTGCTGCGGCCAATTAATTTCAGTCGACGATAAGGTTTATAATAAGACGGACTTATAAATTTATCATCGTCATTATTTCAGCACAATAGTGCAGCTGTCTCTTGGCGAGAACCTTTCATGAAATTCTATGAAACATATTTATTCATGGAAGCGGGCTGTAATTAGGAGGCAACGAAGATTGCAGACGTTTTACGCTGTCCAAATGGCGAGTGTACCGAAGAAGGAAAAAGTTCATTGTAATTCGTCCTCTATTCAGATATTGGTAACAATGTGCTCTGGAAAGCCTGTATATATACATGTATATATAAAACGTATCGTTGGAAGGAGGCTCTGCTTTAAGGCCTGTGTTAACTTATCTCGGTTGACCTACTTTTGTCGTTCAGCAAGCAGTCCCCGGTTTAGCATTTTTAAACCCGATGGAGTTAACTCGCACCCACAGGTTACTCGTTGACAAATTGGGATTAGGCATAATCGCGTTAGTTCAACGTTCAGTCTTCGGCCAACCCGGGTCCCTTGTTGTCGGCAAAACTTGTCCTGTAACTAAATTTATCAGGCTCTCATTCTCGGCCTTGTACGTACAGGAATTCTCAACCGCGCTATTGCGAGGGCTTACCATTTTCTCCCTCTCGCTCGAGAGAGAATAACTATCCCTTTGGGTTCCAAGTATATTTACAGTCCCGCGAGGCGTTTCGGGCTCGTCATCGATTCGCTGCGAGAAGAAAGTTCGCGGCGCTGTTTGCGGCGTTCACAAAGTATCTCGGTATCGTAGTCCAATTGCGGAAGTGGGAAAAATGCAAAACGGAACAACGCCTCGCCCTCGAGGTCACGTGACATACCGCGGTCGGTAACAAATCGTCCTTCCCACTTTCTCCGATTGGTATTTCTTATACATCAATACAATACTTCTTAATATTTTTCGAGAAAATCAAATTAGGTTTTTCACGGGTTTATTTATTGGCTGCGAAAACGTAATTCGCCTCTGACGAAAAATTATTAGTGGTATTGCGGAAAAATAGCGAACCGAGCGCGGCATAGAGAATCACTACTGTCCCTTTGGTTTGGAAGTTGTATTTACAGTCTCGCGAGGGGTTTTGGGCTCGTCATCGATTCGCCGCGAGAAGAAAGTTAGCGGCGCTGTTTGCGTCGTCCACAAAGCACTCGGCACTTATTATCGTCCAATTGTGGAAGTGGAGTAAATGCAAAACGGAACACGCCTTGCCCTTCGAGGTCATGTGACATACCACGCTCGGTAACAAATCACCCTGCCTACTTTCTCAAATTTAATATTTCTGACAAATTGACCTAATGCTTCTTAAAAATTAACACGATATTTCTTATAAAGTAGTACAATGTTTTTTTTTTTTTCTACAAGGTAATCGAATATTCCTTACACATTAATAGAATATTTCGTATAAATGAGTATAATGTTTTTTTTTTTTTTTTTTACAAATTAATAGAATATTTCTTATTATATTTTTAGTTATATTTTTAATAAGATCAAATTACGTTCTTTATGCGACTATTTGTTGCCTACGAAACTTTTTTTTTGACCATTTTTTTGACCAAATTTTTGACCGAAAAAGTAGCAACGGTCTGCGGAAAAATGCGGGAACGTATTTTACCTGGTCGCGACAAAAACTCCAAGTTTGCTTGTTAACCATAGCGCCCGATAAGGAACTGGACAATGCCTGTACAACGAATTCTTGCCTCTACCTTTAGTGTCACCATTACTACTTATCTCACCCAATTGCATAATCATCGTTGCTATAAAAAAAATCATAAGTACTGTTTTATATATATATATATATATATTTAAAAATGAAAGAAAACTTACAACCAGTCTGGCGCGTGACGACGATTAGCGCAAGATAGCCATAACGATCGGGACGAATGGCCGACCGGGTAAGCCGCGCAATGCACGTCGCCATTCGTACTCGACGCTGCATATTCTTGAGCTGCATTTGACACGTGCACGTGAGCATAATGTTACAGGTATAATTGCACGCCGGCTGGATGAATATCGTACGGCACTACGTACAATTCTCGGTCATAAGCACTCGCAAAGTTTGACCATGTGCATGCACACGCTTGAAAATATAAGCGCAGTGACAGATGTGATACGCTCAACAGAAAAGGAAAAAAAAAAAAAAAGTGCATTCGTGCATCTCCACGCCGAGTGCGCTCTCCGCACGAGCACGTATTATCTTTTTGCAAAAAAAAAAAAAAAAAAAAAAAAAAAAAAATTCCTCCGTCTCTCTGTTTCTCTTTCGTTTTTGCTATCGAGATTGCGCCGGGCTATCTCGAGACTCGTGTTGGAGGTAAACCCCTCCGCGCTTTGCATTCAACGAGCTTCGTAACACTCCTCTGTCTTCCTTTCTTTTCTATTCACCGTCCTTTCTCCTCTTTTTTTTTTCTTATTTTTTTTTTTTTTTTTTTTGCAACTTGTTCTTTCTCTCCCATCTCTTTAAATCCAGACAGGAGCTTACGGTATGAGCTCTCATTTTAGCACGGCGAGAAGAGGAAATGCATCCTACCACTTCCGTTTTAATCGCCGCAGTCTACTTTTCCATCACGGTCGGCACATCCTTGCGCTCGTGGCCCGACGAGCCCGCGAGACTGTGCGACGACGAGACCGTACCGTATTTTCGGTCCACTTCGCACCGAAGAGCGTGTCCCGCACGCTCGTACACAAAACTTTACGCCCCTCTGACTTTAGACGCGCCGATACTCGCTCTCAAGGACGCGATCGGGCGTGTTGAAAAAAAAAAAAGCAAAACAAATACAGCGGCAGCAATGTGCCACAAGTGGTCCGACCAGCAAAGACATCGAGAGATTTTTAGGGACTTGTACGAAGTCGCATAAACTTGGACGCTGGATATATTTTTTTTTCTTTCCTTTCTTCTTTTTTTGTTTTTTTTTTTTTTAGAATTTTGATCGCACAATCGCTTTGCGTTTTAACGCCTCTTTGTGTCTTTCTCAGTTTGACTGTATCGTCCGGAGTAGGCGTGAAAGACACCGGCCTTAAAGGGAGATAACATTGTACTACGCATGTATTGTCTCAGGGAAAGGCGTATTTTCTCGATGAAAAAGATTGAAAGCAATAATTGTTATAATTTTATTAATGCAATAGAAAGAAGATTCTTTAGGTCGATGAAACTCGGAACGGAGATGTTCGCGGATTAATTTGAGGGCAGCGAATGCGGCAAGGGGGGGGGGAGAGAGAAACGCGAGGTTTCTCTTTAAGGGATCGATAATAGGCAGCGCCGCTCTCGGGATCTTGTTACTTGTGCACGGACAAAGTTACGGAAAAATTCCAGCTCGATATTCTTTCGTCGGGGAACAATGGTTATCGTCGATGTATTGTTCGCACTTATGCTCGAGAATATTTTCAATTAAGCTCTTTCGTATCGCGCAACAACGCGCGTCCCGAGGCAGCATCCAATTAACCCGTTGTACCTGGAAGTCTCGATGCGTCGTACTTTTTGTTTGACTGGTTTGTTTCATTTTAAAGCCGGCAGTTGGGAAGAGTTACCGGAGCTACCGGCCGCGAGCACAGCGCGCGCCGTGGAACTCAGAAGCTCGCTCATTCGTCGAGCGAACGCCGCGCGCGCCGCCAGCGACGGCGTCATCAACTATTTTCGACTACTGGTCGTAACGGAAATGAACGCGCTCTCAGCTACAGCCGAAGAGCTCGAGTTTTGAGCACTGTGCGGTGACTCAGCATTTGATACTTCAATGCGTATTTCAAGTACTCGGAGTATTTGCGGAGTATTTGCTCTGCTATTAACCCTCTGTGCGGAAGTGTGTTTGCGATTTTTAAAAAAAGAAGCTCGGTTTGCAGTCAGTGTGCAAAAACTAACACTACCATTGTTACGCTGCAGTCGTAATGGCCTTATGGACTTTGAGGACGCTCAGGGCAGCTTCAGTGAGGCCATCATTATAATAAAACGAAATGTAACGCCTGACCCCAATCCCTCCCACTCCGAAACTATTACAAACTCCACGTGAGTACAGTTACATCGCAGTTCCGCCGAGAAGAATAAAAAGGTAATCCGAAACCCATTACGAGATATAATTTTCGGGAGCCGCATGACCACGATTTCATTGCGACACTCATCTCGCGGTTCACCTACGTACCGTAACACACCCGCGCAATAGTAATAATGCCCTCAAAATTGCTACACAAATTACTCAATCCGATTATCATAACAATCGGCAAATGATGATATCGTGCATAAAACTATACGTAATAATAGCCGCGACGGGTTATTACCGGAGGTATTTCACAGCGGTTGGCAGAATTCACTCGCAATCGTTGCCTGGGCTGACCTCTGCAGTGACGCTGGTTCACCAACTACCCACCGTGAAGCTGACTCTTTCGCATTGGCTCATGAGCGCGGCCAACAGCGCCTCTTGCGGTCAATCCCGGAACTTCGCGCCTTAAGAAAACAAGAAAACTGCCCCTGAATTTGCATACATCGCACTTGCATGGATACAAACGCGATGATTCCCGTTCGCAACCGGGTTCGCGCCCGTCAATTGAATAACTGCAATTGTTGCCGTAAAACCCCTTAGCGACGAAGCGGGTAAGCCAGCTTCACCGTGCGGATCCATGCACTTTTGATGGTGTACAACGCTGGCACTGCCGCTTCTTCCAGTTATATAGCGATAGCTCCGGGGTACACCTAGCTTCCACCCGTGGCGAGGGTGGAGTCGGCAGTAGCGCAGGTATGCTTTGTGCTCACGCTACGGCGAGCATAAATATCCCCTCGCCGCATACATCGCGAACATCCGAGAGCGGAGCCGTACGTACGTAGGTATAGTTGCGCGATATGCGTTCGAACGTAACGTTAGATACATACATATCTACATAGGTGAAAGCCACAGGAGCACGGGTGTATTATCATTTCTTACGGTCTCCAAACACGCCAGTACCTCCATATTCCATGTTCCCTCCTCCCCCCCTCTTTAACCCCCCCGCCACGGTACCGTCTGTGGTGATTTTCGTTGGTGAGCGTTTTTCACCGGTTCGGCGCCCTCGTTGCACTACTCCGCCAGAGTGCGCCACAAACGGCGCTTTGGTACAGCGACGGCATGTGTATTTCGCATAGTATTGGCTTTTATACGAATGGATGCACCGACGAGCGTCTATCGTGTGCTTTGCGATTTATTGTACGAAATTTGTTATACGATCCGCGGGGTCAACGCGCCCCCGATGAGCGAAAACGAACGTTACTTGTAGGAAAGGGAATGGCGTGATTTCTTCTGTATACAATGAAAATAAATGGCATTATCGTTGTTTGTCTTGTTCGAGATGCGCAGACCGGTATGCGCTTCTGATTATTTGGCAATCCCTTTTATTCGTATGGAAAAAGTATGTTTTTAAGAATTGCCAAGCGATTGTTTGCCTATAGATACAAAATGACCGTCTGGTCTGATGCGGTTATTTTTGTTTTTGTATGCGCATACTTATAAGCATTTAGTTATCATCAGGAGTTAAAGTAGTTGCGTAAGGTTGACCGGATGACTAACAACTAGTAATAAATGGAGTTATCATTGATTCTTTTGTTTGAGCTCCGTAGACTGGTATGCGCTTCAAATTGTTGTACAATCCATCTTGTCTATATAGAAAACATGAGTTTTTAAGAATTATCAAAGGATTGTTTGTCTATAGATGCAAAATTACCGACTCGACTGAAGCGGTTATTTTTGTTTTTGTATGCTCAATACTTATAAGCATTTAGTTATCATCAGTCAGGTAGAACGGGGAGTTAAAGCAGTTGTGCAAAATTGATCGGACGGTGACCAAGTAGTGATGGCTTGTTATTTAGGTAGGCAGTGGCAGCAGTCAAAGACAGTCGTAACAGGCAGTTGCACCGCATTCCTCGTTAGGTAGCCGGCATGGTGTAAGTTTACGCATCAGACGATGTGCGTCTAATGTAGAACCATCAAAGGACGCCCATTGTAGTATGCAGTAGCGGTGCAATGGCAACCGCCCCTTGATTAGATGTATTGGCGCGATAGTACCGTTGCCACTCGCTCTACCCAATGTACTCAGCACCGGTTCGAGCCGGAATTGAAACTACGTAGTTCGTCGTGCGTGTACATTCCTAATGTAGTCTGTTAATTCGCTTGAACGCACAGCGACATTCTGTCGGCAGTTGAACTCTGTCTTACATGGATATGGATATTTCGTTAAGCATATTATATTTGTAATAACGTTTTCTCTAAATTTCATAGAAGCGTTTTTATGCCGGTCATTTTTATACCAGCCATTACAATTGCTGTTTTCTTCTTTAGTTCCGTAGGAATATACAAAAAAAATGTACTCCTTAGTGAAACTTTCAAATCTTCATGTTTTCTCAACTCTACCAGATATGAACTCGTAGAGTTTGATTTCAATCGGGTACAGTTTTGTTTTGATTCTGGTAGAGTTTTTTTCTTCAGGTAGAGATTTTATTGGGCGCCAATATTTCGGTAGAGTTGTTATCCGGTAGAGTTGTTATCCGGTAGAGTTGTTATCCGGTAGAGTTGTTATCCGGTAGAGTTGTTATCCGGAAGAGTTGTTATCCGGTAGAATTGTTATCCGGTAGAGTTGTTATCCGGTAGAGTTGTTGCGCTGCAGAGTTGTTATCCGGTAGAGTTCTTATCCGGTAGATGTGTTATCCGGTAGAGTTGTTATTCGTAAATGTGCCATTCGAATTCCGATGGGAATTCACTTGTTTTGGCATTGATAATCAGCGCACAGACGATTGCCAGCACACCCACCATTAATACTTTTTATTAAGATTTTTTCCCCACTAATCGTTAACTCGGTAATGAAACGGGCCTGTCCAGAGGTAACGGAAGTTGACGGAAAAGTTGGGAGTGTCCCAGTAATCGAGCGATACTCCTTTCGCTTCTTTCGATCGGCTGTACATCGGACGCGTTTTTATTTGTCCCATCGTGAAAAACCGTAACCGAGAAAGATTTTTGGTCGGGAGGTATCACATCAGTTTTGTGAGAAATGGCAGTGGCCCAAAGACGTCGACGCGCGAGTTCCGAGGAAGCGGTCGTACAGGCGTGGGAATAGGAGACAGCTTTTTCCCTGCAAGTGCATCCGCCGAAACTTGGTGGCTCACCGACGAATGGTACATACCACAACTACCGCCCAACCATCTTCACGTGTGCCCTCGTGAACTCCATTTCATGTACACGCAAAAAGTTTCGGCAACTTTTGACACAACCCTTGACACAATAGAGAATTTACAGCATCTTCGGCAACCGTATACACACACACACACATATATATATATATACTGTATTTAGCGGCAGTACAGTAAAACCTCGTATATTCCGCCTTGGATTGACCGCGTCTCCGGGTTAATCAGTGGCGCTCAACTCATTCGAGCACTCCGCATTAATCCAAATGTACGCTCAGATAATACGGATAATAAGACTCGGATTAAACGGGCGAAAGAGCTATGCCAACATGCCGTGTAGTCCCTGGCCGTGTGTGTTTTGCGTATTATCCGAGATTCCACTTATCGAAGGTACTTCTCGCATATTACCTCGGATAAAGACGGTTTCTCTGTAGAGCACATCCGGCGCTTTTCCGGAAATCTGTTAACACTTGAATACGAATGTTGGCTTAGAACCTCCATTCATGTCGGTTACTGTTAATTTTAGCTTACAATTTAAATTCATGCAAGTTACCGTTAGCGATTTTTGCCATTCTTTTGCCATTATTATAAGCATCATTCATCGCAATAACATATCTTTTTACGTATCTTAGCTGTGTACTCGTCATCAATGGCTGGTTCGTTTCCCTGTAGTAGCTCCCCTAGGAGGAGAGTAATATTGGGCCAGTATTGGTACAGCATCGGCCAGTTCTCGCCTAACGTTGGCCAGCGCCGGCTCTACGTATCATACCTAGTAAGGTCTGTTTAGATCGTTCAGCCATTGATTAAGGGGTACGTAGTCTCAGAAACGCCAAATTTACTAGTAAAATGTTGGTGTTTCCGTTGTCTTTAAATCTGTCGGTACGCTACCCCGTTGAAATTCATAGAAAATTTTGTGGCCGACGACAGAAGGTTCGGCGATACCGCCAACACCGCCTCAGGCATGTCGGCCGCTTTCAATCTTGTCGGCCGTTGAGCTTCTCCGGGGTTGGCCGGATCTCCTTTGGCGGTAAACCTCGTGGATCGGGTCGGCCAGAGGAAGGCCCTTCTGGTTGTGGTTCGTACTTACCGTCGCCGCTTGAACTCTGATAACTATGGTCAGGCGCGATACGGCTGACTTCGGGATTGGCCTCCAACGCCTTTGCCTTGAGAGACGATTAATTAATAACGCAATTAATTTTCACGGATATCGAGAGAGCGTGACCCCGAGCGGTCCTCCACGCTGGCGGGATCGTAAGACCTGCGTCGGCAACGATGCTCCCGTTCAGAACTGAATTGTTCACGAGCGAAAGTTGCGACTCGTCTGTAGGCTGTTAAATAAATTTTGGGAATCAAGATTTAGGAATCAAGATTTAGGAATCAAGATTTAGGAATCAAGATTTAGGAATCAAGATTTAGGAATCAAGATTTAGGAATCAAGATTTAGGAATCAAGATTTAGGAATCAAGATTTAGGAATCAAGATTTAGGAATCAAGATTTAGGAATCAAGATTTAGGAATCAAGATTTAGGAATCAAGATTTAGGAATCAAGATTTAGGAATCAAGATTTAGGAATCAAGATTTAGGAATCAAGATTTAGGAATCAAGATTTAGGAATCAAGATTTAGGAATCAAGATTTAGGAATCAAGATTTAGGAATCAAGATTTAGGAATCAAGATTTAGGAATCAAGATTTAGGAATCAAGATTTAGGAATCAAGATTTAGGAATCAAGATTTAGGAATCAAGATTTAGGAATCAAGATTTAGGAATCAAGATTTGTGAATCAAAATTTGATACTCCGTCAGCGAAAGTTTGTCGACAAACGTTGGCGCACCTTGAGGCAATAATTTCAAAAGAGCTTGCAGCGACGCTGCGCCAGCCGGGTTATCCGGGCGGCCCGGTCGGCCGTTTCGGTGGGAAACCGCTCCCCGCATTTTCCGGAGCACCGGCAGCTTTGTACACCCGTCTCCTCTGTCGCTACTTCCTAGCTGAAGAGATGGTTCGTGTGGACGTCAGCAAATACTGTCCCACCGACGTTAACGCGCTTTTCGTTTACGTGTTCGCCATATCCTGCGGCACTGCGCCGCTGTTCTCCCGTCCTCCTCCGGGAACTCTTTCTCACGGATGTCAAAGCTACAGCGGGCTGTGTACTCACCGCCGAGCGGTGGAGATCCGGCCACCCTGTGACGTAGAGAACGACGTGACAATCACGTTTGCGGGCACTCCGTTGGTCTCTAAAATCCGGATTTTCCTTTTTTCTTTTTTTTTTAAATGATACATCAGTAAAGTGAAAAGCACTGTTTCAGCGACGCAATAACCTCCGGCCGGATCTGTATAATAATACAAAGAAAAAAAAAAACAACAACAACAACAACATAAAAATTGAAAGTGTCGATGTATTTTACTTTGAAAAGCCTCGTCGGATCGGCGGGTCGTGTTGACCATTCGTACCCCACACATTTGCCGAGCATTAATCACCAATGGCCACAGTAGATCGAAAAAAACATTGTTGTCTCTTGTACGCAACAAAAGCCGCGTAGCCTTGCGGACGCACACACATCGGTGGTCGTGATTGATGCGATGAACAAAAGTAAAAAAAAAAAAAAAAAAAAAAATGAAAAAAAAATTAAAAAGAAAATAGGAGCCCGTGTCAATTCCGGGCTCTGTGTCAAACACTGTGTATTAACCTGTCAGTTCACCTTGTCGAGGGATGGAAAGCGGCGCTGAGAGATAAAAGGTCCGCAGCGTGGTGAGGCACAACTCGAATACAAAACGAGCTATCGACCAGCTTTTTTCCCCGCTGTGACATGTAATCACTGACCGATGCGTGTACGAGCGCAGAAATTGTCCGACCAGCCGCTCCGCGCCCAACACGCGACTATCGTCGACAACGGGGCATACTGTTTTTGTAACGCACGCTTCAACGCAAATAAAAATAACTAAATGAATAAACGAATGAATTCATTCCGAGGAGAAATAAAGCCGCGCATGCGCTCCGTTCCTTCCGGTATTGTTATTGGTAACTGGTTTTCGAGATTGTATAACCGTACTCGTTCCCCGGTCGTTGAAATTTTAAAACATCATACTCGATAGATGCAAGTGCGTACTGACGATTTTCCGTTTTTTCTATATATATATATATATATATATATATATTTTTTTTTAAACAAGATGAAAAGAATTTTTTTTTTCAATTTTTATAAATATCGTCGTTTCGTTTGCGTGTAGGAGTACAGAAATTGTTTGTTATGCTCTCCACTCTTGCCATCACTATCGCCGATACCGAGGGGTATTGTTTTCGTAACACACGCTCGAATGGGAATAAAGGTAACAAAAAAATTAATGAACTCTTCCCGAGGAGAAATAAAGCCGCGCATTCACGCTTCCACCGGCATTGTTATGGATAAATGGTTTTCGAAGTTATAAAGAGCTACTCGTTCCTTGCCGGTTGGAATTAAAAAAATTATACTCGATACATGCAAGGGCGCACTCACGATATTCCGCACTTATATATATATATATATATATATATATATAAAATAAAAAAGTACAAAATAGTACTTTGCGATACTAGTACGGAAAAGCGGTCTTTCAGCGAAGGTTGTGAAGTTGGCTGCGCGAGCCGTTGGCCCGGGAGACCGCTTTTTCGTACGAGTATCGCATACTACTTTTTGTAGTGCGTGCGAACAAATAGCTACAGTGCTGCCAGCTAAATGTGTGCGGAAGTAGCTGGTATGTGAAAAAAGCGTGCAAAAAAGTTTTCGCGCATCCTCAGCTAGAAAGCGCCAGTTTCGCCACACTTTACAGGCACGAAAAGCGAAACTTTTCGTGCACGTGTTACAAAAATGAATAAACATATGTCGTTTCATCCGCGTGTACAAGTACAGCAATTGTCCGACACGCTCTGCACACTTCGCACGACTATCGTCAACAGCGGGTCACACCATTTTCGTAACACATGCTCGATCGTAAATGAAAATAAATGAATCAATGAATTCTTCACGAGGAGAAATAAACCTACGCATGCACGCCGCGCCTTCCCCGCAATTGTTACGAGTGAATTGATTTTCGAAATTATGCAACCGTACAAGTTCCATGGTGGTTGAAATTTTTAAAAAATTATACTCGGTATATTCTAGTACTCGGTTATGCATACTGACGATATTCCGTACTTTGTATTTTTTGTTTTTTTGTTTTTTTCAACAAACTGGAAAGATTTTTTTAATATTCCTTTTTTTTAATAATAAATATCATCGTTTCATCGTTGGACGATGACGAGATTCGTTTGCGCGAGGCGGAGCCCCGTATGGCGCTCATCGCATGTGGAAATTTCGTGATAAAATCGATCGTCGCTCATTGGTGAAATTATTTTGATAACGCGATAACGACACTAACGATGATAGCCATGTATCGCGGTCACTCCGCGGGCGTCACGAAAATGATTTGCATGCGCGAAACGCGTCAGCCTCCGTAAGCGTTTAACGTCCCAGCGGAGGAAACGCTAATTCTCGTATTCTCCGATACTCCGCTAGTCCGTCGCACTCTGTCGAATGCTGCATAGTTTCGGGGACCATCGACACGTGCCACTTGCCGTCGACCAGCCCGCTTGCTCACCTCGGGCCAACTCATCGACCCTCCGCAATTATGTCGATCGATAATTTTTTTTTTTTTTTTTTTTAATTTTTTTTTCAAAGACTTCATGCACAAACGTTCTGTTAAATTTCACGTTCGCGACGAAGAATTAATGAACATTGTATTAAAAAAAAACTTTAGTGACGCTTTACTTTTAATAATTTACATTAATTTTACGATAAAGACAACTCAGTTCGAATAATTGACTTTAGTTTCACTGTGAAATTATATTAATTTTCCATAATAATTGCACAATAATTTTAACGTACCGATAAGTTAAATTTAATTGAATTTAATTTAATTACATTATCAATTTAAGTCTCAATAAATTTAATGTACCAGTCTTTGCGTAAAAACTTTCTCTAAATGAAATCTACAATTTTTTTAGAAGCGCATTGCGATATAGCGTGCGATAAAAGCAGTGACATGACAAATTCCGAGGAGAACAGAGTTTTCAAAGGTCGCTTCATGTAAAACGCAACGAAAATAGGAAAAAATCGAATTTTTGCCTGTCGGCAAAAATTTTTTGCCCGGTGTTTAATTTTAATGAAGTTTAGGGGAGCAAAAATCACACTTAAAGCCCAAAACGTAACGAAAATTGGCAAAAATCGCATTTTTTGCCTATCGTCTTGATGTGGTTTTTCCACCTCATACATCAGTTCTAGGGTTAAATTTATAATTGTTTTTTTGTTACCGGTCAATACCGACATACCGTACAATTAACAACGGGGTCAAACCGATCGAACAACAAGCGCGCCGCATGCAAAATTCAGAGCCGTTGACGTTCCGATAATAACAGACTTATCAACGGTCGCGTCGTATTAATTAAGGTTCTGGAAACGGAAAACGAACGCAAATAGCCTCGAGCCGTCTCCCGAATTTCCCAATATTTCACACACTAAAAAATAATTTCCTAAAATCGGAATGGAAAGATTCGTAAAAATAATTTTGTCAAATAAGTGACAAACAGGTTTGTTAAAGTTTGAATAAAACAAACATGTCCATTTATTTCCCGTGGAATTAATAATTTTAGTTTGTACGTTTTTTTTTTTTTTTTGTAAAACTAAAAACCGAATGGTACGATCGGGAAATTAACGAATGAAAAATCGTGAACGTTTGTCGCCAATAAATTGTTGCAAAGAGTACAAATTTTTGTTTTTACCGTGCAAGAACTCCGTTTCAACGATATACGGCAAATTATTAAGCCGCAAGATATTTTCGTTAATGGAATTGCTGACCGGCTTAATCCGCGACGGTCTTAAGTGAGGTGGCAGTGCCGGTTGGGCGACGGTCGAAGATTAGCCCGCGGCTCGGTCCTTCGCGACCGGTTCGTTGTGTGCGTTCTGCCGGATGTAGCCGGCTCTCCATTATTCTTGTCCGTGTCCTTGCCGTTGAGGTGAGACGATTGCCGGTGACTTTTCCCGTGCGAGAACGCGAGAGAAGCCAGCGAAAGGGGCGATAGGAAATTGCCCGGTATCGCGGAGGCTCGTCGTTGCCCGCGAGGGCGGATATAGTTTACTGCAAGGAGGAAAAAGTTTTTCAACCGTGGAAATACGGTGAGAGAGAGGGAGAGAGAGAGAGAGAGAGAGAGAGAGAGAGAGAGAGAGAGAGAGAGAGAGAGAGAGAGAGAGCGCGCGTTACAGGGGACAAGAGACGACGGACAAGGACGTCAATGGCGGAAGGAGAGGAGAGCCGGAGATCTGGAAATCACTATTCAGTCTTACAGAAATTGCTATTGGCAGAACCATTAGAAGCTGGAATTAGTTTTTCGAGACCCCCACCGAAGATATCCGAGTCTATATAGAGATTCGGCCTTTTCCCCAAACCCCGGAAAGCCGCGCCTCGGCTTCCGCCTCAGCCACCGTTCGGTACGGGTCACTTATCTTACTTTAAACCTCAGATTAATAGCCCCTCTTCCATTGGCTATGGCCCTATAGGGTTTGTTTTGTCTTATTTTTCCACCCACGCCGTGGCGAAGGCTCTTGTTTCGCGAAAAGTTTCGGACTAGTTTCCGCGAGGCGCGGCTGCCTCGGGTGGGGGGGGGGGGGGGGGGGGGATGGTTTCGCGTTCCGATATTGGGAATACATCGTAAATTCAGGAGGTCTTATATTTCATTGCCTCTTTCGTTCCTCTCTATACAATTTTGTGCGGTATAAGCTGTGAGGTATCAAGGCGGGAGTCTCCATTCTCGTATCGCAAGGACGGCCCTTCGGGCTACCATAAGCGGCTTTGCAATTTACAAGGCGCCCCTTCGTTGAAGTCCTTTCTTATGATAGCGCGTTGATTCAGTGGACTTCGCTTATCCGCTGATTTCGTCGATTCGCCGGGTGTTTTATGAAAGAGCACGAGAAGGGAAAACCATCTCGGCGAATTTCGCTCGGTCAGTGGCAAGATTGCTCTGCCAGTTTCGGTAGGGAAACAATTCTTCTTTCCTGATGCCGGGGACAGATTGGTGGGTTCTTCCCAACGCTGGCGTGCGAGTCTGGCCAGTCTAGGGGCAATGCTGGGAGATTACAGACAACCGGACCGAGGCCTGCCTGGGGGGTTTGCATGTTTCCTCTCATATAGCTCGGTATTCTAGTTTGTTGCAAATTGTTGCTCAATGCGGTTTGGTTCGCTGATTCTGGGGCGTCCGATGTATCAGGAGAGTGAGATTGGTGAGAAGGTCTCGTTGCGGTCTACCTCGATATGCTGGCGGTAGCGTCTCATGATATATGCGCGAGGCAGGGCTACCGCAGAATTAGGCCATCGTCTCGCGTCAATCAGCCCGCCGAAATCATGCCTGGTACGGTTGGTTCATGGCTCCTTCTCTTCCTGCTGCCTGGTGACGGGTGATCCAAGAGCGACGCGTCTCAATACACTGACAGAAACGTCGGGAGACCAAACGGAGAACGATGGTTGCGAGGCAGTTGCGATATAGTCGCAAAGTAACGCTGTGCTAACGAGTGGGAACGAGTGGGAACGAGAGACCGGACCGGTACCGATCGACGTTGGGCGAACACTGGCCTAAGCCGTGCCAATACTGGCTCTGTATGGTGCCATCACCAGGGCAGTTTCATCAGATACACCTGGGATAACGAATGCAATGTAGGATCTCGTTGGTTTCGAACTTTGGTCTAGTCATTTCCTAGATCAAAGTTAGTGTCCCGGTGCTGATCAACGCTGTGCCAATACTGGCTCAGCGTGGCGCTCATCACCAGCGTAGTTTTATCAAATCCACCTGAGATTACGAATGCAATGTAAAATCTCGTTGGCCTCGTACTTTAATCAAGCCATTTCTTCAATCAAAGGTAGAATCCCGGTCCCGGAGCATATTGCTCTACGCATCAACAATGACGCCACGTCGTTTGACACGGATCGCGGATAACTCGGGACATGCGTTGCACTACACCTTCACGGGCGATGACCGGGATCAGGACAGTGCCAGATGCCGCTTCCAGACCGAGAACCACCGGGACGTTGCCTTAGCTTGGGTCGTCAATCGCATCGCTGTTAATCACCCTTGAGGCGCCTTGCGACGAATACAATGTAATTCCAAAGGGTAAAGCTACCAGGACGCCATTGGTAGGCGCGCCGCCAAGGGTATTCCATAAGCTCAACGATCCTCGGTGGACAAACATTGATATCCTTCGTATCTCACCGCAACATCGGCATTATGCGTGTACCAACAGCGAGTAGTGGCGGACGCAGTATATATCACCCAACATCAGCCAAACACACTATCTTGCTCCGGTACTCGGACCCAAGGCATCGAACAACCCTCAGGGTGCACCATCGTGCACCGCTGTGACCGACCTCGTCTCTCCCTTTCTGTCTGTCGGTCCACATCGACCTCCTGCGCGCCAAGTACACAATTATATCATCAGAACAAACACTGTAACGATCGGTGGCAAACAAGCAAACTCGGACGGCAAACAATTCCTTCAGGCTGTGAAAGCTACCCCATTTCGATGGGGGGGGGGGGGGAATTATGGGAGCCTCCCTTCACAGTAAAAAATAATTTCGTAAAATCGGAATACAAATTTTCTTAAAAATAATTGTGTTAAGGACATACGCCACAGGATTGGATAAAAACGTAGGCATATTTCGTGATTTTTTTTTTTCTCGGTAAATATATGCTTTGTCGATTTGAATTTTTTAGAGTGGAAGGGGGATATATTGAAGAACATTTAAGAATTTTTTCATTCAATTTTATTGTTATTACTTATGTTTTTTTATCGGTTGGCGTAATTTTTTTTTTTTCGAAAGTTCGTTTGCGCTGGTCCTGATTTCGATATGTTATTTTATGTGAAAGTAATTTTTTTTTTATTGTTTCTTAACAAATTATGTGCAACGCGGTCTTCGACTAGGGGAAAAAATAAAATGAAAATTGTGAAAATGGCTGTCATTTTGAGAAGAATGTCGATTTTTACCTAAGCGCAAGCGTTTGTTCACTGCGTGGGCGTTTGAGAGCCATTCTTATTGCGAATCGTCGGAAAGAATACGCGTTGCAAATTTAAAGTATTTAATTTACGGTATTGCTTATGAATTCGTGAAGTTCATGATTAAGCCTCTGGCTGATTAGGCTCGTTTGTATGGTATTGCTCCGCTAGCGCACTCCACGATATATCGCAGCATCTTGGTATCGCTTCTCGCAGTCGTCCGTGAACAAACTTTCATTAGCTCCCGAGAAATTAAGCGATGAAAGGATGTTTACGAGCTCGTTACCCGAGATATTCCCTTACGGCGGGGCCTCGCTCGGGTTTTTACTACCTAACGCTGAAAACATAGTTTGATTAACCGTCGCAACATGCCTCGGCAAGTGGTAGTCCAATGAAACGTTTATTTTGCAATTAACAAAGTTTCGCAAATTGGACGGCTAGACAGTCGCGTCTGTTTATTTATTATTATTATTATTATAAAAATATATATTTTTTTTTGAGAGAAAAGTCGCGGAGATATTTAAATTTGTCTAAATGGTGGGTCACCGGCGCGAGGCGGGAGACACACTTAATTGTGACGAACCCTCAGACAGGCTGGGGTAAAAATTGATTCGGTGAAACCGGAGCGTTTAAACGACTTGCGACGGATGAGTGACTGACGCGATTTTATTTCAATACGCGAAAGTAAATTAGTATCGGTAGAAATGTCCCTCGTAATTGATGCCGAATAAGACAAGTATACGCGTTATTAAAAAAAAAAAAATTGTATTTTTTAAAATTATTATTTACAAACGTACACATTTTTTAAAACTATTATCCGGCATAATTTGACGAACGCTATGTTATTTTTATAACCGAAGGTATATTAGTAATAATAGAAGTATGCGTCTTAATTCTTGCCGTATAAGACAAGTGTTCGCTCTTTTTTTTTTTAGAGTTTTTTTTCTTTTCTTTATAATTCTTTAAGAACTTGCACATTTATTAAAATTGTTTCCAGAGACAATCGCATAAGGACGACAGTGCCGAAACAGCATAAAAACACATTTGCTGTTGCGATAGTTATCCCAAAGTCTGACGGCAATCATAATATCAATAGGACTTGATGTTATTTCCGGAGTTTCTCGAAGTTCTCTCGTCCACGTCCGACCCCCCCCCCCCCCAGTCTTTGCTACAATGAAAATACCATTAATTATAATTTGGCGAGTCGCCGTTTCCCGGCGAATACGGCGAGCACAAAGACCCTAGTCACTGATTGGTATACTTCAGAGGATAAGTTTGCATCGGTCCCGGAGTAAGTTCGGAAAGCGCGAGGATCCCATAAACTTTGTGCAGCTCGACGAAATTTCTTTCCCTCCTTTCGTTGCTATAACGCCGTCGCGTCTCTTAGCGATAATCCTCGTAGTCCTTCGTTTCCTTGCTCTGGCGTTGAGTTGACGTTAACTTCATCAGGGCGAAATTAAGTGGCCATTTCTGGAAAGGTTTCAGTAAAAACTGGATCGGCGTTCGTTTCGCTTCGATTGAAACAGATTCGGGTCTTCGGCCAAACTTCGATCGGCGACGTTATGGGAGATTTAGTTCCTTTTAATTCACGACTCAAATAGTCGCGATCTGTCGCGATTGATTAGGACCGATATTGATTGGGACAAAAGTTCGCGATGGCACAAATGCGGATTTAATCAAATAAAAAAATTCGTTCGCTTCTATTGATAACAGTGAGGTGCTTTAATCGTTAAAACTTGCTCCCAATAACGTTTTAAAAATGTTATATGAACTTCCTTGATTTTCATAGACCACCCGTAGTTCGGTAATTTAATCTACCCCTTTTATATCGACACAAGAGTGAATTTGATTTCATTTCCATCAAAATTCGACGTCCCGAAGAAACTGTAATGCAATTCTTATTCTCCGAATTCTTACTGAGGTATTCGTAGGTAAGGTAAGGTCCATTATTGACCGAACCCGAGATAGTTCATACTCACCTTCGTGAGATACAGGACCAAAGTTTTTGATGGTCCATATTCACGACTTTGATTCCAACGATCTTCACCGACTGGAAGAAGTCCAGTTTTGCAAGAGGTCGGATGAACATCTTCACTCTCCGTATTTACCATAGCAATGCGATACCGAAACATCGCAGGATTCCAGAGAGGTGCTGACGCTGTTGGCTCCCGATGGTTCATATTCACCTTTGGGAGATACAGGACCAACGTTTTTGATGGTCCATATTCACGACTTTGATTCCAACGATCTTCACCGACTGGAAGAAGTCCAGTTTTGCAAGAGGTCGGGTGAATATCTTCACTCTCCGTATTTACCATCAATGCGATACCGAAACATCGCAGGATTCCAGAGAGGTGCTGACGCTGTTGGATCTCGATGCAACCAACCCGCCGGCTCCCTCGACATCGGCTGATAAGATGAGACAACTTTTCCGATAATTGTCGTACACATATACACCGAGTCTGAATACACAGGCCGGCTCTGTGTCGCTCGGCAATGGAGTTATGCTTCGGAGCTGATCGCAGCGGTGCCTCAGGGCCTTTGTATAATTAGAGAGTGACTCGCGAGTGTTAATCACACATGCGAAACATCGTCGTAGAGTGATTGATCGACGTACCCCGAGAGTTCCGAGCGCACATTGCGGTATTATTGGCTGTGTTATGTGGCGTACATGGGATCCACGTTGTACCGATACAAACATCATTCCGGGTCTGAAACTTCGAGCGAGCGTTAACCTCAGGGGCCGCGCATGCAGAGTCGCTAATGGAAGCATGTGCGAGACGGGTTGCCAGGAAAATTTCTCATTTCGGTCCAACGATCGCGCTTGCTCGTCAGCCGTCGCGCGCTCATTGTAATAAATTACGGGCGAAACGATCCGACTTTGGACCGAGAGAACTTTTTGGAAAGCCGGTGGCTAAGGTGCATTGATCATCGCGCGGCCGGGGATGCACTTTCTCCTATGTCAACGGTGTGTGCGTGTCAGTCACACCTTGTAGATATCGTACTTGACAACCCTGCGCACCAATGTAAGAATGGGAAGAGAAGGTATTAACTGGTAAGAAACAAAAGGGCGTAACCTGTATGCGTTAATACGGCTCATTGCCGGAAAACTGGTGAAATTGGTGAAACTGGTGAAACTGGTGAAACTGGTGAAACTGGTGAAACTGGTAATACTAGTAAAACTACTAAAACTGGTAATACTACTAAAACTACTAAAACTGCCAGAACTGCCAGAACGACGAAATACACCGAATAGTGGAAAAAGTGACGGAAAAACATGTCACCGACGATCATAACTTGAAGTTATTAAAAAAGTGGATGAATTCATAATTGGATGTCGTGACAGTTATGTTGAAGAAGTGAAGAAAAAAAAAATGTCACCCTACGATCATAGCTCGAAGCTATTATTCTTCGTTGTCTTATAATGAAGTGCGCTTTAGCGGTAGGAAACGGCATTTGAATGATACAATCTAAAGATGTTGATATTATACATGTAGGAGAGGCAGGTAGGAACGTCGACGAGTTTCTTTCGTGAATGCACCGAGAACTCGCCAAGTTTTCCGATTCGTTCTGAGTGCGCTGTGCGGAGGTAAAGCGAGGTGACGGTCGCTCAAGTTATTCCGTCGCGACGAGCAAGTTGTACGGCAAGAGACGAAGAATAAGTTGCCAAGACGGCACACACGAAAGTTTTCGCTGGTTGTGATGTAAATTTCTTATGCAATTCGGCCAAAAACACATCTACCATAAACATATTACCGTCGAGGATTTCGCAGGCGTGGGACTTAAGATAACGTTCCTCCGTCGTTCACGAAATGAAATAATCAATGCCGCCGTGGTGATTGTGAAAATTGTTCTGCACTGGCTCGGTACTGGCTGCGGTAGGCGTGTCGGGTTTGCCGGTACTGGCCAACGGTTCATGAGCCAGTGTCAATCGTCGAATCCGAGTGGTGCACGAATAGTCGGTATATTATGAGACTTCGTTGGTAACATTGGCTCGAGGTTACCAAACGACGTTCGCCCGGTACTGGCTTACTTGCTGGTACAGCTCGCGCTCTCCATTTTTTGTAAGTTACCAATACGGCACACACGAAAGTTTTCGCTGGTTGTGATGTAAATTCTTATGCAACTCGGCCAAAAACACATCTACCATAAATCTATTACATAAGATAACGTTCCTCCGACGTTCAGGAAACAAAATGTTAAGTTATGCATTGGCTCCGCTATAGTCGTGTAAAGTTTGCCAGTACTGGCCAATGGTTCGCGAGCTAGCGTTGATCGTCGAATCAAAGTGTTGCACGAATAGTCGGTATATTATGAGACTTCGTGGGTAACATTCGCTCGAGATTACCAAACGACGTTCGCCCGGTACTGGCTTGCTGCTGGTACACATCGCGCTCTCCATTTTGTAAGCTACACAAGGGCCGCAAAGACTGTGTTCCAGTACGATTGCGGTATTGCGCAATATGGAAAGAGCCTTTGATCTAGCACAGCAGCACATCGACAGAAGTGGTATCGCCGTGGCGGGTTATGCAAGTGACAGAAAAGAAATTGGTTTCTTTCCACTCGACCTATACCTACCGCTGATTTAATGCTAAACATGCGCACAAAGTTGAATCCACGCATAAGAGAAGAACCATTAATCTGTGAATTCGCGAAGCTTTGAGATAAGCTTCGCGGGGGAGAGTAATGAACTAAAAGTGGTTCAATAATAATAAGGAATCAACAAAACGTGGCTCAATTGAGTGGGCGGTGAAAAATCCGAGATTGAAGAAACAATCAACGAAAATTAAGTTGAGAATGGGAAAATAATGTTTGACGGACACGATAACACAGTTAGCTGATTGGATAATTGCAAATACTCCGCGATGGTATAAAAATCTGAATAGAATCATTTATATTAAAGGTACTGAAAAGATTAATTTTGCATAATAATAATAATTCCAAAGTGTTATTAAGGAATTGATGAAAAAAAAAAAAAATTGGTCGACAAATTTCCCGGATACCCAACTTTTTTTAAAATGAAAATGATTTGTTCATTTTTCTGAATACCTGTGAATTTTTTGCGGATTTTTAAATTTGCTTTGAATTTTTTTTTTATGGAAAAAATGTGTGAAAAAAGGAAAATTCAAAGTAAATTTAAAAGTCTTGAAAAATTCATACGTGAGAAAAATGAACGGATCATTTTCGTAATAAAAAAAAATTAGGTTGCCGGTTGATTTGTTAAACAATGAATTGTTCGATTAATTTGTTAATAACATTTTGGATTTATTATTATGCCAAATCAATCTTTTAAGTACCTTTAATCTGCCTGAATTTTTAAAGATTTTTATACTATCGAGAAGTATTTGCAATTTTATCTCATTTTTCTCGAACTTATGCGAAATGAACACCAAGCGACAGAACTGCTTTGATATATAATAAAGGCAGGGTATGAATATCAGTCTCGTATGACATTTGTGTAAAAGCTGCGACATACATAATTCGTGTTGCGCATGTAGAAGGGGATAGGAGCGATGGTTCGCACGGATCCATAAAGGCTTAGGGGTTAAAGTGGTAAATACCGTCCAGTCCGTACATAATTGATTTCACGTACTAATTAGGCTGGGCCGTATTCACCACTTTTTCCCTAACGGCATTAACCGAGTGCGCTTCTGTCGGTTTCAAGTGCAGAGAGAACCGCACGGACGGCTTTCACAGAATAAAATGAAACATTTATGTCATACGGATATAGCTCAGTGTGTGTAGCGAGCGAACCGGAAAACCCGTCTTTCACGTTCCTGTAATAGGTCAATAGCTTTAACATATTACGTTGAAGCACAGTGGAATATTTTCGCAACGATTGTCGTCTCCTCCATCCCTTTTAGGAAACTTTCCATCCCGAAAGCTCTTCTCGGTACTCGGAAGCTTTGAGGGGTTCCTCCATAAGAGGATTATTCGATCGTGCTTTTCTCATAAGTAGGTCGAAACTGGCGAATAGGGACCACCGTTTTGTCCATGGCTTTTGAATTTTAGATCGGATTGCACGAATTTTACGACGATAATTACTCCGGAATGAAGTTGAGGGAGTAATATCATCCGAACGTGACAACAATAACAAAAATGTCACGAAAACAGTAAACACCAATTCCTAATTGGTGGTTACTGCGATTGTTCTATTGGAAGGATTGTTGTATTGGAAGGACTGTTCGATTAGAAGGATTATTCGATCGTACCTTTCGCATAAGTAAGTCGAAAATGGCGAATATGGATCATCGTTTTGTCCATGGCTTGTGAATTTTAGATCGGGTCGTAATTTGCACCAATTTGACGACGGTAATTCCCGCAGAACGAAAGTAACGATTGAATATCAACCGAACGAGACACGAACAACAAAAAATGTAATGAAAAACGGTGAACACCAATTCCTAATTTAATTTTTTCGAGCTCATTGGTGGATCATTTTACATACGTGCTCGTATGTTAAATAGGAGCGGTACGGCGACGTGGCTGGTGTTTCGCGACCGAGACGCGCCCGAAGGGTAAACGCAGCAACTAATTTATTGTGTAATTGCAGTGAGTCGTTGCAACTGCACCGGGGGCTGCTCGGAGATCCCGGTCTGCCGGGTATAGCGCCGCTGGTAGATGAGGGCATGTAACTAGTGGGTAACACTTGATCTACATTCCGAAACGTCGCGCTCCTGTAGCTTCCCTCCCATTTACGTTTCATACATATATGTATATGACGCGTGTACGTAACTGCTGCGTGTGTGCCGTACTACCTAAGTGCGCCTTGCATAATTCCCGGGAGCAGAAGGAAACGAATGCGGGACGCGCATCATGGGAAACAAATTGCTTGGAAGGAGACATACGTTCGCGCGCTATTCCGACAGTTCTGGCTCACCGTACGAAGATCTATTTGCGTCGTGTATTTAAACAAGAAGTTGCGAATATGCAGAGTTGAGTATATAGTTCATGTTCGACGATTATCGATTGTCAATAAACGGAGAAAAAAAAAATGTTGTGAGATTTGCGAGGGCGAAACGGATGTGGGACGCGCATCATGCGTATCGATTTTTCAGATCCCACCAAGTGTGAAGGTCAGGTGGCCATTTTTGGTCGATTCCGAAACAATTGTCGGGTTCGGACCGCGGCCTTGAAATCTCCAAGTTTCATGACATTTCTCAACAAATTACTGCTTTTCAACTTTGGAATTTTCAGACACCAACCGGTGGGAAGGTCAGGTGGCCATTTTTGGTCGATACCGAAAAAGTTATCCGGATCGTATCGGGATCATGAAATGTCCACGTTTCATAACATTTCTGAACGGACGATATAGGTTTTCAATTTTCTAACTTTCAGACCCCAACCAGTGTGACGGTAGCGGTCATTTTTTTGTCACTTCCGAAACACTTGCCCGCATGGAACATTTTTGAACGAATGGCATAGGTTTTAAATTTCAACTCGACAGGAGACATAAGCTCTGCCTGGCTTACGACGATTGCCATTGGAAGTTGTTGTTTTACCTGAATATCGGGAGACATTTAAGCCGGATATTTCGCTTCGGTTCAGAAAATCAAAGGATCCTCGTTGCTAGACCTCTCTCCGAGACCTTCCGAGTTGTTCACTTTCTGTAATTAATTAACCCGCACGTTGGCCGGGGCTTGTTCTTCGTTATTACAAATTATATAACTCTCGACTCTGTGAAAGATGGAAGGTACGCCACTTAAGATTTCCCGTTGCTGCGGAGGTGTCTCTGAATACCGAGGCTGCGCCCGACTCGCATTCAGCACGTATACATGGCGTTAAATTGGTTTTTTTTCTTCTCCTTCTGACACTGTGTCTTGGTGCACTACATTCGGAGAGTGAGTCGGACTGAGGGCTCGTAATAAAAAGCAACCCTTACACTTACCGCTGTTTATATTCAATGGCTCTTCAGACGCTGAAGAGTACTTTTCTATTCAGCGTATACACAATTCCGAGTTATGACACGATGCACCCGTGGTTATTAGAGACTAAATTTCATCAGGTTATAGCGACTGTGCATTGCATCGCGCAAACTTCGCACGGTGAAGTTCACTTGGAGAATAAAATTCTACAGGTGAAGAATTTTTCTTTTCTTCCTAAAGCGTTGCATTGACAGAAACTTGCCAAGGATGAAGTTTAATTTCTGTTGGCCCTTTTGGTATTAGGCCGTCGATATAATTTATATATCATGACATGTGGTACGAGGAATTATTTAAAAAAGATATCTTCGTGTACGATTTATGTACAGAATACCGTGTAAAAATAAATTGTAAATTTAATGTACTGGAACCTGAAGTTTGCTTACATTACTTACATTAATTCAACATTAATATACCTTTTTTTTTATCAAATTAAAATACAACATATTAAAATTACAAATCGTTTGCTTGAAGTTTACAAAAAAAATGTTAATTAAAAATAAAAAACACTGTAAAATTCCAACGCACATGTGTTTGCAATTTCATAAACACCTTACACAAAAAAAGCTTGCAAATACCGTTCGTTAATTTAATCGAAATATTATTGGAAGTTTGTCAGTATTCCGTGTCTCCTTATTCCGCTAATCTAACGAAATGCTCTTATCTCTAGACAGTTAATATTACAGTCATCCGCCAGTCTCCGAGAAAGTCGGGCTCGCGAAAAAAGCGATGGACGACTCTGCAAGATAGGTGTAAAATTCGTGACAAGTGCGCGTAGATTTTCGCAGCTCTCGTAAATCACGCGTATTTTAATTCACGCGGAGGGCACCGGAAATTTCTCGTTCGTGTGTGAGGATCGTACGTTTGGAGAAACGGTTATCTGTCTGTCCATTATACGCTCACCGCTCCGCAGACTGATTCAGATAAGGGCAAAAGCAGTGCGCGGCTATTTACGCTACGCGCGTGTTGTTTCCAACCGCCGGGAGAGGCAGGCGTGCTCGCCGGTTGTACCAAACCTTGTACCAAAACCTTGTTTCGACCGGATATCGCGGTATCAATGGGTAGCGTCGGCGAACGACGCGGCGCCCCTAACTCTATTAGCATCGCGGGAGATCCGGATGTGTGTAAGTCGGCACGCTCATCCCAAAACCAAATCCCCAAGGTGTTTTCGTATGCAAGAGCTGTCGCGAGTTGTTGAAGTTTCTCGGTGAAATCACGGTCTCACCGACGCTGCACTTGTCGCGTTTGCTAGACCTCCGAACTCGACGTCATCTTCCTTCGTCTCGCGGCTACGTGAGCATTAAGAGACAAAAATCCACGAACACGATGGTTCGAGGAAGTTTATTCGACGCTTCCCCGAGGCTCCGTTTGAGGTCTTCGGAGCAAAGTTATCCGGCAGGTTTTTCACATTCGCAACGGTCGTTCAGTCGCTCGCGTCGCAATTGTCATGCCTGTTAGTGAACGAGTGGGAATTCGAAAGAAAAAAATGGCAAAAAACGGAGACCCACTGGTCCATTCTATACAGTAGAGAAGATTTGTCATTTTAAATATCTTCATATTTTACCAAAACGTATGCGAACTTGTACTTGTTGATATTGGGATAAAAATATTTGTGATATGAACAATTTTACTGATCCATCATACACGGTGATATTTGATCTGCACTTTTAAGAAACTTTAGTTTGTCCTGAAACTTTTGCAATCTTATTTTTGTTAATGGTACAAAAGAACAATTGTAAAATCAACAATTTTTAGGGAAATTAACAAGAAAGGAATTTTTGACGTTTTTGGACAAGAAACTTTGGTATCTATTTTATTGTTAACCGTATCAGTTCATATTCACCACTTTTATCTTAAATATGTTCCATGATTCTTTAAAATTTTTTGAAAATCTTGAATTTCAGATCGGGCCATCATCTGCACCAATTTCACGACGTTAATTACTGTAGAACGAAAGTAAGGACGGAATATCAACCGAACAAGACATCAACAAGAAAATGTCACGAAAAATGGTAAGCACCAATTCCTAATCTAATTCTGATAGATGAGCACCCGGAAAAATAATTTATTTGATGGCCACCGTTTATTTAGATCAAGTAAAATATTTATTTGATTTAAATAAATATTTATTTAAATCAAATAAATATTTCACTTGATCTTAATAAACGGTGGCCGTCAAATAAATTATTTTTCTGGGCGATGGCATGTAAACTTTTATTCTAAACATGTTCAACGATTCTTGAACAAATTTTGAAAATCTTGAAAAACTTGAAAATCTTTTAAAAAAAATTTTGTCCATTTTCACCGAACGCGGTTCGGTGAACCTTAATATAACGGGGGGCTTCGCGAAATTCCGGCAAAAATGAGGAAGACGCGGATTCCGTTCGCCCTTGTATTTAAATCTACGCCGAGGATTTTGTATAACGCGATAATTATAGAAAAACCAGGGTCCAACTTGATGCGCGACAGACACGGAGCTCGAGAGGGCGGACCGGCAGCCGAGCAAAGATGGTATATGTTATATAGAAATACGAGCAGTGTATGGAGGCAGAGCTAAGTAGTCGGTTGAGGCTCGAGTATGGGTAACGAGAAGCTTTGAAGGGTCCTTGAGAATTCTTGGTAACTCGGCGTAAATGACAGCGAGTACTCGGCATAATGAGGACACTCGCTCCTTCTGCTCGCACATAATCTACTCTTTCACCGACGTCGCCCGAGAGAGGTGGAACTTCCACGGATACGCGAGCCCGGCTCTCCTCGGCTCCATCGGACCACTCGTCAAATTATTTTTCCAAAATAAACATGTCGTCGACCGAGGACAGCCGCTCTAATTATACCTACGCTCGATGGCACTTCCGATGCAAAGGCCTCAGACAATCGTGGCCGATAGTTCTTCCGTCTCCTCTCGTAACTCGTTGCACAAAGTCTTGTTCACCCGCCTCTCTTTATCTCTTTTATATATATATATATAGAGAGAGAGAGAGCGAGGAAAAAGGTGAAAATTGAAATTTTTACACCGCTTTTTTTTATAAAAGTTGAAAATTGAAATTTTGATATCACTCTCTCACGAAAGTTGAGGATTAAGATTTTCATATTGCTTTGTCATAATAGTTGAACATTAATACTTTCATATCACTTTCTCATAAAAGTGGAAAATTGAAATTTTCATATCGCTTTCTCATAATCTTCCTTTATTCGCAAAGCTTCTTCTAAGAGAAAGCATTATCTGTATTTTTCGCGTCCTCATAGAGGAAGCCTCGCGAATAGAGGAACGTGATAGGAAAGCGGTATGAAAATTTCAATGTTCAACTTTTATGAGAGAGCAATATGAACACTGTTACGTCTGTTTGAAAATGCATAAAATGTATATGAAGTTTTATGCATACACAGTATATTAAATTTCATTGACACGTATGTAAGAATGTATTGCGTTACCGGTATATTAAAAACAATATTATTTGTATAATATTTCTAATAATAACATAATTTTCATATACGGATGTCTTAATTTTCAGTGCCATCACCGCTAATTTTAATATACAGGTATTGCATTTAAGATGACTTTACTAAAATTCAAATACAATCTATATGAATTCTAATTTAATGTAACTTTGTATATTAAACGTGTTGTAAAATTACATAACATTTTTAACAGTGAAAATTTCAATTTTCAACTTTTTCATACCGACTTGCCGATTCACGTTCAGTGCATAAAGGTACAACAAGTCGTACGGAGAAAAAAAACATGAACTGTGATTCCACGACTGGTGAAAATGTAGAAAAGATAAGAAAAGAAGATGTAGAATGTAGAAAAGAAGAATGTCTTGTTTTTTTTTTTTTTTTTTTTTTTTTTTTTTTTTCGTTGAATTTATTCGAGTAAACGACAGCATACTCGATAGCATTTTTCGGTCCAGTTAAGTGAACACTCTTGCGGTGTGAATGCGCTTGTGATGTATGGAAAAAGATGTACACAAACGGGAGGACGATTTTAGCCATCCCCGTGCTATTTGCTGAAGCCGCGAGTCGAGATTCGGCTTCTTTTTTCCGGGGCTGTTTGTACAGCTTTGAAGGAATTTAGTTGGTGTGCGAGGCGAGTTTTCTACGAAAAGTCTGAAGTCGAGCGTGGCAATGCGGCGAGGCATACAGTACATACTTTCGGATGTATGGAAAAGTCTGGAAATGTAAAGCCCTCCGGGGAATAGTTTCCGGCTGCCATGTCACGAACGTATAACGATTTTTCACGCAGCAATAGTCGCAGCGATGGGACTGGCTGCGAGGATGCTGCGTCGGAAAATCTCGGACTTGGCCTACTTTCCATTCAGCTATCACATTTAACGATCCAATGTTATTCGCGAATGAACAATTTGATAAGGCTGTATGATTCTGAGTTGCGCCTTTCAATTATACATGTATCTAAACCAGAATATACCGCTCGGCTATAATTGGGATAGGTTACATTAGTTAAACATGAACCTTAAACATGACCTAACATGAACCCACGTTTAGGTCCCAGGTTTGACATATATATATATATATATATATATATATATATATATATATATATATATATATATATACTTGCGGTTATTTTGAGTCGCGTGCCTCTCGCGCTTCCCTGGATCGCATGGTTCATAGCATATGGAAATTTATTATGGAATATGGAATGGAATTTCGGAATTTCGAAATGCATTCTATAGACTGTAAAAAAAAAAAAAATCGCATGAAATTTAATGTACCGGACTGGAAGTTTTTATGAAAAAACTGGTAAATTAAATGTAATGTACAAATGTGATGAAAAATGAATATACTTTTTGATTGAAATTAAAGTAAATTACAAAACTTAAAGTATTTTTATAGTGAAATTAAGGAAAATTATTGAAAATAAAGTAGTCCCAGTGTTTTGAATATAATGAACATTAATTTTTTCATAAAAATTGTACATAACATTTAATATACCAGTTTTTGCATAAAAACTTCCAGTCCGGTGCATTAAATTTCATACGATTTTTTTTACAGTGTACGGTACGAAAACCATCGCGGGAGGAGTGTCAGCTTCAACGAAAGGGGACTCAGGAGGAGAGGGCGGGTGTGTGGATGAAACATCCAAACGAACAGACGAATGCACAATTTTTCAAAATATATATACACGATTATTTATATATATATGTACATAATATTTATACTTACGTATAAATATAATACCAATATACTTATACTTATACTTAAGGCTAATTTGCGTGCAGCATTGCATCGAGGATTCGGCGTTCAGACGGTATAAAATCGTCGGAGAACCGAAGAGGTGCTCATCCCTGCGCGCAAGTAGCGATCTAGCGAAGGAAAATAATTCGTATTTCCTTTAATTGACCCTCGAGACCGTGCACCGGCGCGGAGCGGAGAAGCAAAAAAAAAAAAAAAAAAAATCCGTATTAACGTCAACAGGCTAATGGTACTTGCCATTCGTAAAAAGCTGATGGTCTCTGATACACATCTCGATGGGGGTAAGAACGTCGGCTGTGAAAGGGCGGTCCTTCTCCGTCTTCCCGCGGCGAGAAATCTCCCCGTGGGATCCTAGGAATAATTTAAATACTGGAATGATTCCCCAGTCAGACTCGGCTTCTGGGAAAATCTCATCTCCGACTCAGACTCTATTTCCGGTGGTTGATTGGAAATTTCGCACAGACGACGCGACGCGGGGAACGGGTCGGGCCGCCACCTTGTCTGTTCCTATCCAGCATCCACAGAGATATATCGCACGACAACGGTCGAAACAGCATATTTATTGTGGATGAACGTCGCAGGTCCTTTTGATTTTATTGATCGAAAAAAAAAAAAAAAAAAAAAAAAATTATAGAGTAAAAGCGGTGAATATGGACCACCTCGATTCGCACGTAAATCAATGATGTATGCTCCATATTCACCACTTTTGATGTATAATTAATACATTACGAGACGTATGACGGATGTATAGATAGTAAAAAATAATTTCGGGAAAACGGAATACGAAAGTTCAGAAAATTATTTTGTTGAATAAATGAGAAACTTGTCGGTTCGTAATGTACAAAGCTGTCCTTTTATTTCCCGTGTCATTAACAATCGTAGTTTGCACTTTTGTTTGCAAAACTACAGCCGGATGGCGCGATCGGAATATTAATAAACCAAAAATTCTGGACATTTGTGAACGATAAGTTGTTGCAAAAAGTACAAACTTTTTTTTACACCGGCGTATAAAAGTTTATCATTCACATAGAGAATATGATTTTTCGTCAAAGATCGGATATTTCGAATATATTTTTTGCATATACATTTTTTTCCGTACTGGCCAATATAATTTTTTTTTTTTTTTTTCAACATCTACACTTTTTTCGCAGAATAATAATGAGTCGATCATGCGACGTGTCCCTTCCGACGCATAATTGGAGGCTGGAAAAAGAAAAAAAAAGAAAATACCTCAGCAGGGGAAAGCAGTTTCGTTTGTGTCCGTCGGTTCGTTCGCATCTCGTTGATCGTTCGCTTACGATATACATAGATAAACGGCCAGACGGAGAGTCATGTGCGACGCTCGCATGAAATATTCAGTGGGTGAGGAGGAACCCTGCCTCCGCGACGGCTCAGTCTCATACGATCCCCTCGCCGGCGTCGCCGCCCTTGCCTAATCGAAAGCGGCACTGCTTTATATTCCCGGCGTTAACCGAAACATTTGAAAGTCAAACTGTTTGTCGTTCTCGTGCTGCCCGGTCGCGTGATGTCTAGCTTTCGATACACGATCCCCGAACGGTCCGTCACCTCGTCGTTTTTCCGCCCCTTTTACCCTTTTTTTTTTTTTCATTCCCTTTTAGCCTCATCGACTGAAAACTCTGGTTGGAATTCCGGATTGTCGGTCGTTTTCGCTTTACGGTCGACATACCTGGCGTAAAAGCGATCATTCGATCACACACGAATGAGAAGTGCAAGTGACGGAAGGGCGAGACTCATGAAATCGTCGTTTCACTACAACGTCGTCCATATTTGGGATATTCTTGGACAACTTTCTATTCAATACGATTTAATAAGTAGACTGCCAATGACTGTTCCTGTGAGACGGTCACGTGACCTATGCCCTGGGTGGATTCCAACTTGCCGATAATTCGGTAATACTCTAAAAAGGATCGCGTTAAAAATAGACTGCGATATACATGAGTATGTTGTACCCAATAAAGGTATTGAAATATGACGGTTGCACTATACGTTGGATGTATTAAATGCACAATATGGATCTAGCTGTGTTGCGCCAACATAGATCTGATAGATGCTGTGTTGTGCCAACATGGATCTAGCTGTGTTGTACCAACATAGATCAAGCTGTGTTGTACCAACATGGATCAAGCTGTGTTGTTTCAAAATGGATCACGCCGTGTTGTCCCAACATGGATCCAGCTGCGTTGCATCAACACACTTGAATCGTGTTTTATCAATTCACTTAAAGCGTGTTGCTGGAAAACAACTCGCAACATACCGCGCAAAAACTGTCTACACCCTTAACACGCCTAAAGTGAGTTGAAACAACATGCTTCTTTTTGACGTGAACTGCATGATGAATGACCGGGACGTTCCGCGGGGCGCGTAATAGATTCCACATCAACCTCTTATACGCTCTCCAGGCAGAGCTGGAAGCATCGGCCGGGAAGTGCCGTACGGAAGGATTCGGTCGGAAGGGGCGAACTAGAAGAGAATAGCCAGGTGATCGACAAAATACCGTCGTCTCACCCTCCTCAGTAACGCATCTCGTCAATCTTTCCGGACTCTTTAGCGTTATCCCAGATTTGACTTTCCCTCGTTGACTTCTTCGTAGCGCACCTAAAACCCCGGAGGCCACGAGTGCTACGTACAAACCTCGCTATATCGATGCAGCCTATGCCCCTTCGACCCCCGGGGACAGTCAGGAGTGCGTCGGAGCTGCCTGGGACACCTACCCTCCATTATGCCAGCCGCCACAACCCTTACCGCACCGCCGTGTCATACTCTTTCTTGCGCTTGTCGTTGGACCAGGCTTTTCGTTCCTTTTCCCCCCTTTTTTGTCTTCCCGACTTCCGTCGGCCTTTATTACCGTTTCAACAAACGCGAGGGGCTCCTACGAGCTTATGTGCGGTCCGAAGGTGGGACGGTGGAAGAGCCGCAGGGGTACCGCGATACCCTCGCGGGGCTTAGGGAAAATGGAAATACTGGGACAGAGAGAGAGTGAGAGAGAGAGCGAGAGGGCGACACTGAGTGCGACCCTACGTTTTTCCACCGGGTTCCTGGGCGGAGACCCGTGAAAAAAAAATTCCTCGGGTCACGGAAAAAAAATTTCCTTCGAAATTAGTAAAACCCATAGTGTTTCGTGCTTACGTCAAATGGCAAAGCCATTTGACAATAAATTTACAATTTTTTAAGAACAGTATTTAGGTCAGTCATTCGGCCTTAGATGGGCCACTATATGGGCTTTATGACAAAATTGTAGGACACTAACCGGGTCACTTACAACAGCGCATGTATTTCGAGTTTATTATTTAAAAAATGTTAAAGATAATAAAACAGTACTTGTTTTAGTTAACTGAGACTCTAAACCAATCTGCAATACGAGTTTTTACGATATCTCCACGGTTTTCAAAAATCTTCTTTCACATTCAATGCCATGCGGAGTTCAGGTGATCGGCAATTGGGCCGCCCACATTGAGGGGTGATCGGTAAGGAACGAATGAGTTCTTCATCGTACGCAAGTCCTACGCGAAACGGTCTGCACACCCAGAAAAATAATTTATTTGACGGGCGCCCATAAATAAATGTCTATTTGGTTTAAATAAATATTTAATTGATTTAAATGAACATTTAATTGAGTTAAATAAACATTTAATTGATTTAAATAGACATTTATTTGATTTATATAAATATTTATTTTTGGGTGCCCGACAAATAAATTATTTGTCTAGGTGCACTCCTCTTCCTTGCCACAAGTGGGACGGCGTCGTTTGCAATCATTGACCGACCAAATAGTGCGGCACCTGCTTGTAACGCCAGTTTCTCGTTGGGAATCACACTTTCGCACGAAACGGCTCGAAAATAGTGCACGGCGGGGCGGCGGGGGTGTCGGCAGGAAGGCAGAATATGCAACGGGAGCGGACCCTTTGGTAATAACTGTATACGTACGTAACACTCCCGATGCTGCTCACACTCGCGTAGGTGCCGTTATTATTATTATGAGCGCGGAGGGGTAAAATTTTCATTCCTCGCCCTCCCGTTTGAGTGGCTCGGTGCGGCAAGCTCTTGGCGTGTTAACATCCATCTGCGCTATGCACAACCATCCCCCACCTACGTTCACCTCATAACACGTGAAACGTGCGCGTAATGGCTTATTATTATCAGTGCCAAGCTCGGCCGTCGAATGAAGTTGTTTAGGATTGATATCTCGGCCACGGCGGCAACGCTCGCGAACGAAACGAGCGGTCCGCCGTTGAACAACAGCTGATTGCATACGTATCGCACTTTCAACGGAGGCGGAGTGGGTTATGTGAGGATATAATAACGATTTGAAATTGCACGGTATACGCGTTTCAGGATACCAGAACAACCGACAATTGTCTCGGGCGACGATTTGACTGGCGAAACGACTGCGGTAAGTGGAGCTCGTTATCGCTTGGATGTCTCACAACGTTCATCCACTCAACATTCACTGGTACGTTCCTCCTCGGGGTGTTACTATTTTACTCGTAATTGGCCGTCGGCTGCGAGAAGCTCACAACCGCGCTCGGACGAAACGCCGAACCGAAAGATCCCCTATTTAGGTCCCTGGACAAACTGGGAGTTCTTTCCTCGCAACGAGAGAATAACGTTCGGAAAATAAATACTCATTTCAATTTTGATAATTTTTTTTTATATCAATTTATAACTATTATTTATTTTTATTGACTACGTATTTAATGGCGCATAGTTAAAGATGTTATGAAATTTACAACATCGGTATGTGAAATTAGAATTCATATACATTGTATTTGAATTTTAATAATTTAATCTTAAATGCAATGCCTGTATATTAACATTATGTTAATATTATAAATATTATACAAATAATACTATTTTCTAATATACCGGTAAGGCAATATTCTTAGACACGTGTCATTGAAATTTCACACACTCTACATGGATCAAAACTTCATACACATTTTACGAATTTTCAAACAGACATTTTTAACACTGCATTAAATAATTTTTATTAAATTCAATAGTTTCTAGGAGAATGTACCGAAGTGGTACGAGACTAAACCGACTCGCCGTGAAACCGCACTTGTTATATCAAACATTTCAATTGTTTTTTATCCGTACTCTTCAAATATGAATAAGAACATCGTCTATGAATTACACACACGATGCGAATATCACTGTCACATATCAATTAAAAGAAAAAAAAAACAAGTAATCTTCAAAGTCCCCGCGTTAATGCCGCTCCGCTCGTTCGCAAGGCCTTTTATTTCGGGAGTTAAGAAATGAAAAAAAAAAAAAAAAAAATGTTTTTTTAAATATGAGAAATTGCCCTCGACGACCCTACATCGTGCTCGCGCCGATAGTGCCCGTCTGTTTTCGATGGAGGATTGACGTCCATCACTGGCCAACGCCACTCGAACGTCAATATTTTTTGTTCCTCTCTCTCCACGACGAGAAACAGCCGCACGGACAAACCGGGTGCATCGAATCGAGGGTAAAATGCACCCCCACCCCCCGCATTCCGGCCGGTATCCGCGACATCGTCGTCGGGTACGCTGAGCTATGGACGGGTGTGCGCAACGGTACGTGGCAAAGTGCATCCCTTTTCTCACGGGCACAATGCGGAAGGGCCGAGGCGGATCGGGCTTCCGAGGAACGGGGGAGGACAGTATTCCGGTCTGGTTGCGGGTCGGGGAGGTTCGGAGCCGCCGGAACTCGGAAGTTCCGAGACAATATTAGAACATCCGGCTCGTTCGAGCATACGTATAAGGAGGAGAACGGTGCAAGGGAAACAGAGAATAGAATCTCGGATGGGGGAGGACCAAGAGCCGAGGGGCTTCTCAGATCTACAGCTTTTGGGGGGGCGGGTGGGGGGGGGGAGGGGGGAGGCCATACACCTCAAAGTATTCTAATATCAGCGAAGACTCGAGAGCGGTGCGGAGAAGGGTAGAACGAGAAAATAGAGAAGAGCTACGACGTTGCTTGGGTATATATGTGGTACCGGAGTGCGGTTTCCCTCTGCCTCAAGATTCGCTCAGGGCGCGTCCTCACGTGGGCGCCACGGCGGGTTACCGCCGAGCGAACCCAAGACCACGAACTTCAGTCGACGATTAATATTTGCAGACAATGGAATCCCGGGACGTGGGTCGCTCGTCCGTATCCGCGTGTTTCTGAGGCATTCTACTCGAACCCGAGCACCCCCCTCGACCCCGGCGTCGTATCTCGCTCCGGGGCCCGGATGTATAATCCGAGGATATAAATGGAAAAATGAATTTACATACATCCGCATCGTAGAACGTTGCATCCATGACGTTCACGTGATCGCTCGCGAGTCTCTGAACGTCCGGCTGCACAGCTTCCGGCGCTCTTCTGTATCCGGAGGAGTCGTTAGGGGATAGGGACGAGGCTTGATTGGGGCCGGTGAGTGCATCGTTGATTTACACCCGGAAAAGGTATTTATGTGACGCATGATGCGTAAGCAAATGTGTGCTTAAATCAAACAAGTGTTTGGTTAAATCAAACAAATGTTTGGTTAAATCAAACAGATATTTGATTAAATCATACAAATGTTTGGTTAAATCAAACAAATGTTTGATTAAATCATACAGGTGTTTGGTTAAATCAAACAAATGTTTACTTAAATCAATTTCGTCAATTTAGCATTCGTCATATCACGGTCCTGTGACGGTCACAAGACGGTCACGTAACAGTGACGTTACGGCTTTACATTACTAACGATGAGTGACCTCATGGAAATGCACTTTCCGGCATCGTATCATCGGCCGGTTCCGGATGGTCAATGACTGTGGAGTTCAGTAAGTCCAACTACCACGTCTACCTCTAAATACATGCACGCGGCAGACGAAATCGCTCCCCGGGACTTCGTGCTCGTTCAGACGAGCCAGTAGCAGCAGAACAGCTCGAGTGTGTATTTCTGTGCATGTGTCATGGCACGTCTGCTACCTAACGTACGACCCAAGTTTCCTTTGTCCCGCAAAGTCATAGCCACCGGTGCTGCGAACCTGCGCAAAAGTTAAACCCTTTCCTGTAGCCCGGCTCGTAGTTCTCTCTCCGGTGTCCGCCAGCCTCTCAGTCCACCGCACCCACGAAATACGGTCCCATCATCGCCCTTGCTCCCGGCATTCGGTTCGCCGACTCTCACCGATCGGAGCCAGCGCGCAGGCGCGGAGGCTCGCGCATGCGCAAGAGCGCGCGCAACGCTTATGTTGATTAATCTCTTTGTATGCGAAAATTAACATTTTCTTTTGGGATTCCTTTATCGATGAAACTATGCAATCGATTATTTCCAAACTTCGTACGTCTGTTTATTATAATTTTTTTAGATCAAGGAACTAAGTCTGGGTCGTAAGATTCGCACTGAAATTTCTTGATTTTGCTATAATTCAAATTGGCTCGACCTATTTGTGGGAATTCCTTTTCTGACGAAACTCTGTAATCGATTATTTTCAAACTTCGCAGGTCTATTTATTATAATTATTTAAATTACAGAATCAACTCGAGATCGTAAGATTCGCACTGAAATTTCTTGCTCTCGCTATAATTCAACTTGACCCGACCTTACTTTTCCGAGCCGACCTATTTTTTTTTTTGTGTAATTTTCTTTGTCGCAGGAGATTTTCGGGTACTCGAAGTACGTTTTTAACTTTCTTCGGAATTCCCTTTATTTTCGCTTTTTCCCGTTCGTTGTATTGCTGACAAGCACGGAGGTCTTTTTTTTTTTTTTTTGTCGCCCAGTCCAAGAATCGATGTATCTGCAAAATGGAGAATAATAGAAACGAAACCCTCTCTATGCTCCGATGAAACTAACTCCAGTACAGGGATATCCAGTTTACCTGGAATGATAAATATTGCATTGCACTGGAAGATGCATCGCCGAGCCAGGGCATTCCCGACACACGGTGTACATACACACATACGCCAGTGAGCAGAACTTTGTTGAAGCGCGAGAGGGACGGAGCAAAAAAGCGTAGAAAGTACCGAATGTCGATACGTACTGGAAAACGATATTGGATTTACATAGTCGACTCGGGTTCGGCTCTGCCGTCCCTGCCTCGATTTTAATTCTTTTTTTTTTCGTTTTTTTTTTATTTTTTATTTTTTTTTTTATAAAGTACACACGGCCGTCGTGCATGCGGCTCTGTCACGGCTCTTATCATTCGCTGTTCCGCTGTAACGCTGATCCCTCGCCGGCTACCTTCCGCTTTACATCCGCGTTACATCGTACACTATTCGGCCGAACCAGCTCCGCGCATATCCGCACGAATCGACATACGATTCGCTCGCTCTTCGTCCTATATTCTCTAAACATATCCGGAGATATAATTCGCGTGTCACAACGCTGCATGCCACTCGGGGTTAACCGTAGACCAAACACGAACGATCGTGAACAATCGATTTCATCCGTCGTTCGCACACACACACACCCAGGAAAAAATGGATTTGACTGACGATCCACAAATAAATTTTTAATTTGAATTAAGCAAGTTTTTATTTGATTCAAGCAAATGTTTATTTGAATTAAGCAAATGTTTATTTGAATTGAGCAAATATTCATTTAAATTGAGCAAACATTCGCTTGCATTAAGTAAACATTTGTTTGCGAGTCGTCCGTCAAATAAATGACTCTTCCGGTTGCAACTTGACATTACCCGAGTCGGTTGGAGCTCATGCTTAGTGACCGGGAATCGGGAGTGTACATTGTACAAATAAATTGTAAATTTAATGTACTAACACTTGAAATTTGCTTACATTACTTGAACATTAGTTCAACATTGATGTACTTTTTTTTTTAATCAAATAAAAATATCAGATATTGAAATTACAAATCTCTTTGCCTGAAATTTACAACGATTTTAATTAAAAATAAAAATTTTACTGTAAAATTGCAACGCACATGTGTGTCAAATTTCGTAAACAGTGTATGTAAAAAAAAAAAAAAAAAACAGTTTCCTATACCGTTCCTCAATTTTCAAACGAACTTTTTCTACAGTGCACGGTCTTTTTTACCCCCATCAGCTTCCAGCGCAGAGCTCTAAAATTTTGATAAACGGATGTACGAAGTTTGTCCATAATCGATTCCATGTAACGTAAATATAGGAATTCCCCCGAAAAAAAAAAAACCACAATTTTCGCTTATATAAAGGCAAACCTCATTAAGCAGCCAAAACTACTCTCCAACGCTAAACAAGCGAACTAAATTTTTTTGACAAAACAAACGGCATTCCGATGTACCGGAAGTGAGTTTCGATCCACGGTTCTCTTATCGCCGAGCGCCGGCACGGAATTTCGAGAGTCTCGTATCACAGCGCGCCCGATCGGGGCTGCGAATTGATCGAGGACTTTATTAAACCCTTCATCACGATCGTCATCGTCGGACGGCGAGGAGCCCGCCGAGAAGAGCGACGGGGTCGGAGAGGGAATGCTGAAAGTATGCGCGATCCGGAGAAAGACGAGGCTTTCGTCGCCGCAACGGATGGGCTAGTTACACAGTTAACAAAATTTGTACTTTTTACAAAAAAAACATTATTGTCCGGTAACGTCCGCAATTTTTTATTTGTCATTTTTTAATTTTTACAAACAAAAGTACAAACTAAAAATCGTCAATGATACAGGAAATAAAAGGACAGGTTCGTATATTCAAATAAATGACAAAACGACTTTGTCACTTATTGAACGAACTTACTTTTACGAAATTTTCCATTTCGATTTTACGAAATTTTTCATTTCGATTTTACGAAATTTTCCATTTCGCTTTTGCGAAATTTTCCATTTCGCTTTTACGAAATTTTCCATATCGATTTTACGAAATTATTTTGTTACTATGCAGGGGGATGGTCTGGCTGTCTTTCGCGAGGTCTCACCGTCCTCGTCACCGCGTCATCCTCCGCCTCTCCCCCTTTTGCCCCGAGACCGTAAGACTCTCTCGTGTATTACACGTAATTGCTGGAGGTTGCGCGAAGCCGGCAACACACGACTTGATCTTTTAGCTTTGATGTCTGAAGAAATGCGGTTCCTCAACCCCGCGTCTTTCGACGTCGCCGCGTCCCCCGGGCGCAGTGTCAATCTTTGCCGCACATGCCGCGGCGGAAGCACTAGAGGCGGCAAACGAAGCTCCGGTGAAAATGCAGCCGAGTGTCTCTCCACCTCTCGGGTGGCTCTTCTCTCACTTTTATTTTCTCCTCCCTGTCTCGCCCGAGCGATCCCGCGGCGGCGATATTATACCGGGAGAATTATGAAGTCAACGTTTTCCTCCCGGACGAAGTATATCGGAGGAGGCGACCGCGGAAGCGGGAAACAGCGCGGCGTCGCGATGAGCGGAGCAAAGGGATGAGAACGAACGGTAGAAGAAAGATAACCGGGGGGGGGGGGGGGTTTCTTCGCGTTATGCGGAGCGAGCTGACTACAAAGTCACACTCTCCACGGTATCATAACGCGATTAATTGGACCGCGACGTGATCTATTTGTAAAGCGCGTTCGCGGATTCTTTTGCTCGTCTATCTATCTCCCGTGTCTCGACTCGTCTGCGCTGGCTCCGCCGATACTCTCCGTGTAATTTTTTAACGAGCCGACGGTCCTTCGTGAGACGAGTGGCAAGAGAGAACAAAAAAAAAACCGGAGTGCGGCTGCGCGAAGTGACGGAAGTTTCGGACGAAAATACGAACGCTGAAATGGCAGTTTCGGGAGCGATTGGGACTGGCGAGAAAGATCGGCTGTTCCGGTCGCTGGTTCGTCGACGAATAAATTTGGAGCCTTTTTCTGGCATTTTTTTTTTTTTTTTTTGGGAATTTTTGATGAATAAATTGGGAGCCTCTTTCTGGCAATGAGGAAACAACGTACTGAGGAAAATGTTTACTTGAAGGGCGCCCGAAAATAAATATTTGTTTGCATTAAATCCGTAATATTATTTATTACTTATTACATATTATTGTTATATAATGAGATAATTTTTTAATTTTTTTTTATACTAAATCAATTTTCCTTTTAATTCGATAAAATTATTTATTATGGAAATAATTGTTGAGTGGCGAGCGAGGATGGATTACGTTATTTTTATGGTAGATAATGGCGGGTCGAGTGCACCGATCTCGATATACAATAAAGCGATAAACAGGGACAGTATTGTAGGGACAGGATGACGGTATTAATGGAGAAGGGAGGATTTACAACACCCGAAAGAAGATCCTTTCTGAGATGAGACGGGCAAATTAAAAAGTGGTGGCTGCGTGTACTCACTGAAGTTGGGGACGATAACATTTTCAGGCAGTTTCATGATCGGTTGGGCGAAGCATCGTCTGCTCCGGTTCTCTAGTTCTGTCTGTCGTTCGTTGCTGAATAAACAAGGAGTCTTTTCCTAATAACGAGGGAATAACATACAGTGGAAAATGTTTATTCGCTGGGTGCTCCGAAAATAAATATTTATTTCAATTAAATCGTGAATAATTTTTGTTACATTCCTTTTTATTCAATCGTTATTTATTTCTATTGAATGATTATGAATTATTTTTTATTGAATAAAGATTTTTCTTGAATTCATTAAATACTTATTGGGCCGTTAATAAAATTATTATAGAAATAAATGCTGAGTAGTGGGATAACATAATTTTTACGGCATATAATAGTGATTCGAGTGCAGTGTGCACCGACCTCGAGATATAATAAAACGATAAACGGAGATAGTATTGTAGAGACAGGATGACGGTATAAGCAGACAAGAGGATTTAGCACGCCCGAAAGAGGGTGCGACGTTCTATGGAAGTGGGTTGCTGTGTGCGGACGCTCGGCTGATAGTACAATGCAAACAACAATACGCAATCAAGTAGTTGACGTTCGTATTACGCTGCCATTGTTGGCCGGTTTCAACGGCATTCTGGAATTACCGAAGCATCGGTCGAGGGCTGAGGGACAGCGCAGGCGCGCGGATCCAGGTGGAAGTGACTGAGAGACGTACGAGGAACGAGTGTCAGAGGGATTCCGGAGGCTCTCCTGGTTAATCCTCATCACATGAACATAAAACGTATATGCGAATACATATTTTTCATATGTTAAATATACTTTTTACGAACATTTTTATGTGATTCATTTAGTGTGAGATGTATTGTCGCACCACTGACGATCGTATGACGCAATTTTTCGTGTGAAATATCGACAGTGACACATTTATATTTCTACCACTCGCAACTCTACCAGAAAACATCACTGCCCGAACAACTCTACCGGATACCAAACTCTACCGGATAACAAATCTGCTGGGTAACAACTCAACCGGATAACAACTCTACCGGATAACAACTCTACCGGATACCAAACTCTACCGTATAACAACTCTACCGGATAACAAATCTACTGGGTGACAACTCAACCGGATAACAACTCTACCGGATAACAACTCTACCGGATACCAAACTCTACCGTATAACAACTCTACCGGATAACAAATCTACTGGGTGACAACTGCACCGGATAACAACTCTACCGGATAACAACTCTACCGGATACCAAACTCTACCGTATAACAACTCTACCGGATAACAAATCTACTGGGTGACAACTCAACCGGATAACAACTCTACCGGATAACAACTCTACCGGATAACAAGTCCACCGGATAACAACTCTGCCGGATAACAATTCTACGAGAAAACACAGCGCTAACAACTTTACCACACAATAACTCTATCGAAATATAAGCGTCCAAGAAAATCTCAACCGGTAGAGTTTTATTTTGATTTTGGTAGAGTTTTTTCTGTGGGAGAGATTTTTTTGGCCTCTTATATTCCGGTAGAGTTGTTCGGTTCGTAATATTTCTTGGTAGAGTTGCGAGTGGCAGGGATATAAATCTGCCTCGACAGTACAATGCCAAAAGGACGAATAGGCCATGCTTACACATAGTCGATACGCCCTTACGAAATTAGGCAATCGATACAATAACAAGCATACGAGATACGCTATCCTGCCTTTAGTCACGCAATGCGACCGACATATTCGAGTAAATATTTTTAAAAATACACTGTCGCGTCTATGAAAAGTATATGATTTCTATACAGAATATATCATCTCCCACTTTATTTATTTTTAATACATTCAATATATTTTTAGTATATCTTTCGCCCATAATTCTTTTATTCCGCCGTATCGAAAATAGTAAAACCGCCTAATCTGTCCCGCGTGTCCTTAAAAAAAAAAAAAAAAATAGATACCATCGTCTACCTACACAGTAAAAAAAATGTGTACTTTTTACAACAAATTATTCTCCACAAACGTCCACAATTTTTTATTTGTTAATTTTCTAGTTTTACAAACAGGAGTACAAACTAAAATTATCAACAATAGAGGAAACGAAAGGACAGGTTCGTATATTCGAGTAAGTGACAAACAAGTTTGTCACTTATTTAACAAAATAATATTTACGAAATTTCGCATTTCGATTTTACGAAATTTGACAGTGTATATTCCACCATTGTTTGCTCCATCTATCGATCCGTTCGTCCTCCGAGACGCCGGAAACGGCGTGAACCAAGTTGACCCGCTTGCAGCAGAGATTCATCGGTAGCGTTTCTTAATCTCGTCGGAGCGGTCAGAGTTTCAGCTGCTCGATATCCCGGCTGTCGTTCCGATTCTATCGTGAGTCCCGAAGCGTCGGTTTTTTTTTTTTTTTCACAACCAGCCCCTGTCATCGTAGACAACGACTCGCGACAGCGTTCCGGATACATAATGAAGTGGCACCGCGACTGTTCTTCGTGGTCCGCTTCGGCCACATCAAAGTCTCCCCCTTACGGTTCAGCAGGTGGTTACCGGTCATCCTTGATTAATGCTCATACTGCTCGTTCGCCTCGGGAGATCTAGTGCCGTTCGCCGGCGCCGTCGTCCGCCGCACAGTCGCGGAAGGCATTTGTCGTTCGGTACGCGGGCATTGCCGCGATCGTTGCCAGTTCCCGGCTCTGGAACTCGAATTGCTTGAGGAACGCGAAGGGGGGTTTGCGCTGTTCGGGAGGGCTCAGCGCTCTCCGTTGTATACGGAACGACAGTGAAATTTAGAAAGGGTCGGGAGGGGGTGGGCGAGAGGCCGATAGGGAGTCAGGAAGTGAGAAACGGTTTCGAGTATCAAAATGGACAATAGGCGTGGTGGAGTGGCGAACGAGATCGCGGCGGTATAAGCCCAGCGGGGGGGTCTCGTGCGACCCCGGAACGGAACGGGCCGGCGAGCGGCCAGCGAGGCCACTATTGATTTTCGGAATTTATAGCGGCCATAATGCAACAAATATTTGCAATCTTCGCCGAAGAGGCGAAAGAGGAGGGGGGGGGGGTGGGTGGGACCGAGGTCGGTGCTTTCCTAGACACGGCCGGACCAGGCACCGGGCATTGCTACTCCGGCGCGACTAGAGGGAAAGGAGAGCGTGTGCAACGGGTATGCAGACATTTGCATATCTATGAGCACGTAGCGCCGAACGTCCGTGCTTTGCTTCGGCTTTGCATGCATCGATGTCTGCGCCTGTGTGCTCACACTACCCTATCCGCGGCTCACTGTATACAGCCCCTCGGTTCTATCCATATTTTACCGGAGCCGCTTACGCCCAAGTTTCACCTGCATCTACGCTGTACTGCGCGCCGCTCTCGGTGCGAATCGCGAGACTCACGTGCGCGAATCCATGCATGCGCACGTATTTGTCGATCGCACCTACAGAGGAGACCTATCGATAGAGTATTCGGTACGGTTTGGTGCTTTGCCACCCTCCGACCCGAATCCAACCTACCAGACCTCAACGATAACCGCTTTTCCTGGAAGAAACCATCCCTTCGCCGAGATATTCGGAGCGGCGGTTCCGTGGCTCGTCTGGATGTGCCGATACTGAGATAAGCATCGAGCGGCCTAGAATGCAAGCGCATCCTACTGTGGCCCATGAACCTTAACGGGTTCCGAAAACTCGTAACATTTCCGGCAATTCATTGCAACTTCGGGGGGTGAGAGGCATCTCGATTGAAATGGGTATCGGCGTTAACGGAGTTACAACGTTTAAGGTTTTCTTTTTGTTTTTTTTTCTTCTTCTTCTCTTCTTCGACATGGGCAAGGAAAAGTGAGAGGAGCGACTGCGAAGGTGATCCTGGCTCCGAAGTCCTCGCCGCTCGCGCCCATTTCATTCCGGTGCAATGTCGCTCGAAGTCCGGGGATTCCGTCGTGTCCTTTATCTCGGTAATGGCGAGCGTGGTATCGTTCGATGGCGGACGCGAGCACGGAACAGTAATTTAAGGAGCAACAGAAACTAGAGTGCAAAAGCGGAAACTTCTAACGATAGCGAGAGGGAGCGGCGAGGCCGGCAAGGGATGGTCGAAGATGAGCGCGCCGCGATGCCGGACCGACGCGGAGGGCTGCGGAGGGGTGCGGATAGTGGCGGCGAAAGTGGCGGGGAACTTCGACTAAACCCCCGTGAGCGAAACGAGTGGAAACCGGGGAGATGGACGGAAAATAAGTATCGGGACGGAAGAGGAGAAATGACGCTCCTGCACAGGCTCTCTTCGCGAGAGAAGCGGCACGACCGAGCAACCCCATTTTAGCCCCGTAGGCTGATACAAATTAAAAGCCAGATCTTCTTCGATTAAGAGCGCCGGGCGCTTCACCCTATTATCGCTGCACCAACTATACCTGTGCACCCTACAGTTTCGGGCCGTCGCGAAAGCTTGTCATCGTTTACCTCCACCTTAATCGGTTTTCCATCGTTTCAATTTCGTAAATTCCTTCGTTACACTGATTCGATTTCTTACGTCCTATCACGGCTCTTAATAGTTTTTCTAAGCGGATTCGGAATAATCCATACTTCGGGCGACAATATTTTTTTGTACGAAAATTTCAGCTTTTTTTTTTTTTAAATGTTAGTTTCTTGAACATTTCTTAGTTTATTGAAAAAAAATTCGTTTCACGAACAAATTTCAGCTTTATGAAAAAACAAATTTTAATTTCTTTACGAATAATGTTAGCTTTTTGAAAGAAAACATCAGTTTTTTAGATGAAAATGTTAGTTGTTAAAAAATAAAAATAAAATTATTGTTGCCACAAAAAAAATGTACCAATACATGTGTTCGTTTCTACTTCACTCGACTAATAACACCGAGTGCACGAGATAACGAAAACACCGCCGTGCGACGCTGATTTTCGAATTAATTCTATCTCGTGTCATTTTACCTCTGCCTTTGCCTCACTTTTCGTCAGCAGTCTATGTACACAAAATCGACGACATATTTCGTACATTTCGCTGCTATATCACGCGGAATTAAACGCAAAATTTTCATCAAAGTTTTCGACCGGAATAAATAATTAATTACGAGAGGACGCGAGTGTCGTCTCATTGAGACTCCCGGCGGATGCGACGCTATTCCGGTGACGCTCTCCGGTCTCATCCCCGCTGCGCCCCGTTGCTTTGCCTCACTCACCGTATTCATGAGTTCGTCGCGCGAGTTTCCAACGACGATGACGATGCTGTAGCTATTAACGCAGAGACGAAAGCACGCGATATTCCGGAGGAGTCCTCTCGAGTTGTTAATCAGGAGGACTCCGCTCCACCCGCACCGACGTTCCGCGACGAACGAGCCGAGCCATGGCCGAGTCTCGTATCAAGTACTATCACGAGTAGTGCTACAGATATACGCCTTCGTGCGCTACACGGAGAGACTGACTTATGATATATTTTATGCTTTCGAGATTGCGCTCGACGAACTCGATTTTCCGACGGACCGCGCGACTTGGGCACATTGCCGGATGAGACGATCGGTCGCGAGCCGAGCGGAATCCGCGGACAGGCGGTTCTCTCGTTTGGGAAATATCAATCGTCAAATGATCATCAACAATTGAAAGTTTGAAAAAAAAAAATCACTCGTCTGTATTCGAAAGTGGAAAATAGAAGAATAAAAAGTATTCCTGGCAAACATCAAATTTGTATGTCAAATATTGCCACACAGTAAACTATAATTTCGTAAAATCGGAATGCGCAATTTCGTTGAAATAATTTTGTTAAATAGGTGACAAACTCGTTTGTCAATTATTTAATTTCACTTATATACGAAGATCTTTATGAACTTATAAACGAACGTCACTTATATACGAATATGTCCTTTCATTTCGTGCGTCATTGACAATTTTAGTTTGCACTTTTGTTTGTAAAACTGGAAAATTAACAAATAAAAAATTGTGGACCTTTGTGGACAATACGTTGTTGTAATAAGTACAAACTTTTTTTTACTGTGTATAGTGTAAAAGTAGTGAATATGAACACCACTAAAAAGTTCACTAAAGATCTTCGATACATAAAACGCATATACCATACACTTGCAACTTGGACACACGATATCCTTGGGGCAACTTTTTGCCACCAAAGATGTTTGATCTTATGTCATATGGCGTATTTTTTACACCCAGAAAAATTATTTATTTGGCGGATGCTGCGCAAAAAATGTTTACTAAATCCAAAGAAATGTTTACTCAAATCAAACAAATGTGTACTTAATTCAAATAAATATTTGCTCAATTCAAATAATCATTTGCTGAATTCAACTAAAAATTTATTTGCGGATCGTCACTCAAATAAATTGTTTTCTGGATGCACGTACCTGACCTTTCACCATGCTGATCGTCTCGATTCGCGTGCTAAATTTGTTTCGCTCTTCTCCATCCCGTTATGCAGCTCTCATACATTTTTCGACGGCAACGGCGTTAGCAGTCGCAATCTCCGGTTCGACAGTCTCGGCTGCGTCAGGCCAAGAAATAATATCGGAACTCTGTATCGCTGCTGTCTGCGGATGTATAACGCGATCTTTTCATGCCGAAAAAGCGAACCGACTTTGCCGACCGACGTTGCCGTCACGCCCCGAGACTTCCCGTGAGAGATCTACAGTTTTTATATATATATATATATATATATATATATATATATATATAAATTTATATACCCCATATATATATGTATATATATAGTATGTATATTATATATAGACTTTTACTTCCGACGTAAAATATCGACACGTAACAAAATAACGTCGACACTCTTTCCGGTAACTACCGCTGGCTTGATAAAGTATCACGCGGGGCTCGTCGACTTCCGCTCAGCGGGCTCCTCTCGCAGTCGAGCCAGCGAGCACCCTACATCGTCCGGGTCCAACTTGTTGAGTGCCAATTTCTGACTGGCCCTCTGAATAACCGGCGAATATAAATGGCACTATCGTTTTCAGTCAGAAGAGGGAACGGCCGAGTGAGGCCGAAAGCTTTCGGCGTTATTGACGCAGCCCGCGCTTCCGGTAGCATCGACGACAAGGCTTCTTCCAGAGGACTGGCGGAATAGCGCGCGGCCGGAGTAGGAAAGCTCCGAAAGAGAAGAAATTATGTCGAGCGAGATTGAAACATGTCCGCCGGGTGATTCGGGGATCGAACGCGAATGGCGATAGGTTGAGAGTGCATGCACTGAGAGAAGGAACTAGTAAAAATTACCGATCGTCTAAGAAAAATTACCATAGCGCACAATCGTAGGGCGCGAGCGCGCCATCTATGATAAAAGTCTGAGATTATCTAAGAATTTTTACCATAATATCTAAGAAAAATTCTCACAAATCTGGTACTTCCTATACAGTGAAAAAATATTTGTACTTTCAACAACAACTTATTGTCCACATCCGTCCACAATTTTTTGTTTGTTAATTTGCCAATTCCACTATCCGGTTTTTAGCTTCACAAGAAAAAAAAAAAAGTACAAACTAAAATTGTTAATGACACGTGAAATAAAAGTACAGGTTTGTGTATTCAAACGTTATGAAACGAGTTTGTCACTTATTTAACAAAATTACTTTTACGAAATTTCGTATTCCGATTTTACGAAATTATTTTTTTACTGTGTACCATAGGTGGCTCTATAGCGCTCTACTACCGTGTGCTATGGTAATATCTCTCAAGCGATACAGGGCTTTTTACTAGATCCTTCTCTCAGTGTGGCGACGTTGACGCCGGAGGAAAGATGCGAAATTTTCTGCCGAAGGGACGAAACGACTTTTAACGCAAGCGACGAAGGTAAACATTTATCTTGCAACCCAATTTTCTATGTCATGGATCGATCGTTTTTGTATATAGCGGTGACGAATCTCGGGTGGAGTTTCTAGTTTTCAAAGCGCATCCACGTAGTACTTTTATATTGCACTCGGTGCCAAAAAGGCACTTTTGCGCACGCTTCGCGTGCACTAAACTGCTATTTTCACACCGTGTGCAGTAAAATTTTGCACGATAGTTGTGCGAAAAAACTTCTTGTGAACTCGTGTGATTGCAGCACACTCGTAAGAAAAAGTTTTATCGCACTAGTTTCGTAAATTGCTATTTCGTAACGTATGCACAAATAAATGCGGTCGTAATGCATGCATATAAATGCGGTCGCAATAGCAGCCTGGCTCTAAATAGGTTATGCTGCGTCGAAGCCCAGCTAACACAATACCTATCGATTCTTGCCGGGTGAGCACAATGTTTAAAAAAAAAATGATTAATTTAATGTACCAAACTGGAACTTACCAAAAGTGATGCGGTAAATTTAATGTACAATTGTGGTTAAAAATTAATGGGCTTTTTCATTGAAATTGAATTGAATTATTCAAAATAAAGTATTTCCGATCACGTTAAGAGACCGAACGATAATCTTTCATCGCAGTAGTACACAAATTTTAGTATACCAGTTTTTGCACAAAAACTTCCAGTCCGGTGCATTAAATATCGTACGATTTTTTTTTACTGTGCATTGGTAGCGTTTACCTCGAGTCAATCCGCTCGGCGGAGTAAATTCCGAAGGAAAATAATGACTATTTCGCGAAGCAAACGCCCACTGGTAAAAGCTGGTAAGTGCTGGGCGTTATTGGGATGCTCTTTTCGCTCCGGGGCCAGCGTTGGCCTGGAGCTATTCGCCAGTACAGCGGAACAACTTTACCGTATTTCCATTTGTAAATCTAAAGCTTTCGCACGAAACCCAGCCTATCGCGTACAAAGCTCTCGTTCACCGTCCGAGCAGCCGCGACGTACGTGTTACGTGCGCGAGTTCCGGAAGCCAAAGCTCGCGAAAACTGTGGCGTCGGCGGAGCTTGTTCAGCGCACCACTTTCGAACCTACAGTGCTTCGGGTGTGTACTCGGCTGTACAGGATACCGAATATAATATAGAGTGCGGCAAGTACCAAACGGTATTACAGTATATGGAGGGAAGTTGGACACGTACACAAGCATTGAACGCAGTCTAGTTTTCATGATGTTAATAAGTTTCGTCGGGAGCTCATCTCCAGCTCTGGTGTAGCCGAACTTCGTCGTAGCTTTCGGCTTCGACGGTGTTACCATCGCGCGGGAGAAATTATTATCGGACCACCGTAATTTGACTTTCGTGTTTCGCTTGGCACACGATAAATACAGCAAGTTGGGCTGACCGGTGCATCTGCGAATTCTCCGGATCCGGAGCTTATGGAATCAATTTTTTTTTTTTTAAGTTCCCCGTTCAAATCAACATCCAAAACGTTTAGTATAAAATGTTTTGTTTCGTTCTGCACATTCCAAATTAGTCCACGGTTTTGTTCTGCACCTTCGACGGTTTTCCCATCGTGCGGAAGAAATTATTATCGGACCACCGTAATTTGACTTTTGTGTTTTGCTTGGCACACGACAAGTACAGAAAGTTGGGCTGACCTGTTCATGTGTGAACTCTCCAGATCCGGAGCTTATGGAATCTATTTTTTGTTTTGTTTTTAAGGTCCTCGTTCAAATTAACATCCGAAACGTTTTGTACAAAATACTCCGTTTTGTTCTGCACCTTCCAAATTAACGTTCTCTTCACTAAGTTTTAAAATCTGCCAAACATTGAATTATTTAATGTCGTTCACAGTTTCAAGCTTCGTTGAAGCTTCTCTCGTAGACTGTCTATATTTAAAATTGAATACTGATATTCCGCTAGGAATACCAGGAACATCTTAAGGGTGTCATTTAGGATGATCTCGTCCACCGTTGCCAGAATAACCCGCAGTTTTCGAGATCTCGACGCCGCAGCTTCGCACGTCATATCTTTGTGTTAAATTTAACATTTTCTTTTCGTACAATATCGATATTTCTTTATTTAAATATAAGATATTCTTAAAAAAAGGCTCAATTTTACAAAAGATCTTGCGTGTCTAAAGGATTTATGATCCAACTCCACGTGCGGAGTCATGACATAGAAACTTCAGGAACTCCACGCCACTCCGGCAGCGGTGGAGTAGATAATCTCAAATTACACCATTAAATTATTCCTGGCGTACAAGAATATTAATCCCTAACTTTTCGTACAGTGCACTCGACCGAAGAGCTGTTTCAAGCCCGTCTGCGAATAGATTTACAGTGAGAAAATGAAATTGTTGGATTAACCCTTTAAAGCATACATTTTTTTTACAACTACGAAGTTGCGTCAACGGTAATCTACTGGACTTCAAAGAGTTAAGAATGCATTACACATACAATTTCATCCAATTTCATCCTATTCGATCGAAATTTCAGTACTTCGCGACATGCCAAAAATCTGACAAAATAAAACCAGCCGTATTAATGATGTTTTATTAATATTATTATTAATTATTATTACCCAAAATAAAGACCTTTGATTTTGGGTAATAATAATGCTAAACAGTTATTAAAAAATGAGAAAAAATGTATTGTTCAAAGAAAAATCGGAACACCTTTTCCTCTCATTTTAAATTAATTCCTTGATTTTTGAGAATTCATATGAATTTTTCAGAATTTTCTTACTATTTCAAATTTTTTCTTTTTATATAAAAACAAAAATCGATGCAGAGGCAAGAATTTTTCCGCATCACAGTTCCACGGTACGCACAAAAAGTTTCGAGTCGATCGTGCCAAGCGTTCCGTAGATATGGTCTTAAGAACAATTCAAAACCGAAAAATTCAAAAGTGTAATAAAATTCTGAAAAAATGTATGTGTTTTCTAGGAAATCACTGAATTTCTAGAACCCACAAAAATCAACAGTTGATTTTTTCAGATTTTCATACCATTAGGTAGTTTTCAAATTCTCACTGAGCCTCCCATTTAGCTGGGAAAGTGCGCGTTGGTAACAAACGAAAGTCTTTGAGTTGACAAATTTTTAATCGATTGATCCAAACAATTGTCTACCAAAAAAAAAAAAAAAAAAACACTGCATCTATGAAAACCAAACCACACCTTTGAACGTCCTCACCGCGACATTGGCTTGATCCACCCAAATCTTCGTCTCGCTGTACACCTTCTTCTTCGGCAGTAAGAGATTTCCATGACAAGTTCTACAGGCTCAGGCGCGGTAAATTGTACGCGAGGGACTAGCGAAGTCCCTTTAACGAGCGGAGGAGAGCTTTCGGCCGTGTATCGGGTGAACGAGCGCCGGGAGCGGCAGAATTCTTATTTTTCCACACCCTCGACGGGGACCTTCCGGTCCATCCCTTGCGCGATGGCTCGCTCGGGCTCGTCCGCTAACCGTCCTGAAACTGCGACTCCTCGACACTGCCGTCGCTCCGGGTGGAGCGGTCGCGCTAAAGCGCTCCTTAACAATGAGGTCGTGAGTTCAAACGAGTAACCATTTCGGCGAAATGAGAACGTAAAGAGCGAACGTTAAGCCCCGGAGCCGTAGCCCGGTTCGATACCCGGGCGGCGGCGAGGGGTTGGAAGGTTGTATATACTTCGCCCTACCGCCACCTACGCTGTACAGTGAACTTCGGAATACAGTGGTGTATGGAGCGGTGTGCTGCACAGTATCTCTCTGTTTAGCCCACTCGGTGCTCCACGCTGGACACTGCGAGGCTTCGAGCTCGAAAGCCCGTCGGTGGGTTTTATAGCATGCCCTCGGCCGTCGGGAAGCTGTGGCTCGCGAGCCATGTAGTCGTATACTTCAAAAGATTCCCGCTTCTGCCGTCCTTTCCGTCCCTCCTACGCTCTACTCACTATCGCCTGATTTACTTATCGGCCCGAGCGACAAGAGCGAAGCTCGCCGCTGGCGTGCCGGAGAAACCTTCCTTTTTTTTTTAAATAGGTTATTTGGATCTATTGCGTTTGTTCAGCCCGTTCGTCTCGTCAGTTCGCTTGGGTCGAAGTTTGCCCAACACTTTTTAGGTAGTCCTTTTTCTTATAGGGAAGAGCGGGGTAAAATCGGGTGGAAAATCCGGATGTATCGATGGGTCGAAATGGGCATACAAAAATGACTGCACCGAAAAAAAAATCAACTAAGCTGCGATTGCGGATGGCGAAGGAAATGTTTGGTCGATTGAACGAAATGTTTGTTCAATTCAAGTAACTATTCGTTGAAGCAACTAAGCTTTAGGTCAAACAACTAAATATGCGTTAAAAATCAACTAAATATTTCTTTCAATCGACCAAATATTTCCTTCGCCACCCGCAATCGCAGCTTAGTTTGATATTACCAAACCTTTTTATCGGTGTGGAATATTGCGTTTTGCGCCACTGTTCCATTTTGCCCAGCTCTTCCCCACATTATTTGGAACAATTCGGCCGAATTCGGCCTATCATATTTCAGATACTCCTTTTTCAACAGGAAAGAACGACTTAAAATGGGACAGAAAATTCGGATGTATCGATGAAACAAAATGAGCATCCAAAAACGATTGGGAAATTGTGTTACCCCACTGTTCTACTTTGCTTCGCTCTCTCCTGCATTATTTGGAATTACTCCATTCATCCCCCATTCGCCACCTTTTTTATAATCCCGATCATTTTTTTTTCCGTTTCGAAGACGTTTTTCTTTAGGGTATGAAAATATCCTAATAACACTGAAGAAACAGTTGCGTGGCACTAAAAATTTTAACCGAACGAACCGTTGATAGATCGATCTACTTTAGTTACGAGGCTCTACAGACTTTCGAAAGGCGCCTGAGGCTGACTTTCGCAATGCCCCCTTGTTTTGCCGCCGCCGAGGTGAGTCCTCGGAGCTTCGTCATGCTAACCGAGTTATTGTTTTCAAACCCCTATCGTATTGAACAACATCGGCAATTTTTCCGATCGACTGGCCGGAAACCTCTCTCTCTCTCTCTCTCTCGGCCCAGTCAATGGCGCATGCGCACACGCCTTGCCCACTGTGCGCGCCTGCGATCAAAAGCGATGCGATTTCGCGCCGATGCGCAGGATCTCGGGTGCGGGATAACGGCAATAATTGAATCGCTATCGGACGTGCAGTCCCGCGTTATTCTATTACAGAAGCAGCCATTGTCTTCCGTGGTTTATACTCTCACTACCAACCTACCCCCCTCTCCACCCCCGTCCGTCGTTTCTGTTTCTACCCCTTCCGCAACGCATCGGCTCGTCCCTCGCATCCTCGGTCTCCTGCAGCGATCCTCGCGTACGAAGCGAACACCCCAAAACTCACCGCTCATCGCACGGCGAACCGAAAGCTCTCGCACCGTCCCGCATCGCCCGATTGCCAAAATGTACACGCGGTCGGATAGTTTAATTTCGAACCGGCAGAGTGGCGTCGACAATTTTGCGGTGGAGGGATCGATCGCCTGACCTACGCCGACGCCACGACGTCGCCGAGTGCCGAAAGGATCCATTCCCCGAACCGCGTTACAAATTAAATGAACGATCCTCCGCAGCATGTACGGTCGCGGGACCACCACCGCGGCATCGCACGCTTCGATCCGCTTAAGGGAGAACGACAACTTCCGTGCCGGGAGTGCGACACGCACCGGTGTGTCAATTTTACGCAAGGAAGCGTCCGGCGCAATTGTGCCTGGTCGCTTATTTTTTCTTAGGTGTCACCTTTTTTTACTTTGCAATTATTATTATTATTATTATTATTATTATTATTATTATTATTATTATTACTAAGATGTAAGAAGCCTTCAAGTACAAAAAATTGAACGCCTAAAAAGTGGCCGCGAGAGGTACTGATAAAGGTATAAGAGTCTAAATATAAGGTAATAAAGTGACCCAAAAAGAGGTCATATGGTAAAAGAAAAAAAAAATCACTCCAGGCATTCACTTATATCTAGCGTTGGTCGCGAAATTCCGGATTTGCCCTCTGAAATGGCTCATTTTTTCGTCTCCTCAATGCCGGCTCGAGTGTTTCAGTCCGGACTTGCGCTCGACAAGCGACATCGAATAAGGCGCCGCTATAAGCGGATCCCTTTAAGTGCCGTATCCGCACGCGAAATCGATACACTGATAGATGAAGCAAGTTAAACTCAGGCCTGGACCCGAGTAGAGACAAATCGCCGTCTTAATGAATAAAGACACTCAAAAATGGTAAAAAAACAACAACAAAAAAAAAAGAAAATTCAGGAAAGCATGATCAGGCCAAGCATTCACTTATATCTAATCTTCGTCGCGAAAATTCTGGATTCGCGTTCAGAAATGGCTAATTTTGTTCGCCTCCTCGATGCCGACTCGAGTGGCTCGGTCCGGACTTGCGCTCGACAAGCGACATCGAGTAAGGCGCCACTATGAGCGGATCTCGTTAAGTGCCCTATCCGCTTACGGAATCGATACACTGACAGATGAAGCAAGTTAAACTCAGGCCTTGGCCCGAGCAGAGAGAAACCGCAGTGTTAACGAATGTGGACCAACAGCTAGATTCCGTGCGTGTGCGGCGACGTACGTACCCGCTTAACCTTTGACCCGCCAGGTATTAGCATTGGCATGCCGTGCCCTTCTGTACATGCCGTACGGTCCCCGGCGTTGTTACACACACACACACACACACACACACAAACGTTACACGGACGGAACGTAGTACTATGCCGCTATCGATTATGTGCCCGCGAATAGACTATCGGGCATGTATGGTAGGTACCGGCTATATCCCAAGATACCTTACCACTGACGCGACAGGTAGCGTCCTAATTGCGCTGCAATTTGCAATTGCCTCCCCGTACCGCCTCCGTCGTTACTGGCATTTGTCTCTCCAAACCCCGAACCTCCTGCGAGCCTCGGGCCCGCTAATAACGGTTGACAAGATCAATAGCGACAGTGGCATTATTGTAAAATTCCAAACGGAATTCATTACCGAACGAATCAAATATACCCGTTTCAGCCATCGGCGGGTTGCGAGGCCAGCCGTCGCGACACCCTGATTCGCCTAGCTTCGCTCCGATCACCCCCTCGAGAAGGAGATCCACGGCCCGAATCAAAATGAAAAGATCGAAAGCGTTAACTTGAATTTGCCGAACAAAGAAAAAATTCCGCGAAACCCACGAAATGTACCAGCGAATAAAAATTCGCTGATACATGTCGCGGGTTTCGGTCCAGTTTCGCGCTCGAGAAGAAAATCGAGATCACGGTTCGAATCAAAATGCACCGAAAGATCGAATGCGTTACCTTGAATTTTCTGAATTTTTATTCGCGGGTTTTTGAACGATTTCGCGGTCGAGAAGGATATCGAGATCGCAGCCCAAATCAAAATGCGTCCAATGAACGAACGCGTCGTCTTGAATTTTCCGTATTTTTATTCGGTCGACTTCGTTCGCCTGCGTTTCGTTTTCATGAAAATCCATTGAAAACTACATATCGCGTGTTTCGGTCCGATTCCACGCTCGAGAGGGAGATCGAAATCGCAGCCCAAATGAAAGGGAGATCGAAATCACGCCCAAAGATCAAACACGTCGCCTTGCATTCTTCATGATGTAATTCGCTCATCTCCTGTTCGCCTACGTTGATTTTTCGTGAAAATCCATCGTGAAACTGCATTCGTACAATCACGCATGAATTTCGCATCGAGTCATTTGTAGATCGTTAATGCGCGGCAATGAATGTAACCCGTTCGGCAGATTCATCGTTATGGAGCGGGGTTTATCCCAGTTCCAGGTGGACTGGCCGCTCGTTTGCGTATCTTATTGAACGCGGGCTGGACGAGAATAGACCCAAGATAAGTACCGGAGCATGAGAATGAGGCAGGGACTGAGATAGAACGGGGTTGGTAGTCGATGGTACCGGTTGACCAGTTTATGGACCCTCGATATTAATACAACGTTTATGGTAGCGAAAGTAAAGTGTGCCGCGAGGAGGTTGGGTGGTGGTGAAGGGGGTGGATCGTGCGGATGACGCGGGATGACCGCGGGGAGGAAAGGGAGCGCGAAAGATCGCGAACGAGCGAGGGGTGCCACGATATGTCGATGCTTGTCAACAGGGAGAGGAGTGGTTATTGCTGAGGTTAATGGCATCCCGCGATCCTCTTAGCGGTCCGAAACCGCTCTTACCGCAAAATGTCACCATTCGATGACCACGCCACGAGCCAAATAGGTTGGCGCGATGCTGGTCGAGTACCGGCCAGCGCATTAGAAGTTTATCGTTTACAGTCGACAGTTTATAACAGTATTTGCTATTTGCAGTATGTGCGGGAGAGCCGTATGGAAGAGTTTCTGTACGGTGGGGAATATTTTGATTTTTTGAAAAAAAAAATATATATAACATGTAACATGTGCTCTTATGGGAAGTGTCCCATTCATTGGGCCAGTCCATCCATTGGCTGGTTTACCCTACCAATGCCGTTCACAAATGGCTGGGTTTCCTCCATAACAATATAGATGATATCAATATCGATGACAACAACATCGAGAAAATCAATATTGAGGATATCAATATAGAGGATATCACATCCAGAAAAATACTTTATTTGATGGCCACCGTTTATTTAGATTAAGTAGAATATTTATTTGATTTAAATAAATATTTATTTTGATCAAATAAATATTTTACTTGATCCAAATAAACGGTGGCCGTCAAATAAATTATATTTCGGGGTGCAATATAGAGGATATCAATATGGAGCATATCAATATAGAGCATATCAATGTCGATGATATAAATATCCAAGATGTCAGGGAAGCCATCCGGCAAGATATCCAGGAAGACAGAAAAACCAGATAAACCGGGCATTCATGAACAGCAGTGTACTTAGGGGTATTGCGTTGTTTCGCGCCGCCACGATAAAGCGTCATCTGAATCGTCGCAGGACCATCGATATGGCGATGAACTATATAGACGTGGGAAAAAAAAAAATCACCCCCACCGAACCGATCGAAACGCAAAAGGCGAAAGAACTCTCGATGGACGATGAGAAAAACGAAAATCTGTTTCCGATATCTAGCTCGCGTTTGGCATGCATTATAAAATCTGATTGCCGCGATTTCTTTGGAGCCGCTAATACCGTCCCACCTCGACACTTTTTTTTTGTCTCTTTCGTTTCGTGCAGCGAATGTTTCGCCGAGCCCGAAAACTCGACGATACAAAAAGCAGTGTCATCAAAATGAAATTATATTGTCGTTAAGTTATTAATTAGAAAAATATGAATAACTAAATGAGCCGGTGAATAATTATTCCAGGCTATTTAACCTGTGAAGCTCCTTCGGTCCGGCAAATTAGAGGTCTCGCACGCGAATCGTCATCGTCGAGATCTAAATTTTTGACCGAGAGGCCAACGACTGCCGACAGTTGAAAGCGGCGTATGACTGAAAATTCATGCAGACGATTCGGCTCCTCGCATTCGGGATGCATCGAAAAACAATGCTCTGAATTGAGAATTCCCGAGCCACGCGCTTTTGTTCCAACGCGCGGATATGGAGTCCTCGCTGGCGCATAGATATTGAGTTCGTCGGTGTGGCATGCACGGTCGCGATTTAACTTTCAAATCTTTATAAAGCGTTAACCGCCGAAACGTGGAAAGCGAAAGGGCGACCGAGGCGGGGAGGGGAAGTACAGGACGGGCCAACCCGAGTTTCCGAGCCAAAAGTTTGTCGGGTTCTTCTTCACTTTTTTTTTTCTCCTTTTTTTTTTTTTTTGCAACGTCCGCGTTGTGTTTGAAACGACGAACGAAATTCCGAGGTGAGCCAAAGCGTTGAAAGAGGGTGAGAAAACATTGGGAACCGACGCGGGGAAGCGGAGGAGGCGGCTGAAGAACCGGCGAAGCCGGCGCGCTTTATCCCCATTGAGATTTCGCGTCTAGTCGCGCAATCGAGGGGGGAGGGGAAAAAAAAACTTTTTATCCGCGCCAGTACAGCGCTTCATCACCTGAGCGCTAATGCCGCGCCGACGGTTGAGGAGGCAGTTTTTACTTTTTACCCCGACAGGCAAAAAGGAAGAAGTTTGAGATGAATTCAAAACGGATGGATGCGCTTTGGAATCCGACCCTATGCAACCTTCCGGAATATGGAAACATGCTCGGCTATGTTTCCATCCTTGGGGGAGCGGAGCGATTCAAAGCACGCCGGGCAGACAGACGGACAGACAGAGGTTCGTCATAGCGCGCTTCGGAGCGGCCGAAACAGTCCGAACACGCGACAAGTTTTTTTTTGTCACCCTCCAAAATTCTCCGCCACTTGCCCGAACGGATCTCAGCGCGGATGGCAACGGACTTTTCGATCCCTTCCATTCGTCAGAAATGCGACGTGGGGTTCACTCGAAGGAGATCGAATCGCTAAGTCTCGCGATTCTTGGCGGAGGATCGGGCAACTTTAAATCCAGCGAATCTTTTGTATATACTGGGGCAGTTTTTTTAGGATTTGAATTCGTAAAAGAGAAAATACCTTAATCGTCAAAAAATTGAGAGGTCGACCTGTCGTCTTTAATCCGCATGTAGGACCTGCGAGTTACGTCGTTCGCTTCATCGAGCTGGGTTTATGGGACAAGTTTTTCACCGTCTCCGATGCTCTGCCTCATAGGAACAGAGTTCGATTCTTTCCGTTCATCGGAAAGGCGCGGCCGAAGGCTCAGGCGAAACAGATCGGATCGTGAATCCTCCCGAATTTGACCGTGGAATAACTTTCAATCCAGATAATCTTATGTATATTTTGTGCAGGCTTTTTTTAGGATTTGAGTTAATAAAAAAAAATACCTTGATCGTAAAAAAATTAATAAATCGGCTCATTGCCTTTAATTGACACGAGGTAATCCGCACGTACGATCTGCGAGTTACTTCGTTCACTTTAGCGAGCTGAAATTTATGTGCAAGGCACATGTATAGTGCTTGCCTTGACCACCATAGAAATATATTTCGATCCTTGCCACTTGTCAGAAACGCGACGGAGATTTCACTTTTGAAATAGATCGAACCGTGAAGTCTCGCTATTCTTCTTGGGCCATGGAATAACATTGAAACCAACGAATCGCGTGTTTATTTTAAGACTTAAGTTAATAAAAAAATAAAATAAAAAATAATACCTTTGCACTAAAAAAAAAATTAGCGAATTGAACTATCGTCTTTAATCCATACGGAGTGTGAAAGCTGCGGGATGCATCGTTCACTTTACCGATCTGGAATTTATGTGTAAAGCACATATATATCATGCTGTAGGTGGTTGCAAGCAGTCCGATCGTTCCCGGAACATCCGGAATGAAAGATTGTACGTTAGAAACTTTTCTCAAGATTATTGGATCTGGACGAGCCCGACAGGCTCTATGGACGGAAGCCACGTAGTTCACCCGCTGGGAATCAGCAGTAGTGCAATCGCGCTCCGAACCGACGCGACGTTTAATCGTCGAAACGCGATCTAGCTCGCGGATGCACGACTCACGAACGAATGAACCCGCTCGTAGGATTGCGAAGGAGCATCGGACGGACTCGGCACATCCGGGAAATCTTCGAAATGCTTTTTAATCTGTCTTACGAGGTGACCGGCGCGGAGCCGTCCCGAGCAATCGAACCGCACCGGAAAAGCTCCGTTTCATTGTCAGTTCCTGAGTGCTTGTCCGGCTGTGGTATCCTACCATGCATTGGACATGCTCTCTCCGGTGTTACTCGAATTCATTCGAGCTTGATCGTTCGCCATAACTCGTCATGATTGATTCCAGACGTCGCGCATCCGAAGAGAGCCGCGCATGTTACCGGACGAACTCGACACTTCGGCGATATCTTCGAAATGCTTTTTAAGATAGCGTCTGCACGGAAAACTAAAAGTAGTGCGAAATTATGGCAACTTTTTATCCACAAGTGTCGTGTATTTAGTAACAGTAACGGAAGTCGATTTGTATTGCTGCATGTTTCGTTATTCAAGGAGTCTATACCGAGATAACGATTTTTTTTTTTTTTGCGAATACACAAACTGATAAATGCAAATTTCCATGACGATAGATTGTCGTTGCGTTTTTTCAATGAAGAATCCTTATTTTTCAACGAATTTTAATGTACCACGGTTCGTTTTGTTCGTCAAACGTTGCTCTACGAAATGCTCAATAACGAAATGCATGATAACTATAAGCTATTCTACGTCCAAAAGTTAACTTTTAGACATAGGTTAGCTTACAGTTACAATTCGGGAGGACTTAAGTAACCCATTCGGATGATTTTTTCGTACCAGATGTCTCTTTGCTACTTGGATACCTAAATCAGTCTCACGAAGTGCGCTCTGACCGGCGAAGAGCCAATCGGGACACTCGAAAAAACACCGGAAAAGTTCCGCTTCATTGTAATTCCCCGAGCTGAACCATCGAGTATGCTCGCTCTGTCATTCGAATTAATTCGAACCCGATTCTTCCTCATGACTCGTCAATCAATCGTGTGATTCCTGACTTGGAGTATCCGAAGCCACGCGTGTGTTGCCGAGCAGCAAACCACGATGGCAGGCTCTGCGTGATGGTGGGAGGGGGGAGAGAAAAGTACAATTATTGTCGCGTAAAGGTTGACGACCCGTTACGGTTCATTTGGCTGGTTTCCAATTATAAGCGTGCTGATTACGACAGGCGAAACGGGCTAACAAAAAGCAGGCGAACCGCCCCGTATCGCACCCCTTCCGTGTTGCCACAGCGGCTCATGCCACCGGGCTGAGCCGGCATCGGCGAGATTGCGTACCAACATACCCATCCTCGAACACCAGCCCACCCAGGCTGCTATAGATGCACGCATGAATGTGTAATGGACTTTATTATCAGAGGAAGCATTAACAATGTACGACGGATTTGGATGTCGACCATTTTCACAATACTGCAAGCGCCTCGCCGTTATACTACGTTCTGTGTAAATACGATGCGTATTGTATATTACACCGCACTGTGCCCGTCATTATTTCGTGATACGAACACCGGTTTGTCGGCTGCTTGCACAGTGCGTACAGCGCTTCAAACACGCGGGCTATCGGAAAAGGCGCCGGCATTAACTGCCCGTTTTCGGCCCATCGACAACATTAATATTGCACTAACTTTCTGTGATTATTAACTCACACTTCCACGCAGGCATTATGAATCACAAGTATTTCTTTTTATGAACGAGAACGATCATCATTTCGAGCAATAATCACGGGGAGGTTATTGTGCGAAATTCGGGTATTATCGTTATTACTGATAGGAGCAAAAATGGCAGGGAACAGCCACTCCGCTCATTACGGTGAAGTGGTCGACCAGATAAGTTAACTCGAATACCCGGAAACAAAAACCCGGAAGGAAAACCATCGAAAAAAAAATCCCTCGGTCGTAAATTGACTCCGCTCGGCTGGGAGCATCCGCCGCTCGCGCACACTATCGCCTCGTGATGTGCGACCGAATGGGTGGCTGAAGTCGGTTTTCCACCTACCTGACGCTTTTTTTTTTTTCACCGATCTGATCGTCATATTTTCGGGTTTTTCGTCGATTTTTTTTTTTTGGGGGGCTTTTTCTTTCGCCTTTTTTTCTGCCTGACGTCCTCCTTTCCGTCCCTTACAAACAAAAAATCGTGACGATCTTGTCGACGTTCACCATTCGAGGTTTTATCGAACCACCGAGGGAAATCGCCGAGACCTAAGTTATTAAATGATTCGATAGTTCTGCCAAAAAGTCAATTGTATCATCGGCGCAGTTGCTGCCAGACGACCCGATTCTTCTTTTTTTTTTAATCCAACTGATCATCATATTTTCGGAGCTTCCGCTATTTTTTTTTGTTTTGACTTTTCACTGATTGTTTTTTTTTGCATCTTTCGCTGATTTTTCGCTGATTATTTATCCAAGTTTTTTCTCCGCCGTTTTTTCTACCTAACGCCTTCTTCCCTCCCCTACAAAAAAAAAAAAAAAAAAAAAATCATATCGACTCTATCAGCGTCCAGCATTCAAAGTTTTAGTGAACCACCGAGGGAGACCGCCGAGGCCCAAGTTATCAAATCATTCGACTTTCCTGCCAAAAATCCAATCCTATCATCGGCGCGTTTCCTGCCAAACTGCCCGATTCTTCTTTTTTGAACCCAACCGATCATATTCTTTTCGGAGTTTTCGCCGATATTTTTTTTCGTTGATCAATTTTTTATCAAATCTTTTTCGTCCGCCCCTTTTTTTCCGCCTTCCGCCCTCTCGCCCTTTTCCCCACGACCAAAAAACCGTGTCGACTCTATCGGCCTCCGACATTCGATGTTTCAGTGAACCACCGAGGGGAGACCGCGTGGGCCCGAGCTATTAAATGATTCGACAGTTCTGCCAAAAATTCAATCCTATCATCGGCGCAGTTGTTGACGAAACGATCGGGCCGTATCGGCGACTCAGCTGGGCTCGCGAAACCGCGCTGCCGCGGGCTGGGGGGGAGCTCCAATAGTAATTCGAACATTGACGAGCGGTTTGTCGCGTGCGCCTAGCACCGGAAAATAAAAATCCGTATAGACGGGCTTGGCGGGCCGTGGGGGAAGAATCAATTCCGATGTCCTCGGGGTGCGAGCGGTGAAGAGTCGAGATCGGTGAGGGGGGAGAATACCTCGGTCGGGGTAAACTGGGCGAGCTTTTTGGCTGGCTGGCGTCATTGCCGCTGTTGCTGCCGGCGGGCGAGTAAACGAACTCACCGAGCATTATAGCTTTATCGGTGGCAGTTCAGCTCTCCAAACGTTTGCGCAGTCGGGCAAAAACTGTTTTCCGAAAATCCGCGTGATCGTTATAGGACACTGCGTCCTGAATCGATATATGTATGTGTGTGTGTGTGTGTGTGTGTGTGTATCTCGTCGTCCGGTGCTTTGCTTTGCTCGCCACCTGCGTCCCGCCTCCTGATGGCGCACGAAACGCGCAGCAGCCGAGCCAGAGATTGCTCATTTAATTATAGATAGAACGAGCGTCGCCCGGCATCCGCCTAGTATTTTATACAGTCGGCTGTACGGACAACCGTTATTGTCGTTTATTCCGAAAGGAGTTACGATCGGTGGAGTATTAAAAAAAAAAAAAAAAAAAAATTCACTCGAATGGAATAACGCATGGGACAATAGCGATGCCCATGGGCGGGCATTCGGCGATAATTCTTACACCCAACGCCACACCGATTTCGACAGCCCGGGGCTTCTCGGCAGTTCGGACTTTTAATCGCTCCGAGGCAAAAATGATCGAGTCGCGAAGTTATTGAAGAGAAATGAGACCTTTTAACTTAAAGAATATTTCTTTTTTGTTTTGTTTTGTCATCTCCCGACTGCAAAAAAGATGTCGTGATTCGGAAGGTCTTAAGAAAAGTATTAGTCGATATTAACAAAAGATTTGTTGAATAAAACCGACGATAAACGACACTCCGATCAATGAACGTAAAGTAGAGTTATTATCCGGTAGAGTTGTGAGTGGTAGAGATTTAAATGTGCCGTTTCTTCGGCAGCTCTTAGCCAATTTTTTTTTCCATGCACGACCGATAGACTATAAAAAGCAAAACTGGAATGGGATACGCATGCGACAATACCGATGGCTGAGTATAGTCGAGCATTGGGCGACAATTTTTCAAAAAAAAAAAATTGTCACCTTCGACTTCCTTAGCCCGACTTCTTCTCAGAAATTCGAACTTTTAGTGACTCGGGTGCAAAAAATCATCGAGTTAAGAGATTATTCGTAGCGAAAAAAAATGTACTTGCTTTTTCGCAAGGGTTTGAGATGCTGCGTAAATAGCGATTTTCGTGCAGTGCAGCCTGCGGCTACCGGCACTGTGCAAAGTTAATGTTGCACCGCCTCTAAACATCGTTTCGTACAATTACATGCCACGCTCAGGGCTGCGGCATATACGCTGAGAGAAGGGATGCGAGGCCACCGCTAAAGGACGACGAGGAGGAAAGACGGGGTGAATGGGCTTTTGGATTCACCACCGTTTGCCTCCCACGGGCCATATATCCTTTGGCCAGCAGCTAATTTCAAGTTCGTAAATCTTTTTCCGCGCCACTACTTTTGCCGCGCAGAACGAAGTACAACTTACGCCGGGGGGGTGGAGAACACTCGCTCCTGGTTAGGTGTACGCGGTACGTTATTCTTCCCGACTCTCGTCGAGCCCATTAACTCGACTTCATTCGGAGAACTTGTGCGCATCAACGCGCTGCCCTCATCAGCGCATGGTTGTTTCTTCGTGAACGGCAAACAAAAAGATTAATAATGATTCTGTGAGCGACAAAAAAAAAAGAAAAAAAAAACTACTGTGTATTCGAGAAATTTTAATATTTTTGCAATTTGAATATTGCTGGAATGATTCTGTAAAAGTTGTAAACTCCCCGTGCATAACCGAAAGTATAGTTTATTTTTGAAAATTTCGTTGTTCTGTCAATTAATTTTTCTCATGAATTAAACATTTTTAACTTCTGGTTTTGCATTACGGAGCACTTTCATGGGAATTCAGAAATTATTGTTATTTATAAAAAAATTTTATTGCAATGCCGTCTTGATTCGTATCTTATATATATTTTAGAAAACTGTGAGACTGTTCGTTTCTGAGATAATGAGATTTTCAGACCGGTAGTGACGTATTTCCGATGTGATGTCACCTCCGGTAGAAAAAATAAACATTTTAAACCGGAAGAGACGTAATTTCCGGTCGAAAAACGAAACTTTAATACCGAAAGTGACGTAACTTCGCTGTGCCGTCACTTCCGGTCGGAGAGTAAAATTTTTAACCCGAAAGTGACGTATTAAAACTCTCCGGAAATCTAAACTTCCGGTGTCCAAAACGCCCAGTCGCATAGCGCGTGCGCGAAATGCCCAAACCGCAGAGACCCTTTAGTATTTTGCAAGCTCGAATTCGCGCGAACTGTACGGCGCCTCGTAACGATGTGGGAGTGGACTTTGAACCGGAACTGGCAGGATGATTAAGCGGCATTTTTCATTCGCAGCAAGTATCTTTGACGCCCCAATAATTCTTACGTTTACCTTGCCTCCGTGTTCCATTATTTTTTCCCCCAATCTCGGCGAAACCTACATTTCATCACTATTTGGTTGAAAAAAAAAAAAAAAAAAAAAAAAAAAAAAAATGAAAAAATAAAAAATCTATTACCATCGAAGGTTTGTGCGCAAGAATAAAATCCCTAAAGACGGGTTGTCCGGATTTGGCGAACGTTCTTGAGAAACGCGAAGAATCCGGCGGGCCATCGAGATGATAGAGCTCGGGCGGCACCGCACGCGAATCGTCTATCATCCTAAGTGATTCAAAGTATCCGCAGGGGGTATATTTATAGTTGAACATAGTGTTCGAGACAACGAGGTTGTATTGGTGGGGCCGCTCGTCGTGTACAGCTGTATTCAGAATAAAATGAATATTCATCGTCGAACCGGCGAAATCACGGACGGTGCGGGATCGCGAAGCCGAACACGAGTGTTTGCCGGCTTACACGGCGCGCACCGCCCCCCCCCCCCCCCCCGGTTGCGTATATACGTACGTTGCTTTTGCACCGGGCTTGATAAACTGATGCCGGTGAAATTCATTCGTTTTACTGATGACAGGAAGGTAGTGTTGAAAAGGACGTAGCCGGCCCGCTCGGATAGCGAACTGTGCGAGGGTGAGAATTTACGATTCAACGAGTCTTCCACGGGCTCGAACACTTCTCGATAACGAGTGCCTCTGCTCCACACCGTCTCACTCGCGCGTTCGCCCGTCGCGCGGAGTAATCGTAAAATATGAAGAGAAAAAAAAAAAAAAAAAAAAAGATGAAGCTGGCTTTGGCGCGTAACGTGGAGAATTTTTTGTTTTCTTTTTTTTTTTTCTCCTTTTTTGTTATGCTCACCAGTGTGGTATCTGTGCACGCCCAAAACTGGCTGTTGGCTTCCCTCTTGGGATTTACGAGATCGCGAATTCAAGCGCTAATTTCATTTGGAGCGCTGTACTTCGAGCCTCGAATAGCAAATGAAGTTTTAGCGAGTTTTGGGGACTTTGCTCTGAGGTTATATATATATATTTTTTTAATATTATTTTTGTTGTAGTTATGATTGATTAATTGCAATGAAACAGAGAAATTTTTTAGTTTCATGTTGTTCGTTACGCTCACGAGCGTGTTATTTATGCATGCCAAAAACTGGCTGTTGGCTTCTCTCTTGTAATTTCGGTTGGATCACTGTGCTTCGATCCTCGAATAGCGAATGCAGTTTTGGAGACTTTGCTTTGACGCTACAATATTTATTACTGTTTTTATTACAATTTTGACTCATCGATAGTAATTGCTCGCTCACTTTTATTTTCGTGGAAGGAGAAGTGACATTTTTCCGTTGGGTTAGGTAGCTTGCTAGGGTAGCTTATGCTTCGCCCCGTATCGATGAGTCAGGTAAAAATATACAGCATGAAGCCGTTTGGCCTGATGTGTGATCGGTGCACGGCTAATGGAGCGGATAAGGCGTCGCGTTAATCGTCGGAATTTCACGACAGAGAACATACCGTGCAGGATCCCATACCGATTTTCAAACTGCCATACGTTTATAGTACATTTCGATACGAGTTCAGAAAAACTTTTACTGACGAGATTTATCCCAGTATCAATAAAATCTCTACCCATCTGTGTATCCAAAATTGCAACGCACATGTGTTTCAAATTTCAGCTTCCAATAAAGTTCATTAATTGTCAAACTAGTTTTTTTTTTTTTTTGACAGTGTAGGTTCTAATCGAATTTAATATGTTAACGATGAAAACTGCACACGATTTCCGATAAAAAAACGATCACGAATCACAAGACAAACGGAGTAACATAAAAAAATCGCAACAAATTGAATCGGAGAAGTTGATTAGAATCACAGAACAACATTAGAAGGAACGCTATTATCTCAGGTACTAAGGCTGTTGGGTCAAGTGGCAGTAGCGTTACGTATAAATCAGCGTGCAGTTGAGACAACAATGACGAGAGAGGAGGTTCGTGTATGCAGACGTCCCGTCTAATTTGCATCCTCCGCCCGAGCGCAAGTAGGTATCACTTAAAACTAATTTCCAAACCTAATTCTAGGACGTCACATCCTCCTTCCTCCGGCCTTTCAAACCATCGGTTCCCCCTTTCGTTCATATTTAAAAGTATAATGTTACACGTGAAATATTATATTCTTAAGGGAAAACATTTTTGCCCCCCCCCCCCCCCCCCTCGACAAGTCCTCCGTCTCATCCTTCTTCGTCGCCGCGAGAATTCCCGGTACACTCGGGAACCTTACAATTTTATGGTAATTTTTTTTTTTTTTTTACTCGCCAGCTGACTCCCCGATCTTTTCTAATCGTTGTCCACGTCTCATCTTTCGAAGGGTTCCCGGTTTTTATTATCGCCGTCGTACTCTTCGTTCTATCGCGAAACTCACCGATCTTTATCTCTTCCTCCGGCGCTCCCCGCCGGAGCACTGCCGGCGTTCGTTTCCAATTACGGTCCTTGCTCGGCAATACCGAAGTGGAATATATTTAAAATCACCGAGCTCGCTCTCGACGTCGAGATCCGTTCAGCAGCTTTCATCAGAAATAACGTACTGGGCTCGAGAGAAAATTACCGTTGATCTCAAGGAAAAATTCATTTTTTTTTCTTTTTTCCTGAGAAAACACGTTATTGCGAAGACATAATTATAACTTACAACCGTGTGACATCTGCCTGTACATATTCCTGGGCAATTTCCTTATGTCGAGTAACATTTTAGCTATGGAGACCAAAAAGCCAATTAGCAGCATTTATTTGAAGCGGAAAAAATCCTCAGATTGTAAATGTAATTGGCCCAGATTCGAGCGCACGCGCACCTACTACCGGATAAGATTGGTCATTAATTTTGCAAATGGAGCGATGTGGCTAAAGGACAAATTCTTGACAATCCACCTTTGAAAACATCCATCAGTACCAGATCGGGCGCAAGCACCATGAAAATATCCCGGCAATTCCCTTAGATCGAGTAACATTATGGCGATGGAGATCAAAAAGTCAATTTTATTTGAAGCAGAAAAATCGTCAGATTGAAAATGTAATTAGTCCAACTTCGAGTAAATATTCCCCTAGTGCTAGTAAGGCTGGTCATAAATTTTGCAAATGGAGCGATGTGGCTGATGGACAAATCGTCGACAACCCACTGATGAGAACAGCCATTACCACATCGATCGCCAGCACCGTAAAAATATCCCAGGGCAATTTCCTCATATCGAGTAACATTTTAGCGATGGAGTCCAATGAGACAATTTTATTTGAAGCAGAAAATATCCTCAGATTGAATCGTCAGATTGAAGTACTGCGTTTATCGCCAGCACCACGCAAAATATCGTTGAGCAATTTTCCTTATATTGAATAATATTTTATTGACGGAGGCAAAAAGTCAATTATATTTTTAGCAGAAAAGATCGTCAGATTAAAAATGTAATTGTCCCAGATTCGAGCTCATGCGCACCTACTACCTAGTAAGATTGGTAATTAATTTCGCAAATGGACCGATGTGGCTAAAGGACAAATCCTTGACAACCCACCTATGAAAATAATTTCACTAACGCAGCCTCAAGCTCAGACAGTCGCAAGCTCGGTACTCTGCTGTCAGTACCACATCCGTCTTCAAGCACGAGTACCATGAATAAACCGGCGACCATTGTAACCCGAGATGGAACAATTATCCTTCGATGAAAAGGATAGCTGCATCATTCATGACCTCCTTTCCATCTACAACCCGATAAACCCAGTACAACCCTACATTGGCGCAGTTCTACCGAGCAGAACAGAATGTAACGGCCTCGATCCAAGGACCCGAAGTCTTGACTTTTATCTCGCGAATTTCCGTCGTCGCTGCGAACGCAGTTTGAACTTCAAAAGGGAATCACGTCAAAGGGACGTGAGATTTTTGCAAGCGCTACAAACGCCGTGCCACGGGATGCGAAAACATTGGAGCATACACTGTTTCATTCCCATTCGCTGGGCAAAGGGGAAGTGCATTGATCCTCGCGGAGTGGATGCGCATGCGCGCGAGCCAGTTCGTGAAAATGGCAAAAAGTTCGTAATCCTGATGGGGTTTAACCGTGCGGATGACGAGAGGCCACGAGCGGATTGACGAGCGAGAGAATAAAAAAATAAAAAGGTAAAACAAATCTGCACGACGCGTTGTTCAGTTTGGTCCGACTGTTGCATCTGTGCGAGGTTCGGGCTTCAGCGACCGTTCGACAATATGCCCGAGATTTTCAATCGCGTTCCGTATGGATCGCCGAAGTTAAATCAGTCGGGACTGAAGCGCGCATGCGTCAGGCGGAATTATTGGCTCACGTGGTTCCGTTATACGGGCCGGTGCTGGTCGGACGCAGCGGATCCGTCGTATTTTTGTTTGGTCACTCGATGCACTTGCCAAGCCAAACGAACGAATTATGAGGGAAATACGCGATGAGGGAAGAGGAAGTTAAACAGGCAGTGACGGAGGGGCGGACGGAATGAACGGAGCTGAAGAGGAAAAGATACAGTGTGATCGGTTTGCGGGAGCTCACAGCGATATCGTATCGATAGCGGACTCGTGTCCTCTCTGACTGTTGACCGATCGACAGGGCTTCCACTTGACGGCTTCCGGACTCAATCGCTGCGCTCGGGAACATCGATACACTGTGGCTATAGCCAATGCTCTCCCGACTGGACGTTATTCGTCAACGTTACTGCCAGATAACGATTGCGATTCACGATAACTCGGCATTACTGTGCCAACTTTACGAGCCATGCCAGGAAAGCGCGGTGTCGCGTTGCGGGGAGATGAAGGCCGCGAAACGAGTGGTGTTCCATATCGTGCGCTCACGCTTGGTGTCGGAAGGTCCGTGAGAATTGTGAGACGAAATGAGGAATCAGGAGGATAAGTTTAGTCGATCATCGGTAAGGTGAAAGTGGAAAATGTGGACCACCCCGATTAAGTCGTAAGTCAATTATAGGGGAGAGCGGGGCATAATGGGCTAGTGGGGAAAAACGGGAGAACGAGGAAAAACGCAATTTTCCAATAACTTTTGGATACCCCATTTTGCCCGATTGATACATCCTGATTTTCAGCTTCTCTTTGCCTCACTCTTCCATCCAAAAATTATTGAAAAATTGCGTTTTTTCCCGCCGTCCCGTTTTGCCCCACTGTCCCATTTTGCCCCGGTCTCCCCTGCATGGACCTGGTCATATTCACCACTTTCACATTATACTGCGAAGGTTGATCATTGATTATAGATATGTGATCGTCATATTCCGGGTGACTCCTATTTTCATATTCGTCTTGGTCTAAAGTAACGAAGAGGCTCTCCCCCGCTCCCCCTGCCGGTGAGGCAGCAAAATGCTGAGTCGAAATGAGGAATCAAGAGAATAAAATATTTAGTTGATTCTCGTTAGGGTGAAAGTGGGGAATATGGATTGCCCCGATTAACACGTAAATCAATTATACATGGACCGGGTTATTCACCACTTTCAACTCCATACTGCGAAGCTTCATCGTCGATTATGGATATTTGATCGTCATATTTCGGTCTGCTCTGATTTTCAACCTCGTCTCGATCTCAAATTACGAGGAGGCGCTCTCCCACTCTCTTTACCGGTGAGGCGGCAAAATAGTGATTCGAAGTAAGGAATCAAGAGCATAAAATATTTGGCCAATTATCGGTAGGCTGAAAGTGGGCAATGTGGACCCCCCCGATCAACCCGTAAGTCAATTATACATGGACCGTAAGTCAATTATACATGGACCATATTCGACTCTTTCACTCTATACTGGGAAGGTTGATCATTGATTATAGATATTTTGTCGTCATATTCCGGGTTGCTCCCGTTTCAAACTTCGTCTTCATCTCAAGTTACGAGGAGATTCTTCACTCGCCTTACCGGCGAACCAGCGAAATAGGAAAAAGTCGCCGAACCGTTATCCACCCCCATTTCATTCAGTCGACTTCGATGAGAGTCGATTGAAAATTTTTGTCAACGTTCTCCTCGACCCGAATCGCAAGACCGGCGATCGCCTCGAACGACACTTCACCTTGCCTACCCATTTTCCTCGAAGCACCGGTTAGTTTCCGCGAAGTACGCCTCGTACGTATCAAAGTGGAAAACCAAAATTCCCAACATGCACCTCTACATGTGTTCCTCCCTGTTTCTCTCAATTCACGTTGAGTTACCATCGACCGCGAAACCATGCACGGAAAGGAGGATTTAACGTGCCCGATTCGAGGCGGCTCGCCGACCTCACAGCCAGCTACAACTCGCCGCAGTTATAATTTAGTAGTCAGTTATATTCGTCGGGTGAGCACACGACGCTTTATTACAACAGCCACCCCGCAACCGACCTCGTAACGCCCACAGGTGCATGGTTACCTATTTTATTATGACTTCATAAATATTCCTATTAAATACGCGCGGGCGACGCTCCGCTCGGGCGAACCTCCTCTCAGCGAAGGGCGCTTCCTTTGGAGGAAGGTATCAGCCGAGGAAGCTCTTCCTTTCGCTTCTTCCTCTTTCCTCTCGGTACACGATCGAGCCTCGCCCCTTCGCGGACACTTCCTCCACCTCCGCTTCCGCCGCCTCGCCGCTATCGGTATTCCAACGAAACGAGAAGCAGCAAGAGCACGACGGAAATCCCGTCGGCGCGTAGTAAGCTGATGTACGCCCCAAGTTCCCGGATGGCCGAGTGCAGCATTTTTGCCCTCCACCCCCCGACCGCCGGTCTCCCATAATTGATAACACATTGGACGACCGCGTCCCCGTAGCGGCTAAGTGAAATTCTTGTGAAGTTTAATTTAATTATATGACCCCGGCGTTGCGGCGATTAATCGCCGGGCCGACCAGAGCCGGGCCATACGCGCACTCCGCCGAGGCTCCGTCCTTCCGATATCCGCGGCAAAGAGAACGGCGAACCGTTTGTCTTTGCCTATAGCCCGAGTCGTATATCGATTGCCCGTTCGGCGTGTGCGGGCACTCCTTCAGGAAAACTTGGCGTTCGCGGCGAAGGAAGCAGCCGCCTATGGGCACACCTCTGTCGCAGCCGAGTGCCGCGCTTTCCCAAGTTTCGCGGAGTCTCGCTTCGTCCTCAGCCACCCACCACGGCCCTCGCCCTTTCTCTCGGGAGATCGCCAGTTTTCTCCGTCGCCGTTCCGATGTCCTCGATTCCGATCGAGAGGCGACGCAAAAGTTTCGACCTCAGAGCCATCGCTCCTCGAACCGGAACTATAGCCGGAGCCTGCTCACGTAACCATGGAACCGGGCGGTGTGCCGGGACCAACCTCTTCACCCACTGTTACGGAGACAGTGGTGAGGAGTTTGTCCGAAGGTGGGTTTTCACGTCTCCAATCGCAAATAAACTTTGGATAACTTTGGGCAAATATTCATAAGCGAAACGGAATTGAGCTGTTGCTCTTGCTTGGCCAGCGAACGAAGTGGTTGCAATTTTTGGAGGTACCAAAACAGGTGCTTAAATTTATGAACCTGCTCGGCGGATTTAAACACTGGTACCAGGAACTAGTGGGACCGGGTGAGGGAGTTTATTCGAAGCTCTCCACGTCTCGATAAATCTCCGCGAATCTCCACGTCTCCATCGTAAATAAACTCGGATGACTTTGTGCACATATTAATAAGCGGATCATCACTGAGCTGTTGCTCTCGCTCAGCTATTGAAGTGGTTGAATTTTTAAGAGGAAAAACAAGTGAAATCTGGTTGGACTTTGCCCGCTTGAGTGTGCGAACCTGCTCGATGGATTTAAAAATCCCGTACCAGGAAAATGAGAACGAGGGGGACTCCGTGAAAGCGTCGGAACGAACCTCTACATCTACTGCTACAGAAACGGTGGTGAGGGAGTTTATCCGAAGGTGAATCTCCACGTCGCCATCGTAAATAAACTTGGATAACTTTGTGCAAATATTAATAAGCGAAACGGCATTGAGCTGTTGCGCTTGTTCGGCCATTGAAAGAAGTGGTTGCCTTTTTTTTTTTTGAGGAAATACCAAAAGAAAAGTGACATCGTTTGGTAACCTGTTAGGATTTTATTTGCTTGAACCTATGAACATGCTCGACGGATACAAACCCGGTACTAGGTAAATGAAAACGAGATGTACTCCACGAAAACACTCAGACCAACCTCTTCACCCACTGAAGATGCAGAGACGGTGGTGAGGAGTTGGTCCGAAGGTGGATCTCCACATCTCCATCGTAAATAAACTCGGGAAAGTTTGTACAAATATTCGTAAGCGAAACGGCATTGAGTTGTTGCTCTTCCTCGACCATCGAACAAAGTGGTTGCATTTTTTGCAGGAAATACCAAAACAGTTGCTTGAATCTATGAACTTGCTCGGCGGATTTAAACCCTGCTCCGAGGAACGAGAGGGATGCCAGGAGAGCGCCGAAACGCACCTCTTCAGCCACTGTCGCAGAAACGGTGGTGCGAGGTTCGTCCGAAGTTCTCCGTATCTCGATGAATCTCCGCGAATCTCCACATGTCCATCGTAAATAAACTCGGATGACTTTGTGCACATATTAACAAGCGGATCATCACTGAGTTGCTGCTCTTCCTCGACCATTGAACGAAGTGGTTGTTTTTTTTTTTTTTTTTTTTTTTTTTTTAAAGAGATACAAAAACATGATATCGCTCGGTAACCTGCTTGGATTTTGCCTGCTCGAATCTAGAAACCTGCTCGGCGATCTCCAACCCCGGTGGCAGGAAAATGGGAACGAGAGGGACTCCACGAAATCACGAAATTGTAATTTCGCGAGCGATTAAGATCGGTAAATCTCAATAATTGTTACGTACGGGAGAGGCATTACCGGTGCCGCCACCGAGGCTCCTTCGACTGCCGAAGTTAAACAGGGTATAGCGTGCTGAATAAAATTTAGAACTCTGCTGGGAGAAATTAGTCACGTGGTTACGCTCGGCGAGGTTTGAAGGTGGCGGAAGAGGGTGTACCGGGAGAGATGGTGCCTACGCTGTGGAACGACGATGCTAAGAAATATGGAATTTTCCCAAGCGTCCTTGTCCTCGCAGTCGACGGGAAAATTCACTGGCAATTCCGCTCTACCACCGGAGGCAGAGCATTTCCGAAGTTGTAATGGTTCGAGATTGGATCTCAATGGCTGGGCGGCGAGTTATGGCGTTGCACTGTCCTGACTGTTTGTAAAGGGTGTAATTTCCAATTAAGCCAGAAAATTACATCCCGTATCGATATAACAAAAATTTACCCTCTCGCATTCGGCTATTCCGGCTTTATTGTCAAAGGCGAATTGTACGTTCATTATTATATTGACGTGACGTTATTCTGGACTTTCACAAAATTCAGGTTAATTTCGACTGGATTTTCGCGGTTGAGCGTGGCAACGGGAACAACTAAGTCCACGCATTGTCGAGCGATTTTCAGAAGATTGGGATATGGGAATTGCACGCATGGATGGCTTTTCTACAATCCGAGCTGCAATCGAATGGTGAAGCGGAGCCTCAAGCTGGAGGCGGAAAATCCGTCGAGGGTGAACTCGGTGGATGGTTGAGTGGGTGCAATTTCGCAGAGCACGATAGACCGACTTCGTCATTATACAGTTGTTAATCCTTTCGCCGTTTCTAAGTGGTTTTTTGGCTCAGGTGAAATTTTCCTGGAAATCTATAATACGTACAGACCTCCTGCATGTGTCAACGACGCGATGCATTCAACGTTAGAAAAATACAACTTCAGTAAAAAAATTGTCATTCATATAAATATATATATATATATATATATATATATATGACTGTAGTGATATTATTTTCGTTGGGAACTTTTAATATTGTGAACTGAGGTAAATTAGCAATCATTATATATTATATTTTACGTTATTGGTAATTGTCTTTTCCTACCCTGATCGATAGACCGGAAAAATAAAATTTTTGCTCTGGAAAACCGGGAAAAGTCACGGAATTCTATTGGGAATTTCTAAAGTGAGGGAATTTTAATTGGGAATTTCGTGGCAACCATGGACAGTGGGGCAAAGTGAGGTAGAAAATCCGGATTTATCGATGGGGCAAAATGGGGCATGAAAAAAGTACCGTAAAATTGTGTTTTGCCCAACCATTCCGTTTCGCCCCACTGTTCCATTTTGCCCCGCTCCTCCCTATAACGTCATAATTTGCCTCACGCTCACGATTTTCGCCTCTCGCTCAGGACTATATTTCTCAAACGATGCTTCACGTTTTTTTCCCACGCATTTAAACGGATACGTTTTATTTTCCGTTATTCTTATGCTTCCGTAATTATAATCAAACTCGGAAGGATCGCAGGATAGGTTCATCCACTCTGCGTACCACCTGCAGGTACGCTCCCTGCCTACGCTCACGGCAGAGATCGGATGTTTACGCGGCACCACCAGCGAAGCAGAGGCGGCAACTTTGCCGAACAAATCTTTCCGACAACACACACACACACACACACAGAAAGTTTCGCGAAAGATTGTCCGCCCTCGGGCTCCCGTAGTTTGCTTTGCTACACAGCGTTATGGAAGTTCCGGAGGGCAAGATTCCTCTCCGGACTTTTGATGTGATTCTTTCGTTTTCCGGAACCATAAGAATACTTGTTCGACGATCGCGGCGTCCTGCCCAAAGTCTTCGATGAAAATGCTAAATGAATTTTATGTGTTCGTCGCACGTAATTTATTATCATTGGAAATGTCCACCTCTTTTTACTTTATCATAACATACACGATTTAAAAATAAATAGCTCATACCGGCGCGTTCGCCCACGATAGGATGTTTTTAAACTTGGGCGAAAGTACGAACATTGATGCAAAAAAAAAAAAAAAAAAATCCACGTTTTCTAAAATTAATTCTCATATGCGAAAAAAATTGAGAAAAGCAGAGTTATGCTTTTATTTATTTAACTTATCAAAAAGAGACTCTTTGTGATAAGTTAAATAAATAAAAATATGAAGCAGCTTTTCTCCATTTTTTTTTTCGTGTATGAGAATTAATTTAAAAAAAAAACGTGGATTTTCGGGTTTTCAATATTTGTATTGAAACCCCGAACGAAACTTTCTTCGATGTGTGTACATTTCAATGCGCCGTTTGTGTAAAAAACACAAGGCCAATAAACGTGACGGTATCCGTATTTCTTTTCTTCAAAATAACGATCCATATTTCATAGAAATAAAATCGATTAAGCCAATTAGAGCGCGAATAAAACGCCAACAATACCCTTCGATATTTTCCGACATTTGCATTGTTAACATCGATTTGTTTGAAAGAAAAAAAAATAACGACTGATATTTTTTTCAATAAAAATTGATTGACTGTCATGGAGCGTAATTATGATAGGATTAAAGTGACGCACCGAAGAGCATCAGATTCAAACTCGTGCCCGCCAATCACAGCGCGAATAAAACGCCAATAATACCTAACGATATTTTCCGAGATTAGCATTGTTAACATCGATTTGTTTGAAAGGGAAAAAGTAACGATTGATATTTTTTCTAATAAAAATTGATTGACTCTCATGGAGCGTAATTATTATACGACTAAAGTGACGCACCGAATTCAGATTCAAATTCGTGCCAGCCAATCACAGCGCGAATAAAACGTCAACAGTGTCTTTCGACACCTTTCGAGATTTGCCTTGTTAATATCGATTTGTCTGAAACGGGGAAAAAAATCTACTCTAAGTTCACGGTCCCAATAAATAAAGGGATAATCGGCGCATCTCGAGACTCCGCAGTACCGACGACTCAAGCCCATCGCGGCCCGAAGTCGTAGGATTTACAAAAAATTCCAAGCAGCGTCTTGTCCTCGGGGATGCCTGGAGTGTGAGCGAAGTGCTCTCTCATGAACGTCGGCCGACCTGGCGGCTCGAAAGTTGCCGCATTATCACGCGAGGAAGCAGTCGAGAAATGACGAGAGAAAGATCTCGGCCTCGTCGCAGGTTATTAGAGGTTTATTAAATCGGACAGAAAGGACGCGCGACGAGGTCCTCTTCAATTTTTTTTTTTTACCTCTGAAACGTTCATCAATCTTCGCCAACCGGGCAGCATCAGCCCCGAGGTCGAAAGTAGGTACTTCGATCGTCAGGCCTGGCTGCGAACTCGGCAGTTAAGTTCTCGAAGTACCCACCGAATAAAAGTGGCGAATGTTGCCTGTTTCGTATATCATCGATTCACCATTAGAGTAGAGTGTTAATCGGAGCGGGCCATATTCACCACCTTTTATCCTATACCAGCGACTCAGTTACTTTGGCTTGTATTTATTTATTTATTATATTTACTGTCATCTCGCTATTTTCTGGCTCCGGTCCGAATGTTAAATGTGTCACATATGTGAATATTGTGTGCTCTCTTGCCTCTGCGTTCTGATCTGATTTCCACTTGGAGGTCGCTTTGAAGGGACGCCGGACTAGAGCCTCATAATCAATTGATCATAAGAGTAACACTAATAAATACTTATCTATCCATAATCGCCGTAAAGCAATAAAAAAAAACAGCAAAAATTAACATATTTGTCGGGTCCAGTAAAACGTCACATTACTACTGTCAGCGCAGCGCTAAATTAGCTACAACAATGATGTCGCCAATCTGCAAATCATCTTAACGGGCTTACCATCCAGCATGATAGAAGAGGTCGCATGACACCGTTCTACGTGGTCTCTGGGGGCCTCGTGTACGTCAGACTGCATGCATAATATATCCGAACATTTGACGCTACACCGGACGAAGGCCCCGCGAGATCGCGAGGCTCAAGCCGGACACATGGAAATGGTACTTCGCGATAAAGTTTATTTATAAAGCCGAAGTTCGCGGCCGGCGGCGTATGTTCTCCCGGTAGTGTATCGGGCAACATTGGATTTTACTTTACGTATGGTATTACCGTGTGGCTCGCTATAAAACAAGTTCGAGGAAGCACACGTGAGCGTCGCCAGTCTATGCCCGAAAGTGGGAAAGAGGGTACGACGGCCACGGTTAAGCTCTTTGGGCCGGATAAACTTTCCAGACACTGCATCCCCATCGATTGTGGCCCCGTGCCAAGACCTTCTTATCCTACATAATACTTTACGTACGAGAGAGAGAGGGAGAGAGATCGCGTCTCGGTCAGGGGAACTGTGTTTTGCACCCAGGCCATCGGACTTACCTTTTTTTTTTCGACCTCTGACCCGTATGGCCTTCCGCCACTGACCCTTGGCCGCAAGTCCGACTTTGCACAACAGGAAGGCCATACTTTGAATAGTCATGGAAGAAGTGGAAGAGAAAATCTCGAAAGACGGACATCGATAGTTTCGTTCGCCCAGTATCGAACCATCTCTTCGAGGAAGTTTGCCCGGTAAGCAGCTATCTGCAAAATGCATGTGGGACATTTTCTACCATTTCGATCTGCGTCCGTTAATTGAGACCAGGGGCAGAAGACGCCTACTTAGAATAATAATTCTTAAGTAAGTTTTGGAGACGCTCACACGGAACGCGCAGAACACGCGATTCACCAGACGCTCTAGTATATGTATATATGTACGTATATATATGTACATATACCACACGTGTACATATAGATAGATAGAGGAACGTACTACCTATGATGGGTCCGCGGTCATTGACAAACCCTTTCCGTTACAATGCGGCGGGTGAAATTTATTTGATGCAATATCAATACCGTTACGTCTATCCGACAAAAGTCCAGAAGACGGAACGACGGTGAATAAGAGGTGAAACGAGGAGCAACGAGAAATGGGAAGAGAGAGAGAGAGAGAGCCTCTTTTGAAATAACGATGCCGTACCGGAACAATTCCAGGGGCCAGCCGTCGGCGCACATAATGCACAGGAACAATGCGGAAGCATAAATTTCTCCCTGCTCTCATACCTCGTCGCGTTATCTCTCCGGGCTCATTCTATCTGTCCTCTACGGCTATTCTCTCGCCAGTCGTAAGAATTTTCGGAGATGAGAGTAGCGCCAAATTCTGGTTTGGTTGGACGACGGGGGAGCGTAGACTCGAACGAGCGGTCGCGGTAGGAGGAGCTTCGCCGCCGAGAGAGATTGAGAAAATCGCTTCTTCCCTCCTCGGAGGATTGCGGCGAGGGGGCGGGGGGGGGGGGTTGGGCGATATAGAAGTGGATGAAGGAAGGGACATAGAAATTCGCGAGGAAACGCGGAGCGTGGAGGCGAAGAGATATTGCAGTTAAAGTCGAGATATATCGCCGTTGCATTTTTCCCGAATCGGTATCTTTTGATAATGCAGTTGAGGCTGAGGAGGGGACGAGAAACCGCCGCCAGTTGAACTCGACAGGAATCATCGCGAGGAATCGTCATGTTAGAATGCGTTGAAATGCGACAAAAGCGAGTTTACCTTTCGCTGCAGCGTTGCGCTTGAAAAGAGGATACAATTAAGTATTCAACGTCTTCGCCCACTTCGTAATCCGGCGTTATCTTCCTGGATACTTAGACATCAAATATGAACCGATAGATTCGACCAGGTACGCGAGGGCGCGCGCCGGCTTTCGTAACTCGCCGATAAATTTTTAGGAAAAGTTCAGCCGGTCCGCGATGGCTTTATAATTTTCGAAGAATTCGCAAAGTTGAGAAGTATCCGCAAAGTTTACGAATATCGCGGAAGCGCAACGAGGTGCGGCGAACCACTTTGATGCAGTTACATGGAGCGGCGCGGAGCGCCGTCGTTGTTGTGATTTGTAGCGATTGTAAATCGGGAATCTCTATTTCGCGACAAATACAAATAAACGCACTCCTGTCCGACGGTGTAGAGCGGAGAGAGAGTGGAGAATTTGTGGAAAGTCGATTTAAGACCGACGCTGGCACGGGTTACCCGGGTGACACTCCATTTTCACCGCATGTCGAGATTCCATAACGCTGATACGTTATATGGACCTCAGGACTGCCATGGGGATTTCCGTCTCCGGCGTGTTCGTGTTTTCGCTCCGTTGCAACTTGCCTCGCGTGTTATATGGGTACGTATTCCCGGATACTTGTCTCTTCCGTGCCGCAGCGAGAAATCCTAGGGTGGACTATCCTCGCCGTCATGGACTCTCGTCTCGTAAGGCGTTCGAAAAATCACCGAAGAGACTCACTCTAGTTTCGTTCGGACTTTGCTGCGGTTTAATCGCCACAACACCAGGGTTTCTACTCGCACCGCAGCATCCAGGTCCGCAACACTCATTTTTCGAAGGGGAAGTGACGTCATAACGGAAATGCGTCACTTGCGGTTTGGAAATCTCATTTCTTGGTCTGAAGTCATACCGGAAGTACGTCATTTCCATTCTGGAAATCTCATTTCTTGACCAGAGTGACGTCATACCGGAAATACGTCACTGTCGCTTTGAAAATCTCATTTTTTTTTTCGGCCGGAAGTGACGCATTTACGGTATAACTATTATATTGATTTGCATTCCTCGTTGAAACTGTGATTGTGCTTCGTGACAATTAACCGCCAGATAAGGACGTCCAAGTGAGTTCGCGTTCTTGTTCGGATTCAGATATATATATAAGTCACACCTTCTATGAAGGCCCCTTGGGTTGGTAGGGACGCAGGTCATTACAAATATACCTAAGTGAAAAAGAAGAAGAATAAAAATGATTCAACCCACCGGGCTGTAGACCGATGTCCGGCGATGTACTTTCCACTCTAAATGGCACCAATGGCAACAAACGACTGCTGGGAATGTTTGGTCCGAAAAGTCGACCGCTGTGAAGCGCGCTAATTGTCATTGGCGCGACGACATCGACGACGACGACGACGAGAATAATGAGGAGAAGGCCACACGCTTTTTTCATCGTGATTGTACACTGTCCGGTTCACTTTAACAAGAGCAAAGCATAGTCATGTCGAGATGGTTCAGGCGGAACGGAAAAATGGAGCAAACACGCAATTACAGCTCCGAACCGTGATGCTTTTGATATTACCTTTTGCTTCTTGGTTCTTTTGTGTCAGCCTGAAAGACAGTGACGGAACGACACAAAAGCTCGCGCCGTTCATTAGCGATTCTTTTCAACGGTTATTAAAAATGCTAGAAGTTAAGTAACATTAAATATACGCTTTTACGAGTCCCCAGAATGATCAACAATCATTAATTGAAATTATTGCCAATCAATACCGCGAGCAGAAGTTCAAAGAGCGAGGAATTTTTGCTCGCGGTTTGTTCATGAAGAATTTCGTACGATGCCCAATATTGGCTCAATCAGGCAACCTATGAGAGTCTGATGGACTTGATTTGATTCATCCCACCTTCAAAACCAGAATTTCCTGGAGCTGCCGATTATGTTATTATGAATTTGGATTATGTTTGACTGACTGTTTCCACAGTGGTGATCGCAAGATGTATGCGAAGGATGACCCGGGCCAGTATAATTTTCCTTATGTTTGATCTGAAAATCCTTTTGTGTAGCCTTGAAAGATGGTGACTGAATGAGACAAAAGCTCGTGCCGTTAATTAGCGATTCTTTTCACCAGACCGATAAATGATCATGAATTCAAATGATTACCCATCAATATCGCGAGCAGAAGTTAAAACAGTGAAGCATCTTTGCTCACGCTTTGCTCACGAAGAATTACCTACAATCGCCGATAATGGCTCAATCAGATAACCTAGGAGAGTCTAATCAGGACTTAGGGATTCCCCGACTTCATTCCAGTTTGATTCATCCCACTTTCAAGAGCCAGCATTTCTCGGAGCTGCCGAAAAGCCTAATAATGAGGTTAATGGTCGACAGGCCGTGCCCAAAGTGGTCAGAGCAAGATGTGCGTGAAGGATAAGTGAGGTCAGTATAATCCTCTTTATGTTTGACGTCGCCGGCACATGTCGGAGACTAACGAGTCCGCCTGCATGATCTGCATCAAGGTTGGCTCCCACTGCCGGTGGAATTCGTGCATGAAACATCAACGGCAGGGAGGGTTCTATACGAGCTGAGAACGTGGCGAGCCGAGTCCAAGATGGTCCTAGTGAGAATAGAAGCCACTACGACCACCAAAGATTACACGTTCCGTAAGCTCGGTTGCTCGCTACCGAGGGGCCACCGACAAGCCACTGCATAGTTTCCTGACTTCACTCGTTGTCTCGTGCATTCGCTGGGCGAAGGACCCCACCTCCACCATGGATGCCGACATCCCACCAAGAGATCAGAGCTAAGGACGCCATTGTTTGCGTTCCTCCGTCGGTCCCTCAAAGTTTCGAGAGACAACGAGCCCCGTGAGCTGTGCGACAATATGCAAAGGGACTTTTTCGATAGTCGCCAAGTGCACCGCCCGATTCGAGAGACTGCGAACCACCAAATTCGGCGGCCCATAGCTAAGAGCGCTGGGTACTTTGATCACACCAATACCGCGTTATATGTACATAGGTCAAAGTAGATGAGCCTCAACTTTTTTGTTTTCCAAACGGACGTACCTTTCCAGTCACAGGAAAGACTACCTACAACACTCTACCGTTATCAGAAATTGTAGGTGAACTCTGATCCCTAGTCCGTCTTTCGCGTGCCACTGCAGTCCTCGACCTCCTTCGGTCAGCGCGTCTCTCCTTATTTTCCCGAATCCTCATGGCCGGCACCGCTGGCTCTTATTTCTCTCGAACATTCTGGTTCAATGCACATCAGTCAAGCGCCTTCCGAAGTTCCCGAAGACAGAGGAGCGGTAACGGCGAGTGAACGCCGATTACCATTCTCGCGTGTATGCCCGTATGCATGGATGACAGAGTTTCCCTCGTTGAGACGACTTAAGGACGTCTGGAAGCGGAGGACGACCGGGAAGGTGGTTGAAGTCGAGACCCGGATGAGCTCGAGCGAGCGAGGGAGACGAGGCAAGACAGAGCGCCGAGGATGAAGAACAGCGGCTGGGGGTGGGTTGGACGGGCGCGGGGTTGGGTTGGGGAGTTGGATGTACGAACAGCAACCTAAATGGCCGAGCGATCGAGTCGGGACTCTGCAGGATAATCCATGGGACTCGTCCCTGCAGATGTAGAGCTTGTAGAGGTGAACCAGCAGTCTAGGGTACAGAGGTGCGCACTTGAGAAGTGGATGGCTATGGAGAGTGGGCGATCTGAAGGGCGACGGAGATGGAGGGAGAGCGGTTCGTTGCCCCTGGGGCTGCATCATTTGATTGTAAGGACCTCCGCGCTTGCATCTGTCGCCTGGAGTGGCTGCTCAGTTCCTCTCTCGCCACCCCCGCCACCCCCAACCCACTGACTCGTATCTGGAATGAGCTTTACCCCGATTGCGAGATCATACTGCGGGGAAACGCTCCGGGGATACCTCGAGCCCAGAGCCACGTACTGGTTAGGAAACTCGAAAAGACGTTTACTCGAATTGGACTCTGAGGCGTTTCTATTACATCCACCTGTGTTAGGTCCAATTTATAAACGGATAATCCTGCATAAGTAAAATCTGCGAGGAGCGTTCATCAACGTTTGGCAATGAGATATCGATTCCGCGTTGGGAGATTTTGTTATCGAAACTGGCGATCGAAAACGAGCGGGTTATCGATCGATCAATACGTAGATCGATTGGAAGTCAACTTTTGAGATCAGCAAATTTGGATCAAGCCGAAAAGTGTTCGAAACGATCCGATCTAATCGTTAAGCCAACGTTAAGATTGACCCAGTTCTTGGTGATTCTCCCTATTGAAGACGAGGTCTGTTCGACCATTGGCTAAATATGACGTATCACTCGGGGTTGCGGGCAAATGTTTCATACAACGGAAACTTGATTTTCGTCGCAAATGTGACATCCGATGAATTTTGTCTTTCGACGTTTGGGATAACGATGGATATGTTCAAGAATCCTGTAGACGGGAGCGGTTTCAACCTCTGACTTTGCCGAACGCCTCGAGGTACATCCTCGCGCTCAGACAATGAAACACAGTAAGCTGACGGAAACCTCTGTCAGCTGTCACTGTCGCCGCGAGGCAATGGGAGGTTGAGGCTTTACCGTAAGGAAGTTTCGCTAAATCGAACACCAGCACCGGCGTATCAGGTTGTCTGGGAAATGCATTATAATCCTTAGGCCTGTAAGCGGTGTGCATTTGGTATTATTACATCCATGTTGGAGAGGCTCGTAAGAGATACCGATAGACGTAAATTTGTGTATCTCGACATGTTCTCGATAAGTAGGTCTCGTGCTTATTGTTTATGGATATCGAGTATCGAGGATTACGGACGGTGAGAAATGCGTTAAGTTACAGGGGCTTCGACGCCTCATAAGGTATGTTTGAGGCCTTTGCATGGATGTCTTATGGCAAGTGTACTTGAAGGCTAGTGTCCAAGTCTTTGAGAGTAAATTATTTTTTAAAAATAAGAATCATGCATCCCAAGTGAATTTAATGTCACAAGTCAACTTGTGCATGTGTCCCTGCGCTGTGTCCTCAATATAGCCGGTTCCCCACTCCAAGCGTTGTCTGCGGACCGGCTGGAGAGAATTCTCGTGTCAGACTCTTGCCCAAGGTGCGAGCTTCCCGAATTACGTTGACGGTGAGAAGTGTGATCGATATCGCGCGTCTCTCTCTTACCTTCGCAGTTCCCATTTATCCTGAAGCGGTACGCGAGAGTTTGTCGATTCGGTCGTTAAACCTGTTCAAAGCACCGAGTATCGAATTTAGTACAACATGACTCATTAATGACGGATTAAAAAACATCATTCACATTTAAAAGACGCAAACGTGTCTCCACGCACTGCAATAATAATAATAATAATAATAATAATAATAATAATAATAATAATAATAATAATAATAATAATAATAATAATAATAATAATAATAATAATAATAATAATAATAATAATAATAATAATAATAATAATAATAATAATAATAATAATAATAATAATAATAATAATAATAATAATAATAATAATAATAATAATAATAATAATAATAATAATAATAATAATAATAATAATAATAATAATAATAATAATAATAATAATAAGCAGTTAGCGCAGAATAATAAGCTGGGTGAGTCGCGGCGCATCCTGAAATTTGCGTGCGCGATGAAAGCTCGAATCGTCGACACAAAGATGAGGGAAGACGTCGTCGTGATCCCCGATTCCTTCGCCGAGGATTTTCTTATTGTCCCTTTCTTTCTATTCTTCGAGCGGTTCCTGCCGTCGAATCTCCTACGTACGGAGCTCCCGTCGCTCGCGAGATAGTCGCGCTTTCGCGGATTACGGTCGCGCTACCGAATACCGAATGCATTAACGACGAAAAAAATTTTCAAAGAAGCAAATGCGCTTTCGTACCCAAAAAATAACAAAAAAAAATAAAAATAATAATAACAATCTAGCGGAGAATCTGCGAGAGACAGCGTCGCATCCTGTCATTTACGTGCACGTGGAGACCTCGAAGAGACGAGACAAAGATGGGGCGAGTCGCGATCCCCGATTTTCTCCGTCGAGGATTTTCTTATTGTCCCTTTCCTTTCTATTCATCCTGCGTTCCTTTCGGCGAATGTCCTACGTAGGGAAACTTCTGCCTCTCGGCGAGGTAGTCGCGCTTTCGGGGATTACGGTCGCGCAACCGATGCCGGTTGTCCGTGGAAAGACGCGGGTTGGGTAAGCCCGAACACCGCAGCATCGGTAGAAACTGAATGCTCGGGCTTTCGGCCCGAAAGTAGGTCGGTCCCGGCAAGGTAACGGCGGTCGGCTCTTACCGTGTTCGCGGTTGAGGGGAGCCTCTTCGCACCTTCGCCGCGGAACGGCACTATCGATTCTTCTTCCTCTTCTTCTTCTTCTTTAACAATTTGTCCGGGCCTTCAGCAGGCACTCTCGATTCGTTTTGTATAAATTCACGATACCCGGTGCACCGAAGATAGAGCCGTACTGCCGAGCGTCGACGAAAAATTTCGACGGAAAAATAAGGCGAATATATTCAATCGACGACGATTGGATGCCCGATACTCATGCAAGATTTAGCACCCTCTCGGCTCTCGCTCGCGATATGAAGTTTTTTCACCTTATTTCTGAGCCGAAGATCGATACGACTAACCGCTCGTAAAATGTGGCATTAATATTGTATCGGTTGGGTATCGAGAAACGGAGTACACGAAGTCGCTCGTTTTCTTCGACGGTGGCTCGGCGGCACAATCTCTTTTCACAATATTTTTCGCGCGGGTACGCTCGCGGCTCTCGAACGAACAAATGGAATGAATGAATGAATGAAGTGATTTATTGCACGATAGGACGAGGGGTCTTCTAGGCACTCACAGGAAAATGGAAAAACAGAAGTAATAACAGACCCGAGCCGAACTGGGCCGTTTGATTTGAAAATTCTTCTGCAAATTCCGTACTCGTTGAACTCCGCCTCTTCCGATTAAGAAGAAAAACTACTTTGTATTTTATAAAAGTACTTGAAGTACGGAAATCACTTTGTACTTAAAGTACTTGCGGTACTCAGTACTCAGTACTTTAAGTATTTTTCGGTACTGTGCCCAGCTCTGCCCATGAGCAATAAGGAGTGGAAGAACGGTATTCAGCGCGAGGTTCCTTGTAGATTCATAAGGCGCCCTGTCACAGTTCTGGAAAGAAACTGGCCATATGTACGCACAGTATGAAACGCGTTGAAAGCGTCATAAGCGGACAAACTATGCCGCAATGGTGGTCCCACGAAGAAAGTCCATGTACCTCCGCACTCGGTCTACCATCGCATAGAACTGTCGACAAACTCTTTCCGTTACTGTCGTGCTCTCTTCCTTTTCTTTTTTTTTTTTCACTGAAAAACTTTTCACAAGCCGCGAACTCACTTACCGAAAGTTCCAAGGAAGTGGCTAATTAAGCCGTCACACGGGATCCGAGAGGCATCCAAACCCTCTCGGCGACATTCCACGAGGTAAACAACCCAGATGATAATATAGTTCTCGCCGGTGCGGAGCGGGATCCTATCCACGAAAGAGTGAGGTTGAGTCTCGTAATAAGTTCACGGGAAAGCAGGCTTTGCTCCTCGAGTAAATGGTCGAAAGGGAGAGAAAGCATCCGAAGTGAGCCGGTTGAAGCACCGGCCGAAGTGAGCCGGCTGGTCAGGAGGTGGTATGTGGCGTCAACGGCGAACTGGATCCATATCTAGTTCGCCGTTGACGTTCCGCGATAAATTGTCGAGAAAGATGAAGAAGACGGAAGAATTTCCCAATGGAACTTCGATATGCATATAATTTCTGTTGGAAAATATTCAATTTGTTAAATTATAAATATATATTTGCTACTATTGTCCTAACTATAATCTAAACAGTAAAAAATAATTTCGTAAAATCGTTATGCGGAATTTCGGAAAAATAATTTTGTTAAGTGAGTGACAAACGAGTTTGTCATTTATTTTAATACACGAACCTGTCCTTTCATTTTCCGTGTCATTGATAATTTCGACTTGTACTTTTGTTTGCAAAAACTAGGAAATTAACGAATAAAAAAAATGTGCATGTTTATGGACAATAAGTTGTTGAGAAAAGTACACATTTTTTTTGATTATCCTCTTTCATATATTTTGGAAAATTGTGACATTTGGATGTTTGTCCCACTCGTTCTTTCCTAGCCGAGCCCACTTTTCAGAAAAGCTAAATGGATTTCGAACATTCATTCCATATTTTCGAAAAATCGGTTTTTACAGCATACGAAATGGATTTCGAATTTTTAAATTCCATTTCGTGTGCGATATTTTCGAAAATTTGATTTTCATACCATAAGAAAATTATTTTGGACATCCAAATTTCATTCGCGAGCCGATCCGCTATAAGACCCTAAACGTTGGAATCTTGATAAGTGGGGGAAAATGGACAAAAAAAAAAAATTTATTCATTATGTTATATTCTCAAAAATTCGATTTTCTTAGCAGACAGAATGGATTTCGAAAATCCGAATTTCATTCCATGTTCAATATTTTCGAAAATTCGGTCTTCATAGTAGAAACCGACAAAGATCGCTCGAACTATGCAATTGTTTTCTCAGTGTGCGTGTGTATTTTTCGATAAACACTCTTCATCGTCAATCCCCGTGAACCCCGGAAGTTTCTGCGTGGAGTTTGCGTCGTCGTGGCTCGCAGCAGTCGGCGGTGTGGAAAAACGCGTGCGGCAGCGCGTCCGTCGATTTGTTTCAGACGAGTTGCACGGCGTTATCGGTACGGGAACGAGGTCGGTCTCGTCAGCGTCGATCACCGATGCTTCCGGCTGCGCTGCTCGAGCAAACCTGCTCGTCTCAGGCCGTACCGCTGATGTTGCACGATCCAGTGGACGGACTGACGAGCCGGCGAATTCGCGGGCGTCGATTAGCTTGCCAGACGTTGTTTCGCAATAAAAACGGCGATGCGACGTTTCCAACGGCACGGTAAGCCTATCGGACGAGACACTCGAGAGGGACGGCGGCAAAACCGTCCCTCTCGGTTCGTTTCGACGTTCGTTCGTCGGCTCGCACTCATCCCCCGAAGCCTCTTCACCCTCCGTTCACTCCTTCCACGCGTGTACATCCTTGCAAACGCCCCGTCCCGTGCGGCCTTAACGAAGCGAACCATTTAAATTCGAATTGGAACTCGCTATCGGCGAAAGGCGAATGCAAAGAGCATCGAAATTACCTGTCGAACACACGAGCGACGCTTCGAGCACCCACTTCGATTGCCATAGAGGCCACTCGCCGGATGGCCCGATATGGCGCACGTGCATAGCCGGATGGGAAATCGAGACTTCCTTACTCCCATTAATTAGCGAGTTCACCCACGTCAGCCCTTGACGCATCTGCATCGAACAGTGGAAAGAGTCGCAATGAGCACGACCTATCGGAAATCCAGACTATCTATCGAGTGTCTATCGTGTTTCACGCGAGAACGGGAAACTGGATACGATATGGATTTTTCAATGATCGCGTGTCTTCCTCGTGATTTTCTCAATACTCGAGGGAACTTGTTTAATTTGTTTGTAAAATTAGATATTTCTTTTTCGGTCACGGAAAACGCGACTTTCAGACCGGATGTGACGTATTTTCGATACAAAAAAAAGCGAACGTTACTCCTTTGTAAATATCAATTGGCCGAACGTCATTCCTCCGAACTGTCATTTAACCGAACGTCATTCTTCCGAATAATAATTTCGCCGAGCGTCATTTTTCCGAATCGGTACACTTCCAAATATCGAGTCGCGCGAATCGTCATTTGTCCAGACCCGTAACTTTCGGCCATACGACAATTAGGCGGTTTCTAGTTTCGGCGAAATGATGTGGCTTCGAAAAAATAAAGCGAACAAAAAAATTGCTTGAAAAATTTGAGCATTTTTTTTTTTTTTTTTAAATATACTTCTGGCATATAATTTTTTTCCGCGCGGATATTCACATCGTCCGGGCGTCCAGAGCGTGTGTCTAAATGCCTCGGTGCATTCACCGCAGAAGTTACCGCAACAGCTTCGCAATTCAATAACGCATTATCGGAATCGCTGTATTAAAGACGGTTATTATTTCATGACGATCGAAGCCGACGTCATCTCTGCTCGGAGTTAGGACAAAACCCGGCAATCCGGAACGCCCACACACACACACACAGAGCCCCGCGGAGTGCGATCGCGCGGTTCGACCTGCTGGAATCGCAATCAAAAACTTTCCGAGCAGTACGGCCGTACTTCCGGCTAATATCCGAACGGGCAATGGAGCAGAGATAGTTCTGCGGTGTGACAATTTCCAATCAGAACGCGGAAATGGCGAGGCGCTATAATATTTCGCGGGAATCGAGCGGCTGCCAGGTATACGCTCGGTCCGTACGACGACAGAGCCAGATCCAGGGTATACATTCAGGATAGAATAACGTTGCATACTAGCGCAGAGGGTGGAGGAGGGGTTCGGTACCGCGACGCTCGTGTCTCCCGTTATCGCAGAACCGTCTCAGACGGATATGAGATTCCTGGGGCTGCGCCCGCAAAATGGCACCCTCACACTAAATTATTCTCCTTCGCGGATATTGTAATCTTAATCGTATGTCTGGCGTCCGCGCGAGAGCAAGCCCGGGGCTGCACGCCCCTAAAGTCCAAGTGGTGTTGGTAACGCTTCGGTGCGACGTAGACTGTGACGTCGCAACGATCCGAGCTGGGTTATGCGACTTCGCATCGCTCCGGGACGAATCACTTCGGCTGTTCGTATTCGATAGCCGTTCGGAAGCCGCCTATAGCCCGGATATCCGGTGCTCCGCTGTTACAATGACGGAAGTAATGCCGATCGTGCGTAACACCAAGTTACCATTCGCAATCGGCTGAAATACGCGGTCAGCGCTGGTTTCTGAACGATGCCAAAACGAAGTCGGTAACTCAGCGCGACTCCGTCGAGAGCGAATTTCAAGAGGGTTGAGCGGTTCGAGGAGAGGTGGAATAACTAAAGCCCCTAATGTTCGAGCATTAGGGTGGTAAAAAAAATGTAATTCGTTGAAAATTAATCCATGGTCATCATGACGTGGGCATCTTTTATTTCGTTTGTTAAAGCTAACGCTTTCATTCGCAGTTTTCTCGCTCTCAAAATTTTCTCCAGGTGGTCTTGAGGTGTTTCTGCCTCAGCTTAGCGGATTTTTGTTCTTTTCAGGGACGCATTTCTGGATCATCTGTAACATATATAATTTTTCTTTTAATAATAACGCGCTAAAAAATACGTTATAAAGATTCTTGCAAGATAAATTAATTATGATTGGTCTCCATCAATATTATGGATCCGAACTGGGTCATGCGTTTCTTTGATTTCGTGCGAGTCGCGCCGTTTTCCCACCAACCCCTTGTCCTACTTCGCATTGCTCCGGGACGAATCACTTGGGCTCTCCCTATTCGATAGCTGTTCGGAAGCCGTCCATAGCCCGTATATCCGGAGCTCGGGTATTACAATGACGGAAGCAATGCCGATCGTGCGTAACACAAAGTTACCATTAAGCAATCGGCTCAATACGGAGTTGTCGCTGGGTTGCTGAACGGCTGAACGGCCACTTGCTGAACGATACCAAAACGAACTCGGTAACGCAGAGCGCGACTCCGTCGACGAGCCCGGACGAGAGCAAATTTCAGAAGGGTTGAGCAGCCCGAGGAGAGGTGGAATAACTAAAGCCGGTAATGTTCGAGCATTAGGGTGGATGACGACGTCATCAAACGCCCGTGTCCCTGGAAATTCACCCTTCGCCGGCTGCGTCACACGTATCCGCGACGAACCGTCGGCTCTTCTACAGCCCCGTCAATACTTGCTACTGCTGCTGCTGCTGCTGCTGCTGCTCCCAGTACCTCCGACTCCCCGGCTCGTTGACGTTATTGCCGTCGTTACTCGTTGCCTGCCTCTCGCCTTCGTCGAAAGCCTTGATTTTCCCGACTCTCGTTCCTCTCAACATCTCGCCCATACTTGAATTAAAAACGACTAGGTCGCTCGTAAAGTTGCCCGACGTTATGTGTCGCTCGTCTTATGACCGTTGGGGCTGAATTTCCTGAATTCGAACGAATGCAATTCGATACTGTGCAAAACGACGCACAAATTCTTTTGACAATCGATTGTTTGCCTGCGCTTATTTTGTTCGAGGCGTTTCTTTGATTTCGTGCGAGTCGCGCCGTTTTCCCACCAATCCCTTGTCGTCTCGTCTCAGCAACAAGATTATCACGGACTCATCTCAGCACGCAAGAAGCGAGGATCGTTAGCGACGAGTCGTTTCTTAATAACGGCAGAGGTTCCGCCCGGTGTGGAATTTCATTAGAGATCCTTCTCAACGGCGACAAGCGTTCCAACGCCGAATACGCACACGTCTCTCGACGACGGGTTAACGCCGGTGCGACGCTTTCCAGAAACGCGTCGAGCAATCCGGAAGCGGCATTGCGGGTCGTTCGTCCGGTATCTCATGACGAAAGCCGAATTCCACAGCGGATGTTCCGACGAATTGTTTCTGCAAATGATAAATAAACTAAACTCTAATATCGCTGTCGTAACGGCAAGATACGAGGAAGCAACGCAGGGAATCCAAGATACGAGATTTCTCATTATAATAAGAAAAACAAGAAGATGGAACGTCCGAGAGTAAGCAGAAGACGAAGAGAAAAACGCAAAGGGAGCAAACGGAGGGGAAAGAAAATGATTTAAAAGAATCCGATTCAAAAAAATCCGTTTGTAGGCAATCCAAGATCCGAGATTTCTCATTAGAATAAGAAAAACAAGAAGATGGAACGTCCGAGAGTAAGCAGAAGACGAAGGGAGAAACGCAAAGTGAGCAAACGGAGGGGAAAGAAAATGATTGAAAAAAATCCGAAGGAAGTGAATAGGGGAATGGTCGGAGGGAGTGATAAGTCAGAAGAAAAGTGAGTGGATATTACGAGGGTGGAGCGTCAGAAGCGGGGCCATAGAGCCGATAGTGTATCGACGTAAGTGCACGGCTGGCAATAACGCCGGGCGGCAGCGTGCGGCTACGAAGTAGAGCTTTTTACGACGAGGAACGAAGGGAGTAAAGCGGCAGAGAGAGAGAGAGAGAGAGAGAGAGCAGGAGGAAGCTGAGAAAGTGAAAGACCACACGGGACCGCGTCATACGTCGAACCTCTTCGATTCCGCGGCATTGAGAGTTCCGGCGGAGCTCCTGGTAGCGCCCGAGAACCGCGCTCTCCAACGCTGCGGTACAGCGGTGATACACAGGATCTCTCCGCTATATACTTTCGGCAGCTTAGAACTTCGGTACCGTAGACTTACGGAACATGGATACGCCAAGTATCGAGATAATCCGCTCCGACGAGAGTTAGAACGAGCGCGAGAGAAAAAAAAAAAATTGAGTAGAGTTGAACTAGACTTGGACAGTTCGGAGAGGTCCGGAGCGTTGGCCGGTGAATTATCGCAAACGAACGTTTTACGTTAACTAAAAGAGTCGCCCCGATTGAGCGACGAAAGAGAGGATATATACCGTGCGAGCGGGAGAGCGAGCAATTTAACGAGCCGCCCCGGATCGTCTACTCCACGCCATGTTCACCAAGGAGCCCGAGAACCGGTGAAGCGTAGGGCCGACGATAAATTGGCGGTTCCAGAGTGCCCCGGGGAATGAACTGACGAAAATATAGCGGCGGGCCGCGAACTAGGAATTGTTAGTTACTGCCTACCACCGTGAAATATATGAGTTCGGCGCGTCGGTGAGTATGGAAACGGCGGGGGTGGCTTGGGCGGCAGTGGCCACGAACCTATCCTCAAGTGGCGCAGCTTCGCTATCTCGTACCTCGGGCGAACCCTAGAAAATTCTCTCGCCAGCCGCGAATGACATAAATAGCCGAGCCACATCGTACGAGCGCACCGCACGGCATTCATAACGATTTCAACGCCACTTAGAATATTTGTATGGCCGCGCGCGAACGTACGAAGAGGCGGGGGGAAGAAAGTTCCAGGTACGTCGGGTGCTGCTGCATGTTGCATGCATCTCGGAACTATCGCATCGTCGGCTCTGCAAATCCTGCGGTGGGAACGTAATGCTGACGCCTTCGCATCGGTTGATCGACGCGAGAGTGGAGGAGAAACCTTCGAAACGTTTTCATTTAATTCCAGATAGCTAACCGTAGCACAGGTAAAGGACAGTCGCTTGCCATCAATCATTGCCGTTTGTTTGTCAGCAATATTGGAACAATAGTTTCTAGCACGAGATTACAGTATATTGGTAGCAAAAATCCAACAGCGGTTGCTATAAGCTGATTCGTTATTCTTAACAGCCGTGAATGGGATCGAAATTCCGCCTCATCAGAAGCCGAACTCTGATCGCACATTTCCTCAATCAGTGTAATCGCTAACGATAATGAAAGCTTATTGTTGTCATGCGATCAATGAGTTGGATAATGGGTTGATAATTACGTTACATGATAATGAGACTTTTCAAGTTTATTTGCCTAACAGTTCCTACGATTTTACGCAAAACAACCGTGACCCAAACAAATTGATCTTCGTAGTGAGTTGCAGAGCACGAGCCAGTCTTGGTGACAACTTGCTGACAATACGCTGCTAAGAATTTTCGGCATTGAATGCTGGAAAAAAACATGGGCAAATGCGGTCGCACATGCCGCAGTTTTGCCGCCATACCGTGCGGATACATACTGCCCATTTGCTGGCGGATTGTTAGCGATATGCTATCTGGGATGGTTGAAAAAAGTAGTATTGGCGAGACTATGGGTCGATTATGGTTGAATGCATAGGAAATAGTACACTGAGAGAAGGATATAGTACATATGTACATCGCTTGAGAGATATTGCTATGGCAATATCTCTCATAGCACATAGCACATAGTAGTAGGGAATTAGAACACCACCTATGGTAGGAAGTGTCGGATATCCATATCATAACTATTTTTGATAGATGTATGGTAAAAATTCTTGAAAAATCTGAGACTTACCGCAATAGGTGACGTCCAAGGTGCCTACTACTATGTGCTATGATAATTCTTCTTAGATAATCGGTAGTATTTATTAGATCCATCTCTCAGTGTATGGAGCGAACGTGGGACGGACGATGGGGCGAATCTGGACTCTGGGACTCGTCAAGATTCATTCTATACACTCTTCCCGACTCTTCCGCAACCATCGCGTGCGATCTAGAAAATGTATCCCATACTACCTTTCTCTTCGCGGGTACCGTTCGTTATTTTTTTTTTGTATAGGGTAAATGTAGTGAATATCGCCCGTTCCATGTATCATTGATTCCCACCCTAATTCGGGTCCATATTGGCCGCTTTTGCCCCACATTGAGAGGGCGAATCCAGCAACCGGAGTACCGGAAGTACCGGAGAGTCCCGGAAATTTTCGAGCGTTACATCGGGGCCTCGTCAGGGCCTCATCAGCGCCCGATGTAACGCTCGAAAATTGTTACCCAGAGTTGACGATAGAGCAATGCGAGAGCGGAGGAGTGCGGAAATCATTGGTAATTGCAAAATCGTTGTACCCTCGAATTTCGTACCACTGTTCTGCGCATTCCCGATGGCCATGTTCGTACCGCCGCGTCCAACTGTGCTGTGCCGCATCCAGGGTCCGGCTCGCACGTTGCGCAATTCACCTCCGTGTACGCTTTTTTTTATTCTTCCCCTTTCTCCGTGCCTGAGTTGTTCCCGCTGAATCGGACATTTCGCACCGTCGACACAACGACCGCGCGGGGGCCTCAGTCAGGACGCAAAAAGGGCGGTCTAGCGTTATATACAATGTCTATTTATTTGCGGACAAATTCAATGGCAAGAGAGAGAGAGAGAAGGGGCGTCCCGTCGCAGTGTGAGAATGGACCGCAGGACCGAAAACGACGCCGCTGTGAGCTGCACGCGGAAACGACGCGAAGGTGGACGACGGAGACGACGAAATACGTGGATGGAATTCGGCCTCGACGGCCTGCGGCTGACCGGAGTGACCGGCTGTTGGTGTGCTGCCTTTATATATGATCCGGCCAGAGAAATCCTCCAGACCGAGGTGGCCAGCGCAAAGTTAGAAGGGCGATGGAGGGGGAGGACCGAGAAACTGCTGGGGTAAACTTGTATAGTACAGACATAAAACCCATTAAACCCCAACATGGAAATCCTGATCATAGATGCGGACAAGTTCCCCAGCGACGCGGTCGCAGTTTCGTATCAAGTCCCGAATCATTGACAAGTTGCACTTGCGGCGGGGAAGTACGACAAAAAACGTTTCGAATGGTTCGATGGCAAATTGTTATTTTTTCTCGACACGGTAGCAAGTGGCGTGGAATTACCGGGGTAAGGCCAACGTGCCAATCGGGGGACACGGACCGTCGCCCGGACTTTATGCGACTGTAACACGAAACCATGCCAAAGGGCCATAAGGTTCCAGCGACCGGTCCACCTTGGTGCGCTTACCTTGCAACTGCAACCAATGTTTACAGAAATGTTGAAATGTGATAGAATCTACGCTGACATTAATGGGCACGTCTTGATTCTTTATTGTGTCTTTCTCCATTCTTGTGCGCGTTATAGCTTTAATTTGTCGTCGGGTTAATTTATCGTTGTGTGCTTTATAACTTTAATTTACCGTCGAACAGACGCGCGACCAACATTTAAAGCTACGTGGCCAATATCCACTGGTCAGGCCTTCGTTCTCCCCAATACCGCATAAGGCAACGAGCTGGCACCGCACGCAGAAGAGCATCGTAATAATGTCTAGATCCTATGTAGGAAACGGAGAATTCATTGCAACTTGCGCGTTTTATGTCACTGTAAGACGATACCATGCTAAAGCGCCGTAAAGTTCTGATCACCGGACTGTCCCAGTGCGCTTACCTTGCAACTGCAGCCAATGTTTAGAGCAATTTTGAAATGTGGTGGAATCTGCGTTGAAAGCAATGCGCCTCTTTCTTCGTTCTTGTGGCCGTTTGACGATAACGATTTATCCTCGAGCTAACAGACAGGCGACCAACATGTGCGGCTATGCGGTCAATACTCCGGTTGCACGGAGAAGATTGTAATATTAACTAGATCTTATGTAGCAAACAAAGTATTTGCGCGTATCCTCTTATATGTCGCTGGGACTTTCCTATACTTACGCAACTTTGAAGTGACGGAGTATCGGAACTATCGCTATAATCGGCAACTGGACTGTCTGGTGGTGTTTGCTATACTCGTCTAGGAACCGACGCTCGAACGTGTGGTAATGATTCCTACATCCGTTTAGAAGGCTCAGTTCGGTGCTAAGCGGATTAATTATCTGTCCAAACGTTACTTGACTTTACACAACACAAAGTGTAGGATGAACGGATAAGGCCGACGGAAACCAACAATCGGCAAACCCATACTCAGCCGAACATTGGTCGAAAAATTGACAAACCGATGATTGGTAAACCAATACTTGGCCGAACATTGGCCGAAAGTTGGGGTATTGATATCGTTACGCCAACACTGGTCCATTGGTTGGCCATTTTCGTTCGATCGGCAAAACCTTCACGGGCCGTCATTGGAACGGTTGGCCAGAATCTCGCAAGATGCAAGTCCGAGTCCATCCATCGACGGTTTTTTTCTCTCCTCAGCCACTAAGTCTGGCAGAGAATACTTTAATTGTAGTAACGTTCTGCAAAGTGCTTTCGGCGTACGGGAACGTCCCTAGATTTGCACGATTTCCGAACTTTAGAAATCGCTCCGTGATTTTTGTAGTCGTAATTTCCTGAAAATTATCACCGCGAGAGAATCGCCGCGCAGACCAGTGCCCTTTACTCTCTCCAATCTCTGTTCCAGCGGCACATGAAGGATGACCATCGTTATCCCGGTATAAGGACTTCCGGATAAGCCAACATCGTTGGCTGCAAAATCCAGTAAGTGCACTTACAGTGTTGGAAAAATCTGTCCCACACGACCTCTACTGAAGTGGTGAGAAATTTACGTGCGGTAAGTTAACTTTCCTGGCAGAGATGTACTATATATAAAAGCCGAATTCCAGTCGGGGGTAATTCAACGTTAATGCATCCATATTGAGCCCAGCGGCTGTGACGCGCAGTCTGTGGCGCGAACGACCCGACAGTGACGACCAGTCTGGGGCTTCGGGTGCAGGAATTTTCTGACAACTGTCCGGTCATGTGACCGGCAAATTATGGTAAGACGATATCGGACCTGAGTGTGATAAAGACGCGGCAAAAAGACAAAAAATAAAAACGACACAACAAACAGATAACCAAATAAAAATTTAAAAAAAAAAAAACAAAAATCCGGAAATGTTGAGAAAAAGAAATGGTCGGCTTAACCAAAGTGCGATGACAAACGGTCAAAGCCTTTGTTTAGTTGGTACAACAAAAATGTCTGAATCGACAAATTTTGAGACGATTGAAGCAAGCAATGCTTTATTTGTACCAAACAAATAACAGTTTTAATCCAACAATTTTTTCCCCAGTATGTCGACAACTCGATGACGAGGTCTTCGAGTCTCGTTGCGAGGACGTTGCTCTCTTCCCGTCGGCTTCGCTCTCTCGTTCGCGACGCGGTGGATACACGAAAGTAATTAAATTGAAACAAAAAAAAAAAAAAACAAGTAAACAAGCAAAGCTAAGAAAGACGAAGCGAGCTCTGTTTTTGAACTGTGAAATGGAGGAAGTTAAGTATATTTCGTATTTTCATGGTGGAAGCTGAGTAAACAAGCTCATGACTCCCGTTCGCAACTGTCATCGTCCGGGTGGCGAGGCTCCTTAAGAGAATCGAGTAAAAATAAAATCCGCAGAATGTACGGGCGTCGTGTGACGACAAAAGGCGAATGCAATTAGAGAGGGTACTGCGAGCCGACGAAGGCGCGACGGAGAGAGGGCGAGGGTCGGAGACCCGGCATTTATATTACGCGAATGGGCTCCCAACCAGGAAAGGCTCCGCGTGGCTGCGTGCCGTAAACTTGTGTGCGTGTTTCTTTTCTATGAGAGCTCCCGAGTCCATGAGCCGCGACATGCTTTCACCTCTTCCTCATTTCAGTTTGACGACGAAAGACGTCGGGGGGGGGGGGGGGGTGAGGGACGACGACTGCTCGGTGTATAAAACGAGCGGAGCGAGGGAGAGAATGGGGCGTAAGCTATGCGAACGAAACGGATAAGATGAGAAGTAACACTGAGACGAAGAGGACAGGGGCCAACACGCTGGCACGTGGAGAGGATGAAAGCTGTCGGCAGATAGAAAATAAAAGGTCGACGGGCACGAGCTTTCCTACGGGCTCGGTTATTGTATTCAGCTATGATTTACGACAATTTGTTTTCCGTTTTCTGTACAAAAATTGCGCTATACGCCGCACTCACGTGCCGCTCTTACCTTCGTATGGTTTCTTCTTTAACACTTTTTTAGTCTATTTATTTATTTTAAGAAGAAAATTGTTATTTCTCGCGGCAATGATAAAAAGCGCTTAGGAGAACATTAGAAAAACATTAGTTTATTGCTTAATAATATTTTTTATGCAACGTTGGCTGGACAACGGCAGCAAACATTGGGCCAACGTCGTTTGATAACGTTGAGCCGATGTGCGTCGGACCTACATTGGCGAGTTGAGTCGGGTCGATTTTCCAACTCACGTAGTCATAGTTGGTCCAACGTCATCCCGACTCTAAAGCCGCACTTGGTTAACTATAATTTACAATGTGCCCAACTGAACGGGTTAAGCCCATACATGGATGCTATAAAAATGAATGTTAGGATTTTGGCATGGCTAATTGCTCGCCCGGACCTGTGACAGTTCCACAGGGAAATCAGTATCTCGTCGCTGTCGCCAGCTGCTGCCGGTGCTGCCGCTGATGTCGCCAGTTCGAAATTTAAGGTAGTGGATGGCCGTTTGATCATCGTCACAGAGGCTCGTAACTTTTACTCGGGACACCGAGAGCGGCGGAGCACTTCTACCGGCACAACGACAGCCCGTTCCAATTTGTCGAATGCCAGTAAGCTCAGCGTTGCCCAGTCATGATGCATTTGGTTCTGGCAGTGGTGCACTCGATGTGCGGTCGACCATGCCCGGTTCATGACATGCTCCCCGCCAACCGCACGACAAAAGCTCGTTCGGTGATATCGAGACATAGGCACGTTCGATGGATTTCCGGGCAAATCTTCTCGAAGCTCCCGCCCCCGCCCCTCCTCCACTTCCGGTTTCAGTTTGCACACAAATATTTGTCGATATCCGATTTTTAGGAGGTCGATAAAATTCCCACGCCGTGCGTGATTTATTGAGAGACAGAATTATACGATAAATCATCCCCTGTCCGATAAAGGATTTGTTTAATGGTGACATTAATGCGAAACATCAGTATCGCGATGAGAGGTCAAAGTTATTCGTGTATAGTGTGACATCCCATCGTTGTTTGATTTCAGACTAATCCGATGATTATATTAATACAAATATTACGACGCCTTCTTGGGCAGTCGAGCAGTGCCGGAATGGATCGGAGATTGACCCATTCTCGGGTTGGATTCTCGTCTTAGGAGCAACGGATTTTTCCACGTACTTTTTCTGCGATCCACTGTACTTCGGAGCCGAGCTAAATCAAGCAGGATCAAAGAAAAAGTCCAATGCCTCGTTGCGTCGATCAAGAATGCAAATGATGTCTCTCGGGTTCGATTCAACTGTGAATGCAAAGGGACACGAAGTCGCTCCGGATATAGGACGCGCGAACCAGGACTATAGCCGTCCGTTCAGTGCTGACACCTGGCGGGACGCTGTGGAAGCTTCGGCTCCGAGAAGCGAACCGGAGATAAACGGAAAGCGGGGTAGGCTAAGAGGAAAGGACAGTGGAGTTCTGTAATCCAAAACGGATCGTTGTAAAAACTAACCGAACCTAGTCCGCAGCGCTTTCTCGTGAAAGTAGCTTCGTGAATGATGAAAAATGATGAGGGAGCAATTAGGAAGTTTATAATTTCCATTTTTTTTTTTTTTTGACACTCGAACCAACCGACTCACTCAGTCAGATCCGTTGTCCATGAACCAGAAGAATGGAGTGCATCAATCTTATACATCAATACTTAAAGGATTACCATTTGGAAGAATTGCGCACTGGACACTGAGAAACAATGGTACAACTAAATCATTCTTTTGTTGCATGATTATTCGCTTCATTTGATTCAAAATATTTCGATTCAAACATTTTTTTATTGTACCAATTAAATAACGCCTTTGAAGGAGGGTGAACGCATCTTGGTTAAGACAACAATTTTTTTTTCTTACTGGAGGAGCGCTGGATGACCCAATCAGAGAATGATTGATAGGTGCGTTTGATAAGTGTATCGTCAATAACTGTTAATCTCGTTTTCCGTTTCTCATTGGTTTCGTTAATTAGCTTGGCTAAGTTGGATCTGGAAACCTGTACCAATTGTTACACCCGAGAACTTAGTACCCCAGTTTTCGGTAGGAGTAGTAGTAGTCGTAATAGTAAATGTAATAGTGGTAGCAAATGCGCTTTATCAGCCTCAGTAATACAAAATCTGGTGGTATCGCTTCAATGCATGTGTAATTTTTTTTTTCCCTCGGGCTAATGGGCCATTGACCAGGTTCCTTCAGCGTATCCCAGAGTCCCAGTTTTCAGTAGTCGTAGCGGTAGTAAATGTGTTTCATTAGCCTTAGTATTACAAGATCTGTTGGTATCGCGACTTTTCCTCCCTCAGGCTAATGGGCTATTGATCAGGGTCATTCAGCGTATCTTTGTATTTGACTAAGAATTAGCTCATAAATATAAAATAAAACCTTGTTTCTGGAAGAGATGATACAATCGATTAGTATATTAGACTAGTAACTTCAGCTAATGGGTTCGTAGCTCTGTTTCGTTTTGATTCTGATAATTTGTGTTTGGGGACGTTGTTTGATGGGAGCTTTCTAAATAGTAGAACGATGAATTCGACATGCTACGTAAAGTTGATACCGAGACTCTTTAATCTATCTGTAATTGGCGCTATTTTTGTGGAGGAGCTGAAATCTATTTTACTCACTTAGCACAGTATTTGCTCCGAGGAATTGCGACGATGTTTATTTGTGCGACGTAATTTTTTGAGACGTCGGAGTGAGATTCTTTTGACGGTTTTTATGTTACCGAGAGCTTGATTTTTGCAATGCAAGTATAGTGGCTGCCCACAGTCTAGAAGGATTCGACAGATGCATTTATAGATTTTCGTAGCACGTTCTATAGCGATGAGTTTGTCTTCAAATGGTAGCTTCAGGAAGTGAGAAGTTCTTTCCGCAGTTTTTCTTTTTGTTATTTTTGCCTGCCTGTTAAAATTCAGCTTATTGTCTTTAGAAATTCCAAGATATTTCCAGTATTCAATTTATGTGGAGCACAACTCCAGTCTTGACCAGCCCATGAGCCGGGTGGCGGGTTTCACTCGATTAACTCGGCTACGCGCACCGGAACCCAACGTTGCTCTGCCAGCCCAAGTAGTGCCAGCAAAGTAACGGTACTTACAGTGCTTTATACCTACATGTTGATACTACTATACTTTAATGAACAGACGCCACCCAACGGAAGTGCTGCTGGTGGGTGTTGGTGCAACTACGTAGGAGCCTACATTGCAGGAGGCAGTGGATCACGAAAGTGGGTTAAGTTTTACGAGAGACCGGCAGCTTTATAGTTCGGCCCGGACCCGGGCAGCGAGTGTATCCCGGACGCGGTGATTCTTTCGGTAGAGAACTCTGACGACTGTTGAGTTGTATAGTGCAAGAGTTGACGGGTTGCGGCCGGAGGTGGAAACTTTCGTACACCGGGCTTCATACTTTACTCCGGAGCGTTAGTGGCTCTTTCTCGGACACACTCTCACATACAGCCGATTGGAACTTGGCACTCTGAAACCTCCCAGTTTCTACGATTCAATCTGTAGACTCGTCCTGAAGAAAGTATCAATTGCTACAAAAAAAAAAAAGCTTCCTCTATGAGGAAGCAAAACGGCAGGAAGATTCAAAACAGTCGCAATTGCGTCCTCACGACTTCAATGATATGACCAGGGAGGACACTGATAAAGCCGGTGGAGCCAACATTATGGCCAATGGGGTCACGATGCGAGCTGGGGTGGTTAATGATAGGGACAGAACTGCCAACGATGGAGACCCGAGGGTGACTTAATTATGCAGGGAGCGCAGGAGTCGCAGAGGGAGCCCACTTATTCTCGAATATCTGGCTATCTCCATGGCACGTTTCAATACACAGTGGAGTCTCGCGCCCTCGCGAAATTCCTCACAAAACATTCTTCACGACATTCTCAATTTTCATCGCACGGCCATCAGTCACAGGATCGACAGTTATCACGCCAATGGTCTTACCCACCGTTTTCCCATATGCTGCGAGGGTGCAACGCGTCGGAACCCTCAAGATCCGCCAGTTCACATTGCAGTATTCGCCTCGACAGACGAGCCACAGGCTCCGTTAAATTTTGCAAAATTTACGACGCCTATCTGGTTCTCGTCTCAACCTCGTTATACATATTCGATAGGAACAACCGAAAATTCGTGGGTGTTGCTGCCTCGTTGCCGAGCTGCCGCCGGTACCGAATCTTGGCCGAAACCGCACGGCGTAGGATCGATAGCCCAGTAAACCCGCGGCGCACTCTCGCACAGTGCTCGCCCCGGTTCCCCGGTTCGCTGTGGTGGATTTTCATTTCCACAGGATCAGCAGAATTTGCAAGTGATCACGGCGTAGGACCACCGATACGACCCGCCACCATACTCGATATCCTGAACCAATTGCGTGTTGTTTTAAACAAACCGACCCTCTTGAATAAAGCAAATCCTTCTTTGTTGTGGGTACGCAGAGGAGCGAGAGGAAATGCCCAAACTGGGTGCATCCGCTCGCTAACTCCAAGCGGGATCTCGTCCGTACACCACCCGATTTGGTCGAGAGGGGCAGGAGAGATTATCAAGAGAATCGAAACGCTCGACGGTAGTGTACGCAACTGTATTGCCGCACAACCAATGCAGATCGCATTGCATGGGGCGAGGTGGTATGTCTGCTCTGAACACTTGAATACGCTTTGGATTTAATCTGCTATACAATGCAACACTGCTGAAGAATAACAATAATGGTTATAATAATGATAACGGGTGAAATTCACTGTTTTGTGAAGCGGTACAGTACAGTGGGTGTGAACTCGGTGCTAAGTGCGTTATTGTATGACGAACACAGGAAGATGATTTATCAGGGTTCTTCAGGATATTCGGTATTTATTAATTTCAGACAAAATCAGCGTTTAATATATTGGTGGGAGCGATGGCATTTTGCCGAAATTACAATCGACCGAATCGTCGTATGACCGAAAATCATATGGATTCGAAAGCACTTCTTCCACGTCGTCGAACTTCCGAATTTTTATTTATTCGAATCGTCGAGCTGTTGAATCTTTATTTTGGTGAATCTTCAAAATGCTAAAGCTTTATTCCAAATTTTCAGCGAGAGTTAGTCTTTGGAAATAGTAACTGGTCGAACGTTACTCTTCCGAATCGTCATTTAACCGAATGACATTTTTCCGAATAATAATTTCGCGGAACTTCATTTCTCTGGATCGTTAAACCTCCAAGCATCGAGTCACTGAATTGTCATTCGTCCGAACAATATTTGTCCGACAAGGCATTTATCCGAATCGATTCGTACTGCGTGTAAGATTTTTTGCGAATGGATATAACAGCAGATGGTCAGACTATTCGCTCATATTATTTAGTTACGTGATTCGGTCGATTGGCGATTCGGAAGAACGATGATTCGGCAACTTCATGTTTGGATAGTTAACGATTCGGAGAAATGAAATTCGGTTGAATAACGATTTGTAGGAATAGCGTTCTGCTAACTACCATTACCGAAGAGTAACATGGGCTGAAATGAAGATTCAAATAAATAAAGTTTTGGAAATTTGACAATTTGGAAAAATAATGTTTCGACATTTTGACAACTCGGAAAAATAAAGTTTCTGAAGTTTGTCGATTCGGAAGAAGTGCGTTCAAACACATGATTTTCGGCCATGAGTCGACGCGGTTGAATGAAGTTTCGGCAAAATAATGGGGCTTCATATTGGTGGTGCTTCATTTCACAAAACGCTCCACTCGCGGAAACACTCTCAACGGCAAATCGTAACGACATTTGTACGTCATCCAAGCATGAATGTATTGAAGTGATCCGAAATGCAATATCGCCGGAAAGCGAGGAGGGTGAGCTGAAATTCTGTTCTGCAGTGTATAAACGGCCACGATATTAATTACGGAAGGTCCCTCTCGCAGAAAACACTTTTGCTGTACAACGAGAGCGGCAGTGACTAAAGTGATTAATTCACGGGACTTTGGTTTAAAATTACCATATATTAAATATAATTATACACAATTACCAGACCGGAGTACTCGCAGCTGTGCCCTTTTGCATACATCTGACCAGCCTGGTAAACCAATTTTTCCACAGAGTCATGAATCTGAATGGGAACGACGAATCATTATCCAATACTGAGGCCGGTGCAAGTGCAGCGATAACATTTTTCATCGAGTCAGTACAAGACCCTCGGCAACGAGTGCTATCGGAGGATTCTCACCTTGGAACTCACGAGAACTGCTAGAGGCTGTTTCTTTAATTACTTCCAAGAATAAAGATGCATTGTACATATGCAAACTTGATTCAACTGTTTCAAATCTGCTCTGAAGCTCCATTCTGTCATTCCAATGAATCAAAGCTCTCGCAGCTTTGCCTCTTTTCATACATCTGACCACCCCGGTAAACAATTCTTTCCACACAGCCGGCTATCTGAAGAGGAACGACGAATCATCTTCCAATAATATGTCCAATAGTAGGCGCAGCGATAAGATCTTTTGTCGAAGCGATTTGTTGATCTCCACAGCGGAATCGGGCGGATACCGGCATCGGCGTCGGGCCAATACAGGACACTCGGCAACTGGTGCTGTTCCGGAGCCGTGCCGATCGTTCTCACCTGGGAACTCAGGTGAGCTGCCAGAGGGTGCTTTTTGAATTACTTCCAAAAAAGTGAAGAATCATTGTGCAAGTTTGTTTTACATCTTTTTTTTTCATATTTTCCAGTCTGAAGCTCCATTTGTCATTCCAACGTAGACTTCGATGATGAACGTGATACGATCGGTTGTATGTCGAATGTATGAAATTTAATTTTTTCTCTCTTATTCCACGAAGACGGTGGGGCTTCATCGTGTAGTTATGATGCCAACAAATATTTCCAATAAATATGCAGTCGTAGTCGGTCGATGTCGAAGCGGCGTACCGAGTTCTCTGGAACATGAGAACAAGTGGAACGTAAAGATGAGGCAGGAGACTACAAGTAGGCTCGTAGACTGCGCACCGTGCGACGAATAAATTCTCTCACGAGGAATTTACCATCCTCGTGAAAACCTTGCCTGCTGTACAGATAAAACACATGTGAGCGTCTTCCTGGAAAATCATTCCGAGAGGTACGGCTTCGAATATCGGAGACGGGGATGCTCGGTGATCCGGCGATTGTTCTCCTTATAAGCGGAGAAGATCGTCTCTCCGTGTAAAATAACTGCAATTCTCAAGAGGTTTCTTCCCAGAATAGGTAAAAAAAAATACTAACTATATTAATAATGAAATATCGAGTGAAGACCAGCGTACCAGCGCACGATGCGATGTATAACGATCGCCTATTCGATCCTGCAATTCGGTAACTCGGTTGATACTCCTTAATCGGTTGGAATGATGCAAATGACAATCTGTCGAAGTGTTCGGCGAATTTAAATCGCCGATAACGAAAGTCCATTAACAATTAATGATCCGAAGATCAGGGTCAATATGAAGAGATTTTTCCGAACCCATTGCAATGAATGTTTTTCAACATTAAGGACATCTGCTGTAGTACAAATAACCATCCACTATAATCAATACATGTATAAAAGTTTGTGTAAATGACTTTAAAAAATGCAGCACTCATTTGACCAGTGTCAAGCGCTCTAACTTCCTTAACTAGCCAATAATGAAATGGCATTAAAAATGAATGCTCCAAAGATCAGGATCAATATGGAGATTTTTCCAAACCCATTGCAATTAATGTTTTTCTTCATTAAGGACATCTGCTGTAGTACAAATAACCATCCACTAAAATCAATACATGTATAAAAGTTTGTGTAAATGACTTTAAAAAATGCAGCACTCATTTGACCAGTGTCAAGCGCTCTAACTTCCTTAACTAGCCAATAATGAAACGGCCTTATAAATTAATGATTCAAAGGTCAGGATCAATATGTAGATTTTCCCAAACCCATCACAATTAATGTTTTTCTACATGAAGGACACCTGTTGTAGTACAAACGACCATCCACTATAATAAGATGCCTAAAATTTTGTATAAAGACTTTAAAAACGTACCACCAATTCGACCAGTGTGAAGCGCTCCAACCTCCTCAAATCGCCGATAAAAAAACGCCATTAAAAATAAATGATCCTAATATCACGGTTAATATGAAGATTTACCTAGGACTTAGCTTTCGAGCCAGCGCTCTCGGACGTGTGGCTGACCCTCCATCATGGATGGAATATCGTGTAACGCGAAATGATATCGTACCTGTAAAATATGCGTATATAAACAACGTGGGAATGGAGCCAAAGACATTCCCATCAGTCGCGCAGCCCCTCGCCTAAGCTCACCGAGTGTACCAACCAGAATATAAACTTGTGCCTACGGATGCGAGACTACCGCAGAGTGGCTCGGAGATCGTGGGAGCTCAAGGATGTGGAAAGTGAGCGTTCGCCGCGCGTGAGGCTACTCCGGTGCTCCTGGTTGTCGAACCGTAACGTCACGAGTGCTGGAGCAATGTTCTCCTGGGGGTGTACGTTACCCACCGACCTGCAACTTCTCTCGTTTACCCGCCCTACCCTCCTCCAGCCTTTCTTCTGTTCCCTTCTGTCCCTATCCGAGAGTACATTTTCAACTTCTTCTCATTCTCGTTATTTAGCCTCTTTCATCCTCCTCCGCAGCTCGGCCTCGCTGCTTCTCCGGCGAGCACCGTACCAACACGGAAACACATTTGACTGAGCCGGGCTTTGCGTTTTTCTTCCGTTAACGTTTCACCGACAGTTTAAGTGGAAGCCCGCCTCTTTCCCCGACGCTGCACAGCGCACCGACACTCCTACCCTGACTACTCGCAGCGTACCGTAACTACGCTGTCCAACTCTTTCGGCTATTGCGAGTACTCGCAGAAAAAAAAAAAAGAAGAAAATTCCCAGAGAACACGGAACGGAGTGATCGCCCGTGTGAAGATCCTCACCCGAGTGAGCTCGCTTCGAATCGATATTCAATGGCGTTGTTCGAAATTATTGTCGGTTGTCGTTTTGACCCGCGACGGGAGTGAAATTTTCACGGTATTTTCCGCACGTCAAGGTTCATTTAAATAACACGCGAGGCGTTACGTATATTGGCTTGAAGAATAACGATATATATTTAAGGAGGATTCGAAAAAAATACCTCACTGCGCCAACCTCACGGAAAAGCCGCCGAGTCACTTCTCTTTTATCTTAATTCTCACTGGCGCGAGCCCCAGACTGGCATATCTAATGTTATCTCCATTCGGCGAACGGCATAAAAGAAAATTTTTCTCGTTCCGCGCGGCCGGACGGGCGGTTGAGCGGAGAAGCGCGAGGTAGGATCGCACAAATCTAATTTTTATAGAAAGAAGACAAAGCGAGGCCGGCATGGCGAACGAGGTTAGCGGAAATAGAACGGGGAAAGCGCCGGGAATGCGTTGAAAGAGAGGTGAGGGGAGGGGTGAGAGATTCATCCGCGAAGAAGTAACGATGTGCGGATAGGTGTTCGCCAACTTTGCATTAATTCGACTGTCGTCCTTTGCCGCGGCTGTTCAATCAAGAGCATTTAAGGTCGGAGCGCTTCGCGGTAGGTGAATGACTGCTGCATCTTTAAGGTCGTTCACACAAACTTTTACTCATCTATTGATTAAAGCGGGTGATTATTTGTATTACGGCGGACATCTTTAATCTGGAAGAACATTCATCAAAATGGATTTGCTGTAATATTCACTGGTTTTCGCTCGTCTTCGAAAAGATTGATATTCGTTAAGATTTTTCAAAGAATAATTCACAATTTTTGCACGATTGTGATGTATCACGGCTCATTCTCTTCTTTGATGGATGCTCTACAAATTGGCCATCCAGCTGTTAGATAGTATTTTTCGTTAAAAAATGACACACTTTTTTTGATTCATCGACGAAATTCTTTCGTCAAAAAGCAGCTGTCATTTTTAAACGGAAAATACTATGGAATATCAGAATGGTGAATTTATGGAGCATCTTTCACGGAAGAGAATGGGTCGTAATACATTAAAATCGAGCAGAAATTGCGGATCATTTTTTGAAAAACTGAACCAATACCTTTTCAAAAATTAGCATAAGTCAGTTAATATTTTTGCATATCCATTGCAATTAATGTTCATATTTAAGGACATATCCTGTAATACAAAGAACCATTCGCTATAATCAATAGATCCGTCAAAGTTTGAATAAACTTTAAAAACGTAGCCCCCATCTGAATAGTGTTAAGCGCTCCAACCTCCTTAAATGTGTTTCATGTACGAAACGACTTGCGTACAGAAGAGCCTGTTAAACTTAACGCCCTTAGGGCGACTTAAGTAATTCCGAGGGATTTATTACAACTGTCGATACCAGATACGCGCACTGATAAAAAATCCGATTGAATCAATTATCGATTCAGGCAGGGACTTTCAAACAAGTATTTTATTGGTACAGCTAAAAGATTGGTTGGTTAAAGAACAAAAAAAAATCGATGATTTCACTAACATACTTCTGAGGCACTAAAATATTTTCTTTGACCAAGTAATATTTATTCGAACGCCTCTGCGCGAATCTTCAGTTGATTCAACCGCATTTTTTTTATGTCTGTGGAACACCTAATTGCATCAGCGGAGAATTGCGGGTCGACAAATCTGCTACGCAGCTATTTCGCGAAACTCAAATGAAAGTTGTCGCAATTCATTCGTGAAAGCCCCTCGGTGATTATTTTTGTTTCTACAAACATAGCGCCAGAATGTAGAGCCGAAACGTCGAAAAGCTGCATGCTAATAATTTCACACAAAAAAAAAAAATAAATGTTTACCCATATTCTTTTTGTGTTGTCCGCAATATTAATTTATTTTCTACCCAAAAATAAACATGTCATGAATTAATATAGTCGAGCAATTTGAGAACACAGATGGGCAGACCAAATGAAATATTATGAAGCGAAAGAATATCGTAATGACGTGCCGTACGACCGGGTCGCACGGAAAGCCGTGTGTCCGTTTTATTTAACTTGGAATGTAGGTCAACGCATTTTAAAGTTTCCAGTGGTGTACAGTCAAGTCGCGTGTACCGATACACAGGCCTCTATGAAATATTAATTCCACCAACTTTTCCGCGAGCAACACCAAAAATTAAACATGCCCCACTATCGCAACCATTCCCTCTGGTAATTCGCACAAATTATCGTACCTCCCTACGAACCACTCTCGCGCGGATAAAAAATTGTATGCTAAAAATATATTTAAAATACATAAAAAATATGACACATTTCGTCCGAAAATACATTACGATTATAAAACATATAGTTTTCATATGAGACATTCTTTATCAACTGGCCCACTTTTTCCGGTCGACCTCTCAGATGTTTTTTTTTTTTTTTTTAATTTGCCAGTTTGTAGTACTACTTGAGAGGTGCTTCTGTGAGTTTTTGAAGATTCTTAAAGTGCACTCTTTAGGATTAATTTTTTTTTTTTATATCAGTATATCTCAGAAAATATTGGTCATTCAAAAAATTCGTAGGAACATTAACTTCTTTTATTTTCCATCGACTCTCGAATGATGTCAGCGTCATAATTTTCCCGATACCAGAAAGGCCATGTTTAGTGAAAGAAAAATTGAAATAATTTTTTTCTACTAAAAACACACCTTCGATTCTGGTCCCAATTTTACAGGATATTTGAAATTGTATGAAGATTCTGAGGAAAAAATCCCAAAGTGTCACCTGCGATTCTTACGTACTAAAAAAAATTAACAAATAAATGTTCGGACATTGGTATTGGAAGTTTATTTACATAAACTATCTGAAATTCCAAATACATTGCACTCCAATTTTATAGTAAAATTTGTATCGGTAATGAACATTTTTATAAATTTCAAGCGAAAGATTTGTAATTTTAACATGACATTTTTATTTTATAAAATGAAAAAACCTGCATTAATGTCCAATTAATGTAACTAATGTAAGCAAATTTCAAGTTCCGCTACATTAAGTTTGCATTTTATTTTTACAGTCCACATAATTTATACAGACAATATATTTCCGGCTGAAAAACCTCACATATAAAATGTATTTAATTAAATGCATTCTCAGCACATGCACTTTTTCGCGCCAGAGCGAATCAGAAGGACAACATATGAATCGTATAAAATTATCCGCGAAAAGTACATCTCATTCATAAAAAAAAAAAAAAAAAAATACATTCACCCCGAAATTTTTCCCCGACCGAGGCGGGGTTGAGGGTTGAGATTGAAGCGAGTGACAATTTTTACTCGTGTATCGCGATTGCTCTTGCTCCGAATGTTCCGTCTCCTCGGACGTGAGCCGTCTTCGGTGAATCGGAATCTCCGGAGACGAGACACGCGAGTTTGATAATCGCAGGGGTTGCTACGGAAGCGGCGATAGTGGTTGCTCCGCAGCAGTTTCGGCGCCAGGAGAGTACGCGGGGGCGGTCGGCGGAGGCGACGTGCGACCCTCTGCACCACCGCCAGTAGCAGCAGCACGAGTAGCGGCGGCGACCTGCGCGCTTCCACGTTCGCGAATCAGTCGAAACCAGGAGCACTCACGTACCGCCGACGAGGGTTGCCTTTGCCCCGGGGTGCCGGTACATCGCGTTTTTGCCGCTCGCAATCTGATTGCACTATTTATCGTGGATCTTCAAAGCCACTTATCTCGCCGGCTCGTCGTCGTCGCCGCCGCCCCGTCCCGGCCGAATTTCTCGAGGGCAAGAGCACCCACTTTAATTCCCGCGAACATTCCGCATCGGGATTAATATACAAACATATATGTGTAGATACATATATACATATATAGATATACACGTTTCCCCCTTTGAGGCGAACTCGCGCTCCGCGCTCGCAGCTATTACACTCAGATTTGTCTTGGCCCGCCTCGGGACACCTGCTCGCGTCTCGAGCATTAAAGACGATCGGATCGTGTGCGCGCAGCGAGAAGGAGCTCCTCTTTCCGATTCGAGGCTGATATCGCCCTGTCGTCGTCGTCGTCGCCCCGGTGAAGGATCGGCGATCATGGACCGTTCAAAGTTCGGATCGACGTTAGTGCGCGCGTGCATCGGCGCACACTTGCCGAGAGCGAGCGGATGGAAAAGCAATGTTTTTTCGCGGGATTGAATCGTCTCGTTGAGTGGCGTGTAGCGACGAATGTTTTAACGAGGTGAGCATTCGAATAAAAAATAGAAAAAACAAAAAAGATTTAAAAAAAAAAAAAAAAAAAAAAGATCGGGTTCCGGATTTGAAGTGCACTGCTCGAGGGAACAAGAGTGATAACAGTATTGTGCGACGTTTCGTCGAGTGACTAATTTGCACTGGCAGTATTTCTCTGTAACTGCGTTGGGCCTTTTTTGTTGTTGGTTGTTTTAATGAAAATTCGTGCCGGGGATTCGCGTTATCGTCGGGGCGAGTGGGTAAGTCTCTCCGTGAGAAAATAATAAAGTCTCGAGGATGTTTTTTTTTTGTTAATCGTGTAGCCCGAGCGAGTTCGGTGTTAATTGGAACAAGAGCGGAAGGAGCGCAATGGCATTCAGCGCTACCGTCATTCCGCGGAGGCGGCGAACTCGGATATTGTCTGATTGTGTTGAATCTCTTTGCTTACCGAGCGAGACCGGCGGGGAGCGTTAATTGTAAAAATCTTAATGGGGGGGGGGGGGGGGGGGAAGCTTCGGTCGCACGGCTCCGGGCCGGGCTTGCTCCTACCACTGCCAAGACTTACTAATTTCGCCCTCTTTCGCCAGAGTAAATACGTGCTTTACTCGGCGCCCGGAGATTCCGCTGGAGCGCGGATCGCGATTAACGATCGGCGGCTCCAGCGGCGCTACCGATAAGACCTCCGTCGCTGCAGAACTCTGCTTTCTCGGTGGCGGAACGTCTCGCATGGTCCTTGGGCGAGGTATCGCGTAAAACTGTCGAAAGAGATGTCGATGAGTCAAGTGGAATTCGCTTGCGAGTTGCTAAAAAATAAAAATTGTTATTTCAATTATACTTTTTATTCTTACAATTCCGTATGGGATTGAAACGATAACATTTCAACTGCGACAGTCTTGCTATCGTTCTTTAATACTGTATGGAATTGTAAGAATTCAAAGCAGAGTTAAAAGTAAAAATGAAATTTAAAAAAATATATCAATGTCCAAAGGAAAATTTGCTTGTGAGCTGTCGAAGAATAAAAAGCTTCCTCTATGAGGAAGCAAAATTGTTATTTCAATTGTACTTTTAATTCTTGCTATTCCCTACGGGTTTCAAATGATAATGTGTAACCTTGACAGTCTTGCTGTCATTGTTTCAATGCTACATGGAATTTTAAGAATTGCACATAGAATTGAAATAAACAAAAATCTCTTTGGCAGTCTTCAAGCTAATTTTTTTCTTCATTGCAGCGATAAAATGACCGGGCTATACGGAATCGATTGGGTGCATCTAGAAAAAAAGTTTATTGAAATCGAATAACATTTACTTAGAACAAATAAAATTGCTCATTTGGATATGGTCATAATGGAGTTTAATTGAAATCGAATAAATTAATTTCTCTAATCGTACATTCAGTTTCATTAAATTTTGATTCGTTGAATCGAATAAATAAATCGTTCGAGCAATTAATTTAATTTCATAATTAATTCGAGTAAGTAATTTTTTGTCTTTATGGAACATTATGCCTTATGGTGTGGATCGATTTTTTTTTTTTTTTTTCATTCGTCACGTAAATATTCGATGAATACCAAATTTAGCGAAGATATCTTGAAATCGCGTGAACACATTTTTCTTCGCGCTCAATGCGACGCAATGTGACGAAACGTTTCTGCGAATACAAATATATTTATTTATGCAACGAAAATAAATATCTATTGAAGGTGCCGTTTAATAAACTATCTCGTTGTCCTGCAACGATCGGCACAGCTATGCTTTAAATATATATTTTTCTTATTAAAGATGAATACCGCAGATTACTCGAATCGAGTAAAAATATGTTTGAGTCAAATAAAATGATAATAAATTCAATTAAAAACTATGCTAACATCCGTTTTCTATTGGTAGTTGCTAAGCTTTTTCTAAGTGTCAGGGTAGAGGTTGGGTAATTTTTTTTCTATTGATTATTTCTTTTTTTTTTAATGAGAAAAGCTCGATCGGCTGAACATACACCGCGACAATATCGAATACTGTGATCTTCGACGGTTGCGGAAATTAATATCGTTTACTTCGCAATCGAACGTTTGTCATCCGCGAATCAATACAATTCCTGCATTCTTGCGGTGCCGATAAACTCGTACAAATTTTAATTATCTACCAAGAAACAGTCTCTTTACCTTATATCGTCAACATAAAAAAGAAATTTGAGTCTTACTGCAATAAACGAATATCCTAGATTTTTTTTTTTTTTTTTTGCGTGAGCCAAGTCGTCCGAGTTATTGCGCGACGATAAAATTACCGAGCTATTACACGATACGAAATTGATCGTGTGAGGGGGGATTTTTTAACTCATTGAATGCATTTTTTTTTTTTAATGACAGAAGTTCGATCGACTGAACATACACGACACGAAAATTGAATACCGGGGTCTTTGACGGTTGTGATAATTAATATCGTTCATTTCGGAATCGGGCGTGTGTCATTCGCGAATCAATGGAATTTCTGTATTCGCGCTGTACTCGTAATAATTTTAATTATCTCCCAAAAAAGAGTCTGTTTTTTTTTTTTTTTAACATACAGAAGAATTGTGAATTCTACTGGGATAAATGAATATCCAATATTTTTTTGGGGCGAGACATTGTGTGAGCGAAAGCCCGTGTGCTCGGGACGAATATTTGACTATAAATATGTGAATATTCTCGATATCGATGACGATAGCGGTGCCCGAGCGGGCCCGACGATGAGAGACTGGCCAAGGAGAGTATGAGCTTACACAGTGCTAAAGACGATTCGCAAACTCTCATTCCCGAGAGTCAATAAGCCCCGAGGTATTTCCTATTTTCCGATCGTCCTCGCTCCCCGGGAGTTCGATCCGTCAGGATCAATCATATATTGCTTGTCAGCCAGCGTCGGAAAGCCACATTTTCCATCGTGGTACTCGATGCACCGGCAATAACAACTAAACGGAAATATAAGTCCTCTGTGCGATAACAGCCTGGGAAAAACACAAAAATTATATGGAAGAGCGGGGCAAAATGCGACAGTGGAGCAAAACGGGGTGGAAAATCCGGATTTATTGATGGGCCAAAGTGGGGTATTCGAAAATTATTGGAAAATTGGTTTTTGCCCCACTGACCCATTCTGACCCGCTTTTCCTTTGTATAACCATTCGGTTGACACATACGATTCAAGACTTAATTTTTTTTTTTATTTTTATTAATCACCATTTTATTGCGCTACTTTTACTATGTATTATATAATTACTATATAGGATAGATCGGGACAAAACGGGGACGCTAAGCAATAGAACGTGCTACAACGGTACCGAAAGCATAGATGGATTGTTTTTCAGACCAAAATTGTATTGGCACTGGTTTTGAAGGGATATTAAAAAAAAGCATCTGGGATAAAACGTTTTACCGTTCGATTTGACTTGCGGGAACTTTTGTTAACTTCGTTATTACTCTATTTTGCCCGACGTCGATATGACACTGGATGTCCTCATTTTGCCCCGGTTTCCGTCGTTTGTTGGCTATAATTAATCGATTTGTTCGATAATTTTGGGTAGCCCATTTTGCCCCACGTCGACATGACATTTCATCCCGCCATTTTGCTCCGTGTCCCCGTTTTGCGCCGGTTTCCCCTACTACAAACGAATATCTGCATAACACCACTTGGCTCGTGAGATTTAACTTGAGTAAAGTAAATTTCTCGAAAAAAGAAAAACTTTTTGTTCGTTCAACATATTTATTTTTGTGTCCGGGATAGAAATGGTAGGGACTTGGCATACGCTCTCTTCTTCTTTTCTTTTCTGTTTAAAAAAGAAAAAAAAAATAGATGTATACATGTATGTGGCCCATCGTCTCAGAGCGGTGGCCGTTGCCTTTTACATAATAATTATGGAAATAGAGTTTCTGCGAACGTGTTTCCGCATACGTATACGGAAGCAACGGCCGGATAAGAAGGTGCTAGCGGGTGCAAGTTTCCGGGAAGGGGAAACGGCGATCATTTCTTGCCTGGTCGTCTCTCCTCGAGCTTGCCGCGCCAACGAGGCGCTTCTCGTGCAAGGAACTTCGACGAGGAGGAGGAGGAGGAGAGTGCGCGAACTTATCGTCGTGGAGTTTCTATGTAAATTTTGGAACGGACGGCCCAAGAAGGAAGAGGAAACGCTCATGCATCGTCGAGGAGAAACGCGTGAGACGCTCGAAGTGAGTGAGTGGCCCGGCTCGCGAAGAAATGCTCTTTACGCGCCCGGAATCGAATCCGCGAGTTCGATAATCCGGCCTGATGGAGCCCGAAATCGTTCGGCTTCGTCGCTCATTACCATTTCGCGAAAGGTCTGAAAATATTATCGTGTTAGTCGCATAAATCTCAGCAATGCAACCGGATCAGCAGCTTGTCCGCACGCCCAAGATCTATGTGCCAGATGTGTGTGTTATGTCCTGGGCCATTTTTAGCAACCTACATACTCATGTTTTCTCTGGCAATAAGATAACTTACCGCGCTGCTAATAACTAGGGGAGAGCGGGGAAAAATGGCACAGCGGGTCAAAACGGGACAGTGAGGGCAAAAATTCAATCTCAGAATAATTTTTTGATGCCCCATTTTTGTCCCAACGATACATCCGGATTTTCAAACCCATTTTGGCCCACGCACCGTCGCCACCATCCTAAAGCTATTAGGAAATTGCGCTTTTGTCTCATTATCCCGTTTTGCCCCGCTGGGCCATTTTGACCCGCTCTCCGTTATCTCGGGTCAGCCGCAACTTCCGCTGATCTCACACTCCGTAATAGTTATTTGAAACGGAGTTCTCAAGGCCATGTGAAAGATGTACCACGTCACATATGAGTGCGAGACAGATAGATGCTCTGATAAAACATCCACTAATGTATTGCTTATTCCCAAAAAATGTACGGTCTCTGAATCGCTTTCATTACAGATTTTGTTTACCGACTGAGTCGTTTCACTTGTTCTAAACGAGTGCCAGTCACATAATTTTTCGTAACAAATTTTGCAAAAATCGCGCTTATAGTTTTTGGGAAGTGTGCGCAGAAAGGTAGTTTACACACTAGTGCGGGAAAAAGACCTTATTGCATTTGTTCGCATGCGCAGTATTTTTCCCGCACGCGATGCAAAAAAGTGTCTCTTAGAGCACACTTCACAGGAACGAATAGCGGGATTTTACGTGCAGGTGTTAGGAAAACTCCTTTTCTATCCGAACGCTTCCTCTCTCGGCACGCGTTCCTTTAAAACTATGGCTTTCGTACTATCGAACTCTTCGTCCTATCCGAACTCGTTCCCCCGCAACGCTACCACTGCGTGCGCTGCTCAGCATCTCCCTCCTCTTCTTCCCAATAGTGTCTTGAGTCACAAGATGCGACGCTGCACAATTTCTATGTCCGGTCCATATCACTCGGTATCTACGACTTTTTCCCCGAGTCGAGTTTCTTCCGCATTTTTCTGTCACAGATTCCATTTGAAATCTTTCACACCCCGCTCTAAAAGTTCTAAAGAGCCTCACTCAAACATATTTTTTTCTCGAACGAAGTCATAAACACTCATCTTTCAATCTCGTATTTATTCACCCCAGTTCCTATGCAGTAATTAAAGTCCAACCATAAAATCTGTCACTCTCGAAAAGCAAATATATTTTTATAGTAATAATAATTTACCTTTCAAGCTGCTCTATATTACGATCACTACAGCTCTCTTCTCACCTCTACTCAAACCTTTTACGGGTACTATGAATTCCCATTTCCCGAATTTCCTCGAACTAAACACTCTTTCTTCCGCACATTTAAAACCGATATTTTGTCTAGCTTTGTACAATTAACTTCCTCTAGTATTAGCGAGAATAGTGGTAAAACCCGTATAAATAGGCCATGATATTTCGGACAAAGTCATTCAACCAGAATCGAACCTATTCCATCACCGAAATCTGCACATAACTTTCTGCAAGAGCTTTCCGCATCCAAGAGCAAGGTCTGCCCAGTATTTCTCAACCACTCTCTACTTTGAAATCATCATTTTGATGTATCTATCGCGACTATCTTAACCGAACATCGCTTGAACACTTATTTCCAGGCATCTTCACTGACCTCATATTCCCTCTCCAATTCTGGGCCTAAATTCCTTGTGCAGCCACGACAGTACCGCGAGTTCTCCGTCGCCGACTGATGAGCCAACGCCTTGACTCGAGAGACTATTAATTCATCCTTCTTACCGAGCTCGCTCACTATTCGCTCACTATTCGCCGTTCTGAACGCAACACCTGCAAAAAGGTATCCCGTCTTGCCCCACGTCCGAGAGGGTTCGTCGACCTCGCCTCGCCAGCGCGAGTCCGGCTCTCCGGCCATCGAACGGTGACGTCCGTGGCAGAGGAAAAGGAAACGCGCCTCACAAAGCCCGTCGTGTCCGGAAGGGTGTCATCGAGACGTCTTCGCTGCGGCGAGGAGGTGACAGCGACAGCATAACCGAGGACCAGGCCACGTTAGTAAATTGTTTACCCGACGACAATGGCTCTCGGCTTGATCCGGACCCCGTTGCCGTTGGCCGGAAGGCCGTTCGTGGTTCGGTCCCGCGCTTTCCATCTCTGAGGAGACTCTCGGACGGTGCGCGGCGACGGGACGGGGTTGTTCGGGTATTCTCCGTGCCACCGTACCGCGATACAGAGCAAGCCCGAGGACCCCCCCCCATGGATGAGAGGAGAGGGACAATAGCCGAGAACAATGCGTTACTCCGGCCTACTACGCCCTCGCCTTGCTCCTCGAAACCGTTGCGATTTGCCTCCCCCGCCTCGTCTCGGACGTTTGGCAAAGCGAAACAAAAACACTGCGCGTAACCTCTTCCGTTTACAGCCTTTCCAACCTGAGGCGGCGTCGTTCCGTTCGCGCCGTGTCCTCGTTCCTCCTCGCCGTTCTCCGCTCGGCGCGGCTCCATCGCTCCCTCGGCGGCCGCCGCAGCCTCTTCCGGCGTCGAGTCATGCCTCCACACACAAGACAATACCAATGTCTGAGGATTTTGTCGAATATACGGAGGACTCAGTGAATAGAGAAATCATTTGCGGACCGGTTGCCGTCGTCCCCGCGAGTGTGCCTTTGGGCTCCGCGTTCTTCCGGGCCAGAAGCGACGTTTCATTGTCGTCGCCTCGCAGTCGGTGGCTTCGTTACACGCGAACTCGCGGTTTTTCCCGCTCGGCTCTCTTTCCGGTGGGCTCGCGAGGGTGGCAAACAGGTTGGCGAAACCGAAACTCATGCGACAACGATGCATCCTGGCGAGCAAGAGCAGTGCGCAGTGATTACGGTGAGTGGCAAAGAACACACAACATGCCGCCTTGCGGCGCAGACGGAGGATGTTACCGAGTGGTTTACACGATTCACCGGAAGTTCCGCCATCGACGAGAACATCCGCAACGGGAATTGGAGGCTGCGCGAGATTCCGCCATATTCAGCAGCGTTGCACCAAGCTTTCACGTTTCTCTCCTCTCAGCGATGAAGCCAGGATTTGATTTCATCAACATCCAGGAGCGCCGCGCCCACCATCAGTCAACTCGGCGAAGCTCCGAGATTAGCGTTAATTCGACTCACAGCCGCGCGGGGGCTTTGCGTTTCGGGAAACCCATTCGTTTCACTTGTGTCTCGCTCGGCGTATCAGCCGCACGTCGAGGGATTATTAATTCATCCCGTGCACATCCTCGGGCTGACCTGCGATCCGTTTCGCAGCGGGAATGAAAGTCAAAAGATCCTTTCGCCGAGCGGAATAACTGGAAGCTCTATGAAAGGGGACATTGAAGTCTTGTCTGCATGGAGCACGTTAAAGGAGTTGTCGTCATTAGGCGGTTCCTTTGATTAACAGTCGGCTCAACCTTCGATTGAACTACGTTTGTCGGAAGGCTGTTTTATAAAGGGAATGAATGGGAATGCTTCATGATTTCAAAATGGAGAGAGTCTGTTGTGAAGTTAACAGAGTAGGAATCTCGCCGGTGATGTTCGTGGCAATTAAACCGACGGAAGTACGATCAAGGGAACGCGGACCAGCGCCGGTATTCCCGGTGAAGATGGCTCTAGTTACCCACTGCACAGCAATAACGGCGACAATCTCGCACCACTGATCGTGCCTCCGTTGGTTCTGTGACCGAACAACCGTACACCCAGAAGTGCACTTCATCGCGCACTTCTTTGTCTGCACTGAGAAAAAGAAATTGTTGGATTAAACAAGGCGCGATGAGATACGTTGAAAGGTGTTATCTGGTTGGTACGACAGAAAATGTTTGTTTCAATCAACATGTTTTGAATCTATTGAAGCGAATAATCTTTTAACAAAACGACGCTTTGATCGTATCGACCAAATAACAACTTCGAACGTTTGGTTGATCCGACCACTTTTTTTTTCTCAGTGCGGAGCAGATTTTGGCAGTCACTTGCAGACCGGGATGATTGCCCAATGTTTCATGTCAGCATGTACTGTTTATCAGTAATACTGGCATAAAAGCGAACTATTGGGCATTGAAACAACCTCGGAAATACCGCAGCGAATGGCAGTTAATTTATATTTTTTCTCGACTTCGCAAAAATAACGAAATTTCTCGCATGCAACATGGGCGGAAAATCGCCTATTATTGACCAACTATCATTATTAACTCATGAGCATGCGCCGTACTGTTTCATCCCTCCCTAGGCAATAATGAGGCTCATTGCTCTCTCTGGAAGAGTTATGGCCATTGGCGAATGTGAGGATTGTGCGACGCAAAAAATATGGTAGTTTTAACGAAGTCGGAAGAAAGTATCGTATGCTGCAAGGTAGAGAGCAAATTTTCACCTCGCGTAGGTTTTGCTCTCGCTTCTCTCGGGCAGCGAACTTCACGCTCGACCAAAATCGCACACTTCCCTCCATTGTAGCACAATACACTATTTTTTACATTCTCGTGGTATTCCCGCTCTCGAATTCGCTCGCTGTTTTATTTTGCGAGATGTTCGTGGCAATTAAACCAGCTGAAGTACGATCGGGGGAGTGTAGACCAGCGCCAGAATTCCCCGTGAAGGTGGCTCTCGTTACGCGTTGCACAGCAATTACGGCAACAGCCTCGCACCCATCCATCGCGCTTCCGTCAGCCCGAAGACCGAAAAACCGTGTACCGAGACGTGTGCCTCTTCGTTTCTGGAGCAAATTTTGATGCAGCCGCGACCGCCGCTCTCATGATCGCGCGATGTATCTTGGCCAAGTATTGTCAATGGTTGGTTTAACAATCTGCGGCCAATGTTTGACCGCGTTCGACCCGCCAATTGTTGGTTAGTCGATTTGAGGCCAATGTTCGGCCGAGTATTTGCTAACCATTGATTGGTTTTACAATTGACGGCCAATGCTTGGTCAAGTATTGACTCGCCAGTTGTTGGTTTGTCCATTTGAGGCCAGTGAGTTCCAGTATGAACTCACAAAAAATTGATTGTCCGATTCCGTTGGTCGGTTGATGCATGATCTCATGAATCATTGGTGTGCCGATTTCAGGCCATTGACACCCACATCCGATCATCCTACATGGGCTAATGTGGGCATCGAACAGAACTGTCTGGAATTAACCTTCCTCGGAAATACCGCAGCGAATGGCAGATAACATATGCGTTTTTTAATTCTCGTACGATTCCGCGCTATCGAATTCGGTGTTTTATCTTGATCGAACCGAAGTACGATCAGTACGATCGCACTTCCGTTGGCCCGAGAGCCGCGCCCGAAGAAGTGCACTTCTTCGTTTCTGCAGCAAATTTTGGCAGTCGCGATCGTCGCTCTCTACTCGCGCACCGCCGCGGCGCAATGTATCACCTCAGCACGTACGGTTTATCAGTGACACGGCCATAGAAGAGAACCGTCGTTAAAGCAGCCATTCCCGGAAAAACCGCAGCGAATGACAGATAATACATATTTTAAAAAATTCTCGTACGATTCGCCGTGCAACGGGCTTTCGCCGGAAGGCCGACGCAGCATGAGCGGTCATTACGATCTGACGAAATGAAACTAATTGTTAGGAATACCACAGTCGTGCTGATGGTCGCGATAGCCTTTAGCCTCACGCACACGGCGCTTCCGCAAGTTCTGTCACGCACGACAATTTTTCCGATAATTGTCAGTGCCGTACTATCGTGTAAGCGCAAACTCGCACGGACACACACGGCCCCTCGATAGCGGGCACAATCAGAGCCGAGTCATTAGGCTCCAGTTGCGCTTCGCTTCATTTATTTTTATTCAGAAGCAATGAATTCTCCTGATTTTTCGTTCGGTTGCGTGTCCCGCGAGTCGCACGCAATCGAAGTCCTTTTAACTCGGCTTTACGTATTGTACATTATACTTGTGTAATATATAATGAATTGTGCACAGTGTGTACACCGTGCAGACTCGAGCGGGCATGTGGATGTCGAATTCGCGAGGCGGCGAGCAACGTCGGCGAGCACAAAGCGAGCGAAACAAAAATTCACGTTTTGATCGGCGATGCCGATAGAGACGCGACTTTCTCGTCCGGCACCGAGCATGCCGCTCGCACGTTTGCGAGTGGCAGCATGTAATCATATATGAGAATGCTGTGCCAACGGGAGTTACTGGCGTCACACGCTATTCTTCCCATCGTCTATAAAAACGACGAGGCGGTGTGAAAAGAGAGACAAAAAACGTCGCCGAGGAGAGAAAAACTACTTGTCCGGGACGATCTCGTGCAGCGCTGATACATCAAACATTGGCATCGCGACGCATGGGACGCTTCGATCCGTCGCTGAACGTCGTTCCTGCGTCGTTTTACGGAGTGGGATCCGCGATTTCGTCCGACGCTGCATCCAGAGATGCTGCGCTGAGATAAAAAGTTTGCTGGATTCAAATAAATCGAGAGAAAAATATTCATCGCGTCCAAAGAAATTGGCATCATGTTTTTTTATTCGTACTATCAGTTTTTTTTTTTTAGAACGCGCGGCTGCGAGAGACGTTTGGTATAACTTCATCATTTTACTTACGTATGCTCCATGCACTCATAGACAACTTTAGATATCGAATGAGCGCAATATTTTAATATTTTAATAATGTTTTATAATATTTGTATTTTTATAAGGATATCTTTCGGTAAAATCGGATGTTTATAGTTAAATTCTAGAGAAGACGGAATGGACCGGACGCGAGAAGAATCTTTGCTATACAAAGTCCAAAATCAAACAATTTAAACTGAATAATGCAGTGTTTTTTAAAATTTATTTTAGAAGTAAAATCGAATAAATCGAAGAATAGAGAAATAAAATGTACATCTTATGTAAAGAAAAAAAACAAAACAAAATTCATTCGTTCCCACGAAAAATCCACTGGTTTCTCAATGAATTATTTCGTCAAAGAAGAAAACGTACTAGAAATTATAAAATAATTTTTATATAATTATAATTTATAATTATATAAATTATAATTATTATAATTTTATCATTTTTAATATAATTATTCGTAGAATTAATGAAATTAATTCATCCGTACAAAATTGCATTTCTTCCGAGTAAATAATTCCTCAGTGTGTGGGCGCTGCATCGCGGCATGGAATCGCCGCTTCGTTCTCCGATGGTGGGATCGACAGCTAATTTTACGCTAACTGCATCAGCGATGCCGCGCCGTTTGGGTGTTGCGATTTCTCGCCGGGTGTCCTGGCGAACAGGGGAGCCTCGTTCGACTTGTCGATCATGCGAGCTTCCGACTTTCTCGTTCGCCACTGGTTCCCCCGTCGGTTCTCATTTCCGGTCTGTCCGGCTGGGCTGTTGGACATCGAGGAGCGACGAGAGTCGGACGACGAGCCGTCCGCTCGCTCGATCTCGATGACTGTCACGTTGGCCTCCGACACGTCCTCCCACGTCTTATCGGCGGGCGAATTTTTGGGGGCGTCGGCGAAGCGTTCGGAAATGCGGCGCGAGCAATCGGTCGTTTCGTCAACTCGCGTGCGCCAATTTTACCGACGTTTTAATACTGTCGTGCTGGCGAAATCTCCATGGCGATGTCAATTACTGGCCATAATCTCTTTCTGTCACGCGCTGTTTCACCGAGTCCATTCACCGTACGGCTGACGATGACCGCCATTGACGGCCTCCACCTGTGCAAACCCGGCGTCGGGGACGGGCGAGCCATGAAAATCATTATCCGGATATTGTTTTTTCCCCATGCCAGCACTCAGGGAATGTCATTAAAGTACCTCGAAAAAATAACTACGCTGAAATTTTCAATGGAGGTATAATAAAAAAAAAAGTTTATGAATAAAAATCAGATGAAATCGGCGGAAGCGTGTACGGCCAATCCATAGGAGCGGTCGGCGAGCGAGGCACAGTCGATAAAAGCTATTCACCAACACTCTTAAAAAAAAAAAAAAAATAATAAAAAATATCCATTAGACGCAAAAGAATTCTTTTGCAGCGGGTGGACCGTCATTGGGGGCGTATGGAAATCGACGCGCTGCGGAAAGGATCCTTTTGTGTCGGATGCATTTTTTTTTTTATGCGAGCCTCCACCTCGTTCAGGAAAACCGTACGGATGATTATTTTTGTTATTATTTATTGGCCGTAAAGTTCTAGGACATCGTTCCTCGAGAGCCAAGACAGGATACAAACGATGCACACGAAGAGGCAATGAAACATATAAATAAACATACGCAAAGCACATACGCAACATTCGAATGTAACGGCGAAACAACAGCTCGAACATTAGTACGTTGAGAAAAAAAATTACATAGTAACTGCAATAAGGCTCACTTTTTACCATAAAAAAATAGTTTCCAAGTGTTGAGAGTTTATAGTTACGACAACGACGAACAATCATGTTGGCAACCATAATTATAGTTTAACCAACTGAATATATGATATTAGAAACTATCTAATATAGGTCTTCCTCCTGGGAACTATTCGCGATGGCAGATAATATCATCCTTTTTCTCAGTGTCTAAGCATGAGTATAAGAATAAGACAAATACAAATAAAAATAAATAATTAAATATAAATGTATAACGAACACTACATTTGTAGTTATGACAATGACAAACAATCACGTTTGCAATCATAATTACAATTTAAGAAACTGAATATATAGGGTAAAAGTGGGGAATATGGTCCATATTTCATTGATTTACGTGTTAATCGGGGTGGTTCATATTCACCACGTTTACCCTATTATCGGAAACAACCTATATAGACCTTCCCCCCTGGGAACTACACGCGATAGCAAATAATACTCTCCTTTTTCTCAGAAGTTAAGCACAAGTATAAACGCGAGACAAATGCAAATAAAAATAAATAAAAATAAATAAATATAAATATAAAACCAAAACTAAAAGCTACAGCAGCTGAAGCGTTTCACGACGTTCCTCTGCCATCAGATGCCGATAACAACAGCCGCGCAAAACCTCTAACAAGGACGCACCCGTCACCGAACGAGGTAACGAATTCCAGAATTTTTATCCCATTGCAATGAACGCACTTTCGAACGCAGCGGTCCTGAATGAACGGTCCTAAAGCGAATCAGTCCGTGTCCCACAAACAGCCAAGGGTGGAATCGCAGATATTAAACATCGACTCGATTCCACCACACAATATCTCTGCAGACGCCCGCCGAATGTCTTCCTCGCGAGCCGAATCTCCGCGCAAGATGCTGCGCCTTCTTCCCGAGGGGGATGTTTTCTGCCGATAGCGTGCATGCGAATCTCGATAGTAAAACAGTCGTTACCGGAGACGAGATGTTGAGATCCAGAAGAGTTACGACGGAAGTGATATACAATCCGACCGCCCTAATCCGAACCGCAGACGCAGGCTCGCCCCGCATATCACGCGTTTATGTGCGCGACTTTAATCCTCCCGTAATGTTCATAAACAGCTATATTCACTGTAGTCGCCATTTCAGCATGTACATCGTAAACGAGCTGTTAGCCCCGCAAGGCCATATATAGAATCAGATAAAAATATAACGACTATATCAACGCGGACTGGAAAGTATGCCGCGCTTACCCGGCCACATAAAATTTACTTATACCTCGCACTCCGCCACCCTCTCTTCGCGCCCCTCGGTCGCAGACCCGCGACTCGTTGTCGGCTCGGTATAAAGAAAAATGAAAAAAAAAAAAATAAATAAAATAAATAAAAAGTGGTAAAAAGGCCGATATGCATAGCGGTGGGTGGTCTCTAATGATGCAGCTATATGCCTGAATTCTCCAACTTCCTCGCATCTGTTTCGTCCGGCGAGAGTGCAGTGACCGTCCGACGAGCTGTTTGCGAGATGAACTTTCCACTTAACGACCATTACCAACATCCCATAAACAATCCTCAGTCATAACAACCACTTGCTGGTTCACAGTGACCGGCGAATACATGCGTCACTTTGCATGTTGGAGTAGTTTATGGTATCGAGAGACGGGCAGTCTAGGTAGATCCGGATTTCAAAAAAGTCTCGTCAGTTTTACTTTCTTCTCAGCCAATAGCAGTGAAAAAATTACAAAAAAAAAATAATGTTGATTCTCAATAAGCGGCAGGTGTGAAAAAATGTTTGAATTCCAATCGACTGATATATTCGTCTGTATCCGGTGAAAAAAGCCCCGTCTTCATCACTCTAGTGCTAATCCCCATACCGTAAAGTAGCGGTTATTGTACATTTATCGTAAATGTGGGAAATATGGCCCGGTCGGTGCATCATTGATTTGCGCGCTCATTGGGGTAGGCCATATTCCCCACATTTACACTACCAATGTACCTGCCTGTTCAGCCGCTTTCCTACCTGACAACCCGCACCCTTCTGATGCCCGTCCGAGGAATACGTTTAACCATGTGCAATAGCAGATATCCTATGTACTTATGTATATACGGACGTACATAATATTCCGCTCTGCGGGCGTGGCGTCCGACTGGATAATCTATGTTGCGCGGTGGATACGTACCCGAAGAGCCTACGAGCTCTCCCATAATTCCAAGCCGACGTCGATCTCCCTATGTCCGCTCGAACGTATCCCCTACTACTGCGCGCTGACTGCTCTCTTCGGGACGCTGTTACCAGCTGCCATCGTCACAACGCCAAGATTTATTATTTATTCGTTACTTATTTGTGATTTATTTATTACCTGCAGGATGTTGAGGCTCAACCGCTCCGCGCCCTCCCTATGGAATTCGGAATACTTGCACCCAGAAAAATAATTTATTTGACAGCCACCGTTTACTTGGTTCAAGTAAACTATTCATTGATTCAAGTAAAATATTCATTGATTCAAATCAAATGAATATTTTACTTGAACCAAATAAACGGTAGCCGTCAAATAAATTATTTTTCTGGATGTAGAAACCGAAAATTTTTATCTCCGGAGATTTACCGAAAATACGAAACTTCGGGTTTGAAAATTCTCATTTTTCGACCGGATATTATGTCATACCGGAAAGCCGTCACGTCCGGTCCGGAGCATCAGCTTTTCGATCGGAAGTGTCGCGAGTGGAAAGATCTCGAAAGTGCGAGTGTGTCGCATTTTTTCGGTGCTTCGACAAACGCATCAAGCGGCTGAGAGAAACGGAATGGATCTGAAAGCAACCGAAACGTTTGCGTTGCAAGCCCATCGTTCAGTCGCATTACACTAACGCAGAGCTGATATTATATATTCATTCATTTATAGACAGTTCCAACCAGAAGTCCCAGCCTTCCCATTACGGTGCACGCGAAGGAAATACATGTATTTATAAGTAGTAAAGGCGTCTGTTCGCGACGATCGACGCCTCGAACCAGCGAGCTTTGGATTTCCTCTTTATGGTTCCTGCGTCCTCATCCGACACAGCGCGCAACGGTAAACGACACGGAGCGCGGCGATCTCGTCGATACTGCGACAGTCACTTTATTTTTAGCCGATGCACGAATGTTTCCACCGTCTCGTGCGCAAAACCAACGAAGATTTTACGTTTAAGTTCCCTGTGCATCGCCTGCATTACGTTTGCGCTCGGTCGTCGGGAATTTCACTCGACAGGGAAAACGCTCGAGAGAGAGAGAGAGAGAGAGAGAGAGAGAGAGAGAGAGAGAGAGAGAGATCGCCGTCTCTGGCACCGATCGCTCGTCCGGGACGATAAATTTTCATGAGACTCCGGAAGCGAATGGAGAAAATATTGATTGAAGCACTTCTCGATACGGCCAGGGTTATACCTGCTTCGGCTCTTCGCATTACAGGCTTCGGTTATGCCGCACAATTTTTTCGTACCGCATTGCTCTTCCCACTACACGATAGGCTGCAATACTCGGGATACCGATTGACCCTAATTTCTTTTTTATTTTATTTTTTTAATTTTTGTACTCGAACGATTACTTAGGCAGAGACAGCGAACACCGTCGGGCTTACACACTTAAGCAATTAGGAAACAGTATACGAACTTTCATCTCGTTTCCCAACGGGCACGGCGTGTGTGCATGATGTACCTGCGATCTGCGAAATTTCCCCGGAGAACGGGTTGCGCAAAAACGATAAGTTTTGACCGGTTGCGCGTGAAGCCGGATGCCGGATGCTCCTCTGTGGTTGAACGCGAGCTCCGGAGTTCAAGGTTTATCGCATTGCGGAATATTTGAAAATTCTTCATTGAGGGAGGACGAGGGGAGGCGAACTACTTGGGGGTGAAACACTTGCGTCGCGAGCCTAAAAAGTTTAGTTAACATTGCAATTGTAACGATTCGCGTAGGGTAAAAGCGGTGAATGTGCGACGACGGGCCAAGATGGACTAGTACGTGTTGACATAAATGTTGAAAAATTGTTTAAAACTTTGTTCCACTCACTTGCCTTTATACGTCAGGTATTTTACTGTCAAACCTTGGGATTTGACTCCTGATGGGATTTAAAAATGTCACACGAGTTCTCTTGATTTTCATAGACTACCCGCTTCTCAGTAATACGGACCACTCTTTTATCTCGTTACAATTGCGAAATTGACTTCATTTCCATAAAATCTTAAAGTTCTCAAGAAACTTGAATTCAATTTTTAGTGCCGGGAAATTGGATATTTTCAGGTACCAATTTTTTTCGCCGGAGTGGAATCAACCTCTGCGAGTAGGAAATGCAGGCCCAAAGAAATTAGCGGCCCATATTAACCACTTCTATCCTAAGACCAGTTTTACGAAGTTTCCAAGGAACCCTAAAAATAAAACAACCAACAATCAGCAAATGCCATAAACACGCCACGAATGACCCTCTAATCTGCATTAAACCATATCTCATCTATGTACTGAACCCGGGATCGTCAATGTGTATAGTGTGTATATGTCATTAACGCAATACTTGGCATCGAGACGCTGCCGCGTCCCTTGATCACATGTGCAAGCAGTCGTATGAAGGCAATACTGCTATAATGCGTGCGTAAACGCTCGTAAATCTTGATGTTATGGTCAGACTTTTGTAAAACGTATTTTCCAGTACCAATTCCTTCCACCAGAGTGGAATCAACCTCCGAGAGTAGGAGGTGCAGGCCCAAACATTTTAGTGGCCCATCTTCACCACTTTTACCCTAAGCTTACCTTTCCGAAGATTTAAACCCTTCATAAGTCACGCTGCCCAAAACTGTACCGAAACGGGACTAACGGACCACTCGTTGTTGCGATAGCGGCTAAAACCAGGGATAGATATGTGACTTGCAAAGGGTTAAGGTATCTGCAATCCGCAGACACAAATTTTCTTGAAAACCAGAAATCAGCCAATGCCATTAGCACGACGCGAATTGCCCTCTGATCTGCATTAAACCACATCTCATCTATGCGCGGAAGCCCCGTATCGTCAATATGTGCAGTGTGCATATATCATTATCGCAATAGGTAAAGATATATCATATGTGTAAGCAGTCGTATGATAGTAATACCGCTATAATACGTGCGTAAACGCTCGTAAGTCTTGGAGTTATGGCCGACCCGAGAGGTGTAAGCTCTCGGCATGTACAGAAAGGATGGCTCGTTAATGTACGCACCGCCTATGATATTGGCAGGCTAATATGTACGATAATTGTGTTCGGATATAGCACAACGTGCTCGCTCATTGCCTAATGGGTCATGCGGGTGACCTCGATGGGCGCTGGTCGGAGCTACGCACGGACGTATCTGCCCGCATCGGCAGTCCTCGGCACGCATGAAGTGAAAAGCGCACACGCGCATCTAGCAACTGCGGTACATGCACTTTTCGCCAGCGGCGAAGCGATCACTGGCGACATTGATGCAACGACCAATGGATAAAGTTGCGATTGATCGCAACGATGACACACGAAGGGCTTTGCAATTGCACCAGTTTTGGAATGGCGCAATTTAAATGAACTCCTCATTAGCGTTTTGACCCTGATGGCATGACTTTTCAGAAAATAATTTATCTCTCGGGAAAGATGTAATATAATTTCTCTTTATTAGCCGTCCAGAAAAAGCTCGTATCCGAACATTTTTACATGGAGGCGAAAAGGTCGAGGATTCGGTATTTTTATACCATATGCATTGGCGGATGAGCGAGTCCAGCAATAGCGGTCCATGAACTTTTCGCCAGAGCGATACGATCACTGGCGACATTGATGCAACGACCAATGGATGAAGTTACGACTGATCGCAATCGTGATCCATGAAGATTGTGTCAATTGCAGCGGTTTTGGAACCGTGCAGATTAAATAAATTTCTCATTCGCGTCTTGACTCTGATCGTGTTACCGTTAAGAAAACAATGTGTCTCTCGGTAAAGATACAATATGATTTCTCTTTTTTTTTTCATCCAGAAGAATCTCGTAGGGGAAACCAGCAAATGAATGAACTGTTGAGCCGACGAAAAAGCCAGTGAATATACGTTTTTTATGCACGTGCTCTTATGGAAAGTGTCCATTCACTGGTCCTGTGCCTTCACCCGTCCTGTCCATTCATTGGCCGATTTACTATTGGGTGTTTTTAGGAATACGATGCTCGAACGTCCCGTTAATTAGTACGTATCAACGGATCAATGGAAGCGTCGAGCCGACGACAAGGCCAGTGAATAGACGTTTTTTATGCACGTGCTCTTATGGAAAATGTCTATTCACTCGTCCTGTCCATTCACTGGTCCTGTTCATTCACTCGTCCTGTCCATTCACTGGTCCTGTCCATTCATTGGTCCTGTCCATTCACTCGTCCTGTCCATTCACTCGTCCTGTCCATTCACTCATCCTGTCCATTCATTGGCTGATTTACCCTATCCGAGCATTTTTGCGTAGAGGCGAAAAGCTGTAGTGTTGAGTAATTTTAGGAATACAATGCTCGAACGTCCCGATAATTAGTACGCATCAACGGATCAATGTGAAGCGTACTCAAAGTACACTTCGAGCAGCAATTATGTAGGATAACAGTGGTACGTGACACAAGAACATGCATTCAAAGCTCAAAAACACTTCTTCCGACGATGCCACTGAGGGTCCCTATCATGAACGTTTCAGCCCCGGAGGCTCTGCAAGAACCAACGAGCTTTCGCTGTTGAGAATATCCTCTTGGGAATAGCATTACGCAAACAACGACAAGAGCAACCTGCATGCATCCTACCGCACGCTAGCATTCTGTCACAGAAGATAAGATGCGATCTATGTCAAGCTATTCGACGGTGTTTTTCACCCGTCTCAATTTCTCCACTAACGACTTTAATCGGACTAACGCAGGATGAATGGACATCGAAAAAGAAAAGAATCGTTCGAAAAATAATGAAATGGAGAAAAAAGAAATGGAAAAGTTGGCAAAAAGTTTGAGGAGGGTAGATTTAGCGTCACAACGTGACACGCAAGCCGGCAGCGTCCGCCGTCGCCCTGCGGTAGTGCGGTAGGTTGGGGCGTCATTGAGGCGACAAACTCAGGAACATCCGCACGAAATGCACTCGAATCTGAAAACGCCGGTCCCGCGAAGAAAGCGCGAGATGGAAAAAGGTCGAGGGTATGGCCGGCGGAGAAAAAAAATTGAACTCTTAGTGGAATGGGTTAGTAATAGCTTTCACGAAGTAATAAGGAAAACGATGGAGCGTGCATTGGTCGTAGCGGCGTTGGGAAGTGGCTCGTTCGCGTTTCTCCGTACTTTCTCTAACCAGCCTCGCCCTTCCATTTCTTGCCCCTCTCATCCCTCTATCCGATCCCATCCCCGCTTCGCGTTCGCTCAAAAGCGCTCTGCGCACCCTCGGCTTCGGCTCCCCACGTCCCTCTCGCCCGCGTTCTTTCGGTCGTGCAGCGGCGCGCGGGAGAGCGTTTCCTGTTATCTGGTCGCGATAACCCGAATATCGGACGGAAGCCCCTGGTAACGGCGGGCCAATAAAACAAGCGGGCGATAAATCGCATCGGTCGCGGGAGCGCGCGGCCGAGGGGGGTGTTCGTGAGCGTCGCCGAGCGGGCAATAATGGGTGCCTCGTGGCCGGGACTCCGGGTTGGTAACCACCCCGATTCTTCTGCCTCGGTGCCGTTCGTCGTCTCTGTCCTTTTCAACCGGTGGTTTGTTTTCTGTCTCCGTGACACCACCTCGCCGGTAGTCTGCAGTAGCGGAGGAGTCCGAAGGGTTACTTTTGGGTCCTCACCCACTCCCCATATGGGTCTTTGTATGGACGGGTTGCTGCTCGGCCGGAAGGTCGTGCCGGCCTCGAGGGCGGCCGTACCACCAGCACCAGGAGGAGCACATCGCTTGATCTATCGCCCGTTGTCCTCGACTAAACCTCTTGCCGCCGCACCGCATCGGAGACCTGCAGCATCCGATGCAACCACCGATTCACCATTATGGCGCGTTCATTAGGTTCACCGCGAACCGCCTGTCTCGTCCCGGATGTCTTCTGTACCCGATCAGTTAGCATAGTGTTGGTCTGGTCTGCGGAATGGAGGGTTTGAGGGAAAAGTACAGCGCGGTAGATCGATAGTACAAGCGTGTTGCGCGATGGACCATTCGTCATCGCACTGGAGAACATCCGAAAAATGGTGCTTCAGCGCCAAATGCATGACTATCGTTGACACCGAAATCCCGTGGCTTGGGATGCCAGCACGTTCGGTGTGAATGCATACTGCAACTGTACTCTTATGATTGCAGCGATAGTGTATTGCAATCGTCCGCCATCTTGTATCGAGGGGAAAGAGACGAGTGCCAGTGAAAAAAATTAAATGATTAAATTTGGCGGGCAGCGAAGTTCAAAGGGAAGTGTCAAAGGTCATCGCGGATAAAACTTCTGGCCGAGTGTCCAATGAAATTTGTTAGTCTAACAATTACTTTCAGCTACTTTAGACAGGGTAAACATTTTATGAAATTCGCAACGCGTTTAATATACAAAGTTACATGAAAGATTCAACCTCGATATATGAAATTAGAATTCATATACATTGTATTCGAATTTTTATAATTTTATCTTAAACGCAATATCTGTATATTAAAATTACATTGAAAATTATGTTATTATCATAAATATTATACAAATAATATTGTTTTTAATATACCGGTAACGCAATATTCTTACATCCGCGCCAATAATATTTCATATACTGTACATGCATCAAACTTCATATACATTTTATGAATTTTCAAACAGCAATTTTTAACAGTGTAATCGTTAGCTTCGAAAACATGCGAAAAAAAAGTTCCCCGACTTCACTCAACCGACCAACAATTTTTTTCCGCGACAAAAATGCAAACGACCACTACCTACAAAATACGATGAGTCACACATCATTGCACATTGAAGAAAATCTTACGTCTCAAAAATGGTCCTTCAGAACCTAAACGCGTGACTATCGCTTACACCAAAATCCCGTAGTTTTGGATGCTAGCAGATTCGGTGTAAATGCATATTAAATGCAGATTCGGTATAAATGCACATTAGAACTATGCTCGACTGTAGCGATAGTGGACTGCAATCGTGTACAATCTTGTGGTCTTATCGTTGACGACATGCTTCGCCAGATATTGCAATTACACCGCGCAACTTGCGCAAGACGATAGAACGCGTGTCCAGAGCTCGTTAATGAGCAGCTAGGTGTAAATACGGCTCCGGAGTACGATGTTTGGAGTGGCTAATCGTGCGGACAATTGTAACAATTGGCTGAAACGGGTAGACCGGCCCGATCACCCCATTGCCCGTTACTACTTCCCGTCGGAGGACAATCCTCTTCTTGCGCATCTTGAGTCGAAGAACTTGCTGCCTCAATACGTAATTCAATTACTTAGACTGTTTGCCCAGTTTCGCTGGATATTGTTCTCCGATGATGAAAGTATGGATAAACACGGGGCAATGAGGATCGCCCGTTCTGGACGAGCGCTCGAGCGCTGGCAGCCGCGAAGACAGTGTGTTGGCATGCCCATAACACGTCCTTTTATAAAAACGGCAATGGGAGATTCATCCAGATCTTAGTCGAACTCGAGCAGTGAAGCAGACGCTGATGAGACTTTTTGGCGAATTTCATCCTGGTGGTTGCATCGGGTTTTCTTTCCCGAGGGTATTCTTGAATACGATTCTCGATAGGGACTTCGGCTATCAGCGAGTCCAATCCAAGTGGTGCGGGTTGTTTTGGATGTCGTATATGTGAAACGGTCCAATTGGGTGGACTCCGACGAGAAGTTGGGTGTCTCACTTCGGATTCCCTCGGGTGATTAGCCAACACCCGTGTGAAACTTTCAGTCACAGGTAGCGCGGGGGAGGTGATTACCCATCGATATAATCGATGTCGTCTCGTTCTAGGCGGACTCTGCGGGGTCAACAGCCGTACTGGGATTGACAGGATAGTATTGTAGCGCATGATCTTTATGGACGAGAGACCTCCGGGTCGTGCAACTGACGAAGGGTTCGTGCTTGATTCGTGCACAGTATCTGTCCCCCGGTGACGGTGGTGGTGCACCCGGAAAGTTGATTTATTTGCCGGGCGCACCGCAAATAAATATTTATTTGATTTAAAATAAATATTTATTTATCCGATTTAAATAAATATTTATTCAATTTAGATAGATATTTATTTGATCCGTCATCCTGAAAATCCGCTTCGCAACTCCGGAAATACTCTCCTATACGAAGCTGCAGGCAATCGCACCCATAGAAATGAGAATTAAAGAACTTACAGAAAGATTCGCTACCACGCAACTGGAAAATATAAAACCACTATGTATACAACCCACTCGAAACATAATACGCAAAGTTAAACACCCATCACATACAATGTGCCAGAAGCTCGAAATAATTAACAACGAGGAAGCTGACTGAATAAACATATGTCAACTAGCCACTCTTGCTATGTAAAAAATGTACATGAGTTATGTAAAATCCGTGGCTGAAGGACTTAGGTCGATGGTTAATTGGCAATGTAAGTATGTGTTCTCACGTCAAATGGTACCATCCAACATATTGCCAATAATTCCACTATTACTACTACTATTTATTTGATTTAAATTAATATTTATTTAATTCAAATAAATATTTATTTGCTGGTGCCCGTCAACTAAACGATTTGTCCGGGAGTGAGATAACTTTTTACCATGATCCGACAAATCATAATCATTCTGTGCAATCCAGCGTGGATCGAAATTTCGATGACGCTGATGCAGCCGATTGGTCGACGATGCTGAATGAGTCATTAACGGCGCTGCGAGTGACAAATCTGTCTGCGATACTCCACGCGCACTGCTACTAATGTACGTTATCCGGCGCCGGCCCTTATTGAGCGCAGTCCAGTGACGAGCAGGACCGCCGCAACTCCATTTATCGATGTGATTAATTCTGCGTCGCCTGAGGCTGGGCGAATCTCCCAACGAACGGTTCGAACGTAATCGTAAGCAAATCCTCTTCGTGTATAAAACTTTGGCTATTTTATGTGCCTCCGGTAAAATGGAAATTCCGTGCGATGCCTATGTGGCCTACCCAAGTATCGGCGAGCGAAGTTCGCTAAATTAATCATGACCAGCAGCTCTATCGAACCCTCGGCCTCATGCAATTTTCACGGACCCGGCCAGTTACACAGTTTTCCGGTAGTTTTGCCCGAACATCAGTGGTCATACGTGACAAGTTCTCGCTCGAAAATCCCAAAATCAGTTATTCCACGTAATGCAAAATAAATATACGGACGAGCGCGACCCACCGATCGTAATTCACAATCACCCCGTAACGAATTGAATGTTGTTTCGAGGGCGTTGGTTCGGTCGCCTCTTTTCACCCACCACAAACACGATTCTCCCCTCTGCCGTCCCGATGCAATTCCCCGCTCTCACCTCGCCATTTCCCGTCCGGGCAAGCATCGCTTAAATGGTTCGATATTCACGCAATAACAAATATCGATAAATCGAAATTAAATGAAATATTTACGAAAACGCTCGTGAATGTTTCATGAACGTGCGTACACTTTGGCCCGCTTCGCCGTACGTGTTCATACATCGAGCGCGAGCTCGATCGAGATATTCTTCTCGAACGGGATGAACGGTGAGTTCTCGTACCGGCGTCATCATCGATGCCAACAGCGTTCCCGCTGCAGGCAAGCAGGTGCTCTCTGCGGATCGAGGAAAACTCGGCTATCCGTGGTGTTGCCGCACCGATTCGCCGTTCAATGTATTTTACGCTCTGTATATCGCAGCTGAATTCCCTCATCGATGGACACTAATGAATTAATGATTTTTTAATTACACTGGAAAATGTAGCCGACCTGACCGACAGCACTCTCGCTACCGTCGCCAGTGCCAAGCCCTTTCCTCCACGATCCTGCCGTTATTATCGCTGCCAGCCGTTCCAGAGTGTACGCATTTCGATATTTATAGGAATATCGAAATTTCGGTTTTTTACATATTTATGGGAATATTGAATAGACCGGGGTAATTTAGAGCTCTTCGTTTACTTCTCCTTCACGTGTTCCATCAAAAATCGCGTCTTTTTTCATTTTTTAAATTTGATATATATTTTTTTTGAATTATAAATCAGTAAATATTGCGAGTACTTGAAAAATCCCTTCCCTGCACAATTTCACCGTTATTATCGTTACCAGTCGAATCAGAGAGTAGACATTTGAATATTTATTGGAATATTGAAATGGTCCGGGGTAATTTAGAGCTCTTCGTTTACTTCTCCTTCGCGCGTACCATCGACAGTTCCGTTTTTTTTTTAATTTTTTAAATTTGAAATTTGTTTACAACAAATCAGTAAATATTGCAACTACTTGAAAAAGCCCTTTCCTGTGCAACCGCACTATTATTATCGTTACCAGCCGTTCGAGAGAATACGAATTTGAATATTTACCGGAATATCGGAACAGCTCGGGGTAATTTAGAGCTCTTCGTTTGCTTCTCCTTCACGCGTTTCATCGACGATCACGATTTTTGCTCGTGTCATTGATTTTTGTTTTTTTATAACGAATCAATAAATACTATCGATTGATTGACTGAAGTATTGCAAATAGTTGAAAAATTCCGTTATGCACAATTCAACTGTAATTATTATTGCCAGCCGTTCGAGCGAATACTCATTTTGATATTTATAGGAATATCGAAACGGCCCGGGGTAATTCGGAGCTCTTTGTATGCTTCTCCTTCACGCGTTCCATCGACAATCCCATTTAGTTCATATCATGGAATTGATTTTACAACAAATCAATAAACACCGAAAATACTCGAAAAATCGCGATACCAAAGATCCGGATTTTCAGGACACCGTCCTGGAATTGCAGATCCGCCTTCCATACCCAAGTTAATCGTCGTATCGGAACACACCCTTGCGTCGCGATGCACGTCTCTCAACGCAACGGAGTCTGCCCAGTTGCAGAAATGCAAAATTCGCTGAGAAGCGGAGCAGTTTCGGCATTAGAATAATAGCTCGAATCTTTTTACGAGCCCCGAAGTTAACATGGAAGTTTCGGAGCTCTATCTTCCTCACACGGTAATAATAAGCAGCCTGCTCGGAGAATGGTATTCGCATTATAAGTGGAGAAGCTCGAGGGCCGTGCGAGACCCGTGGGTGCGTGCTCGCGCTTCCGCACGTCTGTCCGCCACTCCGAAGAACTCCCGTACACGGAGCGTAACTACTGCAGATTTCGTTGCACTCTGCTGCTGCCGCTGCAGCAACTGCGAGCGCATATGGGTGGGGGGCTTGAGCCACGTGTTGGCTTTAGCATTATTGCCTATAGATATGTATCATTGTGCCGTCCGCGCATTACAGAGGCAAGCATTACGGGAAAATGTCTGCACCGCTGGGTGGGGAGAGCTCCTGCACAAGGAACATAAGCATATGTAAACCGCGAAAGTTACGAGGGAGTTGCATTCGCGTAAACATTTTTATAATCTCGTGTCAGGAGCAGCAGCTCGTTTTCTGTATAGCTCGGAAGCGGCCCACTGTACAGCGCTCCACCGACCTACCGTTTGTAATGCCACGGAGAAATTAAGTACACTCGTTAGCGCGCGCGAGAAACTCCCTCGCTAATGCGTAAAGGATTCGGGCCAGATCTCTCCGGCTTGTCCTACCACCGGTCTCCCTGTTACATTTCTATTTGATTTTCTTGCTTTCCACTCTCCACCTTTTACCTCGTTTTCTTTTCCACATCCAACCCCTCTCATCCGTTCATCCATTCTCCGGCTGTCTCGCTGATCCGGCGCGATATCCCCGCACCGGCGCACTCGGCTCGGCGATGCGGTGGCAAAGAGATCAGCCAATTGGGCCAGGGAAAATTTAATTCGGGGAAAAAACGTGAAGAGGTTCTCGGCTAATTAGTGCGATCGTCGAAACGAGCCGCAACGCTCGGCGAATGAAATTCGCTGCGCGTTATAAAATTACTTTTCAACCGGTGAATTTCGTCATTGATCAATGATCGATCATTGTCGACCGGAGCGCAATGAAGTCCGTCGTATCGGCTCTTCGTCAAGCGACCGCATATCGATCAGGTCGAACTCTGCGTCGCATTAAAAATAACCGAACGGGGAGTTCAAAAGTTCGTTACACTGCTGCCGGAAATTATTTAACGTTCGGGATTATTTTCATCCGAGAACGTACGGATCAGTCGTGTTTCGTCGCCAGGATTAGCGTATTACCGTCGCGAAAAACTAGGCGAAGCATCCGGGCGGTGGTTCGGATGCTTAAATGTATAATCAACCTCTGAGTAGCGCAATGACGGTATCCGGTTGTTGATATATATATATATATATATATATATATCTTGTTTAGCAAAGACAGGTCATCAATTAGGAGCTGTGTGCTATGCAAATATTGGGTCAATAGAGTGCACAGGAGAATTGCGGCGATGAGACGCGAAGAGGACGAGAATAGTTAACACCGGAAATATTGGTTCCGAGCGGGCGAATCCCGTTCCGATGACGTACGAGGCGCAGGTTGATTATGATCGTAAATAACAATCGCGCTCTATCGACGTTTACCCGATGTTGCGTGTGATGAATGCAAAGCCGGTGAGAACCAGCGGCTATACGCGCCCGTAGTTCGCTGTGACGCTATCACGATTCCGTGATGATGAGACATTGGCAACACTACCCCGGCTTCGCCCGGAGCCCGAGGGAACCACCGAAAACCTACACCGAGTTTAGGCGGCTGGGAGGATTTCCCACCGAGCATCGAGGTGTTTGTACAAACAAGGCGGTCCGACTTGCGGGCGTGTGCACTGTACACTCAGGCAGGCGACGAAAAACATTTCGCACCCGGCGACGAGCAACTGGACCGGAATTCTGGCTACTGCACGGAGAGCATTTTCGCGAAATGGCCACGTCAAATAATTATTGTATTCAAAAGTCAGGATATTGGGCCAATAAGTAATCTTTATTGATATCTTCTGATGATAGATTGCACAGCGATAGTTCCGATCCACCGATCCCATGTGCGATGATCGGATGTGGCGAATGGTCGGGCGAAGCTGGGCACCGATGTAGCTGATGTCGGGCAGAAATTGGGATCAGGCTGCCTGATACCTTATCGGGCCTGATAAGGTGCAGGTCGAGTGAAATAAAAATGAATTTTTCCGTGATTTACATTTTAGTAATTAGTTAATCTAATCGGAAGAACAAATATAAAAGGTTCACACGTCCGATAAAATAATGCTAATAAATAAAAAGTATTTATCATATTTTTCTGAGGGGGAAATCAGGCGCATTGATTAGGTCGTGATCGGGCAGCCTGATCAGGACCGTATAGAGCAACTGCGTTAAATTTCTGATCAGGGCCTGATAAGGTGCCTTATCAGGACCTGATGAAGCGTTAGACAGTGCCTAATAGAGACCTCGCGGCAGCCCGACGGTAATTTGTGGTTAGGACATTGGCATGCGAGCTTGGCCCAATCATCGAAGGAGTCTCGGATATACCCGCGTAGAAAAAAGTCGTATGGGAAAGTGTATTGAATTGAGTGTGGGTGGTATATGAGGAATAGTACGGGAAAGAATATTGGGTGGTGTTTATTTTGAATATGAGTTTTGCTCAGTTCACAGATTCATCCCATATACTTTTCCATACTCTTTCCGATCGACCGCATACAATAGGACATTTTTCAAGGTTGATTGCGATACGTATATGAAAACTCGTGGAAATGGCAGTACTCTTTTAAAGCCAATACTCTTCTGTCCGGGTACACCATCGACGTTGAAAACATTGAAGATTGGCCGAGACCGCGGCCTCGTGTGCCGGTCACTCGCAGCATCGAGCACCGATTCGGTGTCCGCCGGCGATGCTGCGTTCCAAAAACTTTCCGCGAGCCGACGCGGAGGAGCGCGCGACTATTAATCAAAAAAACCCTGGCGGGTTCACGTCGGGCCGTCGACTTCTCTAATTCATGTTCCGGCACGTGTGAGCTACACTCTATTTCATCGGGGCCAATAGAGTGGAATGAATATATGGAGAGAGCTAGAGAGAGAAAGAGAGACGGATAGAACAAGTTGTATATCGAGGTAGGTCATCCTCACCGACACCGGGGCATTTGCCGTATCCTCTCAATTTCACCAATGGTTTATTCTTTTCTGCCTACACTATCTATCGGCAATGCCGACATATACAATAGAGGGGCTGCTGTCGACGTCATTGTACATTCGGGTACAATTCAATACACGCAGGTGGGCCGATGTATCGCCCGTGCCGGGTGATAGTGCGTTTCCCATTGCTTGATCGTCAATTTTCGATATTGTAGCCTGCGCGTTCAGAATTGCCTCGGGTCACTGCGCGAGAGCAGTCTTAGAGCGCCTGGAGGTCCGATCCAATTTTCTAATTTGTAGAAATATCGGTTGGTTTTTTTTTTTTTTTTTATGGATATCCCCACTTAATGAAAACATTGATCGGTACGATTGAAATCCGTATTTGCGAGTTTTCCGGTGGGTAAGCGGAAGCTTCGCTGGGGTGATCGCATCGCCCATCATCCGCGTCAGTTGGTCTGTCAACTTCACCAATCGTTTATTCTTTTTTACTTACAGTATTTACCGACAGTGCTGATATATACAATCGAGAGGCCGCCATTGACGTCATTGTAAATTCAAGACAATACGGTCAAGCGACGGGTGACAATCGTGCGTTTCCCGTTGCATGACCGTCAATTTTCGATATTCTAGCATGCGCCTGCGGAATTGCATTAGGAACACTCCTAGAGCGCCCGCAGGTCCGGTCTAAGTTATAATTTGTAGAAATATAGGTCTTGTTTATCATGGCGGTCCGAAATCCATGAAAACATTGATCGGTACCGTTCAAATACGTATTTGCAAGCTGTCCAGTAGATAAGCGGAAGCTTCGCAGGGGTGAACGCATCGCCCATCATCGGCGTTAGTTGGCCTGGCGTCACTGTACATTCGAGTACGACTCAATACACACAGGTGGGCCGCTGTATCGTCCGCGCCCGGTGATCGTGCGTTTCCCATGGATGGACCCTCAATTTTCGATATTGTAGCACGCGCCTGCAGAATTGCATCGGATGAATGCGCAGAAGCAGTCTCAGAGCGCCCCGCAGGTCCGGTCCAATTTTCTAATTTGCGGAAACATCGGTATTGTTTTTTGCGGACATCCATGAAAACATTGATCGGTACGGTTCAAATCCGTATTTGTAAGTTATCCGGTAGATAAGCGGAAGCTTCGCTGGGGTGATCGCATCGCCCATCGTCCGCGTCAGTTGGTCTGGCTCACACGGCAACGCATCCCGGGTTGCTTCCGGCACGGCTTCGTCTATCTCGTGCAATGAATTGCGGAGCTCGGTAAAATTACAGGCTCACTTAAAGTCATACGGTATTAATTAATTAAAATTTTTGCTGCCACTGGAGGGTAGTTGGGTGAGGGGAAAAAAAAGAAACTCACAGCATACTCGTCCGTTAAGTGAGCGTACTCTCGCGCAATTTAGTTAGACCCTGTGTGTCGGCGTATGATGAACTTTGCTCGTGCATGTACGTCGATGTGTGCAGTATGGGAAAGTGCACGTGGTTTGCCCCGCAACTCCCGAGTGGCATGGAGGCAAACAAAAAAGTACAGGAAAGCTCTCGGTTCCGGGTTGAAAAAGCAGCCCCGGCGATGGAGTGGCGGAGGAGCGAAGACGGATTGGGATAAGTAAGCCTCCCCTACGAGGTACTTAGCGAAGTTCCGAAAGTTGCGTCGGTCGGGGGCTTCATGAATCGCTTAGTTCCGTGGACGCCGGAAAGGTGCATGTGGTTAAACTCCTATTATGGTACCCGTGCAGTAGTGGGGTGTGGGCGAGAGAGCCGAAGAGGTGTGTGTTCACGACCGGACGGAGGGAGCGAAGGAGGAAAAGGGAACGAAGGTTGCGCGGCTCTCGGCGGATTTCGGTGCCGCATCTTCGGGGTCGCAGGGCGCGTCGAACAAGCCTCGGCAAGTCTCGTAAAAAGATATTGGATGACTTTGTTGGACGGTTCTTAGGTGATAGAAACGAAGGTGAGCGCGAATGAGACGGTATTTCGCTCGGCGAGGGGTCGAAATCCCCGCTGAATAAAAGTAATAACGAAGATGTTAAATTATTCGATGGCGAAATATTAAAAATTACGTCGCAAGTGGCTGTAATCTTCCTCGCTCGCCTCAAGAATAATTAACGCACACGTTTTCGATCGTCGGATAATAAAAAGTCGCCAGTGGCGTATTCGCGACTCGATGAATTCCTCATCCAGAGCTATTTGCTGGCGTGAAGTTGGTGTGAAATTAGCATGTCGTAAAGTCCGTTGTTCTTGGTCTTTCGTATTTATGTGTTCGATATTCAATAGTGTTTTTATATGTTACATCGCCGTATTTAATGTAAGACTAAGATAGCAACTGGGCTGCTTCGTGTGTAGAACTGGCTTGAAAAATTCGAAAAGGAAATAGCTTTGCCAATAGTTTTGAATTACATCGCCAGTATTATTCCTGCGAGTCACTTCATCGCCGGTGCTCTCCGTGGAAATCGAGAATCTCTCTCTCTCTCGCGTTCGCAAACTACGAGAGATATCGATATAATCATTGGCTTGGACATAATTGCCAAATTTCTATGAAACTTTTAATGATAAAATATTCGTTGCACTGAGAAAAAGGAATTGTTGGATCAACCAAGGCGCGTCGATACACGTTCGAGGGTGTTATTGAATTGACAAAAGTGTCAGTTTGCATCGATATATTTTGAATCGATCGAGGCAAATAATCATATAACAAAACAATGCTTTATTCGCATCAGCCTTTTGGTCAATCCAACCACTTCTTCTCTACTCATTGATCAAAGAACCATTACAGACGCAGAAACATCGCCAATTACTGTAACGGAGATATACCGGTCCGATCCACGCGAACACGAGAACTACTTTGTTTGATGGCGGTAGAAGAGCATCCCACTGAATTCAAATCAGTGTTCCGGTCGCTGATACCTAATGATTTCTGGCTACCCGATTCATGGTGTAGAAGTTTGAATAGGCGATGTTATCAATTCGCGTGTACACGCGCTCCGCATACTAATTCATGTAAAGTGCACGCTATGCGTGAACGAAAAGCAGTCTCGTCCACACAACCGTCCATAGAGCAATTTGCCAGGAATAACGATCTCTGCCGCGACCACAGTCTACGCTGGATACGTCAAATATTTGAAAACGCACACGCACACATCCGGACGGATTACTGGTACTCTCATAATTTTCGGTTCCGCAACGATAGCCAGTCCAGCATGTAGGGCTTTCGGGAGACAGTGAACCGAGCAGCCAGTGTGGAGGAAGTAAAATTAGAGAGGCCACTAGTGACCGAGGACCGAGGGAGGTGGTTGCTGCTGTTGCCGGTGTTGCTGAAAACCCGTCGGAATTCTGGTGGGTTGACCCGCTTTATCTTGATTAACGGCCGGTCGGCGGAAATGTATTTGTCAGAGTGCTCTCGGAGGTATCGTTTGGCATACAGGACTATCTGGCCGAGTGTTCGCCGATCGTCACCTTTCCCGTGGGGGTTGCGAGGAAGTGTGCGGAAAAAGCGAGGATCTCCGCACAGAAGGGAATGCATAGAGAGAATCAATTCGTGCGGGAATTACTCAATGGTACGAACATAACTGCCAAAGGCAGTGGTCTACGCGATCGTGGCTTTTGTCGATCCTTAATGTCCTGTCAGTAAGGTTTATTTACACGTCTACAAAAAAAAAAAAAGAAGCGGATAAAGGATGAGATGATTGTAAAGCATTCGCTGCGTTGTCTTGGGTCGACTTGGGTTGGTAAAAACCCTTCGGGACGATCAATTATCGCTGTCCCTCGCATTCGGGAGATGTCATTTGCCTTCGACACGGGGGAGACAGATCGAGAAACAACTGTACACAGATATGCTAGGTCTACATGACCATGCACTGATAGAACGATCTCGGGATAACTACCAAGTCATATGGTAAATTTTGATCAGGCAACATATTTATCAACATGGTACATCAGCGCCACCTTTTGCGATATGTCAAATTTTCCCAGGGCCCATAGCAATTTTTATCCAACTCATGCGGTAACTTTTTCCGGAAGACGGGTTGGCAAAATTTTGCGTATCAGGCTAAGAATTTCGCGGATTAAAAGTGCGAATTATGCGTGGATCAAAACTGAGAATTTCGTCAATCAAATTTTCTTATGTATGTATACATGAAAAACATTTTATCGATATGATGTGCCGGTGTAACCTACAAACTTAAAGCACGGTTCGCGATCGCGACACCACCGATTACTACATTTTCTGGTAAGAAGAACTGATATTCTAGAAAAAATTACGGGATACTCGGCTAATAACTGCGATAGCCAAAATGAATATATTTTCTAGCCGAATGTGTTAAGTTTAATACGAATGTTTGCCGTAGTCGCCGTGTACCCGAAAGTTCTTTCGGTTTTTACCAGATTCATGGTAACTTCCATCAGACCCTTCTCTCAGTGCGACAATGTAGCGTCTTTCCGCGATGTTTCAGTCTCCAGCTTATTTGGAGTGTGTACTTCTGTACAACGAGATTGGTGCGAGAGGAGATAACTGAAGAGCAAATTCTGTGCGCTATTGTGGGCGCATGTTACCGGGGGGCGAGAGGATATGAGAAGAGGATTTAAGGCTGAGAGACCTGTGCTATCATCCCGTCCGGGGCGGTGGTCCATGATATTCTCTAGCTGTCCTACCGTAATCTGTTGGTCGATTTACCTACTGTAAGACGAGGATTATTGCGGCTCGCGGAGCTATCCGACTGTTTGTTCATTGCAAAGAGTACTTGCTGAATTACTATCACTGCGGCTTCCTCCGTCTCTCGACCCTCCGGTACGCTCGCTCCGGAGATATTGCAGTGCACGACGGTGTGCGCGCCGTAGTGGGCTTCCAACACTGGTACCTCCGAGTGAGCTGCGCAATTCCCACTATCCAATAATCCTATCAATATCATCTCTGTCTTCGCCCCGCTAGCGCTTCACCGCACTGAAGGAGTTGTCCGAAAATGCTTCCAGTGTCTGAGGATCATCATCGGCAGGTGATGTACCGATGATCTTCATCACGATGATCCGGTCTTCGTGGACCTTCTAAGATCCGGATAGCCGAGTGGTTCGAGGCGCAGCGGTCCCTGGCAAATGTTTCAGTAGCTAATCTCTGCATAGGATCCGTTCAGGTGGCCCAATCAGAATCCAATTTGCGACCGTTGCATCGCACCTTTCGAGGCCGACCAAGCATCAGACTTGATCCCGAGTCCCTTTCCAGTCTAGTAAGTGTCAGGCTGGATCCCTGTCCAAATGCACGGGTTGATTGAGTGAACGAAGAAGGAGCATAGTCTGAGCTCAGCCAACGTGTATTACTTTTTATAGACATTTTTTTTCGATAAAAGAGGCTGTAGAAGAGAAATTTTGCCCGGCGAAAGGGGTCCGAATAAGCGAGTGCTTCAAGGCGCAGCGGTCTCTGGTAAATGCTTCGGCAGCCAGTCTCTGCCCAGGATCCGTTCAGGTACCCCGATCAGAATCCAATTTGCGACCGGTACATCCCATCTTTGGAGGCCGACCGGGCATCAGACTTGATTGCGAGTTCCTTTACAGTCTCCCGTAGGGAGTCTAGTAGGTGTCAGACTGGATCCCTGTCCAGATTCGCGGGCTGACAGTGAACGGAGAAGCGGCACAGTCCGGGCTCACCCCACGTGTATTACTTTTTATAGACATTTTTTTCCTCGAGAAAAGAGGCCGAAGAAGAGAAATGTTGCCGAAAGGGGTCTCTCGTGAAGGGAGTGAAACGACGGCCGTGAGACGCAAGTTCACAGAGGGCAAAGGAATTTACTTTACGACATTTGCCGTAATGACATTGGCCCAATAGGGTCAGGAGGGATAATATCCATCTCGATTTCGGCGAGTCGAAAGCGACTTCGCCGCGCCTGCGGAGGGACGGGGGAGCGAAAGAGCAAAGGGTAGACGGAACAAAGGGCTAAAGTAGAAAGAGACGCACGCGCCTTGCGGGAAGAACAAAGTAAACTTGTTCGACTCTTCGACCTTAATGCGAAAAGTTTGAAAGGTGGAGAAACGGTTGAGCAAACGGGTCCCTAATCGATGACCAGCTTTTCACGTCGAAACCCCAAGCGGGACTGCCATAGCGGCGGCCCTTTTGTCGCGGTGGTGGTAGTCTCGTAATCGTAATGGCCATGGTATTTGTATAGTCGTTTCTATCTCTGTCACCGTATAACGTAGGAATAAAAGAAGGGGAGGTCACGATTGCCAAGGTAATAAAAATAGAATGCGATCAAGGCTCGATACTGCCTCCTTCATGAACTTAACGACCGCTTTCCCCACCATTATTCATCCCCTCGGTGGTAACTTGCCAAGGGAATCTTTATACCATTGCTAATAAATCAAGCTCTTACGAAAGCACAGCAAGCAGTTCGACGTTAATCCCGGAGTCGTTAATTCATGACTTTCAATTTTCACGTGCAGCAGAACGTGTCATTGGAACTGAGACTGGATTGTTTTTTTTTCGACGATATAAGAGTTTTACTTTGGCCGCTCCGTCGCTGTTATTTATCTCCTCTTTTCCGGAGAGAAGACGAAAAAGGGGCACCAAATCGGTTACGAACTTTTCTATGTTGTACCGAGCACTATAAAGAAGTGGTGGTGTGTAACCGGCACTTTAAGAAGGGAAAACTCGAAGAATTACTGCCAGGAGCGTTCGAATAGCCATGGCATGGCTCTCCTGCAGACGCGATTTATCGATGCGCATCTGCGATCCTGGATCCAAGTTCGCTGTGATATCGCCTCGTTCTGAATTTTCCTCCATCCGCGATCGCCCAGCGGAATTTGTAAAATGAACTACCTATCCGGTAAACATATCGGATTTGCCGAAGCAGCGTTACTCCGTTGCACCTGCTTCGCTCTCGACGACACTTCAAAAATGTACATCCGCACGCCATTTTTTTTAACGGCGCTTATTTGCGCCCACTCGCACGTGATGCTTGACGATCTCGACGAGAGTTGCCGTTCGTTCGTCGATATTTCGCGGTGTGAAGCCTGAAAACGAGGACTCCATCCGTAGGACTCTCAGACATGGCACTGCATTTTCCTAAAAAAAATCATCCCACTTGTACGCACAAGCTTTACGACCCTGAAGATATCTGCATGAGACTAAATTGCATCAAGTCATAAGTTACAATCGAGAAGTTCACTTGGAGAATAAAATTCTACAAGTGAACAATTGTTCTTTTCTTCCAGAAGCCGTCCATCGTCAGAGTCTCGCCAAAGACGAGATTTGACTGCATGCAGATATCTTCGGGGTCATCAATCTTCCTCAAAAGTTTGCATTCCAGGAAAGTAAAACAGATACCAAAATCAGATGCCCAAGTTACCGTCATAGTGTCGAGCTATTAGTCGACTCGCTTTCTGGACTAATTGATCGCCTCGAATATGACGAGAACGTGATAACACCGACGATTAGGGATGGCCGAATCGATCTTCTCGAGTGACGAAAAGCCACTCGAACGAACTTATTAAATGAGGGAGTTCCTCGTTCCGCGGCGCGAACGTGCGAAATTTGCCGTCGTAATGGGGCAGACGCAGTATTCTCCGGAACTGGCAAGAGGACGACATTAGAACCGGACGAGGAGGTCGAAAATCAATCAGTGATGAAAACGGAGAGGTCTGGAACGAGTCTGCATAGCCGCGCCGCTGTTCCGGTCGTATCATGAAAGCCGGATCTACCGTTGAGTTGGATCGACGTTCGAGGGTGCGCATCCCTTAAGCAGTCCCGAGGGATAAAGAAGGTTCCAGATGAAGGTCGAAGGGCGACCGACGGTGCGATAAATCAGCCACCGAAATACACGATCCGTAACTCACCGAGATATCATCCGAATCAACAGCCCGAACAACTCACCGGGCAGTGCAGCGAACAATAGCCGCACCCACCATAGTTCATTCGGCATGTCTTTGCTATCAGTTCGTTGTCGCTTTGATAGTTGGCCTCCCGCGATGGTGAAGGATACTGCGAGGCACTTTAGCAGACAATTCACATTTCGCCGCGCAAGATCGCGGCAGGTATCGGGCGACAAGATTTGATCTCCGCATGACGCATCAGCGCCGCTGCAGGTCTGCGCGTTCTGCGACTTCGTATACCGGGAAGCTATAGTATTCCGGATATATCCCTTATTATAGTTTCCACGTGACGCCTCCCCACAGCATGTCGAGGTGATAATAAGCAATGCTGCTTGCATATTTAACCGTCAGGCTCGACTCGCAGCGAAGCTCGCCCACCTGCATGACGGATCGAAACTCCGGTCTTGTGTAGATGCTGCCTCAGCTGCCTTGGGATCAACGCCGCCGGGAACTGCGCCGAGCTGAGCGATCAATCGTCCCGCATCGTCGTGACAACGTTTTGTCACGTCATTTGGAGATCATTCACTCACGCATATTTTTTAATCTGCTACCGAAAGATCGATCGTCCAAAGAAGAACAGTGAGAAATGTATTGGAATTTGCGCATGGTAGAGAGGAAAGTAACCCAGATGGCATTGTGCAGTATCTGGAAAGAGGGAAGTAATATTCGCGGACCATGAATCTGCGGAATAGAGCGCAAGCTCCAATACTGTGTCCGGTGCAGCGATAACATTTTTCGCCGAGCCGATATGTTGGTTCTGAGTCAATACTGGAGTCGGGCGGATATGGGCTTGAGAGCCGGGTGAGTAGAAGACTCTGGCAACTGCTGCGGTTCCGTTGTTGTGCCGATGGTAACATCTTGTAGTGGTCTGCCAAGTATGGTCGGTGATAAAATTAATCAATGACTGGGCAAGTGAATATGTACGTTTATTGTAATTGATCAGCGACCGAAGGAGAGCGACTCGAGTGGAAACTTTCGAGCGTTACATCGGCCCCTGATGAGGTCTTATCAGGCCCTTGTCAGGCCTCCTCAAGAACTTATCAGGGCCGAAGTAATGTTAATAGTTTTTTATGTTATCAATACAATGCGTGTTCTGCCTCTGAAATGAACGTTCCTTGTTTCTTCAGGGCGTAAGCTGATGATCCAGACATGCGGTTACCAACAATTTCTCTTCATACTCCCTTGAACTATGTGCCTCGGCGGTAATCAAAGTCTTTTGTTACGAGCTAAGGGCAGAGAAGCGTAAAACTTATAAGCTGCGTATAAAATTTGCCTCAACCGACCACGGGCCTCGTGTCTTCCTCGGGTTGCGTAGATCACGACGAGACGCGTAAGCTTATTCTTATTGAAATACTTCGCGCAACAGCCCGAACAACCGAGCCGCTAGCGAAACAAAAATGCTTATATTAAAACTCACGAATGCACCGAAACCAGCGGAGTTTTCGCTTGAGGATTTGGCTTATCTTGACAGAACGCTCTGCGCCTCTGGTGAATTTCGGAGCAATTCGAATCCTCTTTGAGTCTCTCTTCTTGACGGTTGTGAAAGAATTATCTCGTGATCCCAAAAAGGGAATCAGCGGTGGAGAGATCGGCGGAAATGTTGGAGGGAAGCCCGAACAATCCGTTGATAATCGCATTAGGTCTCTCCCCACGCCATACGCAAGGTAGTTCAATGGGGACGATCCGCTAATCGCCAGATCGGCGCTGAACACCACCGATCAGCCGATCGAAAAGACCCACGTGGGTCGTTCAAACGATATTCGGGCTAAATAGTCGGACAATCGTAATCGGTCACCTCGATATCCCGATCGCTTCGCTCTCTCTCATCGGTCAAGAGAGTGTTGATTCGTACGAGCCCCACTGGAAAGTTCTCTGCATCCGTGAATGGGGCGCCTCTCCCTGTTGGGCCGCCGACGTGGCGTGAGAAAGCGCTTGGCCCGCGAGACGCAACCAAGAGCCCTTCATCCCCTGAAGTGGCCCGGCTCTTGACGTTACCTTGTTCATGCGAGGGACGGCACAAGGCACTGCTGTCTCGCTCCTCCACTCCGAAGTTTCTGAGAAGGAAACGCTCTTCATCTTGGCTAAATTGCTTCGATGCGCAACGACTTCATTCGCACGACGCGGCTTCTTTTTCTTGCCCGCAGCGAATTTGCCTGCCGCAACGTTGTTTGCCGCTTTCGCAAGGATTCGACCGACAATCCACGGTGGAATTGAACATTTTAACAAAATGTTTGTTCAATTCAAGTAACGTAAGCTGCAGATGAACGCTCCAACGAGTTTCTTCCCCTCTCTCCCTCGATTATTTTAATAAACGGTGTACAAGAGCTACTGTAAAAAGATATAAAAATAAAAAAAAAAACTGGCTCGCCGAGTTTTTTCCGCACGCCTCCGCAGTGTATGCTGGTCTTCATTAATTGGCGGTCTGTTTTCCCATAGCAGCTCTATTCGGATCAGCCAGGCATTACGGAAGAGCATTACTGCCCAGTTTATAATTATGTATCGAAACTTTTTTTAATTGTACTATTATTCTTATCACTGTTTTCTGCGTAATCTTCATTTACACTATGTAATAAGTATATAATATATAACTATATAATATCTATAATATCTACAAATATATGTGAATATCTATACATGTGTGCATTAGAGGAGAGTGGGGAAAAACGGGACGGAGGGGAAAAACGCAATTTTTCAATAATTTTTGGATGGAAGAGTGAGGCAAAAAGGAGCAGAAAATCGGGATGTATCAATGAGGCAAAATTGGGTAGCCAAAAATTATTGGAAAATTGCGTTTTTCCTCGTTGTCCCGTTTTGCCCCACTGTCCCATTTTGCCCCGCTCTCCCCTACTACTTGGCTAATATTGGCCGAGGCTGTTTGTCACGTCGATCGATGCCAAATTGCAGTCCATTGGTTTATCAGTTATCGCACCGATATGTTTCGTGTGTTTTTGCGAAAAAAACAGCTTCTGTAAAAAAAAAAAAAAAAAAAACGAGGTCGCCGAGTTTTTTGTACTCCGCGGCAGGGTACGCTGGCTCATTAATTCCCGGTCTGTTTTCCCATAGCAGCACTATTCGGATCAGCCAGGCATTAAGGACGAGGTATTACTGCTCAGCTCATAATTATGATTCGAAACTCTTTGAAAAATGGTAGTATTATTTTTTATCACCGTTTCCTGCATAATCCCCATTACACTATATATATAGATATATATGTATACGTCTGTACCTTTCTACTTGGCTAATATTGGCCGATACTGTTCGCCGAGTTTTTTTTTTACTCCTCGGCAATGTACACTGGCCTTCATTAATTCCTGGTCTGCTTTCCCATAGCAGCTCTATTCGCATTAGCTGGGCTTTAACTAACAGCATGGTATTACTGCTCAGTTTATAATTATGAATCGAAACTTAAAAAAAAAAAAAAAAAAAAATGTTAGTATTTATTTCACCATCGTTTTCTGCATAATCTTTATAACACTAATTTATGTAAACTTATTACACTATGACACAGTAAAAAATGTACTTTTTACAACAACTTATTGTTCACAAACTTCCATAATATTTTATTTGTTATTTTTCCAATCGCACCATGCGCTTGGAGTTTTGCGAACAAAAGTGCAAACTAAAATGTGCCAATGGGAACTAAGAGGACATGTTTGTAGGGAAGACGGGGTCAAAATGGCACAGAGGGACAAAACGGCCAGTGCGGGCAAAATTCAATCTTACAATAATTTTTCGATGCCCCATTTTGTCCCAACGATGCATCCCGATTTTTAAACCCGTTTTGCCCCACTTACCACCACCATTGCCACTATCCAAAAGTTATTGGAAAATTGCGTCTTGTCTCATTATCCCGCTCTGCCCAGCTCTCCCCGATGTTCAAACCTTGACAAATGCTTTTGTCACTTATCTACAAAGTTCATTTTTACGAAACTTCGTATTCCAATTTACGAAATTATTTTTTTAACTGTGCACATAGATATAGGTATACATCTGTACCTTATTGCTTGGGTAATATTGACCGAGACTGTTTGCCACGTCGATCGATGCCAAGTCGTCAGTCCATTGGTTTATCAGTTATCGTACCGACATATTCCAGCCGTCTGCGTAATTCCAACGTGTAACAATATATTTCCCGGATAATCCATGCTGTGTCCGAGGACGAGGCCCGAAACTTCGAGAGAAAACGTTTTGGGAAGTCGACGACCTCCCGAGATGAAATGAGACAGCCGGTCCAGGGTTGGAAAGGCGAGCTTACAAATTCGCCGGGAGTGAAAGTGATGCTCGCCGCTTTTTTGTCGGGTCTCCGCTCTGGCAGCAACGATAGAAGCAAGTAGAAGCGTGCGCCGCAGCTACTGCTGGACGCTCCGGCAGTGGCCCGGTTCTCGATTCCGGATGAATATTTCATGGCTCGGAGGCGAGCCGGCTCCTTTTATTGCTCCGGTCGAGTTGTTCACTCCCTCGTTCTCCTTCGCTTTTCCTCTGTCTCCCTTTACCTCTTTATCTCCGAATGCCTCGCTATAGCCGCACACACAGTCCCTCAGTCGACCCAGCAAAACAAATACATAGGTCACCGAGAGAGAATTTTTTTTTTTTTTTTTTTTTCATGCTGTAACCAAGAATTCTTTCACCCTTTCATTCGGCTTCCTCAAACAGGTAGCTGTTTTCAATTACACGGTTAGTAAAATATTAGGGATTATCAATTAAATTTCTATAAATTACATTCACGCCGCAATGCAAAAAGAGACATTTTTAATTGATTTAATTGATTTAATTAATTTTTTCGAGGGAATGTACTTTTTTTTAAGATTGTAACGTCGGAAAAGTTTTCTCTCTGAGATGCATGGCTCAGTTCATTACTGTCGAAAAGGAATTATCATAATTTTGTGTAAATGTACAATGACATTCCTATGAATGATGCGCTCTGCGATGCAAAAACTGAAATTTTAATTGTGCGAAAATAGTGGTTTGGGATAGAAGTGCGGCGAAGCGAACATTGCACAAAAATAGTGAAGAGGTCGCACGAGCCGCACGAGTACCACAGCAGCACGAGCGTTTTTACTTCTCGCACGCTGTAAGCGTGCGAGAAGAGAACGGTTATATAGAGCGCCACTTACGCCACTCTCGACAGGCACGAGAAGTAGCGCTTCTCATGCATGAGTTTCGAAAAGGTAAATTATTATCCACTTTTATCCGGGCAAATTTAATTTTTTTTTTTTTTTTAAGGTCGCAACGTCGAAAACGTTTGCTCTCGGAGATGAATGTCCCACTTCATTACTATCAGAAACGACCGATCCTAATGAAGTCATGCTAATAAATAAGAATGCCCATACAATTAAATATGTCATCGAAGCCTTCCCTAATGTATACATATAAGAGAAACGGTGCCGATACTCGCGCAGCCAGCGAGACACTCATCAATCATTAAAAACCGCTTTGAACTCGGAGGCTTTTCTTAAACCGCTTTGTATGAGCTTCGTTTCCATTATTCATTTTTCCAATCACGCGAGGAAACTACTGGGTCATAGCGTCCAGAACAGGCTTCCCGTGACTTCACGGAGGACTCACTTTTCGATTTGAGAGATCTCACAGCGACTAACCCAAACGCGCGAAAACGCGATAGCTTTCCATTGGTTATTTTTATGATTCGCACTTTCCTGCATTTCAGTTCTTCGCATCTCGACAGTTAACGCGCGCCACTAACGAAGCCGCTCGGTTTGTTCCCGGCAGCTGCACAGCCTGGCCTGATTTCTGCTCCTCCGCGATTCGTCCCCGGCAGAAAATATTTCTGCTCTCGCCTTTATTTTATTTTTCTCCTCGCTCTATCGCTCTGCCGGAGGAAAAGCGACAATGATCCGGGCGTTGTCGGTGCGATGTTCAATGTGAGCAGCTCAGCGTGCAGGCGCGCGATACTTCTGTATCCGTTTAGTTCGCGATCCTCGGGCCGCGTATGTGAAAAGATATTCCGGAACAGAATAAGAAAAAAAAAAAAAAAAAAAAAATCAGAAGAAAAATGCGCAGTGTATGAGCACTCCTCCCCAGTAAAGAGGGTAAAGGATTTCACTTTGGTGCCTCCGAGTCTTTATCTCCTTATGCCTTTTACTTTGCAAAAACGCATCTCACCGGCTCGTCTTTTCATACCGGCGAACTCGGAGCTCCGAGCGAAGACGCGAATTCACCGGAGCAACTGTGGGTTTCAAGTCAAGGAAAAAAACAAAGATGTCACAGGGATAAGTAATCCCGGATCATAGCTCACGTGCCGCTGTGTGGTGCAAAGCTTCGGAGCGGCGGGCCTTTTGGTAGCTGTAAGGTGTATCTCTGTGGTTGCGTTTTCTGTTCGCCGTGATAAAATAAAAGGGAAACGAGGCACGACGTTATCGCGGGACGGGCGCTATTTCTCTGGTGCATGAGGGTGAATAAAGGGAAAAGTAGGAGAGAAAGACAGAGGAGTGTATTCTCTGGGTATACGCTTCCTCCGTAGGTTTTCAAAGCACCGCCGGTATAAAGGGGCGAGCTCGCCTCTCCGGATGCGAGAGTACCGTGCTGCAACGACAATGGCCGATCTACCGACCTGCATACGATTTCTACGGTCCTTTTCCACTCTGCTCGCTTCAACCTTCGTTCCTCCTCTCGCGGCGACCTCCGCGTCGCCGACCGTAATCGTTACGCTCCCGTTACAACGACGGCGTCGTCGGACGCACCCTTGGTTCCGAAACCTCGACCCTCTCGTGCCGGCGGCAGAAATCTTCGCTCCAGACAGGGACAAGAGCGGAAGCCGGTCCCTCGTGATTCCGTGATTTCACATGCACGCCTCGTATCGGTAACGATAATTGAATAGTCACCGACCGACCGCGATGAGAATAGATTCGATTCGGCGAAGAGTCTCTTAAGAGGAATGGTCTCTGCTGAGGATCTCGGTTTCTCTGAAATCCTGGGATTCAGCTGCCTCGCTTTTCCGCAGTGAGACACCTCGCTCTGTTGAGGGTCTGTTGTGTGAGAGAGTCGGCGTGCGTGTAATCTGCGCTTGGAACTTGCTGGAAGCTGAAGGCAGCAACTTCGACAACCGGAACACTCTGAGAGAGGGTCAATAATTGACGAAATATGAGGGTTGTTAGCGGCGCCAATGGATTCCTGTGACCCGGGGGATTTACTCAGGGGTGCCTGACGCACTCTCAGGAGCTGGTGAGGTTAGTGGCGGGTTAACGGGCGCACTGTGGGTCACTGACCTAGAGCTGACCTTATAATGGTCGTGAGTTATCGCTGAGCGCGGTAAGCTTGATGAGGATGACTTTGGGCTATCACTGTAAGTGTCACACATGTTGTAGTTGAAGCATGCAGGCAGCTGACGCACCTGAATTACCCTTATCAGGCTCCTTTCGTGTCGTCGCAACTCACTCGGAGCTAACTTTCGAGTGCTCTTGGCACTGTTGCGCAATCAACGATTACCATTTTTATTGTCAACTTACGCAATGTCATTTTTACTTTCGGAATCAAAATTTTCTTCAGGTGAATTATCAAGATAACTGATTGGCGAGGGCTTTAGATAGCTCTTTCAAAATGGCCATGAGTTATTGTTAAGCCTCACAAAGATGACTTTGGGCTGTCACTATCAGTGTCACACATGTCGTAGTTGAAGCATAGAGGCATTAGGCACAGCCTTACTTACCCTTATCACTTTAACTACCCTTATCAGAGCCCTTTCATGTCTCCGCAGTTCATTCGGGGTTTACGTTTGAGTGTCCTTGGCACAGTTGGGCAATCGAGGATTCCAATTTTTATTATCAATTTACGCAATGTCATTTTTATTTTCGGAATCAGAATTCTCTCCGGGCCAATTCTAAAGTATTTTCTGATTCTGAGAACATACAACCATCTTCTAGATCGTCTTAATTTTTTTTTTTTTTCCCCCACTGAGCTGCACATTCACACTTTTTTGCACATTTCTCCAGAACCATTCTCAAGATATCTAATTCGTGAGGGTTATAGACAGCTCTTTGAAAGCGTGGCCTGTTCTCAGACAACCTTTGCGGTCCGTCGTCTTCGTGTTCGACCCGCTTTTCAGCCACGTTCACTTCTTCCATAAGCATCGATCGCTGCAGAACGAGAATCCAACATTAACGTGTTCGGAAAAGTGCGAATTATTCAAGCCGGACGGATTTCTTAGCGGATCCAGAGGATAATTTATATTATACTAAAATAATAAAAACCAAAAAAACGAAGAAAAAATTTCTCATAAGTCATGGATAGCAATTAGAGAGAGAGAACTGTGCAATTTAAATTAGGTACTTTGCGCTGGCAAAAATAATATTTAAAATGCAAACACCTATCTTTTTAGCCGCGAAATCCCTCGATATTCCAAATTTTTTTCCGTCATAAAAACCCCGTTTCGCTAAGTATTCATATAACATAGCTGAATAATACACATACTCGTCCGAGTAACGCACTAATTCCATTCCCGCTGTTAAAGACTTTTCTCGTGAAACGGTCGGAAACGAAATTTAATACCCGCGCTCCGGCAAAAGAGTTGGTTGAGATTAAGCCCGAGGGGGCCGTATTAACGGCATTAAGGGATCATTGTACACGCGACGTGTGGTATTGTCCCCGAAGGGAATATACCGAAACAAAAAATTCTCAGTTTTTAATAATATCCGTATGCGTGACAAAAAAAAAAAAAAAAATCATTCATCCCTTCCGCAAGAGAGATCGCACACGGACGCGGAGAACTGAAACAGCGATCGCTCGAACAATTGTATTTGCTTCTGGCATATGTACACAAAAGCTCCAAACCCATTTGTACAGTCATAATAGCCCATAATCCATTCCTTCTCGCGTTCGTTCTCCAATGAAAAAAATTTTTTTAAATAAAAAAAAATATACGTTCGTCGAACGCCGGAAAATTAGAATTTGTTTTTCACCTGCCGTACTCCGGAATACTCCGTAATACTCATTTGGGCGTGAAGCAGCGGGGAGAATGAAGGTTCGCTTTATGGGGGTTCTCGGAAAAGTCTGGTTCACCCTCGGGCCGTGCATCGCATCCACGGCTTCGATGAATTATGCATTTTCGAATACGCGCCGCGGCTCCAACACGGGATGAATGAAAAGGGATACGGGAGCGGTCCGGGGGTGAAAAAGGTATTGTACCTTGTTCACCGAAATATTCGGTAGAACGAGCGGAACGAGAATCCACTGAAGCAAGTGTCAGTACAGCGTACGCGTTGTGTATGGCTACCTTCCGAGCCGACTATATCTTTCGGCGAGAGAGTTTCCTCACCCTTCACCCGCCCATTTCCACGGCTATTGCTAGTTCGTGCTGCTACGGCCGTTCAGTTATGCGGGGTTATCGGTAACATAGCCGTCCGCAAACGGCATATCTCGTTATCGAACGCTTGCGAGACCCGTCCGTTCTCACTCGTTCCCCTCCCTTTCGCCTCCCGGCGGCGCATGAGCGCCGCCTGGCGGAGGCGTCCCTGAACTAACGACGAGAAAACGAGAGGCCGAGAGATATTTGAAATTTTAATTTTACAACCTTCCCGCATGTCGGCTTCCGGGGAAAACTCACCTATCGACGTCGACGCTTCTCAGAAGTGTTGTTCATGTATTTGTTATTGGGTGGCTATCACGGTAGGTATCGCAGCTCGACGCAGGCGCTGTGAAACCGAATTACTTTGACTTCGCCGGGTGCGAAAACAATCCCCGTCCTCCTCGGAAGCTTGATTTATGTGAAAATTCAAGCGGCAGGCTGAATTGCAAATTCGATGTACAGCGACACGGGGCAAAGTGAAAAGTAACGGATGTGGGTGTGACCGGACTGTGAGGCGTAATAGAAGCGGCCTTTTGCGTCATTAGCTCGGAAAGTCCGGCGCGCGTGAAATTGGCCTTTGCCTCCGCAATAATTTTTGGATCTGTCCGAGGCTTTCGCAAATTAACGAGTATCAATTATGCATCATACCAAATCAATTATTGCTCCGACAGCGGATGATTGAAATCCTCAACCGGAAGGTATTTCATACCGCCGTGAATTCCAATTTGACATGAGTAATTGCAGTTTATGGAGGATGATGGGATGTCGAAGCCTCGTGGCGCTGTGGCTTTCTGGAAACGGTATGTATGTTACATGACGAGAATCGAGAGCTCGGGGGGTTATTCTCGAGTCGCTGGTTTGCGGAGTGGACACGTTATATCGCTGTATGCACTTAAACAAATGAATGAACGCACCGACAGAACGTATGCGTTTTCCGAACGAGTGACTCGAGAACGACTGCCCTGGTCAATCGACCGACCCCTGAAAAGTTGGTCGTTCACTGTTTCGTTAAAATTGTTCGTTATTAGATGGAGTTTCGTGGGATTTCGAGCGAAGGGCTATTCAAAGTCTCTTACTTCTCGTTTTGCAAACGGGTGACTCGAGAATAAGCACACTGTTCAAAAAAATTCGTAGTAAATTTTATGCACGGAACTGGAAGCTTTTATGCAAAAACTGGTATATTGAATTTCATGTAAAATTTTGATGGAATCAATGTTTAGTGTAATAAAAACAATGGCAATACTTCATTTTTAATAACATACATTCATTTTTATAATTTACTCCAACTTCAATAAAAAAAAGTAGATTCATTTTTCATCACAATTGTACATTGAATGTAATCTACCAGTTTTCCACTCCGGTACGTTACATTTATTATTATTTTTTTAAAATCACACTCTGGTCACTCGACGGACCGCTGAAAAGTTGGCGTTTCGCGATTTCGTTGAAATTGTTCCTTCAGCTATATTCGCGCCGATTTTATTGGATAGAGTTTTCTGCGACTTCAAGACGCAAGGCGATTAATTCTCTTATTACTCTTAATAAAAAAAAATAAATAAAAGTCTCTTAATTCTCGTTTCGCAAACGAGTGATACGAGAATAACCCAGTCGATTGACCCCTGAAAAGTTGATGGTTCGCGATTTCCGTTAAGATCGTTCCTTCGGCGATTTTCGTCCCGATTTATCGGATGGACTTTCGTGCGACTTCACGACGCGAGGCCATTCGAACTCTCTTAATTCTCGCGTCAGGGCAGCAGTCCAGGTACGCCACACCGATCGGCAGCGCTGCCGATGCGCCTAACACATCTCTTTTGCCGCACCACTGTGCGCGCATCCACTTCTCGCAGCTCTGCCCGATGTTCATGCACTCATTATTAAAAAAAAAAAAACAATGTAAAAAATCGTGTTTCTTATCAGATCATTCCGATAATTGTGTATATAATCCTCAACTGTGGCCTACTTGAACCAGTAACGGTCGCGCGACATTGCACCGATCGATGTCTGATTATGGTCGGGGAGCTTTTACTTGCACACTATTCAAGCATGCCGAGAGCGTTCGGTACGAGACAACTACCGCATTCGGTTGGAGCTTTCATGCGGCGCAATCGCGATTCGTACGTCGTTATTATCGTCCTCCGACGCTTTGTTGATTATCGCGATGCTCGTTACTCCATATAATCAACGTTCCTTCTCGCTCGTGTAATTGTCATATCGCATTAATACGGAATTCTTCGTGCGTCAGCAAACTCATTACTTCTTTCGTCCCACTCTCATTACGTCGAGGATCATGCCACAGAGGCTGAGCGGCGATACTTTTTCTGTGTTTTTTTTTTTTTGTGTTTTCTCTTTCCGACCGACAGTCTATTCTAACAATCGTGATTAAAAAACCTTGAGTCGACAACGGGCCGCGGCCGACAATGCACGCCGACAGTCACCGATGTACCAATAGTTATCTGATTGCCCTCGGAGTGAGCTCGGCGTAGTGTACGCCGTTTCCGTCTTTCGGAATTGAAAGCGGAGAAAAAAGAACGGCAACAGCGGGAGAGACAAAATAATGAAACTGTTCCCCGTCCGATTGACACTCGGACGGGGTGAATTGTCGTTGAATTTAAGCTGTTCCGAGAATACACCTACGATAAGTACGGATGAACTGTCGGGCACCAATTTTTTTTTTTTTTTCCTGTATGGAACAGAGCCGGAAGACGGTAATAAGAGGTCGTGAAATTGGCTGCCACGGATGTATATTATATGACACGAATCGCCGGAAAAAAAAGGCCGCGGGAAAGTAAGCCTGGAGAAAAAGGCTGATGTAAATACGGCTTTACTACTTCGATTCTAGGAACGAATTCGCCTCCTCCCCGACGAAGGTCTCGCCTCTTGTTCCTGCGAACTCTTGCACTGCGGCTTGCGCCACTATGCGAACGTTGAATTATTCATATTAAAAAAAAAATAATAATATTTTTAAAAAAATACAGACTGTGTCCTACGAATATGCTATTTCAGGAAAAGAAAATATTGCCGATCGCAAAAATGTATGAGCAACTAGTCAAGAATAAAGGATTGAGATTAGAATCTCAATAGAGAAGAAGACGTTGGAAGGAAAGCTTACAATTTTATAGGAATAAACTGTTTTAATACCCTATCAGCTAATGTAAGGAAAGTGTGGAGTCGAAAGCATTCAAAAAAAAAAAAAAAAAACTTAAAACAAGAATTTCTCTCTTCATGCGATAGAAGCGAAGAATACTAAAGACTGCATTATTATAATTATTTAAATGGTTTGCCCCCTTTTGAGAAATATTAAATGTTATGTAAAGATTATACGTTTATTCGATTAGATTTAGTTTCAAGTTAGGTTCGCGAATTGGAGGTCGCGAACAATCTCATAAATGCTTATGTGAACTGCTCAAGGGGATTGCAATTACCAACTCTCAAATAAAATTAACTGCATGTTATTATTATTACTATTGTAAAAAGAAAGACATCCATGTAGGTATATATACATTGGTTTGTTGTTTCTTTTTACAATAATAATACTAATAATATTTATATTATTAAAATTATTATTATTATTAAACAACAAATATGTCACAGAGGAAAAACTGTATCGACCATACTTGTCGGCCGATACGGCAGCACGAATGACACTGCCGTGGATCTATTCGTAAGCTGGCGCAAGTGCGGCAAGACTCGTTGAGCAGTATGATGAGTGTAAATACTGCTACGGTGCTTTTGGAGTCGTCGGACTCCCAGCGAAGTGGCTGAGCCTTTTTTTTTTTTGCAGTCGCTTGAGATGCAGATAAAGAGACATAGCGGACTATCCGAGATGGTAGCCGGAATGAGGTGGAATTGAGGACGAGCGAGAAAGGCTGCTTGTACAAGAAAGATAGCGAATATATCATGGTAGGGGAAAGCGATGGAAAGTTCAAAAACCTGGGTTAAGCAAACCCTCGAGGGGTCGTATTCGCGACGCTCGTGAGTTTCTCGTTCGCTTTTATCCTCTCCGATCCTTCTCAATGAGCGCGCGGCTTCAGCTTCTCGTACTTCAATAGGAAAATTACAATCTCTAACTAACGGGCCGAGAAAAAGTGTGTGCGACGAGTCGACAGTTTCATCGCCCACTTGCAAAACAATGAAAATCATGAATTCTCATACTTTCCGCGTTGCGTAGGACACTCGTTGTCACATGTATGGTATAAATAATTGAATTGCAATATAATCCTTATTTAAACTTGCGACGATGACGAGTTTATCGGGCAGGCTACGGAAAACATTCCATCTGCACTTTTGCCCGAATAGTCCACCTTTGCTGACGCTCGTGGTTTCTTGTTCACCTTTGTCATCTCAAACTCCAATAGGAAAATTACTTTTGTATTGAACTTCAGCATCTCGAACTCCAATAGGAAAATTACTTTTGTATTGAACTTCAGCATCTCGAACTCCAATAGGAAAATTACTTTTGTATTGAATTTCAGCTTTTCGCTTGCTTGAATTTCAACTCCAATGGGAAAATTATTTTTCTATTAAACTTCAGCTTCTCGTACTTCAATAGGAAAATTACTCTCCTATTGAACGTCAACTTCATGTACTTCAATAAGAAACTTGCTTTCCTGTTGATCTTCAGCTTCTCGCATGCCAATAGCAAAATTACAATTCTTACCTAACCGGCTCAGAAAAAGTGTGTGTCGCGATTCGACAGTTTCATCGTCCACTTGCTAAATCAATGAAGATCATGAATTGTACGGTATGCACGATACGGTATAAATAACTGAATTACACTAAAATCTCTTGAAACGTGCGAGAATGACGATTAAACCGAGCGCACTATGAAAAACATTCCATCTGCACTTTTGTCCGAACAGTCCACCATTCGCTGACGCTGCGGACAGGCAGTCCTCTGCATTATTTGACGCAATCGGTCGATTTTTTTTTGTGCACTCTTCCTACCAGAGCATTGTCATGGCGCGGAATGTACATCCAGAATTAGGAGGGCGCGGACGGATTGTATGCTCGGAATTCGCGTGCGAGCACTTTCGGTGAATCGTAAATTTGTTCGATGTTATACGCGTCTTTATCGTTTTCCATTTCTCGTCATTCTCGTCGACTCGTCCGCGATCCGCGAGTTGCATAAGTCCGATTTGGGAGTTATATAGGAATTGAATATTCACACCGCGAAACCGCACGCCAGCTTGATGACACTGCGTCGGCACAGGGCGGGAGGTAATACAGAGAAACGCATAGCGATTCTATGCACCAGTTCTGTACGTATATTATACGTGCAGTTGGCTAGAACAGGCCGGGAAGGATCGCGGACGAACGGTCAGTCCAATAGCACGCGATTCGAATAGGTAATTAACGCTAAAGGCAGATAAATAGGTATTCTCCTGGTTAATTTAAATTAGATTTCGGCATTACGTTACGTGGCGCGTGCGGTCCCTCATCCTGCGCTACAACCAATATGCGACCTTTCCCCTGTTCGAAACCCGCCCCGCACCGTCCAATCATCCACCCCCCTCGATTCTCGTTGAATAATTAAACCTAATACCGGAGTTATATATTTGGCTTGAAAGCTAATCGACAACCGGCAGGACCGCCGGCAAACTCGGCTACGGGTCTATACCTACTTGTTAAAACGTTTCAATAATTGGCCCGCGCGAAACGCACCGCGCAAGGTTCGCCTCGAGCGAGAGAGCTTGTAAAGCGGTGGACGTGACGAGCCAGCCATTCACTAATACTCGAGGCACATTCCAGTAAGGGGTTCTTTACAATGTCTGATTTGAGGTTTTCAGTCACAAAAATGTTTTTGATTATTCTCGATATATCTCAATACAAAACTCAGGAGATTACGACGGAATCTTGAAATTTTGGCGAATACCCGAAATTCGTCGGTCAATGAACGTCTGTTAGTGAAGCAATCGCAAGACTACGCATGAAGTAATCGCAGAGCTGGGCAAAGAACCCAGAAATACTTCAAATACAAAGTGCGAAGTATCATAAGTAGTTCAAGTATCAAATACTTTTTGTTCTTGAAGTACTCTTCAAATACCTTTTGTACTTGAAGTATTTCTCAAGTACATTTTGTGCTTGAATTATTTCTCAAGTACTTTTTCGGAGTACTTTTGGCAATTAGATTCATAGTATTAAGCGTTATCTAGACTGTAAAAAAATGGGGCAAAGTAATTTGCACACGTCCTCCTAGTTCATTACGATTGTGCACATAGCTCTATTTATTTATTGCCGATAGTTTTCATTATGAGAAATTTCGTTTATCGTTTTTTTGGCTTCCTGACTTCGTTAAATGAAATTTTTGTGGCTCGGGCTTTTTGAGGCTATTTTTAATCTACACTTCACTTTTTTCATTTAAAAAAAATGCATAAAAAAATTTCGTACCAAAAACAGAAAGCGACTCTTCACGTTTTTTTTGTTTTTCATGGAATAAAAAAATAAAAATTCTCGTGCTACTCACCGAGTATCCGTAATACAAGTTTGTATTCAAAAAGTTCTTGTACGCGGTACTTAAAATCGTAATAAAGTACTTGAAGTACCAATCAAGCACCCGGTACTTCAAGTACCGGCCAGCTTTGGTTTTTACCTGCTTGTTAAAACGTTTCAATAATTGCCCGTCCGAAACGCATCGCGTAAAATCTGTCCCGTACGACGAGAGCGAGTAAAGCGGTGGACGTGACGAGGCAGCCATCGATTAATACTCGATGCACCTTCCCAGCAAATAGCTTTTTTGCGGTCAACGTCTAATTTTTAATTTTTGCTCACGAAAGCGCTCCCGACAATTCTCAATAAAAAACTAACGAGATCACCACGGCGAGATCTGGAAATTTTAGTCGAATCCCGAAATCCGCCGGCGAATGAAACTCTATCAATGAATAACCAACAATTCCGCCGATACGAGCTTTTTTTCATTGAAAAATTACAAACTCGGTGGGTCTAATGGATATCCGGTTCGATAATTCATCGAAGTTCTCCGATGAGTTAGACCGTCCGCTCATCGAGGCATCCAACACGTATTCAGCATAAAAAATCAAGTCCCCCGATTAAGCCCCGATGCGCTTCAATAATACACTGATCGCGGTGCTCGTCTTTATCCTAGCGAGCGCATATCTTCTTCTGCCGCATCGATTTTCCATTATGGCCAGAGAGCGGTATTACCAGTGGAATGCTCATAACAAGCAGGTCGCAGATAGCGCCCGACACGGCGTAATGGATGCGAGGACGACGGAAGGGAAAATAAAACAGAAGGCGATATGGAAAAGTGAGGTTGCGGCGCGACCGTGGTCGGATGTCCCATGGGATGTAGGTATACGTCGATAAAGAACGGATGTTTCTGGTTTGAGCGCATTACGGGAGTCAGCGGAGACGAAGAATAGCGACGAGCGCGAAGAAGAAACGACGTCTACGCCAGCGAGCTCGATCGCGATTTTTCTCGTCGTCGTGGAGTCGAGAAGAGGCGAGCGCGAGTGATAGAAATGCGAGGTGTATGGATTTCAGTGGTCAGACGGATAACGGAGCGAGGAGGCGCGCCGGTGGGGTTGCCTGGGGTGCGATCTACCCCGTCGAGAAAGCGACACGCTATCAAGCGAGAACACTCCTCTGTGTCTCCCTGGGTGCCGCGCTAGCAGCGCTGTCGGAGTATCAGCGGAAAATACAGTGCATCATCAACAGATAAGCTGCTTACGATGGTCTTATACGAATGTTGTCGGCAATCTCGTCCAACCCTCGAGAGTGTTTCTTTCTCGGGATCACCGCGCGTCGCTTCGTTCCTTCCCCTAGCCGTCGTCTCTCGCAGGCGCGCCGGATCTTGGCTTGCTTTACCTCACGTCCACTCATTCTCTTTCGCGTTGCGTCGTAAAGCGATCGCGTTCAGACCGCCCTTACCTCGCTCTTCCGTCCACTTTTGTGGCCTGTAAAAAAGCGCCGGCGGAGCGAGGAGGCCGTAAGTCTGCGCGATCGGTGGAGTTCAGATTGCGGTTGCGAGGAGAAAGTATCACGGGCAAAAGTGTAGTCGCGAGCGGTACCCTCGACATCTGAAGGACTTGGGAAATCGGATCTTTGAGGAAAGTAAAAGGCGTTGCCAATCGAATGCAATGAGAGTTTGTGTTTAATGAAGAAAGATTGGTCACGCGAAACAAAGAGAATGTGACAACAAATGCGACCAGCAGCACTCCAGATGCGGAGCAATTTGTTGCAATTCGAGGTCGAAGATTGCACGCTGCAACCGGACATAGAAGATGGAACACCAAAGCATTTGGTTCCCGCGGCGGTGGAGCCACGCAACCATAATAAAAATTCTGAGACAACAATTGTAATCGGAATGCTCCGTCTTCCTAGCTCCGCCGTGTATGTGTGTTGGGTCAAGATTCCTCTGAACATGAGAACAATCATGCACCGAGTGTACTTGATAAAGCTGACGGACTTCCTGCAATGTCTTATTTGCATCACCAGAGTCTTATTTACACTAGCCGGGTCTTATTGCACCAGCAGGATCTTATTTGGATCTGCACAGTGTTATTTAAACCAGCCGGGTCTTATTTGTACCCGTATGATGAACATCCGAAACCGCTCAGGAATCAGATTTGCGAGGAAAATAAAAGGCATTACAACGAAAAAAAGGTTTGGTAATAGCAAACTAGGCTGCGATTGCGGGTGGCGAAGGAAATATTTGGTTGACTGAATGAAATAATTAGTTAATTGAACGAATATTTAATTGTTTCACCTAATATTTAGTTGCTTCTACGAATAGTCACTTGAATTGAACAAACATTTTATTCAATCGACCAAAAATTTCCTTCGCCACCCGCAACCGTAGCTTAGTTGACATTACCAAACCTTTTTTTCAGTGCATTAATCGAATGTCACGAGTCTTCATTGAAAAACCATCGAATACACGAAACTACGACGAGTGACAACAAATGCGACCGGCACTCCAGTTGTGGAGCATTTTGTTATAATTCGTGGCCCAAGATTACACGCTGCGACCCGACTTAGAAGCTGGAACACCAAAGCACTCGGTTGCCGCTGAGAAGCAGCCACGCAACCACAATTAAATTCAGAGACAACAATTGTAATCGGAATTCCTCGTCCCGGTTGCAGCGTCTTGTATGTGTCTTGGGTGAAGATTCCTCCCAACATGAAAATAATCGTGCACCGAGTGTACTTGATAAAGCTGACCGACTTCCTGGTAACGTCTTATTTGCAGCGGCGTCCTCTGGAGTAAGTCAGTACGCTTCACCTCGTTGGCCCCGACTCGGAGAACAGTAGGTACACGCTATGGATATACGAACCGGGTTGTTCTCGGGTATAGGTGACGGCGCCGGGAGAGCACCCTCAGATGTCTGATGCACATAAACCCAGACGAAGGACCTCCACCAATCTTATCCTCACACCGCGAAAGATCCGACGGTTACTCACTTCCTCCCGTAACGTACGAGAGGAGGGCCGATGAGCTAGGAGCTGCAGGAGGATTGTAATGGGAGAGGGCAAGCGGTGCGACGCTCCCAGTGGATGGTGCAACAGTCAGGAAGCCGCGAAAGATAAAGCGATGGGGAAGAACGAGACGGCGAGCGCCGAGGGTGTGAGCCGGCGAACAAGCGAAGACTCGGCGGGGAAGTTCCGCTGGAAGCGAGAGAAACGGCCGTTGGAGGGAGAGCGGGAGAGACAGGTGGCATCAAATTATTGCAAACAATTACGTTTAATGAGAAGGTTAACGCCTGCACCAGTCGCCGGGATTCCTGTGTTGGGCCCGGCGAACGCGAGGGATGAAGAGATGCGAACGTACGCCAACGCTGATGCAAATGTGCCGACGCCAAGTAATTAGCAAACAGAGTAGTTCTCAACCCTTCCGTCCCACCGAGCTTCTCTTGCTTTCTCGCACGTAGCTTTCACAGGCTTTTAGTCCGTCACACCTTCTGGTATCTCCGGTTTACGCTATCGCTGTCTTGTTCACCCGCCAGTGAGTCCGCGAGCTGAGGACAAAGCGCCATTCCATCGGCCAGGAGAGTTCCTTCCACTCATTGGGTCTTGCGAACTGAGGGTCTTGGAACAAGAAGACTGTGCGGATTCGTCCCATGACATGACACGACTGACACAAGAGGTTGGCTCTGACAAATACAATTCACGTTGTTTGGCGAGTGTTCGATGAGCAAGCGGTCGCTAGGCTGTCGAACCGGAAGTCCCGCAGAAGTGCGCTGCACGTTAAGAAACATCATTCGAGGCTGGAGCATCCTTTCGGAAGTGGTTTGTCGTTTGCACGGCGAATGACAATCCACTTGCTGCAAACGGGTCCTCGAGCGTAAAATGGATTTATTTTATGGATTGCGAGCCAGGAACGTGGGTCGTAGAGCAGCGATCCACCGGATACAGCGAAGGGTGATTCAGGAGCACTCCGGAGGAGTACAAACGCTCACGAAGTTCACGCCGCACGATGACGCGGTGAGGTCGAGATAGCCTAGATTTTTGAATCGATTCGCCCAACCGTTTTCGTCCTTGCCGTTACGAAGTTTGGACCATTGCACGGACGTACATTACCAAAGTTTCGGATGCACGCGTCGATACACTAGGGCAACTTTCGACGGTGCTCGAGTATTCGCAAAAGTTCCAAGATCCGAGTAGGTTTAACAGAGGGATTAATGTACTCGGTGGGTAAGCACCCTCTGGCCCAAAAGCTTTGCGAAGCGCGTGATACCGTTGCACTGCACCCACGGAAGCATGCTCGCTAGGATACTTCATTTGGGACATCGGGAGTTACCCGTAACTTTGTTTTCATCACGTTGTTTTCGGTATTTCCTTGCCAGAGACCTTCCGAAAACATCCTGCGCCAAAATCGCTAAAACACTTCCAGTGATCTTTCGAGGGAAGTCTCACGATCCTATTAGTAATCCGTAAAGATTTCTCTGATTACCGGCTCATCCAAAGCCGGCGCATCACAACGCGTTATTTACGCCGGGTGAATACTTGTAGGTACTTATTTCCACTGCCGTTGCGGTCCCATTACAACATGCTCGCTAGAACACTTCAGTGGGGCCACCGAGAGTTACCCGTAACTTTGTTTTCACCACGTTCTTCTGGGTAATTCCTCGTAACAGAGTTTTCGAAAAGTTCACGTATCGACATCGCTACGACGCTTCAAGTGATCTTTCGAATGAAGTCTCACGATCTTATTACCGATTTGTGAGGATTTCTGTGATTACCACATCACCTAAATCCGGCGCATCACGGTGCGTTATTTAACGTTGTGGAATATTTGTCAGTACTTATTTCCACTGCGGTACCATTACATCAACACCGCTGTTAATAGAAACTACGTTGTAACTAGGTAAAGGAAGCAAAGGCGGAAAGTTACAGCTAGGAGCAAGAACGGACGTCGTTACATTCCCAATCTGCCGAGAATCGCTCTCGAGGACACGCCGTGGTGAAGTTCGCCCGTATCGCGCTTTGAGCTGCAGATTTAACGATTTAAGCAGATAATACGAAAGGCTATTACGTCGAGAACGTGATTACGTACCTATCGCGAAGCATCTTAATTTCCCATAGCGAGAGGTTGGGGTAAAAAGTTGTGAAAATTGCCGGTTTGCTTCAACGCCGGCTCTCGCTCGCTGCGGTTATAACGGCGGTGCGGTCTTCTGCTCCGACGCGATACGCGAGGACTGCGGATTACGTTCTTTTTCCACTAAAATTGTGTATGTGTCGAAACGAAAAAGGCTACACTGTTATCATAAGAGGCGAGAGCGGTCGAAAGCTCTGCGGAGCGCTTTGCGCGCTAATCTGGACTCTTCCAGTTTGCGGGTGAGGAAAATTTCACTTTGTTCGCCGGTCTATCGCCACGAGTGAGCTCACTGGCGCATCTCTTTTTACGCGACGACACTCAAAAACGCGGAGAACACGCGTTTTTAAAGATTTTTTAGTAATTTTTTTTTTTTTCTAGAAATTGTAGAGCGCTTGTCCCGAGCTTTGCGACTTCGCCGCCGGAACGTTAGGAAAATGCCAAGGATTTTTTTTCTCCGGCATATTTGCACCCTCGCGCATGCGCGAGAAAGTACAAAAGACATTAACACAGTTCCACAGCGAATTCGCCGTAACGCCGCGTCGACGGCCGGAATATCGACTAGCTGCGCTCGTTGCGAAACGAACGAAATTTCTTCTTTTTTTTTTTTAATCGCTCAGCCGTTTCAACGAGAATTCCGAGCTTTCCCGTTTCATTCCACAAAATAAATTACACTCGTACACTCGTGGCAAATGATTAATTGCTTCAGCCGGCTTCCGAGTCGACGAACGGCGGGAGAAGAGCCGTCGAGTGAGGGGTACAAATACTTCAGCGCTAACAACGCTAGATTGAATCTTTCAAAATCGAACAAGAGACTTTAAATACCCTCGTGACCGCCCTTCCCGCTTCCTTCAGTCGATGAAAGCCTCGTCGGATACATTCGCATGCAGGATATTGCACACCGTTCTACCATCACAGCTCTACCACGACAGATCCAATTTCCGTCATATCGCGTCCGGTGGAATGTCCTTTTTCGAGGTACGCGCGCTACCGAACCAGCGAGTGTTCGGAGGCCGAACAGATAAAGCGCACGAAAAAAAAAGGACACCAAACAAAACAACAAAAAAGAGGAACAAGATAACGTGAAAGAGGAAACGAAAAATACAGACCTCGGCTAAATACTAAAAAGCTGTGGTAGGGCCGCGCGCGACGCCCGTGACAAAACGATTTTACACGGTGGAAACGTGGGTTTGAGAGAGCTCGTTGAGCAGCCCGGCACGCAGTCTTCTCGGGTTGTGTCCTGTGCGGCAGCTTTCGTCTGTCACAGGCCGGAAATTTTCACTGTGCGTGCCCGCTTTCCGCCGCTATACACTGGCCGGCGCTTCCATAATCATGCTTAAAAATTCATAATGTGGAACACAGCCTGCGATGCATCATTTCGTACATATTCGGGTCAGTGCGGGAGGTACGGCTTTCTGCTCCATCCCGCTATGGAAGGATGACCGAGCATGGCTCGAACCTTGCGCGGGTGCGCGCTCATTTTTCGGGCATTCCCATCGTTGCCGCACTGCATGGCCGTTCGGGTGTGCTCGTAAGGGAGGATATTTGCCTATGTACTGTGACGCAATCGTTATGGGTCTGGACAACTCGGGAGGCCGTCGGGTAAGGCGCGTACACGAGTGACTGACTGTTTCATAATTTGGCAAAACAGCGTCAGGATTTTTTTTTTTTTATCACCGGGGGAATACGAAGTCTGGCTGTTAAACATCGGCCGGCGCGCACGAAAAATATGGACGTGGGGGAGTCGAACGATCTCGAGGAAATAACACCGACGAACTTTCGCGATCTTGACGAGGAGTGTTGTTGCACTTGTAGAAATTTTAGACTTTACACATCGAGGCCTTATGTAACTGAGGAGGTGACGTCATACGGAAATACGTCAGTTCCTGGCGAAAAATTAGATTTCCGCACCGGAAGTGACGTATTTTCGGTATGACGACACTTCCGCTCGAAACTTGATGTCTCCGAACCGGAAGTGATGACCTATTTCCGTTAATTCTCTGGAAATATAAATGTTCGGTTTCTAAAATCTCGAAGGGCCCGAGCCATAATAACTTGTCCGTTTATCATAAAATATAGAATCCGCGAGAGGTTGTGGCAAAAGAATACAATTCGCTCGAAGCTTTGAAACTTGAAAAACGAAAAGTTCCATATAGTTTTTATTCAATCGATTTTACATTGCCACGAGACCATATTTAGCTACTGTGATGGTACCATTTTTTTTATTTTTTATTTTTTATAAAAGTGAGCATACTTGGTCCTTATATGAATCCATGTTCCTTCCTTTTTTTTTTTTTTAAGATTTGTAACCTTCGCGCGAGCGTGGTAGAAATAATGAATTTAACTGTCTTTTACATTTCGGCCCATTAGACCATATAGATATTCTTGATGAGGGAATAACCATTATATACGCGACGGTCTTCATCGAATTGGCACTCTATTCTATAACTGTGCGCGGCTTTTTTTTTCGAATGGATTTTTTGTGCGAGTGTGAAGAGCAGTGGGTGGAAGCGAATTTGAGAGAGCGCATCGCCAGACACCCTGGCAAAGCAAAAGTGTAATACGGATAAAAGCCAGGCGCCTCTGTGCGACTCTGCTCAGTCGCGAACAAGTATAAAATTCCGTGGAGGGTTTTATACGGCATAGACGTGGATAGGTTCATGCGAATGGATAAAAACGCGAGCCTCACCGAATTTAGCTTCTACTTTTACGAACTGCGCATCTATATGCGGCATCGACCGTACAACTTTTAAAATGCGCACACGCACATGCACACGAGGTATTCCCGGTCATCCCGGTAAACGCTTCAACCTCCGACCACTTTCAATATATCCTATTGTTTTTAACCCTTTTACACGCGCCCGAAAAATAATTCTCCATTATTTGTAGATTTTTATTACCGACTGAAAATATTTTTGTACGCATTTTTTTTTAAATACAACTCTTCGTCCCAATTTGATAATCCCATATATCTTTTGCGCTATTACACGCGTTCGAGAAATAACATTCGATTATTTGTAGATTTTTATTGCCGAGCGAAAAAATGTTTAACGAGTTTTTTAAATGCAAAACTTCGTCCCAATTTAATAACCCATTCATTTTTACGCTTTTAAACGCACTCGAAAAATAATTTTCTATTATTCGTAAATTTTTATTTGTAGAGCGTAGAAAAAAGTTCAGAGACTTTTTGTAAATGCAAATCTTCGTCGCAATTTAACAATCCATTTTTTTATTACGTTTTTAAATGCGCTCGAAAAATAATTTTCCATTGTTTGCAGACTTTGCGTTGTCGAGCGAAAAAAAATTTTATTTTTTTTTACGAATTACAGTAAATGCAAATATCTTCGTCCCAGTTTGATAATTTGATGGGAAAACAAAAAATTACAAAAATATTGTGTCAGGTATGAAAGTTTCATATCGTTGATAACACCCACTTCCAGTATCGGTTACGCAATATGTTTTCGTGTACCCCTCGTTCGCTCCCAATAAATGATGCTAAAATAATTGGAAACTCTAGTACCTGCATATATCCTTCCCCTTTCTATATTCCATTTGCAATGATTAATTAATATACGGTATACACGTTTGGAAAAGAGGTAGTCAGCTATTCGGGCGTACTATACGTGCGCGTGACTCCCTCGCCGCGTACCTCAAGCCGACGCGTACGGAGATTAATTTGCTGGCATTGACGGCTCGACTAATTGATCCATGCCCAATGGAAAATGCGTTATCGGTTCCTAGTCCCTCTGCATTGCAGCGACGGTCCGACCAACGACGACACGAGATACGGTACGACATGTTATTTTTTTTTTTTTTTTCATTCAACGTTATGATTTACTCCCTCTTCTATAGTGCTGACGGCAACGTTATCACGTTATTTCACATGATTTGCCGTACCCAACATGGAATGGAAGAAGTCACGACATTAGCAGGAACTTTCTATACACGGGATTAATGGGAAGGTCGCGAATATGGACCGACGGCGGTAAAATGGACAGGTGCGCGTTCACGCGAGTGCGGATCTCGAAAAAAATGTGTGTCTCTGTTCTCTCACCTCCATTGATAACGGTCATGTATTTCAAGCCTCAAATCTTGGTCCCGATGACATTTAAAAAAGGTCACTCGAGCTTCGTAGATTTGCATGGGTGACCCGTAGTTCGGTAATGTGGAAAGCCCTTTTGTCTCGTTACAATAGTGAAACTGTCACGATTTACATAAAAACCCAAAGTTCCGAAGAAACTTTGATTCAATCCTCAGTGACCGAGGCCTTACCGAGACGTTCGTTGGTGAGCTCCACTGTTCACCGACCCGTATGGACCATATTATCAATCGTGCGAAAAAAAGAGTAAGATGGACCAACCCGGGACGTCTATAAAAAAAAATCCTTAAAATATTTCATCGCCCGGCCTTTCCGAAAGGTCCTCGGATGCCTTATTCCTTTGGGAGTGGTAGATCCAGGTCAGTACTTTATAGTGGTCCATATTCACTACTTTCATCCCTTGTGAGCTATTTTCGATATTGTTCGCATAAAAAAAATATCAATTTTATTCAGACCCACGAGTCTCTCGCGCTTGCCCATGCGCAGACGGTTATCTTCGAAGGATCGGCGGAATCGACAGAAGTCGGTCGCAACTTCATAATCGCGACTCGCCAAGAAGATATCAATGCAAACGATTGTACCAGAACTATAATTACAGTTCTTAATTTTTAAGTAACGTTCAACATATCTCAAAAATATTTCATCGCCAGGTCCAAATTTGTTAGTGATCCATATTCACCACTCTCACCCCTTGTGAGGTATTCTCGATATTGTTCACATAAAAAAAAATATCTATTTTATTCAGATCCACGAGTCTCTCGCACTTGCCCATGCACAGACGGCAATCTTCGAAGGATCAGCGGAATCGACGGAAGTCGGTGGCAATTTCGTAACCGCGGCTCGCCAAGAAGATATCAATTGCAAATGATTTCTACCAGGACTAAAATTAAAGTTCTGACCTCCTGACCTAGCGTTGAATCCCATCGCTTCGCACACGAGCGAAAGTCTCATTGGAACGAAACGTCGATATCGCGGTAGTTGTATAGATGAAAATTCGGTGAGAGACCCTTTTACGAGTTGGCACAGTGGTACGCGTCCATCTATCATGCACCGCCGGTGCAGGGACTCTGTATGCGCTGGCATTTGTTTTTCAATATTTCCAGTACGTCGCTTGTGCCAGTGCACCAGCAACCTCGAGTACTTACTAGCTACTCTACGATCGACAAACCCCCGCGCTCTCAATTTCTCTCTCCGCTCCAATCCTCCCCAACACCCTCTGGAACCTCTGCCGCGTAGTTCCGTCGTCATGCTACCAGCCCTCCCGATACACAATCGCGCACATGAGAAATGACCGAGTGCACGCTCGTATTTGTTTCCTCTCTGTTTTTAACCGGGTTCCCGAATTTCACCCGAGTACCAAATTTGATTAATCACATCGGGACATCGCCCGAAGCTTCCCACGGTAGTGTGCGGACATCCACTTATGGAATACTTTTTACACTGTTCGTTTGCACTTCTCCTTCGCATTCTGAAGGTAAAAAAGACAGGTTGCTGTTTCGAAATCAGAATGATATTTTTTCAACTTTAATCTGTGTTCGTTAGTATTTGAAGAACCAACCGTTATTGTCACTGCGGACTTTAATCTTGGCTTGCTCCAGCTTTTTCATTCCATTGCATTCGGCTTGTTCTTGCGGATAAAATCGATCGACTAACGATGGAACCCACCCATGTTTCCAGCTTGAGTATTCCGGAATCAGAACGATATTATTTCAGCTTTAATCTATGTTCGTTAGCATTCGACGCACGAACTGTTATATCTACTGTGGACTTTAATCTTGGCTTGTTACTCCTTTTTCTTTCTATTGCATTCGGCTTCTTCTCGTTGATAGAATCGATCAACCAATGACGGAAGCCACCCATGTTCCCACCTTGACCACCATTTCGAAATCAGAATGATATCATTTCACTTTTAACTTGTGTTCATTAGCATTGGAAGAACCAACTGGTATTTCCACTGTGCATTTTAATCTTGGCTTGTTACTCCTTTTTCCTTCTATTGCATTCGGCTTCTTCTCCCTGATAGAATTGATCAACCAATGACGGAATCAATCCATGTTCCCAACTTGACGATTCCGCAATCAGAACGATATAATTTCAGCTTTAATCAGTGTTTGTTAGCATTCGAAGAACCGACTGTTATATCCACGGTGGACTTTACTGGGCTTGTTACTCCTTTTTCTCTCTATTGCATTTGGCTTCTTCTCGCGAACAGAATCGATCGACCGATGACGAAACCCAATCGATGTTCCCACGTTGAGTATCAACGTTTGATCGTCGACCTCGTCGTCGATCAAAGACAGTCTCTTTTTTATTGCCGTCGATCTTTCTCTCGCCTTCTATCTTCATTTTCTCCGTCTCATCATACTCACGCTGGAATCCAATTCGGGTCAAAGGTAGGTCGGATAGTTCAGCCTGGCTAAGCTCTCGTTGCAGACTTTACTGCACTACGCTGCATCCTCCGTAGCGGGTTGGCGCGATAAAGTTAACCGGCTGAGTACAATATCTGTTGGAGTCTGCAAGCAAAAACTATAGTCTGCCTGCCAGATTCACGGTGCGCTGTACAGTGCGGCGTGTATATTAGAGTCTCCAATAATTTACTGCGTCGCCTCGTCTTATCCTCAGCCACGGTTAACTTGGAATTTGATGGGACAGAGATGTCATCGCGGATTTTATACTTCCATACTTGTATCGATCGCGTTCGTACGAGTTTTCGTTGCACCCTGAGGCGTCGTAGTCTCGATGAAATCTTGCAAAACAATTGTCCAATAAACTTAAAGCCTTCGGACACTGAATCGCCGAGTAAATAGGGTTGGCGTCAATTGTGCAAATTAGATTGCAATATTGCCTCTTCATTTTTTATCTTCGTTTGCAAAGCCTCTTTATGAAAAAAATAAATAAAAATAGAGCAATCGAGCAAAATTATCGTGAAATCGCGGGCACATTTACATCTCTACCACTCACAACTCAAACAGAAAATATCTCTATCCAAACAACTCTACCGTACTAGAACTGTACCCACCATTTTTATCGCGGCATAAAAAAAAAAAAAAAACTACCAGAATGAACCAGTCGCTACTAACTTTACCACATAAAAACTCTCCCGGAATACAGGTGTCTAAAAAAAATCTCCACCAGAATCAAAATAAAACTCTATCCGAATGAATTGAAATAAAACTATCCGTTTTGAAATAAAACTCTATCGCACTTGACACAAAAATCTACCAGAATTGAAATAAAACTACCGGAATACGAGACTAGACCTTAGTCTTGTATTCCGGTAGTTTTATTTCAAAAGAACTTTAGAACTTCAAGATTTTATAGAAATCAAGTCAATTTTATTACTGCGACCACATAAAATGTTGATCCATACGTTTCCATATTACGAATACACGGATGGTCTATGAAAATGAAGGGAACTCGCGCGATGTTTTTGAATCTCATCCGGCGCAAGGTTGAACACTTGAAACACCTCGCCGTTCTCGATACAGGCAAGTGAACGAAGTTGTAGAATTTTGTTTAATCCACATTTGTGCCAACCGCGCACCGTTGGATTCGACGGCATCGGCGTACATTCATCGCTTTCCCCCAACATGAAATCATAGCGTTCGGCATCGTTGAGCGCGTGCCTGGAATCTTGCGGGTAGCGTGGAATCATGAAGTGCGTTGAACACTCGATCTCATTAACGCACGGACTCTCATTTGAATACTCTTTCCAGTACGACCGAGCGCTCTTGTCGCCACAGGCATTTTTATTCATACCGCTGCTCTCGAATGCGCGCTCTTGTTCGCTAACGCGCTGTCAATTATTATCATGATTTATTATCATCGTTATTGTCGTTTATCATTTCGTTGGAAATACGAAGGGGAAGAACGCGAATCGAAAAGTTCCAATTAATGTCGAACGTTTGACCGCTCGCATTCCCATCGGTGATTTTTTTTTTGCTCGGCTCGTTTTTCCTCCGCTCGTTTTTCCCGCTGGCGTTTCCACCATACATTCAAAGCGTGTGTCGGATAACTTGTATTTTTGAGCATGTAGTATGTGACAAACATATGCGGAAAGAGTTGTATCAAAAAATGTTGCTCTCTTCACGATTTTTCCTTTCGCCTTGCGCTTATCTTTACGTAGACATTTTTCTGCGTCCCACTTTATCCGTTCAAACGCCATTCGCCTCGCTTCACAGGTCCCTCTTTCCTGCACCTACTTCATGATCTTTTCGTTCGGTACGCCTGCGTAAATCTTATGTGCTCGACAGTGATTCCTCACCGTGATTCCTCACTTCCACTTTACGTCCTTTCTTGTACATCGGTGATATCGCGCGTTCATTCCAATTTTCGGGATATGCCTAGCCTCCCCGTACCGTTAGCAACTACTCTGCCGTCTTACATCTTACTTGTTCGCTGCCTGGCTCACGTACTTCGTATCTTAGCCGGTGACCGTGTCGTCTTCGTCCTTTTCAATACCCTCTTACTTATAGCACATTTCTCCACATCGCAGCACACCCAGGTTGGGATTGGCCTGGTCAGGTTGCTTGGCTATTACATCCCAGCACTGGCACGAGACTGGCCGTACTCCGGAGCTCGGCGTGGTCTCATGCCAGCGCTGAGATGTCAACCTGGCCGCTGATTGACACCGACCACCTGGACAACTTCATGAAATCCGCTTTCTATCAATCCTCTTTCGGATAATTTGCTCCCTTGTAGTTTATCGCCAGCGACAATGTCTGGCAATTGTAGAGAAACTATAGATTAATTTTTTAATAGATTGAATCCGAACGCAAAGCTGACGAAGGGTCTGCAGACACGTTTAATCTAGTGACACGTCTCCATTCGCACCGAGTCTGATGGAAGCTCCGACCCGTATCAAAACGAAGACAGCCCATCGTCATCGATATTTAACGCCGATCTCTATCCGAGACGTCTGAGATGTTCTCGCAGTGGCCATTTCGAGTACGCTCGATCGCGATCGAGTATGAAACACCGCCGTGGGAGAATTCACCGGCGAAGGACGTCGTCAGACTGCGCGCAAACCGGAGAGAGGACTCCGGTCTTCTCGGCTGCGAAGCTGGAGCGATCGCGGTAGCGAGTGAAAAATGCGGCGCTCTTAGTTGTACCTTTTCAGCATAAACGGGCGCAATATATCTCGGGGTACTCGGAAGATTGCGGCCCCCGTTGGGTCGCGCGGTTGAAACGGCTGTTGCGGCCGCGGGGTGAACGAACGGATAAAGTGCGGTGGCGGCGGTGATGACGGTGGTGGCTAAAAAAAATTATTTTCCGGGTGATGCGAGATGGAAAGGTACATTCTCTGCTTTACCATACTTACGTATCCCTGCTTTGAGTCGAGAGGATTATCCTTTCCGCACGTTTTCTCGCTGCCTGCTCCGCCGTCGCCGCGCCTCCGCGGCCTCCCCCCAGAGAGTCCTTTACTCTCGCTGGGCTTTCGTTCACCGTCCTTACCTTTCGTTTCTGGCTCGCCTCGTTTGTCCTCCGCGCCTCTGTTATGTTCTTCCCTTCCTGTCCTGTGGCACTTTTCTCGCACCGCGTTACCGCGACCACCGCACCCTTCCCGCAGCCTCCTGCCGTCCCCTTAGCAACCGAGTTTTCAAGGGGATTAGCAGAACGTTAATTGTACGTCCGGACGTTTTTCCTTTTTTGGTCCACTCGGGACAAACTGCAGTACCGAGGGCTGCTCTCAATGGCTCTGGCAATTACGTATCTCGAAATGCTTATTGTCGAACCTGTTGCGGAATACTGCGCAACCACGTCCGTGTGTGTCGCATAGGTGCGAGATAAAAGTGGCGAATATGGCAGAAGTTGAGTTAACGCGTAATTCAATGATGCATGGACCGGGACGTGTTCGCCACTTTTTACCCTGTGCATGAATTCTTGAGCGGTTTTCATACTGCTCGAAATCGTAACGCGTCTGGGCAGCGTTTTCCCGGCCGCCACTTGTTTTCGCCGCTTTATCGTCGCTCGTCGCTCGGATAGAATCATGAATACTGACAATCCCTATGATATACGAACGACTATTTTATTTCGCATCACTCCGCGCACGTCGAAATTAATTAGTGGCGTTGATTGCCAATCAACATTTTACTGGCACAATATATTCACATGGTCGGTTTATTCTGACGGTACGACGAATAACGGTTCGGAGGTATCAATTGTTGCAGTCAAGATCTCGCGATAGTCGACCGACGTCGAAACAGTTGACTTTATCATCGGATTATAAATCCGATGATAAAGTCATCGATGATGATTTATAGTCGATCATCAGCCGATGATGATTTATAGTTTTACAAGCGATTGACGTCATCGCGGTGTGACTCGCAGCTCGGCTGTCGAACGATTCGCACTGACAGTTCCGGTTTTATACTGACAGAAATTACTGTAAATCTGGTAAAAGCTGTAAATCTGGCAACATTAGAATCAAACTTAACAGATTCTGCAAGAAAATATTGTAATTTTTGCCGTCGCGTAGTAATCGGTCGAGCTCTCATCGCGAACCGTTTGCAGATTATACAAACGGCGCGTGTAACATTTTTTCTCATGTATACATAAAAAAAATTTGAACGACGAAATTCTCAGTTTTCATGCACGGAGATTCTCCGCATATTAATTGAATTTCGTTTCACAAATACGAAAATTTAATAGCCGAGTTTGCGAGAGCAGCCAGATACGCAACATTTTGCCAACCCGCTTTACGGAAAAAAAAATTACCATCTCGGTTAAGTGAAAATTGCAATGGCCATTCCGAAAATTTCCCGTATTCCTAAGCGGTGAAGCTGGGTGAGCCGTGTTGCATGATCGAAGCCATACCACACGATTAGGTTGTTTCTCAGAGATCCTTCTCTCAATGCCGATTCCTGCAAAGTCTCAACGTACTAAAGCAACGGCGCGAGATACACATTTCAATTTGTCCTCTCGACAAAAAGAGTTCCCGCAAATGGGGCAACTTCTTCGTCATTGTCGTCATAATCGTCCAGTGAGCATTCAGGCCGTCTTTCCATCGATCGCGGTAAAGTGGGAACACGGTGAAGCCAATCGTGGTCCTGCTATCGGGAGCGCGAAGTGATCAATAGTCGTGGATAACGCAGGGTAAACAATCGGCCTCCGAATTGCGAAGACTCAACCCAGTTCTATGCTCGTCGCTCGGCGCGTTTCTTTTCCGCCGGCATCGCTTCGTCACCCGTCGCCGCCGCTTTGCCACATTAAAACGGAGTTTTTAATTTGGCTGGGATATTTATAATCGTCGACCGTGCAGTAAAAGCGTCTAGCGTTGCTTTATCGGGCAGGAGAGAGTAGAACGAGCAACTGAGCCGGGGAGGGCGGCGGGGAGGTGGAAGTACGGAATATTATTCCCGGCATGCGTTCCTTCCTAAACAGAACTGGTACGAGGGGGAGAGATGCGCTCGGGTTGGGAGAAGTGAGGTACAGAACAATTTCCATTTGGTTTAATGTCCCTCGTGTAAGCTGCATCGTAGAGGACGTGTACTACGCTCGCGCCACTATACCATCCACCCTTGCACATAGCCCGTATACTGTAGCCGGTGTACACATTCTATGCATGTGCATACACGGTTTATACATACAAATATATATATATATCTATATCTATATATATATATATATATATAAATGTATATCCAGCGCGGATGCAGTGCTCCGCTATCTGAATGAGGATCGCGAGAGCTAATATAAAAATCCGAATATCCGTGACACATTCCACCCAACCCACATATAGTATGTATACGTGAAAGTATTATTTCGTCCGGTTTCAAAACGGAGAGGGCATAAAAGCAGCGGTATTTTCGTTCGCGAGCCAAACGTTGGCCACCTTGGAGCTCCACGAATTGGGAGGTATGACGAACGGACTGACGCGAAGCCATGCCAATGGTTCGATGATGGCCAATGCCGGGAGGACCGGCAAGGCTGGTGCCGTTTATCCTGGTATCCATCCCGCTATCGGATGAGCTAATCTCCACGGAGAGATTTTGGGCAAGATCGTTTGTTGCACGATCAATGGAAATCGTGTCCTGCGTATGCTGCACTCAGAAGAAGACATTGGTGGATTAACCGAGGCGCAGTGACATACTTTCGGAGGTGTTGTTTGGTTGGTACGAGAAAGATTGTTTGTTTCGATCGAGACATTTCTCATCGATTGAAGCAAACAAGCGTTTTTGAGCGCTTCACACTAGTCGAATGAGTGCTGCATGTTTTAAGTCGATTATACCAACTTTTAAGCATTTATTGCTTAGTGTAGATGGTTGTTTGTGTTATAGCTGATGTCCTTAACGTAAAAAAACATTATTTACAATGGATTTGCAAAAACATTAACTGGTTTGTGCTAATTTTCGAAAAACTAGATATTCATTCAATTTTTTCAAATAATAATCCACCCTTTTTTGTTCGATTTTGATGTATTGCAGCTCATTTTCTTCCTGGAAAGATGCTCCACGAATTCACGATCTAGACATTCGATGGTGTCTTCCGTTTAAAAACGCCTGTCATTTTTAAAGGGAAAATACTATCGAATATCTAGACGGTAAAATTGAGCAAAAATTACCGATTTTTCTTCGTATAAACTGAATGAAAATGTACCTTTTAGAAAATTACCACAAACCGGTTGATATTTTTGCAAATCCATTAGAATTAATGTTTTTCCACGTTAAGGACATCTGCTGGAATCCAAATAACCATCCACTATCATTCATAAATGCGCAAATGTTTCGATAAACGACTTTAAAATTACAAACATAAATAACCATTTACTATAATCAATAAATGCGCAAAAGTTTGAATAAACGATTTTTAAAACGTAGCGCTCCTTTGACGAGTGTGAAACGCTCCAACGTCCTTAACAAAACAATGCTTTATTCATACCAAATAAATAACAGCTTCGAATGTATGTCACTGCGACTTTTGGTTAGTCCAACCATTTTTTTTTTTCTCAGTGCACTGAGTCCTACGATGAACGCCACCGGAGAGGTTCTTGTGTCAAAGCTGGTCGTCGCCGATCGGACTTTCCGCGCATTAACGGACAGGTCACATGATGGAGAAGAAGCTTCGAGGAAGAATTTTTCCCAGTGAAAAATCGCTGCGAGTTCGTGAGTTGAGGATTTATTGAGGTCGGACGTTTCGCCAGTTTGAAACAAGCTCTGAAGATACGATTGGAAATGTGGATCGAAGGGTTATCGGGCTAAGAAACGAGTGTCGAAGTTCAATACTCTATACTATCTATACGTAATGCTATTTCGTCTATCTTCACTAACGGGCTTCATCGATTATTTGCTTAAAATTGATCTCACTCGTCCCGGCTTTGTCCCGCTTTACAATCTTTCCCTTTAACTTCGTTAAAGCGAGTTTCAGGAGCCATAATTTTTGCATGTGGTCTCTAGCTGCAAGAATGACAATATCTGGGCAAGATAGGGGTGAAGAGTCAGGGGGAGAAAGAACAGTAGTGAAACTGGTTTGGATACCGAAGTACCCCCAATTAAATTTCGTTCGGGTGACAAGCAGAGAACTCCGAGCAAAGCGAGAGGTCGTCAATAATTTACTCGGGTTCTTTCGGTCCAGTTCAACTTTCGAAGAGAAACGCGCGCTGTAGGAAACTTCTTATTCTGGTCCCCTGAGTAACCTGCTTTTTTCATACTTAATGGAATTGCAGTTTCGTCAATTATTCTGAAAATCAATGATGTCATCTATATTATTTATAATTTTTATTAGAGATCCTAGTTTTGGATATTGGGTGAGAGGTAGAGAGACGTACGTTCGGTATTTCGTTGCTCCCATCGGCTGCGAAGAAATATCGACTTTTCTGGAAGTTAACTTCATTTAGTCGAAATCCTCTGGACACTTCGGCTCGAAGAATTACTCAATCGAATTACGGTTTCGTCAATTATCTCGATAATCAATTATGCCATTCATATTATTTCTGGTTTTCGTTCGAGATCGTAGCTTTTGGATATTCAAATGAGATATACGGGGAAAACGCGTACACTCGGTATTTCGTTGCTTCTGTCAATCACGAAGAAATATCGACTTTACTTAAAATTTACTTAATTTCGTGGCTGACGGACTGCGTTCAATGACCAATTGGCAATGTGCAATATAGGTCAACAGAGATAAGTTTGGTAGGTATCAAAAACTGTTAAATGTTATGTATTGACAATAAATGCACTACACTGAGAGAAGTATCCAGTACATATGACAATATTCACTTGCGACATATTACCATAGCACATAGTAGTAGGAAAATGGGGCGCCACTTATCGTAGGAAGTACCAGATTTATAAGAATTTTTCGTAGATATTATGCTAAAAATTCTTGAGATGCCTTGAAACGTACACACGTTCACCGTAACACAACTGAATCATGCATTTCAGGAAATGGCACACGGCATTTAAGCTCACACGAGGAATTTGTAACAAACGATTTTCTAACATCTTAAAAACCGTACACCACAAATTTAAGACACTTCAAAAAGCTTTGACATTTTAAATGAACACATTCGGAATTTAACAACATTATTTTGTAACAATCGTGAAATTTAACAATTTCAAAAGCTTACACGCAAAATTTGTAACAGACGGTGAATCTTATTACACCCGTGCAATTTTACACGGGTTAACAGGGAAGGGGACGGTCCGAGACTGCTGCTTATGAAAACCACTTGCCCCTATGCAAGTTAAATGGACTTCGCAGGGTTACCGTGCGAACATCGCCTGCTGTGAAGTCCATTTAACCCGCATAACCCGCCACTTATGGTAGAAAGTACCAGATTTATAAAAATTTTTCGTAGATATTGTGGTAAAAATTCTTGGAAAATCTAAGACTTTCCGCCATAGGTGGCGCTCTAGTGCTTTACAACTATGTGATATGGTAATTTTTCTTAGATGATCGGTAGTTTTTACTGGATCCTTTACTCAGTGTACAACTACTACTTCATTTCGTTAATTATTCCGATAATCAATTAGATCATATATATTTTTCAACATTTTCGTTCGAGACCGTAGCTTTTGGATATTCGAGTGAGAGATTAAAGAGAAAACACGTACGCTCGGTATTTCGTTGCTCCCGTCAGACCCGAAGAAATATCGACTTTTCTTAAAATTTACTTCATTTCGTCGAAATACCGGGACACCTCAGCTCGAGGCGGCTCCCGCAAGCTCCGTCGTAGTGGCTTTGGGAGGGTTTCCCGGTGTCTTGGCGGGTGGAAAATCGTTGCGATGAAGAGTACGTAGAGGAACGAAATTCCCGACCTCGGCAAATGTGACATTTCAGTCTCGCGCTCGTGGTACGCGGGACGTTGTACGCTCTGGCACTTTGCCACGTGCTTTATGCGCTTCCGTCACGCTCTCTACTCTCGCAGGGTTTTCTTCGGCTATCCCCAAGGCTACGTGGCATAACGCTGGCCAAGCTCCTACGTAGATACACCTCATTCTCGAAGTAACAGCATCGTGGCGCGAGCTTGCGGAAAAGAACGTTGACGAGGGCAACGGCAGGTTATCGCCGAGTAGTACATGAAAACGGACCGTCATTTACCTTCCGAGGTACACTTAGAAATTAATTTCTTTTGTACACATCGCTCGGAACGACGAGATTACTTCTTCGTAATATGTAGATGTGAAGCTTAGAGGAGAATCTTCGACATTGGACGACTTATGAAAAAGTACTCCAAATACACAGTTAAAATCTTTCCTGCGTGGTTGAAGTGAGATTCATGCAATCGATTTTTGTTGTCAGAATACTTCAAGGAATGGAGCTTCCCAGCTTCACGACTGGACCACGCAGGACTTTGTGATGCCATTGCTTTTTGGTTCTACTCTATTTGACCCAAATTAGATCTGAGTGTAATTTGGTTCTTTTTTTCTGCGTCGATTGAAACGACTTGAATATTTCTTCATAATATAGCAGAGACGTAATCATTGGACCACTTACGAAGATGGATTCGAAATACGCAGTTAAACAAATTCCTGCTAATTTGGATCGACAACCATCCACGCAAACGATTTTTGTTATCAATGGAACACTTCAAGGGATGGAGACGTCCACTCCCACAGCTGGACCACTCAGGACTTTGATGTGCCATTATCTTTTGAGTCTACCGACTTGAGGATGGAAAGGAAATCCGGATGTATCAATACGGCAAAATGGAGTATCCAAAAATTATAGGAAAATCACGTTTTGCCCCACCGTCCCGCTTTGCCCCGCTCTCCCCTACATTGATAAAAGACGCCCGCACAGATACGACATCTGAACTCGCCAGCATTAACGAGTTTCCAACAATCTCGGGTAATTCGAGACTCCGTCGGCCTGGAGGATTATTTTCGAGTCACTCGTTTGCAAGAAGTATGCGTTCTGTCACTGTATTCACCCATATGTTTACACACATACAGGGACAGAACGCTTTGCAAACGAATGACTCGAGAATTGCCCCCCAGACCTGTTACAATGCCTCTCTGGTGATTGGTCAAGATCGAGAGCTTGCGACTCGCGAACTACTCATCGGCTGATAATTTCCTCGCAATAAATTTACGCTCGCGATGACCCCGCGGCAGCCTGCTCATGGCTTGGTGCGCCGATTAATTGATATATGCCCTCTCACTTCGCATTAGACTGGGCCAACCCTCTCCCGCTTTTTCTGCGGTAGGCTCATCGCATAAATTCGTGCGGCTTGAACGTCGCTAGATACTTCACAGGTTGTTCACACTGGCCCAGTTTTACCGACGTTGATCTTGGGTGGTGCTGCGATGCTCGGTCGTATCGCGGGTAATAAAACGCGCGCGTCCGACCGGACGCGACGTCTAGCGTGTATTCGTTTATAGGTGGACGGTGTACCTGGATAGTGCACTCGGGTTGAAAGCCACAAGGCATCAAGGGAAAACGACGAGGAACCGGAGAATGAGGAGGATGAACGCTCGACGTGTCCCATTTGTCGCTCGTATAATACTTTTAATTATTCGCCAACGTCGCGGACGGGATGTCGCGTTCTCGTTATCATCCATAACGAGACTCCGGTTAGCATAGAAATTCTAACCGCATAAATATCGCAACCGGATGATGGAGCCTTCGCTACGGTACGCCGACACGTTTCGGCCAGTAGTTTATGCATAAGATCTCATGAAGAACCTTCAACAGCCTCAACCTGTGGAACACGCGCTCGCGAGAGCGTACACTTCGGCTAACTCAACACCCTACCGTATCAATAGTTGAACGTCTATTTCAATAAAGCAGCGGCGCAGGGTCGAGGAACTTTAATGCCAGAGGAATTATTAAGTAGGTTGAAGCTATCAATGGATAATTCTCTAACAGGCTCGCGCGGAGCTTGTGGCTCGACATATCCACGGTATATTTTTAGAGGCACTCACGCGAATTTCACACACGCTTTCCGCTTTCGATACCATCTTCGCAAGTCCAGCTTCGACCTTCGCACTCCCAAAAATGATCACCAGAAAAATAATTTATTTGACGACCACCGATTATTTAGATTAAGTAAAATATTGATTTGCTTTAAATAAATATTCATTTAAATTAAGTAAATAGTTACTGAAATGAAATAAATATTTATTTTTGTTTGTTGACCAGTTTCACCTTTTTTCCGTGACATACAGAAATCTCTGCATCTCATCAAATTGAAAGGGTAATAAGTTACCGCAATACTTAATGCACGTACATTCGCAGGTCAGCTAAAATATATTTTAAGTACTCTGACGTTAAAAACTCGATTTTTGTTTTTACTCTATGAGGAATAAAAATTGCAGGTATTTCATTTGAAAGCTGAACTTAATCATGAGGGCAAAAAAAAAAAAAAAATTGAACGCATGTTGCATAAAAGTGACGTCGAATCTATTTTCTCTCATATTTTTTTTCGTGTGAATACGCGTGTGCACGCCGCGGGACAGCATCGCTATGGAACAGTGTTTACAATGCGCTACACCAAGGGTTACAATCGATTTGCACGGCCGACGGAATTCACTTGGTTTCGTGCATCCCGGCATGAAAAGAAAATATTTTGTTAAAAAAATCCATTCGGAATGGCCACGGTTATGGACGAGCCGCCCGGAGCTAGCTGCAGTAGGAAAATTTGTATGGCGCGGTTTTTGTTCGGATGCGTTCGCTATCTGTTGCAGTCTGTGTTGTACCTTCGCGCGCCTGTGGTCGGAATACCACGTGACGGACACAATATTGGCTCCTCGTTTCGCCCTCAGGTGACCTATGCTTGATCAGTGAAGCGAAGCTGGCTTGTGTGCCGAAAGCGTTGCCGGGAATCCATAACGACGAGATTGTCCGTACGTAGGTTGGACCCAATCCGCGGAGCCGTGTACACTGACTTTCCCCAAGTCGATTGCTAACGCTCCGAAAATCCGTCACCGACGTGCGGGTCGGATATTCATGATATTTTTTTTTTTATATTTTTTATTTTTTTATTTTCATTTAATTTTTTTTTTTTTTTTTTTAAGTCTGCGAGAACCACCAAATTGAGGGTTCAGAGGAAATTGTGAGCGAACGAGAATTTGTGGAAATGGATTTGGTCCGGTACTTCGCACATGCAGCGCTTCGCATGTCGGCCTTCTCACTCTTCCCGCCGATATTTTTGCGATCCAGTCAGTGTGCCGTACAGAAGCGAACGCGTATTCAAACGAAATCGCTCGGCGAGCGCGCCGCGCATACTTTCGCGTGCCCGATCACAGATCTTTTTTTTTTTTCGACAGTCACAGTCGCGAACGGAGAGATCGAAAACGGTATGCCTGAAGCGTGTACCGTGAAAAAAAATAAAATCAAGCAAAAAGCGCGAATCGGTTCGACTGCATAGTCGCATAATGACCGCACTGCAAACTGCTCGAATACGACGGGGCTTTATAAACGGACGCACATTTTATTTTCGGTTTTTCGTTTGACCCGTTAAACCGTCGTTAAATCGTCTGCCAAATCCTCAAAAAAAAAAAAAAAAAAAAAGAAATGGCTTGCAAGAATCTATGAAATCGAATGCACAGTTTTTATTCAAAAATTGGTATATGAAATTTCATGGACGATTTTTATGAAAAATTAATGTTCAGTGTATTAAAAACATTGGAAATACTTTATTTCAAATAATTTACCTTGACTCAATTGAAAAAGCATGTTAACTTTTCATCACGATTGTACATTAATTTTAATCCAACAGTTTTCGCTTAAAAACTTTCAGTCCGGTGGGTAAAATTTACAATTTTTTTTTCGCAGGGTGACAGCTTTTGTACGGCATCAAATCTTCATCTTCTTCTTTTGTTGCCGATTGATCGTGGCTAGTCGCTCTATTGCATCAAATGAATGGATTACCACATCGCGCAGAATCGTGTTTACTCAAGCTATCTACGTATCGTGTGTACCCGGCACTCTCATTTAGCCCCGCTCCGTGCTCGGTTCGTTCGGCACCGGTTAGTATTTTCCATGATATCGCCATTAGAGTATAATGGCCACGAGCATGGACGGCGTGGAAACCTAAGCTCCCTGAACCGGCGTGCCCCTTTCTGTATCCAGCTATAATGCCGGAATTTCAATTAAAACGTTCATAAGTCTCGTTAGGCGAGGACATGCGCCCTCCGGTTCCACTTAACTACGTAAGCGATATTTCATCGGTGCATTGCACAGGTGACATAATTCAAAAACGTGTGCGGCATGTATAATAGAAAAAAAAAAGAAACCTAATGACGTGTTTTAATTATCCAAATTAAAGCAGCATTAAACCCTGCGGAGAGAGCAAAAAAAAAAGGAAAACCATCGTTTATTCCTCGTCGGATCTTATTTGAAGCCGGAAATGTAGGGTAGAAAATTCGACGTCGAAAGTGAGAAAGCGCAGCGGCGTTCGTCGATCGGGGACGGAGTGAAAAAGTGGAATGGGCCAAAGAGAGGCGAGCCGAACCGTGGATAGCCGAAAGGGCGGATTGAGACTCGTTTATCCGTCCGTCTGTTCCAATTGGGAAATTTAAGCGAATTCTCGTCGCACTTCCGGTCGGTTCGTCGGGGCACCGTCCATCCCATTAAAGTAGCGATGTAAATTGGGTTTCACGACGTCAACCCGGCATCCCCGACTTCTGGAGTCCCTCTCGTGCAGCGCATAGCGGCGCTCTTGCTCCCGTTGCTCGAAGTGATTCGGCGACTGGACTATAGTCTCGTCGCAGAGACGCAGTTCCATCTATCCGGGCCGCTATCTCGCATATCCCTCAGCCCATTCCTGCTCAATCTCACTCTCTTATTTTCCCCGTCCCGCCGTTTCGCAAGATCAGGGTGAAATCGAGTCTCGCGTAAGCGACGAATGGAGTTCCACGGCGGAGTCGCATCTACTAAGACAACCGAGTCTGTGTACCGAGCGGGAGGTGAAATAGACGTAGTCAATATAAAGAAAAATAAAAAGAAAAAGAAGAAAGAAAAAAAAAACAGCGAAGCAGAAGTACCGTCCGAAAGCGGGATGGAGATAAGGATGCTGCGAGAAAGGGATCCAGCCAGTCATGACGCTGGGTAAACTACCCAGTAGCGCCGGTGGCAACGTCCTCGTCTCGCCAGCAGTTACAATAAACTCGGATTGAAGTAATCCTGGAGGGCCGCGAGGACGCGCCGGTCCTGATACTGGCATCTCCACCATATTATCTTAGGAGAAGGGTGCAGGGAAACAGTTAAGGAGTATGAGATGTAGGTAGATACGGGAAAGAGACGAAGAAAGACAAAGCATAAGGGATCGATGCCACGGTTCCGTCGTCGAGGAAGCAGTGGATCACGGGTAACGGCCGTCTGAGCTATATTATGCATGCCGTTTCCTCCTCTCGTACAATTCTTTTTTTTTTTTTGTTCTATATTCATTCTTCCTCTTCTTCTTCTGCTTCGTGGTGTTCATCTTGGTCGTCTTTCTCTTCGGCATGGCACCCTGAATTCCCTATCGTCTTGCTGGCCCAAAGGCCACTAAAGCCCAGCCATAGCCGCGTCTGGTAGAGCCTCTTGGTGCGGGTTTCTCTACTCCGGACTCGCTTTTCGCACCCCCTCGGGGCACAAGGCGCAGTCGAACAGGTGCAGGTTTATTGCCACTCGCACCGTTCTTCCAGAGTCATTATTATTGCTTCGTACATACCGGGGTCGCAGGATGAGCTGTACCAGCTTGCTGGGATGATTTCTAGAAGCTCTGTACCGAGCCGTCGTCTTCGACGTGCATGGGTAAGTTCTGCATGCGGGTGGCATGTAGTAGGGGCTGGTATTGTGTCGTTACATATGAATGTGCTTCGCAAGTGGCTCAGCTATACCATCCCACAGAAACTCATATCATACGCCCTATGCTGTAGCTGCATTGCTTCTGCGAACCTTGCCAATGCAAATTCACATGATTGCGAGAGAAGACTTTAGTTCCTCACTAGTCTACGAGCTATCGATTAATGGTCTATGCATTGCGATTGTGTGTCGTTAGAGTCTAATCTGTCACCGTTTCACGAGAATTGTCCACATTAAACACACCTTGGGAAGATATGTCGAATATTGATTGGTGCTGAATCACCGAGTGGCTAAACTTGCTAGTGTTAGGAAAAGAAAGATGATGCAGACGACACTTGTTGTGTCATTATATATGAATGAGCTTTGCAAGTGGCCCAGCTATACCATCGCACTAAAGCTCATATCATACGCCTTATTCTGTAGCTTCATTACTTTTGCGAACCTTGCCAATGGAGATTCACATGATGTTGTTGCGAGAGAGATGACTTTAGTTTCCCACTAGTCTGCAAGTTATCGATTCATGGTCAATGTACTGCAATTGTGTGTTGTTAGAGTCCAATCTGCCACCGTGGCCGGAGCATCGTCCACATTAAATATACATTGGGAAGATACGTTGGACATTGAATGGTGCTGAACCACGAAACGGTTGTAGACTCTTCCGAGTGGGTAAATTTGCTAGTGTCAGCAAAAGTAAAACGGTGCATACGACAGTAGCGTATGTAAAATTCACTGGTGCAGGGGAAATAAATCGGATACACGAAAAAAGGTCAATCCGCGATGCAGAATAGGTGAGCAAGATACACGGTCACTGACCCAGCGGTCCTCAGGGCGTGATAGCCGAGGGAGTAGCTTCCCATCGTAGCCACCCTCAACTTATTCGAATTGCCAAGCCAAGCGAACCGTAAAAATGTACTGGAAGTGTCTTTCGTTTTTCCTCACTTTTCTCATTCCGTTAAGATCCCATTTTAGTTTCATACGGACATCCTCCGGATTTCGTATCTTCATCTTTATTCGGTCTGCGTGGAGAAATCTTCCATCGAAACGATGATATCGGACTAACTCTTTCCTCCCGTCAGAAGTCACGTCTTCGCGAGTTCCGCCTCGGTCTGCTGCGTCTACTTTACGCGCGACGTGAATGCGTATAACTCGTCGATTCCTTGATCAAGTTAAATTTAGCTAATGTTTAGTCGCAAGTCCACGAAAGTTGCCTTCCGTAGCTTCCCTCGTCCGGGAAACTACGTACCGCGATAGCAATGCATTATTATGCATGCATGCTCCCAAAGTCGGATGACATGCGCCTATATACAGTGGAATGTGTACATCGCCCTCGACACTTCTTTGGTGTTTCGATACTCAATGCGGTGCTTATGTCCCAACGACGAGATCAGATCCTCTACGCATACGGTGACGAAATTGGCTACGTTCTGGGACGAGGATGAAGCCGGTGCTTACTCTCCATCCGGAACGGAGAGCGACACGCGACCTGTATAGCGTCGCTCCACCGTACTTGTCGCGCGGTATCTCTAAACCTCCGTAACTCCGACGGCGCGTTCGCGGTTGTTGAGTTTATTAAATTTCGTATATCGGCGAAGCTTCGGCACGGAACTGGCGTAGGCGAGAAGCTCTGTCGATCCATACCCATGGCTGCAACTCCCCCGGGACCGCCCATGCTGAACTCGCGGGAACTCCTTTTAGTTAAAAGCAACAACAGCAGCAGTATTAGGACCGGGACCACTACCCGCGATATAAACTACCTTCTATGCATTCACCCCGATTCCCGCAGACGATTGCCAACAGCTGCCGCTGGCCTATTGGCTGCAGCCACATAACGCTCGTTCCGGCTCACCCACACGATGCTCTCCCGAGGGATGGAGCTTCTGAGAGGTTCGCTTGTACGATATACTTCTTCAGCTTTTTTTCGTTCTCCCGTTTCCTTTCCAACACTCCGACGGCTCCTCCCTCAATCGTCGGGACTTCGTTGAGCAATTCGTGATTCGATTACCGGCCGAACTTCCAGTCGGATCGGGTGGTAGTCGAATGCCAATGATAGGCGTCCCACATGTGGTACCTGCGTTTCGATGGGTTGTAGTCTGCGCCGTTAGCGAGCAAAATGACGACAAAAAAATCAGTAGCAGGGTCAAGAAAAACAGTGCAATCTGTACGAGGCATCTGCTGTTTGGAGCCTTTGCCTAAAAATCCCACCGCCAGTTTTTTGGAGGCTCTTACCGATGCCCAATGCAGCCGCGGTGTTGCTTCATGCTCCACAAAGCTGTCTTCGCGATCTAGCTCGGTCGCGCAGTGTACCTCGTCGTTTGCTTGGTCAATGGCGCCGTCGGAAATTCGTACGCCGACGGCACGGTCTCCATCTCAGTGTGTTTAGTCAACCCGACTGGTCCGGAGGTTTGCCGGCAGCACAAAATTTTTCTCGTAGTTCAAACGGCTGACGAGACCGTATCCAAGCCGATCCGCTCGTTTTGCCCCGGACTCCGTTATCCACGATATCCCCGGTTAGAGACCAGTCTGGGTCAATGACGATCGATCAGATCGCGTCTGCTCCACAGTGACATATATCGTCTCAGCGTGGCCGATCGTACGGATAGCCGAGTATCTCTCTTGTCAAGCTCGCCTCTCCGCCGTTGCTTTCCCCGGTCTATAACCTCGACTCTATCTCGCCACCCGTTCCCTTCCTCACTTTCTCTCGCTCTTCCCCGATAATTATCGTGATTCATACATTTCTAGCGTGCTTCAACATCGTAACCGGCGCTAACCTACTAGCCGTTCGCCCACTCGCACCGCCGGCTTCCTTTCACCGAATTGAAATTTATTGAAAGCGTCCCGATTCGTTGTCTCTATGGTTGGCTACACTCAGGACAACTGTATACTGCGGGGCACTACCCTCGCTACCATCGGGGAGGGATGCGCTATAGTTAATCCACCGAGCACCCTCAATGTTCCCTCGGAGATCGCGCCCGACTACCAACACCGGCGTCGAGCTATTTTGCCAATTTATTTGGTAGCCGACTGGTTTGTTTACAGCTTCCGCAACATAAATCCAGTTTTCCGTCACATCGACGCCGTTTATCCCCCTCCAGTTGTACCGGTGCCGTTTGCTTTAGTGCTCTATCCGCTTTATCGCTCCGTCCACTCATTTCGCCAAATTTATTTCATTCGGAATCATGCACTCCGCACGTAGGTCTACGGTAAAATGTTTCCTTTCGGTGTCATTCTGGCGTCGCTGGGAATCCTCGATGCTGAACCTTTGGCACTGCGGATTGGGACCAATGCGAGCGGTGTTCGGAAATGAAAAAGTACCTGTACGGAAGAGCAGGGAAAATCGAGCGGTGGGGCAAAATGGGGCAGTGGGACAAAACGTCATAATGCAATCATTTTTGGATGGGACAACGGGGCAAAACGGGACAGACAATCCGGATGTATCAACCAACATCCAAAATTGACTGGAAACTTGCGATTTGCTCACTGTCTCGTTTTGCCCCGATGCCCCATTTTGTCCCGGTCTACCCTAAATCTGTATTTTTCATGATCTTGGACAGAAATCAATGCCCTACAGGCATGTGAGGAAGACGACAGACTACTACTACTATTTCTACTACTTCACACCAATTTTTGTGGCTAACGGAAGCGGTTCGCCTCGCTTGGAAATTTCAGCGCTCATACGCTTCGAACTGAAGGAAAGATTGGATTGAGTCGAACTCTATCCAATCAGTAGTATTGGAATAGCGTGTCGGGTCAACGTTCGCCCAACGTCGGCCTTGCTTCGCTCCCGTCAGTCAATCCCACCAGGTGGGCGAAAGAATGATTCGATGCGGCACAATAATTCGTCATAAGAGTCTTCGGAGTCCCCAAATAACATCGCACGATACTCAGACAATCCAGCGACCTTTCCCTTTCTTCAACAGTAATGTCGTTATCACCATTCAGAAGATAATTCATCAAGCACCGCTTGTCTCGGCCCGTGAGTGTTTAATAAACTTGCGAAAGCTATTTCGCACGTCCCGAAACTCGGGAACTTATAACGCCGAAGTAAAACAGAGAGTGAAGTGGCTTGATAGTGGTGCACAAAGAAGAGAGGGCGTGTAAGCAAGAGCCCGGAGGGAAAACGCTTCTTACACTGAGTGCATGAGGCGATACAAACATCGGGCTCTAGCTTCGAGATCCGGAGCAGGGCTCTAGTTGCCGTGACGCTGGCATGTACGATGCCTTCAACCGGCTCTGCCTTCTCCACTGTTCGATCGAAGCCCCGGCTTCTTCGGGCGAACTCCGTTTCGCACCATATAATCTCGTCGAGGTAGTAATCGCCTCGTAGTACCAGTAGGAGTAGTGGTAATATCGTTTTAGTAGCTCGGCGCTGGTCCTGAAGCGAACGCAAAAAAAAAAGAAAGAAAATCCGTTATGAAAGGCACAGCAAATAAGTTGGTTGGAAGCGACACAACACGCTCCGCTTCGAAAACCAGCGACGTGAGTAATATGCGCACGTCCATACTGCCTCATGACAGGGCAGGGACCGATCCTTCGGAGCGTTCTTGTCAGGTCCCGACGTCACAGCACACTGCGTATCACCGCACCGTTACCTATGTGCCTGCGTACCTAACTGCTCGTCACAAAAAGCCTTCGTGTTTTTACACGTGCCTGCTCCAACTGAAAATTGCTCTTTAATGACGATGCCATGAAAGGCCCGCGCGCCCGTTTACTCGGTCTTGGCTCGCTCCGGCCGCGTTGCTGCCGTTGGCGTTGACGCTCACAATTACGCGGTGGAACTACCTTGGCGTTGTTTTCCTCTGTCTAGCTTCACCCTCCCGCGTGTTTTCCACCAAACCCTCCGCGCCCAACCCGCCCTCGGTTCTCCTTACGGCTTTCTCGATCCATTTTATTATCTCGAGGACACGGACAAGTACGAATCAGACGATAAGAGTCATCGCGATGAACTCCATGAGTTTCGGGTTGAACGAGGAAACGAGACAACAATCACTTCTTCCTTGCTCGAAAGAAGATCCCGCTTTGAAAATCTCATTGCTCGAGCTGAAGTGACGTCATGCCGGAAGTACGCCATTTCCCGTTTGAAAGTCTCGTTTTCCTACCGAAAGTGACATGTTTCCGGTATGACGTCACTCCCGGTTGGAAAATTATGTTTGTGATATCGTCGGATACGATTCTTGAAATACCTGAAGGTTCAACTTCCCGTCGGCGTTTTCGATAACCTACGTACAAAAATAAAGTTACGGTAAAAGAGAAGAAAAAGAATCGATATATTCAGTTTCAATGTTTCAATGCATTTTCACTGAAAACTTGAAAGAGATGACTTGTCCCGGGCTCTCTACATTTGCGATCGCTGCGTGCTACCGATTGCTCTACCCTTTCATCTCAAGCATTATCGATGAAGATGAAACTGCAATCTAGCTTCGCCTCTCCGGTCTTCGAGAATTCGCCGACAAGACTTCCTTCGAGAGAACGCCCGGTAGGTTGAAATCCAAGGGGGCATGCCATTTCACACCGAATAATCCGACAATGAATTTCGAAGCGCGGGCGAGAGGCTTGCGGCACCGAGAGACCGATCCCACGGGCGCGGAAAGCCTACACCATTACCCGTTTATAGTGGCGGCGCCGATCGCTCGAGCACGTCGAATCGATACTTCATCGGTTGAATTATGAGGGTAAATGATGAAGTGAGTGGTAAGGCGAGATAGGTTCATTGCAAATCGAAATCGAAAAGACGGAACCGGATAGAGTTGCGTGTTGAAATCGGTTCCAAGGTGATAGACGGTTGATTAGGTCAGCGCTGAGTCTCAAGGGCCGAACTTACTCTCACTGTATAATGATCATGATCATTGAATCATTGTTTCTAGAATATCTTTTTCAGTCTCGCAGATTCGAATTATAATGAGAGAGGGACAAGTTCTCCAATGTTCAATGAAAAGAAGGAACGGAATAGAATTGCGTGTTGAAATCGCTCCCAAGGAAAGATGCGGTTGATTAGGTCAGCGCTGAGCTTAAGGGCCGATCTACTCCCACTGTATCATGATCATTGAATCATTGCTTCTACGAGATCTTTTTCAGTCTCGCAGAGTGCAACGAGACTTGAATTGGAATCGGAGAGGCACAAGCCCTCCAATGTTCAATGAAAAGAAGGAACCGGATAGAATTGCGGGTTGAAATCCGTTCCAAGGAAACAGACGGTTGATTAGGTTAGCGCTGAGTCTCAAGAGCTTATCTATTCCCCCTGTATCATGATCATTGACGCATTGTTTCTACGATATCTTGTCCAGTCTCGCAGAGTGTCATGAAACTTGAATTGGAACCGGTGAGGCACAAGCCCTCCACTGTTCAATGAAAAGATGGAAATGGACGAAGTGGCCTGTTAAAATGGCTTCCAAGGAAACATGCGATTGATTAAATCCCCTACGCATCAAGAGCTCAGTCATCTACTCTCAGTGTATCACGATCACTGCAGCATTGTCTTTACGACCTCTCTGTCGCTATACCGTTAATCTTTCTCAGTCTCGCAGCGAGTCATGAAACCTGCATTGGAATGGAAGAGACACAAGCCCTCCAACGTTCAACGGCCAGCCATACCTTGAGGATCCGATACTCGCATCGGTGCTCCTACAGCATTCCGTCAGAATCGGAGCGACACAGGCGGAGAACTCGGTGGGTGGGAGAGGTCACCGTTCCTAAATGACTGGCAAGCTGGCAACGGTAGATCATTCATTAATGTCCCACCGGGTATCATCGATCCTTCAACCGCTCACGCATGCCCGATGACTGTGGAAACAACGCCGGGGAGTTTGACGGTTTTACCTGCGGGAGAACGCAGGCGCTGTGTCCATTAGTGAAATATTTCGGTTTAATAGAATGCAATGATGAATAGTGATAGCTATTAGACGAGGTATGCAGTCGCGGCAGGGGGGCGGGGCGGATGGGGAGGGATGTGGGTGGATCGGTACGAGCAGTTGCGATGAGGAAGAGACGGGGAAAGCCCGAACAGCGAAGGGCGATAGAAAAGCGCCGGACGGTGAACGGGCGGGTTAACCCACGGACCGAGGCCGCTCTGGAATGGTAGGAAGCAATTAATAACTTTGTCGTGGCAGGTAGGCAGGCAGACAGCTAGCCAGGCGCTGTACCTACGGTTATACCCACCTTGCTGCTCCGGTGGCGGTGCTGGTTCGCGACGCGGATGAGAAAGGGAACCGGGCACAGAACGGCAGGCAGGCAGGCAAGCAAGCAAGCAAGCTAGCCGGCATGCTGGTAGGTTGACTACGTACAGCCCCGGCGCGCTACGTTGCAATAATTACGACGTCATGCCTCCTGCCCAACCTAATTAACTAATGCTACGGGGCTCTCTCCCTCGCGCTCTCATTACCCTTCTGTCCCTGGCCCCGGGCTGCACTCACTCTTTTCGTGCCTTCCCCACCGTTATTCTCGCCGTGGCCTGGTCATATCCGTTTATTTTTGCTAATTCGCGAGTTTTCTTGCCCGATACCATCACCACCAAAACACCCCCCCCCCCCCCCTTCTCCCACCACCCACCCGAACCGAGTTCACGCCGAACAAAATTAGGGTCTGCGCCTCGCGCAGCCACGCTCACGGCCTCCCCTTGATGCACGATCGTTGGATTGCAGCGCACTCAGCTACCTCCTGGCTCGACGGTCACGACAACGGGAAAAATAACCGTCGTGACGGGCCAAGATTTTATTTCACGCTCCGTGAACGTGAAGAATTAAAAGTGGCTCGCGGGCACATCCAGGTAATAGTATACGACGGTATAGCGTGCCACGGGTGTTGCACGCTGGAAATGATTCCGAATTTCTTCTTTCTCGCACTCCCGGCTGGCGCGTCTCTTCTTAACAGAGTCCCGCACTTGTTTTCTCATATTACTCGAGCGATAAAAGAGCTTTCTCAGCGCGAAAAATAATATACACCTTTTCGTAACGTCCTCCCGTCGTGTGGATTACGACCTACTGTCGGCTGACGGTGGTTTTGCAAACTCTCGGCGATAGATATCACACGTTTTCAGGGCTCGCATTCCGAGATACGAGCTGGCTGGTCATAAGGTGAATAGGCGATGCGCCGAAAGTAACAAAACTGACACCGCCCTAGTGGAAATTCTCGGACGTGACCAGTATCGGCACGGCTGCGGCCGGTGTCCGCCCAACATCGGCCAGTACCGCTCCCCTGTGTTGTTCCCATGAGGGCAGCGACCAAAACGATCGCGTAGAAATTTCCAACGTGATATGCATGGATAGCGTGTGTCGCGCGAACAGTAAGATGAAATCGTGATTGTTTTGTTGGGATCGTTTTGGGTACTGGCGACACTCTTATTAAGTATCGCTTATCTTTCCTATCACTTGCCGACTCATATCTCGGGTGAAGAACACCGGACACTTTCGTTATGCGAAGTGTGATATGATTGTCCGGTCGGAATTCGGACGGGGCCAGTATCGGCAAGGCTTCGGTCGGTGTTCGTTCAAGGTCGGCCAGTACCGATCCTGTGTGGTGTTCCCATTAGGGCAGTGACAAAATCGATCGCTCAGAAATTTCCATCATGATATAAGTGAATTTCGTATGTCTCGCGATGGAGAAGATGAACTCGCTGGTGGCAAACCAGAGGTGGTCTTATCGCTTTGACGTATCGCCTATGATCTTTATCACTCGCTAGCTTATATTTCTGATTCAGACCCCTCGACTCTTCCGTTACGCAACAGTTACACGACTCCCACGCCTAAATGATACTGCGCAGAGAAACAACGAAGGAGTAATCGAACTCGAGTCGCTGGGAAATCGATAAAACTAAGAACAGACCTGAAGATCCCGAGTGCCGCAAATGGCGAGTTCCACGTCGACATCCTCGAGTAGTATAAGCAGAGAGAGTGGCGCACGGTGAAATTCCGCGGTGGAAAATACTCTTCCGGACATGGCCGATGTTTGCGGCTTTTTAGCCGCAGGCGTGTCTTGTACAGTAGCTTGACCACGTTCACGGAAAATGGGGCATCGTGGGCCCGTCTCGCTCCATTTCGGAGTGAGCACAGCACGCCGGTGGCGCGGATCGATCGATCGGGAGAGTTTATACTTAAGACGTGACCCACGTCGGTACAATGCGAGGAAACTCGACGAGGGAGCTTCGACCTCTTATCACAATGGCAGTATCTCGTATTCGCGAAATTCGCCGCAGCGATGGCGTATCGGGTTCCGGCGAACCTGCCGGTTCTTTTCGGCTCTTCAATTTTTCTCAAAAATTGCCGATTGGTGTTCAGTGATCGAAGCATTAATTATTTATTAATTCATCGTACAAGATGCAAAAAAATAACCGGTAGTATTTGGACCCGTCGAGACAAATACCAAGCAAGTTACCAAGTAAGATACCAAGCAAGACACTAAGCAAGATACCAAGCAAGATACAAAACAAGATACCAAGCAAGATACCAAGCAAGATACCAAGCAAGATACCAAGCAAGATACCAAGCAAGATACCAAGCAAGATATCAAGCAAGATATCAAGCAAGATACCAAGCAAGATACCAAGCAAGATACCAAGCAAGATACCAAGCAAGATACCAAGCAAGATACCAAGCAAGATACCAAGCAAGATACCAAGCAAGATACCAAGCAAGATACCAAGCAAGATACCAAGCAAGATATCAAGCAAGATACCGAGCAAGATACCAAGCAAGATACCAAGCAAGATACCCAGATGTCCTGCTGGGTATTTCGCTTGATATCTTCGATCCCGTGAAGACGTCGAGTAAGATATCCAGCGAGATAGATAAACCAGAAAAACCAGGCATCAACGACCGCCAGTGTACACAAGATGAACACCGTATAGCAACGGGCAAGCTACAGATAATGAGGGAGAAGAAGAATGGCAAGGCGGGTGGAGAATGAATAAACGCTATTGGTTATCCACTCTTTCAAGTGTCCCATTAACGAGTATCCACCCCACTCCATCCGACCTTGTTTCTCGATGGTACTTTAGCTTCAATTCAATAAGGTCGGTTTACCCAGCAGCAATAGCACCCAGCACCTCGTATTTAATCTTATTTACAGGCTAACATATAACTGCTACGGTATTTTACGATAACGCAACCAGCTTCATCCCTCTCCTTGCCTCGTGTATTTTTAACCCCTTGCCTATCGCCTGACAGCCTTATTCGACTCACACCTCAAGCACTTGCTGCTCTCGGTCGCTTAGACGTCAGATTTAATACGGCCGAGTCATTAAATCAAGTGAGCTTCGCGGAAAAGCCTCCGGAGTTCTTAACTACCACAACTTTTGATTACCATTGCGCAACGGTCCGCGAGGTATGGTATAGTTTGACGATAAAAAGTAACCCTGCTGCTAGTGTTGCCCGGGATCTTTGAATTTATTCAAATCTCTCAAGTCATATAAATATGAGGTCGGCAAAGCGTCGTCGGAGACAAATAACCGTGTCCGCGTAGCAAACGTTCCAAGGTCGGCGGGTGTGATAAGTCCGTCGACATCCATTTCTGAAAGTGCAGGAGAGAGATTTTCTTTCCAACCCCGATACCTTTTATATCATTAAAGATCTTAATATTCCAAGCGTCGAGTTATAAGGAATAAAAATTATACTTTTTAACTTCCTCTCAGGAAAGCTGTGTTAGTACAAAAAAAAAAAAAAATAGAACCAATTCGGATTTTTAGGATCAGAGGGCTTAAAACAGTCGACATAAGGTTCGATTTTTAACCCATTAGTTTTAACTTAAGATCGAAGCTCGGCCCCAACCTTCATTGTGTGCTTAAGATCTACCTTGTAGATCTTAAGCACACCTTGTACCTTGTGTAGTTCGAACACGAGTTCGAACTTAACATCGAACTCGAACCACAATCGAATTAAGTTCAGACTTAAGATTAAGATCGAACTTAAGATGAAATCTAAGCACGGAATGAAGTTCAGGCCAAATTTTGCCCTTAAGTTCGATCTCAAGAGCGATCTTAAGTTCAAACTAACGTCTTAAAGTAACGGCAAACTAACGTTTTAAAATCCCAGCCTAAGTAATGTTTTCAAAGATATTCGACGTGGTTCAATATCTCATCGTGTCTAAATTATGCACGCGCCGACCAAAGGGAGCATCGTAACAAAATACCTCATGCGCGCAAGCGGCGGATGTTTTTGCGGGGATATTTCAATTAATTTTTTTTTAATAAGATCCTTCGTTAGACTCGGCGAGTGCCCCGGCGCCTCTCACTTCGAAATCTCGGTAGCGTGTATCGTGAAACTTGAGCCCAACGCCGGAATCCCGGGGAAATGAGTCCCCTCTAATTAGAATAATTATGACGAGGTCCAAGAGGCACCACTCAAAAGTTTGTTAACGATCTGTAAACCGTCGGTTGGTTCGTTTTCCCAGCTGGTAGCATAAACACATGTACACACCCGACATACCGTACTTCCAGAAAATAGCGTCACTAATTGTAAAACAAACTGTTCCCGTTAAACCGTCAACTCTGTCTCAAAATTCCCCGTGCACACTTCGGTAGTGTAAATTCTACGCAAATTTCCTTTCCACTCGACAGCCTCCGAGGGAGCGGCTAACTTTTCGCGCCCGAAAGAGAAATAAATAGACCGAAACAGAGAAGGAGAGCGGAGTGCCCGGGCGAAGGAGGCTCGAAGGGTGGAAAATACGAAGTCACTGCGAGCGACAACGCGGTTAATGAGAATGAAAATTGGTGAGCGGGTGAGGTTGATTAACGACTGGGGGAGGGTTGGGACGGTTTTCTCGAGTACCGAGGATGGAGCGGAGAGAACGCGAATGCGACGTAGAAGACTATGGCAGTTGGGTGGTAATGCCGAAGTACATCTGCAGTCCCGTCGCGATGGTCCGTATCCATTTCCTCTGACCGCAGCCCCATCGTACGGGCTCTCTACTTTCCGCTAACTCGCACGAATCCGATCTAAAACTCTACGGCGCCCGCTCGCGTCATCGACCGATTCGATTGCCCATCTCCCCCGTCGGGACTTCGACCCCCTCTTTGTCTTGCTTTCACTTCCGGTGAGGGGACTCTCTATCCTCGGGGCTATCCTTCCGTCGTATTACCCCCAAACCAGCGAGAGAATAAGGATTCGGAGCCGAGCGTCAGCCACCCCTTGGCCATGCCAGCTGCACCGATTGTTCCGGCCCACCTCTTGCCTCTTATACGACCGGCATCACTATGAACTTTAATGATACGGCAGCCACTCTCCTCGAATAGACCAAGTTTTTGATTTTTACTTCTATCCACCACGAGATCGAACTCCCGCAGACTGGTCTGCTCGCTCAGACCATGGAAGAACTTTCAGGCTTCCCATCGCGATACTCTCGGTTCCTCTCCCGCTGGATGGTCCATTTTCAATGAACTTCATCCCCGAGCTCGAGAGCCCTTAAAAATCGCGCACGAACTTGGGAGCAGTGTAAGTTGCGAAATGTTGAAACAGAAGCAACATGCGTTGAATTAACGATGGGAAGGTGGATTGGTTTTTATTTCGTTAACGCCAGCTTTCACGTTCGTGAGCTGCAATGATTGCTCGTCAGGCTTTTGTCTGTAAGTCGAATGGACATATTGCTGGAGCTGTCGTAAGTTATGAGATTGGGAGAATCGACCTCTCTTAAATGGCGTTTCTCGTCAAACCTCACTGCTTTGCTGCTCGGGCGCGGTTGACCATTAACGGGACCATGTATCTGGCGGGTGTAGTCTGTGCGCATGCGCGCGCCTGTACCGGGGATAAAGTTTCAGGAGAAAGTCACAAGTTTTCAGTCGGTCCTGTAATTTAGGAGAGGTTCGTAAGTTATGGGAGTATAAATTAACGGAGGCTCCACTGTATATACTCTATTTTCATTTGCGCACTTTTATAGTCATCCGAGTACGGTTGATCTCCGTCTTCACTGTGCGTCGGTAGTGACGTTTATTTATAAGTGAAGTTCGCCAAGTACGGAATATCACGGAGCGATTAAAACTTTTCATATTAAATCAAGCGTGTAGTAACTTTGGACCAGCGAGAGTGTCCCTTCGCGGGATTGGCTAAGTGAAACGAGACAGTGCCTCAACAAATATAGCCGAAATTTGCGCCTTCGGAATACTCTCCCTTGCCTGAAACACCTCAGTGTTTGAGGTCTAAGTTTTCGAGCCCAAAGTCGCAAGAAGAGCTCGAGCTCTCGACGACTTTGCTGGCAGATCGTGATTGTTCCCTCGCAGGGTTTGGCCATTGTACAGAGGAAAAATGCTCTCAAGTTCGGAGGGTTAACGCGAGTTAAGCCTCAGGATGGAAATCGAAGTGGCGACCCTGAGGCGCTCTTGTTCAAACTCAAATCGATCGTCTCCTTTAAAACTCCGTTTATGCTAAATCACATTTGACCTTATGCAACCGGCAGAAAAAGTCTTTAACCCATTTCAAAGTAGGATCTAAATCTCGCCTACCGCATGTTATTTTCTCATCAAGAGGCTGCACCACGCTCTTATACACAGGTCTTGAAACTCGTCCGATTTCGTGTGGTGGGGGAAGCACGCTTACGCTAAATTTTTTGTTTCCCGGGGCCGCCGCTACTCGGCGCTGCTATAAGGGTGGTGTTATCGAATATAACCTGACATTTTTCGAGAACTGATTAGGGTAAAAGTGGGGAATATGGACCGGTCCATATTTCATTGATTTACATTTATTTATTTTTTTCAGATCCTTGCTTATGAATTTTATGGGAATTGCATTCGGGATTCGATAAATGTAAGAGTGGTCATTGTGATTGACGATCCTCTGAGATTAAGGCAACCGTGACTGTACAATGCAAAGATTAAAAGAGTATGGGGCGCGGAAAGTCAGGTACGGATTTGCTGTTCGAAACTGGTTAAAACGAGTAAGTTTGCGAAGATTTCAAAGACCGGGAATGGAAGGGGCCGTGAAAGAGTAGGGTCGGGGATGGAAATAGCGAACCAACCGACCGTGCCGTGAAGAACTCAAATATCCTCCGGTAGGCGAACGAAGAGGATAACTCTCTGTCTGTGTTTCGAGTTCTTCAAGATTTCAAGGAAGAACCAAGTTTTTCCTCTCCGCCTAGTTTCGAAAGGACATTATACTCCGTAGCTCTCTTTTCACTTTGCTTTGAACGGCCGAGCACTTGATTCGGATTCGTTTGCGTCTTTCCATGGCACTAACACGTAAATACATATTTATGTATGTACAGAATCTTTTGGAATGTACACGCTTATACATTATTGTGCCCAAAGTTCCGTCGAGAGTCTGTAGAAAATGAGAAACAGCTTTATTGCCGTTCAATGCCGAAATGGAGTTTCGTGCACCAGATAGTTTTTTGTACGTCTGATGTTTTCAGTTTACCGAAACATCCAAGACAAGTTTTTATTTACGTGCATGTTGCCGGCTGCTGATGGAGACATTTATAGATTAAACACATTATTAGACATTTATAGATGTAGATATTTATAGATTTTGCCTATCCTCATTGTTTTACTCTTTGATTCACATTATTTTCAAATGGGTGCTAAACTTTTGCAGCTGTTATCCAAAACGACATGCATTTATTGACAGCAAAGGAAGTTGATTTGCATTATAGCTCAGCCAAGAGAAATGTCAATCACAATGGTCTTGCAAGAACAACTGGTAAATGGAAATTTCCACGATAGTACGCTTTTGTTGGCTTTCTTCAAAGTAAAGTCCGTATTTTTTTTACCGATTTCAATTTACCACGGCTCATTTTGTTTCTTAAACAATTTAACACTCGTTTGACAAATTTAGCACTCATTTGATAAATTTAGCACTCGTTTGACAGATTTAGCACTCGTTTGACAAATTTTCGACTCATTTGACAAATTTTTCACTCAATTGACTAGTGTTTCGTGCCGCAGCTACCTTAAAGCGACTGTAGGTATATGCGGAAAACGAATGAGGGTCGAATCACGTGAGCAGTTTATAGATATAAGGAATGCCTACATACAAAAACGAAAAACAAAGAATAGCCTCAAGTGAAAAAGTTACGAGGCGGGAGATTCTCAGGCAGAAAGTGGAGTTTAATCAGGTGGGGTTGCCCTGGTAAGGTACACCTGAAGGCAAAAAAAGAAGAGAAAAGTGTTGAGCGTGAAAATTAAATGGAAAAAGTTAGGTCGTCAAACTGCAAAAAAATGATGGCGCTGAGCGAAAAAAAGTTGGGGAGTCAGGCCGAAAAAAAAATTGGGGCGTCGAAAGTAAAAAAAAAATGGAAGTGGAATTTTACATTGCAGGCTGACATGATCCGCGTATTTAATTACGATTACGAAATAACAGCGTGACGCCAATAGAGCAGTTACCCCCCCCCCCCAAACCACCCCCTCGTTGCATCCCCTGTACATCCATATTGAAAATAAATAGCGATATGCGACCGCCTAAAAGTATGGCGGTTAAAAGGGAAATCTGAAAAATACAAATTTAATTCTCGAAGACGCGATCCGATTGTGTGAAACGTTGATGAGCGCTTTTGCAAGTGGGATTCGATACGTACCTACGTCATCCTCTGAATAATTTAATGTCGTTCGACGAATCATATGAAAACATTTCGCAACTTTGTTCGTGTTTTTCCTCGACACTTATTCGCCGTGGTTCGAGTCAGAAAACAACAGGCGAGTGCAACGACCGTGCACGTTTCTGCCAGCTCATGTCAGCCCAGTTAACGGCAACGCCGGCGGCCCCGAGCGCACAATTGTCCGGGACAGTTTGATTTTCCGTACCTTATATGGAGATACGGTGCACATGCACGCGGCGCACTTCCACGATGCACGCGCGTTCCTCACAGACACCCGAGCTGCATATGTGGTCATCCACACTCGTTGCGGAGAGTCTGGTGTGCGTTTCAAGTACGAGCATCACCACCACCACTTCAGCTAACCGTCGTCAATGAATGATGCAGGCGTTTTGAATAATGAAGCAGTTCAGACCCGAGCGTGTTTGTCAATTGCATTATCCATCAGGATCGCGATAGTTCCAGCCGCGGTGTGCGCTTCCAGAAACTCTCCGAACTCGCAAACGTAATAACGTTACAGTGTTGTTTGAGGATTGTTAATCACTAAAATCTCACATTCCTGCAAGATTCGTCTCATTCAGAATTCAGGTTGGAACGATTTCTCATTCGTTCAACATGCGGTGACGTCTTCGACGAGCCACGCTTTTCCCCGTTTCTCAGTTCTGCGGATCCTCATTTTAGGTAGTACCCGCGCGTTAACTTGATGAACGAAAGTTGCATTACGAACATTTTGAAACATCACTATTTAAGTTTTGAATAAATAGTCTTATGATAAAGGATTATTTTAGATGTATGGGAAATTATCTGATAGCGTTCTTTGGGGACTGTTAAATGTTAAGACGGATAGAATTTTCGCTCACACAGTTTGACCGAGAGAAAAAAAGTGACGTCATACGACACACAAGATTTGTATTTAAGCAGAAAGTTTATCAATACAATTTTAGGGCTGGTAATAAATTTCACACTATTTTAAATTTGATAAATTTGAAATTACTGATTTTGGCACAAATTTTACGTATTTATAAATGCTTGAGGACTGCCAGTCTGACCTAATGGCTTGGATTTAGTGTCGTCACATTGGTGCACAGTGAAACCACCACTGGCAGACTATTAGCCGATGTTAAATAAAGAATTATCATTGAAACATTCGATACATCAAATAATTTCCAATATCATTTTAATCCGCGAAACCTCCGGATCACTTTGCGGTTATCGTTCCTATATGCTATCTCATCGCTATAAATACAAATGAAATTGAACAAAATTGCGATCGTGATACTTTTCCGATAAGCAACGATGCTAAATCTGTCGACTGTCGATTTATTTATCCCAAATCTTTATGCATTGTTTGGACGATATAAAAAAATTTGCATCGTATCTAATAATCAAATTCAATTTATTTATCAATTTTCTCCGGTCAAAATGATTTTCTTTTTTTTTTCGAGAGATAGAATACTCAACTTCCGACATAACGGAGTGTGCTTGCGTGGTAGCGTCTCTTTAAATGAAGAAAAAAAGATTTCTTCCAAACACTTGGCGTCGTGACGCTACCGCGTCTCCTTATAACGTTTCTAACTTCGAACTATCTCCCCACGCCGAGTTTCGAGGTACATGTGTGCAGTTTAAAAATTACGAGTGCTCATGCCAAACATTTGGCAACTTCTGTACCGCGGACTCGAGCCGCGAACGCAGTAAAAAAAGTTTGAACTTCTTGCAACAACTTATTGTCCACAAGGGTACGCAATTTTTTTTTATTTGTTAACATTACGATCGCACCAACCGGCTCCAGTTTTAGAAACAATATTGCAAAGTAAAATTGTTAACGACACACCCAGAAAAAAATATATTTGACCGGCGCCCCGACAAACAAATATTTATTCGATTTAGGTAAATATTTCTCTCAATCAAATAACACTTATTTTTAAACATTTCTGAGTGATGTCACTTGCGGTTTAAAAGTGAAATTTTAAAACCGGAAGTGACGTCATTGAATAAGGAAAAAATGTTCTCTACAGTTACGAGGCAGCATCGTAGCAACATAATCCAGTGCTTATTATATTATAAGTGCTCGAAATATCGTCCGGAGAAGAACCGATTTGGCTTTTAGTGCACGACAGCTAATGCGGCGCTAACGATGTGCCACTTTTCCACTTATGGCAAAATCGCATCTGGGCATATTCGCTATCCTTCCATCACAATTTGACCGAATAATTTGTAAATCCACTTCGATATCGTGAAAAAATTAATAAAAAAAACACCTCGAGGTTCGATGGAATATCTTCGGAATAAAGGGATTTCTCGTATTGGTCATGCTAGCTGCAAAGATCAAATAAACGTTTATTCCAACCAAATGAATATTTATTTAAACCAAATAAACATTTATTTGCAGGGCGCCCCTCGAAAAAAATTATTTTTCTGGATTCACGCAGAATCGATAAACCGATTTGCACATTCAAACTCGAAAAAAATGAGATTGTCACTTATTTAACAAAATTATTTTCGCGAAACTTCGTATTCCGATTTTTGCGAAATTATTTTGTACTCTGGAATCGAGGATGAGGACGGCGGTCCGAGCGAGAAGACTCGGAAAGGCGACAAGGGTGCGGAGGCGTAAAGTTTCGGGAAGATTCCGTGAATACCGACGAACCGATGTATCGCGGATTCGATGTGTACATCGCCGTGTTTGCAGGAACAATATCGCAGGTGGTATCTACATGCACGCGTGCTTCGACTCTTTCGTGCGAGTCGAACGCTGCAGCCACGGCGCCCCCCTAAGACCGATGTTCCGAGGGGTAACGAGGAATCGGAACGTCGGCTCCGCGATTCCGGGAATGTCGGTATCTACATGCGAGTATGCCGCACCCCTGGGTGGCCGATAGATCACTCCGCGAAGGATTTACGTTCGCCGGTCCCGCTACCACTGCCACTCCGTTCACTCGACGCTTTCGTCCCCGTCGTCTCTATATGCTCTATACGCTCATACCAGTACAGCATATTCCGCAGCCAGTACCTGCACCACGTGCACCCTCCGCACTAACTCGTACACTCGATCTCGAGCAACGGAGTCATTGATTCGTGGGAACCCTCCGGGCGAGCACGCGCCGTTCTGACGCCGCAACACAGTCATCGGCCCGCTACCAATCACTGGCCATCGGCCTGCGAAGTGCTTTCCGATGTAGCATTTATGTGAGAATCCGGACAGCGAACCTGTGTCTTCAGGACTCGAAAATTGTGAACCAGTATCTCATCAATTTTTTCATCATTTTTATTGTCATTGGTTTTTAAATAGATTTTTTGATTTTTTTGCTTCATAGAGGAAACTTCGTTTTCATAAGTATGAAAAAATGGCGCAAAGTAATTTACACATGGCTTCCTCATTTATTACAATATAAAAAAGAATATGTATTTATGTTTTCTGAAATAAAAAAATTGTGCCAATAAGCGTATACATATGATTATTTATTTATTTATTATAGAGTCATATGGGCAGAACCTTAATTACAAAATTGTCAGGGAGCTCTAACGAGTGTTCATAAATGGTCCAAGTTGTAGGTAAGAAGTAATACAAGCCCGAGTAGAAATTTTCGAGCGTTACATCGGGCCCTGATAAGGCCTTATCACGAATTCTCGAGCTGGGACAATTTTTGACACGAAACCATCATATTTACTTAAACTCTTTGATGGTCACCCCAATGGACAAAAAAAAACGTATATGGGAAAATATATTTTTTCACGAAAAATCGTATATAATTTATATATTGTAAGATATATCCTGGCAAAGATAAAAAAAATCTATTAAAAATATATATATTGTAATACATTTTCAACATGTTTTCCGCATATACTTCTGTCCGTGCGGGATAGTCGGCTGTTTATGACCGGGTAGGATCGAGTGGTCGGAGGTTACCATAAACTTTGCTTCATTTGCATTAACGACGAATATGTCGACGGCACGTGGCAAATTGTGTGCCATGACCGAAAATCGAACGTCGCGAAATTGCTATTATTAAATGTGTAATTAA